>OX940951.1:36466928-38908178 GCA_954870475.1 Euphrasia confusa | reverse complement strand
ATCACTACAAAACGTAGATAATGGTAAGTACGTGGGGTCGGTCCCACAAGGAGGCAATTACAGTAGGTGATCTCGGCTTTGCCCAAGGGGTTGTCACAAAAAGTTTTGAGTTTGGGTTGCTGTGGGCACAACGGTTTTGCAATCGTTTCAAACACTTTGATCTAACTACTACTAACAGAAATAGCATGCAAATAAATAAATCCAAAAGTAAACAAAGCAAACACTCAGAGTTAACAGAACACTTAAAAGGAAAACTTAAATCAAATGATAAACAAGGCATTCGGGCAGACAACTTCACTCAGGATCATTAGGGCAAACTACCGTTCATTGGCACTAAGGATTTTTACCAGCGGTTTTTCAGCAGTTATAAGGTGCAAAAACAAAAGTGGTCCTATTGCGTCACGCCCAGCAATTGCCCCACCCCTCATCTATCCTTACTGTGTAAAGAGAAGGCTAGCTATCACTATGCCTAATCCCCCTGGATCTGAACAATTCGATAACCTATGCGACCAAACATGGATCTAGTTTGCTCAAACCCGCATTACCCTCTAGACAGACCCGCTCGGCCAATAGCATGCTCGAAACATACGACCGCATCTCCTGCAAGTTCTAGTGCTATGCCCGCAACAATACTACAAGGTACATCTATGCGGTTTGCCAATCACCAGTATCCCAGTTTGTAAAGGTTCACTAGTGGTCGTCCTAGTTTACCCAAACTCCCCAGAAATAAACCTCAAACAACTTTGCCTCGGGAACAAACACCCAACCGGTTAGTTCAGCCCCTCCAACCTCGCGGCCTAACTAAACCCTAATTTCACCTTCGATCCGTCCCTGCCCAGATGCACGATGAAATTAGCTACTCATTCTGGAAATAAAAGACAAAGTAAATAAGGGAAAGCAAACTATATTAATCATAGCTTCAAATCGATAAACGTTTTTGAAGGAAATCAAAATACGGAATTAAAGGAAATTAAAAACGGAAAACATGAAATTGTTTCTCGACCCGAAGGTCGGTTCTATTGCAAAACAAATAAAGAGACTCGGACGAACAGCTCCGATCTCTCTCCGGCGACTTCGGCGGCGACGGCGACTGCGGGACCGGCGGCTCTTCCGACTTCTCGGTGCGTAATTGTGTCTCTTCTTTGCTGCCCGTCGCGCCCCTTTAATAGACTTCGAATTTGAATTTAAATTCCCGGCTGTTGCTCGCCCCTTAGGAATAGGCGTCCTTGGTCAATGGGCTGGGGGATAAGTCAGATCCCCCGAATCCGTGGATTCTGGTATGCTGCCAGCTTGCCCGCAGCGAATCTCCTGTCAACAACCGCTCTCTGCCCAAATCGAAGTCTGCAGGTAATTCTTCTCCTCCACAGGTGGTCGGACCAGGCACGGTACTTGGTAGGAATTCTGGGTCTTCTGCTTCGTGACCTTACCCATTTGCCCGATGTGGTCAAACTGTTGCTTGTCACTACCGCTCCAAAATCTGATTTGCCCAAAGAAGGGGATTTCCTTGCCTCTTTTGCCCAGTGCGCCACCTGTTACCTGCATCACCACACACTCTGCCCAAACACCTAATTGTGCCCTCCCAGACACGTTAACGACTCAAACTGACTCAATAAAGGGTGTAAAAGTGCTCTAAGATGAGCAAATAAAATGGCTCATCACCATGTCACATGTGTTTCGAACACAAATATTATGACAATATTTTACTTTATTGATTTTTTTAATAAAATAAGTATGGAAGTATGGCTAGAATATTATTTTTAAATTAATGAAACAACTAGTTGTGGTTGTAAGTAAAAAAAAAGGTAAAAATATAAGAATAAAATTATGTTTTAAAATTAATAAAATAAAAGTAATTTATGTATTTATAAAAATGAAGTATATGGCATTTTGAGGAATTATTCTGTGTACCCGGTATACCACATAAATGTGATGAAATGATGTACCCAAACCAATAACTATCTCACATGTGACAATTTAAAAAATAGATGATGATTCTTATATTTTTAACTCTAACTCTCCATTAACATTAACGTGAAATAAAAATAAATTAAAAACACCTAAAACTAAAATCTATATAGGATTAATTTCTTTTCTCTCCATTCACAGGACAAAGCGAGTGATTTCGGCGCTCATCCGGTCGTAACCATCGTCCTCGTCTACACTACCACGCTTTTCCTAAACTCTGCGAAATCGTTGTTGAGTTTACTATTATACCCCCTTGAACTTCAAGTCAACCGCGACCTCTCTTTTTTTATCGACGATCACGCTCACCGGGTTGAATCGGACGGTCCTTTGGGTCGACCCGCCCCGCATCCTCTCCCTCAACCCGGGCGAGTTTTTGCTAAGGCACGACCTCGAATACGAAGTGGCCGACGACTGCAATCGATCTTTGACACCACTGTCGTCTAGTTTTCACGTCGTCGTCCACTGAAAACATAATGGTTCCAGAACCAGAACGGACGAGCACGCCGACGCCGAATGCAGAGAAAAAAAATTACACCTATTTAGAGCATCTACAACCGATACCAAAAACCTATTTTGGAGTATGAGAGATGTTTCAACCGATACTAAAACATAAACTTATTATAGGTTTTATGGTGGGACCCACATAAAAAATACTTAGATTTACGTTTACCTTGAACTCAAACCAAAAACTATTTATTATTTATAAAATGATCCTTTTATTTTACAAATTAATAAAAAAAACTTATTAACTTTTTATTTTAGTTTTTTATTTAATATATTTTGTAATGTAATTTTTTTAATAATCATATCATTAATAATTAAAATATAATTTTATTTTAAAAATAAAAACAAATATTTATAATTAAATATTAAATATTTCAAGTTTGTCAATTTTGTCATATTTAATTAATATTTTATTTCTATTTTTTATGTTTATTATTTTTTAAAATTTTAATTGAAAATAATATTTATTAATTTTTTTAAATTTAATGTCAAAAGTTACAGAGTTAAATTATAATTTTGTAAAAATATTGGTTATTTATAAAAATAGTATAAAAACTTGTATATGAAGAATAATTTGAGAATATTCTTTTAAGTTTGAGTATTGAAATCTCGGTTGGAGCCAAATTACTCTAAACTTAAAACTAAATTAAACTTATTTTTAAGATTAGGTTTTTGTGTTCGGTTGGAGATGACCTTAGATTTTAGTTTTAAGTATTTTTAATTTATTTTTATTTTTAATGTTATTTATTTCACGTTAATGTTAACGAAGAGTTAAAAATATAAGAATCGTAGTCATCTCATTTTCAAATTACCAAATGTCAGATAGTTATTGGTTTGAGTACACCATTTCATCACATTTATGTGGTATACCGTGTACAAAGAATAATTCCTCATTTTATAAGTATTAACCAGTGAAATTTTTCGGGCATTTTATTTTGAATTCACGAAAATAATTAATTTAATATTAGTCAATTATTTATATTGCGTTCACAGGAATTAAGTTATGCGAAAAAAATGGTCACAAAATTAACGGAAACTTATTTACTTGATGAACGCTTGAAGTATGTTCACTAGTCTTATTACATTAAATTTATGTTTTTTTGAACTTAATTTTAATTTGATACAATTTACTTCAGATTCAACTCAATTCACTTATTTCTAAATAAATTTTATAAAGAGTTAGAATTATCCAAAGTGGAAGATAATAGATTTGGATTTTTTTTGTAATTCTTAGAATCAATTAATTAGTATTTTTACAGAAATTGTAGCGTAAATTCTTAAGACGTGTTTCTGATTTTGCTCTTTTGTTGGAGTTCTTCGTAATGAAGGAATTAAAAATGGCCCTTTCTGATGCACAACGAAAGTAATACTGTAATACTCACATTACTCACAAGAACAAAGGACAATTAAACGTTGATAATAAATATTATGTCCTTCAATTGGATAAAGAGATAAATTTCAATAATAGTTTTTTTTTTTCAAAAGGAATTGTTTTCGGCCAAGTTTCGTTTTCGGCCTTAACAAACGCCATTCAACTACACCGCTCCGGCTCCAACCCAAACGCCTACGCTCTGGTCCACTTGACCCGCGCTTACACCAGTGCTGCCCTCTTCTCGCATGGAGAACACCTTCATACCCACATTCTGAAATCTGGGTTCATCTCTAACCCCTTCGTCTCTACAGCTCTCGTCAATTTCTACATTAGGTTCGATTTCCTGCGCGATGCCCACCAACTGTTCGCCGAAATTCCTGAACCAACCGTGGTGTCTTGGAACTCTCTGATTTCAGGCCATGTTCATTCCGGCAAGTTTAAAAAAGCCCTAGAGCTGTTTCTCCAGCTGGAAAGATCCGATGCTACTGCGGATTCGTATTCGTTTACTGCGGTATTACCCGCCTGTGGACAACTGAGGATGGTGCAATTGGGAAAATCTGTGCATTCCAAGATCGTCAAACAAGGCACAGAGTGCTGCCTTTTCGTCTCGAATTGCTTGATCGACATGTACGGAAAATGTGGTTACGTTTCTGAGTCAACAAAAGTTTTCGAACGTATGGTTTGTAAAGACATTATTTCCTGGAACTCTGTACTTGCAGCGAACTCTAGAAACGGGAATCTTGAAGAGGCGTTTGCTCTTTTGAATCGAATTCCCATCCCCGACACAATCTCGTACAACGAACTCATTCACGGCATTGCTCAGTTCGGAACCATGGAAGACGCTATTGATCTGTTGTCAAATATGCCGAACCCAAATTCATCTACTTGGAATTCGATAATAACCGGGTATGCAAACAGAGGCAGACCCGGTGAAGCTGTCGAGTGTTTCCGCAAAATGCATTCGGGTGGGGTCCGCACTGACGAGTTCACATTTTCGAGTATCTTGTCTGGTATCGCGGGTTTATCTGGTTTCATATTGGGGAGCCTTATTCATTGCTGCACATTAAAGATTGGGCTGGACAGATATGTTGTCGTGGGGAGTGCCCTCATGGACATGTATTTCAAATGCGGGAAAATAGAAGAAGCCCAGAGAATATTCCATTCGCTTCCGGAGAAGAATTTGATTACTTGGAACATATTAATATCTGGTTACGCGCACAATGGTGATTCTGGGAAGGTGATTGATCTTTTCCAGCAGCTGAAAGCAACGAAAAATTTAGAGCCGGACGAGATTACTTTTCTAAATCTTCTGTCCGCCTGTTGGCATGGTAAGGTCCCTTTGGAGGTCGCGTCCATGTACTTTGAGACGATGATTGTGGACCACATGATTGATCCCTTGCCCGAGCATTGTTCGTTGATGATAAAGATGATGGGGCAAGAAGGTGATGTAAGCAAGGCCGAGAAGATGATTGTTGAGTTTGGATTCGGTTGTTGTGGAATTGTTTGGAAGTCATTGCTCGGTGCGTGCGTGACATGTGGGGATATACAGGTTGCTGACGTGGCAGCTCGGAAGTTGGTTGAGCTGGGATTGGATGATGAATTTGTTTACGTGATGATGTCTAATGTATACGCGTTGCATGGGAAGTGGGAGGATGTGGGTAGCATTAGGAAGGCGATGAGGGAGAAGAGAGTGTGGAAAGAAGTTGGGTCTAGTTGGATCGAAGTTAAGAAAGAATCATCGTTTAGTCACTCTTGATTATAGTTATGGAAAACGAGATTCGTTTCGGATTTGAGGAGGCGAGTCTCGTTTTGATCAGGTGGAACGAAAAACGAGTTGGACCGGTTTGTTGGATGGTCAATAGTTTGGTGGAGGTTTAGGAGTCTTTAAGTTATCTCCAAAGGGTGCATATGTATTGTTGTATGTTGCACCAACATGGTGTTCAATGCGTTATCTACTTATCCTTGTTAATAAATGAAATTAATTGTTTGTGGGAAATGGGAATGCGTAATTTTGCATCAAAATAGCAAGTGAATATGCAAGCATTCAAACTGATTCAAAAATGAACTTTACTCGGAATGAGTTTTCTTTTGAAGAATTTAAAAAAGGTACTCCCTCAGTCCCTTGTCATTTTCTTTTAAATTATAAAGAATTTTTGCAAACACTTTAAAGACCGAGGAAGTAATACTTATACACAATATTTTGTTGCATGTGTTTTGATTATGAATGCAAAATTGCCATAACAAGCTTGTGATGGATTATTCTGAAACATATGATCATTATGATCAATCTTTACTTGATCGTGTCGATTTTCTTACGCAAATTCGATTTTTGATGTATGGTCGATTCATAATCAAATATTCTTTTCAAACATATTTGTTTCGAAATAATAACCAAATGAACAAACTTTTCAATTCTCTTAGCTCCAAAACTGTGACATATTAACTACTGATATTATTGTATGTGCTTATAAGTTAAGATTCCATGTTACACGTAATAACTTGGAAAAATGGAATTAGACAAAAAAGAAAAATCTTTTCATTTATTTGATTTGCATCTCAATTTAATCAATTGTAGTTGTTTAATTATAAAGTTGGAAAAAAGTATCAAAATGTTGAATTCACTGTAAAAAAATATCAAATTGGTATGGTATAATACCGTATGGATGGTTTTCGATAGTATGGATGGTTTTCGATATTATGTCAGTATAATTTTGTAATGATATTATGTCAGTATAATTTTGTAATGTTTTGATATACAATATATATATTGAAATGAACAAATTTATAGTATAGTTCAACATCGATATTTTTGGTATATTTGGTATACTTAAAGTTCGTTACCACATTGATTTATTTGTTATATTGACATTTTTGATATAATTCTATAATAAAAAAATTCATACTCCAGTATATTTTTGTATAGCAGCACTACTTAATTAATTAATTGTCTATTTGTAGTTGACAGATATTATAAAACGTTGTTAGTGATATATGGAGTATTGGAGTGTAATAATTAACATGCTTTTTTCTTGATTTCATTTTATAACACCCTCATTTATTTTCTTGATCTTATATAAAGAGATTCTATTCTCTGTGTCTAGTTGTCACCTACAATCTTCTTCCGCTCGATCTTCTCGCACCATTATTTGTAAAGCTTCCATTTTTGAATCGCAGAGTTTCTGAAAAACATTTTTTATGCGTGTTGAATCGATTGACGAGCTCGCGTTGAATTTCCGCATCGTTGAATTTTCCCAATTGGGCTCAGATCCCTACTTTCCTCATCTCGCCCCTTTTGAACCCTAATAGGTAGATCTGCTCACGATTCTCCCAAACCCCAGTCAAATCTCGATTCGAATTGAATTGAAAAAAAGCGAAAAAAAATGTCGGGCATGAAATCCACCGGTCGGGTTTTCACGATCGGGTTGGTGGCGTCGTGGTACCTATCGAACATTGGGGTTCTGCTTTTGAACAAGTATTTGCTGAGCAATTACGGGTTCAAGTACCCGATTTTCCTGACGATGTGCCACATGACGGCTTGCTCTTTGTTGAGCTACATTGCGATCGCGTGGATGAAGATGGTCCCGATGCAGACGATAAGATCCAGGGTTCAGTTCATGAAGATTTCGGCCCTCAGCTTGATCTTCTGCGCTTCCGTAGTTAGCGGGAACATTTCGCTCAAGTACTTGCCCGTCAGCTTCAACCAGGCCATTGGAGCCACCACGCCTTTTTTCACCGCTGTGTTTGCGTATCTGATTACCTTCAAGAGGGAGGCGTGGTTGACTTACTTCACTTTGGTACCCGTCGTTACCGGAGTTGTTATTGCTAGTGGGGTATGTCACTCTGTGTTTCTTTTTCCTCACAGTTTTGGTTGATTGGTTTGATTTTGAGTAATTTCATTAGTGTATTGTGGGGGATTTTTATTTTCTTGATCTGGGGTGTTTGATTGAGATGAGCGTCTTCTTTTGTTTTGCGCTCATTTTTTGGTTTAACCGTAAGATAAATTGTGGGTTTTTATGTTTTATTTGAAAATGCTGTCAATAATGGATCGTGTTATTTAGGGATAGTATGATTAAAAGGATCGGATCGGCTATTCGTAGTTGTACAATTGAAATTTTGTTTTTATTTGTGTGTTTGGGCAATGGGCTAATAGTGATGGAATGGACTTGATTCCAGAAACTGGTGAAGGACAAAGTCTTATTTTGAGTAGGTAACTAAATTGATGTTTTCTGCTTGGGGAAGTCGATTTGTCATTATCTGATTACTATTTTTCAGAGGCCGTTTGATATCAATGTTGCTTCATTTATCCCTCTCTAACATCAATAATGGATCGTGTTATTTAGGGATAGTATGATTAAAAGGATCGGATCGGCTATTCGTAGTTGTACAATTGAAATTTTGTTTTTATTTGTGTGTTTGGGCAATGGGCTAATAGTGATGGAATGGACTTGATTCCAGAAACTGGTGAAGGCCAAAGTCTTATTTTGAGTAGGTAACTAAAGTGATGTTTTCTGCTTGGGGAAGTCGATTTGTCATTATCTGATTACTATTTTTCAGAGGCCGTTTGATATCAATGTTGCTTCATTTATCCCTCTCTAACATCAATACTTAATTTAAGAATAGCTGATTATTGCAAGATATTATGAAATGATCTCTGTATAAATTGAATGTTGATTCTGATTTTTCTCCTTCTCTAATTGGTGTCCAGGGTGAGCCGAGTTTCCATCTGTTTGGATTTCTCATGTGCATTGGTGCAACAGCTGCACGGGCACTCAAATCAGTTGTTCAGGGTATTTTGCTTTCTTCCGAAGGGTAAGAGTTCTATACCATTGTGTGCACCTTTTATATTTGCGGTGAAGCTTTCCGGTTGCGTATTTTGAGTAAAATCATACGATATGAATTCTGATTTTTTTTTTCTTTTTCTGTAGGGAAAAATTAAATTCTATGAACCTGCTCCTTTACATGGCTCCTATTGCTGTAGTACTTCTTCTACCTGCAACACTCTTTATGGAGGAAAATGTTGTTGGTATCACATTGGCTCTAGCAAGAGAGGACGTCAGAATTATCTGGTTACTGCTCTTCAATTCCGCGCTTGCGTATTTTGTAAATTTGACCAATTTTTTGGTTACAAAGCATACCAGTGCTCTAACTCTTCAGGTAATCTTTACCCCCAAAAAGTACTCCCCAGTTTATACTTCATACCGATTATATTTTAAATAAATAAAAATTAGAATGGTCTTGGCCCCAAAATATTTGTTTGATTGATTGATATTAACTTTGAATTTTGACATCTGTAAACTGGCCATTAGACCTTAATACCTTATTTATTTGTCTCTTGCGGTCTTGCTGCTGTTGGGTGGTAGTGCAGTACAATAGTCTTACGGAAAGCGATTGTTTTTTAGCTTTTGGTAAAACATGACCAAATTATTGCAGAATATTTACTTTACTTCCCAGTATACTTTACCTACCCCGCCCATATATATTTACAGCGTTCATATTTCTGCTTAAATTTACAAACAATGGTTTTTTATTCGTAACCTCTCTTTTATTTAGTGAGTTATTGATTTTCATCTATAGAACAATGCTAATGGATCATTTCGTATGTAGTTTATCCATCATTAGTGTTTGTTCTGTCATGCTTTTTGAAAAAAGCTACTCCCTCCGCCCTCTGAAAGAGTCTCACACTCTCACTTCCTTTTTTTGATGTCCCTTTGATAGTGTCCCACTTTATACTTTTGATTATTTAAAAACAATAAAAAAAATCACAATCACACAAAAGAAATGGGACATTCTCAAAGGGACGGAGGAAGTATTATTGTATATTAGTCTTTTATTAAGTAGGCATATTATAGATGCTGAATCTAAATATTCCCATGGTTAGGGGAGGGAATACTATATTTGAATAATAGTCTAATAAATTGAACATAGTTTACCTTCAAGTTCAGGCTCTAAAGCATAAAAAATGTTGCAAAAATGAAATTTAGTTATATTAGAGAGATATTTAACTAATGAATAGTTTAAGTGTATTAGTTTCAACTTGCAAAGGTCTTTCTCGATTCGAAAAATCTGAACTTAATAAGTACTTGGCATATTTCATTCCTGCAAATTTAAAAAAAAAAAGGAAAATGAGCAGTACATAGTATTTACAGTTTATGAAAACTAATTGTATGGTGTTAAAGATGTATTCCGTTATTCCTTGTATTGTTTCTGTACTGTCTAATGGAAGGAAGTCCAGCATGATTCACTTAAATTTATGGAAATTATTGTATGTGGTCAGTTTCATATGTAGATACTAGGTAAGTGATGCTTGAGAACCAACAACAGCACACGTCGGTAACAATTGGATTTGCATTTAGTTCGTAATTGAGAATATACAATTGGTTCATTATCCTTTTTCTTCACTTTCTTCTAGAATGGCATTATAATACCACCTTCTACAACATCACACGTTCATTTGCTGAATGTCCGAATTGACTGTGTTACCTATCTAAGTTTCACTTATGAAAAGCCACTTATACAAATTTACGTTGTCAAAATCTAAATAGAATGCGAGGGTGACTATCAATCTTCTCTTTTTTGTTATTCTCCAAATAGAATGCGAGGGAGACTATCGATCTTCTCTTTTTTGTTATTCTTCAAAATCCTTTATTAAAATTTTTAGTACTTTGTGGTATTTTATTTTGGAAAGCTCCATCTTGTTGTTTACGGCATTTCAACGCCTTCCCTAGTTATAATAGCATGATAATTCAGAAAATTCTCAGATGTATCCCTTGATATGATTGTCATCGGCACCCCAGATCATGAAACAAATACTTTAATCGGAAAACTCCTCTCCTAATATTTGCATAAACAATCATATGTTGCTAATACAATTGATGGTTTGTGTAGGTCCTTGGAAATGCAAAAGGAGCCGTGGCAGTGGTAGTCTCCATATTGATTTTCAGGAACCCCGTCTCTGTACAAGGAATGCTCGGATATGCTCTGACAGTACTTGGTGTTATCCTCTATAGCGAAGCCAAGAAGCGCACTAAATAATCGAGCAACACATTCGAGAAAAAACCAAACAGTCATATATACGCGATGATACCCAGTTTGCGATACCAAGAGTTTAGATCTTCTGAAAGAAGAAAAACTCTGTTTAATCGCTGCACGAAAATATTTAGCAGACTTATTTTTTGTCCCAGAAGCCATGGACAGAGGCTTGAAACATGTGCTTGATTGAGTAAACGAACTCTCGATTAGCTGATTTAGAGGTTTTAATAACTGTGGTTTTGGGCTAGCAAAGAAAGCTCATTATTAATCATTACTCCTATATTCTTTGAGCAAGGGACTTGAGGTGAAGATCATGTTTAGTTGGGTTTTTTTTTCACAAATCTGTCAAGTATGTGATTATTAGTTACATATCAAGATTGCAATACTCATGTTTATTACTATTATCATCATTCGTAGAATCATAACTTCGATTCTTTGTTGGATCATAAGGATTTTCAGGTATAAATCGATAATAAAATGTCGATTTTGAAATATGACAAAGCAATTCAAACCATTTCAAGTAGTGACTGATTGATTCATTACACCAAAAGCTCAAAATTCACAATCACAATTTACCCATGAAAATCAGTAAACAACAAAACGAAGACTCACGGCATAAGCAGCTTCAACAATCCACCAACTCTGAGGCATAAGTAAAAGCAGCAACAACAACAATAACCTTCAACCATCCACCATCTCCGATCACGGCATAAGCAATAGCAGCAGCAAGAACAATAGCCTTCAACCATCCACCATCTCCGATTTTGAGAATCTTAGCATTAGCGGAACTAGAAAATACAACGCTGTTGTACTTCATGCTCATATTGTTGTACATAATCCCCCATTGATGCCCCTCCCCTGCAGCCCTCGCACCAACCGTTGTTGAATTGCTGCTATTGCTCACATCAACGTCGTCGAACATCTGGTAGATGTATCCCTCCGCCGCCCCTTCTTTCCTCAACGGCGTCCCCAATCCAGATCTCAGATGCGTCACCAAGCCATTCAAGTACATCTCGGCGTAGTTCGCGGCGGCGTGCGCCTCGACGTCGCTCGGCCACCCAGTCTCAGCCACGACCACCGGGATGTTCTCCTGACCGGCGACAGCGATGGCGGCAATCACGGCGTCGACCATCATGTCGAACAGATTCCAATACCTCACGCCTGTGATGACGTCATCGCGAAAGTTGAACGGGTGCTCCTTGAACAGAGCGAAGCCGATCGGGATCTGGGAGTTGATTCGGTAGACTCTGTAAGGGTAGAGGTTGACCAGGAAGGAGGAGTTGGTTTCGGATAGGAACTGGAGCAGCGGACGGATGACGAGCGAGGCGATTGGTTCCTGGAACTCGGCGGCGGATGGCGGGAACGACGTCGTGAGGATGCCGACGAAGGAGAAGGTGGTGGAGACGGGGATCGTGCGGATGCCGAGGTCGAGGAGCGCGAGACGGAGGTTGCGCACGGCGGGGACGAGGGAGGTGGAGGGGTCGGAGGAGCCGGCGACGGTGTTGAGGACGTCGGAGCCGGCGGAGATGAGGGAGATGCGTGTGCGTGGGTGGAAGGGGAAGACGTGCGAGAAAAGCCACGAGGCGGCGGCGGAACGGTTGGCGGCGAAGGAGGAGATGAGAAGGTTGGGGACGGAGAGGAGGAGTGAGATGTTGGTGTAGGCGAAGGCGCGGACGGCGGCGGGGGTTGGGTCGAGGAGGCGGACGGAGGTGATGCGGAGGGACTGGAGGACGGAGACGACGCGCTCAGGCGGCGGAAGATTGGGGGTGGAGGGGTTGTAGGTGACTCCGATGGTGGTTGCGGAGGAGATGGGAGAGGAGATGAGGAGGAGGGTGACGGTGCAAAGCCAGAGAGAGCGCATTTTTTCGCCTGAAGGAAGGGGAGAAAAATCACGGAAAATGAGTGTTGAAGTTTTGGTGGTGGCTGAGTTTTATTTACAGAGGGGGTGCGCAGTGCGCAGCTAGGCGTATTGTAGTATGAGAGAGTCGGTTATTTTTTCGATGTAGAATGAAGAGTGAGGTGGTGGAGGGATACTGCCACTGCCAGCTCAGCAATGTGTGCAATTTTGAGTTCGTACTACACTACGTGATTTGCATTTTCTTTTTTCCTTTTTCATTTAAATTAAAGAGGACAAATTAAACATATAATTATACATACACAATTTCATTTTACAAATAAAATAATACTGAAATTATCATTGTTTTCTTTGTTAGCGTCTCATTGAAATGATAATTTATTTTTATTTTTAGATAAATTATCAAATAACTACACCCACTTACTCACATAAATTTACTTTATGAAATAATAACTAACTACAAACACTCATAAAATATCATAATATTTGTTAATTATTCCAACTCAAAAAATAATAAATCAATTTAGATAGGACCGAAAACAATTACTCCTACGAGGGTTTAAAATGAATCACATGATATATTAAGTATATTTTGCCGCAGGTTGAATTTTCAGTCATATCTATTAAGTATATTTCTTAATTTATAAAGTTGCATGTTGCATGAGAACAAGGCATTAGGTACATTTATGTCATTAATTTGAGGGGTCTATTGTGCTAATAACTTTTGACTGAAGTGCTTTTAAATTCTTCAGAGAGCCGCTTGTGTTCATGGCGAGGAATTTAATTATACACGTATGTTACCTTATTATATAGAGAAATTTGATATTTTTGTCTTTTGTTTATTTATTATACAGTATATATATAATTATACAAACATATCATTATACTTTATATATTTGGAGGCTGTGTATCAAATTGAAGTCCTCGATCCTTGTTCTCAACCATTAGTATCCTCAACCTGGACACGACTGATAGCGAACAAAATAACATGGTGAAGAATACTGTTATGTTCAACGCATTTGTTCTTTGCCAAGTAAGTATAATCTGATTCGAACGAACGAGCAAAATAAACGTGACAAGTATTTTACATGATATCCCAGATTTTTACCAGAATAATTATAAGATCTCTCTGATCAATTTACAGATTTTCAACGAGTACTCAATGCTCGAAAACCAGAGGAGGAGTTGAAGGTTTTTACAGGAGTGAACAAGAACCCGCTCTTTACTAGAACAGTGGGAACTACATTAGTGTTCATTCATTGGACCGTGATAAGCTGGATCGGCAAGGCCAGACTTCAAGGAACGATCGAGATCAACTCTACGGGTAGAAGCAGAAGAGTTATCCCTCGATTATGCATCTGAAATAGTCATTAATTACCAGCATTACACATGAGATAGATGAGCAGTGGCGCTTGTATGATGGTTTTGACCCAATACTAGAGCGTAAACCACGTGGCGGGATTAGGCGTAATATGAGCTGTTATGGAAGATTCTGTTGGGTTTTGTATGAATCTCATCCATACCCCAATAGATGGATTTACGTATTTTACAAGCATGAAAAGTGCGGAAGAAGAAATCATGCATAAACACGTAAAACCCTAATCATGGATCTAGTGCACACGTATGTAGTAAGATCAATTAATCGAGTTAGTAAAGAATTATGTACCTTGTAATTCTTGTATGTATATAGCTCACGCGTAGATGGATAGCCGCGAACGTACCCGGCCTCAATTCGTTGCACGAACCCTCCTTGATCACGAACGGCGGTTCCCCAAACGTAGTATCGAGTCCCACTCGATTCTCTCGACTTCTTCGTATTTTGGTGCTTATGGGGTGTGATATTTCACGTGTTGTAGCAGCAAAAAACGTGGGTCTCATGTCCCCTTTATATAGGATGAGATATGAGAGAGTTTAGGGTTGAAAAGGAGAAGGCCGCCGTCGGCCGACACATAAAAGCTGTCGGCCGACAGCCTTTGAAAACATAAACCGTCACAATTTTACACATGGTGTCGGCCGACACCACCCATAGGCAAAATGGGTGTCGGCCGACATGTAGTACAAAATGTGCCGAAAAGCCGATTTTCGTTTTCGCTCCGTTTCTTCCGTCGTTCAACCTCGATTCTCAACCAAAGTTTATATACTCCAAGTATACACGATCGATAGGGCCCGTGTGACTCATTTGGCTTGATTGTCGACTATTTAAGTTCAAGTTCTCAACTCGACACTTAACGTCGCACAATCGATCCATCTACACAGGACGCACTATATAGCTTGTTTCGGTACGACACACGTGAACTGAAGGACACAAATCCAACAGATTCATGCCTCACATCGTGGTAAGTACCCTATACAAGTATGAAATCATTTTTTTTTTCTAATAAGTTTGGGTGGATTGTTCAGGGATGAAATAAATCTCAAAAACTATTCTAAGAGTTGTCATAGAATACCATATTTTTTTTTATTTCATAAGTTACTTTGTTTATCGCATAAAAGTTTCATTTTATATATTAGTGTGTGGGCGCGCGCTCTCGCGCGAATTTTGTAAATTTCACAATAACACGGATTTGTTAAGCCAAGAAAAGAGGTAGAAAGCCTTTTGAATCCTCAATTAAGTAAAAATATAATACTAAGTATAATAATAATTTCATAAATAGTGTATAATGCTTTTAGTTTGAAGTGTTTTTTTTTAAACAGAAATTTATTTATTTTTTCGATTAAAAAAAAATGACAAATAAAAAAATTATACTTTAGGAATATTCTCAATAGTCTTGCATGACAATGTACTAACATTAAATTTGAAAAATGAAAAATAAAAATATTATTGCAATATTAGACACACCTCAACAAACTAAAAATACTATTTTTGTAACACTCCGGCCCGTTGAGGGGTCGAAGCCCGACCTTAATGGGCCGGTTCGGTTATCAATTACTGCCGTCGGGGGTGATATCCTGACCCCACTGTACCAAATACCAACACTTGTCTTTTCCAGCGCACTTTGTCCTTCACTCTTGCGCACTTAGGAGACTTCCCAAGGGTCACCCATGTTCTTCACTCTTGCGCACTCAGGAGACTTCCCAGAGGTCACCATCCTAAAACTACTCCAGAGCCAACACGCTTAACTTTGGAGTTCTTCAGAAAAGAAGATGCATTTTGTTTGTATGAGTAGCATATTCAATTCCTTTAAGCTTGTGAATTTTCTGGGGCGTTACAATCACCCCACCTTTTATGCGTAACGTCCTCGTTGTGCGCCTTACTTGCCCAGGACCAACCATCCGTGCAGGAATGCCCCTTACGGGTACTCTCACCAACTATATCCTGGCCCCACTGTACCAACACTTGTCTTTTCCAGCGCACTTTGTTCTCACTCGTGAGCACATTTTCTGGGGCGTTACAATCACCCCACCTTTTATGCGTAACGTCCTCGTTGTGCGCCTTACTTGCCCAGGACCAACCATCCGTGCAGGAATGCTCCTTACGGGTACTCTCACCAACTATATCCTGGCCCCACTGTACCAACACTTGTCTTTTCCAGCGCACTTTGTTCTCACTCGTGAGCACATTTTCTGGGGCGTTACAATCACCCCACCTTTTATGCGTAACGTCCTCGTTGTGCCCCTTACGGATACTCTCACCAACTATATCCTGGCCCCACTGTACCAACACTTGTCTTTTCCAGCGCACTTTGTTCTCACTCGTGAGCACCCAGGAGGCTTCCCAGGGGGTCACCCATCCTAGAACTACTAGGAGCCTTAACTTTGGAACCCAGGAGACTTCCCAGGGGTTCACCCATCCTAAAACTACTCCAGAGCCAGCACGCTTAACTTTGGAGTTCTTATAGGAGGATGCCCAGAAAAGAAGATGCATCTTGTTGGTATGAGTAGCATATTCAATTCCTTTAAGCATGTGAATTTTCTGGGGCGTTACAATTTTACTCTTACAAATTATATCTCCATCTAATTTTGAAATTTTACTCTCAATTCACAACTAATTTACTTTTAAAATTAAATGGTTAATTGCATTAAAAATACTAACCTTTATCTTGTTGAAAAAAATACAAACTTTTTTAAGTTTGCAATAAAAGACGTGACCTTTAATATTTTTCTTAATTGAATGATATAATTTAATTTTAATAAAATGTTATACAACAAAATAACCATGTAATATATTAAAAATAATTACGTGTAATATATTAATTAAAAATAATTACACACCAGCTTCAACTGATTAACAATATATAAAAAAATCTTTTTTAAGGATCGAGCACCTTTCGAGCGTACAACATTCAAATACACAAGACGTCTCCCACTCAAAGTCTGACATCACAACCAGCTTCGAGAAAATCCAAGTGATCTAGTTTCGTCGTCGTCGACCTCGCGAGCGTTCGGTCGTCTGTTTAAGCCGCAGTCCTATCCAGATTGAGCCACTATCCTAAGCGCTCGCATCGAATCAACTCGTTACCGTCAGGAAAAGTCTCTAGTCGAATTAGTTCTACCGTTGCCGAAAATCTTTTTTCATAATCCTTCACCTCTATATACCCCTTCCAGCCTTCCCTTTAATTATAAAAAATAAATTGTTCTCTCTCAGCATATATTTTTTAAAATATTTTTTATAAAATTTTAACCAATGTTCTTTAATTATTTTTAATTAATATATTACACATAATTATTTTGTAGTATAAAATTTTATTAAATTTTAGTGGGATCATTAATTAAGAAAAAAATTTAAAAGTCATGTCTTTTATTGGAAACTTAAAAAAGTTTGATTTTTTTTACAACAAAGATAAAAGTTGGTATTTTTAATGCAATTAATCCAAAATTAAAATATATTTTTAATTTTTAGTAAAAAAAGTAAAACCTTAATATTTTTAAATTTCAAGCTATAAAAATGTTCACAATTTTTATAAGACGCGAGTAGTACTTTTCTATATTCTAAAATCGGATGGAAAAGTTATGCAAAGTCGAATTTATAAGGGAAATTTTTTACCAAAATCGAGTATTAAATTAAATTAATAGATTAATTATATTTTTGAAAAAAATCGAGAACATGGTTGTAAACAAGATCTTTGGCATCGAGACCCATGATGAAATCAATATGAGCGTATTGTGGGATGAACACCACTTCCAGCTTATCTTGTTCGTGCACTTTAAGACTATTTAGCAATATGTTGACATCAGCAACGTCAGATAACGCGTCTCGTCCTCCGTTGCTCAGAAATAATGGAAAATCGGGTGCGATTTTAGACAAATTGTATACCGGTGAATGAATCGCACCATACTTTACCAGGTTCACAATAGGTCCGAAGTTGTATTCGGCCATAATCCCAGTTCTCACGTCTGCAAAAATATGTAAGTTGATTTATTTTTTGGATGGATAAATATAATTTATACTCTATAATAATAATTAAATTTTGGTGACTAGCCTTGAGCAAAGTGAATCATGTTCTTGGTAGCGGTTGACTGAAGTTCATTGTCTACGAAATTTTCAATAACCGTTTTATTTAGACAACAATCGTTTCCTACAATAACAACAACAAAAAAAATTGGTCAAAATTTAGATTTATAGAGAATAATTCAAATTAATTAATTAAATAAAATAATTGCAAACCTGAAAGTGCAATAATTTCATTAGAACAATTCACCCTGGTGCAGATTATTTTGAGAAAATTGATTCCACCAGGTCTGTAAGTTAAATGAAAAAACAAATTAAAATCATAGTAGTAATATATTTTTTTTAATAAACAATACATACCCTTTGAGATCGAATTCGGCGAAACCACCAATTTCTTGTAACTATAAAAATAAAAATAAGAAAGTTAAAATAGATTAAATAGTTTAAGAAATTGGTAAAATTATATTTATGTTTTATAGTAATATATATATATATATATATATATATATATATATATATATATATATATATATATATATATATATATATATATATATATATATATATAAATATATAAACTCACTTCACTAATAAATAAGTCAGCTCCATATTTAGCCAATGAGCTTGTTGTATGTGATAGATGGGCAATGGGGCTTAACAGAACAGCAGATTTCACATTTACGAATTTACCCTGGGACAATGAGACTAAAGCCACTAAAGTTCCCTGTTAAGAATTTTCCATTAATTAAAATGAATATAATCAAATTTTAAACAAAACAAAAATAGTTTTATTTAATAATTAATTACCATGGAATGGCCCACATAGTGAATTTGTTTCCCCGTCTCTTTGAAGATGAAATCAATTACAGACGGAATGTCGTGATTCGCTAGTTCATCCCATGACCAATTCCAAAATTCCTATACATATTTAAAATACAATATTTATTATTCAAAAATTTTATATTTTTTTTCAAATATTACACATATATTGTATGTATGCATGCGTTGATTATTTTACCGAGTGATCAGGGTTGAGAGATACGTGTCTTCGACTGAATCGAGTTCCTCTAAAGTTCGAAATCCAAACATCATACCCCTTATCGGCCAAAATCAAAGCTAGCGATTGTTCGGCTGAATTCACGAACCAGCACTTACCGTCCTAAACATATACATAAAAAAAAAATATAGTTATATAATCTCAACTTTAAAACATGATAAAAAAAATATTGTAAGAATATATATGCCCTTACTACGAGAAGTCCGTGTTGTAGCAAAACCGGTTGTCGCTGCACGCCAAGATTGCCCCCCCGACGACCCTCTGGAATTCTTTGGACACTCAAAATATAGCCATCATCGGTTGTCACCTGAAAACAAGTTAATTCAGAGTTTAGTGATTATTTGATTAATTAAATCAGTGCATAATTTTTTGAGACAAAAATAACAATTTATATTAACAAGTGTAATCCTAAGTAATGCATACGTACACTGTATTCTTGGCATTTGTAGCCGTATGCGGCGATGGCGTAAGCGCACAATCCGCCTAGCGGCGCCCCTGTGACGTTGGCTTCCTTGATAATAAAATGGCGGCCGGAGGCGGATGCCCGGTATAAAGAGAAGAAAAGGCTTAGAAAAGCTAAAAACTTAGTAGTCATTTTTATTTGTATTTTTATTTGATTGAATTTGATTCGGTTTGAAATATGTATTTATAGAGCAGTGTTAGTTCCTTGTGTGTTGCTGCAGTTATTATATGCATGTGAGTTTACAATTTACCATAATTGGATGATTTCATACTAAATGAATTGTGTTTTATGGTTAATATTTAATTCTTTCTATATGCACATGCACCCACCATATTCGACTTTTAGAAATTAAATAAAATGCTGCTATTGATTTTGGAAAGTACATAAAAAAGGTTCTGGAATTGATATAAGAATATCCTTATAAGAAATTATAGATTAAAAGATCCATTGAGAATTTGTATTGTGACCTTTTTTGGATGAATAGTAAATAAATTTTACATATGTACATGTCATTTGAAATTTAAAAAATAGTACTCCATGTGATTAGTGGTTTAAATGCCTATCTTTCTTGGCCATATTTGAAGGCGTTAGACATATATAGGCGCTAACGGCTAAGGAATAAGTTTTAATGAGACGGCTTAATTTGCCAAATGTCAAATTATAAAAATTAATTACACGAAATAAAAAAGATTATAATAATTTAAGAAGAGGGTATTCAATTAGAATTTTAATTGATTTTTATGAATTTTAAAAAGTAAGTGAATTTTGAAAATTAGTCCTCCTACCCGTCACGTGTATTTAATTCAACTATTTGTTAATCGAAGTAGTGCTCTTTCGGCTTAATATTAGAGGTAGATATTGATAATAGACAAATAAATATTAAGTGAATAATCTAATTGAAATAGTACAATAAAGAAAATTAAATTCATATTACAAATTATGGAATATTTTTTATAAACTACATTTGTTCTATTCATAAGACGACCACGCTGGTCACAAAGCAGAAGCTTCAATCCGGTCGTGTTGGTTACTCTAAATAACTACAATTGATCGTACGTAAATACTGGTTTTTTCAAAAATATTCCAACATTTGTCAACGACTAACCTTACTCTTATTAATAGTTATGGCATACGATATCATAATCGAAAATTGTCTTCGTTGGAAAGCAAACTGAAATTTGGTATTCCAGGGCGTCAGAGCAATTCGAGTATTAAAAACCATTTTCCCAGAATTATTTCCTCTTAATACTTTCGCGTGGATAATATATTTATTAAGTAATGTTACAATCATCCTAGTACCATTGCATAGTCCAACAGAGGCGTCCAACAGAGGCATCCATATTCCGCAATAGTATAATGGTCAACTCAACCTAATACGAAACAGTTCATGTATCAAAAATTATATAGCATGTCACAACATTTAATTAATTCTTATATTATAACAATAAATAGAATATCACATGACTATATAAATTGTTGCTTAATGAAAAATAAGTCTACATATATATATATATGTATATATATTACTATATTAATTAATATATTTAGATTTTAGTAAAAAAATTTATAATAATACCAACCTTCAACTTCATGATTTGATAGTTTGTAAGTATTTAATCAAACATATTCTTTCTAGAAAATTGATATTCTATAAAAAGAATTATTAGTGATGATAATAACAATAATGCATTATCAAAAATGTTAATACATAAATAAATCATAATCATATTAGAAAAAATAATTTATCGAATTTGATAATGAGTAAAAGATGAAAACTTTTTATATGGGTAAAATTGAATTAAATTTTCTATCATTTTTGAAAATTAATTGAATAAAAATCGCAAATTATAGAATCAAATCGGGATATTTTGGTTGAAAATTTATAATTTAATTAACTAATAAAAATAGAATAGAGTAAATTAAATTAAATGCAAGCTAATTTACGTAATATTAATATGGTATAATGATGAATACAAATTAATATTAATACTATTATCTATTAAGATTTATATGATAAAGTAAATAAATAAATAATATACAATAAATAAGGAATAAAGTGAAAATATTAATAGAAGATATTAAAAAATGATTTATTTAATAATTTGAATTTTTCAAATCAATCTTTACTATAATTAAGGAGTTTATAAAAATAAATTATATAAAATTAAATAGTTAGAGAATAAGAAAAATACAAATATTTATATTTATATATTAATTAAGCATTTAATATTACTTAATTAACATTAAATATTAATAAATATTGTTGTGAATAAAAATAGTAATCTAACTATTATTATTTTTTAATAAGTGTAAACAAAAATAAATTAAACACTTAAAATATATGCCACAAATGTTAGTTGAATTATATATTATAAGGATTAAATAAAAATACGATAAGTTACCAGAAATAAAATTAGAATAAAATTAAATAGAAATATTATAAATTTTATTAAAATTATAATTGAGAGTTAAATAAAATATTATAAATTATATTATAAAATAAAAGATAAATAAATTATTAACGTAAACTAATCTAAACTTATTAAAGCTTCATTACATTCAAACTTTTTCAATTAAATGTTTTGATTTCTAGAGTTCGTTCAATTTACATAGTTTTTTACTTATAAATAAACCTACAAAACAAAAAAAAAGTAAGAAATACAAAAGGCCTGAGAAAAAAATAATCTTTAAAAAGAGTAAAAAAAATTAAAAACATGAAAAAAAATACAAAAATCATTACCAAATAATTTTTTATATTTACAATACAGTTATAATTAATAAACAATAATAATAAAACTAAAATTCGAATTAGTAAAAAATACTTACCAAAAAATAAAAATATTAATGATCAAACAATAATATTAAAACAAAAATTCAAATTAGTAAAAAATAGAAGTTTGTGCAAAAAATAAAAATAATAATGATTAAACGATAATTAATATAAAAAAATAAAAACGTTAATTATAAAACAATAATATTTAAATTTAAATTGAATTAGTAAAAGAATGTTTACCTAGGCTGCAAAAAATACAAAAAAAAAATACACTAATTAATTAAAAATAAGTACGCTAATTAATTAATAGTGTGAACACAAATTTAATATAACGATCAATTGTTTATTAATAGGTGTGAACACAACATAATCTAACGGATAAAACACGACAATTGCTGAATTATATATTATAATAATTGCGTAAAATTTGAATTTATTTAGTTGTTTAAAATAAAAAATATATTTAACATACTCGTAATTAATAATATAATTTATATATAATTTATAATTAAAGATAATAAAAAAAATTATTTGATTTTTCTTATTAAGGATATAATTTTATTTTATAAATTTATAATATTATTTATGCATCAAATATGGTAGGATGACTAATTTATATAATAATAATTTTCATAAACAATTATTTTCTACAAAAATAATAATTATCGATTTTATTATTGTTTTTTGAATTATTCAATAATTATTAAATACGATTTTATTTCATTAACTTAATCAATGATTTTAATTTATTTTAGTGATATTTGTAAGTAATACAAATAAAGATATTGTTGCGTAAGTTAAAACATAAACAAAATTAGAATAAAATTAAATATAATTATTGTAAATTGCATAAATTTTATAAATTAAAGTAAATCGATAAAATACATGAAAATAAACTAATCTAAAATTACAGTAAATTGAGTAAATTATATAATAAATAAAATTAACATGAAAAAAATACAAATTAATAACCTCTTTAAATTAATAAAATTTCACGATTCCAAACTATTAATTTATAGAGGTTTTTACTATA
The DNA here is from genome assembly GCA_954870475.1 of Euphrasia confusa. Lineage (NCBI taxonomy): Eukaryota > Viridiplantae > Streptophyta > Magnoliopsida > Lamiales > Orobanchaceae > Euphrasia > Euphrasia confusa. The sequence continues at coordinate 38,884,738 of OX940951.1, read as the reverse complement.
ATTCTTAAAAGATAATTTTATTTGGATTTTTGTGGTAATGTATATTAATATTTAGTTAACATAAATATTATAAGACAAATGTTAGCTGAATTATATATTATAAGAATTAAATACAAATAGGGTACGTTACAACAAAAATAAAATTAGAATAAAATTAAATATAAATATTATAAATTTTATTAAAATAATAATTGTGAGTTAAATAAAATATTATAAATTACAGTAAATTACATAATAAAATAAAAGGTAAATAAATTATTAACGCAAAACACGCTAAACTTATTAAAAAACATTATCAAAATGTTGAAGTTTGGTTCCATTTAAAATTTTTCCAATTCAATGTTTCGATTTCTTAATGGAGTTCTACTTGTTCAATTTGCAAAGTATTTACTTATAAATAAACCTAAAAAAAACAAAAAAAAAGTAAAAAATACAAAAGGTTTACAAAAAAAATAAATCATTAAAAAGTAAAAAATTCAAAAAGCCTGAAAAAAAAAATACAAAAATCATTATCAAATAATTGTTATATTTACAATATAATTATAATCAACAAACAATAATATTAAAATTAAAATTCAAATTAGTAAAAAATACTGCTGCAAAAAATAAAAATATTAATAATTAAAATAATATTAAAATTAAAATTCAATAATATTAAAATTAAAATTCAAATTAGTAAAAGATAGTTACTTGAAAACTACAAAAAAATAAAAACACTAATTATCAAACAATAAATTTAAATTTAAATGAATGCTTACACAGAAGGCTACAAAAAATAAAAAAAAACAGCAAAACTTAAATAGAGATCTGGAAAAAAATTGTGAGCATTACAAATAAAAAAAATAAAATAGTGAAAAGTAAAGGAGTGAGTGAAGATGACGTAATTTATATAGATATGATTATAGTAATATAAATAGTAGATAATATCAAGTTTATTTAGTTACTTAAAATAAGGAGTAGATAGATATGATTATAATAATATAAATAGTAGATAATATCAAATTTATTTAGTTGCTTAAAATAAGGAGTAGATTTAGATATTATTTTTTATATAATATAAATAAATTAATTAATCTAATAAATATATTAATAAAAAAATACATTCTCTCCCCTTATCCTTTAATTATGCTAATTAATTTAAAATAAAATAAATAAAGAATAAATGTGATATTTTGAATATTTGAAGTAAATATTTACTATAATTAAGAATTTAAATGTAAATTATATTATATAAAGAAATAAATTATTACCTAGTTAATTAAAAATAATTACGCAAATTAATTAACAGTGTGAACACAAATTTAATCTTTGTTTATTTATTAATAGGTGTGAACACAACAAAATATAACGGATAAAACATATGCCACTTAGGACAAATGGTTAGCTGAATTATATATTATAAGGATAAGGATATAATGATTTTAAAATTATAAAATAGAAATTTGATAATAATAAGTTGATATTAAAAAAATTATAGATATGCCATTTAGGACAAATTGTTAGATGAATTATATATTATAAGGATAAGGATATAATGATTTTAAAATTATAAAATAGAAATTTGATAATAATAAGTTGATATTAAAAAAAATTATAGATTAACAAAAAGTACGAAAAGTAAAAATTAAGTTGAAATGATATCATGATACAAAGTTCTGAAAAAAAATAGTACAAAAATAAATAATATTACTAAAAAATAAAAAAAATAAGTTCAAAAGGGGCATGATTCTTTATCGCTTCAAAGAAAATCATTGGATGTATAATCCAAGGAATCATATAAATAGAGCATAATATTATTTCTAATTGTAAATTATTAAAAAATTGAATTATTATTATTTCATTTTCAAATCAATTAGTAACTTTTGAATTTATTTAGTTACTTATTTAACATACTCATAATTAATAATATTATATATAATTTTAGTTTACCTTTAAATTTATTTAGTTGCTTAAAATAAGGAATATATTTACACACTCATAATTAATAATATTATGGATATATAATTTTAGTTGACCATTAATTTTATTAAATCTTAAAACCTAGAAATAGATTTACCATTCTCATAATTAATAATATAATTATATATAATTTATAATCAAAGATAATAAAAAATTTATTTGATTTCTCTAATTAAAGATAAATTTTATTTTATAAATTTATTAAAATACATAATTTAATTAAATCACAATTATTATTATTATTTATATATAAAAAAAGATCAAACTAAAATACATAAATTAATTCTGTTTTAGTGATATTTGTAAATAATACAAATAAAAATATTGTTGCGTAAGTTAAAAAATAAAAAAAATTAGAATAAAATTAAATAGAATTATTATAAATTGGGTAAATTTCATTAATTACATTAAATAGATAAAATACATCATAAATGAAAACAAACTACTTTAAAATTACAATAAATTGAGTAAATTATATCATAAATAAAATTAACACAAATGACTCTAATTTTATCAGGAAACATAAACAAAAGCTTGAAATCCATTTAAAATTTGTCCAATCCAATGTTTCGATCTTTTTTCATGACTTCGGGCAATAGCTATAAACAAACCAACAAAATAGACAAAAAATGAGTAAGAAATTAAAATGTTCTGCAAAATAATGAATTACCTCCAAAAGTTATTAAAATCAAATAAGTAAAAAAATACGCAAAAAATACAAAAAACAACAAAAAAACAACAAAACATACATATAGCTCTGAAAATAAATAAATAAATGTAATTATAAACAAATAAAAATAAATAGCTAAATGAAAAGTTTACAAAAAAAATACAAAAAAACAAAAAAAAAACAACAAAACTTACATATAGTTCTGCACAAAAATAAATTTAATGTGAGCATGAACAAATAAAAAAAATAGTTTAAATTAAAAGTGAGAAGGAGTCCAAAAAATACAAAAAAAACAAAAAAACAACAAAACTTACATAGAGCTCAGCACAAAAATAAATAAATGTGAGCATGAACAAATAAACAAAATACCTGAAATGAAAAGGCTAAAAAAATAAAAAAAACAACAAAACTTAAATAGATCCACAAAAATAAATAAATGTGAGCATGAATAAATAAAAAAATAGCTGAAATGAAAATTGAATAAATAAATGTGAGCATGAACAAATAAAAAAAATAGCTGAAATTAAAAGTGAGGGGTAGTGCAAAAAACAAAAAAAACAACAACAAACTTACATAGAGTTTTGCACAAAAATAAATAAATGTGAACAAATAAAAAAAAAACTGAAATGAAAAGCCTACAAAAAATACAAAAAAACCAAAAAAAAAAACAACAAAATTAAACAACAAAACTTACATATAGCTCTGCACAAAAATAAATAAATGTGAGCATGAATAAATAAAAAAAAGAGCTAAAATAAAAATTGAATAATTAAATGTGAGTATGAACAAATAAAAAAAAATAGCTGAAATAAAAAGTGAAAGGTAGTGCAAAAAATATAAAAAAACAAAAAAAAACAACAAAACTTACATAGGTTCTGCACAAAAATAAATAAATATAAGAATGAACAAATAAAAAAAATAGCTGAAATGAAAAGTGAATAAATAAATGTGATCAATGAACAAATAAAAATAATAGTGAAAAGTGGAAGGTAGGGAGTGAGTGAAGACGTCTTTATATAGACACGGATTTGAAGTAGGGTTTGATAATAATTATTATTTTTAAATATAATTAATTTGAATTACCTTAAATTTCAATATTATTGTTTGTATAATAAAAATTAATTAATTAATCGATTAAATATATTTATAACTGATTAAAGTCGTTTTGTAGCGTCACAAATCAAATAAAATAATCGAACTAGTTGCTAAAGCAACTCGCCCGAGTCGATCTCTCGAGGAACACTACTATCGGCGTAAAAGCGTTTATTCGTTTGCAACTAAGTAAAGAAAAGAAATAGCATAATGCGTGAGTTGATTTGGTTTTTGTTTTAATCTAAGATTACCTAGGGAATTTGAAAAGACGAGAAAGTAAGTACGAAAGCGAGAAATAGTAATTTTAAATCAAAGGAAGATGAACTAGGGTTTCGGGAATTTCAATTCTATACTTCGGTTATGAATTCGATTTTATCAAATAGAACGAATACGTCCGTCGCCGGTTGACACCAATTCAATATCGAAATTTGAATTCAAATCCTAGTAGGAAGAATCGATCAACCCTAACCCTAGGCAAGGAATTTAGCTATTCATGATTTTGAATGAAGAACAATTAAAGTGTTGAAAAGATGAATTCATAAAATCGATTTCCGGAAAATAAAAAAATGAAAATAACTAAACAATTAACCGAAAAAGAACAAGCAATGAAAAGTAAAGAAATCTTACTACGATTAATATCCAAGAACAAGCATAGGCACCCGTCGGAGGCTAATCCAACTTTTGCCGAGATTCGATTACAAGAAAAATCCAAGATGTAAAGCGTGAATTCAAAAACTCAAAGCTAAGAGTTCCCAACGTTCTCTCCCCAGGTCAGAAAACTAAAGTCTAAAAAAAGTGTCTCGAAAACCCTAGGTTCAAATCCCAATAAGTAGTATCGAAAACGGGTCAAAACGCGGGTCAACGCTGAAGAGGAGGGGCAGGCGACCGCCTGGGACAGCAGGCGATCGCCCGCGTCAGTGGGCAAGCGAGCGCCTGGTATGGTGTGCGATCGCCTGCCAGGAAAAACAGACTTCCTGGAATCGGAGCAGGCGATCGCTTGGCAGGGGGGGGGGGGGGGGGGGGGGCGGTCGCCTGGTGCCAAATGCAGACTCCCTGGAATTCTGGCCATGCGATCGCTTGGGGGGAACCTGGGCTGTCGCCTGCTTCTGGCTGCACCGACTTCACTTCGACTCGACTCGTTCTAGCTCCTTTCTTCGTCCTTTTCGACATTCGCAAGCTCACGTACCTGCAAACTCAACAAGCGCATCAACGTACCAAAGCCACGAGAAATAAACCAAGAAACAACTAAGATGAAACGACTCACACACAAATGGACATAGAAAACCGACACAAAATCACCGACATCAACTCCCCCACACTTAGCTTCTTGCTTGTCCTCAAGCAAGCAATCATAAAAGCGAGAAGTACGTCCCAAACACATATATGCCAATTACTCACTCGAATTCTCAAAACCACAAATAAATCCTCGATGCGTACGGAAAAGGTAAAGTGAACAACCATCGACCCACAATGAATTAGACATAATAAAGATCACCTAAGCATCATCACATGTCACAATATCAAGTTCCCTCGCAAAGATTCACTCTTTCTTCTTTAACTCTCAAGAATAGGTCACTCATAAGCACACACAAGCGAAAGAACACGAAGTAAACTTGTGTATTCAACCAAGGAAAGCACGAAAGAATCAACGACGAGCTTCAAATAACATCTAATGCACCTAAGGACACCAACTAAATACATGCTCAAATTGCACTCTCCACTAATCAAGGTTTACTATCTTAAGAATCATGGGTGATCGACAAAAATAGGTGTAACGGGGCTCGGCTAAAGGTTTTCGGGAATATTTGGGAAAGAGTGGACTAACTCGTACAAGAACGTACCTCCAACACAATCAAATATCCGTCTAACGCACAACACCCCCTTCCACACCATATGCAACAAACGAACTCATCAAAGCCACATCAACATCCGAGCAATTAATTAATACCATCATTCGACTCTTTTTATTATTCTTCTTTTTTTTAGAGACTTATAACATGTCTCGACTCTTTTCTATTTTTTTTGGGAGACTAAACTTGTCTCATTTTTGCTTTTCTCATTTTTTTTTTTTTGGAGACTTATAATATGTCTCGACTAATTACAAAACAAATCGTATCGACACCTTATATCCCCAAATACAAGACCTCCCTTCTCTCCTTCGTGAAATATATGACAACAAGAAAAGGCTAAATGTAGGCTCAACGGGGCTACTAGGGTGTCCCACGACGGGCTCGGGGTCAAAACATCGAAAAGCGGCTAAAAATGGCAATCCTAGTCGATCAATACCCAATCATATTCAAAATCAAGTAATTTATGACGTACAAGTCTCAAGTAACAACCTAAGCATGCTTTAGCTATCTCTAGTCCATACGGGTGCATAAGATGTAGAACAAAGAAACTGAGAAGCTCAAGAAATCAACAAGAGGTGTCACACAACGAAGAAAGCTATAATGGCTCAAATTCTCACAAGGTCATTTGGAAAGTGAAATGATGACATGCAATTATCTCAAGGTCACTTTACGGTGTCTAATCACGGAATCAACAATTATTCATAAACCGACCTCTAGCATCGAAAATCCATTGTACTCCAAGAATCGAAATAAAGCAACTAACAAGCATGGAGAACATAGCAACTATACTTTCATGAAAATCGTATCTCAACAAGGGGGAGCGATCACCACTAACATAAAACAAGTAAAAGAAAACAACTAAAGCACGACAAAACACATAGAAAGATAGGAGAAAGGGAAGAAGAAGGCAAACCCCCCCACACTTGGGCTAATCCATGTCCTCGTGGATGAAGCACCCTCCTAGGAGAGCACGCGTCCAAAGAAAGTCGACCTCGGGATGTCCACAAGTGAGGAGTAAACAACCTACACACCAAAAACTAAAAGAAAACCACAAAAGCAAACCAAGTAATAAAAGGAAACAAGAAAGAAGACACGACTCACGAAACTGAAAAACAAAGAAAAACTATATACATACCGCGACCGTACGAAGGTACGGTCGAATCTCACGGCTCTGGTGGCGGATACTGTGGCCCTCGGAACATGGCCATCATCTGAGCGTACTGGGAGGCGTGATAGGCGTGCTCGGTGTCCTCACGGGCCTGCCGACGGGCGTTCTCGGCCACATAGTAGTCGTAGTGAGTGGACTGCTGGGCCTCGATCCGGTCGAGCCGACCATTGAAATGGTCGTACTGAAGAGTGGCTTGGGCCTCCATTCGGTTGAACCGCTCATCAATATAGGTCCGAGTAGCTCCCGAGGTCGTCCGAAAGTCCTCCCGCATATCATACTCGATCTCCCTCCTACTAGTCTCCGCGTCTTCGAAACTAGTGCGCATATCCTAAAATTGGTTGATCATGTCATGGAAACCGGCGGTATAGGACGGGTACCGCGGGTAGGGAATCGGATCTCCGTATCCCGAGGCATGTCCTGTCTGCGGTAGCTGAGACGGGGGCTGAACCGGAGGTACGGTGCTAGTCGAGGCGGCATTCCTCGGAGCCCCTTGCGCGATACGTGCAGAATGAGGGCGAAACTGGCCATCCTGGTCGAGGAGATGAGAACCGTGAAGCTCCTGTAAATCAATCGGCCGGGGTTCCGAGTTGTAGTCATCTGGAAGTGTGTCGGGGTCGTCCAGGTCAATCCAAGTAAAGGAATGGGCCAAGGCAGTCGCAATGTAGAAAAAGGATGCATGATGGGCTCCTCGCTCGACTGTCCTCTTCATCTGCCCTAAAATGTAGTCGGTGGGAGAAGTATGGTATCCCTTGTAGGCGCGCTCGAGAAGGTAAAGCTCCGATTTGTTCACTTTGTTAGCTTCATCTTTTCCGGAGATATTGTAGGCGATGAAGCGATGCACGAGGAGTAGGGCCGGGTCGGCAATTTGGATACTCTTTCCGGTATAAGTGGGGACCGAGGTAATGGCCTGCCATGCCGCATTCTTGTCTATTTTGTCGGGGATTGCCCTCTGAGCATCATCAATGGGGAATTCGAAGCACACCTCAAAAGATTCTGCGTTGATCCGAGCTTCCCTGCCTAAAAGCCGACACGTGTAGATTCGCCCATTCGAGTGCTTCTCAAAAGTGCATAGCATCTCTAGGCCAAGGGACGTCGAATATCCGAAGTCTTCTTGTGCGATAGTCCACAATCCCAACAATTTCAAATACTTCTTCACATCGTCGTACACCCCCAACTTCCTAACTAGAGACCAATCAAAGGGGCGGGGGTACTCAAATTCGTGTTTGCGAAAGGCGAGAAGCCGTTTACCTTCCTCGTGGCTATAGATGGGGAAGTCGGCACCGTAAGTATCCCGGAGGTCGGTCCGACGATTCGCCGGGGGCTGCTGTGGTGCCCGAGGAGGGGCTGGCTGTTCATTGTCGGGGTCGGAAGCCACGGTGGATGGACCTTCGTCGGTCCTAGCCTTCTTTGAAGCCGGAGCCTTCCTCTTGCTTCGAGTGTTAGCCATATCGAAAGAGTTCACGGGACTGCCGTGGACTAAGCCGAGGAGCGGAACGGGGCTGCCGAGAAATAGTCGAGAGTCGGGATTGCCGACTTCGGAATCGAAACGGAAGACGTCGAAGTAAACGGACGTTCACGGGATTGCCGTGAAAATAGTCGAACACGAGGGACGGGCTGAGGTTGGCTCGGCTAGGTTTACTCACGGGACTGCCGCGGTGGAATCGGCCGGTGGCTGACCGGAGTCGGTGGAGACGACGGCGACTTCGGTGGAATAAACGACGGCTGTTGGATTAGCCTCCGACGGGTGCCTATGCTTGTTCTTGGATATTAATCGTAGTAAGATTTCTTTACTTTTCATTGCTTGTTCTTTTTCGGTTAATTGTTTAGTTATTTTCATTTTTTTATTTTCCGGAAATCGATTTTATGAATTCATCTTTTCAACACTTTAATTGTTCTTCATTCAAAATCATGAATAGCTAAATTCCTTGCCTAGGGTTAGGGTTGATCGATTCTTCCTACTAGGATTTGAATTCAAATTTCGATATTGAATTGGTGCCAACCGGCGACGGACGTATTCGTTCTATTTGATAAAATCGAATTCATAACCGAAGTATAGAATTGAAATTCCCGAAACCCTAGTTCATCTTCCTTTGATTTAAAATTACTATTTCTCGCTTTCGTACTTACTTTCTCGTCTTTTCACTTTAATCTAAGATTACCTAGGGAATTTGAAAAGACGAGAAAGTAAGTACGAAAGCGAGAAATAGTAATTTTAAATCAAAGGAAGATGAACTAGGGTTTCGGGAATTTCAATTCTATACTTCGGTTATGAATTCGATTTTATCAAATAGAACGAATACGTCCGTCGCCGGTTGGCACCAATTCAATATCGAAATTTGAATTCAAATCCTAGTAGGAAGAATCGATCAACCCTAACCCTAGGCAAGGAATTTAGCTATTCATGATTTTGAATGAAGAACAATTAAAGTGTTGAAAAGATGAATTCATAAAATCGATTTCCGGAAAATAAAAAAATGAAAATAACTAAACAATTAACCGAAAAAGAAAAAGCAATGAAAAGTAAAGAAATCTTACTACGATTAATATCCAAGAACAAGCATAGGCACCCGTCGGAGGCTAATCCAACTTTTGCCGAGATTCGATTACAAGAAAAATCCAAGATGCAAAGCGTGAATTCAAAAACTCAAAGCTAAGAGTTCCCAACGTTCTCTCCCCAGGTCAGAAAACTAAAGTCTAAAAAAAGTGTCTCGAAAACCCTAGGTTCAAATCCCAATAAGTAGTATCGAAAACGGGTCAAAACGCGGGTCAACGCTGAAGAGGAGGGGCAGGCGACCGCCTGGGACAGCAGGCGATCGCCCGCGTCAGTGGGCAAGCGAGCGCCTGGTATGGTGTGCGATCGCCTGCCAGGAAAAACAGACTTCCTGGAATCGGAGCAGGCGATCGCTTGGCAGGGGGGGGGGGGGGGGGGGGGTCGCCTGGTGCCAAATGCAGACTCCCTGGAATTCTGGCCATGCGATCGCTTGGGGGGAACCTGGGCTGTCGCCTGCTTCTGGCTGCACCGACTTCGCTTCGACTCGACTCGTTCTAGCTCCTTTCTTCATCCTTTTCGACATTCGCAAGCTCACGTACCTGCAAACTCAACAAGCGCATCAACGTACCAAAGCCACGAGAAATAAACCAAGAAACAACTAAGATGAAACGACTCACACACAAATGGACATAGAAAACCGACACAAAATCACCGACATCAATAACAAATGTACTGTTAAATAAGGAATAAAAGTGTTATTATAAATATTTTAAGTCAATATTTACGGAAATTATATTAATGAGATTATAAATGTAAATTATATTATATAAAGAAATAAATAATTACACTAATTAATTAAAAATAATTACGCTAATTAATTAAGCTAAAAATATTATAAATATAAATTATATTATATAAAGAAAAAAATAATTACTGCTAATTAATTAAAAATAATTTTGCTAATTAATTAAAAATAATTATAAATAATATTCTAATTAATTAAAAATAATTACGCTAATTAATTACACTAAAAATAATATTGACTACAATTAAGGAGATTATATTAAGGAAATTATAAATTTAAATTATAATATATAAAAAAATAAATAATTACGTTAATTAATTAAAAATATTTGTTTCAATTAATTAAGCTAAAAATTACGCTAATTAATTACGCTAAAAATAATAATTAATAATAACCAGTGTGAACGCAAATTTAATCTAACGGTGCATGTTTATTAATAGGTGTGAACACAAAAAAATCAAACGATGAAAACATACGACACCTCGGACAATTGCTAGCTGAATTATATATTATAAGGATTCACGTTTTTGCAGTGACTTTTGTTATTGATTTATACGAATTTTCATATAATTTTAAAAGATTTAGAAATATACATTTTCATTCATTTACATAAATTTCCATAATTTTTTTCCGGCATTAATTATTGATATAACCGTTATATGAAATACATTTTCGTATAAAAAAAGTTATTTAAATTATTCAAAAAAATATTACTATAGTATTATTTTTATCTTTTATTGAAATTACTATTTTTTTTAAAAATATTTTTAATTATTTTTATTATAACTTTTTTTAATTTTTTTTAATTTTAATGATAGTTAAAGTACAATCGTTATTTAATTTTTTTTTTCTTTTCAAAGTATTTTTTTAAACATATTTTTCTTATTTCGTTTTTTTATTTAATTTATATAACTTATTTAAGTTTTTATTATTTTTCTAAAAAAAATTTAGTTTATTAAATAGAAATCCGTATAAATCTTTTGTAATATATGTATATATTACTAGAAATATTAATTGTATATATTAATTTACTAGTAATAAACCAAAAAGATGAACATACAAATTTACGTGTAAAGAGTAGTATATTATACATTGATTACAATTATTTCTAACTATAATATTTTATTATAGTATCAATACCTAAAGTATTTTTTTGTTTAAAATTCTCTTTATAAAATATGAATTTATTGTCACTTGATTTTTCTTAATATTGAAATTTAATCTAATTGAATTTTATTTCTAATTTTTTTAATTAACACCAAAAATTTCGATGTCAATTCTCTAGCTGCAACAACAAATTTTGAACAAGCACAAAGCCTCTTTTATTGGCAACGGTTATAACAACATTGAATATTCATCTTCTTTTTCATTATTAGTATTAGGGGTGAGCGAATATCCCGATTTTTCCCGAACCGTTCCGAAACGATATGGTTTCGTTCCGAAAAATAGCATATTCGTTCGGATACACTATTTATTGTTCCGATCCCGATCCCGTTCCGATTGAAGTAATACCATTACAAGGTCCAAATATTTTTGTCCCGTTCCGTACCGATTGTCCCGATTGAAAAAAATATTAAATTATTATATAATATAATAAATTAATATTTTATATTAAATTATTAATTGAATTCCTAAAAAACTCAAAGTTGAAAAAATTATTAAATTATTATATAATATAATACATTAATACTTTATATTAAATTATTAATTGAATTTCTAAAAAACTCAAACCTAAAAAAATGAAATGGCATGAAGAAGATTGAAGACCGAAATAGTTGTGTCTAGTTCCATTGAACATTAAAGGTTGTTTTAATGTTTTTTAAACTCTTTGGATTTTTTTTATTTGTTTAAACTTATAGATACCTTTTTAGTTGGTTTAATGTTTAAATTTTGGGATGTTTTTATTTTATTTTTTAGTTGGTTTATTTCTTTATTAATTCCCGAATTAACATGGTCCCGAATTGGTTCCGAACCGGTCCCGAATAGTACCATGTTCAATTGGGACTATAGTCTAAACCGAACCGATCCCGAACCGATATATATAACCGGGACTTGGAACGGGACACCCTTAATCCCGAACCGTCCCAGACCGTGCCCACCCCTAATTAGTATGATCTTCACTAATTAATATTGACAATAATTTTCTCTAAATTTTGATCCATCTAAAATTTATCACTTTCGCTTGGATTGTTCACTAATTTGTTGATGTCAATTTAATTGCGATAACCAATATCCTTGAACATATTTTGAAGCACATTTAAACATTTTTCAAATAATTAAGTTATTTCAATTAATAGATATATAATTGATGCAGTAACAACAACTCTTTCATATTTGGAGGCTCATGATCGAGTCTTCAAGCCCGAGAAATAATCGTTTATTTATTTAGTGTTTATTTTCTTCCTTTTTTAAAGCTCATGCTTTTTAGGGTTTTGCACTATTTATATTTCGTACTTTCGTTATTTCAGACGGTTGTTTTTTATTCAATAAAATAGTTCTTTCGAAATACCTAGTATACGTAGTATCAAGGTTGTCTCGAATCTTTAATCAAATTTCGGTATTCTTCGAATCAACGATCTTTGATCGGTTAATCCTCGGTATTTTTCGGAATCAACGAAGTTTGATGTTTTAATTCTCGGGTATTCTCAGAATCAACGAGTCTTAATTGTTTGTTTTATTGCTTCCCTGCATCAATAATTCTATGAATATAATAGTTAATATAGTATACATTGAATTCATATTATGTGACAATATTAATTAGGTACAATGAATCGGTTGATAAATGAATTTTAATTCGTTTATTTATAATTTACTTAAATTTATTGAATTTGATAAATATCTCTTTTAATTAATAAAATATAAATTCATCGATATATTAATACCTAAATTGATAAAAGTAGTCTCAATTATTAATTTATAGATATTTTATTGTACTCCATATGATTTATTACCAAATTATTTTCCGCACAAACCCGTTCTCCCGTTGTTTCTCTTCCGATTTGAATCATAATTAACACACAAATATATATATATATATAAACATGGATCTCAATTCACTCAAATTTACATGAATTTTATAAAGATAATTTAAATAAAAATTACATTATATCATCATTTACATTAGAATTATTCAATTGAAAAATATAATTATACAATAATATAAATTAAAAATACTATTCTTTTGAAAATAATTTTAGTACTATAAAATTCAATTCAGTTTAAAAATAAAATTAAATGGATAATTTTAACGTACACAATCTAGTTTAAACACATTAATTTCAGTTTATTTTCAATCACTCGTACTCAATTCAAAAGAATATAGTAACTTATTTGACTCTATTTCATTATACTAGGACCCCACTTTCAAAAATATAAATTTTTACATTAATATACAATTTTAATTTCTTTTTAAAATAATTCACACAACTAATTTAATTTTTAAATTAAAAATATATTTTATTTTTATGTTTTTATTAAATAATAAAAAATAAAAACTTTTCTTAATTTTCATACGGAATAACGTGTAAATAGTTTGTGAAAATAAATGGAGTAATAATTATTTTAAGTTATCTTACATATTTATAATAAAATATTTATTAAATAACATATACCTTCCTATTATTCATAAATATAAGAGTTTTTTTTGCACAGAAAAATATTAATTTTTGATTTTTTTACCAAAAAATGAAGTGTATAAATGTATTTTTAAGTTAAAAATAATGTAGTTGTAAGTGGAGTTGAAAAAGTAAATGGATAAAATATGATGAAATTGTATTTTAAATTGAAAAAGTAAAAGTATTTATTTTCTTTTTTGGAGAGTTTTATTATTGTATAATGTCAATGTAAAAAAAGTGGTTATGTTATTATGAATCGGATGAAGTATATATTACACTATAAAATTATTCAAATTAACCAATGCTTGATATGAGTACTGGTTTGTTAATAGAGATATTATATTTTTCACATCTATAATTATTTCATTATATAGTACGTCCGTTTGAACTAATTATACGTTTTTTCTTTATAATTTACAGAATATAGTGCATATTTAATTAACATACGTATATCTCTATTTTACGAAACACTTTCAAAATTTACAAAATTACTATTTTTTGAAATAAATTTTTAATCATATTATCCCCATAATTAAATTAAAATTTTGACGAAGTGATGTTTTGCTTCTAGGGGGCATAACCGAGTGGTAAAACATGTGATTATGTGAGTGTAATTCCTCGGTGCAGCAGGATTCGGATCTTGGGTGAGACAATATTTCATTGAAATATTATAAATTTTTCATGGGCTGAGACCAGTTGACATGATTTACATCCTACTCGAGGAGTCATTGTAAAAAAAACCCAAAAGCCCGACCAAGGAAGTGTAAGGTCGGTCCCACTTGTTAAAGGTTTAATTTATTTACACCTTCACTATTACTAAACACACCCCAAAACAATTTATTTCTTTTATTCATGAATTTAATAATTACATTTTGTTGGAGGTCGAATTAATTATACATGGGTACTACTTGGACAGGGGGTTCTGGGTATATCGACACAACAATTACATGATTAAAATGGGGGAGAATAGGTCGATTATGGGAAAATGCGTGAAGAACACTATGAAAAAGATGAAGATTGTGAGCTTAAGGTGCTCTCTCTTTTGTCTTTTATTCCTTAAGGAAAATGTTGCCAATGCCAAAAGTCCCTTTTCTCTACTCATTTCTCTACCTTATATATACTTACAAGTTATTTACAAGTTATGCCTTTTTTGCCACTTAGCATACATGCATGCTAGATTAAGGACACATAAACAGGTTTAATTGGACCTCTAAACCCACTAAGCCCACTTGCAAATCCCACTAAACCCTCATTTTCCCACTAATCATTGATCTGACTCCTGGCTTGTCCGGTCCCGCCGTCGTCTGGGGCAACCTCCTGGTGTCTCCTGATCCCTTGACAGGGGGTCTTGTGCACCTGGCTTGGGCGATCCCCTTTATTATGGCCTGGGCGACAATTCCTGCATAACTGACTGTGGGGCTTCCGGCTAGCTCATATTGGTACTCTTCCCCGGTATTCTCGAAGGTCGATGTTACCGTTAGCTGACGTGGCGGTCGCTCAAGGACACGTGTCGTATCTCGATTCTTGTTCCCCAACACATTTAAAAACAAATACCATTTTTACTCTTGTTTAATAAAAAAAAAATATATTGCTTAACTTCGTTATCTTCTTCTTCTGTAAAAGAGGGATCACCGTTCCAAATCTCAATTATTATTCCGACCAGTGATGAGAAAAGCAAAGAGAAAGTAAGAGAGAGAGGGGGAGAATGACGACGCCATGGAGGATCGGCCGGTCAATTTTATGCGCAATTCATACAAACGCCTCTCGCCCCCTTCGTCCAAGGCTCGTATCGCCGGTAAATTCCATAGGCTCTCACGCCTTTGTCGAAGCCATCAACCAAAAATCATGGAAGATTCTGTTAGATATTCTTTTATGTTTTCTGTTAATAAGTCCTATTCTCCAGGAAGGATAGAGTTTGTTATTTGATTTCCTATCACCACGTTCTAGGGCTTATTAGTCGTGGTTTGTTATTTCCCTTTTATTTTGTAAAGGCTATTAATAGCCTAGCTTGCTGATATTCAATAAACACATTCCTTTCGATTTTTAGCTTCTGATATTTTACAATTGGTATTAGAGCAATCTTAAGGGCCTGATAGAGTGTTTAATTGTGGAAAAAGGAGTGTGATTCAGGAGATCCATGTCTATCTCAGAAAAGTTTGTGCAACCACCGATTCCGAGGTTCGATGGTCACTATGATCATTGGTCAATGATGATGGAGAATTTCCTAAGGAGCAAAGAGATGTGGAGTCTGGTGGACGAGGGAATTCCTGCTCCAGCAATTGGGACATCATCAACAAGTGAGACGCAAAGGAAAGGCGTGGAAGAAGCTAAGCTCAAAGATCTGAAGGTGAAGAACTTCTTGTTCCAGGCAATTGATAGAGAAATTCTGAAAACAATACTCGACAAGGGGACGTCGAAGGCGATTTGGGACTCGATGAAACAAAAGTATCAAGGGTCTACAAAAGTGAAGAGAGCACAGCTTCAGGCATTTCGAAGAGAGTTTGAGTTACTTTCCATGAAAGAAGGAGAGAGAGTAGGCAACTACTTAGGGCGAACTTTGAAGGCGGTGAACAAGATGAAGGCGAATGGTGAGAAAATCGATCAAAGTACAGTGGTCAGTAAAGTACTTAGATCTTTGACATCCAAATTTAATTATATTGTTTGTTCAATAGAGGAGTCAAATGATTTAAGTACTTTAAGCATTGATGAAATGCATGGGAGCTTGTTGGTCCATGAACAAAGAATGCAGGGGTACCAAGAGGAGGAACACGCATTAAAAGTCGCCCAAGAAGACAGATCAGGTAGAGGAAGGGGTCGAGGCAGAGGAGGACGTGGTAGAGGTAGAGGGAGACAACCTATAGACAAATCAATCATCGAGTGTTACAAATGTCATAAGTTGGGACATTTTCAATACGAGTGTCCGGACTGGGAAAAGAAAGCTAATTACGCCGAGGAAGAGAATGAAGACGATCTCTTGTTGATGTCGTATCTAGAGCCCAAACAAACAAAAGGAGAAGAGGTATGGTTTCTGGACTCTGGCTGTAGTAATCACATGACGGGGAACAAAGAATAGTTCTCAGAAATGGAAGAAGATTTTAGTCGTACCGTGAAGCTCGGGAATGACACGAGAATGGCTGTTGTAGCAAAAGGAACTATAAGGGTGCATTTGAATGGCCTCGCTCACAGGATATCCGATGTCTACTATATTCCTGAGCTTAAGAACAATTTATTAAGCATAGGCCAACTTCAAGAAAAGGGGTTAGCCATATTGATTCGCGATGGAACATGCAAAGTATATCATCCTATGAAGGGGTTGATTATGCAAACTGAAATGAGTGGGAACAGAATGTTCAAATTTTCAGCTTCTGTAGTGCATAAAATTTCAATGTGCTTACAAGCTGAAGATTTTTCAGAAAAAGAAGCGCATATGTGGCATTGTCGTTTTGGGCATCAAAACCACAAGGGATTGAGAACACTTTCCTGCAAGAATATGGTGGTTGGTTTACCCTCTCTAATTTCTCCAAAGAAGATATGCACTACATGTTTAATCGGAAAGCAACATAGAGAGTCTGTACCAAGGAAGAGCTTGTGGAGAGCGTCAAAACAACTCCAGCTTATACATTCGGATATATGTTGATACGTACCTCGATCGGAAGAGAAGAAGATACGGAATAATTAAAAGGATACCTGGTGGAGATCCCAAAACCCTTGATCCTAACCCACGAAATGATTTAGGTTCGAAAGCCCTAAACCCCAACGAGACGTTGAACCAATAATTCGGAGACGATGATAACACACAAACGAAGGGTGATTGCTTCGTTGATTCGCCGGTTGAATTCTTTTGGTAGAACCCGGAAGAATTCGATAAAACCAAGGGAGAAAATAAATCTCACGAAATAGTAATTATTCAATATCAAAGTTGTCTCTCAAAACAAGGGTTTATGGCCTTTATATAGGCTGAACAAAAAACAAAGAAAAAAAGGAAATAAAAACATTAAAAAGCCCCGTCGCCGTTTTTCCTGAATTCTGAAGCTTGTGTCGGCCGACAGGTATAGGTGTCGCCCGACAGCTACTTGTCGCCCGACAGGTTATGCTGTCGTCCGACATCTAGCTCGCAACTCGGGCTGATCCTCGTGTTGATCCTCGCATTCCACAGAAACTCTTTCTCGCCCATTCTATCGCCCGACAGGCCTAGGTGTCGGCCGACACCTAGCCAAAAATCTGCTCCAAACTCCTCGGCACGTCCTCGACTCTCGTTTGACCTCCGTTCCGACCTCTTCTTCATCATTCCAACCAGACAACTATTATCTTGCCTCTTCGATGGATCTCGGGATGCATCATTCCCCTCCTCTTGAAGAGGATTTGTCCTCAAATCCAAGACTTCACCAGGCTCGAACACCACTGGCCTGAACAAAGTCGTAACATCCTCAAACCCTCCCATATGTGGTGATCCAGGCGGGGTATCAACAGGAGTGATGTCATCAAAATCCTGCAAAACAGACTGAAGAGAAGGTAGTAGAGGAGAAAGGTTGTTAGTGAGAAACGGGTCTTTTTCGCACAACATCGCCAACGTATTTGCCCCCACTCCGTGCGTCATGTCACTAGCCTCACTTGGTAAGGGCTGCTCCCTAGACTTTCCCCTTTCGGCCTCTCGTTGCAACTGCACTTGATCCTCGTAAACCTGTGTAGGAGTGAGAGGAACAAGGGATACCTTCTTCTGCTTATACTCGAAAGAGTACTTGTTGGTGAAACCGTCATAGATAGCTCGCCGATCATACTGCCACGGACGCCCCAATAGAATATGACTCGCGTGCATGGGAATGACATCACATAGTACCTTATATTCATACTTCCCAATGCGGAAAGGAACCTCCACTTGCTTGGTCACCTTGATGACGCCAGTCGCATTCAACCACCGTAGATGGTATGACCTAGGATGCTGCACCATAACCAAACCCAAACGCTGAACCATGGTTGCACTAGCCACGTTCGTGCAACTACCTCCATCAATGATGACACTGCACACCTTATCCTGCACATGACACCTTGTGTGGAAGAGGTTCTCTCGCTGCTCCTGACCATCGGGCTGAATTTGTGCACTCAAGACTCTTCGCGCTACAAGTAGCTTCCCGTCCGGTGCGATAATCTCCTCCTCCTCCTCAGACTCTTCCTTAACCTTCGGTTCCGGCTTGTCACCCTCTTCATCAGTCACCACTTCCCCATCATCTCTTAAGAGCATAAGTCTCCGGTTGGGACATGTTGGAATTCGCTATCCCGGGTTATCAAAAATTGCGGAACCGATAACCCGAACGAACCTTTCGCCGGAGATAATACGTACACCGACTCATCCGCAGGAGTCCGGGCTTTGGAGACCACGCACCCGAAGGCACGTAATCCGCCCCCACCCGAAAACCCGCGAGCCGAGGTTCATACAATCGACAACCTCAATCGCCGGAGAAATCACGAGCCCACGCGAACTGGGACCCGACCGAACGCGTCGCGTGCACGAGGCACGCGGACGCCCAGCCGAGTCCCCGCGTGGGGACTCGCGATCGCTCGCAGCGATCGCACGGGGTGCCTCGCGGCATCCCCGGGATGCTCGCAGCATCCCCGCAGCGGATCCGGCGATCCGCTGCTCGCGGCTAGGGCTCGCGTGCAGCGAGCCGCTGCGGGAAAACCCGCAGCTCGCTACGAGCTGCTACGGGTAAAACCCGCAGCCCTAGCGATCGGCCCCGTAGGGCTCGATCGACCCTCGGCGCCCAGCCGAGGGTTCGCGCACTCGATCCCCGCGAGGGATCCACAAGCCGCCGGCGGTCCGGTGGTCCAATCACCACCGCCCGGCTCGACCCTCGTCCCGGGGTTCGATCCTCGGATCCTTGTTCTACAGTATTCTCGATAAATCAAATCGAACAATTAACAAGTGCGTTGAGAATTGTACCTACGATTCGTTGTTCGGAGAAACGAAATCGATGATGACCTCGTGACCTTCCCGCGTATTCCTTGCACTCCGTTCGAACGTCGGGTGGGCGACGAGCTATCGAACTTATGGATCCTCTTCACTCTCGGAACTTTTTAGTTGGCGTAACTTAGGTTGTGAAAAGTGAAGACCATGTAGTGCTTTTATAGGCTACGAAGGGGATCAAAAGGAGAATAAATATTGGGCTTCAATATTGAAAATTAAATTGGGTCCAACCCAAATCCATTAATTCTTATCAATATTAATTTTATTTATTTTCCACTATATAAATAAAATTGCACTCCCAATATTATTCCATATTATACCAAATAATATTTCTCCAAATTAGTATTATTTATTCCGTGTATTTAAGATTTAAATATCCATGAATAAAATTTATTTATTGCTTAATAAATTTATTCATCTCTTATATCCGAGAATAGTACCACTCAACCTTATTTATTATGCGGAACAAATCCACTCGCGAGGTTTACATAATAAATCCTTATGAGCTCATCTCGGGGATATTATCAACCCTTCCGGGATACACTGCCCCTTCAAGAATTCACGACATGCCATATATAAAATATAGTGACCCAACTTAACCGGTAATTAACCCAATAATTAAATCGATTAATTCCTTTGGTAAATCAAAGTCACTTATATTAAATATACACACCCGCAATTGTTTCAGGGATTAAGAATAAAATACTCCGAGTCTCAAATCAATTATCGCCGAGCAATCCTAATTGATGAGTCTCAATCGATCCGCTCAATACACCAAGTGTACAAGTGTGATAAGATAATCAAGACAAATTATCTTCTCTCTCACACAACGACTATACCGATGGATTGGTCCGTGTCCATCTAGGTCGTGAGCAACTGTTTGATTAAATACGAGTAACCGATAGTATGATCTTCTGTGCGGGCCAGACACACCATACTAACTACAACGTATGAAATCCAGGACTATGATTTGCATGTATTTAATTAACAATAATTAAAAGCAAATGAATGTCTGTAATAGATAGGTAAATGAAAGTGCATACAGAGTTCAGAATACTCAAATCTAGACATTAAGTATACTACTCCATCAATCTCCCACTTATACTAAGGTCTAGTCTTATCCTCCAAACTTCTGACTCCCAAACCCTCCAAGTGCTTGTAATATACTTCCTTAGGAAGTATCTTGGTGAAAGGGTCCGCTAGGTTGTCTTCCGAAGCTATCTTGGTGACTATCGCATCGCCCCTCTTGACGATGTCTCGAATCAGGTGGTACTTGCGCTCTATGTGTTTTGTAGCACTATGGGACCGTGGTTCCTTACTGTTTGCCACTGCACCGCTATTGTCACAATAAATTGTCATAGCCTTGGGCAAACTCGGAATCACATCTAAGTCCTGGAGGAAATTAAGGAACCACACTGACTCTTTCGCTGCCTCTGAGGCTGCAACATATTCAGCTTCCATGGTAGAGTCCGAAATGCACTTTTGCTTAACACTCTTCCATGATACGGCTCCACCTCCCAAAGTGTACACATAGCCTGATGTCGACTTACGCCGGTCCTTATCAGCTTGGAAATCCGAATCTGTGTAACCCAAAGGGATCAGATTGTCTGCACCGTATCTCAGAACATAATCCTTAGTATTTCGCAAATACTTGAAAATGCTCTTAACGGCAGTCCAATGAGCCTTTCCAGGGTTACTCTGATATCTTGCTACTATGCCAACGGCATAACAGATATCAGGCCTCGTGCATAACATTGCATACATTAAGCTTCCCACAGCCGAAGCGTAGGGAACCGCTTTCATGTCATCTTTCTCCTTCTGTGTCTGAGGACACATTTCCTTAGAAAGATAAGTTCCTTTACTGAAGGGCAGATCACCATTCTTGGAATCTTGCATGTTAAAACGAGCTAGAATCGTGTCTATGTAAGATTGCTGGGAAAGACACAATGTTCTATTCCGGCGATCCCTTATAACTTTGATCCCTAGAACATGTCCGACTTCTCCCAAATCTTTCATATCGAATTGTCTAGACAACCATTCCTTTATGTCTGATAACATCTTTACACTGTTGCCAATGAGAAGTATGTCGTCTACATAAAGCACGAGGAACACCACCTTCTTTCCATCACGTTTCCAATACACACACGATTCGTCCATGCTTTGAATGAATCCAAAAGATTGGACTACTTCATCAAACCGCAGGTTCCACGATCGCGAGGCTTGTTTCAATCCATAAATGGATCGATTAAGCTTGCACACTAGATGATCTCGCCCCTTAGCAATGAATCCCTCTGGTTGTTTCATATAAATCGTCTCGTCAAGACTTCCATTAAGGAAAGCTGTCTTGACATCCATTTGCCACACCTCATAATCCATATGAGCTGCTATGGATAAGAGAATCCGGATTGACTTTATCTTGGCTACCGGCGAAAAGGTCTCCTCATAATCGATTCCCTCTTTCTGAGTATATCCTTTCGCAACAAGCCGAGCTTTAAAGGTTTCAACCTTTCCGTCAGATCCTCTCTTTCTCTTGTAGACCCATTTACACCCAATTGGCTTTACGCCACTTGGTGGTTCTACAAGATCCCAGACTTTATTAGAATCCATAGATTCTATTTCGGATTTCATTGCTTTCTTATAAGAAGGCGCATCTATATCTTGTACCGCCTCATCATAGGTCCAGGGATCGACTTCATGAACTTCGGGTGCCGAGTCCGAAGACTCACCCAGTCCAATCCATCTGTCCGGTTGTTTGACAACCCTCCCACTACGACGGCGTTCCGGTGTATCAACAGTGACAGTATTAGGTGCAGGTTCTAGTGGTGTATCTACACTCGGTTCGGCTGTATCTAAGTCCTCCTTGTCACCTCTCAACTCATCAAGTATTATGTCACTCATGGGCTTGTGGTCCAAGACATAGTCTTCCTCTAAGAACCGAGCGTTAGTACTTATAACGATCTTCTGGTCCGTAGGACTATAGAACATGCCACCTTTAGTTCCTTTCGGGTATCCTACAAACAACCGTAATTCTGATCTAGGTTCTAACTTATCGGCCCCTTGTCGCAACACATGTGCTGGACATCCCCAGATCCGAAGGTGCCTGAGGCTAGGCTTGCGCCCGCTCCACCTTTCCATGGGTGTTGTGGGAACCGTTTTCGTTGGAACCATGTTGAGAATGTACGCCGCTGTTTCCAAGGCATGTCCCCAGAACATAGTAGGTAAGTCCGAGTAACTCATCATTGAACGTACCATTTCCATAAGAGTCCTATTCCTTCTTTCCGACACACCATTCTGCTGGGGAGTATATGGTGATGTCATCTGGGAATCAATCCCATTCTCTACTAAGTATGCCTTGAATTCTCCAGACAAGTACTCGCCTCCGCGATCAGATCGCAGACATTTAATGGATTTACTTTGAAGGTTCTCCACAAAAGCCTTGAACTCCTTGAACTTGTCAAAGGATTCGCTCTTGCGGCGCATCAAGTACACAAATCCATACCTTGAGTAATCATCAGTGAAAGTGATGAAGTACTCGTACCCTCCCCTTGCCTGAGTAGACATAGGTCCGCATACATCAGAGTGAATCAAATCCAATACTTGTTTAGCTCTATGTCCTTTACCAGAAAAAGAACGCTTGGTCATTTTACCCTCCAAACAGGATTCGCAGGTTGGAAGGTCCTCTCCTTCTATGCCGCTAATGAGACCATCAGCTTTCAACCTTTGAATTCTATTCGAATTAATATGACCTAGCCTTAGATGCCACAAGTATAATTGATTCATTTTAGAAGGTTCCTTTCTCTTATTGGTGTTCGTAGATGTGTTATTACTCTCGGTTAGTTGCACCGTGTTAGACTCAGGATTTAGAATATACAAATCGTCCACCAATGTACCAGAACAGACAATCTCACTATTTCTTCTTATGACCACAGAGTGATCAAAAGAAACAGAATATCCATTCAGAATTAACTTAGAAACTGAAATCAAATTCTTTCTAAAATTCGGTACATAAAGACAATTCTGTAAAACTAAAACCCTATCACTACTAAAGCGTAAGTGAACGTCTCCCACTGCAACAGCCGCCACCTTCGCGACATTGCCCATGTAGACCACGATCTCTCCCTCTCTAAGTCTCCGGGTTTCCTGGAACCCCTGCAATGAATTGCAGACATGGTCAGTGGCACCCGTATCTACACACCAGGTGCTGGTAGATATCACCGCTGACAATGTTTCAGTGACTAAGGAAAATTTCGTACCTTTGATGAGAGGACAATCAGACCTCCAGTGCCCAAACTGCTTGCATCGAAAGCACTTGCCCAAGGGCTTGCCTTTCCCAATCCGTGGCTTTGAGCCACTGGGTTTCTTTGCACGCTTTTCCTCTAGCCTTGCCACAAAAGCTTGTGATTCTCTTAACTTACGCACAAACTCCGCTCTCGTTGATTCCTTTTTAAGGGACTCATTGAGAGAGAACTCTGTGAGTATGTTAATCACCTCTTGTCCGGCTTCCACGCTATGCCTCAACATCATCCTGAGGTCATTTCGAATGTCCTCATCAGTTGGGACAACAGTGGATTCGGAAAGCTCAACAGTCTGAACAATGTCCAGATTTCGTTCCCAATCATCACCATATGGAACCGGTGAGTTTTCATCCTTAAGTATATCACAAAGTGGGGTCACAGTCATTCTTAACCTATAAGCACATAAAACAAACAAACAATTTAATATCCGATATTATCTCCCTCAAATAATATCATTAAATCACTAATCACATCTAAAATCCCATCAGGTAAGGCAAGCCACGTTCGTGTGGACGTTTACCCACCCAAATGATTTAGCAATTAGATTTTACTTCGGTCATACATCACTTATAGCGTAACCTCGTTGGGAGGAATACTATAACGCGTATCTAAGTGTAAACCATTACGCAGTACTAAGGTGAATCGTTTAGAACTGTTATGTCACCGCAAGCCACGTTCGTGTGGACGTTTACGACAACTCGCAACTCTTCACAATTCCCTATAACTGTCTACATCAATTATTCTAAAATCCCATTCAGTATAGCAAGCCACGTTCGTGTGGACGTTTACTACACCAAAAGGATTTATATAATTGAAATCCAATTACTAGATCCATTCAATCTCGTAAATCAAGACGCGGAGAATCATAAGTGAAACTCGAAGTTTCTAACCAGTGATTCACCATGCGAACGAACCTATCTCTCATAAATGAGGGAGCCGAGCAGACAATCGATCCATCTATCAAAGAATGGTACGAAGGTCTCTAATTTGTGTCCTCTACATGACCAAGTGGCTCTGGCTCCATTCCACTCCCCGGGGTGAGAATGAGTCGACTTGAAATCAGCTTTGGAAAGACAAATTAGGCATTGTTTGATAAACTCAATCAATGTCTCTTGTAATAGGAATTACAAGAACTCTCCTCCAATGACTTATCTATATAAACTTCAAAAGTTCATAAAAGTCACCAAGAGAGCAGCAATGGAGACCATGGGCATGTTTCCATACCCTCTCCCACTTAGCTTTTTACAATAAAGGGATACGCTATCTAGTGCATAAAATAAACACATATAGCATGCATACATGTAATAAAGCACATAGTATTATCACATAGTCAAAATAATTACTAGAATATTATTTTCCGACTATTATGGCTTCATCACATCCCCGTACGCATCTTCTAGTCTTTAGTCTTCGTTTCTTGAATGCTTCATGTGACGAGAATATTAATATCCAATATTTAAATCTATTTATTTTCAATTAATCCAAAAGTTACTTAATTCGAAAATTAAGTCAATTGAATATATCAAAAATAAAATTAAATATTATTAATATATTTTTATTTATTTTATTTTCTTTTTCCACTTCATTAAATCTCTAGAATAATCTATCCAAGATATTCTTGGAATATTCTAGATGATATCCATAATGAAATAAAGAAATAAAATAATTAGGACTATTATACTTTTCCAAATTTATTTTATTCCTAATCCATGAATATTCCCATGAGTAGGAATAATCAAATAGGAAAAATAAATTTAGTACTAAATTAATTCTTTTTCTATTTTTCTAGACTATTCCATAAAGAAATAATCAAAATAGGAAATAACGAATTAATTAGGAAAGTATATTTCCGGTAGGAGTAGCCCGGGTTGGGAGACCCCGAACCACCCCCACCTTCGATCGACCGGCCAGCCACGGGGAGGACCGCCGTCGCCCAGCCACGCCGCCAACCACCGAAACCGGTGGCAGCCGCGGCTAGGGCAACAGCCCCCCCCCCCCCCCCCCCCCCCGCCCCACGCCTTCGATCGGGCATCATGGGGATCGATCCAATCGATCCCTAGCCCTTTCGTCCACCCCGTCACTACGTCTTCTCCGGCGGTCTTCGATACGTCGATCCAATCGCAAAATAAATTTTACAAAAAACTAAATTACAATTCCGGTATCGATTCTATACACGAAATCGACCCTATCTAATTTCCGGAAAAAACATGAACATAATAATAAATCCTAAATTCGGTCAACCCCCGAATTTTTACTATTACAAGCATTCACCACCAAAAACGAATCTCGACATGTCCGAGAGTTTAATAAAACCAACAATCATGACAAAATAAATTAAACAAATAATTAATTGAGCCATAATAGTCGGAACCCTGCAAGGTAAAACAACATTTATCGAAAATACCGCGAACGTAAACCACGCTCTGACACCAGTTGTTGGAATTCGCTATCCCGGGTTATCAAAAATTGCGGAACCGATAACCCGAACGAACCCTTCGCCGGAGATCATACGTACACCGACTCATCCGCAGGAGTCCGGGCTTTGGAGACCACGCACCCGAAGGCACGTAATCCGCCCCCACCCGAAAACCCGCGAGCCGAGGTTCATACAATCGACAACCTCAATCGCCGGAGAAATCACGAGCCCACGCGAACCGGGACCCGACCGAACGCGTCGCGTGCACGAGGCACGCGGACGCCCAGCCGAGTCCCCGCGTGGGGACTCGCGATCGCTCGCAGCGATCGCACGGGGTGCCTCGCGGCATCCCCGGGATGCTCGCAGCATCCCCGCAGCGGATCCGGCGATCCGCTGCTCGCGGCTAGGGCTCGCGTGCAGCGAGCCGCTGCGGGAAAACCCGCAGCTCGCTACGAGCTGCTACGGGTAAAACCCGCAGCCCTAGCGATCGGCCCCGTAGGGCTCGATCGACCCTCGGCGCCCAGCCGAGGGTTCGCGCACTCGATCCCCGCGAGGGATCCACGAGCCGCCGGCGGTCCGGTGGTCCAACCACCACCGCCCGGCTCGACCCTCGTCCCGGGGTTCGATCCTCGGATCCTTGTTCTACGGTATTCTCGATAAATCAAATCGAACAATTAACAAGTGCGTTGAGAATTGTACCTACGATTCGTTGTTCGGAGAAACGAAATCGATGATGACCTCGTGACCTTCCCGCGTATTCCTTGCACTCCGTTCGAACGTCGGGTGGGCGACGAGCTATCGAACTTATGGATCCTCTTCACTCTCGGAACTTTTTAGTTGGCGTAACTTAGGTTGTGAAAAGTGAAGACCATGTAGTGCTTTTATAGGCTACGAAGGGGATCAAAAGGAGAATAAATATTGGGCTTCAATATTGAAAATTAAATTGGGTCCAACCCAAATCCATTAATTCTTATCAATATTAATTTTATTTATTTTCCACTATATAAATAAAATTGCTCTCCCAATATTATTCCATATTATACCAAATAATATTTCTCCAAATTAGTATTATTTATTCCGTGTATTTAAGATTTAAATATCCATGAATAAAATTTATTTATTGCTTAATAAATTTATTCATCTCTTATATCCGAGAATAGTACCACTCAACCTTATTTATTATGCGGAACAAATCCACTCGCGAGGTTTACATAATAAATCCTTATGAGCTCATCTCGGGGATATTATCAACCCTTCCGGGATACACTGCCCCTTCAAGAATTCACGGCATGCCATATATAAAATATAGTGACCCAACTTAACCGGTAATTAACCCAATAATTAAATCGATTAATTCCTTTGGTAAATCAAAGTCACTTATATTAAATATACACACCCGCAATTGTTTCAGGGATAAGAATAAAATACTCCGAGTCTCAAATCAATTATCGCCGAGCAATCCTAATTGATGAGTCTCAATCGATCCGCTCAATACACCAAGTGTACAAGTGTGATAAGATAATCAAGACAAATTATCTTCTCTCTCACACAACGACTATACCGATGGATTGGTCCGTGTCCATCTAGGTCGTGAGCAACTGTTTGATTAAATACGAGTAACCGATAGTATGATCTTCTGTGCGGGCCAGACACACCATACTAACTACAACGTATGAAATCCAGGACTATGATTTGCATGTATTTAATTAACAATAATTAAAAGCAAATGAATGTCTGTAATAGATAGGTAAATGAAAGTGCATACAGAGTTCAGAATACTCAAATCTAGACATTAAGTATACTACTCCATCAGGACACTCACTCATGATATGCCCGAATCCCTGACACTTGAAGCACCTCTTATCCCGATTGCGACTATCAGTAACCACGAGACTGGCCTGAGTAGTCGGACCTGCACCCTCCAGACGATCTTTGTAGAAGATCTTCTTCTCATCCCGTGTTGTTGTTTCCTCCTTCCATTGGTTCCCCTTGTATGATGAACCACTAGGGCCCTGGGACTGTCTCCATGTAGACTGAATTGGCTTCGAATTGCTCAAGCTACCCCTCCTCTTAAGTTGGTTCTCAATCTTGATTGCCACATGAACCATGTCCTCCAACTCAACGTATGGCTACAACTCCACGGTGTTACGAATCTCCCAATTTAAACCAGCCAGGAATCTCGCCATGGTCGCCTCCCTGTCCTCGTCAATATTGGCTCGAATCATAGACACCTCCATTTCCTTGAAGTACTCATCCACACTCTTCGACCCCTGTCGCAGATTCTGCAACTTGTTGTACAACTCTCGGTAATAGTGAGTTGGAACAAACCGCTTCCTCATCACAGCTTTCATCTCGGCCCATGTTGCAATAGGTTGTTCTCGGTTCCGCTTCCGACTGGTTACAAGCTGATCCCACCAAACCAGTGCATATTCAGAAAACTCTATTGCTGCCAACTTCACCTTCTTGAGCTCAGAGTAGTTATGACAGTCAAACATCAGCTCCACCTTACGCTCCCACTCCAGATACAACTCGGGATCGTTCTTCCCTAAGAATGAGGGAATATTCATCTTGATGTTGCCCAAATTGTCATCTTCCCGGTCTCTACCTCCTCGCCTCCTCCCATCAGAGTCAGAATTTTCATCTTCATCGGATCCAAAATCCCTATGTCGTTCATGGTGACTATGATTGCCATTCCGACCATCTCGTTGTCTCCGATTAGGCCTCTCTTCTGTCATTCGGTCATGCATTGACTCCGAGGTAACGAACTTTTTCAACTCAGATCGCAAGGCCTCCATGATGAACTTAGTTTGGATGTTGGCCACCGTGCCGTCCACCTTTGACGAAGACCCACCAGACATCCTGCAAATCAACGTTAAAACAAACACAAGAGAAATAAAGAAATCTTTCCCTCACAGCTCTCGTATGTCTCTCAATATAGGAGGTCACTCGGAATTCTCTCACTTTCTCCCTTAAGAATCGAACTTCCGGAATAACCAGCCGAATTCACTCCAACAATATCAACGAAAACACTCAATAGGTTGGTCGGTTGGAAGGTGATAGAATTTGGCACGAAAATTTCGATAGTACCAAAGTAGCTCAAAACGATGCCGGAAATCTCAGGAATCACACTAATTTTTTTTTTGTGCGGTCGATGAATAGTAAAAAGGGGGAAAAGAAACGAAAAAAAAAAATTCGAGAAAGAAGGGTTACGAAAAGGAAAAGAATTAACGAGGTACGAAATCAGAAATTAGCCCTAACCTGGGCTCTGATACCAGATGATACGTACCTCGATCGGAAGAGAAGAAGATACGGAATAATTAAAAGGATACCTGGTAGAGATCCCAAAACCCTTGATCCTAACCCACGAAATGATTTAGGTTCGAAAGCCCTAAACCCCAACGAGACGTTGAACCAATAATTCTGAGACGATGATGACACACAAACGAAGGGTGATTGCTTCGTTGATTCGCCGGTTGAATTCTTTTGGTAGAACCCGGAAGAATTCGATAAAACCAAGGGAGAAAATAAATCTCACGAAATAGTAATTATTCAATATCAAAGTTGTCTCTCAAAACAAGGGTTTATGGCCTTTATATAGGCTGAACAAAAAACAAAGAAAAAAAGGAAATAAAAACATTAAAAAGCCCCGTCGCCGTTTTTCCTGAATTCTGAAGCTTGTGTCGGCCGACAGGTATAGGTGTCGCCCGACAGCTACTTGTCGCCCGACAGGTTATGCTGTCGTCCGACATCTAGCTCGCAACTCGGGCTGATCCTCGTGTTGATCCTCGCATTCCACAGAAACTCTTTCTCGCCCATTCTGTCGCCCGACAGGCCTAGGTGTCGGCCGACACCTAGCCAAAAATCTGCCCCAAGCTCCTCGGCACGTCCTCGACTCTCGTTTGACCTCCGTTCCGACCTCTTCTTCATCATTCCAACCAGACAACTATTATCTTGCCTCTTCGATGGATCTCGGGATGCATCATATGTGGTCCGATCACACCAGCCTCAAGCAGTGTAAAACGGTACATCTTAACATTCATCGATGATTTGAGTCGAAAAACTTGGGTTTATTTTCTGCATGAGAAGTCAGAAGCCTTCATTACATTAAAAAAATATAAGGCTTATGTGGAAAAAGAGATAGGAGAATCCATAACTTGTTTAAAGACAGATAGGGGAGGTGAGTTCACCTCAAATGAGTTCGGAGAATTTTGTCAATCACAGGGTATCAAACGACAATTGACGACGACTTATACTCCGCAACAGAACGGAGTTGCCGAGAGGAAAAATAGAACGATCATGAATGTCGTCCGATCCATGTTAAACGAAAAACAAGTTCCTAAGAGTTTTTGGCCCGAAGCTGTGAGATGGTGTGTTCATATTCAAAATCGTTGTCCAACGGTGGCAGTCGAAAACAAGACTCCAGAAGAAGCATGGGGTGGTGAGAAGCCAACTGTGGAATATTTTTGAATTTTTGGATGTGTCACACATGTTCATGTACCGAACCAGAGGAGACGTAAGTTGGATGCTAAGAGCATGAAATGCATTTTCTTAGGAGTCAGCGATGAGTCCAAGGCATGGAGATTATATGATCCAACCTCGAAAAAGATATTTGTCAGCAAAGATGTAGTATTTGAAGAAGAGGAAAGTTGGGAATGGGGTAGAACAAATGCGGAAATTGGGCAAGATATATTAATATGGAACGAGGATGATAAAAGCGATGAAGAGGATGACCCTACTGAAGAAGAAAATAGAGGACCAGGTTCAAATAATACAAGTAGCAATCCAGGAGATTCTTCTCTAAATCAGCCAATTAATACAACTAGCAATCTGGACGAGTTCCCTCTGATGTATGTGTTTTTGTGTGGATTTTTCGTGTTTCGTTATGCTTGTGTCGTATCGTGTTTAGTTGTTTACTCGTGATTTCCTCGTGGTTTTGGTATGTATGTTGCGTTGGATGAGTGTACAGGTAGTCGAGCTTGCATTTTCGGAAAATATTGAAGAATCGAGCTCGTTGGAAGTGAAGTCGAGAAAAGAGCTGCCAAGCAGGACCAGGCGCCCGCTGAAGCCCCTGGCGATCGCCCGCGACAGCCACCAGGCGACCGGCTGATGCCCCAACGATCGCCTGCACCCCAGTAACAGGTGGAAGAAATTTTGTGCAGGCGATCGCCCTCTCCATGAGCGGTCGCCCGCGATCATCTCCAGGCGATCGCCTGCTCCTCAGGCGGTCGCCTCCTCCTTTCTTCAGCAGCGACTTTGTTTGACCGCAGAATTTTTCTTAGACTATAACTAGGGCTTCGACCTGAAAAACAATTACGCACTTTCAGAATATTGTTGGATACTTTTGAGAGCTCTTGGAACTCGTAGCTTAGGGTTTCGATTTACGTTTTTCTTCGCTTTGGATTGTAACGAATTCGGTAAAAGTCGGAGACTCTGCCGACGGGTACTTTGGTTTGATTTCAATATTAATCTAGTAAGTTTTCTTATTCGTTTTGAATTTAGTGTTCTTCAATTGCTTGGTGGATTAATTAATTCTTTATTTTTACTTTTCCAATTTGTTTCATGAATTTCACTTTTCTAAATCCAATTGTTCTTCGATTAAAATTATGAATCCCGAAACCCTATTTCACTTTAGATAGTCTTTCCCTGCTTTCTCGTCTTTTCAATACTTTAGAAAATTTTTAGATTAAAACAAAACCCAAATCAAGTAACCATTATGCTATTTCACTTCGTTTTCTCCGTTGCAAACAAATAAACACTTGTACGCGCCGATAGTAGTGTTCCTCGAGACCGACTCGGGCGAGTGGTTTCGACAACTAGTTCGATATAAATTTAATTGATTTTTCCGCTATTAAAACGACCTATCACCCTCTAAATGCGTCCACCTCTACTACACATGGAGAATTGGCTGAAGGAAGGGGTATGCGACAAAGACGAGCACCAAGGTGGATGGCGGATTACGAAGTCGGGGAAGTATCAATTGAAGAAGAAAACCTTCATGCGATGATGATGGTGGCAGAAAATGACCCAATTTCATTTGCAGAAGCAATAAAAAGTGAAAAATGGAAAGAAGCAATGTCAGCGGAAATATAAGCCATAGAGAAAAACCAAACCTGGGAGCTTACCTTGCTACCTAAAGGAGTTAAACCTATTGGAGTTAAATGGGTGTTCAAAACTAAACTCAATGAAGAAGGAAACGTGGAGAAACTTAAAGCGAGGTTGGTGGCTAAAGGGTATGCACAACGGCATGGAGTAGATTACACTGAAGTATTTGCTCCAGTAGTGATACGTACCTCGATTGATAGATAATTGAATTGATACGAAGAACACGGAATTCGGGTTTCGGATACCTGGGCGGATGAAAATCCCCAAACTTCTGAACCTAATTCGTTGAATTGATTAGATTGAAAACCTAACCCCCAAAACGGAATTGATGCAGCTACTTGGCGATGATGTAGACACACGAACGAAGTATGTATGCTTCGTTGTTTCGTCGGTTGATCTCTTTTGGCACAATCGAAAAGAGAACGAAAAGAGTAGAGAGAATAATCTCGCAAAATATATTAATTATCATAAAAGTTGTATCTAAAACAATAGAGTTCAAAGCCTTATATAGGCTGACCTAAAAAGCCACAAAAGAAAAAGGAAAATACGCAACAAAGTCTCAAAATCGCAAAAACGCGATT
This sequence comes from Euphrasia confusa, assembly GCA_954870475.1. Taxonomy (NCBI): domain Eukaryota; kingdom Viridiplantae; phylum Streptophyta; class Magnoliopsida; order Lamiales; family Orobanchaceae; genus Euphrasia; species Euphrasia confusa. The sequence continues at coordinate 38,851,733 of OX940951.1, read as the reverse complement.
TCCATAAAAAAATCTGGACACATGTCGGCCGACAGGAAAGGGTGTCGTCTGACAGGAAATGCTGTCGTCCGACAAACCTCCGTCGTTCGCAGGCTCAACCTGCGAGTCCTCTCTGCCCCGTCCCTATTTTACACTGCATGTCGGCCGACAGCTTAGAGGTGTCGTCCGACAAACCACTTGTCGGCCGACAGCTTCCCATGTCGTCCGACACAAGGTCATTTTCACAGCCAAAATCAGCGGCGCGTCCTCGGCTCACGTCTGACCTCTGTTCCAGCGTCTTCTCCATTGGTCCAGCTTGAAACTCAATGTCCTCTGATGGATTGGCCTCCTCGTACATAATCAGGTTGATAAGGCTTGGCTTCTCCACTTCACCAATGGGTTTCTTCAATAGCTTTTGCACCCATACTTCTTGGATCATCGACATCAAGCTTGCCTTGAACTTCTTGGCCCTCAATCGCGTAACTGGTCCAACTGGAACTCGCACCGGGTCTTGTATCAACGACGACTCTGGGACTACATCATTAAACTCCTCTTGAAAAGGATTTGTCCTCAAATCCAAGTCGTCACCTATATCGAACAAACTCAAGTCAGTAACATTGAAAGTAGCACTAACATTGTACTCACCTGGGAGATCCAGTTTGTATGCATTGTCGTTGATACGCTCCAACACTTGGAATGGTCCATCGCCACGAGGAAGTAACTTCGATCGGCGCTGCAATGGAAACCTCTCTTTGCGTATATGCAACCACACCCAATCACCAGGCTCAAACACCACATTGCGACGTCCCTTGTTCGCTTGCTCGGCATATTGCTTGGTTCGCCTCTCTATGTTCATCATCGCCGTCTCGTGTATCTGTTTCACAAAATCAGCCATTTTCTGGCCATCAAGGTCAGTATGCTCATGTGCAGGTAAAGGCAATAAATCCAAAGGAGTTAAAGGATTAAAACCATACACAATCTCAAACGGTGAAAATTTAGTAGCAGAATGAACACAACGATTATATGCAAACTCCACATGAGGCAAACACTCCTCCCAAGACTTAATGTTTTTCTTTAGAATTGCACGTAGTAAAGTAGACAAAGTCCTATTTACTACCTCAGTTTGACCATCAGTCTGGGGATGACAAGTAGTAGAAAACAACAATTTTGTACCTAGCTTACACCACAATGTCTTCCAGAAATAACTCAGAAACTTAGAATCCCTGTCGGACACAATAGTCCTAGGCATGCCATGCAATCTAACAATCTCTCTAAAGAATAATCCAGCCACATGAGATGCATCATCAGTTTTATGACATGGAATAAAATGTGCCATTTTAGAGAAACGATCAACTACCACAAAAATGGAATCACTACCTCGCTTAGTCCTAGGTAATCCCATCACAAAATCCATAGAAATATCAATCCAAGGTGATGCAGGAATAGGCAAAGGCGTATACAATCCATGAGAACTAACTCTAGACTTAGCCTGTTTACATGTAAGACAACGACCACATATTCTCTCAACATCACGTTTCATATGAGGCCAAAAGAAATGCTCATGCAAAACAGATAAAGTCTTAGCAATGCCAAAATGTCCCATTAATCCCCCACCATGAGATTCAAGCAACAGTAACTCACGTAGAGAGCATTTAGGCACACAGTTTATTTTTCCTAAATAGAAAATCATCATGCCTAAAGAAATCCCCACTAGCAGTTTGTTCACATGCTTTATAAATCTCACCAAAATCATCATCATGCTCATATAGACCTTTAATATGCTCAAACCAAGTAATTTAGCATCTAATGTGGAAATAAGGGCATACCTCCGAGAAAGGGCATCAGCCACCACATTCTCCTTACCTTGCTTGTATTTGATGACGTATGGAAACGTCTCAATGAACTCCATCCATCTCGCATGTCGCTTGTTCAACTTGTTCTGACCTTGAGGTGCTTCAACGACTCATGGTCGGTGTGAATGATGAACTCTCGAGACCATAGATAGTGCTGCCACGTCTGAAGAGCTCTCACCAGGGCATACAACTCCTTGTCATACGTCGGGTAGTTCAACGTAGCTCCGTTTAGCTTCTCGCTGAAGTAGGCTATCGGACGACGTTCTTGCATCAACACTGCACCAATACCAATTCCAGAAGCATCACATTCAATCTCAAAAGATTTAGAAAAGTTAGGAAGAGATAGTACCGGGGCGTGTGTCAGCTTGTCCTTCAATCTCTGAAATGCTTCATCTTGTGCCTTTCCCCACTTGAAATCCACGTTCTTCTTGATCACGGCGGTTAAAGGTGCCGCCATGCTGCTGAAATTAGGCACAAACCGTCGATAAAAGCTGGCCAGACCATGGAAGCTCCGCACATCTACAATGCTCGTCGGTGTTGGCCACTCTTGGATAGCTCGTATCTTTTCCGCGTCAACCTGTACACCCTGTGCACTAACAACAAAACCAAGGAAAACGACTCTATCCGTGCTAAAGAAGCACTTCTTACGGTTAGCATACAATTTCTCCTGCCTAAGTGCAATCAAAACCATCCTCAAATGAACCACATGCTCGTCATGATTTTTGCTATACACTAAGATATCATCAAAATAGACAACAACAAATTTTCCAATAAAAGCACGCAAAACATGGTTCATAAGACGCATAAATGTTCTAGGCGCATTAGTCAGTCCAAAATGCATAACTAACCACTCGTATAAGCCAATTTTCGTTTTGAAAGCAGTTTTCCATTCATCTCTCTCTTTAATCCTAATTTGATGGTACCCACTACGTAAATCTATTTTAGAAAATACGCAAGAACCATACAATTCATCAAGCATGTCATCAAGTCTAGGAATGGGATGTCGATACTTTACCGTGATGTTATTAATAGCTCGGCAATCGCAACACATCCTCATCGTGCCATCCTTCTTGGGTACGAGGAGTACAGGTACCACACAAGGACTCAGACTCTCCTTCACGTGCCCTTTGGTCAACAACTCGCCAATCTGCTTCTCCAACTCCTTTGTTTCCTCCGGGTTGGTGCGGTAAGCCGGGCGGTTTGGTAGCACAGCTCGAGGCACAAAGTCGATCTGATGCTCTATCCCTCGAATGGGTGGTAAACCAGGCGGTGTATCCTCCGGGAAGACATCATCGAACTCCTGCAAAACAAACTGAATAGAAGGGGGTAGAGGGGGTAGATCGTTAATAATAACCAGGTTCCCCTTCCACAACAACACGAACAGTTGCCTCTTCTCATTCACCGCTTCCTTCACTTCACTAGGCCGGGCAAGGTAGGCTCTATGACTCAAGGCATTCTCCTTTGCTGGTAAGGGCTGCTCTTTGGGAGTCGCCCTTGCTGCCTCCTTTTGCATCTGCACTTGATCCTCGTAAACTTGTTTAGGAGTGAGAGGAACAAGTGATACCTTTTTACCGTTATACTCAAACGAGTACTTTTTGGTGAAGCCGTCGTGTATGGCTCTCCTATCGAACTGCCACAGTCGTCCCAACAAAATGTGACTCGCTTGCATAGGGATGACGTCACACAGCACCTCATCCTAATACTTGCCAATGCGGAAAGGTACCTTCACTTGCTTGGTCACCTTGATGACGCCGCACTCATTCAGCCACTGCAGACGATATGGCTTGGGATGCTTCACCACCTTCAATCCCAATCGCTGATCCATGGTAGCACTAACCACGTTCGTGCAGCTTCCTCCGTCAATGATGACACTACACACCTTGTCCTGCACATGACATCTCGTGTGGAAAAGGTTCTCTCGCTGCTCCCTCTCAACGGGTTGTGTCTGGGCACTCAATACTCTCCTAGCTACAAGCAGTTGGCCTTCGGTTGGTAGGATCTCCTCCTCATCTTCGGAATCCACTGTAACTGTAGGTGCCGATTCCTCGCCTTCCTCATCAGTCACGACTTCTCCGTCGTCTCTCAAGATCATGAGTCGTCTGTTAGGACACTCACTCATAATGTGCCCAAATCCCTGGCACTTGAAGCACTTCTTGTCTCGGTTGCGACTATCAGGATTTGATGGGCTGACCTGAGTCGCTGGACTTGCTCCCTCCGAACGACCCTTAAAGAAGGTCTTCTTCTCATCTAGAGGTGGAACCTCTCTCTTCCATTGGTTCCCTTTAGGTGTAGAACCACTCGGGCCTTGGGGTGATCTCCAAGAAGACTGATTCGGCTTTGCACTGCTAAAACTACCCCTCCTCTTGTGCTGGTTCTCAATCTTGATCGCCATATGAACCATATCCTCTAACTCGATGTACGGTTGCAACTCCACCGCATTACGAATCTCCCAATTCAGTCCAGCCAAGAACCGAGCCATGGTAGCTTCCCGATCCTCTTCAATGTTGTCCCGAATCATTGCCACCTCCATCTCCTTAATATATTCATCTACGCTCTTCGTTCCCTGTCGTAGATTCTGCAGTTTGATGTACAACTCCCGGTAGTAGTGGGAAGGTACAAACCTCTTTCGCATCACATACTTCATCTCGGCCCATGTGTCAATAGGCTGCTCATAGTTTCTCTTCCTACTGGAAACCAGCTGATCCCACCACACCAATGCATAGTCAGAAAATTCGATTGCCGCCAATTTCACCTTCTTGAGCTATGAATAGTTGTGGCAGTCAAAACATCATTTCGATCTTTCTCTCCCATTCGATGTACAACTCTGGATCGTTCTTCCCTATGAATGTGGGAACAGTCATCTTGATATTGCTCAAGTTGTTATCAATTTCTTCAGCCTCATCGTCTTCGGGGTTGGCATCCCTGTTTCGCCCATTATGACGATGCTGGTCATTTCGACCGACGTTGCGCTTTGCGACTCTCCGAGTCTCTGCATTCTCTCGACAAGATTTTTCCTCTAGGGCTAGGAGTCGGTCATGTACCACATCCATCTCAGTTGAGAAGAGCTTCGCTAGTTCAGGACGCAAACCTTCCACATGGAACTGCAGTTGGAGGTTGTTAGTAGACCCCTCATCCGTCTCCTTATTTTTCGATTCTTCAGACATACCTGCACAGAAAACGTTAGAAATAAAAGCAATAAAGTAAAAAAACCTCACCACCTCACAAACGCTCGTGTATCACACTCAAGATGGGATTCACTCAGCACTCGTGTTTCACTCAGGTATGGCTTTTTTCACTCTAATGTTCTCACACACTCTGCCTTTTACCACTCGTATTCTCTCTCACTATATCGAACTCCTCGATCTACCAGTTGAGCTCAGACCCGACAAGATCCACGAAAACACACAACGACTACGTAGAAAGGAATGAACAAAATCGGAAATTTCGGAACGAAAAATTAGATAGCACCAAATTGGCTCAAAACGAAGCAGGAAAACTCAGGAATCACACACAAAAAATTGGTTGAAGAAAATTTTTCCTCCCAAAATACTTTTTTTTTATATTGGCTGAATATTCGACTTGCTACTAGAATCGAGAATCCTAAAAAAATTTCGAGAAAAACGGAGTCGAAATAATTTTTATATAATTAATTTTTTTTTGTTTGTTTTTTTTGTGCTTACGGATGAAAGAGATCCGATTCAGCAAGAAGAAAAAGGAGAACAAAAGAAAAGAGAAACGAGGTAACAAAATCAGAAATTTGAAACCCTAGCCTGGGCTCTGATACCAGATGATACGTACCTCGATTGATAGATAATTGAATTGATACGAAGAACACGGAATTCGGGTTTCGGATACCTGGGCGAATGAAAATCCCCAAACTTCTGAATTCGTTGAATTGATTAGATTGAAAACCTAACCCCCAAAACGGAATTGAAGCAGCTACTTGGCGATGATGTAGACACACGAACGAAGTATGTATGCTTCGTTGATTCTTCGGTTGATCTCTTTTGGCACAATCGAAAAGAGAACGAAAAGAGTAAAGAGAATAATCTCGCAAAATATATTAATTATCATAAAAGTTGTATCTAAAACAATAGGGTTCAAAGCCTTATATAGGCTGACCTAAAAAGCCACAAAAAAAAGGAAAATACGCAACAAAGTCTCAAAATCGCGAAAACGCGATTTCCATAAAAAAATCTGGACACATGTCGGCCGACAGGAAAGGGTGTCGTCCGACATCTTCTTGTCGTCCGACAGGAAATGCTGTCGTCCGACAAACCTCCGTCGTTCGCAGGCTCAACCTGCGAGTCCTCTCTGCCCCGTCCCTATTTTACACTGCATGTCGGCCGACAGCTTAGAGGTGTCGTCCGACAAACCACTTGTCGGCCGACAGCTTCCCATGTCGTCCGACACAAGGTCATTTTCACAGCCAAAATCAGCGGCGCGTCCTCGGCTCACGTCTGACCTCTGTTCCAGCGTCTTCTCCATTGGTCCAGCTTGAAACTCAATGTCCTCTAATGGATTGGCCTCCTCGTACATAATCAGGTTGATAAGGCTTGTCTTCTCCACTTCACCAATGGGTTTCTTCAATAGCTCTTGCACCCATACTTCTTGGATCATCGACATCAAGCTTGCCTTGAACTTCTTGGCCCTCGATCGCGTAACTGGTCCAACTGGAACTCGCACCGGGTCTTGTATCAACGACGACTCTGGGACTACATCAAGTAGCAAGACTTGATACCATTCGTGTGATACTTGCATTGGCTGCTCAATTTAGTCGGGAGGTTTTCCAACTCGATGTGAAAAACGCGTTTCTGCATGGGGATCTCAAAGAGGAGGTATTTATACAACAACCTGAGGGATTTATTAAAAAAGGAGAATAAGAGAAAGTCTATAAGTTGAGGAAGGCGTTATATGGCCTGGAGCAAGCGCCGCGAGCTTGGTATAGCAGAATTGAGACTTACTTTGTGCGCGAAGGTTTTGAAAGATTTCCTAGTGAGCACACACTGTTCCCCAAGTCAAATGGAGGTAAGATATTAATTATAAGTCTTTATGTTGATGACTTGATCTTTACTGGGAATGACAGAAACATGTGTGATGAATTTAAAAATTCTATGATGCTGGAATTTGATATGTCTGACTTGGGAAAGATGAAGCATTTTCTTGGAATATAAGTCAGACAATATCCAAATGGAATTTTCATATGTCAGAGAAGGTATGCACGAGATATATTAAAAAGGTTTGGATTGGAGAATTGCAATGCCGTAAAAAATCCGATAGTTCCAGGAACTAAGTTGTCGAAGGACGAGGGCGGAGTTCGAATAAATGGAACTTTATTCAAGCAGGTGGTTGGAAGTCTAATGTATTTGACTGCAACGAGGCCTGATTTGATGTATTGTGTTAGCTTGATTAGCAGGTTCATGTCCAGTCCCACTACGTCCCACTGGCTTGCGGCAAAAAGAATTTTACGGTACGTCAAAGGCACTACTGATCTTGGGATTTTTTATAAAAAAATGTGAAAGTGGTTTAAAGCTCATGGCATTTACGGATAGCGATTATGCTGGTGACTTAGATAATCGAAGAAGTACCTCTGGGTATGTTTTTAAATTAGGATCTGGAGCTATTTCTTGGACGTCAAAGAAACAATCGGTTGTTGCGCTTTCAAATACAGAAGCCGAATACATAGCAGCAACATTGTGTGCTTGTCAATGTGTTTGGCTAAGAAGGGTGTTGGAGAAAATCGGGATTAAAGAGAAGACGAGCACTGTGATTATGTGTGATAATAGCTCCACTATTCAATTATCTAAGAATCCAGTGCTTCATGGCAAAAATAAGCATATTGACATAAGGTTTCATTTTCTAAGAGATTTAGTGAACGATGGAATCGTTGAGCTGAGCTACTGCAATTCACACGAGCAAATTGCGGATATTATGACGAAGCCATTAAAGTTGGAGCAATTCGAAAAGCTTTGTGCCATGCTTGGAGTAGCGGATGTTGCTACTAAGCTAAGTGCATAGGAGATGCATTAGCTTAACGGAGGGAATGTTAGATATTTTTTTATGTTTTCTGTTAATAAGTCCTATTCTCCAGGAAAGATAAAGTTTGTTATTTGATTTCCTATCACCACGTTCTAGGGCTTATTAGTCGTGGTTTGTTATTTCCCTTTTATTTTGTAAAGGCTATTAATAGCCTAGCTTGCTGATATTCAATAAACACATTCCTTTCGATTTTTAGCTTCTGATATTTTACAGATTCGACCACCACCTCAGTCGTCGACAAACCCGCCGGAATTCTCCCTCCGTCGCTCCCCCTATCACCACCCTAAACCACAGAGAGAGATGCAACTGCCGGAGAAAGCAAGAGACGTCGTCGTATTGAAACATTGGAGGTTCGCCTTGCGCCACCAAAAGCTTCGTCGAAGAAGATGAACGCCCGTCGTCGTTAGAAGGCCACCGTCCCCATCGAGACCATCGCCGCCTTCGGCTAGAACATCTGACCCCTGCCCTTACCCTCACGTCTTCATTCTCCCCCCCTCTCTCACTTTCCCTTTAGTTTTCTCTCGCCGGAAGGATAATTGAGATCTAGAACTAAAAGTCTTTTTTTTACGGAGAAAGAAGACAACGACGGTAGCTGTAAATCTTTTTTAATTAAATAATGGTAAGAATGGTATTTTAAAAAGATATAATTAATAAATTCATGGATAAAAGAAATAAATAGATTAAGAGGTGTGTTTAGTAATAATGGAGGCGTAAATAAACTCACCCTGTTAAAATTTCTCACCTTATCTTGATCCAAAGACTATTGGGCTGGGCTTCACCCAAATTGTATGTGGCCTAAAGTAAGCCCACTAACTCTCCGTATATAACATCAAAGGCGTCGCTTTTCTTCTTCCGGTCTTCTAAAACTTCAGTTACCCAAGCTCAGAAACATTTCCCATTTCCCGACAGAAACCCTAGAATCAAGAAAATGCAGGAGAAGAATGGGGAAATTGCTTCCAGCAAAACCCCTAAAAAATCCAATCTCTTGGATCATCATTCAATCAAGAACATTCTCGATGAATCAGTCACCGAGGTTTGTAAAGATTGATTTTAGTGTTATCCAAAATTTAAAATATTTCGTTTCGCGGCCCAGTTGTTTGTTGGTGTCGAAAGGATTTGAATTGGATCCTAATTTTTTCTTTTCGATCACTTTTTCGGTGTTTTCTAGATCGTCACTGCCAAAGGATATCCTGAAGATGTGAGGATGAGTAACTTTAGGTTGTTGATTGGGGTGATCATCATTGTGATCGCTCTCTTTGCCCAGTTTTACAACAAGAAGTTTCCCGAGAATCGGAACTTCCTCGTCGTCTGCATTGGCTTATATCCTTTTTCTTTTGGTCTCATTTCTTCATTTGTCATTTGATGATAATAATGTAATAATAAAAAATTTGCTTGAAAGAAACTGCCCGGTTAAATGATGGTATGTATATTATACAAATTTTAAACTTCAGAACATGAAAATAGTAATGACTAAATGCTTGCCTTTTATTTTATCATGGTGCAAAGTTTATCGATTGATCTTTTGAGGCTCATTCTTATTTACAATTACATAGTCATTTGTGTAATCTTTAACGCTGGCACGTATGTTGTATTCAACGGGATATTACAACTGGTCATATACCTGAAGGAAAAGAATGCCATGCTATTTACCTATCCTCCACCAGTAAGTTTTTTTTTTTATTTTTTTCTTTCTTTGAATTGCATACCCCTTTGTGTGTGTAGTTTGAAGTTGTATTTGGTTATTCGGTTCAGTTATTAACTTATTTTTATCAACCCGTTTGGTACTATTAGTTCTGTATTTGACCTGATAAATTTACCTGTTGTACTTGGTATTTATTGTGAGATTAGAGCTTCTCAATTTATTGTGGAGGGCCTGTGGTTTGTGGAGATGTATTACGGATGATTGATGAGTTATATTTTTACTACACAGAAATATTAAAAAAATTGGTTTTAGTCAAAGATTTAGGAGATCTATTTATGCAACTATTTAATCTGGAGAACATTTTTGTTGAATCGTTTACATTTTTCTTTTGGGAGAATGGCTCTTTATATGTCCCTTGTCAACAATATGCCAATTTTTATTTTCTGGAATTTTCCATCGTATGCTATTTTTCCCATTATGCCTTGGGCATCCCTCGTTGTATGCTCCCTGTGATGGAGAAAGAACAGTGTCTGCTTAAGTTATAAGAAGATGGATATAAATTATAAATATAATAAAAGCAATGAGATAAAAAAAAATGCTTTTCGTAGTCGATCTGAAACAATTGTGTGATTCCAAAAGAAACACTGGGTTAAATATTTTGTTTAATTTTTCACTGTTGAGCACATAATACCATGTTTCATGCTAGTTTATTATGAACCTGTACAAGACTACAAGATCAAAATTTAACTTGTTTAAGTCTTCATTAGACAATTGAACACATTGATGGTGTGGGGTGGAAGATGTATTTTAGCAGCCCCTTTACATTTATTATGCTTCCTTCCTTATTGATACGTTTCTTCTTTTCAATGCTTTGTTTTTAAGATGTTATTAGCATCATTCTCTAATGCAATGTATTGTAGGTTATCTTGTGTTGCAAGAAAAGACAAATATTGTTGTAGGTTTTAGTGAAGTTGGTTATATACTCATCCTAAAGTTTTTTTTATTATGTTTAGTTTGGCCAGATAATATAATTTGAAGATTTTGCTGAATATAAGTACTATATAACTATTAAAGTAAACACAATGCAGATTTTGATTGTTAACTAATTTATTTAGTTTGTAATCCTTTAATGTTACTTTTTGTAATTAAGTTAGAATCCTTGTAGTATTTTTTTTATTATACCTATATTCTTGTATGTAGGGTTAACATTCTACCTAATCTTAAAGAAACTGACATCTGTGGAATTTCTCAACAGGGCTCTGTCACCTCGACTGGATTAGTTGTTACTTCTAAGCTGCCAAGATTTTCTGATTTGTATACACTTATCATAGAAAGTGCTGATCCCAAATCCATATCAGCTAAACAACCGGTCGAATTCACCAAGAGCGTGACTCGGTGGTAATTTCTCAATTCCTGTTTTTGTCTTAAATCTGATCTCAATATTTATTATTTTTATTTTAGAGTAATCACACGTTCTTTTTGTAGGTTCACCAAGGATGGAGTGTTGGTGGATGGCCTTTTCTGGAAAGACGTGGAAGGTCTATTAAACGAGTATGCAAAAGAAGGTAAGAAGAGCAAATAATTGTATTCAAATCTACAAAAAGTATTCTCTTGGGAGGCAGACTATAGTTTTACTTGGCAACTGAAACCTATTTTCTAATCCTTTTGAATCGATTTTGTATCAAAATTGTTAAACATGTAGTGGACCAAATTATGGGGAGACTTGGTTCCGATTAAGGTGATTTGAACAATTTGTATCTTACAATCTGATGATTCTTCAGCTTAAAATGCTACATCGTTTTTTTCTTCTAAGTATACATTTTAGAATCACAACTATAAATCTAACATTTGACAAACTTGATTAGATATCATTAACCATATTAAATGTTTTTGTGTAATAATCCAAAACAGAGCCTTGGTTTGGTCCATCTCAAATTTATCATGCATCATTAGATATCATTCTTTTCCTTGTCTTAGTGTGGGTGGTGATTTAAAGTTTCTCAACTTGAAGCTCATTTTTTGCAACCAGTATTTTCAGTCAATTAGGAAATAGGAGTAATGAAATATTCGTTTGAGATAGACACATTTCTACTTTTCTCTTGGTTTGCAACAAGACCAAACTAACACAATAAATGTTTCTTCACGTTTTTTGAACTAAATTGAAAGAGGAAAGTGAACAAACTCGTTTGTTGAACGGAATGGAAGGAGGAAAGTGAGCAAACACATTTATTGAATGGAATGGAAGGAGGAAAGTGAACAAACTTGTACTTGTGTTGTACTACTTTCAATTTAATCACAGACATGCCTGTCTCGGCAATGTGTTTGATCATGGTAAAATTGTATGTTTTTATAAGACGAATAAAATTTTATACTGCTATTTATAAAAAAAAAGTGTTTGTTATTAGTTACTATGGTATAAAAAGTGTTCGAATACAGTGATGTTTGAAACCTTATTGATACAATTTTCGAATGAGTAAAAGGCGGTTCATAACGCTCAAAAAACCGCGTTGGGATGAAGTGGGTGTCAGGGGCTTAGCGGGTGTCAGATCAATTATGTCGAAGTGGTCTGATCTCGCTGTCTGGTAGGCGCTAGAAATTTTATGTATTGTGCAGTTTTCGTAATTTGATCATCTCGACTCCATTCATTCACTGTCATTGTTTTGAAATTTGAACTATGTGCACAAGGCTTTCTTTTCTTCGATGTGAATGGTACAAATTGGGATATAAGGTCTGGGTAAAATTTATTAACCTTCAAACATGACACCAGCTTGTAACTCGACATCTTCTTCGTTTTTGTCATCTTCACTCCAATCCAATATCTATTGACATTTCTCTTCAAAAAAAAATATCTATTGACATTTGGTCAGAGTCTGCACACCATATAAAACCATCAAAGTGCACCATACCATAAGCCACGCAAAAAATACTTGACACATGACACTCACACAAACTATACAATAAGAAATTCAAAATAAGTAAATCATTTTTACTTGACACACAAACTATACAATAAGAAATCCAAAATAAGTAAATCATTTTTTTTTTGTTATGATAAACGATTTGAGTAGAATTTTAATAATAATAATAATTTTGGTACAAATCAACAATTACAAAAACATTTTTATTTATTAAAGATTTATTATTCATTTTAAATTATTTTTTTAGTTTACATTTGCGTGAGGAGGTTTTTATTTTATTTTATTTATTTGTATGATGCATATATATAAAATATATATCAAAGTTTTTAAATTACTAATTCATGCTCGTGTTTCAATGTATAATTATGGAGAGAGTAATTATAATTTTATATAAAATATATTAAAACATTAGTAATATTTATTATTAGTGATATACAAACACGCGGCGGCACAAAGATTTTTTGGGCACGCACAAACCCTAATTGTGAATTAATTTCTTATATAAATAACAAAAACTATCTATGTATCTCAGCATCACCATTAGTCCGTTCCCACCGCGGCTCCCGGTAAACCCTGAACTCCAAATTCATTTTCATTTTTTTTATCGATTATTTGTGTTCGGAATATATCGGAAATATGATGATTGTAATTTTGTCGCCCCAGTCTTAATTTGCATCTATGCAATGTGGTGATTGACATTTAATCTGATTTCCTCTTTCAATTTTTGATCCCCTGTTTTTATTTTTTATTTTTTTATTATGAAATAAGAGACGTGATGATTGTTACCCAAAATATTCTGCATTTGAATGATGATAAAAAAACATGCATCACCATCTGATCTCGCTTCTTTCATTACTCTTTTTTTTTTTTGGTTAAAATGAAATTGATTCTTTATGCGACCTGTGATGAATTTTGTGTCCAATTCGATGATTCACAAGTGATTATCTAAAACACTATACACCATCTTTCGATTGAGGTCGCCTTTTTTTTTCTTTCTAAGATACTAATCTAAAATACATGTTTGCCCATGGTATCTAATGTCCAGAATCTTGTATTGTGTCTGGTCATCTCGTTTTTTAGGGCATAAATGTAATTATCCCAGAACAGGCTGCGACACGGATAGCTTTAGCTTTTCTGTTACTAAAATCCTGCTCACATTCATTTTTTGTGAGAGCTTGGTTTGGCTTTTGATATATTCAAATCATGTCATCAAAGGTTTGTTGATTTAATCTAATCTGTTCGTTTTTATCGATCATGTCTTTCTTACGAGAATTTAAGGAGTCGTTTTAAGATGTGATTCTCAATTATTGAGAGTTAATATTTGCTTAAAGGTTCTGATCATTTTACAAGTTATAATGATCATGTTACAGAGGCTGTTATATTTACATGGATTGATTAAGAGACTAGTTATAAGGTTCTGTATATGATCATGTTCATGTTGCAGGACATGTTATTATGAGTTAATTGATCTAAGTTTTGTTCCAGAAAGTATAGTGTTTGTACAGTATAACAAGCTGCTTCTTTTCCCTTTAAATCCCCTGCTATGCCCTGGAATACCTGTTCTTGTAGAATCTAAGTCTCTCTTCTCTCTACATTATATTTTATAAATATAATGAAATTTGAGTTTACCCTTGATCAAGTACCTGAGAGTCTACTAGTATTTTATGTAAATATCATGAAATTTGAGTTTATCCTGAGAGACTGAAGGGTGCCAACTCTGGTTGTAGAGGACAAGAGACATAAGGGTGCAACTCTTTTTGTAGAGGACAACGACTTGAAGAATACAGTATAGATTAATAATTGAAAATTATAAAATAACCGTCATTAAAATCAAATTAATATTTTGAGTTTTCATTGAAATATTTAGACTTCAATGTGAATTCTGGTAACACGTTTGTTATGTAAGTATTTTTTAAATGATCATGTGGTGGAGTATCTTATTACTTGGTAATCTACTCTGATTTGAAGACCTGACAATTTCTAAATTGATTTGTTTTTTTTTAGATTTATAGTTTTTTATGTTTATAAATTGAATGAATAAACGATTGACAAATTCCAATTCCAAATGGCAAATACTCCCTCGGTCCAAAGACAGTTGTCATACTTTCTTTTTTGGGGTGTCCAACAATAGTTGACACACCCCAAAAAAGGAAATAATTATTCTAACTTTTTCATTTTAATATACAATTTTATTTTACTTTACTCCACCTACTTTTTAAACTTTACTCACAACTACTTTACTTTTCACTTTTAAAATATATTTTTACTCTTCACTTTTTAATTAAAAAATTAAAAAACAACAATAAACTTTACTCACAACTACTTTACTTTTCACTTTTAAAATATATTTTTACTCTTCACTTTTTAATAAAAAAATTAAAAAACAATAATTTTTTTAAACTCCGTGTCCAGCAAAGTATGACATCTATTAATGGCCGGAGGGAGTACTAAATTGGAGAGACAAATTATGTTGGTTTTTCTAAATGAGTCTTTCAATTTAATAACTTATATCACAAAATTTTACCAAATCTTAAGTTTAATTTAATAAAAAAAATTCATTTATTTTCTTAAATCACATAAGTCAATTTTGTTCAATTTGATATGAATAACTTCTTTTACAAATTTTGTTGGTGAATCTCCGCTCCTAAATTAATTAATTATTTTAAAGAGTTCTTTTACAAATTTTGTTGGTGAATCTCCGCTCATAAATTAATTAACTATTATTAAGAGTTATTATAAAAAAATTAATTTGTATTTAAAAATTTTACACATTTTATTAAATAATTTAATTTATTAGGAGAGTCATTTTTGTTTTATAATAATTAAAGACACATTTTATTAAAAACTACTACACTATCTCTTTTTACTGCATATGTTGTTAAATGTTCTTTAACTATCAATTACTTATCATAAAAAATATATAAAAAATATAACAAATATTAAAATAAAAAAATATTAAAATAAAAATATTTTATTTTAATATTTTTTTAATTTTTTTTATATATTTTTATGTAATCCAGAGTCAACAAATATGAATAAAAACTTGGTACAATAGTAATTAATTGTTAATAAAAATTATTATAAATAAAATTTGTATGAAAGAATTCTACACAAAATTATTATCCTTGATTATGATCATCAAAATTCATACGAAATAAGTTCAAATTTTGAATTTTTTAGTAAAAACTAAATTGACGATTTTTAGTGGGCCAAATTGACGATTTTTAGTGGATCAAATTGATCTGTTCTTTTGGATCGAAACCGGCTGAACTGAATGAGTCTGAACTGAATGTGTCTGAACGAAACGTGTCTGAATAGTCTGAACTGAAGTAAAATGATTTAATTTTTTCATAAAAATAATAATAATAAAATTTGTAAATTGTTAAATATGTTTTTAAAAATATTAAAAAAATTATATTATTTAACTAGATTATATAACTAAAAATATTAATTCAAATTGTTTTTTATTTATTTTATTTTAATTTATTTTTGAAACGATTTTTATCAAGCTAAACTGAAATGAAACGATCTAAACTGAAATGAAATGAAGTTCAAAAGAACGGGTTAATCCCAAAGACCAAATTAATTCGGAAAACTCTTTTGAAGTGGACCAAATGGAAGTTATTCTCAAAGACTTATTCTTTTGAATTTAATTTTAGCTTAATTTTAGTCCATTTTAGTTCACATCGTTCAATTTTAATTCAATTCAGTTCACATCTTTTGTTTAGTTCAATTTCGCTTCCGTACATTTTCGATTAACTTCGTTTTAAAATAAATTAATATAAAATAAATAAAAAATAATTTGAATTAATAATTTTAGTTACGTAATCTAGTTAATATCGCAATGATTAATATTTTAAAATAAATATTTAATAATTTATAATAATAAAAATTATTTATATAAAAAATTATTTCAATTAGTTCAGAATCGGCAGGTTTTAACTAATTGAAGATTAAATTGAACTAAATTGACCGCACCATTTACGTGATAGGACCCATTGATGACTACTTCCGGATCTCAAATCGACCGTAGATTTTGGTTCTAAATGAAAATTTCACGTCCGGATGCTTAAAAATAAAACATGAGGCCAGTTTTCGAAGCCGGTGCATCTCTCATTTTTTGTATCTCTAAAAGTGTTTTCAAAGTAATCATTTACCACTCAATTGGTTGAAGAATATTCGAAATGGCGGAACAACAATCGGCGAACAGCGGGCGGATCGATGACACCGACCGCACAGATCACATATCGGACGGTGGGGATTCGGTCAATATTTCTCCGGACGGCGGCGCCGAGACATCGGAGACTGCGAGTCAATCCGTCACGCGGAGGTTAACCGAGATATTTGTGGCCGACGGAGATGGGGATCTTTTGCTGCAGACGGAGGGTGGTTTTCTTCAATGGCTTCGCGCATTGGATATGCAGGTGATGGGGGCTTGCCGTGCGGATGAGCGGTTGAAGCCTTTGCTGAAGCTAAACGTCTCCGTCGGTTTGGCTGAGGATGGTCTGCTATCTCACCTTAGTCAGGTATTCTTACTTCCCATCCATATTGTGAACCTGGCTTTATAACAGATTATACTTTTATTATTTCAGTTTTCAATCCCTTTGTTTTAATTGTTTTTGAACTTATTTTATTGGTAATTTTAAGTTTTTAATCTCATCTGATAATACGTAAACCCGGTTCATTCATGGAATAGCACTTCGATCCCTCAGAAGTTGGTGTGCTAGCCAGGTGCTTGTGTGTACCTCTGGTTTCTATTCGAGTCGGAAAGATCAACAAACAAGGACCCGTCATGTCTCCAACATCTGTAAGGTAGTTGCAAGCACTTTTATTCTCTTGGGGACATTTACATTGTTCTATCTGTAAAGAGGTCCATTATCTTATAATTGTGTTTTGTTGTCTTGGAATATTTATAATTGTTTCACTATAATTGTGTTTCGGGATATAGTAGTGAAATACAAAATTGTTATAAGTACAGTATTAGTCTTCCATTATTTATTAATCAGTATTTCTGAAGATAAGGTGCAATTTATTGATTAGTAAGGCAGTAGACACTCGTTAGAATTTGAGGTTTTGTATGCTCTATACAATCCGAAAATGAGTTTAGATGTGTTGGGGGTGAGGTTATATGAAAATTAACGGCATGTGCCACAATTTCGATTGGTTTTAGCCTATTAGTTATACTTGTAACCAGTATTTTAAATGAGACTGGACCGGCTGGTACAATCAGAAACAGTGGCTAGTCTGGTCTACATGTCTTATGTCTATAATAAGCCAAATTCCTATCTGAAAATTGAAATTGATATGTTTTTTTATTCTTTTTCTAATTTTGACAAAAAGGTAAATAAATTGGTATTTGGTTTTCTTGTTTACTGGATTTTGAACTTTTGGTCAGAGTGTTCTCCATTTTGTTACTTAAATTTCTGAGTACCAGACTTACTTCATTTGAAACATATGATTTTTTTACGATATTCAGTGTAAGCAATTAAATCACTTTTGTAGTACAACATGCACAAGAAGGGAGATGGGTACATGCTTGGAATGAATGTGAATTTAATGTCAAGAAAACCAAGTATAAAACTAAGTTGATCTAGCAAACTTATTTTTTATACTTCCGGTTGTGGCTTTCGTTGTTGGCAATTCTGTATTATACTTGGATTGTGTGCTCAAGTTCTTGTTTGATTGACTTTACTGGTTATATAGCATGGTTTGTGTTTATATACTTTAATTGGCAATTTTTATATGCTGCAATTCTTATGAAACTATACATTTGTGTGTAGTCACTTATGCTATTTGATGCTGCTTTAATTTGATAGAATTTTGATTACTCCCAATTTGTTATGAATTTGATCTGTATGTTTTCCTTGGTGGAAGTAGTGTTATATTATAATTTCTGGACCCTAATCTTGTATAGGGTTCATATATTGAGTGTCTTGTATATCAATTGCAGACATATGTTAATCACCTCTTGATCGGCACCTACATGCTGGATTCTGTCTTAGATCCCTGCTTCTTGATATGAGTGTTCGTACTTAGGAGGTGCATGTGACATGTGAAGATACTTGGGAAGGTTGGTGTGGTAATTATGTTCGTTGTATTGGTATGATGGGGATTGTAGCTGTCTCTCTTATATGATGTCCTTATCTGTGTCTGACATTGAGAATCTGTTAGTGAATTTACTTGCTTCATTATGCAGTGTCATATCCCCTCTCCTTACGTAATATTATGTCATTTCGATTTTGTGAGCTCATCCTAGTTTTTCCTTTCATGAAACTTTAGTCATATTGTGATGCCTTCGTAATGTGTGCTCAATGTAGATGGACTGTTATATGTTCTTTGTATATATCATAATGCTGGAAAACTGGATGCTGTATTTTAGATATATAATGGTCACCTTTTCATCATTCCAAGTGAAAATAATTTTTGACTTGTAGGTAATTTGGGCGAATACTATTATGATCTCTGATTTAAGAAGAAGAAAAGGTAGCTTCATGCTCCTTTGTTAATGCCTTATATCATGCTCTTCCAAGGTTTCGACATCTTATATGTTACATATACTTACATTATTCTTTGTACCATTATGGCGTACTTTTTGTGTGCATTGCAAATTTTGTTGTATTTACTTATTGGTTATTGTTTCATGAATTAACCTATTATCTCTTTATTAGATTATAGATTCTATTTGTCATTTCATTTGGTAAATCATGTGATTATATGAAAGCTTGAAATTTTAATACTTTATATATATATATATATATATATATATGCAAGTATTACAAAGTGCCTGATATCTACGTTACAGATTCTTATCCAATCAACGTTTTTAACACTCACCAAGTATCTTATTAGCATAATTCAGTCTAAGTAACAGAGTTGATATGATTCATACTCGTTAGAGTTAATATGAATAATGGCGTAATTATGTCTCCATTATTTGTGATCTTATCATCAATGCATGTTGTTAGTGTTTTTTTTAAATAAATTTATCTTGGCCGTCGCCCGTTTTTCAGTCATCTTCTCTTGTTAGGGTTTAAAGATCTTCTCATCTTTCACAGTTAATCAGGGAAAATAGTCACTGGCTTCTAAATTAATTACATAGGCAAAGAAAATATTTTTTATTTGTACTTTTTTGGTAATGCATGACTACTGAAGTTCGCACATGATGTAATCTCATGTGTAAGTTGAGTGGTCGAATCTTCTGAAACTGAATCCCTGGTGTAAGTTGTTACATGAAATATTATTTACTATTGATAATGATATTCATACATTACATTAACTAATTTCTGGTCAATATAATTGAATTAACCATATTAGTGGATAATCCTGAAGGGCCAAGAGTCTGAATTCTCTAGCATATCTTGATAGGTTTCTAAAAATTGATGACAGGATTAACCCTCCAATGTCATTGTTTGATGCCAATAATTTGGGATCTGGGGATAAACGTGCACAGCCTTCATCATGCCAACTTTTCCTTTAATTTATCCGTCTATATACTCCTGATTGTTGTTTTTGAACTGTTTGTTTATTATTCAAACAGGGGGAACTTATGTCTCACCCTTCTTCCAACTTCTGATCTGCGCATATTATTTAATGGAGATGATGGTTCTGTGGAGAGGCTCGCAACTTTAAGCAGTGAAGTGCCACACACTAGTGTAGAAATTGAAGAGATGCCTGCAGACAAGTCTGGAAGGTCATTCTTAATAAAGACTTCATATAGTACGCTTTTCTATTTCTGGTGCTCTGAAAAATCAAAGCTTTTGGGGAATGAATTGCTCGAGAAGGTAAAAGATCACAGAACAATATTTTATGTTCCAATTACTATAGTAAAAATCAACCCTTATCGTTTTTTTTTTCGTTCACATAGATGAACGATTTGCTTATGAGAAAACCCTCACTGGCGGAACTAACTGGAATCAGTGAGTCACGCCTCAGCTATTTCTCAAGCCATCTTCGAGCTTATCTAACCGATACAGTGGTAAGTAACGCTCAAGCTGCCGGTATTCTCTCGGCTAACCAAACGGAGGACTCAGCTGATTCTTCTGAGCTTGATACATCGCAGTCATTTAATTTCCCAAAGACGTCATGTTTGTGGCAGTATAGCAACAGTCAAGGGTTGAATACGAACCCGATCTATCTAGGCAGCCTTACTCCCCAACCTAGTTCCTTCAAGGAGAGCCTGCAAAAGAGCTTGTCTTCCACAATTAGTGCTGCCAGAGAAAAACTAAGGTGGAACGGTGAAAACTACATTGTCAGCCTATCTCTTGCTTCATCAAACACTACTGTAGACCCATCTATTTCCACTTGCTTTCAGAAAGACAAACTTCCCGAAGTACTGAGTAGTACTCAAACATTAGCAGCATTTGACTTTCTGGAAGTGCTTGGGAAATCATTGGAAGCGCCATTTCCAGATCTGGAAATACAAACCCCCTTATCTGGTCCATCTTCGTTCTCTCCCCAATACTGCTGGTGCCCTATTGGAAATCCGCAACAACTACCTATTTCGTTATCCGAGCCATTTTCTCTCCCCCCACTTTCTTCTCTCCTATCATCTGCAGGGCCATCCGGTCTAAACGTGGCTGATATTCCACCTCTAGATTTTCCCAGTCTTCTGCCGGAGCCCATGGTAAGGCTTCCTTCACAGCAGATCCTGACATTCACACCTCTGATCTGCGACCCGATCATCCATATTCCCGTGATTGATGCCTGCTCATCTGGCCAGGGGTATTTTGTCAGCGCAGGGCTTGGTATGTCCACTTCTATTCTGCCGTTAGACCCGAATGCTGAATCTGTAGTGGAGAAGGGAGCAAGGGAGACACTCAGGATGCTGATTAATAGCAGCTCCAATCAGAGTAGTGGCGACCAAAACGTATTTACCGCAGGGAGTAGGGGACTTTATGGGGGAACACGAGATGTGGTTGCTATGAGTAATAGCATGTCCAGTGTGGGATTGGTTTTGTTGTCTGAGAAATCAATGGGTGGTGGCATGGGTAAGATGTGTGATGGTATGGATGATTTGATTGATCAGAAAGATAAGGCTTCTGGCGATGGTCCGTCTGGTTTTGACGAAGGGATGGGTTGATTTTAATAGGCTGGGATAGAGAATCTAGTGATTCTTCTTATTCTGTAAATTGGGATTGTTTTGTGGGATTGCGTATATATGTTGGCGAGGAAGGCCTTTATCACCTCAGTGTAACTACTTTTGATTTAGTGTAATCATCATTTTAAGAAATGAAATGAAAAATGTCTAGTTCTCTAATCTCTGTTTTTGTTTCGCTTTGTTTTGTTCCCTTCGTAAAAATCAGCTAAACATGTTTTTCTTTTGTATATTCCGAATGGTTTTTGTTAGTATGTGCTAATGCTTGGAAGATTTGTTGGTGGCTTTATTCATAGGACCATCTGCCCATAATAGCTAAAGTATCAAGTATATGCTTTCTTATCAAATTAAATTATTTCAGTTATTGTTTCAGGTGTAAATGTAAAGGATTATGAAGCGTTCAAACAATAAATGATGTTACAGGGTTGGAGGATCAAGAGCTATTTTGCTGTTGGGATTAAGGTTTGAATAATTGAACTTCTAAATGTTTAGGCAATACAAAGTTGTCGACCACCGGTAATTTTTTATTCCTATTTTTAATTTTGTAAAAACTGCTGATTATAGCTGGCAGTAACACAGTTTTTGAAATCAGAATCTGAAACTGAACCTGTTCGCCAGAACACGGTTGGCGGTACAGTTTTAGCCTTACCTATGGTCAATGGTTTTTTACTGGTATTCCGGCCTGAATCACACCACTTTTGGGAATTTCTACACTGCCATCGCGCTTGATTAGTTTAGTGTATTTTTTAGGCATTTAATCATTTGGTCATTGGTGCGTGACAAAAAGTATTACTTACACTCCAATTTATTTTAGTAGAATCTCTTTTATATGCCGTTGGTATCTTATGTGTTGGAGTATAAGGTTTATACATTGGAGTTGGAGGATAAAATTTTATGAAGAAAATGGTCCTCTGTTTATTTTAAAATATCTAAAACATAAAAATAAGAACAAAAGAAAGCGGCGAAAAGAGACAAAGAGCACAGTTAGTTATTGAATAATGATAACAAAGAAAAAAAAAACATTACAATTTAGTATTTTACTAGTATGTAATACTATAAGTTACTAAATAATGTAAACAAGTTAAAAAACATTACAATTTGCTTGAAAGTCGAACCCAGTGATCATCACATTGTATGCATATAAATAGAACTAAACTTAAAAAATTCTATTTCTTTTCTGCATTCCTCATTTCCAAAACACTCCCCATTGCACTTGGTACCGTGTACTTTGTACCATGCTGAATCCCACAAACTAATTGCATACATATAATCATTTGCATCCTTGGTTCTATCAGATAATCATTTTTGTTTGTGTACAGAGAATTATTTATTTAAAAAAAAGAATCATCCGAAGTTGCTCAAGCAGCAGCTCCAACAGGTTGGCCCGCCTTGAGCCTTGAAGATCCGTAGAGTGTCTCTTCAAAGCGAATGATCTCATTCTTGGATCCGTAAGCAACTTGAGTCCTGTCATCAAGGTTAGTAATCACCTTGTCCAGCACCGATTGTTTTCCATCGCTACTAAACCCGCCGGCCTTCTCGATTAAGAATCCCAGAGGAGCCACTTCAAACAGCAACCTCAGCTTTGCTTTCGCAGTTGGCGATATAACATTCGTGAAAACTCCTTTTTCTTTCACTATGATCTGCAATAAATCACATTTAATAATTTACTTTTCCTTTTGATTCTGAAATCTTCAAAACAAAACTCTGATACATGTACCTTGTTGGGGCATGCTCACCTCTTAGATTCTAATTTTCACACTATTTTTCGACTACTATTCTTTTATGCTACTATTATATATATGCATGCTCCTTAAATGTAGGTATGTTTTTTTCTATATAGTATACCTGATTAACATCTGGCACCATTCCTCCTGTGTATCGCAATGTGTACTTCTCCTGAATGTAGTAGTCAATCAGCTGCAAGTAAAACGCCATGTTAAAATTTGGCACGGTGAACTATATATAAAGGAGTAATCACAAAATTATCCCTAAGATATGATGTTTTTGCTATGAATGTTCAGGTAACTTTGATAATTATAAAGTATAAACCTCACCTTACACTCGCCTTACATTTTTCACCCAGTTTTGGTGAAGGGCTTCAAGGTAATTATCTCAAATCTTCTTATTATTATGAATAACCATGAAACTCTGTCTTGTTTTACATTTGCACCCCTTAAGTTTCCTAAATATTACCTAATTGCTATATTTTGAAATTTTGGGGCTGTCCATCTAAATATACCTTGGCATACTCAGGGTTGTCTGAGGTAGCCCTCAAGTTTCCGGGTGAAAACATTTTTCCCTCTCCGATCGACGTAGTATCTTTCACATGTTGCCACTTTCCTGCAAGGGAAAAAAAAATCAATCACAAAATGTGAAGTTGTTTCGATTGCGTACTTTGGAAAAATGTTCTTACCCTCATCAAGTAGAAGAAATTCATGTGTTCCAGGAACATCTTTGAGAGCAAGAACATACGTCGTTCGAGGCCCGAAAATCCCCATAGCTGCAGCAACTTGCTGGGCTCCGGTGACTCCTGTGAGCTTGTCTCCGGGCCATACTCCAAAAATGGTACCGACTGTGAAGTTTGTGTCGACAATGCTGGAGCCGTCGAGAGGATCAAATGCAACGCTAAATCCTCCTGATCCATTAGGTACGATTTAAGCTGAAATTAGAAACGGATATATTAAGCGATATTCTTTTCTTAATTAATAATTTGAACCTTCAACAGGTCCTCCCATATCCTGGAGCTCCGGGACTTCCTCGGAGCAAGCGTATTTGCAGCAGTGTGAGTATTGCAAAGCCTATAGTAATAGCAGCATTGATTAAGTTGTTGCTGTGAATTAAAAAGAAAAGAAAAGTGAGCTTTATATATGTGTACCTGAAATAGAAGGTTGTTAGCAAGCATATCCACAGCAAGTTGTTCATCTCCGAAAGAGTTGACGCAAGCGGTTCCTCCACACGAAGCTGTTCGCACTTTGAAGGCAATCGTTCGAAGCGCTTCTCCCATGCACATCATCAGCCTGATGAGTCCCTTGTCCGAGCTCGACTTTGTAAGAAATTCTTCCTTGAAAATGATACACGAAATTTATCTATTTCTTCACCTGATTAAATTGATCTATCTATCTATCTATCTATTGAGCAACTTACCAAACTGTCACCAATCTCACATTTAGTCACAAGAGATGAATTCTTGGCCTTGGGAAGTTTGAACGATGATCTCGGCGCTACACGCAGAGACACTCCGAATAGTGAGCTTGATCTCCAACCCTGCAGCTACAAATACACGCACCAAAATTAATGTTATAATAATCATAAATATTAATACACATTGAAACACTACCTTGGAAGAAATGGAAGGTGATGAATATTGGTTTGAGGAGACATTGGGAAATATTGAAGCATGGGCAGAGCAAGCAATGGTAGTAGCTTCCATGGTAACTAACAGAAGGAAAAGAATTGAAGAAGGTTCTTTGTAACAATTAACAATGGTGGGAGGGATTGAAGATAAGCGGTTAACAGTGGGATGACACGTGGCGTGGATGGATTGAATGGTGCATGGTGTAACGGTCAATTTCTATCTGCATTGGATTTTTTTGTGGCTCAAAATGTTGATGAACATGGGAAATGGGAATGGCTGAGATCATCAATCATATCACTTCCTTTGTTTGTACTTATTTGTTATTACAAGTTGCTGTGGTCGATTAGATTTTGAAGCTGGAAATTTTAATGGAGATGATTAGATTTTGAAGCTGGAAATTTTAATGGAGATGATTAGATTTTCTAACTTTATACAGTATAAACTTTATGAATTAATGTTACCCCTAAAATTTATAATTTTTTTCAATATTTATATATTTAGAATTTTTTTTATTATTTTATTTTATTAATTTGATTATATTATAAATTATAATTAATATTAAGTATATTGTCATTGTTTTTATATAATTTAATTATATTATGTACATAATATTTTATTATGTATTTATTTTATATTTTTTAAATAATTAATTTATTTTTAAAAAGTATAAATATTTACATTTTTTAATTTAATTTTTTAAAAATATATGTTTGGGCTGGCCCCATTGGCCTGCCAGCTCAGCTGGGCTGAGCTAAGAAAAGTAGGCCTGAATTTTTCAGGCTGGGCTGGGCCGACCCAAGTCCAAAGTCTCGTGATCATTATTCCGAATAGTATATTAACTGTCAATACATAATCACTCTAAACCAAAGCAACGGTCACATGTCATTTGTAATTTAACAAATAACATGTGACCATCAGTACCGGGTGGGAGGAAGTATATGTATATCATACAAGTAAAATGTGCATATTTATTTATTGATTTACATAATAATATTAAGTCAATGAAGTCGGTGATTCGATCTAGATAACTTGTTCCATAATTTGTTTGTTGGTTCATTTTTACTTTGTTTTTGCGTTGCTTTTCTTGTATTGTGCAGCTTGAGAGAGTTATTTTATTATCCCAACTTTGTACAAAATCAAAATCAAAATCAAAATAAATTAAATACTGTAGTTAATTTTGACACATAACTATAACATAATCGGATTTTCACTTTTAAGATGTTACTATATAATTAACTTAATTTTCATATTTAATAAATCTTGTTTGGAATTGTACAACAATAACGTTGTATTTAATTAAAGTATATATATATATATATATATATATATATATATATATAATCACGTAAACATAAGTTTAACTTTGAAATCTATTTTCATTAAAGTTGATTAAAGGAGTTTTTAGAGAATAGAATACTTTAGTTTTGATAATTATAAAAAAAATCTCTCTTTTTCAATTTAATAAACTAGGGTCTTATATTTTTACATTGTTTATGAAGTAGGGCAGTGACATGTTTTTATTTATATTGGAGGGCACCTTTAGAAAACGATAAAGTCCTTTCTACCCTTATAATAAACAAGTACAATTAATAGTATTTAATTAATATACTAAAACACGGGGCTTCATAAAAATTATCAACACATTTTCTAAACCTTGAGTTTATGTTTTACGGAATCGAAACGTTCGAAATTCAGTGGGTAAGATTGACACAAAGAAAATTGAAGTTCTTCTCCATAGGGGTGGACGGGCTATTTTTTTTAAAGGGAGGATGGCGAGCTTGGAGAATTTGGAGGCAAGTTAGGTTTGAAGACAGGTGTTTGCGGAGGTAAGTGGCTACAATCTCTGTTTTTTCGACCGAAGAAACGATGAAGGTCTGGAGATCGAGGCAAAGCAAGGTGGTTTTCGGATTGAATATAGGTTGGGCTAATTAAAGGCTCGGCTACTTTGCCTCCGGAGATCGCGGTGATATACCGATTGAAATTGATCGATTTCGCGCATACGTTGATGTCCATACAAGTATTCAGAGCCATTGCGCTTTTCGACAATAATGTGGTGCGTTGTTTTTTATCCAGCACTGACGGATGGGCCAAATACATTATTGCAATGCCACAGAGTCGGAGAAGACTATTATAAAAATGTAAACGAGATAAGTCACGATCGGAATAAAAACAAGAAGAGCGGACAGTAAAAACGAGGTTGTTGCCGAGGCGCTTGCACTTTCCGCAAGTCAGTAAAGCCCCGTGTATACTATGGTTTACAGGCTCTCTGACCCCAAAGATACAACGGCTTGCGGGGATCGAACTATCGCACACTGAATTGAACCTTCGATTTGAATAGAAAAAAATGAGAACTGAGCAATGTAAATGAAAATATGAAAGACAGTTTTTTTTTTCGTGTGCTGAATGAATGCATGCTCGTCTATTTATAAACTTCACTCGTAGAGGAGTTCCACCGAGTGGAGGGAGGCACCACTCCAACTGCTGCCCACTAAAACAATTATTAATTCAGTAATTAATTAATATCCAAAAGCTTTATATTTCGATTGTGCCGATAAAACGAGCCTAATTAATTAATATTCAAAGCGTCTTTGAGTGTTCAGATGGGCCGATTAAACGAGTCCAAAAAATCAATCAGACAGTGTCCAAAAGATAAATACAGGTCGACTAAATTGGCCCAATGGCTCCGGGAAGCCTAGATCCAACCCAAAGTCCAATTGACCAAATCACCAAAGAACCAGACCAAATAAATATTTATTGAACTATGAGAAAACAATATATTTGTGTTTTTACAATTATTAGAAAACTTAGAGATAAAATTAATTTAGAAAGTGACTATAATAAATAAAAAAAAAATTAGTCCTTTTTAGAAAAAAATTTAATGTAAAAAAAAATTAAATCTTTTTTCAAGTAATCTAAATATAATATTTAATATTTAAAGAATTAATGTACTTAATTATTATTCTCTAGTCCCTTCATATCATGTAAGGTCACGTTTGGTGCACAAGTGTTTGGTTCATGTTTGTGATTTCTAAGATAACTATAGAGATACTATTGTTGAAAAAATTATATTCCGTCCTTATTCATTTTTACGCGGGACCCTTCATCTCTCTTTTCATTCTCATTTTATTTTCTGGTAGAAGCCAAAATGCTAAAAAAAACTCACGGACAAACATGACAACATAATATAAAAAAGAAAAAAAATTAAATATGTAAAATGAATAATTAAGGACAGATCTATACAAAATGAAAAAAAAAACACATTTTTTCCTATTCGTAGTTGCAATTTGCATATCCATCCAAAAAAAAAAACTCTTTTGTTGTGTTGTAGACTTGTAGTTTCCAGATCTATTTAAACAAGAAAGTGTATAAAAATAAAGTAAAATCCATGCCTTTAATCTTTCATAATCCTAGATCAATTCTTAAACGCAAAATATTTCATAATCGTAAATCCATTCGAAAACGAAAAAAGAAATATACATAAAAAAGAGAGAAAGAATTAAAAAAAAGTATTTCCCCTCTTCGTTGCAGATTGAAGTATCAAAAATATAATTATTTTTGGCTTTAATGTTAGATGGGTGGATTGTATATTTCCCAATAAAAAATGATTACCGTTTAAACAAGATTTTTATCTTTCCGAAATGGGCTGTTAAATTTACTGAAGGGCAACATTATTTAATAGCGGGTCTAATATTTAAAACAGGCTTACTAACCAAACATTGGATAGCTATAGATAATTTAACTATCTAGGGCATGTTTGGTAGATTAGTTAAAACCATGTTAATTTAGTTAACTACTCTAATCCGGTGTTTGATATAATTATGATGGGCCTGTGATAGATATAGAGCCCATTACTAAATATTGTTTCTCTTCAGTAGAGTTGACAGCCCAAATTGGAGAGTTGGGTTGTCTCATCTCAACAGTAATTAATGGATAGTTATCTCATTCACTATTTAGATTACAAATATGTCTACCAAACATGACCCTAGGTGTTATATGAACTACCAAACGGAATAGTGTACTCGTGAAGCCATTTATCACTTATCAATATGAAGATTTATATGTCATGTGATTTTGGACTTAATTTAAGTTCGATTAGCTTCGTTTAGTTCAACTCCATTAAGTTTACTTCAGTTCTACTCGATTAAGTTCAATTCATTTGAATTCAATTCAACTTAATTTAATTTATTTCAAATTAACGTTATAAAAAATAAAATAAAAAATAATTAAGATAAATATTTTTAAACACATGTTAGAATATTATTTATATATTTTTTAAAATTAATATTTTTCTCATCCCACTCAAAAGTATTTTGTTACTATCAATGTTCTAAAAATCGGCGTCTCAGTTCGCTTAGGCGTTAGGCGGAGGTGAACCGCCCGAATTTTTCATTATGGACGGTTAGGCGGGATTAGGCGGCCTAGCGGAAATCAAGGCGGAGGTGAACCGTCCGAATTTTTCATAATGGACGGTTAGGCGGGATTAGGCGGCCTAGCGGAAATTAGTCGGACCAAGGCGGCTTTAGCCAGTTTTAGATACAAAAATATTAAAATAATATATATTTTTTTCTTTTCGTTATAAATTTTACGTTTTTAATTTATATAAAGATTAAAAAATTAATATTTTATGCGTGATATCTAAAACAGGCTCATTAGTTACTAACCAAACATGAGATAACTATAAATAACTTAATTATCTAGGTGTTATATGAGCTACCAATCTCGGACCCTAAAAGTATTTTATTGAACACAATTGTAAATAAAGTGAGTTTGTATGATGTAATTATTAAATAATATTTTATAATAAACAAAAATAAAAAAAATTGATACTTTGCCGGAGAGAGTATTATTTTATTACTTTTAAGATAATGCATTGTTAATGATTTCTATACACCATTACATTCCAAGAGCAAGATATTGAAGATAATATTTCAATTAAAGCGTGATAAGGCGATTCTAGATAAAATCGTCAAACACTGTTACCCGACTGCCAAGTAAAGGAAACAATGGTTGTTTGATACATTTTTTTGTGCATATAGTGTTCATCTTACAGAATGCTTAAAATTCATGTTAGATTGAACTTTTTACATATCTTATTTTGATTGAAAACAATAAAAATGGTTAATGTAACGTTGGGCCGAAGCCCGACTATAATGGGTCAACTCGGTTATCAATGATTGTTGTCGAGAGTGATATTATAGCTTCACTGTATCGACACGTTTCTTTGTAAGCGCACTTTGTCCTCACTCATCCGCACTCAGAACACTTCTCAAGAGATCACCCATTCTACAATTATTACAGAGCAAGTACTCTTAAATTTAGAGATCTTATAGGAGGATGCTCAGGAAACAAGATGTCCAAAGTGACTAGAGTTTTGAGAATTCAAAATATGTATATTTCTTTTCATCAAGTAAATTGAGTTAGTATAATGAATTTTTCGTATACCTTTTCGTGATATTTAGCTCCACTGTATCGACACGTTTCTTTTTAAGCGCAATTTGTCCTCACTCGTCCGCACTCAGAACATTTCTCAAGAGATCACCCATTCTACAATTATTACAGAGCAAGTATTCTTAAATTTAGAGATCTTATAGGAGGATGCTCAGGAAACAAGATGACCAAAGTGACTAGAGTTTTGAGAATTCAAAATATGTATATTTATTTTCATCAAGTAAATTGAGTTAGTATAATGAATTTTTCGTATTCCTTTTCGTCTTTTCATAATTTTTTTAATGTACCGTAGAATATAACCAAGTCAAATACTTCTTTCAATACGAGCTATATAGTATTACACCATAATCACTTCCAGATCATTAACATCATTGTTTCCGAACAAAATATAATCCACCTATCATCAACAACATTGTAACACAACATAACTAGAATTTCAATCATTTCCAGTAAACTACTGTAGAACAACGGTGTAACCTTTTCGCCATGAAACGATACGGTGAAAGTCGTGCACACTTTCACTTATGCGGATGTTCCAGTTTATTTTCAGTTACAAAGACATTTCTGGTTATTATTGTATAAATATTATCATTACTTAAAAAGGTTTGAATACTGTTTAGTGACACCTAAGGAACTTATCTTCTCTTCAATGGGGCTTCGGTTTTATGGAATCAACGGCGGGACTCCTTGTTAATAACCACCTGCTGCCCCGAACAAGTTCTTCCTTAACCATGAACAGGACAGCGGCTGCAAGAACACTTTGCACGATCTTTGTGCCCATCCCTTTGTAACAACCAAAGAAACCTTCATAACGTATCATCTTTAGTATAGCGTCCAATGTGCCTGCACAATGTCAAAGGCAACCTCAGTCTCAGTGATCCGAAGCTCTTTGAAAGAAAGACCAAAGGAGAGAAAAATATATAGTTTCAAATGCCCCTTTGGACAATTTTGACTTTAACATATAAATAAAAGCACAATTACAACTTATTTACTTGCATATTTAAACTGAAAGAAATTTAAACTTTTTTACATAAATAAGAGCACTTTGACATCTTATCACAATGCATTATTTTAACTTCATTGCATATTTCAATGACCTACATTACATAATTTTTACTTTTTTACTTCTATAACCACCACATTCCAGTTTCTTAAACAACTGTTCTATTGAACTGAGTTTTTGTGTACATTAACTATTTGCTTTATAAAATTCTTAGGTTTTAGGCATCCAAAATATCACTAGTGACAAACCTCTGTACTGATGCCTCTTGTCTCCACCAGTTATTTGTTTCGCTTGAAGCCTTGCCTACAATAAAAATGAGTTCAAACGATAAATTATTCCAAGAAAGCAGTCACCTAATAATTCAAAAACATCAGAGTTTATCGGTATTGGTAGTGTTAACCATAAAGGATCAACGAAAGGGAAGTATGATATTCTATTGATGGTATACTAATTGGACTGTAACAAGTATTAAAATATCTCAAGGAAGAATAATGCAGCCTCCGCTCCATCGATAGATCTGGTAACTGGTTGCAGAATAACATGATTCATCTTTCCTTTTTTAAAGGAAGGATATGAATATTTTATTTTAAAATTTGAATTACTAGTATGCATATTACTTTCGTGTTGAGGAAAAAGAATAGGCATTTTTCATTTCAATGATATTTTCATTAATATTGCATGATGTTTTGTTGTTTAGTTGTGTTTTTACAATTAAAATTTTAAATATTCGAAGTAAATTCAAATATGCAGATAATAATTTAGCAAGTGATTTATTTTTATTTATTTGGACTAAAATTTAATTTATTTTTTCCAGTCGATGCAAACACGCAAATTCCATGTCAGCATTCAAATGGGCACCAAATAGAGATCAAGATAAAAAAAAGCACCTAATATTCATTTTTTATTTCCTCAATTTATTCCATCTTTATCTAACAGGGTTTGAAGTTTTATTCAAATAGAAATTTCCAATCAATAGAATTAGACACAAGTGTTACCTTCACAACTAGAACAGGATAAGTCACAACTGTAGCTCCAAGTTTTGCCAAAGCTCCTAGCAAAAATATCTGGCCATAATAATGACAAGGAAAACACATGATCGATTGGTTGAGCAAAAAAGTATTGTGGAGAAATTAAGAATTAAACATATATCACCTCCAAAGCTGTAACATCAGTGGTACCCTTACTACTTGAATGGCGCCGTTTTTTCAGCCTTTTCAAGAAAGTCTCGTACAACATAAACTGTATTGAAGGATTGCTAACCTGTGCAACATGTTGTATTGTTCAATAAATTTCTCAGTAGCAACACCTAGAGTAATTTTGCACATACCATGATTAGAGTGGGGAAAACACCCTTCCAAAATCCCAGGACACCCGCCTCATCATAAACCTCTTGAATCTGTCATTCAGAACATATTCTAGTTATGAAATCGAAGATAATCAGTTTGAGCTTGTAGCACGTTAAGGTTATAAAAGCTATGCTATACTCAGGTCAAGTAGAAGGCGAGAAGCATAAATGCCTAGCACATTTAGGAAATATGGATAAATTTTATATCTAAGGAATCCATATTTTGACAAGGATCATTGAGGAAAATAAAATATATTGGTAAATAATTAACATAAATTCCATACTTTCCACTAATTTGGGTTTCACATCACAGAATAATTTTCGACCCAATATCAATACGTCAATCTAAAACATATCTTTATGCATTAATCTATATTCAGCATCGTGTACAGGACAATTGATGTCATTCTTTGCTAGAAACAAGCATATTAATCTAGGTTACCACACAAACAATGTCATGTTATTTGGGTGAAATAGTTCACAAATGGACCCATGGAATTTTTACATTTCTACATACCGCATGATTAGTACCGAAAGGAGGAGGCTCCACAGTAGCAAGAACTACTTCTTCAGGAGATGGGGCAACAGTATAGTTTGGTTGACTTTTCTTTGTGTGAGTCTGCAAGATAATTGCCAGGAATAGGCTGATGATGCACGCTTAAGAAGATATTCTTAGTAGCATGTACTCAATATCAACCTAATAGATATAACTACATAGCTAATTGTAAGGACATTATTTGGTTTTAGGAATTTATTATAGGATTCTTCTTGTGGGTGTTACTGAATGGTGCAGCTATAAATATGCATGAGATTTCCATATATCTCATTGGAATAGTAATAATAAACAAGATAGAAAAAACAGAAAGAAACATGTCTTATGAAAAGCAGAAGCTTCTGTTTGACCTTGCTAAACTTATTATGTTGTCACAGTTTATCCTTACCTGCATGCGAATCACAACCACCCATATAGGATTTGTTAGCAGGACATTTACACACCTACAGGAAAGGCAAGCTGTGATAGTTATTTATTGCTGTGCAAGTAACACCGACTTAAAAATAATCAGAAAACAGATAGAAGCAATGAAGCATATGCTAAAAACATGCGTCTTTATGGAAAAGGATGCCATCCATCAAACCACTGCAAATACAAGCATCTAATGAATTTAAAACATAGAAATCATTTGAAAATCACAGAAAGAGATAGTCGGTCAAAAATTTGAGAAGCAGGATAAAAAACTGGGTTTTTCCACTTGTTTTATTACTTGAGTTTTGGCATCACAGAATATGCTAATGTTACTTGCTAAAGATTATTTTTAATATGCATATTGATCGATTCGAGATAATATTAGCATATCGGATGATTAATCAATGTTTATAGCATAGAGAATTTTTACATTTTAATGAACTTCAGAAAAATAGGAGAGACTCTGGCAAGAGATTTGAGTTACTCTGAGCATACACGTCTCATTAATATGCTAATTCTGAGTATTGGAAGGCTTATAAAATACTAAATGTACAAGATGATTGAGGAAAACAAAACTATAATGTCCAAAATCACATTACCTTCAAGTTCCTAAATATTCACAGCATTGTTCGATGTAGATAAAAATGAGACTAGCAATAAAAAAATTCGCACTACTGATTAATCATACATAAAAAGGAGTCGATAAAGGAGTAGAGTATTTTACCCAGATAAGGCAGCAACCATAAGCGATGAAAGAATTCCAACAGACCCATCACCAATGCCTTTCTTCCTCTGTTCAAAGGCAGCTGATTCAGCCTTATTCCTGAATATTTGATAGAAATAATAGTAAACACCCTGTACCATACAAAATGCAATTACATAAGAAACCATATATTAAAAAAACGAAAAAGGTCATATATATTGCTACCAAGAACATGTCAGAACTAAAAATAAGGAAATTTAATTGGACACTTTCTTCATATTTATTTTCATTATAGACATTCATCTTAACCTCCAACGTAGGAAGTCCAGGACTAGTACAGCTGTACCATATGTATAAAAAGGGATATCGACATGAATGCCACCATGTACCCGTTCATTATGGATATAGCTTGTTTAAGCAAGCAGTGCACAAAATCAAAATGAATGATCAATTAAAATGGGTTAACTGTGAGAGCTGGAGATATTAACATAGATACTTAAAACGTTGAAATGGTTATTAAGATCCTTATATGGTTGTTTTGTATAGTTCAATGCTAACTTAAAACTTCTTAGGCTATACAAATTGTCTAGACTATGCAAAATTGAAATGTGGCACTCAGGGGCGCATATAGGAAACAAAGAAAATTGAATCAGAAGAAAACTTATTGATGGATAGTTTTAAGAACATTCATAGCTATTTATGTTACTTGCTCGGAAATGTTTAAGTTCACCTCAACATAAAAAGGACACTAATCTTATTCAAGTGTAAAAACAGGTTAAAGAGGGAGTACACAAGGATAATATAGACATAGGAACACATCTACCAATCACTTCATGAATCATGACACCTAGATAGGGTAGAAATATGTTTTGGCACTTAGTTTACTGTCCTAGCCAGCTTCACTACATCAATATTTAGCTTCACACATTCCAAAGGCCTCAAATCTGAGAAGCGAGGTGAATAAGTTAAATCATATTAAAGCAAGTGATACTAAACCCTTTATATTTCCACACAAATAAGCACTAGAAAGCATTCTAATCAATACTCTGACATAAACTATATGGCATTTACTTAGATGATGATCTTTGACTGTGAGCCACAAAATGGTGCATAAATGTGTTTCTAGCTGATCCTTAGACGTCTGGATTAATCTCATCAAGATATGTATAAATTATTTTGAAGGTATATGTTCTGATTATCAAAAATATTTCTATATATCACATGGATGAGCATGATCTAGCAACAACAGATATAATAAACTGCATAACATCTGGTCAATGGCACACATCCCAAAGTCAAGGGACCACATGCTCCTTACATAACAAGTTCTGTAATCCCCCATTGGCCTTCAATTATGTCACTTTAAAGCAAAATTAGTGTTGGCAAATAGGTGAACTAATTTATCACATCCCCAGGTTGAATACATACAGAGATACAAGTTTAAAATCTCTTATTCACAGGAAATAAAACATGAATTAATCTCACTAACAAAAAAATAGAACCAGTTAAACAGAAATGAGTTAAGTAAGCTCTTGATCACCTGAGACGCAGCCGTGCCGACCAGCGACGGAGCTAATCCCCAGTACAGCCGACTCCACCCCTCTTGCTTAACAACCTACATACAATGGCATTTCCATAGATTAAGACCAAAAGAGAAAAATTTAATCGGAAATAAATAAAAGTCAACTGTAAATTCAGAAATTGAACAAAGACCTGGCAAATTAGTTCCAGAGTTCCGAGCTTCCTTTTCTCTTTCTTTGGATCCCTTTCAGTTTGTTGCCGAGTATTCACCTAATTAACCACACCTCAAAGATCATCATATACAGAAAGAAAAAAAAAGGAGAAATTAGGTCGAGGATTCGAGTACCGTACAGTTTGGAGAGGGTAAGTGATGAGCTGAGCAATAATCCCACCGCCGGCACCGGCGAGGCCGTTGATCAAAGCGTCTGACATTTCTGCGAAATCTCGAACCCAATTTCTATCTCCTTGTTGAGTTCAGGGAAAATGACGGGGAGAGAGAAAACGAGATCCAGAGAGAGAGAGAAAATAACAAAAACTGGAGTATCTCCAGAGTTGGCAGTTTGCGATTTATCTAATTTGAATAAAGAAAAAGTGAGAAATTTTAAAACACATGCAGAATGTGTTTTACACAGTTTGGTTTTTTGGCCCGTTAAATCAACAAATAAAATGCTTGTTTTCCCCTAAAATAAACCTCAAGATGAATATCATCAAACTTTTATATATTAATAAAATCATTAAATTCAATAAAATAATATAATAATATTTTTTTTAAAACCTCTTTATAAATATAAAGTGCCATTAAAATTTTAAATTAATAATTCATAAATATTAAAATTATAAATATTATTATAATTCGCTAAAATATAAATTTATTATTATTTAATTTTCATTGAATTTTATTAATAACATTTTTAGTCAAAAGTCAATTTTTATATTGAAATATATATATTTTTCATTTATCATACATTTATTTTATTTTCAAGTGATTAATAATTATTAGTTATATTATTTATTTTAGTATTTGCATGAATAACATAAAAATATATATACTTTTAGAATACAAAATCAAACCATTGGATACTATCACCAAGTTGTGCTATGTGTTATCACCGTAACAATAAAGTATAAAAAATATCAATACGAAAGACATTTATACACATTTA
This sequence comes from Euphrasia confusa, assembly GCA_954870475.1. NCBI lineage: Eukaryota > Viridiplantae > Streptophyta > Magnoliopsida > Lamiales > Orobanchaceae > Euphrasia > Euphrasia confusa. The sequence continues at coordinate 38,814,706 of OX940951.1, read as the reverse complement.
AATAAACTTAATAAACTAACAATTGCAATAAGTAGCTACTATATAGTTTACCTTCATTAAAAATCGAATAAAAAACAGAAGCATTGTATCATCAAATTCATTCAATCCACTACGGGCTAATTCGATCCTGGGCATACTAGCACAAACCATTGGATACTATCACCAAGTTGTGCTATGTGTTATCACCGTAACTAGAGGTGGGAATTTCGGTTTTGGTTATCGGTTAAAACCGAAACCGAACCGAAAATTTCGGTTTTTGGTTAATCAAATATAAGAAATTCGGTTTTCGGTTCGGTTATCGGTAAGAATTTTTTTATATATTCGGTTATCGGTTAACCCGATAACCGATCGTTAAAAACCGAATAACCGAAATATATTATATATATTACATATTATATATATCCTTAATGACGATTGTATGAAAACACTTTCTTATTTATTTCGGATTTTTTGTATTTTGTTGGATTTATACATTTAGGTTGAATAAGTTGGATTTTAGTTTAAATTTGTTTATATTTTAATTTTTTTTTCTTTTTTTTCCACGATATTCTTTTTAAAATCAACTTATTTTTTTTCTAATCGGTTTTTTGGTTAACCGATAACCGAACCGAAAAAATCGGTTCGGTTATTGGTTATCCAATAAATTATTCGGTTCGGTTTTGGTTAGTCATTTTCGTCATTTTTCGGTTCGGTTAACCGGTCATTCGGTTCGGTTCGGTTTTGGTTAACCGAACTTCCAGCCCTGACCGTAACAATAAAGTATAAAAAATATCAATACGAAAGACATTTATACACATTTAAATAAACTTAATAAACTAAAAATTGCAATAAGTAGCTACTATATAGTTTACCTTCCCTAAAAATTGAATAAAAAACAGAAGCATTGTATCATCAAATTCATTCAATCATTTAAACGTTCAGAAAACACAATTCACACTAAACCACTAATTCGATCCTGGGCATACTAGCACTGCCCTCACCATCCATTCATCCAACACGTGTCCATTCATTCATTTTTTTTAATATTAAAATTTTCAATTATAATTTATTTTTTTAATACAGACTAAAATAAATATAGTAAGCTCTTGCCCGCTAAAATGAGATTTCAATTGCCCCCAAAATTGAATCTGAAATATTTCAAATTTCAATTTAAATAAATATAAATGTGAAAAACCTCCACAATCATTTTTTTTACAATTTCTTAGTATAGATTAAAAAAAACGTAACTCGTGAGCATATGAATCTCCGGACTCTGCCTATGAATTCCGATCGGTCATCACCACCCTCTACCGTGGCTTACTACACTGCCTTGAACTAGGCAGCGCATTGAACTACGTTTATTTACTGCCTACGACTTTCAAGTGGTATCAGAGCGGGCACTAGACTTACTTAGTGTTTAAGGTCCGTCTGATCACGCACACTTACAATGGCAGATCCATCTTATATCGTACGAACACCGGTTGTTCTTGACGATAGTAATTATGGATTTTGGAAAACCCGCATTGAAGTAAGGATCAAATCAATTGATCACACTGCGTGGCTATTCGTACTTCGAGGATGGAAACCACCTCAGGAGGAAATCCCTGAAGGCGGCACGATTGAAAAATATGCGGAAACCGATAATCCGATCGAAATCCCGTCGCCGGAAACACGCGAACACGAACATCACGATGTCCGGAGCTCGACCCGAGCATCGCCACACGGGCGAAACCCTAGCCGAGCCCCACCGTGGGGCTCGCGATCGCGTTCGATCGCGTGGGCTGCTCCGGCAGTCCCGGGCGGTGAGTCCGGCGACTCACCGCCATCACAGGAGGTGGGGGGAGCCACCAGCCCGCGGCAGTCCCCCCCCCCCCCCCCCCCCCCCGGCGATCGAGGCTTCTCTCCGTGCGCAGTCCAGCCGCGGCTTCTCTCCGTGCGCCACCGCCCGCCAGGGAGGACCGGGGAGGCCGTCTGCCGTGGCGCCAGCCCACGACGACTCCCCAGCGATCGACTTCACGTCGATCGCATGCCCCGGCGTCCAACCGGGGTTTCCCTTTGGCCGCGGTTCCGGTGGTCGAAACCCTAGGTTTCGGCCGCCCCCTTTGATCTTCGTCGGGGATCTCGAATCCCCGTCCGCGATGATCGTCGTTTTCCCGGATCGTGCGTTCATGTATATATCACAATTATATGCACATAAAATCATAGAAGGAGTTTATGATTTTGTACCTCGATTCGTTGTGCGGAGAAACGAATTAAACGCGTTGAAGACCTTCGAATCTTCCTACGTATTCCTTGCACCTCGTCCGAACGTCGTGTGGGCGACGATCTATCGAACTCCTATGGATCTCCTTCAACTCTCAAGAAATATCAAGTATGATATTCTTCTTATGATGTTTATTAATTATGAAGGCCATGTAGTGATTTTATAGGCTACGTAGGGGATCAAAAGGAGGTGGAATATTGGGCTTCCAATATTGAAGATTAAATTGAGCCCAGCCCAAATCTATTAATCCTTATCAATATTAATTAATTTATTTTCCACTATATAAATTAATTGCATTCCCAATATTAAACCATATTATATCAAATAATATTTCTCCGGTAGTATTATTTATTCCGTGTATTTAAGATTTAAATATCCATGAATAAAATTAATTTATTGCTAATTAATTTATTCATCTCTTATATCCGAGAATAGTACCATTCAACCTTAATTATTGTGCGGAACAAATCCACTCATGAGGTTTACACAATAATTCCTTATGAACTCATCTCGGGGATATTATCAACCCTTCTGGGATACACTTTCCCGTCAAGTATTCACGGCATGTCATATATAAAATATAGCGACCCAATTTTAGCGGTAATTAACCCAATAATTAAATCGGTCAATTCCTTTGGAAAATCAAAGTCTCTTATATTAAATATACACACCCGCAATAGTATCGGGGATTAAGAATAAAATACTCTGAGATTTAATTCAATTATCAATGGCAATCCTAATTGATAAATCTCAAGCGATCCGCCCAATACACCAAGTGTACAAGTGTGATAAAATAATTAAGATAAATTATTTTCTCTTTCACACAACGACTATATCGATGGATTGGTCCGTGTCCATCTAGGTCGTGAGCAACTGATTGATTAAATACGAGTAACCGATAGTATGATCTTCTGTGTGGGCCCGACACACCATACTAACTACAACGTATAAAATCCAGGACTATATTTTGCATAATTTTATTTAATAATAATTAAATGCAAATAATTGTTTATTAATTAAATAGGTTAAATGCTATGACCGGGAGTTTACCGATACTTAAATCTAGACATTAAGTACACAACTCCAACAGAAATCCCTGAAGGCGGCACGATTGAAAAAGCTCCGGAGAAGTGGTCTATCGATGAAACTGCTGCAGCTACTGCCAACGATAGGGCAAGGTGTGTCATCCTTGAATCCATCGATTGCAATATGTACAAAATTGTCAAACAATGTACTACTGCCAAACAAGTGTGGGATTTGCTGGCTCTTCATTGTGAAGGTAACAACACAGTGAAGAAAACCAAGGTCCGTATGCTTATGTCTCGTTTCGAGAACTTGCGTATGAACGAGGACGAGACTTGCCTTCAGTACTTTGGAGAATTAATGTCCATTGTTACTGAATGTGCTGACCTTGGTTCACCCATTAGCAACCCGGCAGTGTGTAGTAAGATAATGCGATCGATGAGCAAAAAGTTCCTGCCGAAGGTCACTGCCATAGAAGACAACTCCATGTTTGAAGAAGATTATGTTTCATTAATGGCGATCTTCAAGAACTATGAACTGAACCATGAAGATCGTGAAACTCACGGGAAATCACGTTCACGAAGCGACGAGATAAATATTGCCTACACCGTGGCAGAGCCCGACGACAGAGAACAAGGTAATAGCTCTCATGGCAGCAGCCCCACCTCTACCAATGACTTGACCGATGAAGAGATCTACGAGCTACTTGGATCTGATGGTGGAGATGACCAGTTTGCATTACTCGCCCGGAAAATGGATGTTGTACTTGTTCGCTCGCTGAAAAAGTCCTACGATCCCCGACGAAGGAAGTTCCCGGCAAGGTCAACACAATGAATTGCAGATTATGAGTACTTTTAGCTGGTCTCTTTTCCTTCAAACATACATATTAAAACCACATGGTTCAAGATTTTTTCATATTTGAGTTATCAACTTCTAACACAAATTTCAAATGAAAGCATACATTAAATTAAGCACATTAGTGATCTTCAGAAATTAAGCAAACTCTGTCTTCACAAGTCATTCTCCAATCGTTCACTGCACATTTTCACACACAAATGATTCATCCCCCATAATAGTCGTTCTAAACTCATCTTCTTTTACAATCAACACTCAAAGCTAAAAGACGATAACTATTGAAAATATTTTTTTCACATATTGTACCATATCCCAATACTTGAAAGAGAATTGGTCAGACTTGAACAGTTCTTGGTGAGTGGATAATAGAACTGCTTAAGGAGAATAAAAACAGAGCTCTTGAACGATGTTGACGACGGCGGTGTGCAGGCCTCTTGAGCGCCGTTTGTTGGCGTACATAGAGGCATCCGATCGAAAACGTTCCAGGTGTAGTGGAGACTTTTGAGCTCCGATTGATCTCCTAAAAGCAAAAGTTGAATCAATTGCAAGAATGATTCATATTTTTACCATATAACTACTGTATATTTTATATTTTGAAATCTCCACGATAAATAAAAATCAGGTTTTCATACCTTTCCAAATTTTTTGCATTTATAATAATTTAGTTTTTGAAATTTGAATTTCAAAAAACAAAAATTTTGGAGGTAATTTGATTTTTATTCGGCGGGAGCGTGCTGAAAATTTCTAAAATCAAGCCAATTGATTTTTTGTTAAAATATTTATAAAATATAATTTAAAAATAAAAAGTGGGTAGAGACACGTGTTAAATAAAGAGATGATGTGGGCGGTGCCCATATGTCTAGGGTCGAATTAGCCGTATAAACAATCCCTCAAAAATTTAGTAAATGTAAATATTATATTCGGTTAATACTTTTATCATTATCACTACATTCAAATTTTATTTTTATATATTTTTTCATAAAATAAGTATATACTCCCTCGGTCCAAAGACAGTTGTCATACTTTCCTTTTTGGGGTGTCCAACAATAGTTGACACACCCCAAAAAACGAAATAATTATTCTAACTTTTTCATTTTAATATACAATTTTATTCTTACTTTACCCCACTTACTTTTTAAACTTACTCACAACTACTTTACTTTTCACTTTTAAAATATATTTTTACATTAAAAAATAACAATTTCGTGTCCAGCAAAGTATGACATCTATTAATGGCCGGAGGGAGTACTTAAGTATATATTTACATAATTAAACAAAAATTATTTATAAACAAATTGTGCTATGGTCATCACCCTAACAATAAAATATAAAAAATATCATTATCAAAAGATAAGGAGCTGAATAATTTGTCTTTGTCTTCGAGTACAATGAGCACCAACCCCAATCAATGGTATTTCCTCAACAATCACTAATTAAATTTGACCCGCAGTCTTGCAAATTGAAGAACGCATACAACTGTATACTAAGTAACGCAATTTCTAAAAAACAAGAAATGATTCTAAATTTCTAACAAATATTAATAGAACACGATTTCTAACAAATTAATCACAATTCACAAATATTAATAGACTTTCTGACACAATGACGCAATTCCAACAAGCACGACACTAATTCCAACAAATTAAAGCAAGCCAACTCAATTAGATGGAAAGAAATCGTCTTGATCTCTAAGTTATTCATATTTTATTTATTTTAATTTATTCTATGAGAGTTTTAGTATTAGTATTTATATGTCGTTTTTAGGTATTTTTCGGAATCAACGAGTTTTAATTTTATTATATACGCTTCCGCTACGTCGATCAGTTGGTATCAGAGTCGAAACGATGCCTCATCGTCATCAGTATGCTCGCGAAACCGTCGTTGAGGCCGCAGTCCATCGCGACGGCGACGTCGCCGCCTTAAGCCGTCAGATCGCAGCCCTTGCCGTCGAAATCGAGAAATTTCGCCTTGCTATCACAACTGGTCTAACGAAATCTATCCTCGTGGCACACCGATCCATCTCCGTGGCGCACCGATTCATCCCCGTGGCCCCGTTGGCAAGTGAACCACGATTTCTCAGCGACGAGAGCTTTACTCGCGTGTGTTCCAAATCGATGGATGTGAATTTCACAAAATCTATTTTCTTCGATTTGGATCTTGACGATCCATTTGTCCTTTGTGACGATGAACTGTATTCGGCTTGTCTTTGTGACGATGAACTATACTCGGACGACAAGCCGATCTGGGACGACGAGCCCACTGAACCGATCTGTGACGACGAACCGATCTGGAATGCCGAGCCGATCTGGGAAACCGAGCCGATCTAGAACGACGAGCCGTTGCCACAAATCAGTGCCTGTTTGCACAAAAAGTTTATTTATTATTTACCGAAAAACCTACGAAAGTAGATTCCCCCGGGTCGATCTCTCGAGGAGTAATACTATCGGCACGTGTATCTCATCGTGTGCTTGTGTTTAGTTCGAGTTTTAAAAAAGAGATAAAAAGAAAAAAACAAATAATTAACAACTAAATGGGGGGTTGCAAAGAGTGATAATAAACTAAGCAAAAATCAAGAAGCAAACAAGTAAAATGAATAACAAACGAGATAAGATATCAAATGTGAGAGATGTTAGGGAATTAGGTTCCTTTGCTTTCAAGGGATGGGTCGACACACAATAAAACTTTTGATTTTCACAAAATCGAGGTCCTTTAGGTACGATCGCGTCGTCCACTAGTGATGCACCTCGAGGAGGTCCTCAACACGGGACGACATTGAACCGTACCTAAACATCGCTCGACACAAGCACGTGATCCACTAATGATGTTCCCCGAAGAGGATATTCAACTGTTGGAATATGTCCTTCGATCCTACGTGTGCAATCGATAAAGTCATAAGGTCGTTTATGGATGTTAAATGATTATTTGATAATATTAATTGTTGGGAACAATATAATATTGATCAATTAAATCATACCTACAGGGTCACACATGGACTCGAAGATAATGTACGATGCTTGATATATATATTGATTTAGAATTAATATTTACGTGGATTTAATATACATGCATGGGATGCATGACTTGCATAGATGCATGTCACATAGTGTGACATGGCATGCCACACAAGCAAGTGGGACCACATACAATGCATTGTGGCATGTGTATGTGGCATGTCCTTTCACCTCCTTTGTAACCCCTTTTATGTGTTAAATGGTGCATCTTTATGCACATTATGATGGAGGTTACAAAGAGGTGTAATGGTGTGCATAATGAAGTGATTATATAGATGAAAATCTGATTTTCATCACACACAATATTCAGCCACGAAATTCCACACAAATAGAGAGAAAATAGGTGATCTTGGAGATCCATTCTCAAGCAAGCAAAGGTGTTCTTTATCCGGGTTCGTGTGCAGCACGTAGAGGCCGGGCCATTTGTGCGGCTTCAACATCCGGGCGATCCAAAGGCGTGACAAGGTCATTCCAAAGGTGAACATTTTGAGGCTGATCCATTTGAGGTGGTTCAATCGACTCAACACCACCTCAACGACATCAACGAATCACTTCGTCACCGAATATATATATATATATATGTGTGTGTGTGTGTGTGTGTGTGTCTATACATATTTGTGTGCACTAAGATAATGGCATAGTAGATCTATCGCTTTACACGCTTCCGCACACACGGTATATCGATCGGATCGGTATATCGTAACCATCAATTGGTATCAGAGCCTACGGCTCGTGCACACTTTTGTGTTGGACATAATATGTTTAAAATCAACATAATTATCTAAATTGTTTTATGTGATTATGTGATTATGTGTTTAGATATAAGGCCGGCCACCGTTAGTGGTCGGGTGAATGAAATTGTCGTTTTTTACGTACGATTGGCCATAGTCTTGGAGGGCTGCGTCCCTTGGAATCTTTTGTAATAGATAGGTTTTTTCTATTAAAAAATGTATTGTTCAATGTGTAAGCAATGGATTGAATCCATAGATCGACGTTGGATATCGGCTTTCCGGCGAAAACGAGAAGAAACGAAGCAAAACGAGCGAAACCGAGGCTGCTGGAGCCAAACGGCGGGCGCCGTTGATGCTCCGGCGGGCGCCGTTTTGGTTCGGCGGGCGCCGTTTTGGAAACGGCAACCGCCGAAAGGCTGATTTAGGGTATGCCGGCTTATGTACCCTTTTTGCGGGCGCCGTTTTGGAAACGGCGACCGCCAGAGGTGTTCGGCGACCTCCGTTTGTGAAACGGCGGGCGCCGTTCGTGGTTTTTGGGGTACGGACTAAGGTTGACCTAAATCGGCGGGTGCAGAACTGAAACGGCGGGCGCGGACCAGTCCAGAAGATGTTCAAGGCCTATTTTGTTGCTTTTAATCTTTTCATTTGAGAGTTGTGAGGTTCTAGGGGCCTTTCGATTACGTATTTAATTGCTTTGCTAGTTATAGGATGTTTTATGTTATAAATGTTCAACTTACATATAAACACCTATGCATGCAAGTTCCCAAAATAATTAGTATAATGTCTTGTCCAAAAATATCACACTCATGATGCCCTCGATCATAAGTTGGTAGGTCTGCCTCAGCGGGGTACTACTTGTTATCTTGGGATAAGTGGGAGTAAAGGTTAGACCTTTACAAGTGAGTTTGGTTCTCTCATCGATAGAGCCACTGCAGGCGTGGCTATCGAGACATGAGATGAGAATGGGATTATCATCGACCGAGAGTGACATTAGATGTCATTGACATGGGATGTCTACCTATCTTGGAGTTCTTAAGTGCGGACTCAGTCGGCTTAATGATTCGCAAGATAAGGGTCTTGGGATCGTTTTGTTCTAATTTATTAAAATTTCAAAAAACAAATGCCTAATTTGTCTTTCATTTGGTGGATTATAAGGTTAAGGATTATTTACACCTCGGTGAGTGATTTAATCCAAAACACTTAAGTTCATCAATGACACAAATTAGAGACTTTCGAGCCATTGGATGGCGTAAATCGATTGTCTGGTTGGCTCCCTCATTTTAATGAGAGATAGGGCTTTAATTGCATGATAAGATCGCTGGTTAGAAAACCTCGAGTTTTCACTTACGATTTATCACGTTTTTTGATATTGAGATAATTGGGAACGACGATATTGGATATCGAATGAACAAAATGAAACAAATAAAGTAGTTATGCTAGACAACCTTATTTGTTTAACGCTTTGTGGATGTTTACTTACTTAATTTATCTTTCTTCTGTAGTTTACTATGTCTGTCTCAACTCAATTCAAGTTCAGCTCTATCTTGGATAGAGAAAAGTTGAACAACACCAATTTCCTTGATTGGCAACGTAACTTGAGGATAGTCCTCAAATACGAAGAAAAGGAAAGTGTTTTGGACAAACCCCTTCCCGTGCTTCCCGCTGATGGGGGCACGGATGTCCAAAAGGCATCATATGCCCTTGCTAAGAAAGCCTCGAATGAGGTGACATGTTTGATGTTGGCATCCATGGTACCCGAGTTGCAAAAACAATTCGAGTTCATGGAAGCCTATGACATCATAGAAGAGCTCAAGAGCATGTTCGGGGAACAGGCTAGGATATAGCGCTTCGGTGTCACCCGGGCTATAGCAACAACTAGGCTGGAAAAGGGTAAACCCGTGGGACCACATGTGCAGCAAATGATTGGATTATTTGCTTCAAGTGCTCGCCTCAGTTTTGCATATGATGACGAGTTGGCTACCGATTTCATTCTTCATTCTCTTCATGATGGTTATGACGCCTTTAGGTTGAATTTCCACATGAATGGACTGAATAAATCGCTTCATGAGCTCCATGGGATGCTTAAGGCTGCTGAGCCGGCGATTAAGAAGGACCCTAGGAGGGAAGTTCTTATGATTCGGGAAGGAGGTACCAAAAAGTTCAAGGGGATTAAGAAACCGGAAGTGAAAGGCAAAGGGAAAGGGAAAGTTGTGGCAACTCCTTCCAAAAGGTTCTTGAAAGCTTCTAAGGTTCCTGGGGAATTTGAGTGTTTTTACTGCAAGGGTGTTGGACACTACAAGCGGGATTGCCCCAAGTTTAGGGAGGATGTGAAGAACGGTGTCGTTCCTTCATCTTCAGGTATTTATGTCATAGACATAAACTTTGCAAATTCTTCTTCTTGGGTATTGGATACCGGATGCGGTGCTCACATTGTTTCACATGTGTAGGGACTGCAAAGAAGTAGAAGTTTGGTAAAGGGAGATGTCGATCTGCGGGTTGGAAATGGAGCGAGGGTCGCTGCATTAGCCGTAGGATCTTATGATTTGTGTTTGCCTTAGGGCCTTGTTTTAGTATTGAATAATGTTTTTTTCGTTCCAAGTATTACCAAGAACATCATTTCTATTTCAGTATTGGATACTGAAGGATTTTCCTTCACTATAATAAATGGTTTATTTACTATTTCAAAAAGTGGAGTGTTCTATGGTTCGGCACGATTAGAACATGGTTTATATATACTTCAACTTGACAATCATATATATAACATTGGTACCAAAAATGCCAAATCGAATGAATTCAATGAAACATACCTTTGGCATTGTCGATTAGGCCACGTCAACATTAAACGTGTAGAGAAACTTCTTAAACAAGGTATTCTCAAATCTTTTGACTTGGAGTCATTTGATACATGTGAAGGGTGTTTGATGGGCAAAATGACAAAGTCACCTTTTCTAGGGAAAGGAGAACGTGCAAGTGATCTATTGGGATTGATCCATACTTATGTATGTGGTCCAATGAGCTCACAAGCACGTGGAGGTTATTTCTACTTCATAACTTTTACCGATGACTTAAGTAGATATGGTTGTGTCTATTTAATGAGGCATAAGTCGGAAGCCTTTGAAAAGTTCAAAGAATTCCAAAATGAAGTTGAGAATCAACTTGATAAGAAGATAAAAGCCATTCGATCGGATCGAGGTGGTGAATATCTTAGCCAAGAGTTCGATGATCATCTTATGAGTTGTGGTATTCTATATCAACTCACTCCTCCTGGAACACCCCAGATGAATGGTGTTTCCGAAAGGAGGAATAGAACCTTATTGGATATGGTTCGATCGATGATGAGCCTTAGTGAACTACCAAAATCTTTTTGGGGACACGCACTTTTAACAGCGGCCTATACACTGAATAGGACACCGTCAAAAGCTGTTGATAAGACACCATACGAGGTAAGGAAAGGGAAGGTCCCTAACTTGTCTTATATCAAGGTTTGGGGATGTGAAGCTTATGTGAAGAGAAATATCTCTACAAAGCTTGAACTCAAATCAGATAAATGTTTCTTTGTGGGTTATCCAAAAGAAACACGAGGGTACCACTTTTACAACCAATCTGAGAACAAAGTCTTTGTTGCTTGAGATGGTGTATTTCTTGAAAAGGAATATCTTTCCAAAAAAGTAAGTGGGAGCTCAGTTGAATTGAACGAAGTTCAAGAAAACTTGAACGAGGTTCAAGAAGATCAAACTGAGATGGACACTCAAGACCAAGTCGAGAGTACTCCAGTGGTTTTTGAAACCACACCTAACCCTCGAAGGTCCGGAAGGATTAGATCTCAACCTGACAGATACTTAGGTATTCTGACAAACGAGAGCTATGAAGTCATGCTTTTAGAAAGCAATGAACCTTTGACCTATATCCAAGCTATGACGAGTCCAGATTCCGAGAAATGGCAGGGTGCCATGAAATCCGAAATGGAATCAATGTCTGAAAATCAAGTTTGGAACTTGGTCGATTTGCCTAAAGGGGCTAGGCCCATTAGATGCAAATGGATTTACAAAATAAAAACAGACATGAATGGAAAACCTAGTGTTTTCAAAGCAAGGTTGGTGGCAAAAGGATATAAACAAATTCACGGGGTGGATTATGATGAAACCTTTTCACCAGTTGCTATGATTAAATCCACTCGGATTCTCTTAGTCATTGCTGCTCATTATGATTATGAGATATGGCAAATGGACGTTAAAACCGCCTTCTTGAATGGGATTCTATTCGAGGATGTGTTTTTGACACAACCAGAGGGTTTTATCGATCCTAATCAGGCTGAGAGAGTATGCAAGCTTAATAGATCCATTTATGGATTAAAGCAAGCTTCTCGGAGCTGGAATCTTCGGTTCGATAAATCCATACAAGAGTTTGGATTTCAAAAGAACATGGAAGACTCTTGTGTTTACAAGAAAGTCAGTGGGAGTTACGTTGTATTCATTGTGTTGTATGTCGATGACATACTCCTTATTGGAAACAATATTCCTATGCTTAATTCTGTTAAAGAATGGCTGGGAAGATGGTTTTCAATGAAGGATCTTGGAGAAGCACAATACATATTGGGCATCAAGATCTGTCGGAACAGATCGCAAAGGATGCTTGGACTTAGTCAAGCGACCTATATTGATAAGGTGCTTGATAGGTTCAGAATGAAAGACGCCAAGAAGGGTCTCATTCCAATGACTCATGGTACATCTCTGAGCAAGAGGCAGTGCCCTTCGGGACCTGATGAGCAAATGAGGATGGCAAATATTCCTTATGCTTCGGCAATAGGGTCTATAATGTACGCCATGATATGTACACGACCGGATGTATCGTATGCTTTGAGCATGACGAGTCGATTTCAAGGAAACCCAGGTGAGGCGCATTAGACTGCGGCCAAGAATATTCTTAAGTACCTTAGAAGGACTAAAGAGTATTTTCTTGTCTTTGGAGGACAAGAAGAGTTGGTTATGACAGGCTATACGAATTCAAGCTTCCAAACAGACAAAGATGATCTCCGGTCTCAGTCCGGTTTTGTCTTTTGTCTGAATGGAGGTGCGGTGAGCTGGAAGAGTTCCAAGCAACCCACCGTAGCTGATTCTACTACAGAGGCTTGTTGGAGTTGTGTACTTAATGTCTAGATTTAAGTATCGGTAAACTCCCGGTCATAGCATTTAACCTATTTAATTAATAAACCATTATTTGCATTTAATTATTATTAATTAATTATGCAAAATATAGTCCTGGATTTTATACGTTGTAGTTAGTATGGTGTGTCGGGCCCACACAGAAGATCATACTATCGGTCACTCGTATTTAATCAAACAGATGCTCACGACCTAGATGGACCCGGACCAGTCCATCGGTATAGTCGTGTTGGAGTTGTGTACTTAATGTCTAGATTTAAGAAACGGAAACTCCCGATCCATTGCCATTAATCTATTTAATTAAATAAACAATTATTTGCGTTTAATTATTTATAATTAAATATATGCAAATTATAGTCCTAGATTCTATACGTTGTAGTTAGTATGGTGTGTCGGGCCCACACAGAAGATCATACTATCGGTTACTCGTATTTAATCGAACAGTTGCTCACGACCTAGATGGACACGGACCAATCAATCGGTATAGTCGTTGTGTGAGAGAGAAAATGATCTGTCTTGATTATTTTATCACACTTGTACACTTGGTGTATTGAGCGGATCATTTGAGATTTATCGATTAGGATTGCCGGCGATAATCGATTTAAGTCTCAGTGTATTTTATTCTTAATCCCCGATACTATTGCGGGTGTGTATATTTAATATAAGTGACTTTGATTTTCCAAAGGAATTAACCGATTTAATTATTGGATTAATTACCGGTTAAGTTGGGTCGCTATATTTTATATATGGCATGCCGTGAATACTTGACGAGAAAGTGTATCCCGTAAGGGTTGATAATATCCCCGAGATGAGTTCATAAGGAATTATTATGTAAACCCTGCAGGTGGATTTGTTCCGCATAATAATTAAGGATGAATGGTACTAGTCTTGGATATAAGAGATGAATAAATTAATTAGCAATAAATTAATTTTATTCATGGATATTTATATCTTAAATACACGGAATAAATAATACTACCGGAGAAAATATTATTTGATATAATATGGTTTAATATTTGGAGTGCAATTAATTTTATATAGTGGAAAATAGAATTAATTAATATTAATGGATTAATAGATTTGGGCTTGGGCTCAATTTAATCATTAATATTGGAAGCCCAATATTCCACCTCATTAAGATCCCCTACGTAGCCTATAAAAGCACTACATGGTCTTCTCTATTCTCATAACTTGAAAATCACAATTCTAGAGAGAGAAAGTAGAGAAGGAGATCCATAGAGTTCGGAAGATCTTCGCCCACCCGACGTTCGAACGAGTGCAAGAAATACGTGGGAAGATCTCAAGATCATCATAAGATCTCGTTTCTCCGCACAACGAATCGAAAGGTGAATTAAATTTCCGCAATTTAATTCATGTATATTGAAATCAATTATCGAAAAACAAGATCCAAGGATCGAACCCCGGATTAGAGGACGAACGCGTGGTGGCGATCTAGGATCGCCGGACCACGGCGATTGCCCCTAGGGTTTCGCATGGGGCGAGAGGGTCGAACCCTCGGCTGGGCCGAGGGTATGCGATCGATCACTTGGATCGATCGCGGAGGGCGCGGGCTGGTGCCGTCCCTCCCCACCGTGAAGGTGGAACCCCTCCAGGCGGCGGCGAGTCGCCGGACTCGCCGCGGGGGCTGCTGGGCAGCCCCACCCCAATCGATCGATCGATGCGATCGGTAGTCGCATGGAGCCCCGCTCGCGGGGGCTCGGCTGGGGCAGCGACGTGCTTTCGGGTGCGTCGTGTCCTCGGTCGTGCTCCGGCGCGTACGGTGGTGTTCGCGTGATCTCCGGCGAAGGGTTTTTGATCGGGTTATTGTTTCCGCAAATTTTTATAACCCGGGATATCGAATTCCAACAATTGGTATCAGAGCGTATGGTTACGTTTTTCGTTAATTGTTTCGATAATCGATTATCGTTGTTTATAGCCATAGATTAATTTAAATTGTTAAATTATTGTGCTATATTGTTCTACGTACTTGTTTTCTCTCTTGTATGAATCGTGTTGGTCGGAAAAATTAATTATTAAAAAACGAGGGTTTTCGGAATAATTGAACCGGATCGATCGGCCGTAAGGCTCGGTGCGGGCTGCCGGGAGGGAGCTGGAAGCACGGGCTGTGCGGTGAGGTGGCACGGGCTGGGCTGTTGGCAGGGATCGACGGCATGATCGCCGGATGTCGATCGCCGACGAGCTGGAGCTCCCCGCTGCTGGTACGCCTTCGAAGCGGGCTGCTGGGGCAGCGGCATGAGCTGCTCGTGCGAGCTGCTGCATAGTCGGTGGCGGCTTCATCCCTGGAGTCGGCTGCTCCGGCGAAGTCCACGCGGGCGTCGGCAAGACGATCGATCGAAGATGCTCCCGCTGAGTGAATAATTAATTCTGGATGTGCATGGGTGCGACATGAATTTTAATTCACGATGCTGTACATGGCATGTACGATAATTGCATGGTCTTAGGCTTGCATGAGCTGTGCATGTGCATGTGAAATGCATGGATCGAATTTTAATGGGTGCATACGCATGAGCATAACCGGGCTCGTGGTGGTTCGATGGGGATGACCGGAATTCGTTTCAGTTCGTCCCGGTAAATCCGATCTTTCCGGAAATAATTTAATCTTTCTAATTTTATTTAATTTAATTTTGGAATTAATTCATATTCTATTTGGATTAGATTTCTTAATTATGAAATTAAATAATAGAATTAGATGGAGAGTTAAATTAGGAAAGAAAATCCTAGTTTCTCTAGATATCCTATACCTACTTGGATTAGAAGTCTTAAGAAGAATCAAAATTCGATTTTGATTAGGATTCTTGAGATCTAATCTAAATAGGATTGAGAAATTATTAAAATATTGATTTTATTTAATTTAAGTATTTTATTTAAAATCATTAGATTAATTCAGAATTTATTTTGGATTGGAAAATCTTGGATTTTATTTAGAATAGAATTAAATATGGAAATCAATGGATTTTAATAATAGTGATTTTATTTAATTTAAGTATTTTATTTAAAATCATTAGATTAATTCAAAATTTATTTTGGATTGGAAAATCTTGGATTTTATTTAAAATAGAATTAAATATGGAAATCAATGAAATTGATTTTATTTAATTGAAGTATTTTATTTAAAATCATTAGATTGATTCAAATTTATTTTTGAATTGGAATCTTGGATTTTATTTAAAATAAAATTAAATATGAGAATCAAAGAATTTTTCCGTCGCTCGGCAAAGTATTCAAGACGTAGAATGAAGACTCAAGACAAGCATGCAGGAATTCATCAAGGTACGAATGGTCGAGAAATAATTTTACTTGAGCAATTATTTGATTATTTGTGTATGTACTTGTATGAAATGTATGTTTGTTATTATGCTTATTTGTATTTAATTATGTATTAGATAGCGTATCCCTTTGTTATAAAAAGCTAAGTGGGAGAGGGATTGGAAACAATGCCATGGTCTCCATTGCTGTTCTCTTGGTGACTCTTATGAGCTTTCGAAGTTCGTATAGACGAGTCATTGGAGGAGAATTCTTGTAATTCCTCTTACGAGAAACATTGATTGAGTTTATCAAACAATGCCTAATTTGTCTTTCTGAAACTGATTTCAAGTCGACTCATTCTCACCCCGGGGAGTGGAATGGAGCCAAAGCCACTTGGTCACGTGGATGACACAAATTAGAGACCTTCGTACCATTTTTTAAAATGGATCGATTGTCTGCTCGGCTCCCTCATTTGATGAGAGATAGGGTCGTTCGCATGGTGAATCACTGGTTAGAAACTTCGAGTTTCACTTATGATTCTCCACGTCCTGATTTACAAAAAATCGAATGATTCAAGTAATTGGATGTCAATTGTAAAAATCTTTTGGTGTAGTAAACGTCCACACTATCGTGGCTTGCTATACTGAATGAGATTTTGGAACGATTGATGTAGACAGTTTTAGAAGGGAGTAAAGGATCCGTATGTCAAACGTAAACGTCCACACTATCGTGGCTTGCGGTGATATGCGACTCCCAAACGAACTTCTTGGTACTGAGTAATGGTTTACACTTAGGTACGCTTCTTAGTATTCTTCCCATCGAAGTAACGCTAATGATGATGTACGACCGAAGCAAATCTAATTGCTAAATCATTTGGATAGGTAAACGTCCACACTATCGTGGCTTGCCATATCTGATGGGATTTTAGATGTGATTAGTGGTTTAATGATATTATTTGAGGGAGATAATATCGGAGATTAAATCAATTGTTTGTTGTTATATGTGCTCATAGATTATGGATGGTTTTGAACCCACTTTATGTGATACTTGAGGAATTTAACTCATTGGTCCCTGAATGTAATGATTGGAATAGAGATCTAGACATTGTCCAGACTGTTGAAGAGTACAAGTTTGTACTCAGTGAGCTTTGTTCTCCCGAACCTACCAATGTCTTAACTGATGAGGAAGGGACTGATTTTAATATCATGTTCAAACTCAAGGAGATGTTTAGACATGACGTAGTGGCTAAACAAGAGGCGATGAGGATACTCATAAAGGTCATTCATTCGAGGAAGCGCTTGAACACGTTTCTAAGATGATGGACCTTTTGGACGAGTTGAGACGGAAATCGCAAGCTCTTGTAGCCAGTGCCAAAGGTTTCGAACCTAAGGGCAAAACCGGGGAAAGGAAAAGCAAGCAAAGAAACCCAGTGGTCCTAAGTTTCATGGACCACGAGACGGGACGAGAAAGCCTGGAGGCAAGAGTTCTCGATGCAAACAGTCTGGGTACTGGAAGTCTAACTATCCTCTCAAAGAAAGTACGAAATTCTCTTTAGTCGTAAAACATAGTCAGTGGTATTATCTACCAGATGCTGGTGTGTAGATATGGAACCACTGACGGTATGTGCATTTTAAATGCAAGGGTTCCAGGAAACCCGACGACTTGGAAAAGAAAAAATCGTAGTCTACATGGGAAATGCTGTGGAGGAGGCAGCTGTTGCAGTGGAGGACATTTTTATAGGATTTCATTTTGAGTTATTGCTTTTATGTACCTTTTGGAAAGAACCTTGTTCTGGATTTCTAATGAATGGATATTTTATTTCTTTTAATCATTTGATGGTTATAAGAAGAAATAATGATATTATCTATTCTGGTACATTAGCTAGCAATATATAAACGATGAATCCTAAGTCCACCACGATGCAACGAACTGTAGTATATAACTCTTTTTACTAATAAGAGATTTCTTTATTAAATCATTTTACTTGTGGATTCTTATGCTAGTAATGTTTATTCAAATAAGAAGTTCAAAGGTCGAAAATTGATATTTTGATCAATTAAGTTGAAGGAGTGGACCTTCCGACCTAAGAATCTGATTTGGAAGAAAACATGACTAAGCAATCCTTTATGGATATAAGGTATAAGATCCGGACAAGTATTAGAATTGATTAACTCTGATGTATGCAGATCTTTGTCTACTCAGACAATTAGATACGAGTACTTCATTTTATGATTACTCGAAAAATGGATTAGCATACCTGATGTGCCACAAAAGCAAAGTGTTTTGACAAGTCAATGGACACAAAGCTATTGTGGGGAACCATCATGGTATATCCATTGAAAGCCTGCGATCTAATCGCGGAGGCAAGTGCCTGTCTGAGGAATGCATGGCATACTAATCAGAGATTGGGATTTGATCTCCAATGACTACACCATACACTCTTGTGTAGAAATGGTGTGTCGGAAATAAGAAATGGAACTCTTATATAAATAGTAAAAGCATGAGTTATACGGAACTACCTGTGTTCTATGGATATGTCTGGAAACAACGACGCATTCAAATGCGGTTGTAGAATATCCTAGAAGAACAAAAGATGTGTGTTCAATAGTACTATGAACCAGAAGGACATTATAAGTTCTAACGCCCGGTTCTTAGAGAAAGACTATTAGATGAACCACAAGCCAAAAGTGACGTAATACTTTGAATGAGAGAAAGGGACAAGGACTGGGAACCAGCCAAACCGAGTAGCGGTACACCACTAACTGCACCTACTGTTATTACTGTTTATACACCGGAATGCCGTTGTAGTGGGAGGTTGTATGACAACCGGAGATGTTCATAAGGCTAGGAGAGTTCTCAGACTCTAGACCTGGTATACATGAAATCGATCCCTGGATCTACATGAAGGCAGTACTAGATCTAAATGTTCCTTCTTGGAAAGCAATAAGGATTATTGCTAAGAGGCGAGATCATTTAGAGTACAAGCTTAGTTGATCCATTTATGGATTGAAACGAATCTAGAGTTCGTGGAACTTGCGCATTGATGAGATAGTCCATTTGATGGATTCATCAAAAGGCATTGACGAATCGTGTGTATGGGAAACGTGATGGAAACAAAGTGGTGTTTCTCGGAGGTTTTATGTAGATAACATTTTATCATTGGTAACAATGTAAAGATGTTGTCAGACATAAAATGGTGGTTGTCTAGATGAATCAATATGAAAGATATAGGAAGAAGTTGGACATGTTCTTGAGATCTAGGATCTCTAGAAAAGAACATTGTACTTCTCCTGGACATCTTACATATAAATGATTATGGTTCGGTTTAACATGCAAGATTCCGAGAAGGGTATGTTACCTTTCAGATACGGAATGCATCTATCTAAGGATATGTGTTTTGAAACACAAAAGGAGATAGAAGCAATGAAAGCAGTTTCCTACACTTTGAGTGAGGAAAGCTCGATGAATGCATTGTTGAAAACGAGGACCTGATATCTGCTATGCGGCTAGTATAGTGGGAGGATATCAAGGTAATCCTGGAAAGGAATACTCGACTGCTGTAATGAACATTTTGAGTACTTTCGAAGTACTAGAAACTATGTTCTGGATTACGGAGCAGACAAGCTTTTGCTTTGGATTACATTCTCTTAGATTTCTAATCGAATGAGGACCGGTGTAAGTCGATATCAGGCTATGTGTTTCAATATTGAAGGAGAAGGAGTTTTTTAACATGGAAGAGTGATAAGCACGATGCTTTTCGGACTCTGCCATGGGTAACCAAATAGCGGCCTCAGAGGCAGCGGAAGTTTTGGTATAGCTCCGGGAATCTCTGGGACTTAGAGGTGATTCTTAATTTGCCAAAGGCTATGTGAATAGCGGTGCGATAGCAAATGGTAAGAAATCACAAGTCCATAAGTGTAAGATAACACATAGAGCAAGTACCACCTGATACGAGTCATTGTCGAGGGAGACGACGCTGTAGTCACCAAGATAACTTCAGAGCGGCAACCTAGAGTGCTCATTCACATAGTACTTCTTGGAAGTACAACTTAAGCACGTGATGAGTATGGGAGTTGGGAGTTTGGAGGAAATGACTAGACCTTAGTACAAGTGGGAGATTGTTGGAGTTGTGTACTTAATGTCTAGATTTAAGAAACGGAAACTCCCGATCCATTGCCATTAATTTATTTAATTAAATAAACAATTATTTGCGTTTAATTATTTATAATTAAATATATGCAAATTATAGTCCTAGATTCTATACGTTGTAGTTTGTATGGTGTGTCGGGCCCACACAGAAAATCATACTATCGATTACTCGTATTTAATCGAACATTTGCTCACGACCTAGATGGACACGGACCAATCCATCGGTATAGTCGTTGTGTGAGAGAGAAAATGATTTGTCTTGATTATTTTATCACACTTGTACACTTGGTGTATTGAGCGGATCATTTGAGATTTATCGATTAGGATTGCCGGCGATAATCGATTTAAGTCTCAGTGTATTTTATTCTTAATCCCCGATACTATTGCGGGTGTGTATATTTAATATAAGTGACTTTGATTTTCCAAAGGAATTAACCGATTTAATTATTGGGTTAATTACCGGTTAAGTTGGGTCGCTATAATTTATATATGGCATGCCGTGAATACTTGACGGGAAAGTGTATCCCGTAAGGGTTGATAATATCCCCGAGATGAGTTCATAAGGAATTATTATGTAAACCCTGCAGGTGGATTTGTTCCGCATAATAATTAAGGATGAATGGTACTAGTCTCGGATATAAGAGATGAATAAATTAATTAGCAATAAATTAATTTTATTCATGGATATTTATATCTTAAATACACGGAATAAATAATACTACCGGAGAAAATATTATTTGATATAATATGGTTTAATATTGGGAGTGCAATTAATTTTATATAGTGGAAAATAGAATTAATTAATATTAATGGATTAATAGATTTGGGCTTGGGCTCAATTTAATCATTAATATTGGAAGCCCAATATTCCACCTCCTTAAGATCCCCTACGTAGCCTATAAAAGCACTACATGGTCTTCTCTATTCTCATAACTTGAAGATCACAATTCTAGAGAGAGAAAGTAGAGAAGGAGATCCATAGAGTTCGGATGATCGTCGCCCACCCGACGTTCGAACGAGTGCAAGGAATACGTGGGAAGATCTCAAGGTCATCATAAGATCTCGTTTCTCCGCACAACGAATCGAAAGGTGAATTAAATTTCCGCAATTTAATTCATGTATATTAAAATCAATTATCGAAAAACAAGATCCAAGGATCGAACCCCGGATTAGACGACGAACGCGTGGTGGCGATCTAGGATCGCCGGACCAGGGCGATTGCCCCTAGGGTTTCGCATGGGGCGAGAGGGTCGAACCCTCGGCCGAGGGTATGCGATCGATCACTTGGATCGATCGCGGAGGGCGCGGGCTGGTGCCGTCCCTCCCCACCGTGAAGGTGGAACCCCTCCAGGTGGCGGCGAGTCGCCGGACTCGCCGCGGGGGCTGCTGGGCAGCCCCACCCCAATCGATCGATCGATGCGATCGGTAGTCGCATGGAGCCCCGCTCGCGGGGGCTCGGCTGGGGCAGCGGCGTGCTTTCGGGTGCTTCGTGTCCTCGGTCGTGCTCCGGCGCGTTCGGTGGTGTTCGCGTGATCTCCGACGAAGGGTTTTTGATCGGGTTATTGTTTCCGCAAATTTTAATAACCCGGGATATCGAATTCCAACAAGTCGTTGTGTGAGAGAGAAAATAATTTATCTTAATTATTTTATCACACTTGTACACTTGGTGTATTGGGCGGATCGCTTGAGATTTATTGATTAGGATTGCCTTGGATAATCAATTTAAATCTCAGAGTATTATATTCTTAATCCCCGATATTATTGCGGGTGTGTATATTTAATATAAGAGACTTTGATTTTCCAAAGGAATTAACCGATTTAATTATTTGGTTAATTACCGGTAAAAATTGGTTCGCTATATTTTATATATGACATGCCGTGAATACTTGACGGGAAAGTGTATCCCGGAAGGGTTGATAATATCCCCGAGATGTGTTCATAAGGAATTATTGTGTAAACCTCATGAGTGGATTCGTTCCGCACAATAATTAAGGTTGAACGGTACTAGTCTCGGATATAAGAGATGAATATAATTTATTGAGCAATAAATAAATTTATTCATGGATATTTAAATCTTAAATACATGGAATAAATAATACTACCGGAGAAATATTATTTGATATAATATGGTTTAATATTGGGAGTGCAATTAATTTATATAGTGGAAAATAAATTAATTAATATTGATAAGGATTAATAGATTTGGGCTGGGCTCAATTTAATCTTCAATATTGGAAGCCCAATATTCCACCTCCTTTTGATCCCCTACGTAGCCTATAAAAGCACTACATGGCCTTCATAATTCATACGCCAATCATAAGTCTTGAAGAGTGAAGGAGATCCATAGGAGTTCGATAGATCGTCGCCCACACGACGTTCGGACAAGGTGCAAGGAATACGTGGGAAGATCGCAAGGTCATCAACGTTTAATTCGTTTCTCCGCACAACGAATCGAGGTACATAATCATAAACCCCCTCCATGATTATATGTTCGTGTAATTGTGATGTATACATGAACAAGACGATCCGGGAAAACGACGAACCTCGGGGACGGGGATTCGAGATCCCCGGCGAGGATCGAAGGGGCGGCCGAACCCTAGGGTTTGGACCGCCGGACGCGCGGCGAAGGGGAGCCCCGGCTGGACGCCGGGGCACGCGATCGACCTAGGGTCGATCGCCGGGAGGTTCACCGTGGGCTGGTGCCACGGCGGGTGGACCTCCCAGCCACCCTTGCCGGCGGCGCGTTCCGCGCGAAGCCCTCGGCTGGAGCCGAGGGGCGATCGAGCCCGTGAGCTCGATCGCGGGCGTGCTACGGGATGACCCGTAGCTGCCTCGTATGCGCTACGAGTTCACCCGTAGCGAGGCGTGCGAGGGCGACGCCCTCGCGAGCAGCGAGTCACGCGACTCGCTGCGGGGCTGCCGCGAGCAGCCCGGGGATCGCTACGAGCGATCCCAGCGATCGTCCGAAGACGATCGCGAGCCCCTCGTGGGGGCTCGGCTGGGTGCACGCGGTCCTCGGACCTCGCTGGGCATTCGGTCGGGCCCCGGCTCGTGAGGTGGTTCGCGTTCGGGTCTTCCGGCGATAGGGTTTCGGTCGGGTTATCGGTTCCGCATAATTTTTGATAGCCCGGGACATCGAATCCCAACAAGGCTGAGTACATTGCTACATCTGAAGCAGTAAAGGAGGCCGTTTGGATAAGAAAGTTCTTAGATGAGCTTGGTGTCGTACCTAGTTCGGCCCATCCGATATCTCTCTATTGTGATAAAAGTGGAGCTATCGCGCAAGCCAAGGAGCTTAGGGAGCACCACAAATCCAAACATGTGCTCAGGAAGTTCCACATTCTCAAGGAGATAGTTAGTCGTGGAGACATCGAGATAAATAAAGTTGCAGCTGATGATAATGTTGCAGACCCGTTAACTAAACCACTCCAGCAGTCAAAGCATGATGCTCATACGACTGCAATAGGGATACGATATCTTAGAGATGGATTGTGATTCCTATTATTGTATTGTCTACTTTTGGAGTTTATGTAAACATTCACGTATCTTTTATGATATTCAATAATTCTTCATATAATTGTGGTTTAAATTGTATCAAAATTGTCCAAATGATTAAATTATATTAATTGGGCTATGAGGTCGATTTACCACATAATGAAGTCCCAATTATTGAACTAATATAATTAAGTCATAAATTGTTCCTAGTTCGTATCATCGAGTACGGACAAACTGACTATACAAAGAACTAGATTGTAATGCGTACTATAGCGCCGCTTCATGGGCTAGTGATGTGGGACATCAAGTACAATTACATAGATATTAGCAGGGAGCTAATGATCGAACATACCCGACTGGAATAGTATTTAAGATTTCGAGTCATAATACTATTTCATTGACTGTCGAGCAATTTCCTCTGACCTGAGTAGTCCAGAGTGATTCCATTGTGAAATGGTGTACTTTGATACAAGTAAACGCCTTTCGTAAAAGGAGGTTATAAAACTTGTTATTGGTTATATCAGGAAGCAAGTGGGAGAGCTTGGATTGATAAGATGGGATTGTCCTCCATTTTATAATGAGATACATGTCTTACCGGCCACTTGGAGAGTCGAGACTGTGGAAAATACGTGGCCACGTCCAGATTCGTATTATAGTGATAAATTTGGTTTTACAATCTGTTTCAAAGTCCAAGAAAGGTTTGAACCGATTGAGAATGACTCGAGTCTTGCCTCAAGTTCAAATTTAGACATAAAGTGACAACAAGAAATTGGCAGCACACTGGCTCTGAAGGCCAAGTGGGAGATTGTTGGAATATGTCCTTCGATCCTACGTGTGCAATCGATAAAGTCATAAGGTCGTTTATGGATGTTAAATGATTATTTGATAATATTAATTGTTGGGAACAATATAATATTTATCAATTAAATCATACCTACAAGGTCACACATGGACTCGAAGATAATGTACGATGCTTGATATATATATTGATTTAGAATCAATATTTACGTGGATATAATATACATGCATGGGATGCATGGCTTGCATGGATGCATGTCACATAATGTGACATGGCATGCCACACAAGCAAGTGAGACCATATACAATGCATTGTGGCATGTGTATGTGGCATGACCTTTCACCTCCTTTGTAACCCCTTTTGTGTGTTAAATGGTGCATCTTTATGCACATTATGATGGAGGTTACAAAGAGGTGCAATGGTGTGCATAATGAAGTGATTATATAGATGAAAATCTGATTTTCATCACACACAATATTCAGCCACGAAATTCCACACAAATAGAGAGAAAAGAGGTGATCTTGGAGATCCATTCTCAAGCAAGCAAAGGTGTTCATTATCCGGGTTCGTGTGCAACACGTAGAGGCCAGGCCATTTGTGCGGCTTCAACATCCGGACGATCCAAAGGCGTGACAAGGTCATTCCAAAGGTGAACATTTCGAGGCTGATCCATTTGAGGTGGTTCAATCGACTCAACACCACCTCAACGACATCAACGAATCACTTCGTCACCAAAAGTAAGATCTCGTTGATATCTCTATATATACATATATTGGATGTATATATATATAAATATATGTGTGTCTATACATATTTGTGTGCACTAAGATCATGGCATAGTAGATCTATCGCTTTACACGCTTCTGCACACTCGGTATATCGATCGGATCGGTCTATCGTAACCATCATCAACACGAGACCCCACAACTTGCACCTAGCAATTCCTCAATTTATAAACGAGGTCGTTTAGGTACGATCGCGTCGTCCACTAGTGATGCACCTCGATGAGGTCCTCAACACGAGACGACATTGAACCGCACCTAAACGTTGCTCGACTCGAGTGCGTGGTCCACTAGTGATGTTCCTCGGAGAGGATGTTCAACACGAGACCCCACAACTTAAATCAAACGATTCCTCAATTCATTTAAAATCCTCAAATCAATGCAACTCATCCCTAAGCAAAGTTCTCTAAAACCCTAACTAAAAGACTAGCTACTCATAATCACACAATCAATCAAACATATAATATGTAGATAACTCATAATCTAAAAGAGCTCACAAAGGGTGTCGAGAAATCGAGAGGAGGAGGCGAGTCGTGATTCCGAAATCGAGTCAAATTTCTACGTGTCACCCGAAGAAATTGCTCCGATAGAAACGACGGGCTCGGCGAGGTGAACGATGTTTGTAAATGTAGTTTTGTGAGATAATCATATCGATAAATAAAGATAAATCTAAATATTAATGTTTTGAATTGAAAAATAAGAAAAATATTTGAGAGAAAAAAGTAAGTGAAATGATGAATGTTGGTGAAGATGGAATGGATAAAGGAGAGAGTATAGTTACATCCTATTTATATTTTCCCCACATTCCTATACAAAAAGACCAAAATGCCCCAAAAGTCAATTCAAACAAGTCATCCCTCTTCAATTTTCGTCAATGCAAAGTGCTGGTACTGGGAGATACTGCTCCTTTCTCGTTCATCCAATTTTCGATCCAACCGTTAAACTTGTAGATGACGAAGTTGGGAACATGCTGTCAAAATTTCAGGCCGATCCAACGGTTAACGAAGTCGGAAATTCAATTCTCCCAAACCCGCGCAGTGCTGGAATCCGAACTTCATGTCGACCGACGTAAAATGATGTCGTCCGACACCAATCCCACGGACGCGGCTTTTCCTGCGGACGCGGGCCGATTCTCATGGAATTAAGCACAATTGCACATCAATGTCGGCCGACGTGTATACATGTCGGCCGAAACGACCTTTATTTTCTTCAAGCCGAAATCAGCATCTCTGTCCTTCGGTCTGTGCAATATATCTTCGTCTTCGATTGTTGTTTCATCTAACCCCCGTTGATATTGTAGATATAGAGGTCTTCTACAGTCCTGGAAATTTGGGTGATGATCCAACGGTGGAATCGGTCGGGATGAGGGTTCTCCCAACGCTGCGCAAGGATGGGCGTCAATATGGCATCATTCGTGCATTTCTTCTCGTTTTCGCTCAATTCTCGTCCAAATCATACAAAACCACAACCATACCAAAACATACACAAATTCACATGAATAGGATGAATAATAGCACAAAAACATCACAATAAAGACACAAAACAATAGAAAAGTCCCACAAAAACGTGCGAAACAACTCCCCCACACTTAAACTTTTGCTTGTCCTCAAGCAAAGCTAACACTACCCAAGACACAAAAACAATGGATGACATCATGAATACACTCTTATGCATACAAGAATGAGATTTTGGTGTATAGAAATGAATAAGTACAAGAACAAACACGAGCTCCATGAACATGTAACACGTAAGATCATGCGAATGCAAATGAGTGTCGAGCCAATCCACCTTCCCTCACTAAGGTTCACTCTCTTCTTTTCCACTCGAAGCATGGTATTCACTCAAAGTTATATTCAAGTTGAAGGAGTGGACCTTCCGACCTAAGAATCTGATTTGGAAGAAAACATGACTAAGCAATCCTTTATGGATATAAGGTATAAGATCCGGACAAGTATTAGAATTGATTAACTCTGATGTATGCAGATCTTTGTCTACTCAGACAATTAGATACGAGTACTTCATTTTATGATTACTCGAAAAATGGATTAGCATACCTGATGTGCCACAAAAGCAAAGTGTTTTGACAAGTCAATGGACACAAAGCTATTGTGGGGAACCATCATGGTATATCCATTGAAAGCCTGCGATCTAATCGCGGAGGCAAGTGCCTGTCTGAGGAATGCATGGCATACTAATCAGAGATTGGGATTTGATCTCAAATGACTACACCATACACTCTTGTGTAGAAATGGTGTGTCGGAAATAAGAAATGGAACTCTTATAGAAATAGTAAAAGCATGAGTTATACGGAACTACCTGTGTTCTATGGATATGTCTGGAAACAACGACGCATTCAAATGCGGTTGTAGAATATCCTAGAAGAACAAAAGATGTGTGTTCAATAGTACTATGAACCAGAAGGACGTTATAAGTTCTAACGCCCGGTTCTTAGAGAAAGACTATTAGATGAACCACAAGCCCAAAGTGACGTAATACTTTGAATGAGAGAAAGGGATAAGGACTGGGAACCAGCCAAACCGAGTAGCGGTACACCACTAACTGCACCTACTGTTATTACTGTTTATACACCGGAATGCCGTTGTAGTGGGAGGTTGTATGACAACCGGAGATGTTCATAAGGCTAGGAGAGTTCTCAGACTCTAGACCTGGTATACATGAAATCGATCCCTGGATCTACATGAAGGCAGTACTAGATCTAAATGTGCCTTCTTGGAAAGCAATAAGGATTATTGCTAAGAGGCGAGATCATTTAGAGTACAAGCTTAGTTGATCCATTTATGGATTGAAACGAAGCTAGAGTTCGTGGAACTTGCGCATTGATGAGATAGTCCATTTGATGGATTCATCAAAAGGCATTGACGAATCGTGTGTATGGGAAACGTGATGGAAACAAAGTGGTGTTTCTCGGAGGTTTTATGTAGATAACATTTTATCATTGGTAACAATGTAAAGATGTTGTCAGACATAAAATGGTGGTTGTCTAGATGAATCAATATGAAAGATATAGGAAGAAGTTGGACATGTTCTTGAGATCTAGGATCTCTAGAAAAGAACATTGTACTTCTCCTGGACATCTTACATATAAATGATTATGGTTCGGTTTAACATGCAAGATTCCGAGAAGGGTATGTTACCTTTCAGATACGGAATGCATCTATCTAAGGATATGTGTTTTGAAATACAAAAGGAGATAGAAGCAATGAAAGCAGTTTCCTACACTTTGAGTGAGGAAAGCTCGATGAATGCATTGTTGAAAACGAGGACCTGATATCTGCTATGCGGCTAGTATAGTGGGAGGATATCAAGGTAATCCGGGAAAGGAATACTCGACTGCTGTAATGAACATTTTGAGTACTTTCGAAGTACTGGAAACTATATTCTGGATTACGGAGCAGACAAGCTTTTCCTTTGGATTACATTCTCTTAGATTTCTAATCGAATGAGGACCGGTGTAAGTCGATATCAGGCTATGTGTTTCACTATTGAAGGAGAAGGAGGTTTTTAACATGGAAGAGTGATAAGCACGATGCTTTTCGGACTCTGCCATGGGTAACCAAATAGCGGCCTCAGAGGCAGCGGAAGTTTTGGTATAGCTCCGGGAATCTCTGGGACTTAGAGGTGATTCTTAATTTGCCAAAGGCTATGTGAATAGCGGTGCGATAGCAAATGGTAAGAAATCACAAGTCCATAAGTGTAAGATAACACATAGAGCAAGTACCACCTGATACGAGTCATCGTCGAGGGAGACGACGCTGTAGTCACCAAGATAACTTCAGAGCGGCAACCTAGAGTGCTCATTCACATAGTACTTCTTGGAAGTACAACTTAAGCACGTGATGAGTATGGGAGTCGGGAGTTTGGAGGAAATGACTAGACCTTAGTACAAGTGGGAGATTGTTGGAGTTGTGTACTTAATGTCTAGATTTAAGAAACGGAAACTCCCGATCCATTGCCATTAATTTATTTAATTAAATAAACAATTATTTGCGTTTAATTATTTATAATTAAATATATGCAAATTATAGTCCTAAATTCTATACGTTGTAGTTAGTATGGTGTGTCGGGCCCACACAGAAAATCATACTATCGATTACTCGTATTTAATCGAACAGTTGCTCACGGCCTAGATGGACACGGACCAATCCATCGGTATAGTCGTTGTGTGAGAGAGAAAATGATCTGTCTTGATTATTTTATCACACTTGTACACTTGGTGTATTGAGCGGATCATTTGAGATTTATCGATTAGGATTGCCGGCGATAATCGATTTAAGTCTCAGTGTATTTTATACTTAATCCCCGATACTATTGCGGGTGTGTATATTTAATATAAGTGACTTTGATTTTCCAAAGGAATTAACCGATTTAATTATTGGGTTAATTACCGGTTAAGTTGGGTCGCTATAATTTATATATGGCATGCCGTGAATACTTGACGGGAAAGTGTATCCCGTAAGGGTTGATAATATCCCCGAGATGAGTTCATAAGGAATTATTATGTAAACCCTGCAGGTGGATTTGTTCCGCATAATAATTAAGGATGAATGGTACTAGTCTCGGATATAAGAGATGAATAAATTAATTAGCAATAAATTAATTTTATTCATGGATATTTATATCTTAAATACACGGAATAAATAATACTACCGGAGAAAATATTATTTGATATAATATGGTTTAATATTGGGAGTGCAATTAATTTTATATAGTGGAAAATAGAATTAATTAATATTAATGGATTAATAGATTTGGGCTTGAGCTCAATTTAATCATTAATATTGGAAGCCCAATATTCCACCTCCTTAAGATCCCCTACGTAGCCTATAAAAGCACTACATGGTCTTCTCTATTCTCATAACTTGAAGATCACAATTCTAGAGAGAGAAAGTAGAGAAGGAGATCCATAGAGTTCGGATGATCGTCGCCCACCCGACGTTCGAACGAGTGCAAGGAATACGTGGGAAGATCTCAAGGTCATCATAAGATCTCGTTTCTCCGCACAACGAATCGAAAGGTGAATTAAATTTCCGCAATTTAATTCATGTATATTGAAATCAATTATCGAAAAACAAGATCCAAGGATCGAACCCCGGATTAGACGACGAACGCGTGGTGGCGATCTAGGATCGCCGGACCAGGGCGATTGCCCCTAGGGTTTCGCATGGGGCGAGAGGGTCGAACCCTCGGCCGAGGGTATGCGATCGATCACTTGGATCGATCGCGGAGGGCGCGGGCTGGTGCCGTCCCTCCCCACCGTGAAGGTGGAACCCCTCCAGGCGGCGGCGAGTCGCCGGACTCGCCGCGGGGGCTGCTGGGCAGCCCCACCCCAATCGATCGATCGATGCGATCGGTAGTCGCATGGAGCCCCGCTCGCGGGGGCTCGGCTGGGGCAGCGGCGTGCTTTCGGGTGCGTCGTGTCCTCGGTCGTGCTCCGGCGCGTTCGGTGGTGTTCGCGTGATCTCCGACGAAGGGTTTTTGATCGGGTTATTGTTTCCGCAAATTTTAATAACCCGGGATATCGAATTCCAACAAGTCGTTGTGTGAGAGAGAAAATAATTTATCTTAATTATTTTATCACACTTATACACTTGGTGTATTGGGCGGATCGCTTGAGATTTATTGATTAGGATTGCCTTGGATAATCAATTTAAATCTCAGAGTATTATATTCTTAATCCCCGATATTATTGCGGGTGTGTATATTTAATATAAGAGACTTTGATTTTCCAAAGGAATTAACCGATTTAATTATTGGGTTAATTACCGGTAAAAATTGGGTCGCTATATTTTATATATGACATGCCGTGAATACTTGACGGGAAAGTGTATCCCAGAAGGGTTGATAATATCCCCGAGATGAGTTCATAAGGAATTATTGTGTAAACCTCATGAGTGGATTCGTTCCGCACAATAATTAAGGTTGAACGGTACTAGTCTCGGATATAAGAGATGAATATAATTTATTGAGCAATAAATAAATTTATTCATGGATATTTAAATCTTAAATACATGGAATAAATAATACTACCGGAGAAATATTATTTGATATAATATGGTTTAATATTGGGAGTGCAATTAATTTATATAGTGGAAAATAAATTAATTAATATTGATAAGGATTAATAGATTTGTGCTGGGCTCAATTTAATCTTCAATATTGGAAGCCCAATATACCACCTCCTTTTGATTCCCTACGTAGCCTATAAAAGCACTACATGGCCTTCATAATTCATACGCCAATCATAAGTCTTGAAGAGTGAAGGAGATCCATAGGAGTTCGATAGATCGTCGCCCACACGACGTTCGGACAAGGTGCAAGGAATACGTGGGAAGATCGCAAGGTCATCAACGTTTAATTCGTTTCTCCGCACAACGAATCGAGGTACATAATCATAAACCCCCTCCATGATTATATGTTCGTGTAATTGTGATGTATACATGAACAAGACGATCCGGGAAAACGACGAACCTCGGGGACGGGGATTCGAGATCCCCGGCGAGGATCGAAGGGGCGGCCGAACCCTAGGGTTCGGACCGCCGGACGCGCGGCGAAGGGGAGCCCCGGCTGGACGCCGGGGCACGCGATCGACCTAGGGTCGATCGCCGGGAGGTTCGCCGTGGGCTGGTGCCACGGCGGGTGGACCTCCCAGCCACCCTTGCCGGCGGCGCGTTCCGCGCGAAGCCCTCGGCTGGAGCCGAGGGGCGATCGAGCCCGTGAGCTCGATCGCGGGCGTGCTACGGGATGACCCGTAGCTGCCTCGTATGCGCTACGGGTTCACCCGTAGCGAGGCGTGCGAGGGCGACGCCCTCGCGAGCAGCGAGTCA
Organism: Euphrasia confusa; assembly: GCA_954870475.1. Classification (NCBI taxonomy): domain Eukaryota; kingdom Viridiplantae; phylum Streptophyta; class Magnoliopsida; order Lamiales; family Orobanchaceae; genus Euphrasia; species Euphrasia confusa. Next base: position 38,782,345 of record OX940951.1, on the reverse strand, counting down.
CGCGACTCGCTGCGGGGCTGCCGCGAGCAGCCCGGGGATCGCTACGAGCGATCCCAGCGATTGTCCGAAGACGATCGCGAGCCCCTCGTGGGGGCTCGGCTGGGTGCACGCGGTCCTCGGACCTCGCTGGGCATTCGGTCGGGCCCCGGCTCGTGAGGTGGTTCGCGTTCGGGTCTTCTGGCGATAGGGTTTCGGTCGGGTTATCGGTTCCGCATAATTTTTGATAGCCCGGGACATCGAATCCCAACAAGGCTGAGTACATTGCTACATCTGAAGCAGTAAAGGAGGCCGTTTGGATAAGAAAGTTCTTAGATGAGCTTGGTGTCGTACCTAGTTCGGCCCATCCGATATCTCTCTATTGTGATAAAAGTGGAGCTATCGCGCAAGCCAAGGAGCTTAGGGAGCACCACAAATCCAAACATGTGCTCAAGAAGTTCCACATTCTCAAGGAGATAGTTAGTCGTGGAGACATCGAGATAAATAAAGTTGCAGCTGATGATAATGTTGCAGACCCGTTAACTAAACCACTCCAGCAGTCAAAGCATGATGCTCATACGACTGCAATAGGGATACGATATCTTAGAGATGGATTGTGATTCCTATTATTGTATTGTCTACTTTTGGAGTTTATGTAAACATTCATGTATCTTTTATGATATTCAATAATTCTTCATATAATTGTGGTTTAAATTGTATCAAAATTGTCCTAATGATTAAATTATATTAATTGGGCTATGAGGTCGATTTACCACATAATGAAGTCCCAATTGTTGAACTAATATAATTAAGTCATAAATTGTTCCTAGTTCGTATCATCGAGTACGGACAAACTGACGATACAAAGAACTAGATTGTAATGCGTACTATAGCGCCGCTTCATGGGCTAGTGATGTGGGACATCAAGTACAATTACATAGATATTAGCTGGGAGCTAATGATCGAACAGACCCGACTGGAATAGTATTTAAGATTTCGAGTCATAATACTATTTCATTGACTGTCGAGCAATTTCCTCTGACCTGAGTAGTCCAGAGTGATTCCATTGTGAAATGGTGTACTTTGATACAAGTAAACGCCTTTCGTAAAAGGAGGTTATAAAACTTGTTATTGGTTATATCAGGAAGCAAGTGGAAGAGCTTGGATTGATAAGATGGGATTGTCCTCCATTTTATAATGAGATACATGTCTTACCGGCCACTTGGAGAGTCGAGACTGTGGAAAATACGTGGCCACGTCCAGATTCGTATTATAGTGATAAATTTGGTTTTACAGTCTGTTTCAAAGTCCAAGAAAGGTTTGAACCGATTGAGGATGACTCGAGTCTTGCCTCAAGTTCAAATTTAGACATAAAGTGAGAACAAGAAATTGGCAGCACACTGGCTCTGAAGGCCAAGTGGGAGATTGTTGGAATATGTCCTTCGATCCTACGTGTGCAATCGATAAAGTCATAAGGTCGTTTATGGATGTTAATGTTGGGATATGTCCTTCGATCCTACGTGTGCAATCGATAAAGTCATAAGGTCGTCTATGGATGTTAAATGATTAGTCGATAATATTAATTGTTGGGAACAATATAATATTGATCAATAATCAAACCTACAGGGTCACACACGGACTCGATGTTGATATACGTTGCTTGATAATAATATTGATTTAGAATCAATATTTACGTGGATTTTCACATGCATGGGATGCATGGCTTGCATGGAATGCATGTCACATAGTGTGACATGGCATGCCACACAAGCCAATGGGACCACATATCATGATTTGGCATGATTATGTGGAGGTGACCTTTGAACTTCACCATAACACCCCATTATGTGTGGTTATGACACACACATTATGGTGGGGGTTACATGTGAAGTAAAAGAGGTATAATGAGCATGAAAATCAGATTTTCATGACTCATTCTAACACCATCATCATCAGCCACGAAATTCACACCAAAAGGAGAGAATAGAGAGTGTTCTTGGAGAACCACTTCAAGCAAGCAAGGTATTCATCATCCGGGTTCGTGTGCAACACGTAGAGGCCGGGCCATTCGTGCGGCTTCAACATCCGGGCGATCCAAAGGTGTGACAAGGTCATTCCAAAGGTGAACATTTCGAGGCTGATCCATTTGAGGTGGTTCAATCGACTCAACACCACCTCAACGACATCAACGAATCACTTCGTCACCAAAAGTAAGATTTCGTTGATATCTCTCTATATATATATTGGATGTATATATATATATATAAATATATGTGTGTCTATACATATAATGTGTGCCTAGATCTTCATGTTGTTCGTGTTCTATTGTTTTACACGCTTCCGCACACACGAACAAGGTAATCGAGCGATTGGATCGGCAACGAAAACCTTCAATTGGTATCAGAGCCTAGGGCTCGTGCACACTTTTGTGTTGGACACAATATGTTTAAATCTACATAATTTCTTAATTGTTTTATGTGATTATGTGATTACGTGATTAGATGTAAGGCCGGCCACCGTTAGTGGTCGGGTGAATGAAATTGTCGTTTTTTACGTACGATTGGCCATAGTTTTGGAGGGCTGCGTCCCTTGGAATCTTTTGTAATAGATAGGTTTTTTCTATTCAAAAATGTATTGTTCAATGTGTAAGCAATGGATTGAATCCATGGATCGACATTGGATATCGGCTCTCCGGCGAAAACGAGAAGAAACGAAGCAAAACGAAGCGAAACGGGCGAAAACCGGGCTGCTGGAGCAAAACGGCGGGCGCCGTTTGTGCTCCGGCGGGCGCCGAATTGATTCGGCGGGCGCCGTTTTGGAAACGGCGACCGCCGAAAGGCTGATTAAGGTTCTGCCCCCTTCTGTACCCTTTTGGCGGGCGCCGTTTTGGAAACGGCGACCGCCGGAGGTGTTCGGCGACCGCCGTTTGTGAAACGGCGGGCGCCGTTCGTGGTTTTTGGGGTACGGACTAAGGTTGACCTAAATCGGCGGGCGCGGAACTGAAACGGCGGGCGTGGACCAGTCCAGAAGATGTTCAAGGCCTATTTTGTTGCTTTTAATCTTTTCGTTTGAGAGTTGTGAGGTTCTAGGGGCCTTTCGATTACGTATTTAATTGCTTTGCTAGTTATAGGATGTTTTATGTTATTAATGTTCAACTTACATATAAACACCTATGCATGCAAGTTCCCAAAATAATGAGTATAATGTCTTATCCAAAAACATCACACTCATGAAGCCCTCGATCATAAGTTGTAGGTCCGCCTCAGCGGGGTACTACTTGTTATCTTGGGATAAGTGGGAGTAAAGGTTAGACCTTTACACGTGAGTTTGGTTTTCTCATCGATAGATCCTTTGCAGGCGTGGCTATCGAGACATGAGATGAGAATGGGACTCTCATCGACCGAGAGTGACATTAGATGTCATTGACATGGGATGTCTACCTATCTTGGAGTTCTTAAGTGCGGACTCAGTCGGCTTAAGGATTCGCAAGATGAGGGTCTTGGGATCGTTTTGTTCTAAGGGACAATGATATTGGATATCAATTGAACAAAATGAAACAAATAAGTACAATTGTCAGACAACCTTATTTGTTTACCGCTTTGTGGATGTTTACATACTTTAGTTATCTTTCTTTTATTGTTTATCATGCCAAATATCAACTCAATTCAAGTTTGGTTCAATTCTTGATTATGAAAAATTGAACAAATTTTTCTTGATTCACAACGTAATTTGAGGATGGTCCTCAAACACGAAGATAAGGAAAATGTGTTAGATAACCACATCCTAAGATATCATTGAACAACTCAATAGCATGTTCGGGGAATATGCTAAGATTGAGCAGTTCTGAATGACCAGGGTCATCGCTTCAGCTAGGCTGAATAAGAGAAACCTATAAGGACCACATGTACAGCAAATGATTGGATTATTTGCTTTAAGTGATCTCCTAAATTTTTCTAAGATGATGAGTCGTCAATTAAAAATAGACCCTAAGAGGGATATTATTGTGATAAAGGATGAGGTAATCAAAAGAGCATGGGCAAGAATGCTACTAGGGTTCCTAGGGAATATGAATGCGTCTACTGCAAAGGTGTTGGACACTACTTGCAAATATGTAGAAGTTCATATTTTATTCAAATTCAAAACAAATGCCTAATTTGTCTTTCATATGATGGATTCTAAAGTTAGGATTATTTTCACCTCGGGGAGTGGTTTAATCCAAAACACTTAGTTCATAAATGACACAAATTAGAGACTTTCGAGCCATGGGATGGCGTTAGTCGATTGTCTGGTTGGCTCCCTCATATTTTATGAGAGATAGGGCTTCAATTGCATGATATTATCGCTGGTTAGAAAACTTCGAGTTTTCACTTACGATTTATCACGTTTTGATATTGAGATAATTTTGAATGGGAAATTTGAATGAGACTCAATTATTGGGAATAATTGAATTTGCCCAAAGTTCAAAGAAGATGTGAAGAACGGGGTTGCTTCATCTTCAGGCATTAATGTTATAGACATTAAAATTCACAAATTTAACTTATTGGGTATTGGATACCAAATGTGGTTCTCACATTTATATGTGGAGGAACTTCATAGAAGTATAAGTTTGGTGAGTAGAGATGTCGATCTACGGGCAAGAAATGGAGCGAAGGTCGCTGCATTAGCCGTATGATCATATGATGTTGTTTTGCCTTAGGGCCTTGTTTTAGTATTATAACTATGTAATTTCGTACCTTCAATAAACAATGAATATTGGTTCAGTATTAGATACTAATGGATTAGTTTTTTCACTATTAAATAGTTTGGTAACTATTTTAATTGTGAATTATTCTTTGTTTTGGTACGATTATTATATTGTTTATGTATACTTTAAACTTGACAAATCATATATATCATTAAGACCAAAGGCCAAATCGAATAAGTATCGATGAGACATAACTGAAACATTGTTGATTAGATCAAATCAAAATCTAAACATGTAACGAAGCTTCTTTTAGAAGGAATTTTAGAATCATTTGACTTGGAGTCATTTGATACATGTGAATGATGTGTGATTGAAAATATAACAATGTCATCTTTCTTGGAGAAAGGAGAACATGTGAGTAAATAGGGATGATCCATACTGATGTATGTGGAACCTATTAGTTCACAAGCACATGAAGGTTATGTTTCGGAAAAGAGAAAACATGTTGGAGTTGTGTACTTAATGTCTAGATTTAAGTAACGGAAACTCACGATCCATTGCCATTAATCTATTTAATTAAATAAACAATTATTTGCGTTTAATTATTTATAATTAAATATATGCAAATTATAGTCCTGGATTTTATACGTTGTAGTTAGTATGGTGTGCATGGGCACACAGAAGATCATACTATCGGTTACTCGTATTTAATCGAACAGTTGCTCACGACCTAGATGGACACGGACCAATCCATCGGTATAGTCGTTGTGTGAGAGAGAAAATAATTTATCTTAATTATTTTATCACACTTGTACACTTGGTGTATTGAGCGGATCGCTTGAGACTTATCAATTAGGATTGCTCTGTGATAATTGATTTAAGTCTCGGAGTATTTTATTCTTAATCCCTGAAACAATTGCGGGTGTGTATATTTAATATAAGTGACTTTGATTTTCCAAAGGAATTAACCGATTTAATTATTGGGTTAATTACCGGTTAAGTTGGGTCACTATATTTTATATATGGCATGCCGTGAATTCTTGAAGGGACAGTGTATCCCGGAAGGGTTGATAATATCCCCGAGATGAGCTCATAAGGATTTATTATGTAAACCTCGCGAGTGGATTTGTTCCGCATAATAAATAAGGTTGAGTGGTACTATTCTCGGATATAAGAGATGAATAAATTTATTAAGCAATAAATAAATTTTATTCATGGATATTTAAATCTTAAATACACGGAATAAATAATACTAAGTTGGAGAAATATTATTTGATATAATATGGATAAATATTGGGAGTGCAATTTTATTTATATAGTGGAAAATAAATAAAATTAATATTGATAAGAATTAATGGATTTGGGTTGGACCCAATTTAATTTTCAATATTAGAAGCCCAATATTTAATCTCCTTTTGATCCCCTACGTAGCCTATAAAAGCACTACATGGTCTTCACAATTCATTACCCTAAGATACGCCAATCATAAAGTCTTGAAGAGTGAAGAGGATCCATAAGGAGTTCGATAGATCGTCGCCCACCCGACGTTCGAACGGAGTGCAAGGAATACGCGGGAAGATCACGAGGTCATCGATTTCGTTTCTCCGAACAACGAATCGTAGGTACAATATCTAAACCCCCTTGATAATTGTTCGATTTTGTTTATCGAGAATACCGTAGGACGAAGATCCGAAGATCGAAGCCCGGAATAGACGGACGAACGCGTGGTGGTGGCAAAGCCACCGGACCACGGCGTGCGCCCGCTAGGGTTTCGGCCGTGGGGCGTGGAGGGCGAACCCTCGGCTGGGCCGAGGGTGTGCGATCGATCCACGGGATCGATCGCTGGGCACGGGCTGGTGCCGTGCCCTACCCCGCCGTGAAGGCGGGGGCCTCCTGGTGGCGGCGGGTCGCCGGACCCGCCGCGGGGGCTGCTGGGCAGCCCCACCCCGATCGATCGCCGGCGTGCGATCGATCACTCGATCGTATGAACCCCGGCTCGCGGGGGTTCGGGTGGGGGCGGATTGCGCGCCTTCGGGCGCGTGGTCTCCAAAGCCCGGACTCCGGCGGATGAGTCGGCGTTCGTGTGATCTCCGGCGAAGGGTTCGTTCGGGTTATCGGTTCCGCAAATTTTGATAACCCGGGATATCGAATTCCAACAATTGGTATCAGAGCGTGGTTTACGTTCGCGGTATTTTCGATAAAATTGTTCTACCTTGCAGGGTTCCGACTATTATGGCTTGATAATTATTCGTTTAATTATTTTGTCATGTGATTGTTGGTTTTATTAAACTCTCGGACATGTCGAGATTCGTTTTTGGTGGTGAATGCTTGTAATAGTAAAAATTCGGGGGTTGACCGAATTTAGGATTTATTATTATGTTCATTGTTTTTCCGGAAAATGTATAGGGTCGATTTCGTGTATAGAATCGATACCAGAATTGTAATTTAGATTTTTGTAAATTTATTTTGCGATTGGATCGACGAATCGAGGACCGCCGGAGAAGACGAAGTGACGAGGAGACGAAGGACCGGGATCGATCAAACCCCATGATCGATCCCGAGGGGATCGATCGACCCGCGGCCCTAGGCGGGCTGTCCGTGGGAGTCCCGGCCACGCCGGCCACCAGTGGTGGTGGCGCGTGGGCTGGGCGGCGGCGGCGTGCCCTAGGCGGCGGTCGGACGTGGTGGGGGTGGCTTGGGGTCTCCCAACCCGGGCTACTCCTACCGGAAATATACTTTCCTAATTAATTCGTTATTTCGTATTTTGATTATTTCTTTATGGAATATTCAAGAAATAGAAAAAGAATTAATTTAGTACTAAATTTATTTTTCCTATTTGATTATTCCTACTCATGGGAATATTCATGAATTAGGAATAAAATAAATTTGGAAAAGTATAATAGTCCTAATTATTTTATTTCTTTATTTCATTATAGATATCATCTAGAATATTCCAAGAATATCTTGGATGGATTATTCTAGAGATTTAATGGAGTGGAAAAAGAAAATAAAATAAATAAAATATTAATAATATTTAATTTTATTTTTGATATATTCAATTGACTTAATTTTCGAATTAAGTAACTTTTGGATTAATTGAAAATAAATAGATTTAAATATTGGAAATTAATATTCTCGTCACATGGAGCATTCAAGAAACGAAGACTGAAGACTAGAAGATGCGTACGGGGATGTGATGAAGCCATAATAGTCGGAAAATAATATTCTAGTATTATTTTGACTATGTGATAATACTATGTGCTTTATTACATGTATGCATGCTATATGTGTTTATTTTATGCACTAGATAGCGTATCCCTTTATTGTAAAAAGCTAAGTGGGAGAGGGTATGGAAACATACCCATGGTCTCCATTGCTGCTCTCTTGGTGACTTTTATAAACTTTTGAAGTTTATATAGATAAGTCATTAGAGGAGAGTTCTTGTAATTCCTTTTATGAGAAACATTGATTAAGTTTATCAAACAATGCCTAATTTGTCTTTCCAAAGCTGATTTCAAGTCGACTCATTCTCACCCCGGGGAGTGGAATGGAGCCAGAGCCACTTGGTCATGTAGAGGACACAAATTAGAGACTTTCGTACCATTCTTTGATAGATGGGTCGTTTGTCTGCTCGGCTCCCTCATTTATGAGAGATAGGGTTGTTCGCATGGTGAATCACTGGTTAGAAACTTCGAGTTTCACTTATGATTCTCCACGTCTTGATTTACAAGATTAAATGGATCAAGTAATTGGGAGTCAATTATAAAAGTCTCTTAGTGTAGTAAACGTCCACACCACGTGGCTTGCTATGCTGACGGACTTTGGATTAATTGATGTAGACAGTTGTAAGTAATTATGAAGAGTTGTGAAGTTATCGTAAACGTCCACACCACGTGGCTTGCGGTGATGTAGCGATTCCAAGTAATTTACTTTGGTACTGAGTAATGGTTTACACTTAGATACGCATTATAGTATTCCTCCCCACGAGGTTACGCTATAAGTGATGTATGACCAAAGAAAATCTAATTACTAAATCATTTGGGTGGGTAAACGTCCACACCACGTGGCTTGCCTTACCTGATGGGATTTTAGATGTGATTAGTAATTTAATGATATTATTAGAGGGAGATAATATCGGATATTAAATCGATTGTTTGTTATTATATGTGCTCATAGATTATGGATGGCTTTGAACCCACTTTATGTGATACTTAAGGATTTTAACTCACTGGTCCCTGATTGTATTGATTGGAATAGAGATCTGGACATTGCCCAGACTGTTAAAGAGTACAAGTTTGTACTCAAGTGAGCTTTGTTCTCCCGAGCCTACCAATGTCTTAACTGATGAGGAAGGGACTGGTTTTAATATCATGTTCAAACTCAAGGAGATGTTTAGACATGACGTAGAGGCTAGACAAGAGGCGATGAGGATACTCATAAAGGCCAGTCGATTCGAGGAAACGCTTAAACACGTTTTCGAGATGATGAACCTTTTAGACGAGTTGAGACGGAAATCGCAAGCTCTTGTAGCCAATTCCAAAGGTTTCGAACCTAAGGGCAGAACTGGGGAAAGGAAAAGCAAGCAAAGAAACCCAGTGGTCCTAAGTTTCTTGGATCATGAGATGGGACGAGAAAGCCAATAGGCAAGAGTTCTCGATGCAAACAGTCTGGGTACTGGAAGTCTGATTATCCTCTCAAAGAAAGTACGAAGTCTTCTTTAGTCGTAAAACATAGTCAGTGGTATTATCTACCGGAACCTGGTGTGTAGATATGGAACCACTGACGGTATGTGCATTTTAAATGCAAGGGTTCCAGGAAACCCGACGACTTGGAAAAGAAGAAATCGTAGTCTACATGGGCAATGCTGTTGAGGAGGCAGCTGTTGCAGTGGAGGACAATTATATAGGATTTCATTTTTGCTTTTATGTACCTTTTAGAAAGAACTTTGTTCTGGATTTCTAATGAATGGATATTTTATTTCTTTTAATCATTTGATGGTTATAAGAAGAAATAAGGATATTATCTATTCTGGTACATTAGCTAGCAATATATAAATGATAAACCCTAAGTCCACCACGATGCAACGAACCGTAGTATATAACTCGTTTTTACTTTTAAGAGATATTTCTGTCATTTATACTTGTGGATTCTTATGCTAAGTAATGTTTATTCAAATAAGAAGTTCAAAGGTCGAAAATTGATATTTTGATCAATTAAGTTGAAGGAGTGGACCTTCCGACCCAAGAATCTAATTTGGAAGATAACATAACTAAGCAATCCTTTATGGATATAAGATATAAGATCCGGACAAGTATTAGAATTGATTAACTCTAATGTATGCAGACCTTTGTCCACTCAGACAATAAGATACGAGTACTTCATTTCATGATTACTCGAAAATGGATTATCATACCTGATGTGCCACAAAAGCAAAGTGTTTTGACAAGTCAATGGACACAAAGCTATTGTGGGGAACCATCATGGTATATCCATTGAAAGCCTGCGATCTAATCGTGGAGGCAAGTGCCTGTCTGAGGAATGCATGGCATACTGATCAGAGATTGGGATTTGATCCCAAATGACTACACCATACACTTTTGTGTAGAAATGGTGTGTCGTAAACAAGAAATGGAACTCTTATAGAAATAGTAAAAGCATGAGTTATACGGAACTACCTATGTTCTATGGATATGTCTGGAAACAACGGCGCATTCAAATGCGGTTGTAGAATGTCCTGGAAGAACAAAAGATGTGTATTCAATAGTACTATGAACCAGAGGGACGTCATAAGTTCTAATGCCCGGTTCTTAGAGGAAGACTATGTGATGAACCACAAGCCCAAAGTGACGTAATACTTTGAAATGAGAGAGAACGATAAAGACTTAGAACCAGCTTAACCGAGTAGCGGTACACCACTAACTGCACCTACTGTTAATACTGTTGATACACCGGAACGCCGTCGTAGTGGGAGGGTTGTTAAACAACTGGACAGGTGGATTGGACTGGGTGAGTCTTCGGACTCGGCACCCGGAGTTCATGAAATCGATCCCTGGACCTATGATGAGGCGGTACAAGATATAGATGCGCCTTCTTGAAAGCGATGAAATCCGAAATAGAATCTATAGATTCTAACAAAGTCTGGGATCTTGTAGAACCACCAAGCGGCGTAAAGCCAATTGGGTAAATGGGTCTACAAGAGAAAGAGAGGATCTGACGGAAAGGTTGTTGCGAAAGGATATACTCAGAAAGAGGGAATCGATTATGAGGAGACCTTCTCGCCCGTAGCCAAGATAAAGTCGATCCGGATTCTCTTATCCATAGCAGCTCATATGGATTATGAGGTGTGGCAAATGGATGTCAAGACAGCTTTCCTTAATGGAAGTCTTGACGAGACAAACAACCAGAAGGATTCATTGCTAAGGGGCGAGATCATCTAGTGTGCAAGCTTAATCGATCCATTTATGGATTGAAACAAGCCTCGAGTTCGTGGTACTTGCAAATTGATGAGATAGTCCATTTTATGGATTCATCAAAGCATAGACGAATCGTGTGTATGGGAAACGTGATGGAAACAAGGTGGTGTTTCTCGGGTTTTATGTAGATAACATTTTATCATTGGCAACAATGTAAAGATGTAATCAGACATGAAATGATGGTTGTCTGGATAAATCATTATGAAAGATATAGGAAGAAGTTGGACCTGTTCTTGAGATCTTGGATCTCTAGGAGAGAACATTGTACTTCTCCTGGACATCTTACATATATATGATTGTGGTTCGTTTTAACATGTAAGATTCCCAGAAAGGTTCGTTACCTTTCAGATACGGAATGCATATATCTAAGGATATGTGTTTTGGAACACAGAAGGAGATAGAAGCAATGAAAGCAGTTTCCTACACTTTAAGTGTGGAAAGCTCGATGAATGCATTGTTGAAAACAAGAACCTGATATCGGCTATGCGGTTAGCATAGTGGGAGGATATCAAGGTAATCCTGGAAAGGAATACTTGACTGCTGTAATGAACATTTTAAGTACTTTCGAAGTACTGGAAACTATGTTCTGGATTACAGAGCAGACAAACATTTCCTTTGGATTACATTCTCTTAGATTTCTAATCGAATAAGGACCGGTGTAAGTCGATATCAGGCTATGTGTTTCACTATTAAAGGAGAAGGAGTTTTAACATGGAAGAGTGATAAGCTCGATGCTTTTCGGACTCTGCCATGGGTAACCAAATAAGCGGCCTCAGAGGCAGCGGAAGTTTTGGTATAGCTCTGGGATAATCTCTGGGACTTAGATGTGATTCTTAATCTGCCAAAGGCTATGTAAATAGCGGTGCGATGGCAAATTGTAAGAAGTCACAAGTCCATAAGTGTAAGATAACACATAGAGCAAGTACCACCTGATACGAGTCATCGTCGAGGGAGACGACGCTGTAGTCACCAAGGTAACTTCAGAGCAGCAACCTAGAGTGCTCATTCACATAGTACTTTTTGGAAGTACAACTTAAGCACGTGATGAGTATGGGAGTCGGGAGTTTGGAGGAAATGACTAGACCTTAGTACAAGTGGGAGATTGTTGGAGTTGTGTACTTAATGTCTAGATTTAAGTAACGGAAACTCACGATCCATTGCCATTAATCTATTTAATTAAATAAACAATTATTTGCGTTTAATTATTATAATTAAATATATGCAAATTATAGTCATGGATTTTATACGTTGTAGTTAGTATGGTGTGCATGGGCACACAGAAGATCATACTATCGGTTACTCGTATTTAATCGAACAGTTGCTCACGACCTAGATGGACACGGACCAATCCATCGGTATAGTCGTTGTGTGAGAGAGAAAATAATTTATCTTAATTATTTTATCACACTTGTACACTTGGTGTATTGAGCGGATCGCTTGAGACTTATCAATTAGGATGCTCTGTGATAATTGATTTAAGTCTCGGAGTATTTTATTCTTAATCCCTGAAACAATTGCGGGTGTGTATATTTAATATAAGTGACTTTGATTTTCCAAAGGAATTAACCGATTTAATTATTGGGTTAATTACCGGTTAAGTTGGGTCACTATATTTTATATATGGCATGCCGTGAATTCTTGAAGGGACAGTGTATCCCGGAAGGGTTGATAATATCCCCGAGATGAGCTCATAAGGATTTATTATGTAAACCTCGCGAGTGGATTTGTTCCGCATAATAAATAAGGTTGAGTGGTACTATTCTCGGATATAAGAGATGAATAAATTTATTAAGCAATAAATAAATTTTATTCATGGATATTTAAATCTTAAATACACGGAATAAATAATACTAAGTTGGAGAAATATTATTTGATATAATATGGATAAATATTGGGAGTGCAATTTTATTTATATAGTGGAAAATAAATAAAATTAATATTGATAAGAATTAATGGATTTGGGTTGGACCCAATTTAATTTTCAATATTAGAAGCCCAATATTTAATCTCCTTTTGATCCCCTACGTAGCCTATAAAAGCACTACATGGTCTTCACAATTCATTACCCTAAGATACGCCAATCATAAAGTCTTGAAGAGTGAAGAGGATCCATAAGGAGTTCGATAGATCGTCGCCCACCCGACGTTCGAACGGAGTGCAAGGAATACGCGGGAAGATCACGAGGTCATCGATTTCGTTTCTCCGAACAACGAATCGTAGGTACAATATCTAAACCCCCTTGATAATTGTTCGATTTTGTTTATCGAGAATACCGTAGGACGAAGATCCGAAGATCGAAGCCCGGAATAGACGGACGAACGCGTGGTGGTGGCAAAGCCACCGGACCACGGCGTGCGCCCGCTAGGGTTTCGGCCGTGGGGCGTGGAGGGCGAACCCTCGGCTGGGCCGAGGGTGTGCGATCGATCCACGGGATCGATCGCTGGGCACGGGCTGGTGCCGTGCCCTACCCCGCCGTGAAGGCGGGGGCCTCCTGGTGGCGGCGGGTCGCCGGACCCGCCGCGGGGGCTGCTGGGCAGCCCCACCCCGATCGATCGCCGGCGTGCGATCGATCACTCGATCGTATGAACCCCGGCTCGCGGGGGTTCGGGTGGGGGCGGATTGCGCGCCTTCGGGCGCGTGGTCTCCAAAGCCCGGACTCCGGCGGATGAGTCGGCGTTCGTGTGATCTCCGGCGAAGGGTTCGTTCGGGTTATCGGTTCCGCAAATTTTGATAACCCGGGATATCGAATTCCAACAAAACAAACTATATTAGATATAGTTCGACCATTCGATGAGAGGTCTAAATGAACTACTGGTCTCTTTTGGGAACACACAATTCTAGACTTCAACTTATACACTGAATAGGACGCTGTCAAAAGCTGTTGATAAGACACCATACTAGGTATGGAAAAGGAGGGTCCCTAAATTGTTTTCATCAGGATTTGAGGTTCTAAAAGCTTCTCTGACGAGATTTATCTCTATAGAGCTTGAACTCAAATGGGATAAAAGTTTCCTTATGGTATGTCCATAAGAAATTCGAGGGTACAACTTCTACGATCTATTTGAGAACAATATTTTGTTGCTCGAGATAGTGATTTTCTTGAAAAGAGTTATCTTTCCTAGAAATTCAGTGGGAGCTCGGTTGTCTTGAACGAGGTTCAAGTGAAACAACCAATGATGAATACTCAAGACTGGGTTGAGAGTATTCTTATGGTTTTGGAAGCCATACCAGCCCTCGTAGGTCCGAAAGGCATAAATCTATCTCTATTATTCAAATACTTAGATATTGTGACCAATGAGAGATATGAATTCATGCTTTTGGAAAGCGGTGAACCTTCGACCTAATTCCAAGCTATGACGAGTCCAGCTACTGAAAATTGGCATGGTGCCATGAAATATGAGATGATATCAATATCTGATAATCAAGTTTGGAACTTGATATATTTGCATCACGGGGTTAAACCCAATGAATGCTAATAGATCTTTAAGATCTAAACAGACAGATGGAAAACCTAGGGTTTTCAAAGCAAGGTTGATGGTAAAAGTTTTATTCACGAGGTGGATTATGGAAAAACTTTCACTTGTTACTTTGATTAAATCATTCAGATCATCTTAGCCATTGCTACTCATTTTGATAATGAGGTATGGTAATATTGGATGTTAAAACTAACTTCTTGAATTGGATTCTAGAAGAGAATGTGTTTTGACACAGCCAAAGAATTTATCGATCCTAATAAGGCTGAGAAATTATGCAATCTTATAATTCCATTTATGGAATAAAGCAAAGCATATCGGAGTAGCAGTCTTCAGTTCAATGAATCCATACTGGGTTTTGGATTTCAGAGGAATTCGTAAGAATCTTGTTTTACAAGAAGAACAGTGGGAGTTACGTTGTATACATTGTGTTGTATGTCAATGACATACTCCTTATTGGAAACAATGTTTCTATGCTTAATTCTATTAAAGAATAGCTTGGAAATTATTTTCAATAAAGGATCTTGGAGAAGCACAGTACATATTGGGCATCAAGATCTATCGGAACAGATCGAAAATGATGTTTGGACTTAGTCAAGTGACCTATATTGATAAGGTACTTGATAAGTTCAGAATGAAAGACGCCAAAAAGGGTCTCATTCCAATGAGTCATGGCACATCTCTTAGCAAGATGCAAGGCCCTACGGGACTTGATGAGCAAAAGAGGATGGAAAACATTCCTTATGCCTCGGCAATAGGGTCTATAATGTACGCCATGATATGTACACGACCGGACGTATCGTATGCTTTGAGCATGACGAGTCAGTTTCAAGGAAATCCAGGTGAGGCGCGTTAGACTGCGACCAAGAATATTCTTATGTACCTTTGATGGACAAAAGAATATTTTGTTGTCTTTGGAAGACAAAAAGAGTTGATATTAACAAGCTGTTTGAATGCTAACTTCAAAACAGACTAAGATAATTTCCGATTTTAATCTGGTTATATCTTTTGTCTGGTTAGAGGTGATATTTGCTGGAATAGTTCCATGCAATGCAATATAGCTGATTAAACTACAGAAGCTGAGCACAGTATTGCATTGGATGCAGTAATGTTGGCAGTTAGGATTTGAAAGTTCTTGAATGAACTAGGTGGCGTAACTAGCTCAGCCCATTCGATAATTCTCTATTTATAGTAGAGTTATCGCGCAAGCCAATGAGCTAGGAAGCACCACAAGTCTAAAACTGGTGCTCAGGAAGTTCCACATTATCTGGGAGATAGTTTTGTGGAGACATCAAGATAATAAAGTTGCAACTTTTGGTAAGGTTGCAAACCCGCTTTCTAAACCTCTCCAGCAGTTTAAGCTTGAGGCTTTCACGACTGCAATAGATATCAGACATCTTAGAGATGGGTTGTGATTTCTATTACTGTATTAGATACTTTTGGAGATTTGGTAAACATTCACTCATATGTATAATACATAATTCTTCATATAAATATGGTTTAATTTATATGAATTGTCCAAATGATTAAGTTATATCAATTGGGTTATGAGGTCGACTTACCGCATAATGAAGTCCCAATGGTTGAACTGATATACTTGAATCATATAGCTGTTCCTGGTTCGTATAATCGAGTACGGACAAACCGATAATACAAAGAACTAGATTGTAATGTGTACTATAGCCCCGCTTCATGGGCTAGTGATGTGGGACATCAAGTACAATTACATAGATATTAGCTGGGAGCTAATGATCGAACAGACCCGGCTGGAATAGTATTTAAGATTTCGAGTCATAATACTATTTCATTGACTGTCGAGCAATTTCCTCTGACCTGAGTAGTCCAGAGTGATTCCATTGTGAAATGGTGTACTTTGATACAAGTAAACGCCTTTCGTAAAAGGGGGTTATAAAACTTGTTATTGGGTATATCAGGAAGCAAGTGGGAGAGCTTGGATTGACAAGATGGGATTGTCCTCCATTTTATAATGGGATACATGTCTTAACGGCCACTTGGAGAGTCGAGACTGTGGAAAATACGTGGCCACGTCCAGATTCGTATCATAGTGATAAATCTGGTTTTACAGTCTGTCTCATAGTCCAAGAAAGGTTTGAACCGATTGAGGATGACTCAAGTCTTGCCTCAAGTTCAAATTTAGACATAAAGTGACAACAGGAAATTGGCAGCACACTGGCTCTGAAGGCCAAGTGGGAGATTGTTGGGATATGTCCTTCGATCCTACGTGTGCAATCGATAAAGTCATAAGGTCGTCTATGGATGTTAAATGATTAGTCGATAATGTTAATTGTTGGGAACAATATAATATTGATCGATAATCAAACCTACAGGGTCACACACGGACTCGATGTTGATATACGTTGCTTGGTAATAATATTGATTTAGATACAATATTTACGTGGATTTCACATGCATGGGATGCATGGCTTGCATGGAATGCATGTCACATAGTGTGACATGGCATGCCACACAAGCCAATGGGACCACATATCATGATTTGGCATGATTATGTGGAGGTGACCTTTGAACTTCACCATAACACCCCATTATGTGTGGTTATGACACACACATTATGGTGGGGGTTACATGTGAAGTAAAAGAGGTATAATGAGCATGAAAATCAGATTTTCATGTCTCATTCTAACACCATCATCATCAGCCACGAAATTCACACCAAAAGGAGAGAATAGAGAGTGTTCTTGGAGAACCACTTCAAGCAAGCAAGGTATTCATCATCCGGGTTCGTGTGCAACACGTAGTGGCCGGGCCATTTGTGCGGCTTCAACATCCGGGCGATCCAAAGGTGTGACAAGGTCATTCCAAAGGTGAACATTTCGAGGCTGATCCATTTGAGGTGGTTCAATCGACTCAACACCACCTCAACGACATCAACGAATCACTTCGTCACCAAAAGTAAGATTTCGTTGATATCTCTCTATATATATATTGGATGTATATATATATATATAAATATATGTGTGTCTATACATATAATGTGTGCCTAGATCTTCATGTTGTTCGTGTTCTATTGTTTTACACGCTTCCGCACACACGAACAAGGTAATCGAGCGATTGGATCGGCAACGAAAACCTTCAGTTAAATGATTATTTGATAATATTAATTGTTGGGAACAATATAATATTTATCAATTAAATCATACCTACAAGGTCACACATGGACTCGAAGATAATGTACGATGCTTGATATATATATTGATTTAGAATCAATATTTACGTGGATATAATATACATGCATGGGATGCATGGCTTGCATGGATGCATGTCACATAATGTGACATGGCATGCCACACAAGCAAGTGGGACCATATACAATGCATTGTGGCATGTGTATGTGGCGTGACCTTTCACCTCCTTTGTAACCCCTTTTGTGTGTTAAATGGTGCATCTTTATGCACATTATGATGGAGGTTACAAAGAGGTGCAATAGTGTGCATAATGAAGTGATTATATAGATGAAAATCTGATTTTCATCACACACAATATTCAGCCACGAAATTCCACACAAATAGAGAGAAAAGAGGTGATCTTGGAGATCCATTCTCAAGCAAGCAAAGGTGTTCATTATCCGGGTTCGTGTGCAACACGTAGAGGCCGGGCCATTTGTGCGGCTTCAACATCCGGACGATCCAAAGGCGTGACAAGGTCATTCCAAAGGTGAACATTTCGAGGCTGATCCATTTGAGGTGGTTCAATCGACTCAACACCACCTCAACGACATCAACGAATCACTTCGTCACCAAAAGTAAGATCTCGTTGATATCTCTATATATACATATATTGGATGTATATATATATAAATATATGTGTGTCTATACATATTTGTGTGCACTAAGATCATGGCATAGTAGATCTATCGCTTTACACGCTTCTGCACACTCGGTATATCGATCGGATCGGTATATCGTAACCATCATCAACACGACACCCCACAACTTGCACCTAGCAATTCCTCAATTTATAAACGAGGTCGTTTAGGTACGATCGCGTCGTCCACTAGTGATGCACCTCGATGAGGTCCTCAACACGAGACGACATTGAACCGCACCTAAACGTTGCTCGACTCGAGTGCGTGGTCCACTAGTGATGTTCCTCGGAGAGGATGTTCAACACGAGACCCCACAACTTAAATCAAACGATTCCTCAATTCATTTAAAATCCTCAAATCAATGCAACTCATCCCTGAGCAAAGTTCTCTAAAACCCTAACTAAAAGACTAGCTACTCATAATCACACAACCAATCAAACATATAATATGTAGATAACTCATAATCTAAAAGAGCTCACAAAGGGTGTCGAGAAATCGAGAGGAGGAGGCGAGTCGTGATTCCGAAATCGAGTCAAATTTCTACGTGTCACCCG
This sequence comes from Euphrasia confusa, assembly GCA_954870475.1. Lineage (NCBI taxonomy): Eukaryota > Viridiplantae > Streptophyta > Magnoliopsida > Lamiales > Orobanchaceae > Euphrasia > Euphrasia confusa. The sequence goes on along the minus strand of OX940951.1, from coordinate 38,763,341 downwards.
AAGAAATTGCTCCGATAGAAACGACGGGCTCGGCGAGGTGAACGATGTTTGTAAATGTAGTTTTGTGAGATAATCATATCGATAAATAAAGATAAATCTAAATATTAATGTTTTGAATTGAAAAATAAGAAAAATATTTGAGAGAAAAAAGTAAGTGAAATGATGAATGTTGGTGAAGATGGAATGGATAAGGGAGAGAGTATAGTTACATCCTATTTATATTTTCCCCACATTCCTATACAAAAAGACCAAAATGCCCCAAAAGTCAATTCAAACAAGTCATCCCTCTTCAATTTTCGTCAATGCAAAGTGCTGGTACTGGGAGATACTGCTCCTTTCTCGTTCATCCAATTTTCGATCCAACCGTTGAACTTATAGATGACGAAGTCGGAAACATGCTGTCAAAATTTCAGGCCGATCCAACGGTTAACGAAGTCGGAAATTTAATTCTCCCAAACCCGCGCAGTGCTGGAATCCGAACTTCATGTCGACCGACGTAAAATGATGTCGTCCGACACCAATCCCACGGACGCGGCTTTTCCTGCGGACGCGGGCCGATTCTCATGGAATTAAGCACAATTGCACATCAATGTCGGCCGACGTGTATACATGTCGGCCGACACGACCTTTATTTTCTTCAAGCCGAAATCAGCATCTCTGTCCTTCGGTCTGTGCAATATATCTTCGTCTTCGATTTTTGTTTCATCTAACCCACCGTTGATATTGTAGATATAGAGGTCTTCTACAGTCCTGGAAATTTGGGTGATGATCCAACGGTGGAATCGGTCGGGATGAGGGTTCTCCCAACGCTGCGCAAGGATGGGCGTCAATATGGCATCATTCGTACATTTCTTCTCGTTTTCGCTCAATTCTCGTCCAAATCCTACAAAACCACAACCATACCAAAACATACACAAATTCAAATGAATAGGATGAATAATAGCACAAAAACATCACAATAAAGACACAAAACAATAGAAAAGTCCCACAAAAACGTGCGAAACAACTCCCCCACACTTAACTTTTGCTTGTCCTCAAGCAAAGCTAACACTACCCAAGACACAAAAACAATGGATGACATCATGAATACACTCTTATGCATACAAGAATGAGATTTTGGTGTATAGAAATGAATAAGTACAAGAACAAACACGAGCTCCATGAACATGTAACACGTAAGATCATGCGAATGCAAATGAGTGTCGAGCCAATCCACCTTCCCTCACTAAGGTTCACTCTCTTCTTTTCCACTCGAAGCATGGTATTCACTCAAATTTATATTCAAGTGAAAGAGTATAAGCAATGAAGAACTTGCATATGCCAAGAAATAAACAAACTAAATGAATATATGGAAATGAAAACCTCAAGTAACAACAATGAGCATCATAGAACAACAACCATAAGCTTACTCAAGTGATAGACTCCACAAATAAAAATTAACCATCTTAAGAATCAGGGAAGGTCGTTCAAAGGGTGTAATGGGGCTATGCTCAAGGTATTTGGGATTTTTTGGGATAAGTGGACTTATAATGTGGCATTTCATTGCCCTTCCTTATCACTCCTTGACTCGGGTCGGATTTTAACATGTTGGACCCTTTCTTCATTTTTCGAAACTCAATCAACTCACTTAAGCGACAAATACTTGACACCAAACAATGAATTATATACATTTGTGTGCTCTTTATTCTTCATTTTTTTTTCTTTTTTTTTTCTTTTTTTTTAGAGAAAATTGACATTACATTACACATTGTGGCTATTAGCACACCCTTTTCTTTCACATTCCTCACTTCACAAGGATTACAACTCATATGATCTTCAAAACAAAATCCTCCAAGATAGAAAAAATTAAGGTGATGAATAAAATGGTTTAAATGTAGGCACAAAGGGGCTACTAGGGTGTCCCTCGACGGGCTCGAGGTCGAAAAATATTTGGCTAAGTGGCTTATCCTAAACGATCCTTCCAATCATATTCGAAATCAAGTAGGTTATGACAAAAAGTTTTGAAAATCAACTTGAGGAAGTTCTAGTTCTCTCTAGTTCCTAGTGATACACAAGTTGTTGAAACAAAGAAACATGAGTTTCATGCTAGTAAAACGAGTCAATCGAAAAGAAATATCGCTCAAGAAGAAAGCATAAACGGCTCAAAATCTCGCAAGGTTCAATGGAAAGTGAATTAGCCACAACAAACAAGAGAATAATATATTTCACCCAATGCTCATGGACATGAAGCTAGGATCATTCACAAAAAAATTCACCAAAAATCAAGCAATAGAGGTAAAACATTTAGGCATCCAATGAAAAACACAAGACACAACCACAAAACCCGAAACACAAAAAACACAAGGTGGAATCCACAAAACCTCCCCCACATTTAAAATACAAGCATGTCCTCATGCGAAAAATAAAGGGAAAAGAGACGATGAAGATAACGAAACTTTCCTAGAATGGCGAGAACCGGACATGGCAAGTTGAAGACTAATCAACGGGGCGACAATGGACATCCAACCTCGAACGAAAAACATGAATCCTATCATGGCTTGTGGTCGTGGAATGGTAGACATAGTCGAGAAGAGACAATCATCGCATCGAGGGCTTGGGCATCGGGCATAGGGATCCACATACTCTCTCTCCTATAAAAAGAAAACAAAAACATAAAAGATAAACTTGGGTTGCCTCCCAAGAAGCGCTTGGTTTTACGTCCTTAGCTCGACGTTCGTGGGCTCGCCCCCACGAGGCACTCGATACACATCCCGAGCTTAATCATCATCCACGATCTACCACCTTGAAACTAAAAATATCGAGCTCCACCTTCTCAAGAAAATCATCTCGGCCAAGGGCGCTCGGTTCTCAAGAGAAGGTCCATCGAGAGCATGCAAAGTGAGGCAACAAACAATAAGCTTTGATAAGTAGGTTTCCCCCACACTTGCTTCCAAAGGTAGATAGTAAATATCTTCTAACTCGACCGCTAAAAATATCGAGCTATACTTCCGTAGATAGAGCGTTTCGACCAAAGGAACTCGATCCTCCAAATTTAAATGAGTGAATGATCGATCTACGAAACACAATAAGTCCATTAAGCTGTTTCTACTCCTCTCCTCCACCGGGACCTCTAAATATATCGAACTCAACTTTTGGAGAAAGATCATCTCCTCCAAAGTCCATTCAAACTTCTTAGAATCGCAACCGAGATCATCTATTTTTCCATCATCAATACCCGACAAATCCTCAACACCTCGGGAGAGTCTTATATCCACTCCCAAATCAACTAATCCCTAAATGCGTCTTCCAAAGCTCCAACCGGAACCCATCTTACATAAACCGGGGCCAAACAACAAAGATGGCGGGGGAGCTTTTCTCTCACTCGGCTCCTCGTGATCCAACGGGAGAAACATGTCCTCAAACTCGTCTTCCCCATCACTCGTGTCATAAAGAGGAGAACTCTCGACCTCAAGAGTGGAATCGATCTTCAATGGCTCATCTTCTAGGTCTAAAATAACATCATCATCCTCAAAAGGGGTCTTCTCTTCCTCGATACTCGTGCCGGATGCAAACTCCCGCTCGTCCCCGGTGGAATGCTCGTCGGCGGAGAACTCCTCAATGCAGTGTAATATGCCCTCAACTAACAATTGGTCCATCTCACCTTCGATCGCGTCCATCAAAACATCCATAGAAGGATGAAATAGCCTAGGTGACCGTGGGGGTGGCCGAAAGAAACGGGCAATAAATGTGTCGAGGATATTTTTCCACGTGCTCACGACTCTAGAAGGCAATGACATCACCCAATCTCGAGCTCCCTCTCTCGTGCAATATTTGAAGCACCATACTCTCAATTCATTCTTCCTAAAGCCGTCCAACGGAAATGTCTCAATTTCAATGACAAAATATTTGAGAAACAAAGAAACGTACTCATTAGGCAACCCGGAGAATGACGGTAGTCGAGCTAGATGATGAGGCAATAACTTGTCGTCTTGGACCCTCGGCTCACGGCTTTTGCAAGAAGGGACGGAAATGTACCTCGGCCGAATGGGATCCTCAATGTCACGTCGTGGAGGCAACAAATGGTGAAGTTTTGGCCTTGAGAAATCGGCAATAGTAGGTCTCTTTAGCTCTTGCACCACGGTATATTGACGACGGTAATCATATCCATCCCCAACAAATTTCTCTTCACGGTAGTTTCCACGTTTAAATCCCGAGGCGACTCCCTTTCTCTTCGATGCCAACAAGGAGGCGGTGACATGGAATCCCTCTCGGTGAAAGAGTAATCTCGGTCTCGGTCGCGGTATCTATGATGCTTTCGGTGGCGTGGAGGTGAGTAATCTCGATCATCATAATAATGAAGGTCGATATGTCGAGGTCGGCGATATGACTCATGATGTCGGTGGCTCGGACAATGGCTCGGAGAAAAGTCCCTCTCGGATGGAAAATCGGAATAATCATCGTCACAAGCCCGGTTACCATTGCTTCTAGCCATGATGTCACCTCGATCGTTGTAGGAGAAATGGAAGGATGAACGACTTCAACCTTTCATACACAACACTCAAAGAAAACGATCAAACCAAACTAAAACTAATCACAAGAACACAAATCAAAACACGTTGCCTAAATTACTCCCCGGCAACGGCGCCATTTTTGTTTGCACAAAAAGTTTATTTATTATTTACCGAAAAGCCCTACGAAAGTAGATTCCCCCGGGTCGATCTCTCGAGGAGTAATACTATCGGCACGTGTATCTCATCGTGTGCTTGTATTTAGTTCGAGTTTTAAAAAAGAGATAAAAAGAAAAAAACAAATAATTAACAACTAAATGGGGGAGGGGGGGGGGGGGGGGGGGGGTTTGCAATGAATGATAATAAACTAAGCAAAAATCAAGAAGCAAACAAGTAAAATGAATAACAAACGAGAGAAGATATCAAATGTGAGAGATGTTAGGGAATTAGGTTCCTTTGCTTTCAAGGGATGGGTCGACACACAATAAAACTTTCGATTTTCACAAAACTGAGGTCGTTTAGGTACGATCGCGTCGTCCACTAGTGATGCACCTCGAGGAGGTCCTCAACACGGGACGACATTGAACCGTACCTAAACATCGCTCGACACAAGCACGTGATCCACTAGTGATGTTCCCCGAAGAGGATATTCAACACGAGACCCCACAACTTGCACCTAGCAATTCCTCAATTTATAAACAATGTTGTTTAGGTACGATCGCGTCGTCCACTAGTGAACCTCGATGAGGTCCTCAACACGAGACGACATTGAACCGCACCTAAACGTCGCTCGACTCGAGTGCGTGGTGTTTAACTAAAAAGTGTTATCTCGATTTAATAACCCGTGTCGTTTCTCTAAGAGAGTAATGCTATCGGAGAGTGTAATTAGTGTCGATTGTTTGTCAAAAGCAAAAAAGAGAAAGCAAATAGAACAAGTAGTACTAATGGGGGGGGGGGGGTTCAAAGTTTTGGAATATGAAATAAGCAAGCGATAAATAAACAAGCAATAAAAAGTGACGAACAAGTTTCAATTAAAGGAAATGAAAGCTAGGGGAGGGGTCGTATTAGTTGAAGTTAAGGCCGATTTTCTCCACATGAAAGGGTTGTTAAGTTAAATGTGTCGTCTCTCGTGTCGACCTCGGTTATACCCAATCCGAGATTCAAACCTTGGTCCCCACGAGATTCTCAACGATTTAACCAACAGCGGGTTTATTGACCGTAAAGTGCGAATCAATCGAGCCGGCCACGCACAACCGTGATTAGGCCAAGGGGAAGTCGGGAAGGCCAAACTCGTGCTAAAGCAACGAGTCTACTATTTAGGGAGGACTTGGTCCGTCTCTCCCTCAATAAAAATACCGACTACCCCGATTTTCATGCTAGAACCCGAACCTACACAACAAATATTACTAACCCACCCCTTACAAGGTATTTATCCAACAATCATCATCAACAACAACAAGATATCAAAACAAGAATTCATGCTCAAACCAAATAATAGCATAAATATGAAAGTAGTCGAAATAGAAAATAAGTTGTACCACGACGATCTCCTATTCGATACGAACAACGTTTGTGCTTGGCTTGAATGTCGAATCTTGATGCAAAATGAAGATTAAAAACTAAAACCCTAAAATCCTAGTGAGAGAAAATAAATTGGTGGGTGTTGTGTGTGTTAGGTGGGGTGTAGAAGATTAAAAAATGGAATGTGTGTGTCTTTTTGTCCCTTTTGCTAGCCTCCTTTTGTCTTCAAAATCATGTGGGAAATGACCAAAATGCCCCTCCAATTAAGCTCCATTTGAAAAGTCAAACCGAGTCAACGCCTAACACTTCTTTTCACCATCTCTTCGATTTTGTCGTTCTTTTGCTCGTCTTTCGCCCGTTTTCGCTCCCGTCTCACCTACATGTGTCCGAACATAAAATAAATCAAAAGAAGAGAAAAACACAAATAACTACATAAACAAAAACACAAAAATAACCAAAAATCACATAAATAAACATCACAAAAACGTGCAAAACAACTCCCCCACACTTAAGACATTGCTTGTCCTCAAGCAACAAAACACCACAAAAAACATAAACAAACACAAAAGACCTAAATCAACTCACTCTCCGAATTTTGTAGAAAGAACTATGCACCATAAATCAATCAAAACAAGCCACGTCAAAATTTCAACTCGAAACAATATATTCCACCGACTTAAAGCATAGAATCAAAGGCTCAAATATAAATTTCCCTCACAAGCTAACTCTCTTATTTTACCATACAAGCTAGGTTCACTCCAACAAAAATCGACATGCAAGCGAAGGAGGCAAAATCGAACAAAAACTTGCACGTATGAATAATCGGCTCAAATGAAAGAATTAAAACAAGAATGCCTCAAGTAATGAATATAAGTGTCAAGAAAATCACCACCATATGCTCACACGTAAGAAAAGACTCCACCTATCAAAGTTAGTTATCTCGAAAATCAAAGAATATTGATCATCTATAGGGTGTAATGGGGCTCGGTTAAGGGAATTCGGGAAATTTTTGGGAAAGTGGACTTGTCAAATCAAAGCAAATCTCCTTATTTCTCCGAAGCACCATATCATGAATTTAAAGAACACCAACTCGACACTTTTAGAATCAACCCTTTATCACCTCACACAAAACTCACGTTCTCGTCTCAAGGAAAAATCGTACACACTTAGGTGCAAAAACAAGAGCACCAACTATTATTATAATAAATAATACTATATTTTGTGAGGTAAGAACACCTCTTTTTACTTATTTTCTCTTCATTTTTTTTATTATTATTATGTGTGTATATATATATATATGTGGACATCAAAACGACAAACTCGCCACAAGACGTCACTCGAGAACGGATCATAAATCAATCGTGGCTACTACACACCCACAAAGATCAAACGATACTCGAGATTGAGAAGAGACTACGGAGATTTCTTTTGTTTGGGTTGGGCGACAAGGGGTACGCCAAAGTTAGATGGGTTGATATTTGCCGACCTGCTAGTGAGGGTGGACTGGGTATTCGTGATCTCACTGCTCAGAATCGAGCCCTTATGACCAGACACATCTGGGCTATTCTGAGTCAGGATCCAGAATCTGTTTGGGTTAGTTGGATTCAGGAGAATCGATTGAGGAGGCATTCCTTTTGGAGTGCTAAGGTGCCGAGGTCATGCTCCTGGAGTTGGCGTCAGCTTCTTAAACTACGCCCAGCTGTGTTTCCAGCTATACAGATGCGGGTCGAGGATGGATCTCAGTTTTACCTTTGGAGGGACTCGTGGCATCCCCTAGGTCGATTGGAGGAGGTGTGTTAGTTGGGACTGTGTCTTAGGAGGCTTCTTAGGGCTGCGTCGTTGAGTATGGTCATAGTTGATGGGATGTGGAGATGGCCAACAGACTTTGCAGCGGAGTTCGTTGATCTTATGGATGGCTTGCCGAGTATAGATGTGAGGACAGATACAGTGCGGTGGACACTATATCGATCAGGGACCTACACTTCTGAATCGGCATATACTCTTTTCCGCTCGGAGGGTCCTAGGGTGCAGTGGGCTACCCTTTTGGCTGGACCAGGACGTATCCCACGACATTGCTTCATTCTATGGATGGCTATCTGAGGTTGGTTGCCGACTAGAGATAAGCGTTGGATTGGTCGGGAGAATGACTCGTGTGTATAATGTGGTGGGGAGAGCGCGGAGACACACTCTCACCTTTTCTTTGAGTGCCCCTTCTTACGGGATTGCTTGCGGAGGCTCAAGGTGGAGGTGGGATTTCTATGGCCACGTGGTAGTTGGCATAGTGCTGTATTACGGGCTTCTAGTCGTTGGCGTGGGAAGCACTTGATATCATGCGCGTATAGTGGACTTCTCTCAGCTCTGATCTATTTTATTTGGCTCGAGAGGAACACGAGGATTCATGAGGCTCAATCGGTGTCGCCTGGAGTTGTGGCCTCTCAGGCGATCTCTATCATTCAGGAAAGGATCCGCTCGTTACGACTTCCTGATTCTCTTCAGGCACGTGCGCTGAAGAGGGTATGGCATATAGCGTGGTGATTGTGTTTGTATTCTTTAGTCTATATGTTTAGTTGGTTGGTTGGAGAGCTATTCTGTTAGCTCGGTGATGCGATAGAGATTTCATTCCCTATGCGCTTATTGTATCATATACTTTTTTCTTTTATATGTAATTGACTTTTAAAAAAAAAACAAAAAAACAATTAGCTATATATTTGATTTAGTATTTGCATGAATATCATAAAAAAATACTTTTAGAATACAAAATCAAATCTATTTGCATGAATATCATCAAAAAATACTTTTAGAATACAAAATCAAATCATTGGATACTTATTTCATTGTACATTCGAAATCCACAAACAAAATAATAAACACATATAAATTGTTGAAACAAATACAACACACCTCATACTTCCTTTAACAACTAAAAAAATTCATACTTGGGTTATCATTTCATAAAACATCTATATGGAATCTAAATCAAATTATACTGCAAAACAAAAAAAACCAAATAAGTAATAAGATAAATAATTTAAAGGGTTTTTAATTGTTTTAAAATATTATTATGAATTTTTTATAAAACAAAAAAATCCTTAACTTGATTAATACATATCTCTATTATCGAATCTAAATTGATAATTCAGATGATACGGCAAAACAAAAAAATCAAAAAAAAAAAAACTTTTTTTAAATTTGAAACACTAACTTACCATCTTCCATCAGGATATTTCAGTGCACAACTGTAGCAATAACTAATACAAAAATATCGAAATCGTAATGGATCACTCAAATACGTACCTCCATTGGACCCCACTCAACAACCACATTTCCAACCTTGTGTGCATATTTCTCAGAGTACTGCTGACTGCTGAGTAAAATGAGCACCGACCCCAATCCACAGATCTTGTGGCGCACAAGGCGTGCTACATGTTTCTACGAGATCAATATCAGTGAAGTGTTGGGATTTGCGCCCAATTCCGTCTACAAGAAACGATAAACAAACACGAACAAAATAAACGAGAATAAAAGAACACAAGAATTATAGTGGTTCACCCAAATAGGCTACGTCCACTCTCGCCGCTGCAGATCTTTCACTAGAATAATAATAGACGACTCCGGAGAGTTTACAAACATACTATTGTGGATCGTTTCTAGCTCATCTAGAAACCCACACAATAATCTCTCTATTTGTATTCTCACGACTCTCGACTATTTTCTCTACTCTAGTATTTCACGATGATGGGGATAATGAAATACATGAATGGGGATCTCTATTTATAAGGGTAGAAACCTAAACCCTAATCATAAAATAGGTAGGAGTCCAAATCATAAAAGGACACAAGATCACATCTAGAATCTTCCTCACTAATTAATTACCCAACTAATTATTCTCCTAATTTGACTCCACATCCCAACAATCTCCCACTTGGAGGCAAATCCGATCACCTCCCAATCTCCCACTGCAGCGGTATCCCCGGTCTTCACCAACATCGCCCAGTCGAAGTTTCCACCAACTTCGACGCATCGCGACTTCTCAGGTTCTTCCAGGCTTTCTTCACATTGTCATCCCCAACCTTCTCATCACCTCGCAACTCCCTTTCGGACTTTCGAAATCGCAACATTGAAATCAAGCTTCCCAAAGCTCCCAAATGTCGCCTCCCCGAATTGCTTGTGATACGGCTAACTCCCACTCTATGGACAACGTCGGCATTCGCATGCCCGTCGTCTATCCCCGACGACTCCTTTCGAGAACCACCGACATTCTCACCGTTAGTTTCACGATTCCCTTGCATACTCCTCTTCGTTTCCAGAATCCTCATCACCGGACTCTCTCCAAAACGATCCTCAGATCTGCATCCAAATTGTCTAACAACTCCCATCGCATGGGAAATGTCGGACTTCTCATCAATGCTATTCGAATTTTTCATAAGACTTCCTCCAGCAGAGTCGCAAGGAATCTTACCCGAACGCATTACCTCGTCTCTTACCAACGAGTCACTCTTTGACAATAACGAGCTCATCCCGTTTCTCATTGCCCTATTGCTCGAATTTTCAGCCAACATTGCTACGTCGTCTCGCTGTGAAAGCATATGATTGAACATCGAGACCTCCTCCGGTTGGTATACATGGGCCACATCTACCGGAACATCTCCCCTATCATATCTCAGCTCTCCATCTTTCGATTCTCTCTCGGCCACCGAGAATCGTACTCTTCTCTGCTTCTTGAGACACGGACTCCGATCCATATGAGGTTCCTCCAAACTCACCTTTGGTTGCAACCTTCTTTTGCTCATATGACCCAGCCCACAATGCTCAGGCACATTGGTGTCGTCGGCCACACCAATGTCACGACCACAAGTCGTAGTGTAAAGGGTACCTGTCCTTCGACCACGAGCAATAATCATCGCACCCTTTGACACCTTCCAAGACCCATTCTCGAACGTAACTTTGTGTCCACCCCTCTCAAGCTGGCTAACCGAGATCAAATTCCTCCACAGCTTCGGCACACACCTTACATTCGACAGCTTCAACGTCTGCCCAAACGACGTTTTTAATCTCACGTTACCAACACCCACGACGCCCAAGGTCTTTCCATCCCCGAGATGAACCTTACCGTGATCTCCGGCAACGAAATCCTCCATGCCTTCACGTCTCGTCGTTGTGTGAAACGATGCTCCCGAGTCAAGCACCCAAGAGTCTCCGAGAGGCTCAAAAGATGTTAGCAAGACATCTCCACTCTCGTCTTTTTCCGTCACCGCATTTGTCCCGCCTCCTATCCCCGAAAGCTCTCCACAATGCCTCTTTAAGTGACCAAGTTTTCTGCAATTCCAACACTTGAATTGGTTCTTCTTTGGGTTGCTCGAACTCACCCTTCCGCTGCGTTTAGAATTCCCATAGCGATGCTCACATCGGCTCATAGACATGGCCGACGTAGTCGAAGTAGATGCTTCTCCAAAATCCCTCCTCCGAACTCCCTCGGCAAGGACGCGGTCCCTCACATCTTCAAGCTTCAACTTCCCACCTCCTATAGAATCACCCAACGCCTTTCTTATTGGTTCCCAGCTAATCGGTAGCGATGCCAATAAGGTCAGGGCCAGAACTTCATCATCAACCTCGATCTCAAACGAAACCACTTCTTTGACAATCGAGCTGAACTCGTTCACTTGAGTCGCAACCACACCATCGTCTTCCATCTTCAAATGGAACAACCTCTGCAACAGCGCCGCTTTGTTCGTCACCGATGGCTTCTCATACAGCTCGGACAACATCTTCATCATCCCCGCAGTTGTCTTCTCCTTCATCACCTTCTTCGCGATATTTTCCGACAACGTCAAACGGATAATTCCGAGTACTTGTCGATCAAGGATAGCCCAATCCGCCTCGCTCGTCTCCTCCGGCTTCGCGCCTTCCAACGAGTGATGAATATTGTTCTCGTCCAAATAGTTCACGATTTTCATCCTCCAAGATGCGAAACCCAAGCCATCAGATCTCGTAACTCCAAAGGTCGTGATGTCTCCCATCGTTTCTTCGATTGTCCAGCTTTCCAACCAAAGCTCTGATACCAGTTGTTGGGATTTGCGCCCAATTCCGTCTACAAGAAACGATAAACAAACACGAACAAAATAAACGAGAATAAAAGAACACAAGAATTATAGTGGTTCACCCAAATAGGCTACGTCCACTCTCGCCGCTGCAGATCTTTCCACTAGAATAATAATAGACGACTCCGGGAGTTTACAAACATACTATTGTGGACAAACGCACACACACGTATCACAGTATTCTCGCTCTCGTCTATTCTATCTCTCTAGTATTTTTCACGATGGTGGGGATAATGAAATACATGAATGGGGATCTCTATTTATAAGGGTAGAAACCTAAACCCTAATCATAAAATAGGTAGGAGTCCAAATCATAAAAGGACACAAGATCACATCTAAAATCTTTCTCAATAATTAATTACCCAACTAATTATTCTCCTAATTTGACTCCACATCCCAACATGAAGGTCTTGTTGCATGGAATAGCTAAAATAGGCAACGGATTTCTAACAAATTAGATCACAAATATTAATAGACCACGGATTCTAACACAATCTCTAACAAGCAAGGCACTAATTAATTCCAACAAAAAGAGCCAACAAATAGCAAACTCCACAAAGATTATACTTTTGTTGCGTGGAAGGAAACCTTTAGTAAATCTCATAATTTTTTAATTATTGTATTCCTTCTCAAAATAGGGAGAAATTTGATTGAAAAAGTGAAAATTTTATTTTTACTAAGTGTAGAGATGAATCAAAAGGCAATGATCTATTCGTCCTTATAATATATAATTTATCTAGCAATTGTTGTCATATGTTTTAGCCATTAAATTATGTTGTGTTCACACTTATTAATAAACAATTTTAGCCGTTAAATTATGTTGTGTTCACACCTATTAATAAACAATAACCGCTAGATTAAATTTGTGTTCACTGATAATTAATTAGCGTAATTATTTTTAATTAATTAATGTAATTATTTATTTCTTTATATAATATAATTTAAATTTATAATCTCCCCCTTATTATAGTAAATATTCACTTGAAATATTTAAAATATCACTTTTATTCTTTTTTTTTATTTCTTTATTCTATTATATTACTATTTATTTATAGTACTAAAATTAATTAGCGTTGGTGATGAGAGAGAATTTGCATTTTTTTAATATATTTAACCGTTAATTAATCAATTTATATTATATAAACAATAATAATTTGCATTTTTTAATATATTTAACCGTTAATTAATCAATTTATATTATATAAACAATAATATCGAAATTTTAAGTAAATAAATCTATCCCTTATTTAAAGCAACTAAATAAATTTGATATTATCTACTATTTATATTACTATAATCATGAATAATTCAAATCTGTGTCTATATATAAATTACGTAATTTTCACTCACTATCTACCTCTCCCTTTCCTATTTTTTTTATTTGTTAATGCTCACTTTTTTTATTCTTCAATAGGTAAACATTCTTTTACTAATTTGATTTTAATTTAAATATTATTGTTTGATAATTAATGTTTTTATTTTGTATAGCCTTCAAATGTAAGTATCTTTTACTAATTCGAATTTTAATTTTAATATTATCGTTTAATCATTAATATCAATGTAAGTATCTTTTACAAATTTGAATTTTAGTTTTAATATTATTGTTTGATCATTAATATTTTTATTTTTTGCAGCATTCAATATATGTAAGTATTTTTTACTAATTCTAATTTTAGTTTTAATATTATTGTTTATTGATTATAATTGTATTTTAAATATAACAATTTATTTGGTAATGCTTTTTGTATTTTTTTTCCAGTTTTTGTATTTTTTTTTTGTCTTTTTAAAAATTATTTTTTTGCATATCTTTTGTATTTCTTATTTTTTTTATTTTTTAGATTTATTTATAAGTAAAAGACTATGCAAATCGAACGATCAAAAGATCGAAACATTGGATTGCAAAATGTTTAAATGGAATCAAGTTTTAATAAGTTTAGAGTATTTTGCGTTAATAATTTATTTATCTTTTATAATTTATAATATTTTATGTAACTAACAATTATTATTTTAATAAAATTTAAAATATTTCTATTTAATTTTATTCTAATTTTATTTATTTGTAACTTACGCAACCGTATTTTTATTTAATCCTTATAATATATAATTGAATTAACATTTGTGACATATATTTTAAGCGTTTGATTTATTTGTGTTCACACTAATTAAAAAATAATCTAAGATTAAGAATTTTGTGTAATAAATTACGTATTTATGTATTTAATTAATTAAGATTAAATATTAATAAATATTGGTGTAAACAAAATTCTTAATCTTACCATTCGATTTTATATAATTTATCTTTATAAACTCCTTAATTATAGTAAAAATTGACATGAAAAATTCAAATTATTAAATAAATTATTTTTTAATATCTTCTATTAATATATTCACTTTATTTCTTATTTATCATATATTATTTATTTATTTATTTTATCATATAAATCTTAATAGATAATAGTATTAATATTAATTTGTATTAATTATTATATCATATTAATAAATTAATATTAAGTAAATTAGGTTGCATTTAATTTAATTTACCTTATTCTATTTTCATTAGTCAATTAAATTATAAATTTTCAACCAAAGTATCCCGATTTGATTCTATAATTTGCGATTTTTATTCAATTAATTTTCAAAAATTATAGAAAACTTAATTTGATTTTACCCCTATAAAAAGTCTTCATCTTTTACTCATTCTCAACTTCGATAAATTATTTTTTCTAATATGATTATGATTTAATTATGTATTAACATTTTTGATAATGCATTATTGTTATTATCATCATCATTAATAATTCTTTTTATGATTTAGAATATCAATTTTCTAAAAGGAACGCGGAGAATATGTTTGATTTTTATTCAATTAATTTTTAAAAATTATAGAAAACTTAATTTTACCTCTATAAAAAGTCTTCATTTTTTTACTTATTCTCAACTTCGATAAATTATTTTTTCTAATATGATTATGATTTAATTATGTATTAACATTTTTGATAATACATTATTGTTATTATCATTATCATTAATAATTCTTTTTATGATTAAGAATATCAATTTTCTAAAAAGAACGCGAAAAATATGTTTGATTAAATGCATTCGGTTGAGTTCTTAAATACCAAAAATTGTTCCAAACTACCAAACCATGAACTTGAAGGTTGATATTATTATAAACTTTTTTACTTAAATCTAAATATTCCATAATTTGTAATATGAATGTAACTTTTTTTTATTGTATTATTTCAATTAGATTATTCACTTAATATTTATTTGTCCATTGTCAATAGCACTATTCCAACTAACAAATAGTTGAATTAAATACTCACGGGTAAGTGGACTAGTTTTTACAATCCAATTAATTACTAACAAATTAATTAGTGATTTTCAAACTTTATTTTTATCTTAATTTTCTATTTTTATCTTCAGGTATATGATTAAGGTCCTAAGTGTTTTAATATATATAAATACACTAATCTTTAGTATAATTGTAAAAGAGTAAAAAATTCCGAAACCAGCCTTTTCTTTGTATCATTTAACAATTAACAACAATCTTTGAAATAATTTTAAAATTCGTATTTCTAAAATACGTAGTATACATAATATGCTATTTCTATCATACATTTATTTCTCACATCCGAAATCTCTACGAAACTATCAATTAAATCTCAGTTGTGTAGTATACATAATATGCTATTTCTATCATACATTTATTTCTCACATCCGAAATCTCTACGAAACTATCAATTAAATCTCAGTTGTGCAAAAGAAAATCGAACACAGGTAGCCTCCCTCCTCCGTTGAATCGCCTCCCTGGATTCCACCCTCCGCGGCCGCTCCTCCTCCTCGTCGTAATCCCTCCAAGTCGCTGCCGCACGAGCCGAAAGAGATTCCAAATTTACTAATCTGCACTTTCTACCAGAATTCGCTCACCATCGGCGGATGTACTTCAAATCGCTTGAACTCTGGAAGATTTCACTCACCATGGGCGGCGAAGTATGGGAACCCTAGACGATCTAGTCTGGTAGGTTATTCCTAATTTCTGCGTGCAGTAGATCTTAATTTGTCTCGTAATTAGAAGAATTTTACACATGCAATAATTTTCTTGTAAGCCCTGAGCTTTAAAATTTTGGGGATTGTCCATTTTTTTTCAATGTTGAAATTTTTATAGATTTGAAAGTTCCAGATCCAGTTTGATTTCATGTTTGTGTTTTTCTAGTTTGAGTTTGTTGTCACTTAATTTTTGTGAAGATATTTATAGTTTGATATCTAATTTGAAACTTATTTTGAAATGTATTTTGATGTACTATTTTATATTCATGAATGTATTCAACATCGACTAGATTGCTTAGTAGTTTGCAAATGGATTTGAACTTATTGTTGATCAGACATTTTTATTCACCATTACATTACTAGTTCACTCACTAATTTATACTGTAAGTGTTTTTAACAATATAATGATATACACATTTATATTCAAAGGTATAATCATTGTAACTCATTGCTTCCTTTTATTGCAGATTAAGATAGTTACGCTACATAATGCGGTCGAGGACGTTTGCGACAGGACTCAGTTCGAACAAGCGCATATTAAGAACTGTTACCACGTCTCTCTCTTCATCGAAAACAAAGACAACGACTTGGGGTACATATCTATCTGTCTATATTGATTGAATTCTTATTTTCCTAAGTTTCGAATTACGCTGAATTAGGAACAATCGTATTGAGGACTGTACATCCCTTAAGACAGTGCACATTCCATAAATGGAATGTCTTTTCACAACTTTATCCTCTCAATACACTTTTATTTACCTTTATACCACTACTTTTTCAACTAACTACTTTATTACTTACACATCAATACCAATTATACCCCTACTTTATATTATAAAATACACAAAAAATTACTTTTTCTTAATCTACGTGTAAATTTCTCTATGCATAGTTTAGAGGGAAAGAGGGAGTAAATGGCATGGCTATTAATATAGGTTCCAAAAATAGAATACGATATGTAGTTTAGTGATTAATAATTCAATATGCATGTTGTAGTTTATTAGCACTTTTATTATTTGTATAGCATAATTACTAAAACATTCAATTTTTTAATTGATTTTTAGATCCGGACGCGGAGGAGGTGTCACTGTTTCCGAAAATCTTCTTTGAATCTGATCGGTACGTGTGCGATATTTGCGACAGGGGTTTCCAGCGCAACTATAGCTTTCAAATGCACCAGCGGTGGCACAAGGTGTCGTGGAAGCTGATGAAGCGCGAGAGCTCGACGGTGAGGAAGAGTGTGTTCGTCTGTCGGAGATGAGCTGCCTCCACCACGACATCTGCCACACGCTCGGCGACCTCGTCGGGATAAAGAAGCATTTCCAGTAAAAACACAACAACTAAAAGTTTGTGTGTATTTGAATAGTTGTTTTTCGTATAGTTTTCACTTTATTCTATTCGATAATATCTATGAACTTCTCATCTCTAATTTTAAAAGTCATTTTATTACATAGAAACAATTTTAGTTTTTATACTAGATTTTTATTTTTGTAATTTTATTGTCTGTTGAAATTCATTTTATGTGTATATTATATAGTGGTTTTGCATATAGTTCTAGGTTTATTTAACCTTAATAGTTTACTAGGAACTTATTTTATGTGTATAGTGGTTTTGCACGTAGTTTTAAGATTTATTTAATCTTAATAGTTTACTACAAACAAAATTAGCAAAAAATTGGTAATTTTCTTACACAAAATTAGAAATGAAACTAGCAAAAAATTGGTATACAAAAACTAGAAAACTTGAAATTGTATTACACAAAAAATACGAACGAAACTAGGAGAAAATTGATAAATATAATATACAAAACTAGGAATGAAACTAAAATAAGTGTAAAACATTCAAAACTAGGAATGTAACTAAAATAAATGTAAAGCATACAAAACTAGGAATGAAACTAAAATAAATGTAAAGCACGTCTTCGCCCTAGTGCCATTTTTTTTTATCCGGGAATGAATCTCATTACCTGGTGTCAATTTTTTATATCCGAGAATGAATCTCATTTTTAAACACATGTTCTTGACGCCGGTCGAGCCCGTTAGGATCATTGAAAACGTGTAATCGTCGGGCTTTTCATTTGAGCGGCATAGCTCTCTGACCAAGTCGAAAGACCACTGGACGGGCCGTGCTTCAAATAGCCTAATATAAAATGAGAAACATTAACATTGTGGGAAAGAGGGAACAGTAGACACCACAATGGTGTCTCCAAAGCTGCCAAATACCATTTCCTATCACCATCTACCTCAACAGCTCACCAATGTAATATAAACAATAGACACACACACATGGAGCATCTTTTATGGGGTTACAAATCTCAAATTAAAAGAAAAGTTAAATAACGAAATCAAAAGAATTCAGTCGAGATACAAAAGAAAATGAATTATGAATTGAAAATAAATTATAAAGTCACCGACGAAAAGAAATATCACAACTTTGTTGATGCTGACCTTCATATCTGTCAATGAAGCCTTTCTCGTCGTACTTGGGGCCTGGGGTGTCGATGCTGATCTTCTCGCGTCGCCACGACCATTGGCTAGGTATTGGGATCGAACTCTTCGATGCCGTCGATGGCGATGTCAAGTTTGAAGTGGGCATCATAGGAGGAAAGGGGGACAGGGGATGTCGAGGTCATCGACTTGCTCTTGGGTTCGCTTTGAAGTGGGAACGCTCGGTGTTGACCGTCTCATCGCGATGCTCGCCCCGCCGCGGTCGTCTATGCGTTCTTTCCAGGGGGAGGCTGATAAGGTTCTGTTTCCAAGCCTCGACATTCTCTTCGCGAAGAGAAAAATGTTGACCTAATATAAAAGAGATTAGGGTTTCTTCCAAACAAAACGTGATTATTCAAAGATTAAAAATAAATTATTGTAATGTAAAGGGTACATTAGACTTTTTAATTTTGTAAAAGTGTCTTAAAATATAATTGAAAAACATAACAATATCTTAAAACATAATTAAAAAAACTTACAATTAACTTTTTCATAGTAAGACCAATCTTTAGTATTTTATTATAGTTTCATAGAGATAATTTCACTAACCGTCCTGTAACTAAAGCGGATTCCAATTTTCGTCCTGTATTTAATTTAAAAATCAAATGTCGTCTTTTTTGACCAATTTTGACTGAAATTCGCAGAAATTGATGACGTGGCCAATTTTGACTGAAAAATTAACCTACGTGGCATGCTGACTCGATTTGGGCGGTAAAAAAGAGATGGCATTTTCGTTATTACGTAGTAAAATTGGGTTAAAGCCACAAACACACATACTACACCACATAAAAAACGGGTTGGAAGTCTTTTTTCAGAATTCGTATCCCTAAATCCCAAATCAGCTATCAACCCTAAATTCTCAAATCCAAAAATTCAACCAAGATCTTAGCTTTAGGGCCACTACGGTCGGATTCAGGTAATCTCGTTACACTCGATTCAGGTATAGTGTTCAATTTTAAATAATATTTTCTGGAACTGAGATTCAAGAATTGATTTTTATTTAATTTTCTCTTCTCTTCCATTTTCTTTTGCTCAAGAATAATGTCAGGAAAATCTGATTACTCGAGGACTAGTTTCCAATCAAGTCATCTCAAATATGAAAATAAGCTTTGTCGGCTATGTTTTAAGAAACTTCAAATTCGAGTTGTTGCATCCAAAACTGAAAATCAACATAGACTGTTTTATTACTGTGAAAAACACACATTTGACTCATGGTGTAACCCAACAAATGATGTTGAAGAAGAAGAAATTGAGCAAGATTTGAATGTGCCTGTGGAGGAGCCTGGATATCTGAAGGAACTGGGAAAGGAACTTGAGAATTTGAAGGAGCTGAGAAAGGAGCTTGAACATTTGAAGGAGCTGAGAAAGGAGCTTGAGAATGTGAAAAAATCAGTGCATGATGTACCTTTTCTGATTAGACTTGGTGTGGTTCTGCTTCTTGTAGTCATCATTGTTCTTATGCTCAAATAAGTGTTGTTTTTATAATTTAGAATCTTGTAATGAATAATGTATTTTGTTTTGAATCTTGTAGTGAATTTTTGTTTTGAATCTTGAAATGAATCTGGTATGGTTCTTTGTTTTATCCATCCATCATATTTTTAGTTTTACTGAACATGTTTTGAATATTCTGCTTCTTGAAGTGCTAATACAGTTAAAGAGATAAATGATAGATTGAAGTGTTAATATTGAAGTGCTAATACAACTAAAGAGATAAATGATAGATCAAAAGTTGTCATCCAATACATAAGACAAAACATAAGACAACAATTGTTTGTAGTACAAAAGGTCAACCATAACAACTTCCCAAAATATTAACCCTTCCAAAGTTTGGATCACAAAACATAATCATCCAAAACAAAACATAATACTAAGTTTTACTTCCCAAAATATTAACCAACCAAAGTTTAGGATCACAAAACATTAATTAAATCTTCTTGGCTTTCCCCTTTCCATTCTTCTTCACATTAGACATTTGAAGTTGATCCCATGGTGTAGGTCCTTGTTGCATTGGCCTGCCACTGGTAGCACTGGTAGCTTGACTTAAAAGAGCTTCAAATTCAGAGTTATCTTCATCCACCAATGCCCTCTGCCACATAGAAAACTCATTAAATTCAGAGTCATGAGAATGTGAGTTTTGTAAACAATAATTTCATACCTGTCCAGAAGTCATAGTGCTTCCAGTTTCACCAATGCTGCAGCTGCCCCTTCCTCTTCCTCTTGCAGCCCTGTCTCTGGCCATACTAGCTATAATAGTTTTCTTTGTCCAATGCACCTTCTGAGGCACTTGAGAGACAGTAGCATGAGAGACAGTAGCAGTTGTTTGAGTCACTTGAATGTTATGATCAGTTGAGGTTGAGGCAGTAGGTATGCTTGAGGCAGGTGGTATGTTTGGAGGCACTTGAATGTTAGGGTTGATGCATGATTTCCTGTTGTGGCCTGGTACCCCACACTTTCCACACTTCACAGTCTTTTGTTGCCTTCTCATCTTGGTTTCTTTTTTATTTTCTTTTTCATTGGGATCAATCCTTCTAGCCTTCTTTGGTCTGCCAACCCCTCTTCCAAAAGCAGGTGGTAGTGGAGGAATATATAGAGACTCCATCCAATCAATGGTGTCAGAAATAGGCATCAAGTTTGGCTCATAAACTTTTCTGTATGTATTCAGGTTGTAGCATTCTTCTACATACTTTTCTGGATCCTCTCTTTGATGGCAGATTGCTGATAAAGCATGATTGCATGGTATGCCACTCAAATCCCAGAGTCTGCAAGAGCACTTCCTTAACTCCAAGTCCACTGCAAATTGAGATCCATCACTACACTCCACTTGGTAGTGTCTATTATTAGACTTGAAGGGGATACAATCACCCATATTATCCATATGCCTCCTCAGTATCTTCTGAATTCTAGGTGGCAGGATTCCAGACCACTTCAAATTTGCCCTATCTCTGTTTGCTTGGAATCTCTCCATCAACCATAGTCTAATCCACTCAAAAAGAGTAAGGATTGGTTTCTCTCTTGCATCCAAGATGCAAGCATTAAAGCTCTCACATGCATTATTTAGCAACATATCACACTTAGAAGTTTCACTAAAGTGTGACTTAGACCACTGTTTAGGATCCTTGTCATTAAACCATGCTGCTGCCTGCTCACTCAGATCACTAACCTCCTTCATTTTTTGCTTGAATACCCCTTTTGTACTAGCCCTGGCACACCTCCACATTGCTTCCTTATTAGCCAACCCAATGAAACCAGCAGTTTGAAAGTTGTTGTGCATGTGTCTCACACAAAATCTGTACTCAGCATCAGGAAACACATCTGCCATGGCCTGAATTAATCCTTTCTGCTTGTCAGACATGAAAGTATAGTTGTTATGCCTCTGGATATGCAAATCATGCTTCAAATTGATGAGAAACCAATCCCAATTTGCCCTATTCTCCACATCCACCACAGCATATGCTATTGGAAATATAGCATTGCTTGGATCAACTCCCACAGCTGAAAGTAGGACTCCCCCTCTAGGTCCCTTCAACCAGCAGCCATCCACTCCTATAAAAGGTCTACAACCATTTCTGAACCCTCTTTTGACTGCCTTAAAACACATGTACATCTTGGAAAATTTCTGGTCTTCATCAATGTCTAGCACCACAGTTGATCCAGGATTTGACCTCCTTATTTCTTCAGCATAGTCCCACAGTTTAGTGTACTGGAGGTCAGGGACACCCTCAATTATCTGCAAAGCTGTCATCTTTGCTCTGTAAGCTTGCTGCTTTGAAATGCTAACATTCAACTTCCTTGTCACTTCTGTTCTCCACCCTTTTATGCTCCTTTTAGGGTCACATTGAAAATCAGCAACATGCTTCTGTCCCAACCATGTACTTGAGCAGTTTCTAACTTTGAAAACAGGAGCACAGTTGTGATTGGCTATGTACTTTCTGATCTGAAAAGTTGATTGTCCAGCAACCTTCAATGCATGACAAGCCCAACCACAACCATCTGCCTTGCATCTTGCATAAACTCTGATTTTGTCATTCTTTGGGAAATATAAATGCCTCTTTGTGTTGACAGCATGAGAGGTTATTGCCTTCTTAAAAATCTCCCTACTCTCAAAAACCATTTTCAGCTTGAAAACAGGATTATATATTACATCCTTGTTGAATTTTGGATACACTTCAGATGGCATGTCTTCATCAGAAATTCTCCTTTCATCAAAGTCTTCACCATCACTAACAACATCTTCTTCATCACTTGCATCATCTTCAGTTTCATTTCTCTCATCTACAAGTCCTTGGAACACATGATTGTCATCACTCTCTGAACTTTCACCTTCCATAACAACATAATCACTATCACATAAATCACTGAGATCATCAGTTTCCCCCTCAAGCACCTCCACATTAACAGTTTCCTCAAAATTATCAACCACATCAACAGGTTCCTCAAACTCCACATTAACAGGTTCCTCATAATGCACATCAACAGGTTTCTCAACAATATCTACAAGCACTTCAATCTCAGCAGGAGAATAACAGTCTATGAACCAAGCATACAAATCATAATCTGAAGTCAAAGGCTTGAAATCATCCAACATCATTCCATAAAATAATCTCTCCCCAGTAACAGATTGTTCTTCACAAAACTTGTGCAGATTTTTCATTGTGAAATCAGGTATACTCACGAAGTCATAACATGCAGTACTGCCCCCAACATAACATGTAGGATGTTTCGAAAATTTACCTCCATATCTCAATTTCACAGAAAAATACTCTGTTCCAGATCCATAGTTCGGCGCAGTAGCTTCTCAATGTTGACGAATTTTGGGCTTAACAGTTCTTGGCCGCTTGAACTTTCGACGCTTAACTGCTGGAGGTCCTCCGCCAGACTTCATGGATGATTACAGCTTCAACTAATATCTTGATTGAATTTTTAGATTTGGGTTTTTAGGGTTGATAGCTAATTTGGGGTTTTAGGGTTGATCAGTAATTTGGGAATTTGATATCTGATTAGGGATTTAGGGTTGGAAATTCTGAAAAGAAGAGGTTGCCCGATTTTTATGTAATTTGTTTTGTGTGTTTGTGGCTTTAACCCGGTTCTACCAGGTAATAACGAAAATGCCATCTATTTTTTACCGCCCAAAACCGAGTCAGCCATCCACGTATTTAATTGACCTGAGAATTTCAGTCAAAATTGGCCATCTCAGCAATTTCAGTCAAAATTGGTCAAAAAAGACGACATTTGATTTTTAAATTAAATACAGGACGAAAATTGGAATCCGCTTTAGTTACAGGACGGTTAGTGAAATTATCTCTAGTTTCATAAGCCAAACTATTTTTTTCTCTAAAATTCTCTATGATTAATTTGTGCAGATTAATGTTTATATACTATATATTAAAAATGAATAAGATCACTAAAGAACCTTTTCTAAGAAAAGGGAAAAAGAAAATTAATAAAGAAGATGCAAATGCATGAACTGAGGCCTTATATATTCCACCTATTCTCTTCCCACTCATACTACTACTACTATCTATCAGCCATTAATTCTCACGTAGTAAATGGAATTTCCCGTAGTTTCCAAATGCACTGTTTATCCCCAACAGAAATCCACCTTGCCCAACCTCAAACTCTCCGTTTCGGACCTCCCGATGCTCTCCTGCCACTACATCCAAAAGGGCGTGTTGCTCACGCGCCCCCCTTTCCCCATTCCAGACCTCCTCTCCCGATTGAATCATGCCCTCTCCGCGGCCCTCTCCCTCTTCCCGCCGCTCTCCGGCCGTTTCTCAACCGATTCCGACGGCCACGTTTACGTGGCATCTAACGACGCCGGAGTCGATTTCATCCACGCCGACGGTTCTCGTACTTGCTCCGTCGCGGACCTACTGGAGTCCTCCGACGGCGACGTGCCGGAGATCGCCAAAGCCCTGTTCCCCTTCGACGGAGTCGTCAGCTACCACGGCCATTTCCGCCCGCTTCTCGCCGTGCAGGTGACGGAGCTCTCCGGCGGCGCCGTTTTCCTCGCCTGCGCCGTGAACCACGCCGCCGCCGACGGGACGTCCTTCTGGAACTTCTTCAACGCGCTCGCCGAGCTCAGCCGCGGCGGCGCGGCGACGGGGACGATCTCGTCGGCGCCGGATTTCAGCCGCGACTCCGTCCTGATCTCTCCGGCGGTCCTGAAACTCCCCGCCGGCGGACCGACGTTCACCTTCTCCGCCGACGCCGCTCCGACGCGGGAGAGGATCATCCGTTTCAGCAGAGACTCGATTCTGAAGCTTAAAGCCGACGTCAACAGCCGAGCCGCCGTCGAAGGCGGCGGCGCCGGAACCGCCGACGCGGCGGAGCTGATGGGGAAACAGAGCAACGACGCGCTCTGCATCTCGTCGTTCCAGTGCTTGTCCGCCCTCTTGTGGCGAGGCGTAACCCGCGCGAGGAATCTGGAGCCATCGAAAACGACGACGTTTCGGATGGCCGTGAATTGCCGGCGGCGGCTGGAGCCTCGGCTGGAGCCGACGTACTTCGGGAACGCGATCCAGAGCATCGCGACTGAATCGACGGTGGGGGAGGTGCTGGGCAACGGCGTAGGGTGGTGCGCGAAGCAGCTGAACAGAAACGTGGCGGCGCACGGGAACGCTACTGTGAGGAGGTGCGTAGAGGATTGGGAGCGGGACCCACGGTGCTTTCCACTGGGGAATTTTGACGGGGCGACGATTACGATGGGTAGCTCCCCGAGGTTCCCGATGTACGAGAATGATTTCGGGTGGGGCAGACCCGTCGCTATCCGGAGCGGCCGGGCAAATAAATTTGACGGTAAGGTTTCGGCGTTTCCGGGTCGGGATGGGAACGGGAGCGTTGATTTGGAGGTGGTTTTAGCGTCCCAGACTATGGCCGGTTTACTTTCGGACTCTGAATTTATGCATTACGTGACAAATTAATTCAGGTTATCCAAGATGTAATTTGTTTGGTTTTTTGAAATAAATAATAGTACTCCCTCCCATATACATATTTTAGTAAAAATAAAAACATCTCATTTTAATCTTATTTATTAAATACTTACATTAAATTAAATTATTCATTCAAACATGTTTTTTTTTTCCTATAGCAAGTTTTTTTTTCAATTTTTTTACAATTTTCGTATTTATATTCAAATTCTTTTCATTTTTGAATATTAAAATTCAATTTTCTGAGTATTTTTCATCTACAAGTGTCAATAATGTACTTGTATCTTCATATTTTTGTTCATGCCCTCCAAAATTTGACCATGAATTACTCAATGAAGAAATAAAAAATAATTTTTTCATGACAAATTATACATCCAAAAATATCATAAATTAGTTAAAAGACGATCATGAAATCGAACATCCTATTATAGAGTTCGACGTTCAAGAGTTTACTGAGTAAGCTGCAACTAGATAAGATTATCAATTGCATATTTTTTGTTTTTTTTCATTATGTTTAACCAGTTGTTTGATTAAAGAGTTTCATCCTATTAAAATGAACTATTTTCAAAGAATTTTTTTCGTTCAATTGTCGTGGATATTGCATTTTGAATAAAGACTTCTCTATTACTAACATGCAATATTACTTATAGGCAATTTTCAAGCAAGATAAAGAAAGGTTTTATGTAACGAGGACTGATGGACAGTATATCGCTCATTATTAGAGAAAAGTGTCAATGCAAAATTGAAGAAAAACACGACAAAAGATGTACAGGATATGTTTAAAATTTAGAATGTGCTAACAATACAGAGAATATGGAAAATTCACAAGAGTATTGGGATATTGTATTCGGCCCACTATAAATGTCTAGTTGCCGAACTTCTCTAAAACTTCGAGCTGTTGGATGATGCGCCATCTAACATGGCTATAGAGCCTTGGGATAACCCGATGTCCTGGGTTCGACTCCTGCCAGTGGCGACTCCGACTCCTGCCAGTGACGACTCCACTCGAATTAATTATTCACTTGTTGGGCCTCCCCAAAGTGGTTAAAATCGGCCCACAAGTGAGGAAGAGTATTGGAGAATATATTCGACTCATTAATATAAATGTAAAGAAGTTCAACTTCTCTACCAGTTCGAGCTGTTGGATGAAGCGGTTTCTAACATGGTATCAGAGCCTAACCTTGTGGCAGGTCATGGGTTCGACTCCCTCAATGAGCGACTCCACCCGAATTAATTATCCACTTGTTGGGCCTTCCCCTGAGGTTGAAATCGGCCCACAAGTGAAGGGTAGTATTGTAGAATATATTCGTCCTACTATAAATTTTTAGTTGTCCAACTTCTCTAACAGTTCGAGTTGTAGAATGAAGCGATTTCTAACATGGTATCAGACCCTAACCTTGTGGATATTCGGCTCACTATAAATGTCTATTTGCCAACTTCTCTAACAGTTCGAGTTGTTGAATGAAGCAATTTCTAACATGGTATCAGACCCTAACCTTGTGGATATTCGGCTCACTATAAATGTCTATTTGCCGAGTTGTTGGATGAAGCGGTTTCTAACATGGTATCAGACCCTAACCTTGTGGATATTCGGCTCACTATAAATGTTTATTTGCCCAACTTCTCTAACAGTTCGAACTTTTAGGTGAAGCGGTTTCTAACAAAGTACAATCGTGGATACAGTGGCGGGGCCTGAGAAATTACAAAGGGGGTCCAATTTATTTTTTTTATAACTATAATAGAGTTCATTGCTACAAAAGTATACAATAATCTCGTCATTGTATTATTTATGGATGTAAAGATGTATATTAATTATTTATGGATATAAAGGAGACAAGTCCAATCTTCGAGTTCTCATATTCTAAAAATGTTGGATAATAACTTCATTATCAATACTACGTACGTCTTTTTCGATGTAACAAACCAAATAATTGGTAAGAAAGTCATCTCCCATTTTGTTGCGCAAGTCTGTCTTGATAATATTCATCGCAGAGAAGGCTCGAGTTCAACATTCGGAGATTCGGTAGGAAGAACTATACTCGAGTCCGGTAACTTTTTATTTCGAATAACAAACTAATCCATTAATTTGCATTAAAATTCAAATACCATGAGACTATAGCTAGCATAAAAAAAACATAACCCATAAAATTCAATAAGAACTCAATACCTCCATCGATTAAACCAACAACAAAAACAACAATTAAATCAAAACAAATCACAACCCTAAATTAATTTAATCATTTAAAATCGAACCAATTTTTCAGGGTTCCATTAAATTAAACGACAATTGAATCGAACCAAAATCGAACCTGGTAAGTGAGAAATTAAGGTTCCATTGAATGAGACGATGAGGACGATGAGTGTGAGTGGAAGAAAAAAACTTTCCAGCCCCTTTGTATTCTTTAGTTCTATTTTTTTTGAAGTAAATTGAGTATATTCTTTCTTAGCATAAATAATTGTATTTTATATTTACTAATTTACTTTTTTATTTTATTTTAATTAAAATTAAATTTAATTTTAATTTTTTTAATTTTAATTTTAAAAAATAATTATTGGGAATGGGGTGTCCAATGACCCCCTTAACCCCTTTCCCTCCGCCACTGCGTGGATGAGTCGTCAAGAAAGTCACAAAATTGTGGTCTTAAACGAATTGAAATTGATCTAAGCCGAGTCCTAGAAATAGAGTTGCATCAACGAACAACACTCACATCTCTTTCAGATGCTTTAGGAGTTTGTTACTCAAAGGTTTATAGTCTTTTTAAGAAAGGTGTCGTACATCATCACTCCAACGCCATCAAACCACATTTGAAAGAGGTAAATTAATTATCCCACCTAGAGTTTTGCTTGTCGATGCTTGACGAAAGCACATTGTTGAATGATCCAAAATTTTAAAGGAATGCATAATTATGTCCATATCGACGAGAAATGGTTTTAAATGACAATAAAAGATCAAACGTATTACTTGCTCGACAATAATCGATCTTGATAGGTCATGTTAAAGTAAAAATTTCATAGAGAAAGTCATGTTCTTAGTGGCTACCGCTCGACCGAGATTTGATGATGAAGGGTGTCTTTTATGGTAAAATTAGATGTTGGCCATTAGTTACTAAACGACCATCTTAGAGAAGTAGTCAAAATAAACCTGCCGACACTATGGAAATGAAGGCAATTACATATGTTAAGAGAGAAACTATAAGAATGTTTTTTAATTGAAAAGGTAATTCCGACCATGCATGTAAGTGGCCAAGATCTGAAGATATAGAAACAATATTTATCCAACAAGACAATGCTAAGACTCATGTTATCTCTAATGACAGTGATATCCCTAATGAAGAGGGTTTGACATTCGGTTATTTTTTTCAACCCCCAAACTCTCCTGATTGTAATGTACTTGACCTTTGTTGTTTTAGAGCTACACAATCGTGGCAATAGAAAATGCGAGCGAGAAATATCGAAGAGTTTGTTTATGCAACTAAATATAAAAAATATATGAAAACCCTAGAATAAGCTAATTAATTGATAAAATAACATTAAATTTCAAATATCATTCTATTTATTTAAAAAGGATCATTATAAAAAGCATAAGAAAATGTTTCCATCTTTATTTTATTATAAATCTAAAGTAACGTACTTTATTGGATGCATGTTATACATTTTTTTATTTTTGGCTAAAAGTGTTTCATATATGAAATTATATACCTCAATGTTCATTATTGTGCACTTCAATATTTGATGCAGTAGCAGAATTCACGCAAACCCCATTAAGAGAGCAAATGAGAGCTGGTGGTATCTTCTTATCTCCAACATGACTCAGGTCAGCTGGCATGATTAAGTTCTTTTTTCCACCTAGTTTAGTAGAGGAGCGTCATTCAATATTTGACGCAGTAGCAGAATTCACGCAACCTCCATTAAGAGAGCAAATGAGAGCCGGTGGTATCTTCCTATCTCCAATATGACTCGGGTCAGCTGACATGATTAAATTCTTTTTTCCACCTAGTTTAGTAGAAGGACGTCATTCGATATTTGACGCAGTAGCAGAATTCGAGCAACCCTCAATAAGAGAGCAAAAGATAGCTCCAATACCATCAACTGAATATGAATTCTCTTCAAGATGGCGAGCCTCACCTTTGTACGAATAATTTGCTACTATCAGAACAAATATCAATGTGAAACATTTAAGAATAGTCATTATATATCTTATATGTATCAATTTTTTTTAGATGAGTTTAAATGTGTATTTGCATAAGCTGGTAATCTGTTTAAATAGGAATTGAATATCACATGTACCTAATTTCTATCCTTGGTTGTATTTATATTATATATATAGACTTCTATTGCTAGTTATACAAGTTAAAAATAATACTTTATTTATCGAGTAGACTAACAGAATTGAATATATATATATATATATATATATATATATATATATATATATATATATATATATATAATGTTATTTTTTATTTCTTTTTCTATATATATTAATAAAATGTTTTTAATTCTCAAATTGATTTAATTTTTTTATTTCTTTGTGAAAATTGTGAATTAATTTATTTTATTAATCTGACAAAAAATTAAGACAAAGAAATAAAAAAAAAATTAGATAAAATAATATAATTTAAATGATACAATTCGATTAGTCTCCACCTCCCCAGTTTACTAGAGCATATTGAAATTTTAGATTTTTTTTTACTTAATTAGGGAATGGGGTACCCAAAAATTCAAATACAATGCATGTTCTATCAAATAATCACCACATATAGATAAATTAAAATTATACTTCCTCTCCTCCATACTAATAGTTACACTTCTTTCACAAAATAAAAAGGAAGTGTAACTACTAAAATTAATTTAAAAACTTAGTAGCTCCAACCCCAAAATTTAGTAATTTGTATGCATTAATTCTACCATTAAAGCAAGCTATTAGTAGACTTTGCCGAACTGTGTTTAATTATGACATGCCGTAGAATATATAGTCGAAAATTTGGAATGTGTTAATGTATTGTGGATACAATTAATTTATATTTATGGTTTTATTTATTATTACTATATCACTCTTCACTCTTATTTCTTTCTTCTCAAATATAATATGATACAAGTCCACTACATGTATAGAGAATGCTATACCCCGTCAATCAAATGAGTCACTTTTGTCATTATTTTTTAAATTATAAATATTAATAAAATGTTATATAATTATAGTAACATTTTATTTGATTTTCTAAATTAATTAATTTTTGGTAAAAAATTAATTATTCTAAATTAATTTTAAAAGTATTATATATTAATAAAATTAATCAAAATTTATGATTTAAATCAAATAAATTGTTTTAATAATTAAATAATTAAGTACAATTTTAAATAAATTTCATTTAAATTTCTTATTAAACTAAAATTCATTAAATTGATTACGAATCATTAAAATTAATATTAACTAATTAATTAGTATTAATATGCAATTCATTACAAAAATCACGAAAAAACAATTACATTTCAATTAATTAATAGGACATTTCATTCAATTTAACTGATAAATTTAATTAATTTCATTAAGATATCTTACCTCCAACAAAAATCACAAAAGTAAAAACAAAAAAAAAATATTATTGTATTACTAATTTAAAAAATAAAAAAATATATTATTTATCTGGTTTTATTAAAAAAGATAATTATAATTATAATTTAAAATTAGTATATATAGTATTAAAATTAAAATGATATACTGAATGTATGAATATATGAAGTGCGCATCAAATAAATTTATAAGTTAAATATATAAGTTCATGTGCCCAAAGGGATGTCGCGATTTTAAAAAGAATTTTTATTTGTTGCGGTACAGCGATTTCCTGGTCACCTTACTACATTGACTGAAAAAAAAATTAAGAACATTTTGGTAAGGCGTCATCTTGGTCAAGTGTCCACTTTTCATTGGTAAAAAAAATATTTTGATAACAGACTTGTCAATTGGTTATAAATTGTCAAATTAAGGTCATGAAAATGCCTTATGAGTCAAGGGTTGTTAGCTCAATTGGTTGAGCACTCGAATTGAAGATTAAAAGTCCTTGGTTCGAATCCTTATTCACTCCCACAAATTACTTTATGCACGACTCTTGGTATTGAACAATTTAATCCTATGTGGCCGGCAGTATGAATCTACGTTGATAAATCCCGCCTTAATATCGAAGCGAACCTAAAACGACCATTAGCATGCTCGGAACATCCGAGTCATACGATCGCAACTCCAGCAATACATAATACTATGTGGATGCAGTGGCCGGTAAGAAACTCTCTTCACTCAACACACACATTCATAGGCTCAATGCATAAAGTAGATGTCTCAAGAAGCTTCACAATATTTTACACAGTAGACTAATCAAGTTCAAACTTTGACCAAACATTAATAATTTATCAACACATAATTAACATAAATAAAGAAAATACTACTGAAATATACTAAAATAAAAGGAAAATATTTAAATATAATAAATAAAACATAATATCCAGTTCTCCAAATGGGTTGCCCTAGAAGCAATGTTTCATCTCACTCCACTCTAAAAAAAACATATAAACTCTCATAATTTTCGTTTGTTGTTCTCTTGTGTAGTGTTTGGAGTATGTCTTGTGTGTCTCGTGTGTTATTTCGGATATCTGAAGCATTATATATATAGGTAGTTGATGGGCCAAGTCCGTTGGGTGCGGTCAACTCAGAGTCGGTTTTTGCTGGAACTCTTGGCTTGCCCGAGTTCAACAACTGATTTCCTGATTTTTAGAAGATTGATTTTGATAAAAACTCTAGGATAAATATTATTAATTATATTTCCAATATATCATATCTATCCCTTTATTATCCTCATGTTTTATTATCGTCATGTTATTGGGTTTAATTCGAATTCTTTGGCAAAAAAGAAAAGAGTCATTTCTTTACTTAAACTCTTGGCAAATTCTTCCGCAGTTACCCAATTTGGGACTGTAGGCGCTTTCTGCCCTTACCTAAGTGATATTGCTGCTTTCTTCATAACTCATACGTCTTGGTCTTTTTTTTTTCCTTCGGTCAAGTCATGGGTCACGTGTGAGACTTTGGAAGTCGGGAATCTCTGCAAGGTGCCTCCCAAGTGTTTGAGCACTGTTGCTTTGATTCATCGATTTTCGTCCATAGAGCTGGTTTTCTTCATACATGCAGTGTATGCCCATAGTGATTATTTGCTCAACCGTTGGCGATCAGTCGAAAGTGAGGTTTTTTGCTCACAGTGGGTGATTAGGCCAAATTAGGTGTTATGCCCAAACTCCCAGCTCGTGTCATTTGCCCAAATATCTGGATTTTTTTATTTTTCATGTAATTCACTCTTATTATGCTCAAAGTGTCGGCTGCTATGTTTTGTATCACTCTTACTCCAAATGTGTTCTGTCAGACATATTAAAATAATAAAAAGAAAAATAACAAGTCGATTTATACTCTATCTACAACTCAAAATAAGCAAATTTATGTGCTCATCAAAATATAAAAAAAAAATATTATTTTGCACTAAATATTTAAAAATACTTTTAATCGTATAATTATAAATTAAGTTCAATGCAACTACAAATTATGACGGGATCTTAATATCACATTATTTTTCAAAATTATATATTTAATTAGATAAAATATAATTTAAGTATATATATTTTAAATTTTTACTACTATTGTTACGAATACAAATTAATTGTTTGAATATTTGACTCGATTAAATTAAAAATGAATTTATAAATTTTGATCAACATCTAAAAAGTAATTTACAAAACTATCTTAATACTTCATCCAATTACAAAAAAATTTAATTATTAAAGAGTACAAATACTTTAGAGGTTATATTTATTTTACATAACAAAACTCCATCTTCAATAAATGCAATTTATGAATTGGAAAAAAAATATAAAAGACAAATGTTTTCAAATAATTGTTTTTTGTAATAATTTATTAAAATCCATAGGACAATTTTGTAATTAACCAAATTTTCAATTCAATTCTTTTTAATTAACTAGTTCAATAAATTAATTTTAGAAGACAATTTTTCAATTTACCAATTTCTTAATGTATCCTATTGAATTAATTAATTAATTAATTATATTTATATGTACTTAATTTATTTTCAAATTAATTAATTAAAATTAATTTATTTATTCCAACAATTCATTTAATTTTTTTATCTAATTTATAAATTTAATCAATTTCAATAAAAATATATTACTTCAACATTTATTTATAATAACTAAAATCTTCTTAATAAATTTAATTAAGACAACATATAGTAAAATTTAATTAAAGGGTGATTTTATTTGCACCCCAAAATTTTCCAAGTACACCCCATATTTATATTTATATTTAAATTATTAACTTAAAAGTCTAAAATATCCTTAATATTATATTTATTTATTCAATTAATAAATCTACCCTAAATTTTTCCAAGTACACTCCATGTTTATATTTATATTTAAATTACTAACTTAAAAGTTTAAAATATCCTTAATATTATATTTATTTATTCAATTAATAAATCTACCGCAAAACTAAATATAACGTATAATTAAATAAAATTATTTATAATTAATATATTAAATAATGTAGTTAATAAATTGCTCTTATTTTATTAATTATTTATTATTTTATGTTAATAAATAATACGAGTATCAATTTAAAATATTAATTTATATTGTATTCAATATAAATTACTGTATGTATTATTTATTTTTTATAAAACAATGTATGTTATTTATTTATATTAATTTTTTAGGTTTTTTTAATTGTATTTTTTTTTTTTTCCGTTTTTCATTTTTTTAATCTTTATTTATTTTGAATTTTTTAACACTTTTTGTTTTTTATTTTTCTTAATAAAATTTTGTTATATATAATATAAATTTTGTCAGATTTTTTTACTATTTTGTACTATTTTGAAATCATTTTTTATTTTTTTATTTTTCTTAATAAAATTCTGCTATATGTATATATATAATATAAATTTTTTCAGATTTTTTTCGTTCTTATTTTTATCTGGTGTTTTTTTTTTTTATTCTTACGATTTTATTATTAATTTAGTTATTTATTGTTTTGGAATGTATAATTTTAGCTTTTTTATAATAAAAGAGTATATTTGGTACATTGAGGGGTTTGTACAGTAAAAATAAAGATTCCAAATTTTAATAGCGGGTGAATAAAGTAATGAGGTGAACTTATCAATTTTTGGGGTGCAAATAAAATCACCCTTAATTAAATTATTCATACTTAATCTATAAGGACAAGCCAATTGAGGAAACTAATTAAATCGCAGACATTGGCTCAAGAGAATTTGATGGTTTTGCTTGAGCGTTGCATGCACCTGAGATAACAGAACAGAGAGTTCATATTTTAGACACAAGATAATTTAGACATTTTTAATTACAGTATAAAATTAAAGTGTGATTTGAAAGAGTTAGAATAAGCAATGTATGATGACAAAAAGAATATAAATATTAATAATTAAGGTCTCACTGCAATAATATGAATCCAGACATAAATTACACATGAATATATGTTGTATGCGGCTGCGAGTCCATGAAATCATAATGCTTTCAGACACTAAGATGTTGGGTGTGAAGCTTCATTCACGCCGGAGAAGACGATCGTCGCCGGAGACGATCGGAGACGCACCGAGATGGCCAGCAGCATGTTTGGCCTGGTGTCGGCCGACACCAGGCCCCGTCGGCCGACAGGAGGTCGGCCGAGCACCTTCTGCGAAACACGCACCCCAGCCCGCGTTGAAACCCGAGATGAGGGTTGTGTGTCGGCCGACACAATTGCTTGTCGGCCGACAGGTTTGGAAAATTGTCCAGCGGGACCTTTTTTCTTATTCTCCAAGTTTTCTCTCCTCTATTTAATTCCTATGCGTATGTACATTAGGGTTAACACCTAAAAAGCCTAGAATCGACATTATAGAGTTTACAAGCTTGTAACGGGGATCTATAATATTCTAGTGAATTATTGCAGCGGCAAGAAGTGGACGTAGCCCTCGTTAACGGGTGAACCACTATAATCTCGTGTCTCCTTTAATTTCCGTATTTTTCGTTCTTTGTTTGTTCGTGTGCTTTTCAGGAGGGGAATTTGGTCGCGAATTTCCCAACAACTGGTATCAGAGCGCTAGGGTTATAGCGATCGGGGAAAAGCGATGACGGACACCACAACCTCGTTCGGGGTTACGAAATTTCACGGGAATAACTATGGACACTGGAAGATGCAGATCGAGGACTACCTTTATGGGAAGCGGCTCGGAATTCCTTTGAAGGGTAGACCGGAGAAGATCACGGATGACGAGGAATGGGAAAGCCTCGACAGGCAGGTGTTGGGATTGATACGTTTGTCTCTAGCTTCAAACGTGTCATTCAATGTGCGCTCAATTCCCACAACCAAGGGTTTGATGGCTGCCCTATCGAACATGTACGAGCAACCTTCAGCGAACAACAAGGTGTATCTCATGAAGCAGTTGTTCAACCTGAAGATGTCGGACAATGCAAACGCAGCCAACCACATAAACGAGCTGAATTCCATCTTGGATAAGTTGAAAGGAGTCGGGGTGAACTTCGATGACGAAATTTACGCCTTGTGCCTACTTGCGTCTCTGCCGGATAGTTGGGAGCCCATGCGGGCAGCTGTTAGCAACTCTATGGGGAAGGAAAATCTGCAGTTCTCCGAAGTTAGAGATAAGATCCTTGCCGAGGAAATCCGGAGAAAATATTTCAAGGGAAAGTTTCCTAGTTCGGCCTTGAGTGTAGAGAGCCGGGGGAGAAACTCGGGCAGGAATGCTAACAGGAACAGAGGGAGATCCAAGTCTAGGAATGGAAGAGATAGCTCGAGGTCCGAGGATAATGAGTGCTGGAATTGTGGGAAGACGGGGCACTTCAAGAGAGATTGTCGCTCTCGGGGGAAGAACGACAACAAGAAGAAGGGAACCGCCAATGCGGTGGTGCAAGAGGATGACGACGATGGGGACGTCCTCCTCTGTTCGGTCGACTCACCGATCGATTCCTGGGTGCTGGACTCAGGGGCTTCTTTCCATACTACTGCACAGCGAGAGGTAATGTTGAATTATGTCTCGGGTGACTATGGAAAGGTTTTTCTTGCAGATGACGAGGCACTCGATATAGTCGGGATGGGAGATATCAATCTGAAGCTGTCTAACGGGCAAACCTGGAAGATTACCAAGGTCAGACATGAGCCGGGGTTGATGAGGAACCTAATTTCGGTGGGCCAGCTTGATAATGATGGCTACCGGACGTCATTTGGAGATGGGTCGTGGAAGGTTTCGAGGAACGCCATGACCATTGCTCGAGGTCATAAGACGGGCACACTTTATTTGACGACGAGCATGAGGGACTCGGTTGGTGTTGTTGATGGCACCCAGAAGACCGAACTGTGGCATTGCAGGATGGGGCACATGAGTGAGAAAGGGATGAAGATCATGGCAAAGAACGGGCTGCTGCCCGAACTCAAGGCGATTGAGTCTCAAACGTGCGAGAGCTGCATTCTTGGAAAGCAGAAACGAGTGAGTTTTTCCAAAGGTGGAAGGGAGCCCAAGGCGGAGAAGCTGGAACTAGTACACACGGACGTTTGGGGACCAGCTCCCGTCGCCTCACTCGGGGGATCACTCTATTACGTTACCTTCATCGATGACTCCACACGGAAGGTATGGGTATACTTCATGAAAAATAAGAGTGACGTGTTCTCTGTTTTCAGGAAATGGAAAGCCGAGGTTGAGAATGAAACAAATCTCAAGGTGAAGTGTTTGAGGTCCGACAACGGTGGTGAGTATGTTGACGCCGACTTCAAGCAATTTTGTGTCGAGAATGGGATCAAGATGGTGAAGACTATTCCGGGGACCCCACAACAAAACGGAATAGCGGAGCGAATGAACAGGACGCTAAATGAGAAGGCCCGAAGTATGCGGTTACACTCGGGGATGCCTAAGATGTTTTTGGCATATGCCATCGACATGGCAGCTCATTTAATCAACAGAGCACCGTCGGTTCCTTTGGAATATCGGATTCCTGAGGAAGTTTGGAGTGAGAAGAAGCTGAATCTGTCCTACTTGAGGGTGTTCGGGTGTCTGGCGTATGTCCATATCGACGAAGCTGCTCGTAGCAAGCTTGATCCTAAATCCAAGAAGTGCTTCTTCATTGGATATGGCGGCACGGAGTTCGGGTACCGATTTTGGGATGCCGAAAATCATAAGGTGATCCGAAGCAAGAATGTGATCTTCAACGAGGCGGTCTTGTACAAGAGTAAAGGCGAGGTTGTTGAAGAAAGCATTGATCCCGTGGGAGACACGGAGGAGGTTCCGGTGGAGGTCGTGGAGACCGAGAAGATCGAGGAGGGCAACACGAGCAGCGAGGATGAGCAAGATGAGAATGCTCATCCTAACATCGATCCAGTCACACCGAAGCCGTGGAGGTCGACTAGGGTAAGAAGACCTCCCCATAAATTTTCACCTTCCCTTAACTATATTTTGCTGACTGATAGGGGTGAGCCGGAGAGCTACACCGAGGCTATACAAGCGAGGGATTCGATCAAGTGGGAGTCTGCCATGAAAGAGGAGATGAGCTCATTGATGTCGAATCAGACTTGGGAACTAGCCGAGCTTCCGAAGGAGAAGAAGGCCTTGCACAATAAATGGGTCTTCCGGGCAAAGGAAGAACACGATGGGAGCGTTCGGTATAAAGCAAGATTAGTGGTGAAAGGGTTCCAGCAGAAGGAAGGGATCGACTACACGGAGATCTTCGCTCCGGTAGTTAAGATGGTAACCATCCGGGTGGTGCTTAGCTTGGTGGCACAGGAGAATTTACATCTTCAGCAAATGGATGTAAAGACCGCATTTCTTCACGGGGATCTGGATGAAGAAATATACATGAAGCAACCGGAGGGTTTCGAAGTCCGAGGAAAGGAGAAGCTGGTGTGTAAGCTTCAGAAGAGCTTGTATGGGTTGAAGCAAGCTCCGAGGCAGTGGTACAAGAAGTTCGACATGTTCATGAAGCGGGTCGAATTCACGCGGTGCGAGGCGGACCACTGCTGCTATTTCAAGAAACTCGGAGGTACCTACATAATTTTGCTTCTTTATGTAGATGATATGCTGATAGTCGGGGCGAGCTTGGCGGAGATTGACAAGCTCAAGAAGAGTCTATCGAGGGAGTTCTCTATGAAGGATTTGGGTGCTGCCAAACAAATCCTGGGGATGAGAATTACGAGGAGCAAGGATGGTCTTGAGTTGTCTCAAGAGGAGTACCTGAAGAAGGTACTAGCACGGTTTAGCATGGAGGATGCGAAACCCGTGAGCACCCCTTTGGCCAGTCACTTCCGTCTGTCAAAGGAGGACTCGCCGACGAGCGAGAAGGAGCTAGCGCATATGGATAAGGTCCCTTACGCCTCTGCGATTGGGAGCCTTATGTATGCCATGGTGTGCACGAGGCCTGACATTGCCCATGCAGTGGGAGTGGTCAGCCGGTTTATGAGCAACCCGGGGAAGCAACATTGGGAAGCCGTGAAGTGGATCTTTCGATACTTGAGGGGGACTTCCGATTTTGCTTTGAGGTTCAGAAAATCAGATGTGGGGTTACTCGGGTTCGTGGACGCGGATAACGGAGGAGATGTGGATAGTAGGAAGAGCACTACTGGGTACGTGTACACTTTCGGGGGTACCGCAATTAGCTGGGTGTCGAGGTTGCAGAAGATAGTAGCATTATCGAGTTGTGAGGCGGAGTACGTCGCTGTGACGGAAGCCGCGAAGGAGATGATGTGGCTACAGGCATTCCTGCTAGAGCTGAGGCAAGATCACTCTGGGAGTATCTTGTATTCCGACAGTCAGAGCGCCATTCACTTGGCGAAGAATCCGGTGTACCATGCTCGAACAAAGCATATCCAGCTGAGATATCACTTCATTCGATCGGCCTTAGAGGAAGGCATCTTGGTGTTGGAAAAGATTCTTGGGAGTAAGAATTCGGCCGACATGTTTACGAAGGTGGTACCGTGTGATAAGTTGAGGTTGTGTTCAACCTCGGTTGGTCTTCTGGGATGAGGACCGGGGACGCCGCTGCAATGGGAAAGGATGATAGAGGCTGTGAATTTACTTCAAGTGGGAGATTGTTGGGTGTGAAGCTTCATTCACGCCGGAGAAGACGATCGTCGCCGGAGACGATCGGAGACGCACCGGGGAGGCACCGAGATGGCCAGCAGAATGTTTGGCCTGGTGTCGGCCGACACCAGGCCCCGTCGGCCGACAGGAGGTCGGCCGAGCATCTTCTGCGAAACACGCACCCCAGCCCGCGTTGAAACCCGAGATGAGGGTTGTGTGTCGGCCGACACAATTGCTTGTCGGCCGACAGGTTTGGAAAATTGTCCAGCGGGACCTTTTTTCTTATTCTCCAAGTTTTCTCTCCTCTATTTAATTCCTATGCGTATGTACATTAGGGTTAACACCTAAAAAGCCTAGAATCGACATTATAGAGTTTACAAGCTTGTAACGGGGATCTATAATATTCTAGTGAATTATTGCAGCGGCAAGAAGTGGACGTAGCCCTCGTTAACGGGTGAACCACTATAATCTCGTGTCTCCTTTAATTTCCGTATTTTTCGTTCTTTGTTTGTTCGTGTGCTTTTCAGAAGGGGAATTTGGTCGCGAATTTCCCAACATAAGAGTGGTTCAGTTGGAGTGTTGTAGTAATTGTACGGCTCCAAGATTCCTATTCGTCTGTCCACTCCAAATATCCAATACAGATATGATTCATTAGAAATGAAAGATAATAACATGCGCGCGCTCCACTGGACTCTACCACCGTATCATATCTCTCTTAGTTATGGCATAGATTCAATAATTATGATAAATGTAGTTAGTGCCCTCTTGAGTTGTGGCATAGATTCAATAATTATGAAAAATGTAGTTAGTGCGAATATATATATACACACACGATAATAAGTATTTTTTGTATAATATAGTATACAGTGTACTTCATACTCCCTCCCTTCGGCCATTAATAGATGTCATACTTTGCTGGACACGGAGTTTAAAAAAATTGTTATTTTTTAATTTTTTTATTAAAAAGTAAAGAGTAAAAATATATTTTAAAAGTGAAAAGAAAAGTAGTTGTGAGTAAAGTTTAAAAAGTAGGTGGGGTAAATAGAATAAAATTGTATATTAAAATGAAAAAGTTAGAATAATTATTTCCTTTTTTGGGGTGTGTCAACTATTGTTGGACACTCCAAAAAGAAAAGTATGACAACTGTCTTTGGACCGAGGGAGTAATATTTTGGTGTTAATTCTATGCCATTACCCTAATTTCATACACATTTACTATATGTGTAAATATTTTAATTTTTTCATTTATGTCATCAATTAAAACATTTGTAATTGCCCCATGTTAAGTTAGGAATGAATTGACATTGAAATAAGCAATTACACTGGCCAATGATCTCAACAGGAGGCTCATTCTATGCTAACTTGAGGGCACTAACTTAACTCCATACATGTTTAAACATGTTTAAATTATTTTTCATCTCAACCACATAATTTATTTTTAACATTTTAATAAATACATGAAAAAACCTGCCAACATTGAATAGGGCACTACCCTATAAGGGTAGCAAGGAAAAAACCCTCAACAAGAATAGTGGCAAAGATGGTGTGGAGAGTGTGATTGAATAGGGCACTACCCTATAAGGGTAGCAAGGAAAAAACCCTCAACAGAAATAGTGGCAGGATGGTGTGGAGAGTTTACACATGCCGACTAAGTTGAGTATGGAGAGTTTGTCGCTAGTCGTGAATTTAGTGTTGAAGGAGATTGGACCGTCCCTTAAAACAAAACCTAATCGGGATGTTGAGTCCTCTTGAAGAGCCCAAGTAGGACCAAACGAATACTTATTGCGATGCTCAATGTTTAACTTCTCGAATGATAAGTGTTGCAGAGTGGAGCGGGTGATTTCGCCGCTTGTTATATTCAACGTCAAGACTACCCAAGAATACTTCATCGACTACGTAGTGAAGATGGTGAGTGTGGGAAGCACTCGAGTCATAGAACAGTACAATGGGCATTTTACTTAGTCAACTCGTCAATTAAACGTGCATAAATGCATCGTCGAATTTGGTGCAAGTAGTTGCATCACCACCATACATAGTGAATACCTACGCTGTGCAGTGAAGTCTCTGCCGCAACTAGGAAATCGGTAGTCGGTAGTCACCTCACTAGGAAAGATAAAAACATCAAGTGTTATAATATTATAAACACAATACATTAACAACACGAAAAATCTGCAATCTATGTTACTACCAATATTCAGCAATTCAACCATTCAAAGCAAGAACTATTATAAAAAAAATATAAAAATAAGCTAATACTAGGTTCAACTATTAAACTTAAAACCCCACAATTTAAACACTATATTCAACTTTCAACTTTATTATACGCCGCAAGTTAGTTTGAAACTTATTTTGAAATTGCACGTTAGTTACAATATTAATTATTATTAAGTTAGAAGTCATGTTTCGAACTAATTTTAAGTTTTTAACTTGGTTTTCAAACATAATTTAGGATCTAAGATGTTTCAAAACTTATTTTCAAGCTATAGGTTAACTTCCATACTTTTTTGGTTCATTTTATTGTGTGAACTTAATCTTAAGTCCATATTTTTGACAAAAACAACTACCACTTTATTTCTACAAAAAATAAGTTCATATTTCTAACAAAACAAATTCACAATTCTATTCCTTTAACAGCGTTCCATTTCTTTTGAAGGAGTGAATTTGTATGGTTATTGTAATAATTATTTAAATGTTTAAAAGTAGAGAGTAAGATATTTGAAAAGTGACAATTAAAATTTGAAAAGAGACAATTAAAAAAAGAAAGTGAAATATTTGGAGGGGAATTTTAACTACAAGATATTAAACATTTAAACAAGTTCAATCAAATAGAAGAATACAAATTATGTGCTTAAAAAACTTATTTTTAAGTTTGTGCCTAGAAAAAATGTATTCCTCGTCCCGTATAATGTATTTAAAAATATATATAGTAGTACTAACTACTACTCAAATGTGTCCTTGTAAATTTCAAAACAGGTTTTTCACTTTTTAAGATAATTTTGACGAGTCAATTATACAACATTTACCTGCGACCTCAAATAACATATACAGTAACATATCAATCTAAATGCTATGTTCATTCAGTAAAGCTTCGTACCTGAACAGATCAATATGAGCATTATACTTGACAGCAATCATTCCAGTGACTCGGATGATGCATCTTTCCATACAACATCACTGTAACCAAATGTTCTCACAAAACACGAAACCAACTGCTCAACAATTACCTCTTCGGGAGGAAGCACCTGCCCCACCTCCTTCTCCAGAGATGTGACTTCCTTATCAACAATCCCACATGGCACAATATGCCTGAAGTAGTTCAAATCAGGATTCATGTTAAACGCAAGCCCATGAGACGTAATTCCCGAAGAAATACGAACCCCAATTGCTCCAATCTTTCTCTGACCAATCCAAACCCCCGTCTCGGATGTTTGCCCCGCACGAGCTTTCAGACCATACAAGGAGGCCAACTCAATCATGGTGAGTTCAAGCTTTTCTACGTATTTTCTAGCACCTAAACCAATTTCCCTTAGAGAGAGAATGGGATACAGAACGGCTTGGTGAGGCCCGTGAAAGGTGACATCACCTCCGCGTTGGGTGTAGTGAAGTTCAGCGCCAATGGCTTTGAGCTCAAGCTCGGAAATTAACACGTTGTGCTCGGTTCGCCTTTTTCCGAGAGTGTAAGTCGGCGGGTGTTGTAGGGACAGTAGAGTGTCTGTGATTAAATGTGCTTTTCTATCTGATGTTAATTTTTCTTGGAGCTTTAGTGCCTGAGAGTAATTGACGACACCCATCCTCCATATTTCAAGTTTCCGAGGAACTCTCATCTCCTGAGTAATACATAAATACAGTATGAGATATCATATTAAAACAAAACTCATAAGACACCATTTATTCTGGAGAGACTTTGTAGCAAATTAGGAAGGGGAGATAAAAAAGATTAAATGTGCCTTAGAAACATCAATAATGTCATGATACCAACACCCCATCCACCCCTACTTCTGCAACATCTTTTGAATTATAAAAGAAATCACATAATACTTCTGAAATTATATAAAATCAAACTAAAAATCTCACGCCATTTTGTGCTCATTTGAAAATATATATCAAAAATTTACTCCGACAACATGTAGAGGTAAAGATCAGATCAGGACGAGTCATAACTACATACATGATACAACAAATATTTACAGGGTTAGTTACAAAAAGTACCCAATAACTACACAAAAAACTCAGCTTACCCTCCAAATTAGAAAAATTTGCCATAATAAGACCTCATATTATCGTTACATTCACCCCCTTCACAGCCCCATTCACATTCAATAAAAATATTACAGTGAGCTCCTTAAAGTTATTAGTCGACCAAAGCTCAGGACTATTTTCTGTAATTTTGAAAGTTAACTAGGCATCTCCGTGTTTAGGTTAAACCATAAGAGTAGTTTTTTTAATCATCCCTTAAAAACAATTTACAGATCCTTGGCCACATTAGCTCCTTACCTGATGATCCATAAGAAGAACAACGATGCAAAATACTAAACAGGCAAATCTACAGAAGTAAACAAATAAGCTAAACTTTCTTTATGGACATTGTGTGTGTGGATGGGTGTGCATTCTTGAGGAAAACAATCTCCCAAGGCTGATTTTCATTTTCCTCTTTTACTTATTTAT
The DNA here is from genome assembly GCA_954870475.1 of Euphrasia confusa. Classification (NCBI taxonomy): domain Eukaryota; kingdom Viridiplantae; phylum Streptophyta; class Magnoliopsida; order Lamiales; family Orobanchaceae; genus Euphrasia; species Euphrasia confusa. The sequence continues at coordinate 38,718,979 of OX940951.1, read as the reverse complement.
TTATTTGTTGTTTGTGGTATAGAGATTTCACTCTGGAATTGCCGTCCAAACAAGGACTAACCATTGCAAGTGGTTTTAAAATAAAGTTACTTGATTAACTAACAATCCTACTAAACCCTAATTCCCAAATTAAAAATCTACTCTCACGTACGTCTCTCCCAACTCACATTTTTTGCGAAAATGCGAAGAAGAAAAAACACAGTTTCGAAGGCAGTAAAATGTGTTTTCATAATCGTCTCCGTTTCATTCATCGTCACACAGATTTTCTCAGGCATTCAGATCGCGAAAATCACGCCATCGCCCAAAAGCAAAACCCCCAAAATCGGCGAATTCGGAGAAGCAGTGATAGGAATGTTACCTTCAGATCTGGCGTTCACCCTGTTTCTACCCTCGGAGGAAGCCTTTCGCCGCGATTTGGGATTGGATCGGAACGACAGCAACGCGCACGCGATTCTGACGCGGGTTCTGGGGTTTTCGGCCGTGCCGAGATGGATCGCCGAGGCGGATTTGGAGCGCGAGAAGCAGAGAAGCTACAACTCGATATCGGGATTCAATCTGTACGTGTCGAAGGATTCGGGTGAGATGGTGGTGGCAAACGGGGTGGTGTCGGAGGAGGTGGGTTTGAAAAGGGGGAATGTTTTAGTGCACGTGATGAATGGAGTGGTAATGGATGCTGAGTTCGCGGAGTCCGTGAAGCCTGAGCCTGTCGAAGACGATAATGACCCAAGAAAAATATGAATTCAAGCTACACATTATTTTTACATTTTGATTTTAATTTATTTTTTCTCTTTTATATTTCAATAATTTATAATGTTTCAAATTTTGAAATTTGTAATTTTATTTTAAATTAAACTTAATCGAACTGAAATTAAATTTAAAATATAATATTATATATTTAATCAAATTAAAATAAAATTTAAAATTTTTAAACTTATACCATTAGAGCATCTCCAATGATAGTTTCAATTTTTGGGTGAGGAGTAAACCACGTATGCGCTAAATCATAATTTTTCTATTTCTACCTAAAAAAAACTTTTACCTCGTCCAATGTATCTACCTACAAAAGTCTCACCACTAACTTATTTTTTTATTTTTTATTTAATATTTATAGAAATAATCAAGGATATACCGATTTTAAAATTTTTAACTATTTCAAAATTTTCATTTTTAATTAAATTTTATATAAAATAAAAAATAATTTCAAATTCTTATTTTTAATTAATTTTTATATAAATAATTTTTAACGCTAAAAATTTAACTATTTGAAATTTTTTATTTTGTATTAATTTTTATATAAAATAGAATAATTCGTTAAAATAAAAAATAAGTTAAAATTTAATCTATTTCAAAATTTTTAATTTTAAATAATTTTTATATAAAATAAATAATAATTCGTTACGTTAAAAATTACAATTGCAGTATTAATTTTGTTAATTAATAATTTAAATAATAATAATAAATTAATAATGGTAAATAATAATAATAAAATAATATTATTTTTCATCTCTACCCGGGTAGAAGTTCTTCTACCCCAGAAGTTTTAGGAACTTCTAATTTCAACACGTCAGCGCAGTTCCAATGATTTCTACCTCGTTTTTTGGGTGAGAGGTAGAAGTACACATAGACTTCTACCTCACCATTGGAGATGCTCTTAGTGTTTACCCGAACTCTTCGCGTTGTCTTGCTATCCTCGAGGGAGAACTGGGATTTCTATGCATGGTCAAGTCCGGACTGGTTAATGGGAGTCTTACGAGCAACACGGAAGTCGCGGGGTCAGCATCTCGATTCCGCAACATATCGAGCCCTTTTGGCTAGTATTGTTTATACTCTCTATTCAATAAAAATAGGCACACGTAATTAACTTTAAATTTTTTGTACGTCCAATATATATGATAAATAATACACAAAAATTATAAAAAAATAACATAAATAAAATTTAACTGACCACCTATGTCTATTTTTACTGAATAGAGGGAGTATAAACATCGGATGGAGAGAAACACACGTATTGAGGAGGGTCGTTATGTCTCTCCAGAGTAGCTTTCAATGGCAGCATTACACACAATTCGAACAATTGTCGACCACCAGATCCGCTGGTCTGCAATATTCACCCTGACCCACAAGCACAAATCCTCGGCGCGAAATATAATCTCAAAGTAATCCAAAGACTCAAATAGAGTCAATCAAGAAGGCGGTAAGACCCGGTGATCACCAGTCTGGCCCCTGATTTACTGCCTTACAACCTTACGATTCACTTCAAGCTAGGGCTCTTAAGCGTATTTGGAGAATAACATGATAGTTGGTGGAGTTATTTTGTTTACTTGGTTTCTCTTTAGTATGATTTGTTGTTTGCAAGAGAATTAAATTTTGCTCTTGTTTATACCACCTCTTTTCTTATTTTATGAAATTGATATTTACTCAAAAATTAAACATCCAAAATGACATGGTCTAAGTACCATTAGTTCATCTCTCCCGTTCCAATTAGTCATTTGATTTTGAAACAATAATGAAAAAACGTGTTATTTTATTGAGTTAATTTATTGTGTGTGCTTATAATTACTTATTTTTTTTCGTGTTAGAAAAATACGGACCTCTCATTCGTATTTTATATTTTATAGATGTCATATTTTTCTGGCACAAAGTTTAATAAAAATATTAATTTTTTATTTTTTAAAGTGAAAAGTAAAGTAGTTCTGAAAAAATTAAAAAAAAAAGTAATTGTGAGAAAAGTTTAAAAAGTAAACAGATGAAGTAAAATATAATTATATTTTAAAATAAAAAAAATTAGAATAATTATTTTCTTTTTAAAATATGTCAACTATTATCGTACGCCTAAAAAAGTATGTTAACCCGTTTTTAATTATATTAATTTTCCGAAAAATCCTTTAATAAATCGTAGTTTAGTCTAAACTAAATTTTAGACCACTTGAATTTCAGCCCATTTTCCTTTTCATTCAATTCTATTTTATCACAACCCAATGAATATAAACTCAATTATACATCTTTTAGCCTATAAAATAAAGTCCAACCAAAACAAACTCCGATAAACTCTCAATTCGATGATTCAACTCTTATCACTTCTTAAGAAATCTGCTTCAATATTAACCCATGTCTTAGCCTCTACTCTAGTTGTTAATCTCCTCGATTCAGCCCGTAAAACCTCTGCCCTCGATCACGAACAGCAACACTTCTATCCCGTACAACTCGATCCCCTTCGAGAGATCGAAGTCCGAGAACACCGAACCGCAACCCCAAAAACTATCCAGGAGCCTATTTGTTCAGTCGTAGACGAGTCTACCCCACTACTGCCCATTGTCGAAAACCACCACAATTAAAGACCCTTTTCAACCCTGTTCGCCCCTTGAACCATTCTAGATCGAAGGACGAATGAATAACCACAAACCACGGTCGGCTCCTCCGATCGAGAATAGTTGCCGGAGTTCCGTTTCTACCGGTCTCCAAAGAGAGTTGTCGCTACTGCTATTCCCAAATAATCGCCCATCTCCGGGAGCCAAGAGCGCCGCCGCTGCCCTCCGCCGGCGCCTAGTCGATCACCACCAGCCGTCATCACCGCGCTGTCTTCGCGGTTAAGCCGGAGACGCCGCTGAACACCACCAGATCCGTCGAGCCGCTGACCTTTCACCGGATTAAGAACGCCGTGCCTTGGCCGAGGAAGACCGCTGCCGAAGTCCAGTCGGAAGTAATGTTGACGTCCCTCCTCCGAGGCAAAATAGGGCTGCCGCCGCACGTTGTACAATTGAGCATCTACGTTCTTCGGCGATAAGGACGACTCATCGGTCTCTCTTACCGCAATTTCCTCTCTCGCGTGGGACCAGGATATCACTCCCGACGACAGTCATTGGTAACCGAGTCGACCCATTAGGGTCGGACTTCGACTCCGCAACGGCTCGGGGCGTTACAATAACGAACGATCTTTTGAGTGAGTGAGTATTTTCTTAAATAATCTCTTAATTTCATAAAAGTTGCATTACATTTTTTAGTAAATTACAAATGAAATAGTGCAAACTTTTTAGAAATAAGTGAGTAATATCAACAATTGTTTTATGTTTTTAATTATTAAATTATATAAAAAAAATCGATAAATTTTCAACAACAATCGTTTTCCTTTTTTTTTTTTGGGCTGACAAATTGAAAATCTAGAAGAGATCCTTCCCACTAGGAGAGAGAGAGAAGCTTCCAAGAAATCGAGTGCCGAGTGGTAAGCAAGAAACTTATTTAGTAGAATAATAATCTATAGTTGGCTGACGTGTTCAATGACGCTTTCAAGTTTTATTTTCATACTTCATTAGTTCATTTTGATGACAGCATGGAATTTGATTATTGTACTACCCAAAAAAAATAAAAATCAATGTACGTCTTATTTTCTATTTGTTCAATTAGATAAGTATCCATATATAACTAAGATTATTTTTTAATTCATGTTTAAATATTACTAGTATATTTCACATCGCTTCACTTGGGCAGTTAAATATTCTCAAGGACACATTAAATAAAACCCTAAAAAAATACTCCTATCATCCAAAAATACATAAAACTATTTTTGGTCATTACTTTTAAAACTATGTTATCAATCAAGAAATACAGTTATTTAGTGTAAATACTTTACATCAATGGCCTTCTTTTCTATCCACATTGGTTAGTATATGTTCATGTAAATACTTTAGTTTATGATAAAAATAATAAAAATAAATTTTAAAATTTATTTTATACCATGTGTACTATTTTTTAATTATCATGTATAAAAGAAATATATTTTTTTTAAATATATTCCCTTTGTCTCGATGGAATACTTCATTTGTAATTTATTGCATATTTGTTGGAAGAGAGGAAGTATACTGTATTAAAATTAATTTTAAAAACATTTCACAAACTTTAGAAGCTTTTTATTTTATTTGTGTTTAAGATATACAAATTCTAGAATCAAGTAGTGGAAAAAACAATTCCCAATCTCAGCCTATGTGAGCACGTTTCGTACATTTGACTTGATTGCCCCAATTTGTTTGATTTCATACTCGGAAAAGTCAACACATTTGTAAAGTCAAACTAACCAACAACTAAATAGAAAAACAGAACATTTTATATATATAACCACCACCAACACCATTTGAGAGTCACATTCTCATTACATTACATAATTAATTTTCCGTTATACAAAGTGCCGAATCCATGATGAAGAGGAACAGATCATCTGAGGGTGACAACAGCATAACTGTCCAGCTAGCCAACTGTTTGATGTTACTATCCAGTAGCCGAGACTCGTCGATGATTAGCAATCGGGTGTTCACATGCAAGACGTGCGAGAGGCAGTTCACGTCGTTTCAAGCTCTGGGCGGCCACCGCGCCAGCCACAAGAAGCCGAGGCTGACGGTGGTGGCCGGTGGAGGAGATCAGCCACCACCACCATCATCTCCGGCAAAGCAGAAAATCCACGAGTGCTCCGTATGCGACCTTGAATTCCCGATAGGGCAAGCGCTCGGAGGCCATATGAGAAGACACAGATCATCAGCAATAAATATTACCAATAATAATAATAATAATAATAATAATAATAATAATAACGTTGTTGACGACGACCATGATCCGATCAAACAGCTCATCATGTCTCGCACGTTCTTATCCCTTTCTCCTCCGCCCGATGTGAAGAAACTGATGCCGAACAACATGAGGAGATCGGCCTTGTGCCTCGATTTGAATTTGACTCCTTTGGAGAACAAGTTTGTGTTCGGCCGACTTGTTCGTGCCCCTTCTCATGTTGATTTCATTTGATTTGTTCGTTCTAGATAAACCATGATTTGTTCATTTGTCAATATAGGATAGGAAAATCGGATATATGTGAGTTGATCCTAGTTTCTATATTTATACACACATGATTTCATAAGTACAACATGGAGTATAAGTTTCTTCTCTCATAAATTCGGTATATATTTTAATTAGAATATAAATGTTAGCGTTGTTCAACTTCTTAATCAGAGTTTTTAGATGTTGGAAAATCTCAAAGTCAAAATTGGTTTTATCCAATGTTTGACTGAGTTGACTGGCTATATAATTAATTCGGATTGAGAATTAATTGGTACAATAATTTTCTACGTCGTTCGTAGAAAATTATAGAATTTTATTTCGTCAAAAACCGATTTTCGGTGAGTGAGAAATAAATTGTTAAAGATAGCCAATTAAAAAGGCATTTAATTGAATATGTAATAAAGTGTAAAGCTTTATTACATTGAAATGTGTAATATTTATTAAATCCCACATTGAAAGATGTAATAAAATAATTACACTTAATAAATGGTTGGAGGATTAATGTGTTCAACAAGTGAGTAAGACCATGGACCGTTAAGGTACATGGCAATCGCCACACGCGCTCGTGCCCGTGCCCGTGCTCGGCCCGGCCCGGCCCGTCCCGACTCGCCTCGTCCTTGGACTTGGATCTTGGACTTTGGGCTGGACTTGGGCTTCCGTGGGCTCCTGGGTCTGGCCATCGTAATAGTTTTGCTGACGGGCTGAATAATTCCCAGCATATCATAGTGTTCATACTCCCTGCTCTTTCCCGTTCGAAAGGTGGTTCTGATCTGGTTGCTTCAGAGAAGAACAAGAAGAAAGTCGTTGTATTTTTGGGGGCATTACGTCTGCAAACCGTAGCATACACGGGACGTATTTGTCTTGCGGATAGCGAAAGCGCCTCGACTACCCGCAATCCATTTCCGACGTTCGATCGAAGTTGAAGACCTGTTCTTATTTCATTCTTCTTCATTTCTTTATTTTATTTTAGTTTCTGGAAAAGTGTAAAGTTTCAGTAGTACTGATTCTAATCCAGAAACAAGCACTGTAATAGCTACGTAATACCAACATTAGATATCAAGAAAAAAAAAGAGTAATATCTTCACAACTTGTTAACGACTTTTTTGAATCATTCATTAATCGATCGACTCTATTTATAGCGATTGTCAGTGATCGTATATAAGAAAGTAAGGGTTGTAAAATCACCATCGTGCCCTCTCAATATCACTCTGAAGACGTTTAATTAAAAGGATAATTATAGTTTAGTTGCTGAACTATAGGCACTTTCATACTTTGGTGGCTCATTTTTTTTTTGTGGTTTAGTGTCTGAACTATAGCTTAATTAACTTTAGTGGCTGAAACGGCGGATTCTGACTATACGTGCAAAACACATGCTTATTTTAATGTCATATGCGGGTTTTGAAAGGTATTATCGACATTTTCATACATTATTAATATATAAGTAATTAATTGATAAAATAACATTAAAATATCAAATATCATTCCATTTATTTGAAAGGATCATTATTAAAAGCTCATACAAGAGAAGATGATTCATTCCATCTTTATTTTATTACAAACTTTATTGAATTCATTGTAATACATTTTTTTTTATTCTTGGCTGATAGTGTTGCATATAACATCGGATATAAAACTATATACCTCAATTTTCATTGTGCACTTCAATATTTGATGCTGCTAGTAGCAGATTTGAAGCTAGCAAACTCCTCCAATAAGCGAGCAAATGACAGACGTTGGTATCTTCTTATCTCCAATACGACTCGAATCAACTGACATGATTAAGTCCTTTTTTCCACCTAATTTAGCATAAGAGCGTCGTTCAATATTTGACGCAGTAGCAGAATTCACGCAACCCCCATTAAGAGAGCAAATGAGAGCCGGTGGTATCTTCTTATCTCCAATATGACTCGGGTCAGCTGACATGATTAAGTTTTTTTTTTCACCTAGTTTAGCAGAAGAGCGTCGTTCAATATTTGACGCAGTAGCGGAATTCACGCAACCCCCATTAAGAGAGCAAATGAGAGCTGGTGGTATCTTCTTATCTCCAATATGACTCGGGTCAGCTGCCATGATTAAGTTCTTTTTTTCACCTAGTTTAGCAGAAGATCGTCTTTCAATATTTGACGCAGTAGCAGAATTCACGCAACCCCCATTAAGAGAGCAAATAAGAGCCGGTGGTATCTTCTCATCTCCAATATCAACTGAATATGAATTCTCTGCAAGATTGCGAGCCTCGCCTTTGAAGGAATAATTTGCTACTATCAAAACAAATATCAAAGTGAAACATCTAAGAATAGTCATTATATCTCTTATATGTATCGATTTTTTTTAGATGAGAAGAAATGTGTATTGGTGATCTGTTTAAATAGGTATTGAATATCACACGTACCTAATTTCTATCCTAGGTTGTATTTATATTATAGTATTAAATCGAATGTTTGTGCTAGCTAGCTATACAAGTTAAAAATAATACTCTAGTACTCTATTTCACTAAGAAAACTTGTACTACTTTTATTATTTTATATTCCCTCTTAACTAAATTAATGTCATATTTTCTTTATAATTTATAAAGTAAATGTGACTATTGATTTAGTTAGGAGAGAATACAAATTAAAAATGATATTTTTTTTAAAAACCATGAAGTATTTAGGTACCCAAATTTTTGTTAGGTTATATTTGATTAAATAATTAATTAAAAATAAAATATTATATTTATACATAATTATGAACTTTAGAGTCATAAATGTAGTAAATATAAATATAAGTGATAAATAATAATAAAAATATATAATGTATATATAAATATAATTAAAGTATACGTAAAATATAATTATATATTAAATTAACTTTTTAAAATCAAGTACATATACATATTTTATCTAATAATCACTATATACAATAGATAAGTTTAAATTATACATTTTTGTCGTAAGTATAATTATATGCTTTTCATAAATTACAAATATTATGTGACTATATGTCCAAGAACATATATTAATTAACTTATTAGAGAAGCTTGCGAATATATTATACTACTCCGTATATGATATTAATAATTATATTAGGATTCAGAGTACTCTACTAATTATTTTATATGATTAAATTTGAGGTAAGGATTTAAATGAATCGAACTTTTTTGACTCGATTCATGATTCAATTCGATTTTTGATAATTCGTATTTGAAAAAATAAATACAAATATGAATACGAATATTTTTTTTATATTCAAATATTTACGAATAAGAATATAAACAATGTATATAATATTCGATTCGAATATTATACGAATAGTTCGATTCATATATATATATATATATATATATTAGTTTTTTGGTTTTTTACTTTCCATATGGTCCCAACACAATAGGCACACTTCATAATTTACAAACAAAATGTGACTATTGTGTTGGGACATGAGTAGTATAATATTTTAGAAAAAACTTTTTAATGAACAAAAACGTATTTATAAAAAAAATTGCGACAAATATTAATTTATACGGAGTATTTTATTTTTATTTTAAAGTTTATAATTAAATTTTTTTTAAAATATTTTTATGAAAAAATAAAACAAAATATATCGTACATTTCATTTTTTTTATTTATATTTGAATATTCAAATATTCGAACCAATATTCAAATATTGGACAAATACAAATACGAATCGATATTAAATATTCGAATGAATACGAATACAAATATAAATACGAATATTTGGATATATACTTACCAATACGAATCGAATAGTGAGATATTCGACTCGACTCGATTCATTTACACCTTAATTTGAGGTATACAAAAACATTATTATGAATATAATTTTTGATTAATTATTCAATAATATTCTTTACGTTTTGATTTTGAGATTTTTCTTTTATGAAATGCAAAATTTAATTACAAATATATTTTACTAGATTATATTTGTGTACATGCAACCGTACAAATCGATCGTTAGATTAATTTGCGCTTTTCCAAAAATAAAAATAAAATCGCTAGAATGGACTATATACTTATATACATGTACATATAAATAAATAAATAAATAAATAAATAACTAACGCTCGAAATTTTGGGATATTACGAATCATGTGTTTAATTATACAATTATTTAATGTTCTCTAGGTTCACAAATGTATACGAGTTTGGCATCACCATTCAAACATTAATCAAGTATTATAAGTAGCTCTGCCCAAGGTTTGGTAATTGGTATACATTAATTCTACCATTAAAACAAGCTGTTTAGTAGACTTGCCCAACAATTAATACGTAGTACAATATATTTTGTGGGAATACCGGATTCAGGACCATCTCATAAAATAAATAAGTTCTGAGGCCCTGTCCATAAAAGTAGAAGTTTATTAGGCATTTGGGTTGGAAAAGTCTACACTACCCTCGCTGTTTAACAAATGAATATAAATTGAATATGTAATTTAAATAGAATTTCTGTTTTAAAAATTAATAATAAAACTCCAATACAATTTCAGACCATCCACGATTAAAGTACGCCGTTAGACTATGCACGATAATAAGACACCGTGACTTCATTCACGATTATCGTACGCCGTGAGTTCATCCACGATGAATAGACACCGTGAGACCATCCACGATAAATGGACACCGTGAGACCATCCACGATAAATGGACACCGTGAGACCATCCACGATAATCCAAAGCCGTGAGAAGTACATCATAACTGGACACCGTGAGAAAATCTACGATAATCGCACGCCGTGAGACAGTACATGATAACTGGACACCGTGTGCTCATCCACAATAGTCGCACGCCATGAGACAAATCTCGATAAATGGACACCGTGATACAATATACGATACTAAGACAACGTGACACCATTCACGATAATCGTACGCAGTGAGTTCAATAACGATAAATAGACACCGTGAAAAAATATACGATAACTGGACACCGTGATCCCAACCATGATAATCCTACGCCGTGAGTTTATTAACGATAAATAGACACCGTGTGAACACCCACAATAAATTTACACCGTGAAACCATATACGATAAGTGGACATCGTGAGCTAATCCACGATAATCGCACGCCGTGTGACCATCCATGGATACCGTAAGACAAAATGATAATCATACGCCGTGAGACCAGACACAATAAATGGACACCGTAGTACCATACACGATAATTAAAAGCGACTGTGTGATAAATTTGAACGAGAATCTCAAAAAGATAAACCCTAAAACTTGAGAAAAATTGACGGATCAAAACTCTAAACCCTAAACACTATCGTTCAGCGGTATACAAAAAAGCTGAATGAAAAAAAAACAACATCACATCAGTGAATCTCCTCTTTGGACATCTGGTCAGCAACAAAGGTTTTTGAGACTCGACCAGACTGGTGATTTCAACGGAGACAAGGAGATTAGGCTACATGCACACTCCGAATCGAATGTGAAGAAGGTGACCGATATATATACGGAGGTTTTGGAAACTCGTGTATCTCGTCAGGTTTTCAACAGGAATGCAAAGAAGGTTACTGACCAATACCACTCGATACAGTAATGCAACTGTGAAATTCGAAAAAGTGAGGTGATAACTGATCCATGTAGGCTGTAGCCTAAGGAGCTTAGGCTACATGCACTCCGAATCATATGTGAAGAAGGTAACAGATAAATACTACGTAGGTTTTGGAAACTCGAGTATCTTGGGGAAAATGATCCAGGCAAATGATGGTTTTATTTTGAGGCTCGTGTATCTCGATACAGTAATGCAACTAATCGTATTTATAGGCTTAATATTGGGATCTAATTTAAGTCATCCAACCACCCGGTTTTCAATCGTTCTACGAAACGATTCAACTGCCAACTACGCTTATTAATTACTCGTACTGTATTAATAATAAAATTAATTGTAAATCACACCATCCAACGCTCCATATCCATTAATATGATATGACCATTCAATTCAGGGAATTGATGCATCTCTGTTCTGAGTCATACCACCGCTGGACTTCAATCGTTGCACGAAACGTCTCATAAACAGATCAACTCCTAACCACTTCCATTAAACACATTGCGATTATTAAATTAAGAAAATAAATAAAACCCTAGAACTGTGTCGCCGTGGGGTTCCCTCAGTGGATTGTAACACCGTGCAACTGTATTAGGTAGAAAACCTTTAAACCTAATGGGTAGTCGTGGATAAATCACGGTGTATTGTGTCACCGTGGATATTTCACGACGACAGAATAAATACACCGTGAAAATTATTCAATCGTGCAATAAATCACGGAGCTATATCACCTTATATCAATGCACGGTTACACACACCCGTATTCAATACGAATTTGGTTGATCCCGATCGAATTTGGGTTTCAATACGAATGAGAAACGTGTGAGCATGATTAATAAATGACGGTGATATTATAATATTTTAATGATAAATTAAGGAAAAAGTACAGTAAAGATCGATGGTTCAAAACCATAAACCCTAACCCTAAAACCTATTGTGAAAAATTGATGGATCAAAACCCTGAACACTATCAATCGAAAAGTAGCAACATCTTGAGGAAACTCTACTGGGCGGTGAAAAGAAAATATAATTAAAGCTTCACAACATGAAAATCTCCCCTCAATACAATTGGAAGATCAGTACTTGAGCCGCTTGAGCCTGGACCAGGAATCGTTAGGAATCCATTCGAAGTCGGACGACATAACGGAAAGAGATCCCGACCAATCACTATATCGAGCTGCCTAGGAAGAAGAGTGTCTGCCAAAAAAGGAGGGTCTGGGCAGGATATATCGAAAAGGGATTTCTTCCGCTGGCAGATAAGAAGATGGTTAATGATGGTTTTCTTTTGGAAACTCGAGTATCTCGATACATTAATGCATCTGTGAAATTCAAAATTGTGAGATGATAACTGATACTTCATTATAAAAACAAACAAAAAGGAGTATCAATGGGTGAAAAAAATGGAGTTTTTCCGTTTGTATTTATAAGCTTAATATTCTGATCTAATTTAAGTCATCCCAGCACCCGGATTTCAATCGTTCCACGAAACGATTAAACTGCCAACTACGCTTATTAATTACTCGTATTAATAAAATTAATAGTAAATCACCCCATCCAACGCTCCAAATCCATTAATATGATATGACCATTCAATTCAGGGAATCGATGCGTCTCTGTTCTGAGTCATCCCACCGCCGGATTTCAATCGTTGCACTAAACGACTCAACTCCCAACCACGCCCATTAAACACATTGCGATTAATTAATTAAGAAAATAAATAAAACCCTAGAACTGTGTCGCCGTGGATTCCCTCGGTGGATTGTAACACCGTGCAACGGTATGAGGTGGGTAGAAAATCCTAAAACCTAATGTATAGTCGTGGTTGTAACACGGTGGATTGTAACACCGTGGAAGGCTCATAAATGAGAAATAAAAAACCCATAGAACAACGTCGCCGTGGGTTCCCTCGGTGGATTGTAACACCGTGCAACGGTATTAGGTATGTAGAAAACCCTAAAACCTAATGTATCGCCGTGGTTGGAACACGGTGGATTGTAACATCGTGGAAGGCTCATAAATGAGAAATTAAACCAATAGAACAGCGTCGCCGCGGGGTTCCCTCGTTGGATTGTGACACCGTGCTACGGTATTAGGTGTAAAACCTTTATCATAATGTGTCGCTGTGGTTTGAGCACGGAGGATTATAACACCGTGGAAGGCTCATAAATGAGATATAAAACACAGAACAGTGTCGACGTGAGTTCCTCGTTTTAGAATACACCGTGAAATAAATGAAAATACAGTCGAAGTGTGTTCATTACACCAAAAAAAAAAATTATTAAACAATTTAAACTTAACAAAAGTAGTTTTATTACAATTGATGGATCAAAACACTATTGAGAATTACAACTGATGGATCAAAACCCTATTGAGAATTACAATTGATTGATCAAAACCCTATTGGGAATTACAATTGATGGATCAAAACCCTAAACCCAGAACCATACTTGGTTGAACAAAGAAAAAAAAAGAAATCCAACCCGCCTCAGAATCTACTCTCTGGATGGGAAGCAAGTCGAAGACCTTCTTTTTCTTTGGCCTCAATCATAGCCTGTTATGATCTCAACATATGGCCAGATTCACCGCTACGGAGAAAGTGGCATTGCTAAGATCCGTATCTAACAAAGATACTCGAGATGTTTTGGAAACTCGAGTACCTCGTTAGGTTTTCTTTTGGAAACTCGAGTATCTCGTTACCAGACTGCAGCTATGAATTTGAAAGATGTGTGGTGAAAACCGCTCCATAAGAAAAAAAAAAAACGCAGAAAACATGAGAAAAAATTGGGTATAGAAAAAAAAAGGGTTTTTTCGTTCGTATTTATAGGCTCAATTTTCTGACCTAATAAAGTGATCCCCCGCCTACTTTCAATCGACTCACGAAACGACTGACCTCTAAACTACGCCCATTAAACACATTGCAATTAATTAATTTATTATTTAAATAAAAACCTAGAACTGTGCCTCCGTGGGTATTTCACGGTGGATTAAATCACCGTGTCGCGGTCACTGTGACTTTGGTAACGTGACTACAACTCTGAATGGGACGTCGTGATGTTAGCACGGTGCAGTCTAACACCGTGTACGTACATGTTATAGGTGACATTAAAAAAAACCTAATCCTCCGTCATCGTTGGTATCCCACGGTGCATAAGCCGTGGTATGTTCATATATGACATAGAAAACTTAACCCCCCATCCACCACGATATCCATTAATTAGATATGACCGTGAAATTCAAAGAATTTATGATGAGTGTCTGTTCTGATCCTCCGCCGGATTTCAATCGTCTCACGACACGACCCAACCCAACTTCCAACTACACTCATTGATGGTCCAGATATGATATGATATGACCATTCAATTCAGGGAATTGATGAGTATCTGTTCTGAGTCACATCGTCGCCGGATTTAAATCGTTTCACGAAATCACTCAATTCCCAACCACCCCCATTAAACACATTGCGCCGTGGGTTTATTACAGTGGATTTCCTCACCGTGTAACGGTTACCGTGACGGTCTATGGGACACTGATAACCCTTGATAAAAACCCTTACCCACCGTCGCCGTTGGTATCTCACGGTGTATTGTGAAACCTTTATTAGTTTATTAACCCCTCAACCACCCACTTTTGGCGTGTATACATAAGCACCGTACCACGCTGAAAACCCTAATTTTTATAAAATCAAATTTCATATTCAATGGCCACCCCAATCCCGATTTGTAGATTCTTCAAAGTTCTGAACACCGTTAATTTCCGCGAAGTTTGTCGTTTACCTTCTGATTTTGCTCATGAACATGAGTATCTGGCAGGCAGGGCTACTTTGCTTGGATATTGTGAGACACTCGCCTCATTTGTAATCGCTCGTGCCCCGTGGTCCGTGGAAATCTCTTGGGTCAACGGTTACGTGTGCTTTCATCGTGGCTGGACCGATTTCTGCACTGCTCATCATCTTAAATTCGGTTATTTTTTGGTTTTTCACTACGCCAAGAAATTGGGTCCTTTCTTTGTTAATGTCTACAATAAAGATGGTCTCGAGATTCGGAACTTTTCCGATCCTAATGCCCCTGGAGACCCCCTTCTGCCGACCATATCTAAGGTTGTAGAAGAGATCCTGTTTGAGAAGGTGGTGGAAGTGGTGGAGCTATCGGACGATGAGGACGATATGGACGATGAAGCAGACGATAAGGACGAAACGACTGATGAAGGCGATGACGCAGATGGCGAGGATGATGAACCATGAATGCAAAGAATGTTTCTTTCTGCGTTTTGTTTATGAATAGTATGTTTTTATTTTTTCTTTTACAGTATGTTTTTCTGGTTTCGTAGCTACTACACTACGTAATCTACGTTATAATACTGTACTAGTGCTTGTTTTTCTTTGTTAATATATTTTGACCTTCTCCCACCGTGCACGAGTAACCGTGTGACTTTAGCGTTTGAAGATATTACCGTGCGCCAAGGGTCGGGTGATTGAACCGTGGCAAAAGGCAACCGTCCTCTCTTTTTTTTTTTTTTTTTTTTTTTTTGGTATTTGGGAATCCTGGTAATTTAATTTATTAAATATTAAAAGATGAATAAAAAGGTTGAATAAACCTGCGGCTTCAAAAGCTGTTCTGTTCACTGACAAAACCGTGCCACGTAAGTATCTTTTTACATACTTACATTGATTTGACCGTCGCACGGTACTTTATCACGGTGACGTCTCACGACATTACCGTGTGAGCATGAACAAAGACGTTTTCACGTGATTCTTGCACAATCGCGATAATCTTTTTGGCAAAATGCTTAATAAAAGTTAATTTCCTATGGACATGATTATATTGAACCTAAAAAATTCCACAATAATCCATCAAACGATTAAATTCCACAATACCATGTGCAATATGATCACACTTGAGAGTAAATTGTTACCAATGAACTACACATCTCTTGAATTTGAGACATGCACTAATGCAAATCGCATCGTACGTCTTTAATTTCAAATACCATACGTCTCACTGCCTGAAACATGACCCCGTTGATGGTAACGACGCCTTAAAAGTGTATACAAACGATTGACGATCGTTTTTTTGCGGGTTGAACAAGCCATGGTGTAGATGTATTGATGACCATGTAACGCCGTGCAAATACAACCGTGAAACTAAATGACTGTGCGAAACAAAAGAATAAAGGATGACTATACCCGCCTGCAAAAGCTGTCCTGATAACTGACACCACTAATATTTCGCGTGCATCGGTTATCCCGCTCCAATACGAAAATACGCCATCTAAAAAAAGAACTCGTTCAATTTCAAAAATGTTTAAAATTGATTTGATAACCACACGGTGTTGTACCACGGTGACGTCTTGTGAGATCACCGTGTGAGCATGAACACTCACGTTTTCGTGTGAATCTTGCACAATCGCAATAATCTTTTTGGCTAAATGCCTAAGCAAAGTTAATTTCCTATGGAAATGATTATATTGAACCTAAAAAATCCACAATAGTCCATCAAACGATTAAATTTGACATACCATGTGCAATATGATCACACTTGAGAGTAAATTGTTACCAATTAAATGAACATCTCTTGAATTTGAGACATGCACTAATGCAAATCGCATCGTACGTCTTTAATTTCAAATACCATACGTCTCACTGCCTGAAACATGACCCCGTTGATGGTAACGACGCGTTAAAAGTGTAAACAAACGATTGACGATCGTTTTTTTGCGGGTTGAACAAGCCACGGTGTAGATGTATTGATGACCATGTGTCACCGTGAACAATATACGTTTTACTGAGCCGTGCGTAAAACGGCTTCCCCCCCTCCCATTTATTTTTCGATGTTTTAATTTGAATTTTAAATAAAAGAATAAAAGATGAATACCCGCCTGCAAAAGTTGTCCTGATAACTGACACCACTAATATTTAGTAATAAGTACACGTGCATCGGCTAACCCGCCCCAATCCTAGAAACGAAAAGACGCCATCTAAAAAAAGAACTCGTTCAATTTCTAATATTTTTAGAATGGATTTGATAACCACACGGTGTTGTATCACGGTGACGTCTCGTGAGATCACCGTGTGAGAGTGAAGACGTCTTTAAATTCAAATACAATAACCGTCGCCGTTGGTACCTCACGGTTCGTGCTGATACAAGACCGTAAGTGCACACGGTTATCAACAATTTTTTTTTTAGATACAGTCATTGATAGTTTTGCACACGGCGCTGATCAACCACACAGTGATAAACACACGTTTATACATACAACGGCATACAGTATATGAAAAGTTTACTCTCTTGCAAACCAAAACGAAACCAACTGTTATCCATCCCTTAATCAAAAAGGGAGTTCAATGTCTTTGCAGGACATCCAAAATATCTTCAGTGCTATGTTTTTTCTGACAGCTTTGATATCGATGTCGTCCGCGTTACGATACAATGATGGGTCAGTGAGCAATCGTTCCAAATACATTGTGCAGAAAGCACGCTTTTTCGAAGAAGGCTTCTTGGTTTGTGTAATTTTCTTCTCCGGATTTTGTTTGGCTTTGATTGCATTACCACCATTGCGTACTGGGCGATTGTACTCAACATGAAATGGTCTGTCATGTACAGAAAGGTAACACGGCTCATTTTTCTCTTCATCAGTAGGAATCAAGGTTTCATGAACAACTTCAATCAGAAACTTATCAACACAGAGTATTAATATTCCACCGCGTGAAACAAATACTATTACTAGCAAAATATAAGTAGGAGTAGATGGTTACGTACCTCTCCTTGGAAAAAAAGATCATCACAATCAGTCTTTGTTGTAGATGTACTCCACATCAAACAACGTGGCACTTTCATATTCGGATCACGTTGACCACATAACTGACCGATATTCGGAACGGACTCGAACATCCAAATTATAAAAGCCCAACTGGGGCCATAGACGTGGTACGAAGTTTTTTCTGCTAATTCAGGGTCCATCGCTGTTGTTTCGAGGTAGTAGCTCAGAGCCTGGTAGGAATAAGCGCCCCATGGAAAACTCTGCCACTTTTCCGGCTCATCCACTAATGCCCATGCCCAGTCCTCGACATACATTTCAGCGGATCGACAAAGAAAGAAGGAATAGTAGACGATGAGATTGGCGACTTTAATGTAATCCTCCAACGAGGCAGGTTGTTCGCCATCGAAGAGTTGTTTGGCCGCAAATAACTTGCGTAGATCATTGCTTCTTACACGCTTCCCACCGAATAGCCGCTCATTTAAGCTACCTGGAGCAGACTGGGGTGTGGCATGGATGTCAAATTCATCGTAGATGCCGAAATTCAGTCCCGTTACAATGGCATAAGCGGCGGGTGTGAGTTTCGCAGTCTTACCACCGACGTAGAACCAATGCTCCTTCTCCGGTATTGACGGACCTGACAACTCTCGACATACGAGGTGGTGCAAAAAATTAGTGCTTGTTTTGGCAGTAAATCTTATTCCCAGAACACTTCTCATGTAAGGCAGCGCAAAAAAATCACGAACTGCGACGGCATCACCCCCGATATCTTTTATTGTCTCCGTGATCAGTTCCGGAATTTCGTAGCGAGTATACAAATTGAGACTTAAAGTGACCGACTGCAGATTGGTTGGTCTCTTCCATTCAAATCCAGACTGAAATATGAAATAAATAAATAAGAATTAAAGGATAAAAAATGAGAAATATAACGACACGGTGAAATTACACCGTAAGAAAAAAAACCATAAAATATCAAGGTTGAAATTCACCGTGAAAATACAAAACGGTGTTTTACCACGGTGCACATTACACACGACCTTGAACATATGGTGAATATGTTTTTCCACGTGGATCGTGCTCGTACAAGACCGTAAGTACACATACACCGTGAAATAAAACACTGTCGTGGATCGTGCTCGTACAAGACCGTAAGTACACACTGTAAATTTACACCGTGAGATGAATCACAGTCGTGGATCGTGCTCGTACAAGACCGTAAGTACACATACACCGTGAAATAAAACACTGTCGTGGATCGTGCTCGTACAAGACCGTAAGTAAACATACACCGTGAAATAAAACACTGTCGTGGATCGTGCTCGTACAAGACCGTAAGTACACATACACCGTGAAATAAAACACTGTCGTGGATCGTGCTCGTACAAGACCGTATGTACACATACACCGTGAAATAAAACACTGTCGTGGACCGTGCTCGTACAAGACCGTAAGTACACATACACCGTGAAATAAACACTGTCGTGGATCGTGCTCTTACAAGACCGTAAGTACACATACACCGTGAAATAAAACACTGTCGTGGACCGTGCTCGTACAAGACCGTAAGTACACATACACCGTGAAATAAAACACTGTCGTGGACCGTGCTCGTACAAGACCGTAAGTACACATACACCGTGAAATAAAACACTGTCGTGGATCGTGCTCGTACAAGACCGTAAATACACACGGTAAATGTACACCGTGAGATGAATCATAGTCGTAAATCGACAAGACCGTAAGTAGACACGGTGTATGTCACCCGTGAGATATATCACCGTCTTAAACTCTACCGTGATAATACACGGTGATAAAACTCACGGTTGAACCGTCGTCTACTAGAACTGACACACAAACGCATGCGAAAAAATTGCAGAGAGCAATAAACCATTAACCATTTTAAAATGTCGGAAACAAAAACCCTATCTTGAAAGGATATACCAATATCAAATTACAATCGAATGATTTACAAATATCAAAGCTCGAATAATCGAAAGTTCGAAAGCTAGGGTTATGGACTTACCGGAGGTTGAGCGCGATTGTCTGGGTTGTCCATGGTGTCACTGCTTGCCATAATGATGATCATCTGAGACGGAGTTGAATAGTTGATACGATAACGGTCGGGACTGGTGTTTCACCGTGGCGGCGCTCGTCGTGCGTGTGAATTTCAAACGTCGAAAATTGATTTTGTGGGGCAACTTTATTTTTCTGATATTCTTTTTGTTATTTTGTAATATTCGATTTGTTTTTTGTGAGAAAAGATAACTTTTAAGGGTACTTAAGTCTTTTCATTCAAATTGGCTTACTTAACTTCCATTTTTATGGACGGGGCTTCAGAACTTGTATACTCTTATGCTTTGGCCTTTAAATGCCTCCGCCCTCTTCTGCTTTTTTCCTGCTCAGATAATTATGAATTAGTACACAAGCACACAAAATAAAATAAAAATAAGTTAATTGTAAATAAGTTAAAAAAAGGGGATTTTCAAAAAGGGAAAATATCTTAATCTAAAACAAACATTAAGACCAATGTTTACACTATTTGTAAAAAAACAAGAATTACTCAAACAACCCTTTTAGCTATTGAAAAAAACAATATATTTTCACTAATAAAAAATTACGTGATATCTCTTTTGTTGGTATTGAATATACACTTACCATATTTGAGACATTACCAAATAAAACGTAATCAATATGTAACATACCCTCCAAAACACTACCTATATCACAACGGGCAAAAAACAGAAACGTAAAAACTCTATTCCTTGCGCAGATTTGTGATCTCTCCGGCAGTGTTGTCGTTGTTGGGTCTCTTCTCAAACCTACTAGGTTCTCGTGTTAAGGTAAGTGTTCTCAATTTAGTATCAATTGCAAATTCATGGCTGAGTAGATTGCATACTCAATTTAGGGTTCTTCGATTTGGGTTTTAATTCTACCCAGAACTATCACTTTATAGGTTTGAATTGACATAGTGTACTTCTCGACGTGATTGCATGTATGATTTATGGTTCTTGAGAAATTGTTTTTGAAAATCACCCTAATTTTTTTCTTGATTTTTTTTGTAATAGTACTAATATTTCATAAGGTTCAGTTTGGATCCAATTACATGATCAGAAACTGTTGTGGGTGTGTGACACAGTGTTATTTGAACATTCAGCATGTGTGTGTTCATATATATATATTTTCCAGATTAAAAGCAATATAGGAACCTGTTCCACTAAACATTTGATTTATGATCAGGAGTGTGTAGTTCACTTGATATATTTTGACCAGTAGTTTTTATTGTCGATGCTTAATTCTGTTAATTATTATAAAAAAAATTCTAATTTCAAACAGGGACTGGGATCATGTCTCCGACAACACGTTCCGATTCGCTGAAGAAAAAGTTGCAAAATCGGGAGGCCTACTAGAGATCTGCGAAACGAAGCCTGGAGAACGACTTCGAAGCAATTACGTCTGAGGTCCATCCTGAACCTAACAAGGTAGTCACAACTACTGTCATAACCAGTCTCGCAATGACTCTGTTGTTTATAAATCCAAGATGTGACTGATATATCTGTTGTCTATTTGCAAAAAATGCACAATAACTCGCAGTGTATTATTCAGTGCGAAAGGCCTTATACTTGTTCCCTGACTCTACCAAAATCATTTTCAAGGCTCTCAGAATAACACTGTTTACAACAGTATATTAATGAATCTTAATTAACTACTTATTCCAAAATAGGTCGCGAAACGTGCGGCGAAGAACAACAACAAGACGGTGCCAAGGAAGTCACAAAAGAGGATAGGTTCAAAGTGGGAATACACACGCCGAAAATAACTAAGAAGCCAAAGGTATATGACCGATGCTTTTTTTTCGTATTCATATAGCCTGATTTGTAAAAATTATACTTTATGACAGGAGTCCGAACATGTAATTTTAAGCGACGATAATTTTCAGTCAAACAAGTTTATCCAGAAGAAAAAGAAGAGGGTAAGTGGTTCATCTAATTGTCTCGTCTAATAGTTTGTATAATATGTCTACTATTTTGTACTTAAAAACTGCATTTTATCAACGTTTATGATTTGTTTTTCCAGAGTGGCATCAAAATTGGAATTTGTCGTGGAAAGTTTCCTCGAGAAACTTTGGATGTAAAAAAGGTTTGTATAAAAAATATATTATTTTGTACTGCATGCTAATCTGAATTGCGGGTGGTGAAGCCATAGTGTTTACGATGTTTCAATACTTTTGACTACAATTTAAATATTTGCCGAACATTTGAATATGATACGTAAATTTTATGACTTTATCCAGAGTAGTTTGAATTGAGTCTATACGTGGTATTCTGTGAAAGTCAGCATGCATTCAGGTAGTAGTAGGACTTATCCACTAATTTAATAATTCAACTTCCAATAAGAGTAACTTTTATTATAGTAAGTCACTTCTTTGTATCATAATAGTACACAAGTGTTTATTTGCATAAATCTATGAATAAGACAATCATGTGGTGTAATTGGTAGTGTCTGATGAACCACAGAGCCGACTTTATCTATTGCAAACACTACCAATTAGTGAACATCGGTTATGTGAATAGACACTACCAAGTACACTTTCAGAGTCTATCATCATAACATTGTGTATACCAGTATATTATTGAAAAAAAATTAAACTAGAGACAAGTACAGTAGCTAACTAACAAGTACACACTTTTTTTCAGTTGTCAACCCTAAGTATTTATTACAAACCATGCTCAGTGTATATGATAGTATTTGTTGCATAAAGATGTTTAATCGCTTTTGGATGATTAGTTCAATATACAGTAATAGATACTCTTACTAAAAATCTGTCATAGCATAATACCTATTAGTATGCTTCAGTAGTGATCCCATAAGAAGAAGGTTTCATAAATGTCGTAATCCGTTACCGTGTGTTGTTTAATAAAAGTCGTAATCTGTTACATACACTAAACGTATATTTTTACAATGTATGTTATAGTACATGATTCAATACACTGTTATTTCATCAAAACACAACAGATGCAGTAGTTTAGAAGAGCAATTTAATAGTATATTTTCCAAACACCGAAATGTCAGTGAGTCGTTTCATATATGAAGCCCCATTAGCTAACTATTACGTCGTTTCATAATAGTACATCTATTAAGTCACATGTTTGTATCCTAATAGTTCATTGTAAGTGTTTCTTTGCATAAATCTAGTAATTAGCCAATCTTGTGGTGTAACTAGTAGTGTCTGATAAATCACAGAGACTAGTAGTGTATGATAAATCTATTGCGAACACTGCACATTACTTGGCAGTGTGTTGAGTAGTTATAATTCCTGAACCTAGTGCATGGACACTACCAAACCACTTTCAAAGTCTCTCATAATAACATTGTTCATAATAGTATATTAGTGCACAAAAGTTAAACTAGATACCAATACATTAGCTTACGAACATCTATCCTAATAGTACATCTATTAAGTCACATGTTTGTATCCTAACAGTACACTGTAAGTGTTTCTTTGCATAAATCTATGAATAAGTCAATCATGTTGTGTAACTAGCAGTGTTTGATAAATCACAGAGACTGGTAGTGTTTGATAAATCTATTGCGAACAATGCCCATTACTTGGTAGTGTGTTAATTAGTTGTAATGCCTGAACCTAGTGCATGGACACTACCAAACACACTTTCGAAGTCTCTCATAATAACATTGTTCATAATAATATATTAGTGCACAAAAGTTAAACTAGATACCAGTACATTAGCTTATGAACAAGTATCCTAATAGTACATCTATTAAGTCACCTGTTTGTATTCTAATAGTACATTGTAAGTGTTTCTTTACATAAATCTATGAATACGCCAATCATGTGGTGTAAATAGTAGTGTTTGATGAGCGTGCTTTATTAACAAATACCACTCCATTGTCTAGTTAGTTTAGGAACGAAACTAGTACAGTGTTTGTGCCGGTGATGACAACGCTTTTGGCAAGAGCTTCAACGGCATTTTGCGCATTCACGGTAGAAAACTTTGGTGTCGTTGTTGCTAGAATGAATGTGCCAATATGCTAATCTGAGGCCTTTGTTAGTTATGTTATTTTTTAATCCGGTGATGACAACGCTTTTGTCAAGAGCTTCAACGACATTTTGCGCATTCGCGGTAGTAAACTGTGGTGTCGTTTCTGCTACGATGAATGTGCCAATATGCTAATATGAGGACCTTTTTTTTCGTTTTTTTCATATACATTGAATAGATAACTGCTTGATTTGATATTATACCGTATATTGTTTCACTACACGTTATCACCCTCGCAGTTTCATTCTGGAATATGAATTGTCTATATTCGCCTAATCCCGTTTGAGATGTCATTTTGTTTTTATGTTTCAAGATTTTGGTTATTTTACTCTTGATTTATACCTTACAAGCTTCAGTTGAATTCTTGTACTTGCAGCTTGCTAAGAACATTCCGCGACTTCCTCTGCTCCCTGCTCGTTGATTCCTCACTACTCAATAGAGCATGTATTGGACCTCCTTTTAAAGCTCATGTTATTATGTCTCTTTGAATGGACCTTTACATGAAACTTATTTCAGAGCTGATGTATTATTTGATGTAGATTTTGTGGAATGCAGCAAAAAGTGTAACTTAATGAGTGAGATATGTATTTTATTGTTATTGTCGCCCCTCTAAATTTAAATTAAATAAAACTCATGTAATAAATGTTACAGTAATAGTAAATTTTCTCCTATTATTTCATGAATAACCTGGCAGAAGGCTTCTATCTAGTATAAAAAATATAACCTGATTTGATTTTTCATAAACTTAACTAAAAGAGAAACATTCCCTGAACCCTAGATATAGATCTCAACAAGAAGATAATTTCTTAATAATTTAAACTGCCAAAGCTTCACTGTTTTTCTTAATAGTGTACAATCCATGTTCCAATAAAACACATCTAACAAGAAAATAAAAAAACAGTTTGAACATGTCATCTGTAGTCAAATTCAATCATTGTTAAGTCAGTCAAAGACTTGTGGTCTAGTGTCACTCACAAGCAATTTTAGTATCAAAGCTAATTAGACAGATTGCAAACGCCTGAAAAGCCGAGATCGGGTACTGATAGTCCATTGTGAAAATATCCTTTCCGACTTTCCCAAACTGCACAACTGCTGGGATTCGATGTCCCGGGCTATCAAAAATTTGCGGAACCGATAACCCGATCAAAAACCCTCGATCACCGAAGATTGAATCTCGACTCGTCCGCAGGAGTCCGACCTTTGGAGACTACGCGCCCGAAGACACGCAGCCCGCCCCCAGCCGATTTTCTCCCGCGAGTCGGATCCACGAACGCGAACCACCTCACGAGCCGGGGCCCGACCGAACGCCCAGCGAAGCCCGAAGGCTGCGTGCGCCCAGCCGAGCCCCCGCGAGGGGCTCGCGATCGTCCTCGACGATCGCTGGGATCGCTCGTAGCGATCCCCGGGGCTGCTCGTAGCAGCCCGCAGCGAGTCGCGATGACTCGCTGCCCGCGAGGGCATCGCCCTCGCATGATCCGCTGCGGGCGAACCTGTAGCTCATGCGAGGCGGCTACGGGTGACCCCGCAGCAGCCCGCGATCGATCCTCGCGATCGATCGCATCCCTCGGCTCCAGCCGAGGGTTCCCGCGGTCCGCGCCTCCGACGACGGCGGCTGGGGTCTGCCACGGCACCAGCCCGTGGCACCCCGGCGATCGACCGAAGTCGATCGTGTGTCCTCGGCGTCCAGCCGGGGCACGCCGTTCGTCGCGCGTTGGGGCGGTCCGAACCCTAGGGTTCGACCGCCTCCTTCGATCCTCGCCGGGGATCTCGAATCCCCGTCCCCGAGGTTCGTCGTTTTCCCGGATCGTGCGTTCATGTATATATCACAATTATTAAACGCAAATAATCATAGAAGGGGGTTTCTCGATTATTACCTTGATTCGTTGTACGGAGAAACGAATCGTTGATGACCTCGTGATCTTCCCGCGTATTCCTTGCACTTCCGTTCGAACGTCGTGTGGGCGACGATCTATCGAACTCTATGAATCTTCCTCACTCTCCAAGACTTTTTAGTTGGCGTAACTTAGGTTGTGAAAAGTGAAGACCATGTAGTGCTTATATAGGCTACGTAGTGGATCATAAGGAGAATAAATATTGGGCTTCAATATTGAAAATTAAATTGGGTCCAACCCAAATCTATTAATTCTTATCAATATTAATTTTATTTATTTTCCACTATATAAATAAAATTGCACTCCCAATATTATTCCATATTATATCAAATAATATTTCTCCAATTAGTATTATTTATTCCGTGTATTTAAGATTTAAATATCCATGAATAAATTTATTTATTGCTCAATAAATAATATTCATCTCTTATATCCGAGACTAGTACCGTTCAACCTTTATTATTGTGCGGAACGAATCCACTCATGAGGTTTACACAATAATTCCTTATGAACTCATCTCGGGGATATTATCAACCCTTCCGTGATACACTTTCCCGTCAAGTATTCACGGCATGTCATATATAAAATATAGCGACCCAATTTTACCGGTAATTAACCCAATAATTAAATCGGTTAATTCCTTTGGAAAATCAAAGTCTCTAATATTAAATATACACACCCGCAATAATATCAGGGATTAAGAATAAAATACTCCGAGATTTAAATTGATTATCTTAGGCAATCCTAATCAATAAATCTCAAGCTGATCCGCCCAATACACCAAGTGTACAAGTGTGATAAAATAATTAAGACAAATTATTTTCTCTCTCACACAACGACTATACCGATGGATTGGTCCGTGTCCATCTAGGTCGTGAGCAACTGTTTGATTAAATACGAGTAACCGATAGTATGATCTTCTGTGTGGGCCCGACACACCATACTAACTACAACGTATAAAATCCAGGACTATATTTTGCATAATTAATTAATAATAATTAATTGCAAATAATTGTTTATTAATTAAATAGGTTAAATGCCATGACCGGGAGTTTACCGGTACTTAAATCTAGACATTAAGTACACAACTCCAACAATCTCCCACTTTTACTAAGGTCTAGTCATTTCCTCCAAACTCCCGACTCCCATACTCATCACGTGCTTAATTTATACTTCCCAGAAGTATTATGTGAATGAGCAATCTAGGTTGCCGCTCTGAAGTTATCTTGGTGACTACTGCGTCGTCTCTCTGACGATGACTCGTATCAGGTGGTACTGGCTCTATGTGTTATCATCACCCTTTTTGAACTTATGACTTCTTCCAGTTCTCCACGCACCGCTATTTACATAGCCTTTGGTGAACCAAGAATCATATCCAAGTTCAGAGGTTATTCCGGAACCTAACCAAAACTTCCGCTGCCTCTGAGGCTGCTATTCGGTTTATGATAGAGTCCGAGAAGCATCATGCTTATCACTCTTTCATCCTTAGGTTCCACCTCTTCTAAAAGTGAACACATAGCCTGATATCGACTTACACTGGTCCTTCTCTGATTTTGGATCTGAGAAACTGTAATCTAAGAAGATTTCGTATTGCCAGTAATCCAGTACTTCCAAGTACTTTACAGCATTCGAATATTTCTTATCCAGATTACTTTGATATCCTCCCACTACGCTAACCGCATAGTTGATATCAGGTCCTTGTTTTTCAACATTGCATCCACAAAGCTCTCCACACTCGAAGTGTAGGAAACCGCTTTGTCTATATCTATTTCCTTTATGTGTTCAAGACACATACCTTAGATAGATGTATTCTGATCTCGAAAGCCAATAACCTTTCTCAGAATTGTGCATGTTTAAAACAAACAATAATCGTATAAGATATCTTAAGAGAAGTGCAAGTGTTCTTATCTAGAGATCGAAAGATTTCTAAGAACATGATACAATTTCATCTTTAATCTCATATCTCGATTTATTTAGACAACCTCATTTTTATGTTTGACAACACTTTTACATTGTTGCCAACGATGAAGTGTTATCTACACAAAATTCCGAGAAACACCACCCTTGTTTCCATTACGTCTCTAACACACCTTTCCCTGCCTTTTGATGAATCCATAGAATGGACTATCTCATCAATTCACAAGTTCCTATGCAGAACTAGGGATCGATTTCATGTATACTAGATCCAGAGTTTAAAAACTCCTCCAGCCTTATGAACATCTCCGGTTGGTTAACAACCTCCCACTGCAATGGCGTTCCGGTGTATAACAGTAATAACATTAGGTGCAGTTAGTGGTGTACTACTACTCGGTTAGGCTGGTTCTCAGTCTATCCTTTCCTCATTTCAAAGTACATTGTCAGTTAGGGCATTGTAGTTCATCTAATAGTCTTCCTCTAAGAACCGGGCGAGGACACCCATCTGGTTCGCAGTACTATTGAACATACAATTACTTGTTCTTCTAGGATATTCTACAATCACATAGAATGTGCCGTTGTATCCAGAAATATCCATAGAACATAGGTAGTTCCGAACAAACTTGTCCTTTTACTATTAGAATCCCATTTCTTATTCCTGACACACCATGTCTACACATCAGTGTATGGTGTAGTCGTTTGAGACGTAATCTCAATCTTTGATTTATGCTATGTGTTATTTAGATAGGTGATAGCTTCCGCGAACAAGTCGCAGGCTTTCAATGGATATACTTTGAAGGTTCCCCATAATGGCTTTGTGTTGAAAACACTCCGCTTTTATGGCACAACAAGTAGTCTAATCCATCTTCGAGTATTCTTGGAAGAACGACTCGTACATTCTCTAATTACACATACCGCATTAATCACAAATCATTTTCTATACTTGTTCGAATTCCATCCTTTATCCAGAAAGGTTAACTTAGTCGTATCATCTATCAAGATCGATTCTCAGGTCGGGAGGTCCATTCCTCCAACTATAATTGATCAAATCAATTTCGACCTTTTGAATCCCTTTTGAATAGATACTACCAAGTTCAAGAATTCACAAGTATAATGATTAATAAGAGAAATACATCTAATAAGTAAAACAAGTTATACATAACGGTTTGTTGCATCGTGGTAGACTAAGGATTCATCATTCACATATTGCTATCTAATGTACCATAATAGATATCACCATTATTTCTTATCCAAACCATCCAATGATTAAAGAAATAAAATATCCATTAATAATAAAGAAAACCAGAACAAAAGTTCTTTTTCAAAATAAAGGGGTACATAAGCAATAACTGAAATGAAAAACTTAAAACAGATAAATGTCTTCCACTGCAACCGCTGCTACCCCAACAGCTTCGCCCATGTAGACTCGAATTCTTCTTCTCTAAGTCGCCGGGTTTTCTGGAACCCCTGCATTTAAGAAATGCACATACCGTCAGTGGTTCCATATCTACACACCAGAATTCTGGTAGATAATACCGCTGACTATGTTTTTACGACTAAAGAAAAATTCGTACCTCTGAGAGGACATTCAGACTTCCAGTGTCCAGACTTCTTGCATCGGAAGCATAAGCCCTTTGGCTTACTAGCCCCCACTCGTGGTCCATTCCTCTTGGCACCACTGGGTTTTATGGCTTGCTTCCTTTTCTTGCCCCTACCTCCAATAGCTTTCAAGCTTTTGGACTTGGTAGCCACAATCGCTTGAGACTTGCCCTTCTTGTAGATCCCCTCTGCCGCCTTCAGTTCAGTCAGGAGTTGCGCAAGAGTATAAGATAGTTTACCCATATTATAACTCATACGAAACTGCTCAAACTTAGGGGTCAGAGACTGGAGTATGATGTCGACTTGCGTCTCATCATCAATGGAAGCTCCTAGGACCTCAAGTTCATTCAACAAACTCATCATCTTAAGAACGTGCTCCCCAACGGGCGTTCCTTCAGACTGAGTAGTCGACATAAGGACTCTCATGGCTTCTTGCCTTGCCGCACGATCCTGCTCCCCAAACATCTCCTTGAGGTTAGTCATCATATCCCGGGCAGTGTCCATCGGCTCATGTTGGGTTTGGAGTACATTTGACATGGAAGCCAAAATATAGCACCTAGCCATTTCATCAGCCTTTTTCCACTTCCGATATGTTGCCTTTTCCTCATCAGTCGAGGCAGCCGTGGGCTCAGCAGGGCATTTATCAGAGAGTACAAACTTGTACTCTTCAGCAGTCAGGACAATGTCTAAATTTCTCTTCCAATCAATATAATTGGGGCCAGTGAGTTTATGTTCCTTGAGTATCACAGAAAGTGGATTCATAGCTATTCTCTAAACCTATAAGCACATGTAAACAAACAATCAATTTAATGTCCGATATTATCTCCCTCAAATAATATCATTAAATTACTAATTGCGTCTAAAATCCCATCAGGTAAGGCAAGCCACGTTCGTGTGGACGTTTACCCACCCAAATGATTTAGCAATTAGATTTGCTTCGGTCGTACATCATTATAGCGTTACTTCGTTGGGAAGAATACTACAAAGCGTACCTAAGTGTAAACCATCACTCAGTACTAAGGTGTATCGTTTAGAATTGTTATGTCACCGCAAGCCACGTTCGTGTGGACGTTTACGATAACTCGCAATCCCTCACAATCTCCTATAACTGTCTACATCAATTATTCTAAAATCCCTTTCAGTATAGCAAGCCACGTTCGTGTGGACGTTTACTACACCAAATAGATTTATATAATTGAAATCCAATTACTTGATTCATTTGATTTCTTAAATCAAGACTCGGAGAATCATAAGTGAAACTCGAAGTTTCTAACCAGTGATTCACCATGCGAGCGACCCTATCTCTCATAAATGAGGGAGCCGAGCAGACAATCGATCCATCTATCAAAGAATGGTACGAAGGTCTCTAATTTGTGTCCTCTACATGACCAAGTGGCTCTGGCTCCATTCCACTCCCCGGGGTGAGAATGAGTCGACTTGAAGTCAGTTTTGGAAAGACAAATTAGGCATTGTTTGATAAACTTGATCAATGTTTCTTGTAAAAGGAATTACAAGAATTCTCCTCCAATGACTTGTCTATATGAACTTCGAAAGTCCATAAAAGTCACCAAGAGAACAGTGATGGAGACCATGGGAATGTTTCCATCCCCTCTCCCACTTAGCTTTTTACGATAAAGGGATACGCTATCTAGTGCATAGAATAAACACATATAGCATGCATGAAAGCAATAAAGCACATAGATCACATAGTCAAAATAATGCTAGAGAAATTATTTTCCCGACTATCATGGCTTTATCTTCATATGCATCCTCTAGTCTTCAGTCTTCGTTTCTTGAATGCTCCATGTGACGAGAATATTAATTTCCAATATTTAAATCTATTTATTTTCAATTAATCCAAAAGTTACTTAATTCGAAAATTAAGTCAATTGAATATATCAAAAATAAAATTAAATATTATTAATATTTTTATTTATTTATTTTCCTATCTAGTTCTTATTAAATCTTTAGAATAATCTATCCAAGTAAAACTTGGAATATTCTAGAAGATATCTATAATAGAACAATGAAATAAAATAAATTAGGGCTTACTACTTTCC
Organism: Euphrasia confusa; assembly: GCA_954870475.1. Lineage (NCBI taxonomy): Eukaryota > Viridiplantae > Streptophyta > Magnoliopsida > Lamiales > Orobanchaceae > Euphrasia > Euphrasia confusa. The sequence continues at coordinate 38,687,343 of OX940951.1, read as the reverse complement.
AAATTTATTTTTATTCCTAATCCATGAATATTCCCTTGAGTAGGAATAATCAAATAGGAAAAATAAATTTAGTACTAAATTAATTAAATTTCTAATCTATGAAAAATTCCATGAAGGAATTAAATCAATAGAAATAAAATTAATTTAAATTAATTCTTTTCCTAATCCATGAGAGTTTCCTAAAAAGAAAGTACTCAAATAGGAAAATCGAATTAATTAGGAAAGTAGATCTTGGTAGGAATAGCATGGGATTGGGAGATCCCACGCCATCCCCACCATGAAGGATCGGCCGGCCACTCGGGGAGGAGCGCCGCCGCCGCCTAGCCACGCCGGCTAGGCCATGGGTCGATCACCATCATGTGATTGATCCCAAGACCTTCCCTCTTCGTCACTTCTTCGTCTTCCGGCGATCGTCTCATCATCGAACCAACGTAAAATAAATTACAATAATCTAAATTACAATTCTGGTATCGATTCTATACATGAAATCGACCCTATACATTTTCCGGAAAATAAAGTGCGTAATAATAAATCCTAAATTCGGTCAACCCCCGAATTTTTACTATTACAAACATTCAACCACACAAAACGAATCTCGACATGTCCGAGAGTTTAATAATCATGATAATAAAATTAACAATAATTAAATTAACCATGATAGCCGGAAATCCTGCAAGGTAGAACAATAATCGAATACATACATGAACACGAAACCAAACGCTCTGATACCAGTTGCTGGGATTCGATGTCCCGGGCTATCAAAAATTTGCGGAACCGATAACCCGATCAAAAACCCTCGATCACCGAAGATTGAATCTCGACTCGTCCGCAGGAGTCCGACCTTTGGAGACTACGCGCCCGAAGACACGCAGCCCGCCCCCAGCCGATTTTCTCCCGCGAGTCGGATCCACGAACGCGAACCACCTCACGAGCCGGGGCCCGACCGAACGCCCAGCGAAGCCCAAAGGCTGCGTGCGCCCAGCCGAGCCCCCGGGAGGGGCTCGCGATCGTCCTCGACGATCGCTGGGATCGCTCGTAGCGATCCCCGGGGCTGCTCGTAGCAGCCCGCAGCGAGTCGCGATGACTCGCTGCCCGCGAGGGCATCGCCCTCGCATGATCCGCTGCGGGCGAACCCGTAGCTCATGCGAGGCGGCTACGGGTGACCCCGCAGCAGCCCGCGATCGATCCTCGCGATCGATCGCATCCCTCGGCTCCAGCCGAGGGTTCCCGCGGTCCGCGCCTCCGACGACGGCGGCTGGGGTCCGCCACGGCACCAGCCCGTGGCACCCCGGCGATCGACCGAAGTCGATCGTGTGTCCCCGGCGTCCAGCCGGGGCACGCCGTTCGTCGCGCGTTGGGGCGGTCCGAACCCTAGGGTTCGACCGCCTCCTTCGATCCTCGCCGGGGATCTCGAATCCCCGTCCCCGAGGTTCGTCGTTTTCCCGGATCGTGCGTTCATGTATATATCACAATTATTAAACGCAAATAATCATAGAAGGGGGTTTCTCGATTATTACCTTGATTCGTTGTACGGAGAAACGAATCGTTGATGACCTCGTGATCTTCCCGCGTATTCCTTGCACTTCCGTTCGAACGTCGTGTGGGCGACGATCTATCGAACTCTATGGATCTTCCTCACTCTCCAAGACTTTTTAGTTGGCGTAACTTAGGTTGTGAAAAGTGAAGACCATGTAGTGCTTATATAGGCTACGTAGGGGATCATAAGGAGAATAAATATTGGGCTTCAATATTGAAAATTAAATTGGGTCCAACCCAAATCTATTAATTCTTATCAATATTAATTTTATTTATTTTCCACTATATAAATAAAATTGCACTCCCAATATTATTCCATATTATATCAAATAATATTTCTCCAATTAGTATTATTTATTCCGTGTATTTAAGATTTAAATATCCATGAATAAATTTATTTATTGCTCAATAAATAATATTCATCTCTTATATCCGAGACTAGTACCGTTCAACCTTTATTATTGTGCGGAACGAATCCACTCATGAGGTTTACACAATAATTCCTTATGAACTCATCTCGGGGATATTATCAACCCTTCCGTGATACACTTTCCCGTCAAGTATTCACGGCATGTCATATATAAAATATAGCGACCCAATTTTACCGGTAATTAACCCAATAATTAAATCGGTTAATTCCTTTGGAAAATCAAAGTCTCTAATATTAAATATACACACCCGCAATAATATCAGGGATTAAGAATAAAATACTCCGAGATTTAAATTGATTATCTTAGGCAATCCTAATCAATAAATCTCAAGCTGATCCGCCCAATACACCAAGTGTACAAGTGTGATAAAATAATTAAAACAAATTATTTTCTCTCTCACACAACGACTATACCGATGGATTGGTCCGTGTCCATCTAGGTCGTGAGCAACTGTTTGATTAAATACGAGTAACCGATAGTATGATCTTCTGTGTGGGCCCGACACACCATACTAACTACAACGTATAAAATCCAGGACTATATTTTGCATAATTAATTAATAATAATTAATTGCAAATAATTGTTTATTAATTAAATAGGTTAAATGCCATGACCGGGAGTTTACCGGTACTTAAATCTAGACATTAAGTACACAACTCCAACAACAACAACATTCTCCTGCTCTTGTACAACACCACCACCGGCCCCACCCATCTCAATGCAGGCCGCCAGCTGAAAGTTCTTAACCGAAGCAACAGTCACCCGCCCGTTGAAGTTGAGGCACCATCACTGGAGCTGCTCGTGCCATCTAGGAGCCTTGCTTCATTCAACGAACTATCCACCGAGAATTTTAGTTTTACAACCTTGTCTATCAAAATCGGGAATTGGATGCGAATATTGTCGCATAGTTCGTTGAATGATAGAGCCAAACGATATAGCCGCACCCTCACCACAATAAACAATCTTAGCAACATAAGCAGCCATTGTTCCTGCAACAAAAGGTTCGATGTTTAACCTAGACGAATATTATGAAAAATCAAACAATACACAAATAAGTTGGAAAGACCAAGCATCTTTATATAAACTCTAGGAAGTTTCAAAAACCTTAACACACGATTCATACACTAAGCTAACAATCCCCGTTTCTTGATATACGACATGGACATAAATTCAAAAATCTAACCACAATATTCATACACTTAGCTAGAAAACCCCGTTCCATAACATACGACATGGGCAGAAATTTTAACACCAGTACAATCAACCCCGATCGACCTCGACAAAAAATCCCACTGTGAAGTAGTGTATATACAGGGCAGCCGTGAATTGTTTGATGTTACTATCAGGTGGTGGAAGAGGAAGAGACTCGTCGATTATCGATCAGCGGGTGTTCACATGCAAGACGTGCGAGAGGCAGTTCACGTCGTTTCAAGCTCTAGGCGGCCACCGCGCCAGCCACAAGAAGCCGAGGCTGACGATGGTGGCCAGTGGAGGAGATCAGCCACCACCACCATCATCTCCGGCAAAGCAGAAAATCCACGAGTGCTCCGTATGCGGCCTTGAATTCCCAATAGGGCAAGCGCTTGGAGGCCATATGAGAAGACACAGATCATCAGCAATAAATATTACCAATAATAATAATAATAATAATAACAATAACGTTGTTGACGACGACCATGATCCGATCAAACAGCTCATCATGTCTGGCACGTTCTTATCCCTTTCTCCTCCGCCCGATGTGAAGAAACTGATGCCGAACAACATAAGGAGATCGGCCTTGTGCCTCGATTTGAATTTGACTCCTTTTGAGAACAAGTTTGCGTTCGGCCGACTTGTTCGTGCCCCTTCTCATGTTGATTTCATTTGATTTGTTCCTTCTAGATAAACCATGATTTGTTCATTTGTCAATATAGCATAGGAAAATCGGATATATGTGAGTTGATCCTAGTTTCTATATGTATACACACGTGATTTCATAAGTACAACATGGAGTATAAGTTTCTTTCTCTCTCATAAATTCGGTATATATTTTAATTAGAATATAAATGTTGAGTTGTCCAACTTCTTAAGCAGTACGAGTTTTTAGATATAAATCAAGAAAAAAAAAGAGTAATATCTTCCCAACTTGTTAACGACTTTTTTGAATCATTCATAAATCGATCGACTCTATTTATAGCGATTGTCTGTGATCGTATATAAGAAAATAAGGGTTGTAAAATCACCATCGTGCCCTCTCAATATCACTCCGAAGACGTTTAATTAAAAGGATAATTATAGTTTAGTTGCTGAACTATATGCACTTTCATACTTTGGTGACTCATTTTTTTTTTGTGGTTTAGTGTGTGAACTATAGCTTAATTACACTTTAGTGGCTGAAACGGCGGATTCCGGCGATACGTGCAAAACACGTGCTTATTTTAATGTCATCTGCGGGTTTTGAAATGTATTATCGACACTTTCATACATTATTAATATATAAGTAATTAACTGATAAAATAACATTAAAATATCAAATATCATTCCATTTATTTGAAAGGATCATTATTAAAAGCTCATACAAGAGAAGATGATTCATTCCATCTTTATTTTATTACAAACTTTATTGAATTCATTGTAATACATTTTTTTTATTCTTGGCTGATAGTGTTGCATATAACATCGGATATAAAACTATATACCTCAATTTTCATTGTGCACTTCAATATTTGATGCTGCTAGTAGCAGATTTGAAGCTAGCAAACTCCTCCAATAAGCGAGCAAATGACAGGCGTTGGTATCTTCTTATCTCCAATACGACTCGAATCAGCTGACATGATTAAGTCCTTTTTTCCACCTAATTTAGCAGAAGAGCGTCGTTCAATATTTGACGCAGTAGCAGAATTCACACAACCCCCATTAAGAGAGCAAATGAGAGCCGGTGGTATCTTCTTATCTCCAATATGACTCGGGTCAGCTGACATGATTAAGTTCTTTTTTTCACCTAGTTTAGCAGAAGAGCGTCGTTCAATATTTGACGCAGTAGCGGAATTCACGCAACCCCCATTAAGAGAGCAAATGAGAGCTGGTGGTATCTTCTTATCTCCAATATGACTCGGGTCAGCTGCCATGATTAAGTTCTTTTTTTCACCTAGTTTAGCAGAAGATCGTCTTTCAATATTTGACGCAGTAGCAGAATTCACGCAACCCCCATTAAGAGAGCAAATAAGAGCCGGTGGTATCTTCTCATCTCCAATATCAACTGAATATGAATTCTCTGCAAGATTGCGAGCCTCGCCTTTGAAAGAATAATTTGCTACTATCAAAACAAATATCAAAGTGAAACATCTAAGAATAGTCATTATATCTCTTATATGTATCGATTTTTTTTAGATGAGAAGAAATGTGTATTGGTGATCTGTTTAAATAGGTATTGAATATCACACGTACCTAATTTCTATCCTAGGTTGTATTTATATTATAGTATTAAATCGAATGTTTGTGCTAGCTAGCTATACAAGTTAAAAATAATACTCTAGTACTCTATTTCACTAAGAAAACTTGTACTACAGAGTACTTTTATTATTTTATATTCCCTCTTAACTAAATTAATGTCATATTTTCTTTATAATTTATAAAGTAAATGTGACTATTGATTTATTTAGGAGAGAATACAAATTAAAAATGATATTTTTTTTAAAAACCATGAAGTATTTAGGTACCCAAATTTTTGTTAGGTTATATTTGATTAAATAATTAATTAAAAATAAAATATTATATTTATACATAATTATGAACTTTAGAGTCATAAATGTAGTAAATATAAATATAAGTGATAAATAATAATAAAAATATATAATGTATATATAAATATAATTAAAGTATACGTAAAATATAATTATATATTAAATTAACTTTTTAAAATCAAGTACATATACATGTTTTATCTAATAATCACTATATACAATAGATAAGTTTAAATTATACATTTTTTTCGTAAGTATAATTATATGCTTTTCATAAATTACAAATAATATGTGACTATATGTCCAAGAACATATATTAATTAACTTATTAGAGAAGCTTGCGAATATATTATACTACTCCGTATATGATATTAATAATTATATTAGGATTCAGAGTACTCTACTAATTATTTTATATGATTAAATTTGAGGTAAGGATTTAAATGAATCGAACTTTTTTGACTCGATTCATGATTCAATTCGATTTTTGATAATTCGTATTTGAAAAAATAAATACAAATATGAATACGAATATTTTTTTTATATTCGAATATTTACGAATAAGAATATAAACAATGTATATAATATTCGATTCGAATATTATACGAATAGTTCGATTCATATATATATATATATATATATATATATATATATATATATATATATATATATATTAGTTTTTTGGTTTTTTACTTTCCATATGGTTCCAACACAATAGGCACACTTCATAATTTACAAACAAAATGTGACTATTGTGTTGGGACATGAGTAGTATAATATTTTAGAAAAAACTTTTTAATGAACAAAAACGTATTTATAAAAAAAATTGTGACAAATATTAATTGATACGGAGTATTTTATTTTTATTTTAAAGTTTATAATTAAATTTTTTTTAAATATTTTTATGAAAAAATAAAACAAAATATATCGTACATTTCATTTTTTTATTTATATTTGAATATTCAAATATTCGAACCAATATTCAAATATTGGACAAATACAAATACGAATCGATATTAAATATTCGAATGAATACGAATACAAATATAAATACGAATATTTGGATATATACTTACGAATACGAATCGAATAATGAGATATTCGACTCGACTCGATTCATTTACACCTTAATTTGAGGTATACAAAAACATTATTATGAATATAATTTTTGATTAATTATTCAATAATATTCTTTACGTTTTGATTTTGAGATTTTTCTCTTATGAAATGCAAAATTTAATTACAAATATATTTTACTAGATTATATTTGTGTACATGCAACCGTACAAATCGATCGTTAGATTAATGAGCGCTTTTCCAAAAATAAAAATAAAATCGCTAGAATGGAGTATATACTTATATACATGTACATATAAATAAATAAATAAATAAATAACGCTCGAAATTTTGGGATATTACGAATCATGTGTTTAATTATACAATTATTTAATGTTCTCTAGGTTCACAAATGTATACGAGTTTGGCATCACCATTCAAACATTAATCAAGTACAGTAAAACCTCTATAAATTAATAGCCTCGGGACCGAGAAATTTTATTAATTTAGAGAGGTTATTAATTTATCGAGTGTATTTTTTTCATTTAAAAGACCAAATCGGGACCGAGAAATTCTATTAATTTAGAGAGGTTATTAACCTATCGAGTATTAATTTATAGAAGTTTTACTATATTATAAGTAGCTCTGCCCAAGGTTTGGTAATTGGTATACATTAATTCTACCATTAAAACAAGCTGTTTAGTAGACTTGCCCAACAATTAATACGTAGTACAATATATTTTTCATCACACTGTACTTCTGCTTTTTTTCCTGCTCAGATAATTATGAATTAGTACACAAGCACACAAAATAAAATAAAAATAAGTTAATTGTAAATAAGTTAAAAAAGGGGATTTTCAAAAAGGGAAAATATCTTAATCTAAAACAAACATTAAGACCAATGTTTACACTATTTGTAAAAAAACAAGAATTACTCAAACAACCCTTTTAGCTATTGAAAAAAACAATATATTTTCACTAATAAAAAATTACGTGATATCTCTTTTGTTGGTATTGAATATACACTTACCATATTTGAGACATTACCAAATAAATCGTAATCAATATGTAACATACCCTCCAAAACACTACCTATATCACAACGGGCAAAAAACAGAAACGTAAAAACTCTATTCCTTGCGCAGATTTGTGATCTCTCCGGCAGTGTTGTCGTTGTTGGGTCTCTTCTCAAACCTACTAGGTTCTCGTGTTAAGGTAAGTGTTCTCAATTTAGTATCAATTGCAAATTCATGGCTGAGTAGATTGCATACTCAATTTAGGGTTCTTCGATTTGGGTTTTAATTCTACCCAGAACTATCACTTTATAGGTTTGAATTCACATAGTGTACTTCTCGACGTGATTGCATGTATGATTTATGGTTCTTGAGAAATTGTTTTTGAAAATCACCCTAATTTTTTTCTTGATTTTTTTTGTAATAGTACTAATATTTCATGAGGTTCAGTTTGGATCCAATTACATGATCAGAAACTGTTGTGGGTGTGTGACACAGTGTTATTTGAACATTCAGCATGTGTGTGTTCATATATATATTTTCCAGATTAAAAGCAATATAGGAACCTGTTCCACTAAACATTTGATTTATGATCAGGAGTGTGTAGTTCACTTGATATATTTTGACCAGTAGTTTTTATTGCCGATGCTTAATTCTATTAATTATTATAAAACAAATTCTAATTTCAAACAGGGACTGGGATCATGTCTCCGACAACACGTTCCGATTCGCTGAAGAAAAAGTTGCAAAATCGGGAGGCCTACTAGAGATCTGCGAAACGAAGCCTGGAGAACGACTTCGAAGCAATTACGTCTGAGGTCCATCCTGAACCTAACAAGGTAGTCACAACTACTGTCATAACCAGTCTCGCAATGACTCTGTTGTTTATAAATCCAAGATGTGACTGATATATCTGTTATCTATTTGCAAAAAATGCACAATAACTCGCAGTGTATTATTCAGTGCGAAAGGCCTTATACTTGTTCCCTGACTCTACCAAAATCATTTTCAAGGCTCTCAGAATAACACTGTTTACAACAGTATATTAATGAATCTTAATTAACTACTTATTCCAAAATAGGTCGCGAAACGTGCGGCGAAGAACAACAACAAGACGGTGCCAAGGAAGTCACAAAAGAGGATAGGTTCAAAGTGGGAATACAAACGCCGAAAATAACTAAGAAGCCAAAGGTATATGACCGATGCTTTTTTTTCGTATTCATATAACCTGATTTGTAAAAATTATACTTTATGACAGGAGTCCGAACATGTAATTTTAAGCGACGATAATTTTCAGTCGAACAAGTTTATCCAGAAGAAAAAGAAGAGGGTAAGTGGTTCATCTAATTGTCTCGTCTAATAGTTTGTATAATATGTCTACTATTTTGTACTTAAAAAGTGCATTTTATCAACGTTTATGATTTGTTTTTCCAGAGTGGCATCAAAATTGGAATTGGTCGTGGAAAGTTACCTCGAGAAACTTTGGCTGTAAAAAAGGTTTGTATAATAAGTATATTATTTTGTACTGCATGCTAATCTGAATTGCGGGTGGTGAAGCCATAGTGTTTACGATGTTTCAATACTTTTGACTACAATTTAAATATTTGCCGAACATTTGAATATGATACGTAAATTTTATGACTTTATCCAGAGTAGTTTGAATTGAGTCTATACGTGGTATTCTGTGAAAGTCAGCATGCATTCAGGTAGTAGTAGGACTTATCCACTAATTTAATAATTCAACTTCCAATAAGAGTAACTTTTATTATAGTAAGTCACTTCTTTGTATCATAATAGTACACAAGTGTTTATTTGCATAAATCTATGAATAAGACAATCATGTGGTGTAACTGGTAGTGTCTGATGAACCACAGAGCCGACTTTATCTATTGCAAACACTACCAATTAGTGAACATCGGTTATGTGAATAGACACTACCAAGTACACTTTCAGAGTCTATCATCATAACATTGTGTATACCAGTATATTATTGAAAAAAAATTAAACTAGAGACAAGTACAGTAGCTAACTAACAAGTACACACTTTTTTTCAGTTGTCAACCCTAAGTATTTATTACAAACCATGCTCAGTGTATATGATAGTATTTGTTGCATAAAGATGTTTAATCGCTTTTGGATGATTAGTTCAATATACAGTAATAGATACTCTTACTAAAAATCTGTCATAGCATAATACCTATTAGTATGCTTCAGTAGTGATCCCATAAGAAGAAGGTTTCATAAATGTCGTAATCCGTTACCGTGTGTTGTTTAATAAAAGTCGTAATCTGTTACATACACTAAACGTATATTTTTACAATGTATGTTATAGTACATGATTCAATACACTGTTATTTCATCAAAACACAACAGATGCAGTAGTTTAGAAGAACAATTTAATAGTATATTTTCCAAACACCGAAATGTCCGTGAGTCGTTTCATATATGAAGCCCCATTAGCTAACTATTACGTCGTTTCATAATAGTACATCTATTAAGTCACATGTTTGTATCCTAATAGTTCATTGTAAGTGTTTCTTTGCATAAATCTAGTAATTAGCCAATCTTGTGGTGTAACTAGTAGTGTCTGATAAATCACAGAGACTAGTAGTGTATGATAAATCTATTGCGAACACTGCACATTACTTGGCAGTGTGTTGAGTAGTTATAATTCCTGAACCTAGTGCATGGACACTACCAAACCACTTTCAAAGTCTCTCATAATAACATTGTTCATAATAGTATATTAGTGCACAAAAGTTAAACTAGATACCAATACATTAGCTTACGAACATCTATCCTAATAGTACATCTATTAAGTCACATGTTTGTATCCTAACAGTACATTGTGAGTGTTTCTTTGCATGAATTTATGAATAAGTCAATCACAGAGACTAGTAGTGTTTGATAAATCTATTGCGAACAATGCCCATTACTTGGTAGTGTGTTAATTAGTTGTAATGCCTGAACCTAGTGCATGGACACTACCAAACACACTTTCGAAGTCTCTCATAATAACATTGTTCATAATAATATATTAGTGCACAAAAGTTAAACTAGATACCAGTACATTAGCTTATGAACAAGTATCCTAATAGTACATCTATTAAGTCACCTGTTTGTATTCTAATAGTACATTGTAAGTGTTTCTTTACATAAATCTATGAATACGCCAATCATGTGGTGTAACTAGTAGTGTTTGATGAGCGTGCTTTATTAACAAATACCACTCCATTGTCTAGTTAGTTTAGGAACGAAACTAGTACAGTGTTTCTGCCGGTGATGACAACGCTTTTGGCAAGAGCTTCAACGGCATTTTGCGCATTCACGGTAGAAAACTTTGGTGTTGTTGTTGCTAGAATGAATGTGCCAATATGCTAATCTGAGGCCTTTGTTAGTTATGTTATTTTTTAATCCGGTGATGACAACGCTTTTGTCAAGAGCTTCAACGACATTTTGCGCATTCGCGGTAGTAAACTGTGGTGTCGTTTCTGCTACGATGAATGTGCCAATATGCTAATATGAGGACCTTTTTTTTCGTTTTTTTCATACACATTGAATAGATAACTGCTTGATTTGATATTATACCGTATATTGTTTCACTACACGTTATCACCCTCGCAGTTTCATTCTGGAATATGAATTGTCTATATTCGCCTAATCCCGTTTGAGATGTCATTTTGTTTTTATGTTTCAAGATTTTGGTTATTTTACTCTTGATTTATACCTTACAAGCTTCAGTTGAATTCTTGTACTTGCAGCTTGCTAAGAACATTCCGCGACTTCCTCTGCTCCCTGCTCGTTGATTCCTCACTACTCAATAGAGCATGTATTGGACCTCCTTTTAAAGCTCATGTTATTATGTCTCTTTGAATGGACCTTTACATGAAACTTATTTCAGAGCTGATGTATTATTTGATGTAGATTTTGTGGAATGCAGCAAAAAGTGTAACTTAATGAGTGAGATATGTATTTTATTGTTATTGTTGCCCCTCTAAATTTAAATTAAATAAAACTCATGTAATAAATGTTACAGTAATAGTAAATTTTCTCCTATTATTTCATGAATAACCTGGCAGAAGGCTTCTATCTAGTATAAAAAATATAACCTGATTTGATTTTTCATAAACTTAACTAAAAGAGAAACATTCCCTGAACCCTAGATATAGATCTCAACAAGAAGATAATTTCTTAATAATTTAAACTGTCAAAGCTTCACTGTTTTTCTTAATAGTGTACAATCCATGTTCCAATAAAACACATCTAACAAGAAAATAAAAAAACAGTTTGAACATGTCATCTGTAGTCAAATTCAGTCATTGTTAAGTCAGTCAAAGACTTGTGGTCTAGTGTCACTCACAAGCAATTTTAGTATCAAAGCTGCTTAGACAGATTGCAAACGCCTGAAAAGCCGAGATCGGGTACTGATAGTCCATTGTGAAAATATCCTTTCCGACTTTCCCAAACTGCACAACAACATTCTCCTGCTCTTGTACAACACCACCACCGGCCCCACCCATCTCAATGCAGGCCGCCAGCTGAAAGTTCTTAACCAAAGCAACAGTCACCCGCCCGTTGAAGTTGAGGCACCATCACTGGAGCTGCTCGTGCCATCTAGGAGCCTTGCTTCATTCAACGAACTATCCACCGAGAATTTTAGTTTTACAACCTTGTCTATCAAAATCGGGAATTGGATGCGAATATTGTCGCATAGTTCGTTGAATGATAGAGCCAAACGATATAGCCGCACCCTCACCACAATAAACAATCTTAGCAACATAAGCAGCCATTGTTCCTGCAACAAAAGGTTCGATGTTTAACCTAGACGAATATTATGAAAAATCAAACAATACACAAATAAGTTGGAAAGACCAAGCATCTTTATATAAACTCTAGGAAGTTTCAAAAACCTTAACACACGATTCATACACTAAGCTAACAATCCAGGTTTCTTGATATACGACATGGACATAAATTGAAAAATCTAACCACAATATTCATACACTTAGCTAGAAAACCCCGTTCCATAACATACGACATGGGCAGAAATTTTAACACCAGTACAATCAACCCCGATCGACCTCGACAAAAAATCCCACTGTGAAGTAGTGTATATACAGGGCAGCCGTGAACTGTTTGATGTTACTATCAGGTGGTGGAAGAGGAAGAGACTCGTCGATTATCGATCAGCGGGTGTTCACATGCAAGACGTGAGAGAGGCAGTTCACGTCGTTTCAAGCTCTGGGCGGCCACCGCGCCAGCCACAAGAAGCCGAGGCTGACGATGGTGGCCGGTGGAGGAGATCAGCCACCACCACCATCATCTCCGGCAAAGCAGTAAATCCACGAGTGCTCCGTATGCGGCCTTGAATTCCCAATAGGGCAAGCGCTTGGAGGCCATATGAGAAGACACAGATCATCAGCAATAAATATTACCAATAATAATAATAATAATAATAATAACAATAACGTTGTTGACGACGACCATGATCCGATCAAACAGCTCATCATGTCTGGCACGTTCTTATCCCTTTCTCCTCCGCCCGATGTGAAGAAACTTATGCCGAACAACATAAGGAGATCGGCCTTGTGCCTCGATTTGAATTTGACTCCTTTTGAGAACAAGTTTGCGTTCGGCCGACTTGTTCGTGCCCCTTCTCATGTTGATTTCATTTGATTTGTTCCTTCTAGATAAACCATGATTTGTTCATTTGTCAATATAGCATAGGAAAATCGGATATATGTGAGTTGATCCTAGTTTCTATATGTATACACACGTGATTTCATAAGTACAACATGGAGTATAAGTTTCTTTCTCTCTCATAAATTCGGTATATATTTTAATTAGAATATAAATGTTGAGTTGTCCAACTTCTTAAGCAGTACGAGTTTTTAGATATAAATCAAGAAAAAAAAAAGAGTAATATCTTCCCAACTTGTTAACGACTTTTTTGAATCATTCATAAATCGATCGACTCTATTTATAGCGATTGTCTGTGATCGTATATAAGAAAATAAGGGTTGTAAAATCACCATCGTGCCCTCTCAATATCACTCTGAAGACGTTTAATTAAAAGGATAATTATAGTTTAGTTGCTGAACTATATGCACTTTCATACTTTGGTGACTCATTTTTTTTTTTGTGGTTTAGTGTGTGAACTATAGCTTAATTACACTTTAGTGGCTGAAACGGCGGATTCCGGCGATACGTGTAAAACACGTGCTTATTTTAATGTCATCTGCGGGTTTTGAAATGTATTATCGACAATTTCATACATTATTAATATATAAGTAATTAACTGATAAAATAACATTAAAATATCAAATATCATTCCATTTATTTGAAAGGATCATTATTAAAAGCTCATACAAGAGAAGATGATTCATTCCATCTTTATTTTATTACAAACTTTATTGAATTCATTGTAATACATTTTTTTTATTCTTGGCTGATAGTGTTGCATATAACATCGGATATAAAACTATATACCTCAATTTTCATTGTGCACTTCAATATTTGATGCTGCTAGTAGCAGATTTGAAGCTAGCAAACTCCTCCAATAAGCGAGCAAATGACAGGCGTTGGTATCTTCTTATCTCCAATACGACTCGAATCAGCTGACATGATTAAGTCCTTTTTTCCACCTAATTTAGCAGAAGAGCGTCGTTCAATATTTGACGCAGTAGCAGAATTCACACAACCCCCATTAAGAGAGCAAATGAGAGCCGGTGGTATCTTCTTATCTCCAATATGACTCGGGTCAGCTGACATGATTAAGTTCTTTTTTTCACCTAGTTTAGCAGAAGAGCGTCGTTCAATATTTGACGCAGTAGCGGAATTCACGCAACCCCCATTAAGAGAGCAAATGAGAGCTGGTGGTATCTTCTTATCTCCAATATGACTCGGGTCAGCTGCCATGATTAAGTTCTTTTTTTCACCTAGTTTAGCAGAAGATCGTCTTTCAATATTTGACGCAGTAGCAGAATTCACGCAACCCCCATTAAGAGAGCAAATAAGAGCCGGTGGTATCTTCTCATCTCCAATATCAACTGAATATGAATTCTCTGCAAGATTGCGAGCCTCGCCTTTGAAGGAATAATTTGCTACTATCAAAACAAATATCAAAGTGAAACATCTAAGAATAGTCATTATATCTCTTATATGTATCGATTTTTTTTAGATGAGAAGAAATGTGTATTGGTGATCTGTTTAAATAGGTATTGAATATCACACGTACCTAATTTCTATCCTAGGTTGTATTTATATTATAGTATTAAATCGAATGTTTGTGCTAGCTAGCTATACAAGTTAAAAATAATACTCTAGTACTCTATTTCACTAAGAAAACTTGTACTACAGAGTACTTTTATTATTTTATATTCCCTCTTAACTAAATTAATGTCATATTTTCTTTATAATTTATAAAGTAAATGTGACTATTGATTTATTTAGGAGAGAATACAAATTAAAAATGATATTTTTTTTAAAAACCATGAAGTATTTAGGTACCCAAATTTTTGTTAGGTTATATTTGATTAAATAATTAATTAAAAATAAAATATTATATTTATACATAATTATGAACTTTAGAGTCATAAATGTAGTAAATATAAATATAAGTGATAAATAATAATAAAAATATATAATGTATATATAAATATAATTAAAGTATACGTAAAATATAATTATATATTAAATTAACTTTTTAAAATCAAGTACATATACATGTTTTATCTAATAATCACTATATACAATAGATAAGTTTAAATTATACATTTTTTTCGTAAGTATAATTATATGCTTTTCATAAATTACAAATAATATGTGACTATATGTCCAAGAACATATATTAATTAACTTATTAGAGAAGCTTGCGAATATATTATACTACTCCGTATATGATATTAATAATTATATTAGGATTCAGAGTACTCTACTAATTATTTTATATGATTAAATTTGAGGTAAGGATTTAAATGAATCGAACTTTTTTGACTCAATTCATAATTCAATTCGATTTTTGATAATTCGTATTTGAAAAAATAAATACAAATATGAATACGAATATTTTTTTTATATTCGAATATTTACGAATAAGAATATAAACAATGTATATAATATTCGATTCGAATATTATACGAATAGTTCGATTCATATATATATATATATATATATATATATATATATATATATATATATATATATATATATATATATATATATTAGTTTTTTGGTTTTTTACTTTCCATATGGTCCCAACACAATAGGCACACTTCATAATTTACAAACAAAATGTGACTATTGTGTTGGGACATGAGTAGTATAATATTTTAGAAAAAACTTTTTAATGAACAAAAACGTATTTATAAAAAAAATTGTGACAAATATTAATTGATACGGAGTATTTTATTTTTATTTTAAAGTTTATAATTAAATTTTTTTTAAATATTTTTATGAAAAAATAAAACAAAATATATCGTACATTTCATTTTTTTATTTATATTTGAATATTCAAATATTCGAACCAATATTCAAATATTGGACAAATACAAATACGAATCGATATTAAATATTCGAATGAATACGAATACAAATATAAATACGAATATTTGGATATATACTTACGAATACGAATCGAATAATGAGATATTCGACTCGACTCGATTCATTTACACCTTAATTTGAGGTATACAAAAACATTATTATGAATATAATTTTTGATTAATTATTCAATAATATTCTTTACGTTTTGATTTTGAGATTTTTCTCTTATGAAATGCAAAATTTAATTACAAATATATTTTACTAGATTATATTTGTGTACATGCAACCGTACAAATCGATCGTTAGATTAATGAGCGCTTTTCCAAAAATAAAAATAAAATCGCTAGAATGGAGTATATACTTATATACATGTACATATAAATAAATAAATAAATAAATAACGCTCGAAATTTTGGGATATTACGAATCATGTGTTTAATTATACAATTATTTAATGTTCTCTAGGTTCACAAATGTATACGAGTTTGGCATCACCATTCAAACATTAATCAAGTACAGTAAAACCTCTATAAATTAATAGCCTCGGGACCGAGAAATTTTATTAATTTAGAGAGGTTATTAATTTATCGAGTGTATTTTTTTCATTTAAAAGACCAAATCGGGACCGAGAAATTCTATTAATTTAGAGAGGTTATTAACCTATCGAGTATTAATTTATAGAAGTTTTACTATATTATAAGTAGCTCTGCCCAAGGTTTGGTAATTGGTATACATTAATTCTACCATTAAAACAAGCTGTTTAGTAGACTTGCCCAACAATTAATACGTAGTACAATATATTTTTCATCAGACTGTACTTCTGCTTTTTTTCCTGCTCAGATAATTATGAATTAGTACACAAGCACACAAAATAAAATAAAAATAAGTTAATTGTAAATAAGTTAAAAAAGGGGATTTTCAAAAAGGGAAAATATCTTAATCTAAAACAAACATTAAGACCAATGTTTACACTATTTGTAAAAAAACAAGAATTACTCAAACAACCCTTTTAGCTATTGAAAAAAACAATATATTTTCACTAATAAAAAATTACGTGATATCTCTTTTGTTGGTATTGAATATACACTTACCATATTTGAGACATTACCAAATAAATCGTAATCAATATGTAACATACCCTCCAAAACACTACCTATATCACAACGGGCAAAAAACAGAAACGTAAAAACTCTATTCCTTGCGCAGATTTGTGATCTCTCCGGCAGTGTTGTCGTTGTTGGGTCTCTTCTCAAACCTACTAGGTTCTCGTGTTAAGGTAAGTGTTCTCAATTTAGTATCAATTGCAAATTCATGGCTGAGTAGATTGCATACTCAATTTAGGGTTCTTCGATTTGGGTTTTAATTCTACCCAGAACTATCACTTTATAGGTTTGAATTCACATAGTGTACTTCTCGACGTGATTGCATGTATGATTTATGGTTCTTGAGAAATTGTTTTTGAAAATCACCCTAATTTTTTTCTTGATTTTTTTTGTAATAGTACTAATATTTCATGAGGTTCAGTTTGGATCCAATTACATGATCAGAAACTGTTGTGGGTGTGTGACACAGTGTTATTTGAACATTCAGCATGTGTGTGTTCATATATATATTTTCCAGATTAAAAGCAATATAGGAACCTGTTCCACTAAACATTTGATTTATGATCAGGAGTGTGTAGTTCACTTGATATATTTTGACCAGTAGTTTTTATTGCCGATGCTTAATTCTATTAATTATTATAAAACAAATTCTAATTTCAAACAGGGACTGGGATCATGTCTCCGACAACACGTTCCGATTCGCTGAAGAAAAAGTTGCAAAATCGGGAGGCCTACTAGAGATCTGCGAAACGAAGCCTGGAGAACGACTTCGAAGCAATTACGTCTGAGGTCCATCCTGAACCTAACAAGGTAGTCACAACTACTGTCATAACCAGTCTCGCAATGACTCTGTTGTTTATAAATCCAAGATGTGACTGATATATCTGTTGTCTATTTGCAAAAAATGCACAATAACTCGCAGTGTATTATTCAGTGCGAAAGGCCTTATACTTGTTCCCTGACTCTACCAAAATCATTTTCAAAGCTCTCAGAATAACACTGTTTACAACAGTATATTAATGAATCTTAATTAACTACTTATTCCAAAATAGGTCGCGAAACGTGCGGCGAAGAACAACAACAAGACGGTGCCAAGGAAGTCACAAAAGAGGATAGGTTCAAAGTGGGAATACAAACGCCGAAAATAACTAAGAAGCCAAAGGTATATGACCGATGCTTTTTTTTCGTATTCATATAACCTGATTTGTAAAAATTATACTTTATGACAGGAGTCCGAACATGTAATTTTAAGCGACGATAATTTTCAGTCGAACAAGTTTATCCAGAAGAAAAAGAAGAGGGTAAGTGGTTCATCTAATTGTCTCGTCTAATAGTTTGTATAATATGTCTACTATTTTGTACTTAAAAAGTGCATTTTATCAACGTTTATGATTTGTTTTTCCAGAGTGGCATCAAAATTGGAATTGGTCGTGGAAAGTTACCTCGAGAAACTTTGGCTGTAAAAAAGGTTTGTATAATAAGTATATTATTTTGTACTGCATGCTAATCTGAATTGCGGGTGGTGAAGCCATAGTGTTTACGATGTTTCAATACTTTTGACTACAATTTAAATATTTGCCGAACATTTGAATATGATACGTAAATTTTATGACTTTATCCAGAGTAGTTTGAATTGAGTCTATACGTGGTATTCTGTGAAAGTCAGCATGCATTCAGGTAGTAGTAGGACTTATCCACTAATTTAATAATTCAACTTCCAATAAGAGTAACTTTTATTATAGTAAGTCACTTCTTTGTATCATAATAGTACACAAGTGTTTATTTGCATAAATCTATGAATAAGACAATCATGTGGTGTAACTGGTAGTGTCTGATGAACCACAGAGCCGACTTTATCTATTGCAAACACTACCAATTAGTGAACATCGGTTATGTGAATAGACACTACCAAGTACACTTTCAGAGTCTATCATCATAACATTGTGTATACCAGTATATTATTGAAAAAAAATTAAACTAGAGACAAGTACAGTAGCTAACTAACAAGTACACACTTTTTTTCAGTTGTCAACCCTAAGTATTTATTACAAACCATGCTCAGTGTATATGATAGTATTTGTTGCATAAAGATGTTTAATCGCTTTTGGATGATTAGTTCAATATACAGTAATAGATACTCTTACTAAAAATCTGTCATAGCATAATACCTATTAGTATGCTTCAGTAGTGATCCCATAAGAAGAAGGTTTCATAAATGTCGTAATCCGTTACCGTGTGTTGTTTAATAAAAGTCGTAATCTGTTACATACACTAAACGTATATTTTTACAATGTATGTTATAGTACATGATTCAATACACTGTTATTTCATCAAAACACAACAGATGCAGTAGTTTAGAAGAACAATTTAATAGTATATTTTCCAAACACCGAAATGTCCGTGAGTCGTTTCATATATGAAGCCCCATTAGCTAACTATTACGTCGTTTCATAATAGTACATCTATTAAGTCACATGTTTGTATCCTAATAGTTCATTGTAAGTGTTTCTTTGCATAAATCTAGTAATTAGCCAATCTTGTGGTGTAACTAGTAGTGTCTGATAAATCACAGAGACTAGTAGTGTATGATAAATCTATTGCGAACACTGCACATTACTTGGCAGTGTGTTGAGTAGTTATAATTCCTGAACCTAGTGCATGGACACTACCAAACCACTTTCAAAGTCTCTCATAATAACATTGTTCATAATAGTATATTAGTGCACAAAAGTTAAACTAGATACCAATACATTAGCTTACGAACATCTATCCTAATAGTACATCTATTAAGTCACATGTTTGTATCCTAACAGTACATTGTGAGTGTTTCTTTGCATGAATTTATGAATAAGTCAATCACAGAGACTAGTAGTGTTTGATAAATCTATTGCGAACAATGCCCATTACTTGGTAGTGTGTTAATTAGTTGTAATGCCTGAACCTAGTGCATGGACACTACCAAACACACTTTCGAAGTCTCTCATAATAACATTGTTCATAATAATATATTAGTGCACAAAAGTTAAACTAGATACCAGTACATTAGCTTATGAACAAGTATCCTAATAGTACATCTATTAAGTCACCTGTTTGTATTCTAATAGTACATTGTAAGTGTTTCTTTACATAAATCTATGAATACGCCAATCATGTGGTGTAACTAGTAGTGTTTGATGAGCGTGCTTTATTAACAAATACCACTCCATTGTCTAGTTAGTTTAGGAACGAAACTAGTACAGTGTTTCTGCCGGTGATGACAACGCTTTTGGCAAGAGCTTCAACGGCATTTTGCGCATTCACGGTAGAAAACTTTGGTGTCGTTGTTGCTAGAATGAATGTGCCAATATGCTAATCTGAGGCCTTTGTTAGTTATGTTATTTTTTAATCCGGTGATGACAACGCTTTTGTCAAGAGCTTCAACGACATTTTGCGCATTCGCGGTAGTAAACTGTGGTGTCGTTTCTGCTACGATGAATGTGCCAATATGCTAATATGAGGACCTTTGGAGACTACGCGCCCGAAGACACGCAGCCCGCCCCCAGCCGAAGTCCCCCACGAGTCGGATCCACGAACGCGAACCACCTCACGAGCCGGGGCCCGACCGAACGCTCAGCGAGGCCCGAAGGCCGCATGCGCCCAGCCGAGCCCCCGCGAGGGGCTCGCGATCGTCCTCGGACGATCGCTGGGATCGCTCGTAGCGATCCCCGGGGCTGCTCGTAGCAGCCCCGCAGCGAGTCGCGATGACTCGCTGCTCGCGAGGGCCGAGCCCCGTACGCGTCCGCTGCGGGCGAACCCGCAGCACGTACGGGGTCGCTGCGGGAGAACCCGCAGCTTACCCGCGATCGATCCGAGGATCGATCGCACCCCTCGGCTTCAGCCGAGGGTCCCTCGCGCCACGCGCCTCCGACGAGGTGGGCCGGCGGATCCTCCCGCCGTGGCACCAGCCCACGGCGGATCCCCGACGATCGAACCCGAGGTTCGATCGTGTGCCCCGGCGTCCAGCCGGGGCTCCCTCTCTCGTCGCGCGTCCGGCGGTCCGAACCCTAGGGTTCGACCGCCGCGTTCGATCCTCGCCGGGGATCTCGAATCCCCGTCCCCGAGGTTCGTCGTTTTCCCGGATCGCGCGTTCATGTATATATTACAATAAATCAACACAAATAATCAAAGAAGGAGTTCTCGATTATTACCTCGATTCGTTGTACGGAGAAACGAATCTTGTTTACGACCTTGTGATCTTCCTACGTATTCCTCGCACTTCGTCCGAACGTCGTGTGGGCGACGATCTATCGGATTCCTATGGATCTTCCTCACTCTCAAGACTTTATGATTGGCGTATCTTAGGTTGTGAAAAGTGAAGACCATGTAGTGCTTATATAGGCTACGTAGGGGATCATAAGGAGAATAAATATTGGGCTTCTAAATATTGAAGATTAAATTGGGTCCAAACCCAAATCCATTAATCCTTATCAATATTAAATTTTATTTATTTTCTACTATATAAATAAAATTGCACTCCCAATATTAATCCATATTATATCAAATAATATTTCTCCGATTAGTATTATTTATTCCGTGTATTTAAGATTTAAATATCCATGAATAAATTTATTTATTGCTCAATAAATAATATTCATATCTTATATCCGAGACTAGTACCGTTCAACCTTTATTATTGTGCGGAACGAATCCACTCATGAGGTTTACACAATAATTCCTTATGAACTCATCTCGGGGATATTATCAACCCTTCCGGGATACACTTTCCCGTCAAGTATTCACGGCATGTCATATATAAAATATAGCGACCCAATTTTACCGGTAATTAACCCAATAATTAAATCGGTTAATTCCTTTGGAAAATCAAAGTCTCTAATATTAAATATACACACCCGCAATAATATCAGGGATTAAGAATAAAATACTCCGAGATTTAAATTGATTATCCAAGGCAATCCTAATCAATAAATCTCAAGCTGATCCACCCAATACACCAAGTGTACAAGTGTGATAAAATAATTAAGATGACGCTACCGTCGTGGAGTAGCGCAAAATAATATTTATAAGCCTAAACTATTTACTAGCACAAGTACTATTAGCAAGTATAGGGTCGATCCCACGAGGAGGCGATTTAGCTTATAGTTTTCCCGGCTTTGAATGCTCAATTGGGTTGTCACGTTTGAAAAGGTTTTGTTTTGGAGAGCAGTTGGGCACTGCTGAACCGTGGTCACCGTGTTTACTTGACTGAAAAATAACTTAAACAAAAATAAAACTAGCATGCAACCTAAATAAATGATTGAGTAATTAACAGACTCGACTAAGCAGATAAGATGAAACAAATAAAGATTAAAGTATCCAGGCATCGACTCCCCTGACTTCCCCCTTGACCTATGTGCTGCCGATCATCGGTACGTATATCATTTTGCTAACAGTTTTGTCTTCCAGTTATAGATCCCAAGTATTAACATCCCTATGATGTCACGCATATTAATACTCCGAACCCTTATTCGCTCTTATGTTTAAGTCCTGCCAGATCTCTCTCGACAGGTCTCCTGACGTTGACCAATTCGACACTATGTGACCGCATGAGTCTAAGTTGGTCAAGTCGCCTTCATCCTCCAAGCAAACCCGGAATGGCCAATAGCATGCCTGGACAGACCCAAGTCATACGACCACATCTCCAGCAACATGTTGTACTTCGCGGACGCCCAGTCTCCCGGTCGCGTTGATCCACGTACTCCTGTGTTAGGCAAGTCGGGGTTCCCACTGGTCACTGTAGGATTGCCCAAGTCCCTAACATGCTTAAGTTACTACCCTGTTGAATCGGGAACAAAACTCAGCTAGTTGCTGTCATCACTAAGCCTCCCGGCATGATCACGTCTCAGGGTTGGTCAGGTTCTGCCTTTGCCCAGATACGAACAAATTAGCTACTTGACATAATTAAATCAGAAAATAAAACAAAGAAGTTAAGACGAACTGAACTATGCATTGAAAACGGGAAATTGTTCAACAAGGAAAATAAACTAAGTACGAATTCAAAAACATAAAAGCATAAAGTAAATTGTTTTTAGCCCGAGGGCTTAACAGAAAATAAACGCCGGCGAGTGGTGTTGCTCACGCGGCCGCCTTCTTCGTCGCTGGTCAGGTAGGGTTTCGATCCGGATTGCTCGCTGCTCATACGTCTCTTCTTCTTCATCAGTCACTCTCTTATATAGACGGGCTTTAATTGATGGGAGACGTGTGGGGGAATACCTCCAGGGTTGGACGAGAGTCCTCCTTTTCTTTATCTCTGAATCTGGTCATCTTTGAAGAGTCCACGATTTTCAGGATTCTGGGTACACCGAATGCCCAACGTTCCGCCTCCGTCAATGTTAGCGCTTGCCCATGTACTTCCTTCTCTGACTGACTGAGGTAGCGGACCATGTGCGGTACTTGGTCGAGCTCAAGTCTTGCTCCACCTGCTGACGTCCTGGTTGCTTGCTCAACTCTGCTGGACCCTTTTCGTCAGTCTGGCTTGCTCAACTAGTGCTCTTGACCATGGAAGGTGATTTCCTTGCCTCTTTCACACAGTGCGCTCCTCTTTTCACTCCTTTACCTGCCCACCTGCAAAACTTGCCCAAGTACCCAAACGTGCCCTCCCAGACACAAATAAAGTAAAAACAAACTAAGGACTCGATTTACTTGACTCTAAAAACCTAAAAATGAGCCAAAAAATATGGCTCATCACACGCACACACTTTACTTCGCTTGTCCTCAAGCGTGTACGGTGACTTGCCTGCTCAAGCAGAAAACAAACAGGGGGTAGAGAAAGAAAGAAAACAGAAGACTCAAGGACAGCATGCTTATCAAAATACAGAGAGTTGATCAAGTGAACAGATAGTCAAAATCATAGTCAATGGAATGCATAAAAAACGGTCAAGAGTTTGCAACAGGATTTTGGGATTCTCACTAAGTGTTTCTCTCTATGTAGTGGATGGGTAGTGTTTCGCTCAATGCTGTTTTAAAAGAAGTTCTGCTTTGGGCTTGACCAAGTTCTATCCTGTGACATTTTCAATTGAGTTGGGCAATATCATTAGGGCTTTCTAGGGTGACTGTATAGGCTAGCTTGGGCAATGCCCAGAATTGATCTTAGGTAGGACATGCATTTTACTTAGCAACTTTCCTCCTAATTTCTTCTCTCTTACGGGCCTTAGCACACCCTTTTATTCATGGATCTATTTTTTTTTTCTTTGCTTTTTCTTTTTTTTTTTTTTTTTTTTTTTCTTTATTTTTTCTAGAGAAGACTTTGCCCTGACTTGCTCTTTTTATGAACTTGAGCATATATGCAGGTTGGGTCAGGGCAGTAAGGGTTTTCCCCCAGGTGATCAAGAAATAATGGCTCGGCTCAAGGGGCTAACAAGGGTCTTCTTTTTATTTGCAGTACAGAAAGAAAATGCCTAAATCATTTACTACTCAACTCAATTTTCAAATAATCACAATGGTCAGAACTTGGGCAAGCTTCAGCATTACAAACTTTTTAAACAGCTACTCTCATGAAAGAATTATATCACACAGATGTAGGCTCAAATCCTCACAGCTTACCTAGTTGCAATTCCATCGTCCCTAATATTTTTCATGCATAGACTATTAATTTTGAAAACTGTTCAAGTTGATCAAGGTATTTATCAAGCATGCGACTCGATCAAACTATGGGGTTGCTCTTGACCTTCCCCCACTCACACACTTTGCCTCTGGCAAAGTGTGCAAACAGTAATAAGTTGGGCAAGCATCCCCCCTGACTCCGACTCTAACGATGTTGGCGCACCTTCCCACATACACACTTTGCCTTGGGCAAAGTGTGCAAATAAAGAGGTCGACCCCATCAGACATGAGTCGGGCAGACTCAAGACCAAATAAAAAATAAAAAAATAAAAAACCTAAACTACTAAAACAAAGGGAGGGTACATTTAAGTTTTGGGTTCAGGTGGGTACCTGAATCCAACATGGACGAAGTATGCCATGAGGGCAGCGTGCAGCTCGTCCTGCCTCTCTCCAATCCGGTCCTGCTTCTCCTCGAGGACATCCAATTGCTCAAGGATCTCCTCCTTCTGCAACTCGACCCTCTCATTTGGTCGACTCACAGGCTCGGTCTTCACTTTCGCCTTGGCTGCCGTCGCCAAGGCCTTTACTTCCTCTGGGTTTGTGAACACCCAATCCTCTCCTACAACTCTGATATCAGCCATCCTATTCAAACACGCATGGTCAAACTTCTCCTCGGGCATCATCTCCATCAACTCAAAATCAAGCTTCAACTCCATCCTCTGGGCATAAATTCCTGGAAAGTGGGCAAGGGACAACCTCTGTGCTGGCTTGCTCAAGATGTTCTTCAGTTGTGCGCACAGGAAAGCTCCAAAGTTGACCTTGATCTTCTTGGTCATGCACCACAGTAGATCAAGCTCGGTCAGGGAGATAGTATTGCTGTTGTCCTTTTTTCCATAAAAATTATACGCCAGTATGCGGTGGCAGATACGCAACGCATTGTCCTTGAGCTGGTGATTTTTGGCCTCCTGTGACTTGAACACTTTCTCCTTGCTCAAGGCCCTCCAGATCTCATTTCTCTCCTTCTGCGTGCGCTCTGGTGGTGTGGTCAACCTGTCCTGGTACTCCTTTGAAAACTTGTCTTTGAAACTGGCCGCTCCCATGGCCATGTTGATCT
This sequence comes from Euphrasia confusa, assembly GCA_954870475.1. Lineage (NCBI taxonomy): Eukaryota > Viridiplantae > Streptophyta > Magnoliopsida > Lamiales > Orobanchaceae > Euphrasia > Euphrasia confusa. The sequence goes on along the minus strand of OX940951.1, from coordinate 38,661,246 downwards.
CGAAGATGCTCGCCTCATTATACGATCCCATCAATTTGAAAGAAATGCCCAACGGCCCGCCATCCTTGCTCGTTCTCACCTCTAACTCCTCATAGAACTCCTTGACCAATTTCTCAGAGACTTGCCCTGGCCAGGTCAAGAAGTCTTCCCACCCTATAGCTGCAAAATAACCCTTAACTTGATCAAGTATATTCAAATCTTTAAGGGTTTCGAAACATACCGTCTTGGGCACGACAACTGCCCTTTTTTGGATGTTTGAGGGTGGGGGTACTGACTGCTTGCCCTTGCCACGGGTGACTCGGGTCGACGCCGGAGTTTTGAACTTCTCAGATGGGGTGACCGGGACAGAGTGCTCCGATTCCTCTTTCACTTCGGTTTCTCGTCTTTTTCTCCCTCTTCGTCGCCGGCGGTTGACATGTCGTCGGCCTTCTCGTCAGATGACGACTCCATGGTGGCGGCCGGCGAAGCTTCGCGGGGCTTCTTGAACTTACCTTTCTCCTCCGCCGTAAACTTCCTCTTTTTCACGACGTCCTCACTCGGCTCAGCGCTGTGGCTCGCCGGGTTTGACTCCTCTGATGGCTTTGGGGTCGTGTCGAGGTCGGAAAGTTTCGGGGCTTCAATTTCCGCCGTCAGTTGGTCTACCAGTATGGTGTTGATGGGGGCCGGGCTTGCCTCGCGCGTCGGGCTCTGTTTGGCCGGCGAAGGGGTGGCTTCTTTCTCCGTGGGTGGTGGTGGTGGTGGTGTTTTTTCCTTCGCGGGCACAGATGCGGCGGCGGCGGCTTTCGACGATTTTCCTCCGGCCATCTTCTTCGACGGTTGTGATTGGGGGCTTGTGAGATCGATTTTGGTACCGTGAGGGATCTTGTTTAACTTAGTGTTTTTGGGACGGGTGGATACCATAATTTTCGGAGTTAGGGTTATGGGGTAGTGGTGGTAGTGGGGAAGTTGAGGAGTTGTGTGTTCGGTTTTTGAAATAGAGGGGGGGGGGGGGGGGTGGTACAGATGATTTGAAAGTTGAAATCAATTAGGACTCTGCAAATTTCAGAGTCGATGGGACTCTTTGCGGATTCCCGAAAATTCCGCAATCATCACAGCTGGCCTCCCCCTCTCGTTGCTCAACTACCGTAATTGCTCACTCAATTTTCCTGTTTCCTGCAAACAAAAACAGACCAAAACCCTTTCCTGCCCAAGGCTACTTCTTGGCGTGGTGAATTTATTAACATAAAATGAAATAAGGGAAAACATAATATACATACCGAGTTCGCCTTCGGTATTTGCCTCTATTTATTGTCATGGGCCTGACTTATTTTTATTGCTTCACTTGGTCAAGCGGCGGGCTCAGGGGGTATCATCCCCTTGAGGTCCTCATTCCCATAGTAAGCCTTGACTCTCTGCCCATTTACTTTAAAGATATGATCGTCACCTGGCTTAAATAGCTCAACCGATCCATTTGGGCAAACAGCATGGACTATGAATGGTCCTGCCCATTTGGTGGATAGCTTTTTAGCCTTGAATTTGAACTTGGTTTGGTAAACCAGAACCAGTTGACCAGGCTCGATCTTCTTTTTCTTGATGATTTTGTCATGGGCTCTCTTTGTCCGTTCCTTGTAATTAACCGCGTTATCATACGCTTCAATCCTTATCTCCTCCAGCTCAGTTAGGTCAAGTTTACGTCCTTCGCTGGCCGCATCCCAGTCGAAATTAACCTTGTTCACCGCCCAATGCGCTTTGTGTTCGATTTCCACGGGCAAGTGGCATGACTTGCCAAACACCATGCGGTAGGGAGAGATCCCTGAGGGTGTTTTGTAGGCGGTTCTGTAGGCCCAAAGTGCATCATCGAGCTTGTCGCTCCAATCCTTACCTTCTGGCTTGACCGTCTTCCTCAAGATGGTTTTGATGATGCGATTGGATAGCTCGGCTTGCCCATTGGCCTGGGGGTGATAAGCTGTGGAGATCCTGTGGTGCACTCCATACTTCCTGAGCAATCTTTCAATTATATAATTGCAAAAGTGTGTACCTTGGTCGCTGATCAATGCGCGGGGTACACCAAATCTGCTGAATATGTCGCCCTTGAGGAAGGTGGCTACCACTCTTGAATCATTGGTTGTTGTAGCCTTGGCCTCGACCCATTTAGATACATAGTCAACTGCCAAGAGTATGTACTCCTTTCCTCTGGAGTTGGGCAAGGGTCCCATAAAGTCGATGCCCCATACGTCGAAGACTTCTACAGGCATGATGGGCATCATGGGCATCTCATCCCTCTTGGTCACGTTCCCCTCTCTTTGGCACTTGTCACAGCTCCTGCACCACTCAAAACAGTCCCTCAAAAGAGTTGTCCAATAAAAACCACAGTCAAGTACCTTCCTTGCTGTGCGTCGGTGGCCAAAATGTCCTCCGCAGGCTTGCTCATGGCAGTGCTTCAGGATGTCTGCTTGCTCAACTTCAGGGATGCAACGTCTCAGCACTTGGTCTTCTCCCCTTTTCCACATGTAGGGATCATCCCAAATGTACTTCTTGCTCTCCCGCTTGAGCTTGTTCTTACCGTAGAGGGTCATGTCTTCTCGTATATCTCCTGTGACTATGTAGTTGGCCAAGTCTGCGTACCATGGCTCTTCTGACTTGGTTGAAATCTGATACAAGTACTCATCTGGAAAAGTCTCCGTGATGGGCATGCCTTCTTCTCGCTGGATTATCCTGCTCAAGTGGTCAGCCACTAAATTTTGGTTACCTGATTTGTCTCTGATTTCGATGTCGAACTCTTGTAGCAACAAGATCCATCTAATCAGTCGTGGCTTGGTCTCCTTTTTGGCCATCAAGTACTTCAGCGCGGCATGATCAGTGTAAACTATGGTTTTGCTCCCGAGCAAGTAAGATCTGAACTTCTCGAATGCAAACACCACAGCCAGTAGTTCTTTCTCTGTGGTCGCGTAGTTGCATTGGGCAGGGTTCAAAGTCTTGGATGCATAGTAGATTACATGTCGTTCCTTGCCCTTCATCTGCCCAAGTACAGCTCCCACAGCATACCCGCTCGCGTCGCACATAAGCTCAAATGGCATTCCCCATTCTGGTGGTTGGATGATGGGGGCGGTGACTAACCTTTCCTTGAGGTGGTTGAAGGCAGCTTGACAGTCATCATCAAAGTTCCAGTCAACCTCATTTTGCAACAGCCTGGTCAGAGGTTGGGCAATCTTTGCAAAGTCTCTTACGAACCTCCTGTAGAACCCAGCGTGCCCAAGGAAGCCTCTAACTTGCTTGACATTCCTTGGATAAGGCAGCTTCGATATGGTCTCTATTTTGGCTCGGTCAACTTCGATTCCCTTGGCAGAGACCACGTGCCCAAGGACTATCCCTTCCTCTACCATAAAGTGACATTTCACGTAGTTAAGTACCAAACTTTTCTCCACACATCTGCTGAGGGCCAACTCCAGGTTGTTCAAGCATGTCTCGAACGAGCTGCCATATACAGTAAAGTCATCCATGAAGACTTCTATTCCTTGCTCGAGCAGATCAGCAAAGATGCTCATCATGCATCTCTGGAAGGTCCCTGGGGCGTTGCATAGACCAAATGGCATACGTCGATAGGCAAAGGTACCGTATGGGCAAGTGAAAGTAGTCTTGTCCTGGTCTTCCGGGGCCACCCAAATTTGCATGTAGCCCGAGTATCCGTCAAGGAAACAGAAATGGGTTTTCCCAGCCAGCCTCTCGAGCATCTCGTCAATGAAGGGTAGGGGGAAGTGGTCTTTCTTTGTTACCTTGTTCAACTTCCTGTAGTCTATGCACACCCTCCATCCAGTTTGCAGTCGAGTGGCTATCTGCTCCTTTTTCTCGTTCTCGATCACTTGAATTCCTGACTTCTTGGGCACCACATGAACTGGACTTACCCATTTGCTGTCTGAAACAGGGTAGATAATGCCCAAGTTGAGCAGCTTGAGTATCTCCTTGAGCACTACTTCCTTCATAGCAGGGTTCAGTTTTCTCTGTGGATCGCGCACTGGATTCGACTCTTCCTCGAGCAATATGTGGTGTTGGCATATGGTGGGGCTGATTCCTCGTATATCTGCTAAGGTCCATCCAATGGCTTGCTTGTACTGGTCAAGGATGTTCCTTAGCCTACTTTCTTCCTCCTTTTTCAGTTTCGAACTGATGATCACGGGCAATGTATCATTTTGCCCAAGGAACATGTACTTGAGATGTGCAGGGAGTTTCTTCAATTCTAACTCTGGTGGTTTCTCCAGAGATGGTACCATGATCGTGACTTCATGGGGTGGTAACTTGCTCATGCCCATGGGATGATTCTCCAGAGCTCCCAGTTGCTCAACTATCTGTTGAACTTCAAGTTGCTCATCCTCTGCATCTTCTCTGGTCAATCCCCTTTGTATCACCAGATCTACTTTGTCAGAAACTCCATATCCTAGAGCTTGCTCCTCGATCAATTCATCAATCTGATCAACATAATGCACTTGCTCGGTGTCTTCTGGGTGCTTCATTGACTTGAACAAGTCGAATGTGACCGTTTCTCCTTCAAACTTGCAGGTTAGCTTTCCAGTCTCGCAGTCAATGTGTGTCCTTGCTGTCTTCAAGAATGGTCTGCCCAAGATCATTACTGGCTGCTTGCTTGATCTTCCCATGTCCAGGACATAGAAATCGGCAGGAAAGATGAGCTCCTCCACCTTGACCAATACATCTTCCAGAATTCCCTCGGGGTACACATTTGATCTATCTGCCAACTGGATTACAACCCTTGTTGGTTTCATCGGCCCTATACCCAAGTCTTCGTACATTGACTTAGGCATAACATTGATCGATGCTCCCAAGTCGAGCATGGCTTTTTCTATGTTCATGTTGCCTATTATGCAGGGAATATAGAACATTCCAGGATCTGCACACTTCCTTGGTACATTCCTCTGGAGCACCGCTGAAACATTCTCTCCTACTTCGAACTTGGCATCATCTTGGTATTTCACTTTTTTGGTGCACAGCTCCTTGAGGAATTTGGCGCACCTGGGCATGGATTTCAGGATGGTCAACAGAGGCATGTTGATTTCCACCTTTTTGAACATCTGGAACATCTCATTAGTGTCTTCCTTCTCTTTCTTCTTGCTCAATCTGCCTGGGAAAGGAGGGTAGATTTTTGGTGGTGTCACTGCTTGAGCAGATACTGATGTTTCCTTCTGTTTGGGTGGTGTCAGCTCGAGCTCTTCCTCTGACTCTTCTTCCTCGTTGACCTCTTCAACAGTTCCTTCCACTTGAGATGGTGGAGTGGGCTTCTTGGGTGCTTCAGCTAGGACCTTTCCATTTTTGAGATGGATAGCATTCAGTTGGGCGTTGTTTAGTTCAATTTGGGGAGGTAGACCGTTGGTCTTCTTCTTCATCTCAGTCATTGCCTGGGTCAAGTGCGCCAGTTGGGCATTGATGTTCTGGAATTGCCCGCGCGACTCAAGCATTTGAGCATTGATATTCTGCAGTTGACCTCGAGTCTCAACCTTGTACTTCTCGTTGTCCTGTTTGTACCGGTCATTCTCCTGCTGGGCTTTGATATTTTCATTGACCAAGGTCTGCATCATGTCTGCCAAAGTTGGGCCATTGTTCTGGTTCTGCTGGTTGTTGCCCTGGTTTTGGTAGTTATTCCTCTGATGATGGTTCTGGCCGTGATATTGCTGGCCTTGATTGCCTTGGTTTCCTCCACCTTGGTAGTTGTTGTTTCCGTACCGGTTGTTCGAGTTGTACGTGTTCCCATTGGGTCTTTGTCCGTTCCCATTGTTCTGCATTATCACCTTGACCTCTTCGTCAAAAAGCTCAGGGCACTCGTCAGTGGCATGGTTACTTTCCTTGCAGATTTGGCACGCCTTGACTCCTCTCTTTAGCCCTGTGTTTTGGTTGAGCACCAGTTGCTCAACTATGTTGCACAGTTTGTCCAACTTGACTTCAGTTGCAGATGGTACGGGCAAGTTGTTCCTGGGTAGGTCACTGCCATCCTCCCTTGTTTCTTCGGCCATTTCCTTGAAGATTTTGAATGCTTCGTCGGCCCTCTTGTTTAGAATGGATCCTCCACATGCTGCGTTGACCCATGTCCTCTCCGTCTCCCTTAGTCCAGAGATGAAGTACTGGACCAAGTCATGGTCAAGGATCTGATGTTGTGGGCACTTGGCCAACATCTGCTTGAACCTGACCCAGTAGTCATGGAAGTTCTCTCCTCCTCCCATCTTGATGCTGTTGATCTTCTTCCTCATCTGCTGGATGCGTGCAGCTGGGAAGTACTTCTCAAGGAACTTCTGCTGAAGCTGACTCCAGGTGGTCACTTCTCCAGCGGGTAGAGTGTACAACCACTCTCGGGCACCTTCAGCCAGTGAGAAAGGGAAGGCTAGAAGTCTGATGTATTCCCCTAACCCTTCACTTGCTCGGATGGTGCCACATGCCAACTCAAAGTCTTGGAGATGTCTCTGGGGATCCTCCAATGGCATGTCACTGAACTTGGGCAAGATCTGGATGAAGCCGTGCCTCATTTCCCAAGTATTGTTTTCAACCGTGGGCAAGGTGATACCCAGCGGCTTTAGATTCAGGTTCTCTGGGAACATCGTGTCCCTCAACGTCTTGGCTCTCTCTTCTCCCATCCTTGATCGCGTAGGTGACCTGGATGTGTTCGGTGAATCTTCTCTCGATGTGTCCGAGATTGACTCTCCTGTCTCAGTTATGGTCAACTGAGTTACTTGAGCGGCACGTGCTAATGCTTGCTTCTGCTTTGTTGCTTTTCGATTCTTTCTCGCGGTTCGCTCGATTTCAGGATCAAATAGTAGTGGCCCTGTATCCTTGCTTCCCGATGAGTTAGAGTCCTGCATACAAAAATAGGTCAAGCGTTAGCACGGAAAACTATTGGCTTGGAATATTGCCTCCCCGGCAACGGCGCCAATTTTGACGCTACCGTCGTGGAGTAGCGCAAAATAATATTTATAAGCCTAAACTATTTACTAGCACAAGTACTAGTAGCAAGTATAGGGTCGATCCCACGAGGAGGCGATTTAGCTTATAGTTTTCCCGGCTTTGAATGCTCAATTGGGTTGTCACGTTTGAAAAGGTTTTGTTTTGGAGAGCAGTTGGGCACTGCTGAACCGTGGTCACCGTGTTTACTTGACTGAAAAATAACTTAAACAAAAATAAAACTAGCATGCAACCTAAATAAATGATTGAGTAATTAACAGACTCGACTAAGCAGATAAGATGAAACAAATAAAGATTAAAGTATCCAGGCATCGACTCCCCTGACTTCCCCCTTGACCTATGTGCTGCCGATCATCGGTACGTATATCATTTTGCTAACAGTTTTGTCTTCCAGTTATAGATCCCAAGTATTAACATCCCTATGATGTCACGCATATTAATACTCCGAACCCTTATTCGCTCTTATGTTTAAGTCCTGCCAGATCTCTCTCGACAGGTCTCCTGACGTTGACCAATTCGACACTATGTGACCGCATGAGTCTAAGTTGGTCAAGTCGCCTTCATCCTCCAAGCAAACCCGGAATGGCCAATAGCATGCCTGGACAGACCCAAGTCATACGACCACATCTCCAGCAACATGTTGTACTTCGCGGACGCCCAGTCTCCCGGTCGCGTTGATCCACGTACTCCTGTGTTAGGCAAGTCGGGGTTCCCACTGGTCACTGTAGGATTGCCCAAGTCCCTAACATGCTTAAGTTACTACCCTGTTGAATCGGGAACAAAACTCAGCTAGTTGCTGTCATCACTAAGCCTCCCGGCATGATCACGTCTCAGGGTTGGTCAGGTTCTGCCTTTGCCCAGATACGAACAAATTAGCTACTTGACATAATTAAATAAGAAAATAAAACAAAGAAGTTAAGACGAACTGAACTATGCATTGAAAACGGGAAATTGTTCAACAAGGAAAATAAACTAAGTACGAATTCAAAAACATAAAAGCATAAAGTAAATTGTTTTTAGCCCGAGGGCTTAACAGAAAATAAACGCCGGCGAGTGGTGTTGCTCACGCGGCCGCCTTCTTCGTCGCTGGTCAGGTAGGGTTTCGATCCGGATTGCTCGCTGCTCATACGTCTCTTCTTCTTCATCAGTCACTCTCTTATATAGACGGGCTTTAATTGATGGGAGACGTGTGGGGGAATACCTCCAGGGTTGGACGAGAGTCCTCCTTTTCTTTATCTCTGAATCTGGTCATCTTTGAAGAGTCCACGATTTTCAGGATTCTGGGTACACCGAATGCCCAACGTTCCGCCTCCGTCAATGTTAGCGCTTGCCCATGTACTTCCTTCTCTGACTGACTGAGGTAGCGGACCATGTGCGGTACTTGGTCGAGCTCAAGTCTTGCTCCACCTGCTGACGTCCTGGTTGCTTGCTCAACTCTGCTGGACCCTTTTCGTCAGTCTGGCTTGCTCAACTAGTGCTCTTGACCATGGAAGGTGATTTCCTTGCCTCTTTCACACAGTGCGCTCCTCTTTTCACTCCTTTACCTGCCCACCTGCAAAACTTGCCCAAGTACCCAAACGTGCCCTCCCAGACACAAATAAAGTAAAAACAAACTAAGGACTCGATTTACTTGACTCTAAAAACCTAAAAATGAGCCAAAAAATATGGCTCATCATAAGACAAATTATTTTCTCTCTCACACAACGACTATACCGATGGATTGGTCCGTTTCCATCTAGGTCGTGAGCAACTGTTCGATTAAATACGAGTAACCGATAGTATGATCTTCTGTGTGGGCCCGACACACCATACTAACTACAACGTATAAAATCCAGGACTATATTTTGCATAATTAATTAATAATAATTAATTGCAAATAATTGTTTATTAATTAAATAGGTTAAATGCCATGACCGGGAGTTTACCGATACTTAAATCTAGACATTAAGTACAAACTCCAACAATCTCCCACTTGTATAAGGTCTAGTCATTTCCTCCAAACTCCCGACTCCCATACTCATCACGTGCTTAAGTTATACTTCCCAGAAGTATTATGTGAATGAGCAATCTAGGTTGCCGCTCTGAAGTTATCTTGGTGACTACTGCGTCGTCTCTCTGACGATGACTCGTATCAGGTGGTACTTGCTCTATGTGTTATCATCACCCTTTCGAACTTATGACTTCTTCCAGTTATCCACGCACCGCTATGTACATAGCCTTTGGTGAACCAAGAGTCATATCCAAGTTCAGAGGTCATTCCGGAACCTAACCAAAACTTCCGCTGCCTCTGAGGCTGCTATTCGGTTTATGATAGAGTCCGAGAAGCATCACGCTTATCACTCTTTCATCCTTAGGTTCCACCTCTTCTAAAAGTGAACACATAGCCTGATATCGACTTACACTGGTCCTTCTCTGATTTTGGATCTGAGAAACTGTAATCTAAGAAGATTTTGCTTTGCCAGTAATCCAGTACTTCAAGTATTTTACAGCATTTGAATATTTCTTATCCAGATTACTTTGATATCCTCCCACTACGCTTATCGCATAGTTGATATCAGGTTCTTGTTTTTCAACATTGCATCTTCAAAGCTCTCTGCACTCAAAGTGTAGGAAACTGCTTTGTCTATATCTATCTCCTTTATGCGTTCGAAACACATACCTTTAGATAGATGTATTCTGTTCCGAAAGGCAATAACCTTTCTCAGAATTGTGCATGTTTAAAACAAACCATAATCGTATAAGATATCTAAAGAGAAGTACAAATGTTCTTATCTAGAGATCGAAAGATTTCTAAGAACATGATCCAACTTCTTCTTAATCTTATATCTCGATTTATTTAGACAACCTCTATTTTATGTCTGACAACGCTTTTACATTGTTGCCAACGATGAAGTGTCATCTACACAAAATTCCGAGAAACACCACCCTTGTTTCCATTACGTTTCTAACACACCTCTCCTTGCCTTTTGATGAATCCATGGAATGGACTATCTCATCAATTCGCAAGTTCCTATGCAGAACTAGGGATCGATTTCATGTATACTAGATCCAGAGTTCAAAACTCCTCCAGTCTTATGAACATCTCTGGTTGATTAACAACCTCCCACTGCAATGGCGTTCCGGTGTATAACAGTAATAACATTAGGTGCAGTTAGTGGTGCACTACTACTCGGTCAGGCTGGTTCTCAGTCTTTCCTTTCCTCGTCTTTTAAAGTACTTTGTCAATTAGGGCATTGTAGTTCATCTAATAGTCTTCTTCTAAGAACCGGGCGAGGACACCCTTCTGGTTCGTAGCACTATTGAACATACAATTACTTGTTCTTCTAGGATATTCTACAACCACATAGAATGTGCCGTTGTATCCAGAAATATCCATAGAACACAGGTAGTTCCGAACAAACTTGTTCTTTTACTATTAGAATCTCATCTCTTATTCCTGACATACCATGTCTACACATCAGTGTATGGTGTAGTCGTTTGAGACTTAATCTCAATCTTTGATTTATGCTATGTGTTATTTAGATAGGTGATAGCCTCCGCGAACAAGTCGCAGGCCATCAATGGATATACTTGGAGAGATCTCCATAATGGCTTTGTGTTGAAAACACTCCGCTTTTATGGCTCATCAAGTATTCTAATCCATCTTCGAGTATTCTTGAAAGAACGACTCGTACCTTCTCTACATACCGCATTAATCATAAATCATTTTCAATACTTGTCCGAATTCCATCCTTTATCCAGAAAGGTTAACTCAGTTGTATCATCTTTCAAGATCGATTCTTGGTCGGGAGGTCCATTCCTCCAACTTTAATTGATCAAATCAATTTCGACCTTTTGAATCCCTTTTGAATAGATACTACTAAGTTCAAGAATTCACAAGTATAATGATTAATAAGAGAAATACATCTAATAAGTAAAACAAGTTATACATAACGGTTTGTTGCATCGTGGTAGACTAAGGATTCATCATTCACATATTGCTACCTAATGTACCAGAATAGATATCACCATTATTTCTCATCCAAACCATCAAATGATTAAAGAAATAAAATATCCATTAATAATAAAGAAAACCAGAACAAAAGTTCTTTTTCAAAATAAAGGGGTACATAAAGCAATAACTGAAATGAAATCCTATAATAGATAAATGTCTTCCACTGCAACCGCTGCTACCCCAACAGCTTCGCCCATGTAGACTCGAACTCTTCTTCTCTAAGTCGCCGGGTTTTCTGGAACCCCTGCATTTAAAATAATGCACATACCGTCAGTGGTTCCATATCTACACACCAGAATTCTGGTAGATAATACCGCTGACTATGTTTTTACGACTAAAGAAAAATTCGTACCTCTGAGAGGACATTCAGACTTCCAGTGTCCAGACTTGTTGCATCGGAAGCACTTGCCCTTTGGCTTACTAGCCCCCACTCGTGGTCCATTCCTCTTGGCACCACTGGGTTTCATGGCTAGCTTTCAAGCTTTTGGGCTTGGTAGTCACAAGCGCTTGAGACTTGCCCTTCTTGTAGATCCCCTCTGCCGCCTTCAGTTCAGTCAGGAGTTGCGCAAGAGTATAAGATAGTTTACCCATATTATAGCTCATACGAAACTGCTCAAACTTAGGGGTCAGAGACTGGAGTATGATGTCTACTTGCGTCTCATCATCAATGGAAGCTCCTAGGACCTCAAGTTCATTCAACAAACTCATCATCTTAAGAACGTGCTCCCCAATGGGCGTTCCTTCAGATTGAGTAGTCGACATAAGGACTCTCATGGCTTCTTGCCTCGCCGCACGATCCTGCTCCCCAAACATCTCCTTGAGGTTAGTCATCATATCCCGGGCAGTGTCCATCGGCTCATGTTGGGTTTGGAGTACATTTGACATGGAAGCCAAAATATAGCACCTAGCCATTTCATCAGCCTTTTTCCACTTCCGATATGTTGCCTTTTCCTCATCAGTTGAGGCAGCCGTGGGCTCAGCAGGGCATTTATCTGAGAGTACAAACTTGTACTCTTCAGCAGTCAGGACAATGTCCAAATTTCTCTTCCAATCAATATAATTGGGACCAGTGAGTTTATGTTCCTTGAGTATCACAGAAAGTGGATTCATAGCTATTCTCTAAACCTATAAGCACATGTAAACAAACAATCAATTTAATGTCCGATATTATCTCCCTCAAATAATATCATTAAATCACTAATTGCGTCTAAAATCCCATCAGGTAAGGCAAGCCACGTTCGTGTGGACGTTTACCCACCCTAATGATTTAGCAATTAGGTTTGCTTCGGTCGTACATCATTATAGCGTTACTTCGTTGGGAAGAATACTATAAAGCGTACCTAAGTGTAAACCATCACTCAGTACCAAGGCGAATCGTTTAGAATTGTTGTGTCACCGCAAGCCACGTTCGTGTGGACGTTTACGATAACTCGCAATCCCTCACAATCTCCTATAACTGTCTACATCAATTATTCTAAAATCCCTTTCAGTATAGCAAGCCACGTTCGTGTGGACGTTTACTACCCCAAATAGATTTATATAATTGAAATCCAATTACTTGATCCATTTGATGTTGTAAATCAAGACGTGGAGAATCATAAGTGAAACTCGAAGTTTCTAACCAGTGATTCACCATGCGAACGACCCTATCTCTCATAAATGAGGGAGCCGAGCAGACAATCGATCCATCTATCAAAGAATGGTACGAAGGTCTCTAATTTGTGTCCTCTACATGACCAAGTGGCTCTGGCTCCATTCCACTCCCCGGGGTGAGAATGAGTCGACTTGAAGTCAGTTTTGGAAAGACAAATTAGGCATTGTTTGATAAACTTGATCAATGTTTCTTGTAAAAGGAATTACAAGAATTCTCCTCCAATGACTTGTCTATATGAACTTCAAAAGTCCATAAAAGTCACCAAGAGAACAGTGATGGAGACCATGGGAATGTTTCCATCCCCTCTCCCACTTAGCTTTTTACGATAAAGGGATACGCTATCTAGTGCATAAAATAAACACATATAGCATGCATGAAAGCAATAAAGCACATAGATCACATAGTCAAAATAATGCTAGAGAAATTATTTTCCCGACTATCATGGCTTTATCTTCATATGCATCTTCTAGTCTTCAGTCTTCGTTTCTTGAATGCTCCATGTGACGAGAATATTAATCTCCAATATTTAAATCTATTTATTTTCAATTAATCCAAAAGTTACTTAATTCGAAAATTAAGTCAATTGAATATATCAAAAATAAAATTAAATATTATTAATATTTTTATTTATTTATTTTCCTATCTAGTTCTATTAAATCTCTAGAATAATCTATCCAAGTAAAATTGGAATATTCTAGAAGATATCTATAATAGAACAAGGAAATAAATTAGGACTCACTACTTTCCAAATTTATTTTTTTTTATTCTTAATTCATGAATATTCCCATGAGTAGGAATAATCAAATAGGAAAAATAAATTTAGTACTAAATTAATTAAATTCCCAATCTTTGAATAATTCCATGAAGGAAATAAATCAATAGGAATTAAAATTAATTCAAATTAATTCTTTTCCTAATCCATGAGAGTTTCCAAAAGGAGAACAATCAAATAGGAAAAATCCGAATTAATTAGGAAAGTAATTTCTTGGTAGGAATAGCATGGGGTTGGGAGACCCCATGCCATCCCCACCATGATCGACCGGCCGGCCACTCGGGGAGGAGCGCCGCCGCCGCCTAGCCATGCCGGCTAGGCCATGGATCGATCACCATCATGGGATCGATCCCAAGCCCTACTCTTCTTCGTCACTTCTTCGTCTTCCAGTGATCGTCTCAACATCGAACCAACGTAAATAAATTACAAAATTTAAATTACAATTCCGGTATCGATTCTATACATGAAATCGACCCTATACATTTTCCGGAAAATAAAGAACGTAATAATAAATCCTAAATTCGGTCAACCCCCGAATTTTTACTATTACAAACATTCAACCACACAAAACGAATCTCGACATGTCCGAGAGTTTAATAATCATGATAATTAATTAAAAAACAATAATTAATTAAATCCAACCATGATAGCCGGAAATCCTGCAAGGTAGAACAATAATCGAATATATACATGAACACGAAACCAAACGCTCTGATACCAGTTGCTGGGATTCGATGTCCCGGGCTATCAAAAAAATTGCGGAACCGATAACCCGATCAAAACCCTAGATCGCCGGAGATTGGATCCCCGACTCATCCGCAGGAGTCCGACCTTTGGAGACTACGCGCCCGAAGACACGCAGCCCGCCCCCAGCCGAAGTCCCCCACGAGTCGGATCCACGAACGCGAACCACCTCACGAGCCGGGGCCCGACCGAACGCCCAGCGAGGCCCGAAGGCCGCGTGCGCCCAGCCGAGCCCCCGCGAGGGGCTCGCAATCGTCCTCGGACGATCGCTGGGATCGCTCGTAGCGATCCCCGGGGCTGCTCGTAGCAGCCCCGCAGCGAGTCGCGATGACTCGCTGCTCGCGAGGGCCGAGCCCCGTACGCGTCCGCTGCGGGCGAACCCGCAGCACGTACGGGGTCGCTGCGGGAGAACCCGCAGCTTACCCGCGATCGATCCGAGGATCGATCGCACCCCTCGGCTTCAGCCGAGGGTCCCTCGCGCCACGCGCCTCCGACGAGGTGGGCCGGCGGATCCTCCCGCCGTGGCACCAGCCCACGGCGGATCCCCGACGATCGAACCCGAGGTTCGATCGTGTGCCCCGGCGTCCAGCCGGGGCTCCCTCTCTCGTCGCGCGTCCGGCGGTCCGAACCCTAGGGTTCGACCGCCGCGTTCGATCCTCGCCGGGGATCTCGAATCCCCGTCCCCGAGGTTCGTCGTTTTCCCGGATCGCGCGTTCATGTATATATTAAAATAAATCAACACAAATAATCAAAGAAGGAGTTCTCGATTATTACCTCGATTCGTTGTACGGAGAAACGAATCTTGTTGACGACCTTGTGATCTTCCTACGTATTCCTCGCACTTCGTCCGAACGTCGTGTGGGCGACGATCTATCGGATTCCTATGGATCTTCCTCACTCTCAAGACTTTATGATTGGCGTATCTTAGGTTGTGAAAAGTGAAGACCATGTAGTGCTTATATAGGCTACGTAGGGGATCATAAGGAGAATAAATATTGGGCTTCTAAATATTGAAGATTAAATTGGGTCCAAACCCAAATCCATTAATCCTTATCAATATTAAATTTTATTTATTTTCCACTATATAAATAAAATTGCACTCCCAATATTAATCCATATTATATCAAATAATATTTCTCCGATTAGTATTATTTATTCCGTGTATTTAAGATTTAAATATCCATGAATAAATTTATTTATTGCTCAATAAATAATATTCATATCTTATATCCGAGACTAGTACCGTTCAACCTTTATTATTGTGTGGAACGAATCCACTCATGAGGTTTACACAATAATTCCTTATGAACTCATCTCGGGGATATTATCAACCCTTCCGGGATACACTTTCCCGTCAAGTATTCACGGCATGTCATATATAAAATATAGCGACCCAATTTTACCGATAATTAACCCAATAATTAAATCGGTTAATTCCTTTGGAAAATCAAAGTCTCTAATATTAAATATACACACCCGCAATAATATCAGGGATTAAGAATAAAATACTCCGAGATTTAAATTGATTATCCAAGGCAATCCTAATCAATAAATCTCAAGCTGATCCACCCAATACACCAAGTGTACAAGTGTGATAAAATAATTAAGACAAATTATTTTCTCTCTCACACAACGACTATACCGATGGATTGGTCCGTGTCCATCTAGGTCGTGAGCAACTGTTCGATTAAATACGAGTAACCGATAGTATGATCTTCTGTGTGGGCCCGACACACCATACTAACTACAACGTATAAAATCCAGGACTATATTTTGCATAATTAATTAATAATAATTAATTGCAAATAATTGTTTATTAATTAAATAGGTTAAATGCCATGACCGGGAGTTTACCGATACTTAAATCTAGACATTAAGTACACAACTCCAACAATACTTGTTCCCTGACTCTACCAAAATCATTTTCAAGGCTCTCAGAATAACACTGTTTACAACAGTATATTAATGAATCTTAATTAACTACTTATTCCAAAATAGGTCGCGAAACGTGCGGCGAAGAACAACAACAAGACGGTGCCAAGGAAGTCACAAAAGAGGATAGGTTCAAAGTGGGAATACAAACGCCGAAAATAACTAAGAAGCCAAAGGTATATGACCGATGCTTTTTTTTCGTATTCATATAACCTGATTTGTAAAAATTATACTTTATGACAGGAGTCCGAACATGTAATTTTAAGCGACGATAATTTTCAGTCGAACAAGTTTATCCAGAAGAAAAAGAAGAGGGTAAGTGGTTCATCTAATTGTCTCGTCTAATAGTTTGTATAATATGTCTACTATTTTGTACTTAAAAACTGCATTTTATCAACGTTTATGATTTGTTTTTCCAGAGTGGCATCAAAATTGGAATTGGTCGTGGAAAGTTTCCTCGAGAAACTTTGGCTGTAAAAAAGGTTTGTATAATAAGTATATTATTTTGTAATGCATGCTAATCTGAATTGCGGGTGGTGAAGCCATAGTGTTTACGATGTTTCAATACTTTTGACTACAATTTAAATATTTGCCGAACATTTGAATATGATACGTAAATTTTATGACTTTATCCAGAGTAGTTTGAATTGAGTCTATACGTGGTATTCTGTGAAAGTCAGCATGCATTCAGGTAGTAGTAGGACTTATCCACTAATTTAATAATTCAACTTCCAATAAGAGTAACTTTTATTATAGTAAGTCACTTCTTTGTATCATAATAGTACACAAGATTTTATTTGCATAAATCTATGAATAAGACAATCATGTGGTGTAACTGGTAGTGTCTGATGAACCACAGAGCCGACTTTATCTATTGCAAACACTACCAATTAGTGAACATCGATTATGTGAATAGACACTACCAAGTACACTTTCAGAGTCTATCATCATAACATTGTGTATACCAGTATATTATTGAAAAAAAATTAAACTAGAGACAAGTACAGTAGCTAACTAACAAGTACACACTTTTTTTCAGTTGTCAACCCTAAGTATTTATTACAAACCATGCTCAGTGTATATGATAGTATTTGTTGCATAAAGATGTTTAATCGCTTTTGGATGATTAGTTCAATATACAGTAATAGATACTCTTACTAAAAATCTGTCATAGCATAATACCTATTAGTATGCTTCAGTAGTGATCCCATAAGAAGAAGGTTTCATAAATGTCGTAATCCGTTACCGTGTGTTGTTTAATAAAAGTCGTAATCTGTTACATACACTAAACGTATATTTTTACAATGTATGTTATAGTACATGATTCAATACACTGTTATTTCATCAAAACACAACAGATGCAGTAGTTTAGAAGAACAATTTAATAGTATATTTTCCAAACACCGAAATGTCCGTGAGTCGTTTCATATATGAAGCCCCATTAGCTAACTATTACGTCGTTTCATAATAGTAAATCTATTAAGTCACATGTTTGTATCCTAATAGTTCATTGTAAGTGTTTCTTTGCATAAATCTAGTAATTAGCCAATCTTGTGGTGTAACTAGTAGTGTCTGATAAATCACAGAGACTAGTAGTGTATGATAAATCTATTGCGAACACTGCACATTACTTGGCAGTGTGTTGAGTAGTTATAATTCCTGAACCTAGTGCATGGACACTACCAAACCACTTTCAAAGTCTCTCATAATAACATTGTTCATAATAGTATATTAGTGCACAAAAGTTAAACTAGATACCAATACATTAGCTTACGAACATCTATCCTAATAGTACATCTATTAAGTCACATGTTTGTATCCTAACAGTACATTGTAAGTGTTTCTTTGCATAAATCTATGAATAAGTCAATCATGTTGTGTAACTAGCAGTGTTTGATAAATCACAGAGACTGGTAGTGTTTGATAAATCTATTGCGAACAATGCCCATTACTTGGTAGTGTGTTAATTAGTTGTAATGCCTGAACCTAGTGCATGGACACTACCAAACACACTTTCGAAGTCTCTCATAATAACATTGTTCATAATAATATATTAGTGCACAAAAGTTAAACTAGATACCAGTACATTAGCTTATGAACAAGTATCCTAATAGTACATCTATTAAGTCACCTGTTTGTATTCTAATAGTACATTGTAAGTGTTTCTTTACATAAATCTATGAATACGCCAATCATGTGGTGTAAATAGTAGTGTTTGATGAGCGTGCTTTATTAACAAATACCACTCCATTGTCTATTTAGTTTAGGAACGAAACTAGTACAGTGTTTGTGTCGGTGATGACAACGCTTTTGGAAAGAGCTTCAACGGCATTTTGCGCATTCACGGTAGAAAACTTTGGTGTCGTTGTTGCTAGAATGAATGTGCCAATATGCTAATCTGAGGCCTTTGTTAGTTATGTTATTTTTTAATCCGGTGATGACAACGCTTTTGTAAAGAGCTTCAACGACATTTTGCGCATTCGCGGTAGTAAACTGTGGTGTCGTTTCTGCTACGATGAATGTGCCAATATGCTAATATGAGGAAGGCTTCTATCTAGTATAAAAAACCTGGAAGAAGGCTTCTATCTAGTATAAAAAATATAACCTGATTTGATTTTTCATAAACTTAACTAAAAGAGAAACATTCCCTGAACCCTAGATATAGATCTCAACAAGAAGATAATTTCTTAATAATTTAAACTGTCAAAGCTTCACTGTTTTTCTAAATAGTGTACAATCCACGTTCCAATAAAACACATCTAACAAGAAAATAAAAAAACAGTTTGAACATGTCATCTGTAGTCAAATTCAGTCATTGTTAAGTCAGTCAAAGACTTGTGGTCTAGTGTCACTCACAAGCAATTTTAGTATCAAAGTTGCTTAGAGAGATTGCAAACGCCTGAAAAGCCGAGATCGGGTACTGATAGTCCATTGTGAAAATATCCTTTCCGACTTTCCCAAACTGCACAACAACATTCTCCTGCTCTTGTACAACACCACCACCGGCCCCACCCATCTCAATGCAGGCCGCCAGCTGAAAGTTCTTAACCGAAGCAACAGTCACCCGCCCGTTGAAGTTGAGGCACCATCACTGGAGTTGCTCGTGCCATCTAGGAGCCTTGCTTCATTCAACGAACTATCCACCGAGAATTTTAGTTTTACAACCTTGTCTATCAAAATCGGGAATTGGATGCGAATATTGTCGCATAGTTCGTTGAATGATAAGTTTGAGCCGAACGATATAGCCGCACCCTCACCACAATAAACAATCTTAGCAACATAAGCAGCCATTGTTCCTGCAACAAAAGGTTCGATGTTTAACCTAGACGAATATTATGAAAAATCAAACAATACACAAATAAGTTGGAAAGACCAAGCATCTTTATATAAACTCTAGGAAGTTTCAAAAACCTTAACACACGATTCATACATTAAGCTAACAATCTCCGTTTCTTGATATACGACATGGACATAAATTCAAAAATCTAACCACAATATTCATACACTTAGCTAGAAAACCTCGTTCCATAACATACGACATGGGCAGAAATTTTAACACCAGTACAATCAACCCCGATCGACCTCGACAAAAAATCCCACTGTGAAGTAGTGTATATACAGGGCAGCCGTAAGCTAATCGAAAAAAAATAAAAACTTTAAAAAAAAAAGAACTAAAAAAAAAGAACGTGTAAGTGTTATGGACGATCTTTTTGAGAAACACACCTGCAACAAGCGGCCACAGTTCATCTCCAACAGATTGTTCGATTTGTCTAGCCGAACGTGGTAGTGTGGTTTCAGAAAAGAAACACACAACAAATTGACCGGCTTGATCGATTTGTTCTCAAATTCAAGATTATCAATTGAAAAGAATAACAAGATTTTACCTCGGTTGGAGCTGAAGAACATACAAATGGTATTTTGAGAATCCGAGAACGGCTACAGATGTATTTTGAACTTTAAAAAAAAAATCGCAATCAAAAAATATTTTCCAAAAAAAGAGTTTTGTGATTGATTCCAAGAATTTGTGTCCAAAACGATTAACATTTCAACATTAACTATGTAATAACGTATATAATAAATGGAAAATATCAAGAGTAAAATACAAAGGTTAAAATAGACAAATCAATTTTGAAAAACTTACCTTCATTATTAATAGATTTAATATATATACACTAAATTATATATACTCAATAAATTAATTAGCTTTTTTATTAGAGATGTAAATTAAGTTACTTATTTTTAAATCATAAACTCATTTAAATTTTTTTTCTAAATTACTCTAACAAAAATCGTAAAATTGTATTTTAAAGTAATAAATTTTACTTATTTAAAAGTAAAATGTTTTAAATAAAGTTTAAAAAGTAAAAATAAATTTTATTTTAAAGTAAAAAACAAATTAATTATTTAATTTTTAAAGGTGTTTATAATTAGTTGTAACATCAAAAAAAGAAAACAATTATTTTAAGAAAAGCAATGAATAAACAATTGGAAAATAATTCTTTATCTTAAAAATAAAAATCAATAAAACATAAATAATTATACTCTTAAAAAAATAATTATACACATTATCAATTTTTTATATTGCAACCTAATATGTATATTTTTAAAAAATATTATTATTTTTAATTTTTTACTTAAAAGTACTTTTTTACTAATAAAAATTATGTAGTAAAAATGTAGTATATTTATTTTAACTTTTGATCAAAACTTAGGTAGTATTATGTAGGATAATTTTGGATTAGGATAGTTTTAATTATTTATTTAGAATTAAATATCACGGTTTTTCTTAATTATAAATACGTGGTAATTTAATTGATAACATGCGCTAAGAAATAAAAAATGAACATATAATGAACATTTAATTTTATTAATAAAAAATGAAAATATAATGAACATTTAATTTTAAAGTTTATTTTTATAGGATATCTATCTATACATATATAATTCATATTCACTAATGCCCCATGAACAGAAAAACAATAATAACATTGTGTTCACACTATAAATTATAAATAAAAAATTATAAATTATAAATAATATTATTATTAAACATGTTTAAATTATATATAAATTACAAATAGTAAATTGAAATTATAAATTTTTCTAATAATAATTAAAATTATTATCTTAAATATACGTTTCTATTTCTTTTCTCAAAATTTTTTTATATTCCATTAATATTAATTTAATTCTAATTAATTCATAAAAAATCATTTTCTCCTATTCTCAAATCCACCTGATTAAAAAAAATTAATCAAACTTTTTAGGTATATTATTTTGTAATCTGCTTGGTATGTCCTTTTTTATTTTTTTTAACATTGAATCCATTTACATATATACGTTCTATTCATTCATTTTTTTCTCGATTTTTTTTAATTTTATGTATTAATTATGTATTTTTTGCAGATTCCAGAATTAAATTGTCTAGTTATTAATTATGTTCGACTAGATTTTTTTTTTTAATTTTTAGTTTATCCCTAATTCAGTTCTGTAAAATTTGTTTTTTCAGGTTAACGTAAGTTATATTAATATAATTGCATTTGTGTTATCTTATCCTTCATTTTCACCAAGTAAATTTAATTTTTTTTTTTTATATTTCTATTTATTTTTTAACTTTATAATTTTTATTTTCCATTTATTTTGATTTTTCTCCCACCGGTTTTAGCTTTTTGTTGGATGCATTTGACAATCGAAGAATGCAGAGACAAGAAACTCTTCTCCCACCAAATCAGAGGCTCCTCGATCGGGTATGATGTAAATCAAGGGATATGCCCGAGTAGCAGACACATGTGGGAGAGAGCCGCCGAAGAATTACACCAACATCACCACATATCTTTTCACTCGACTATGCCCCAAAAAGATTACATACTATAAATTACATTAAACAAGCGTAATCTTTGAACATAATAAAATTTTCATAATTGAGATAACAATTAATAATGAAATTAATACGAGATTACAAATTTAAGTGAGAGTTCGATTATTAAATAAAATAATTTCTTAGTCCATTAATAAATTTTTGGCCAAATACGTTGGAGATTAAATAAAATTTTAGATTATTTCAAAAAAATAAATTACGCACGGACAATGTTTGGGTTTATGCTATGTGGGTGTGATTTTTGCACGCGTCTTGAGAACGATCAATTTGCCTCTTGATATTAGTAAAAGAAAAATTTTATAGTATGATGTTTAGACTCATCAATTGTTTATGAGATTTTTGGTTCTTTGTGACGATCAGGGTTAGTATTTAATGAAATATTTTATTTTCAGACGGTTGGTAGTGTTCATGAGGATTTCTTTGAGCCCATTTCTTAGTAGTATGAGTCCATAAGCGATTTATATTGCTTTAGTGGTGTGTTGAGGACAATTGTTTTGGATTGTGTATCTGAACTTTATTGGTGTAGTTTGTTGGCTTTTGGTGCGTATTTTGTACGACATTTGTGTAAAGATGCTTTAGATTTTGTATTTTGAACTTATGCTGATCAATGAAATTTCATTGTGACATTATTTTATGCTTATAAAAAAACTTGGCATTCAAAATGTGTTTTAAGACTTTTTAGCATCATATTTCTCTATTTTTTGAATAAAGTATATAAATAACACTCAAGTGACATACAATACTATAATTTGTTTAGTTGGAGTTTAAAATTTTGTAGGGTAGTTTTTTTTAAGTAGTTCACTCTTAATACTCATCCATGTTTTAAAGGTCTAATTATAGGATTTTGAGTGTCATAATAAATAATAAATAATAATAAGAGATATTTAGGCAAAAGGGAAGTTTGATTTTCGTAATTACAATGTATACCTCATAAATTTCAATTTGTATTTTAGAGTTCAATTTTATTATTTATTTCATTATTTAAGGTAATTGAATTATTATATTTATAAGAAAAGGTAACATTTTAAAATTGAAATGTCTATTTTACCCATTTACACATAATATATTTTAATATAATTATTGAATTAACGGGTTACTGAATGTTGAGGATTGCGTTTAATTTTGTTTTTCAATTTGTGAAAATCTGTTTTTAATTTAATATTTAATTTTATTTTTTAAATAAAAAAGGAGTTGCAGTAATTTTGTTTTTAATTATTTAATTTAAAACAAAAGTGTAATTTTGTTTTTTTAATTTAAAATTTAAAAAAAAAGTGTAATTTTATTTTTTTAATTTAAAATTTTAATATTCAGTTCGTTTAAAATTAATGTTGAGGATGGAGTGTAATTTTATTTTTTAATGTTTATAATTTTATTTTTTAATTTGAAAATTTAATACAGTTTTTTTAAACAAAAAAGAAGTTGCAACAAAAAAGAATTTGCGTAATTTTTATTTTTTAATTTGATAATTTAAAATAAAAGGGTAATTTTGGTATGGTTTCCCTAAATTATAATTAGGATAAATTATGTTATTAATTTATAAACAAATAATAATAATTACCCTTAATCCAAATTGTTCTTAATAATAATAGTAGTACTATTATTTTTTTTGAAATTATTTAATAATATGTTTTAATTAATTAATATAATAATTAATAAACAACACAGTGAAAATGCTTATATTTCAAAAAATTATTTACTGTTCAATCTATTTTTAGATTTTAAATATTTAAATATAAATATAGAGTTGATAATTAAAATTTATTTAAATACTTACGTTGAATACTTGAATACAACAGTGTTATTAATAAAATAAAATTAAAGGAAAAACATTTTTGTTTTTTTTAATGATAAATTAATTGAATACAATTAGTCATAAGAGAGAAAGTACTAAGAAAATGCATTTCTACAAGTAATTTAATTTTAGTAGTTATAAAATTATTCAATCTTTATATGTCATCGGGCTATATAATCATTTTATCTTTATAAGTATTCGACACAAATTAGTATGATTTAAGTGAACGATGAAAATGAAACACTCACAAATAAAACTATGGTATAATATGTTATCACTATTAATCAAAGTCATGGATAATCTTCATCAAACGTTGGATCTTTCAATTTATTAAACATTTCGTATTATTGATTAATTCGAACAAACATAACCTTTCAATTTTAATAAACATTTCATAAATTGATAATAAAATTCTATACGAGTTTACAAATTTGAGTGAGGATCCAATTATGAAATAAAATAAATTCTTAAAGGATTAAAAAGTTTTAGCTGGAATACATTACGGATCGGTTAAAATTTATAAATTATTTCATACGGATTAATTTTAAAATAAAAATAAATAAAATATCAAATTTCTATTATTTTTTATTCTATTAATATTAATTTAATTCTAATTAGTCTATCTCATAAATATATATATCCTCATATTCTCTAACCCACCGTAGTTAAAAAAAATTGATCAAACTTTTTAGGTATATTATTTTCTCTTGATGTAATCTGGTTTTTGTATTTCCTTTTTTATTTTTCTGAACATTAAATCGATTTATTCTATTCATTCATTTTTCTTCCTCGATTTTTTTAATTTTATGTATTAATTATGATTTTTTCTCAGATTCCAAAATAAATTGTCGAGGTATTAATTATGTTCTACTAGATTTTTTTAATTTTTAGTTTATCCCTAATTCAGTTATGTAAAATTTGTTTTGCACAACGTACTTATATTAATATAATTACATTTATGTCATCTCATCTCCTTCATGTTCACCAAGTAATTCAATTTAATTTTTATATTTTTATTTATTTTCGAGTTTTATAATTTTTATTTTCCATTTATTTTGATTTTCCCAACGGTTTTAGGTATTTGTTGGATGCGTTTACTCTAGAAATGCAGAGACGAGAAACTCCTCTCCCACCAGATCATAGGCTCCTCAATTGGGTATATGATGTAAATCGAGAGATGTGCTCGAGTAGCAGACACATGTCGGAGAGAGCCAATAGATCTAATCCTAAGACTAACTTCATAATATTTTAATAAAAATTTGTCATATCCGAGATTTGAATTCTGCGTCGCCGGGGAATTACATTAACATCATCACAAATCTTACCACTCGGTTATGACCAAAGAAGCTTACATACTATAAATTACATCAAACATGCGTAATCCTTGAAAATAATAAAATTTTCATAATTGAGATAACGGTTAATAATGAGATTAATACGAGTTTACAAATTTAAGTAAGAGTTCAATTATTAAATAAAATAATTTCTTAGTCCATTAATAAATTTAGAGGCCTGTAGATAAATGGTTACATTCATAGCAAATGTTTGTTTTTTGTGCTCACTTATAAAAGTGTGAGTTTTTTATACCAATTGTAATTGAATTGTTTAATATACCATTCAAACTTATTAAAAAAAGACAAAAAAAAAATAAAAAGGATTTTGGTCTCCACTTTCTCTCTCTTCTCTCTCTTCTTCCTCCCGTAACCCACCAGCCGCCCCCTTCGTTTTTTTTTTTCAATTTCCAACAATCACCGGAGCAAGCAATGTCGTCGGCGTCCGAACATGAGGAGGAGCATGAATCCGACGAGGAAGAAGAACAACCCCGTCTCCAACCTCCGGTAATTCCCACGAAACCCTATTTTTTTTTCATTTTTTTTTTAATTTTCGAGCAATGTAATGGTGATTAAGATGCTTGTTTGAGTTCCATTGTGTTCTACTTGCTTTAGAACTGTAATTGTGAGTCGAATTGTGGAGAAAATTGATTTTTTCGATTCTGTTCATGACTACTCGAAGGGACTACTCGAACGGCCTTCGAGTAGTGGCATTCCAGTAATCAATTCTACTAATCGTTCGAGTAGTGGTATTCCAGTAAGGAATTCGAGTAACCGTTTCCAGTAATCACATTCGAGTAGTCAGCTCTTGATTACTCGAATCAGGTTACTCGACCGTCTGTACTCGATCGAGTAACACGATCGAGTAACCGAGTTTTTTTTCGTTTTAATTCTATTAATTTATATGGCTTCTCTCCATTTGTACAGGCTGGTTTCCGATGGAGGAGACCCGATTTCATCGATGAGGCCAAAGCATTAAATTGCTACAATCGACGCGGCGTATTACAAACCGTACAGAAGATTCTGCGTACGATCGGTGGAGACGAGGGCCTTGAGGAGTACAAGCAAACCTGTGTTTTCAGTCAGTTCTTTCCGATTCCCAATGTGGGCCGATCAAACAAGCCTATGCACAAGCTGCTATCGAGAGAGGTAGTTGTTGGAAATCGATATCCCGGAATTAATAAATTTAAATAAATAAATTATCTAATTAATTCCGACCGAAATCCTTTGGAGATCGAATATCCGGAGTTGTTAAAATTGCGGAACGACAACTCCAAACGAAATCCCGGTTGCCGGAAATCCGCCACGAACCTCCATGGGGATAGCCCAACCAAACAAACCCTAACCGCGAACGAACACGGGCTGTTCGGTCGAGCCTCCGCGTGGGGCTCGCGGCTGTCCGTAGCAGCCACAAGGGGCTGCCCAGCCACGTCCCGATTGATCGCCCTCCAGCCACGGCTAAACCGTGGCTAGCGATCAACCCTAGCATCCACCGCCGCGCGAGCGGCGGTCCAGCCGCGCGAGCGACAATCAGCCCGCGCGAGCGGCGATCGCGCCGTGCAAGCGGCTGGGCGTGCGAGGCAACTCGCATCAGCCCGCTGTGAGTCCCGTGCGTGCGTGCGGGGCTGCTCGCAGCAGCCCGTTGATCGTGCACGGGGAGGGCTCGGACAGCCCGCGAATCCGCTACAGGAAAACCCGTAGCTCGCGGCCGAGCCCGTGCGATCGAGCCCTCGGCGTCCAGCCGAGGCTCACGCCCCTCACGTCCCGTCCAGCCGAGTCGTCGAGCCGCCGGCGGTCCGGTGGTCCTCCACCACCGCCCGGTTCGACCTCGTCTTGGGTTACGTTCTTGGATCTTGGTTCACGATATTTTCACGACAATTAACATGTAAAATCATCGAGGGGGTTTTCACGATTTTACCTTTGTTCTCGTTGTACGGAGAAACGAGATCTATGAAGACCTTGAGACCTTCCCACGTATTCCTTGCACTAGCTCGAACGTCGGGTGGGCGACGATCCTCCGAACTCCATGGATCTCCCTCTCTACTTTCTCTCTCTAGAATTGTGATCTTCAAGTTATGAGAATAGAGAAGACCATGTAGTGCTTTTATAGGCTACGTAGGGGATCTTAAGGAGGTGGAATATTGGGCTTCCAATATTAATGATTAAATTGAGCCCAAGCCCAAATCTATTAATCCATTAATATTAATTAATTCTATTTTCCACTATATAAAATTAATTGCACTCCCAATATTAAACCATATTATATCAAATAATATTTCTCCGGTAGTATTATTTATTCCGTGTATTTAAGATATAAATATCCATGAATAAAATTAATTTATTGCTAATTAATTTATTCATCTCTTATATCCGAGACTAGTACCATTCAACCTTAATTATTATGCGGAACGAATCCACCTGCAGGGTTTACATAATAATTCCTTATGAACTCATCTCGGGGATATTATCAACCCTTACGGGATACACTTTCCCGTCAAGTATTCACGGCATGTCATATATAAAATATAGCGACCCAACTTAACCGGTAATTGACCCAGTAATTAAACCGGTCAATTCCTTTGGAAAATCAAAGTCACTTATATTAAATATACACACCCGCAATAGTATCGAGGATTAAGAATAAAATACTCTGAGATTTAAATCGATTATCCAAGGCAATCCTAATCGATAAATCTCAAGCGATCCGCTTAATACACCAAGTGTACAAGTGTGATAAAATAATTAAGACAAATTATTTTCTCTCTCACACAACGACTATACCGATGGATTGGTCCGTGTCCATCTAGGTCGTGAGCAACTGTTCGATTAAATACGAGTAACCGATAGTATGATCTTCTGTGTGCCCATGCACACCATACTAACTACAACGTATAAAATCCAGGACTATAATTTGCATATATTTAATTAATAATAATTAAACGCAAATAATTGTTTATTTAATTAAATAGATTAATGGCAATGGATCGGGAGTTTCCGTTACTTAAATCTAGACATTAAGTACACAACTCCAACAATCTCCCACTTGTACTAAGGTCTAGTCATTTCCTCCAAACTCCCGACTCCCATACTCATCACGTGCTTAAGTTGTACTTCCAAGAAGTACTATGTGAATGAGCACTCTAGGTTGTCGCTCTGAAGTTATCTTGGTGACTACAGCGTCGTCTCCCTTGACGATGACTCGTATCAGGTGGTACTTGCTCTATGTGTTATCTTACACTTTATGGACTTGTGATTTCTTACCATTTGCCATCGCACCGCTATTCACATAGCCTTTGGCAAATTAAGAATCACCTCTAAGTCCCAGAGATTCCCGGAGCTATACCAAAACTTCCGCTGCCTCTGAGGCCGCTATTTGGTTACCCATGGCAGAGTCCGAAAAGCATCGTGCTTATCACTCTTCCATGTTAAAAACTCCTTCTCCTTCAATAGTGAAACACATAGCCTGATATCGACTTACACCGGTCCTCATCCGATTAGAAATCTAAGAGAATGTAATCCAAAGGAAAAGCTTGTCTGCTCCGTAATCCAGAACATAGTTTCCAGTACTTCGAAAGTACTTAAAATGTTCATTACAGCAGTCGAGTATTCCTTTCCAGGATTACCTTGATATCCTCCCACTATACTAGCCGCATAGCAGGTATCAGGTTCTCGTTTTCAACATTGCATTTATCAAGCTTTCCACACTTGAAATGTAGGAAACCGCTTTCATTGCTTCTATCTCCTTTTGTGTTCCAAAACACATATCCTTAGATAGATGCATTCCGTATCTGAAAGGTAACATACCTTTCTCGGAATCTTGCATGTTAAAACGAATCATAATCATATCTATGTAACATGTCCAGGAGAAGTACAATGTTCTCTCCTAGAGATCCAAGATCTCAAGAACATGTCCAACTTCTTCCTTTATCTTTCATAATGATTTATCTAGACAACCATCATTTCATGTCTGATTACATCTTTACATTGTTGCCAATGATAAAATGTTATCTACATAAAACCCGAGAAAAACCACCTTGTTTCCATCACGTATCCAATACACACTATTCGTCTATGCTTTGATGAATCCAAAAAAAATGGACTATCTCATCAATTTGCAAGTACCACGAATTCAATGCTTTGTTTCAATCCATAAATGGATCAACTAAGCTTGTACTCTAAATGATCTTGCCTCTTAGCAATATTCCTTATTGCTTTCCAAGAAGGTACATTTAGATCTAGTACTGCCTCTATGTAGATCCAGGGATCGATTTCATGTATACTAGGTCCAGAGTCCGAAAAACTCTCCTAGCCTTATGAACATCTCCGGTTGTCACACAACCTCCCACTACAACGGCATTTCGGTGTATTAACAGTAATAACAGTAGGTGCAGTTAGTGGTGTACCGCTACTCGGTTTGGCTGGTTCTAAGTCTTAATCTTTCTCTCTCATTTCAAAGTACTACGTCACTTTGGGCTTGTGGTTCATCTAATAGTCTTCTTCTAAGAACCGGGCGTTAGAACTTGTAACGTCCTTCTGGTTCATAGTACTATTGAACACACAACTTTTGTTCTTCCAGGATATTCTACAACCGCATTGAATGCGTCGTTGTTTCCAGACATATCCATAGAACATAGGTAGTTCCGTATAACTCATGCTTTTACTATTTCTATAAGAGTTCCATTTCTTAACTTCCGACACACCATTTCCACACAAGAGTGTATGGTGTAGTCATTTGGGATAAAATCCCAATATCTGATCAGTATTCCATGCATTCCTCAGACAGGCACTTGCCTCCGCGATCAAATCGCAGGCTACAAATGGATATACCTTGATGGTTCCCCACAATAGCTTTGTGTCCATTGACTTGTCAAAACACTTTGCTTTTGTGGCACATCAGGTATGCTAATCCAATTTTTTTTTTTTTTCGAGTAATCATAAAATGAAATACTCGTACCTTATTGTCTGAGTAAACAACGGTCTGCATACATCAGAGTTAATCAATTCTAATACTTGTCCGGGTCTTATACCTTATATCCATAAAGGATTGCTTAGTTATGTTATCTTCCAAATTAGATTCTTAGGTCGGAAGGTCCACTCCTTCAACTTAATTGAAAAAATATCAATTTTCGACCTTTGAACTTCTTATTTGAATAAACATGACTTAGCATAAGAATCCACAAGTATAAATGATTTAATAAAGAAATCTCTTATCAGTAAGACGAGTTATATAAAACGGTTTGTTGCATCGTGGTGGACTCGGGATTCATCATTTATATATTGCTAGCTAATGTACCAGAATAGATAATATCATTATTTCTCCTTATAACCATCAGATGATTAAAAGAAATAAAATATCCATTCATTAGAAATCCAGAACAAAGTTCTTTCTAAAGGTACATAAAAGCAATAGCTCAAAATGAAATCCTATAATTGTCCTCCACTGAAACAGCTGCCTCCTCAA
The DNA here is from genome assembly GCA_954870475.1 of Euphrasia confusa. Lineage (NCBI taxonomy): Eukaryota > Viridiplantae > Streptophyta > Magnoliopsida > Lamiales > Orobanchaceae > Euphrasia > Euphrasia confusa. Next base: position 38,630,752 of record OX940951.1, on the reverse strand, counting down.
CAGCATTGCCCATGTAGACTACGATTTCTTCTTTTCCAAGTCGTCGGGTTTCCTGGAACCCTCGCATTTAGAATGCGCATACCGTCAATGGTTCCATATCTACACACCAGGTTCCGGTAGATAATACCACTGACTATGTTTTACGACTAAAGAAGATTTCGTACTTTCTTTGAGAGGATAATCAGACTTCCAGTACCTAGACTGTTTGCATCGAGAACACTAGCCTATTGGCTTTCTCGCCCCATCTCGTGATCCAAGAAACTTAGGACCACTGGGTTTCTTTGCTTGCTTTTCCTTTCCCCCGGTTTTGCCCTTAGATTCGAAACCTTTGGCATTGGCTACAAGAGCTTGCAATTTCCGTCTCAACTCGTCCAAAAGGTCCATCATCTCAAAAACGTGTTTAAGCGTTTCCTTGAATCGACTGGCCTTTATGAGTATCCTCATCGCCTCTTGTCTAGCCTCTACATCATGTCTAAACATCTTCTTGAGTTTGAACATGATAAAATCAGTTCTTTCCTCATCAGTTAAGACATTGGTAGGCTCGGGAGGACAAAGCTCACTGAGTACAAACTTGTACTCTTTAACAGTCTGGGCAATGTCTAGATCTCTATTACAATCAATACAATCAGGGACCAGTGAGTTAAAATCCTTAAGTATCACATAAAGTGGGTTCAAAGCCATCCATAATCTATGAGCACATATAACAACAAACAATTGATTTAATCTCCGATATTATCTCCCTTAAATAATATCATTAAACCACTAATCACATCTAAAATCCCATCAGGTAAGGCAAGCCACGTGGTGTGGACGTTTACCCACCCAAATGATTTGGCAATTAGATTTTCTTTGGTCATACATCACTTATAGCGTAACCTCGTGGGGAGGAATACTATAATGCGTATCTAAGTGTAAACCATTACTCAGTACTAAAGTAAATCGTTTGGAATCGCTACATCACCGCAAGCCACGTGGTGTGGACGTTTACGATGATTTCACAATTCTTCACAATTCCTTATAACTGTCTACATCAATTAATCCAAAATCCGTTAGCATAGCAAGCCACGTGGTGTGGACGTTTACTACACCAAGAGACTTTTATAATTGACTCCCAATTACTTGATCCATTCGATTTTTGTAAATCAGGACGCGGAGAATCATAAGTGAAACTCGAAGTTTCTAACCAGTGATTCACCATGCGAACAACCCTATCTGTCATAAATGAGGGAGCCGAGCAGACAATCGATCCATCTATAAAAGAATGGTACGAAGGTCTCTAATTTGTGTCCTCTACATGACCAAGTGGCTTTGGCTCCATTCTACTCCCCGGGGTGAGAATGAGTCGACTTGAAATCAGCTTTGGAAAGACAAATTAGGCATTGTTTGATAAACTTAATCAATGTTTCTCGTAAGAGGAATTACAAGAACTCTCCTCCAATGACTTATCTATATAAACTTCAAAAGTTTATAAAAGTCACCAAGAGGGCAGCAATGGAGACCATGGGTATGTTTCCATACCCTCTCCCACTTAGCTTTTTACAATAAAGGGATACGCTATCTAATGCATAATTAAATACACATAAGCTTGCATACATGAAATAAAGCACATAGAATATTATCACATAATCAAAATAATACTAGAATATTATTTTCAGACTATTATGGCTTTATCGCATCCCCGTACGCATCTTCTAGTCTTCAGTCTTCGTTCTTGAATGCTCCATGTGACGAGAATATTAATATCCAATATTTAAATCCATTTATTTTCAATTAATCCAAAAGTTACTTAATTCGAAAATTAAGTCAATCGAATATATCGAAAATAAAATTAAATATTATTAATATTTTTATTTATTTTTTATTTTCCTTTTCTACTCCATTAAATCTCTAAAATAATCTATCCAAGACCCTCTTGGAATATTCTAGAAGATTTCTATAATGAAATAAGGAAATAAAATAATTCAGGACTCTTAATCCCTCCAAATTAATTCTTTTCCTAATCCACTACAGCCCGTTGATCGTGCACGGGGAGGGCTCGGACAGCCCGCGAATCCGCTACAGGAAAACCCGTAGCTCGCGGCCGAGCCCGTGCGATCGAGCCCTCGGCGTCCAGCCGAGGCTCACGCCCCTCACGTCCGGTCCAGCCGAGTCGTCGAGCCGCCGCCGGTCCGGTGGTCCTCCACCACCGCCCGGTTCGACCTCGTCTTGGGTTACGTTCTTGAATCTTGGTTCACGATATTTTCACGACAATTAACATGTAAAATCATCGAGGGGGTTTTCACGATTTTACCTTTGTTCTCGTTGTACGGAGAAACGAGATCTATGAAGACCTTGAGACCTTCCCACGTATTCCTTGCACTAGCTCGAACGTCGGGTGGGCGACGATCCTCCGAACTCCATGGATCTCCCTCTCTACTTTCTCTCTCTAGAATTGTGATCTTCAAGTTATGAGAATAGAGAAGACCATGTAGTGCTTTTATAGGCTACGTAGGGGATCTTAAGGAGGTGGAATATTGGGCTTCCAATATTAATGATTAAATTGAGCCCAAGCCCAAATCTATTAATCCATTAATATTAATTAATTCTATTTTCCACTATATAAAATTAATTGCACTCCCAATATTAAACCATATTATATCAAATAATATTTCTCCGGTAGTATTATTTATTCCGTGTATTTAAGATATAAATATCCATGAATAAAATTAATTTATTGCTAATTAATTTATTCATCTCTTATATCCGAGACTAGTACCATTCAACCTTAATTATTATGCGGAACGAATCCACCTGCAGGGTTTACATAATAATTCCTTATGAACTCATCTCGGGGATATTATCAACCCTTACGGGATACACTTTCCCGTCAAGTATTCACGGCATGTCATATATAAAATATAGCGACCCAACTTAACCGGTAATTGACCCAGTAATTAAACCGGTCAATTCCTTTGGAAAATCAAAGTCACTTATATTAAATATACACACCCGCAATAGTATCGAGGATTAAGAATAAAATACTCTGAGATTTAAATCGATTATCCAAGGCAATCCTAATCGATAAATCTCAAGCGATCCGCTCAATACACCAAGTGTACAAGTGTGATAAAATAATTAAGACAAATTATTTTCTCTCTCACACAACGACTATACCGATGGATTGGTCCGTGTCCATCTAGGTCGTGAGCAACTGTTCGATTAAATACGAGTAACCGATAGTATGATCTTCTGTGTGCCCATGCACACCATACTAACTACAACGTATAAAATCCAGGACTATAATTTGCATATATTTAATTAATAATAATTAAACGCAAATAATTGTTTATTTAATTAAATAGATTAATGGCAATGGATCGGGAGTTTCCGTTACTTAAATCTAGACATTAAGTACACAACTCCAACAGTAGTTAGTGAGAGGAGGATACCGTCCATGGAGCACTGGTTTGCTGTCGGAGATCGTATTGTTCGGTTCCGAGCCCAAGAATATGCTCTGATCACCGGCCTGAACTTTGGGGCCAGTACATTCAATCCCTCGGACACATGTCATATCGCTCCCCGTACAGGCATCCACTTTAGGTTCTTCCCTGGCAGAGTTGTGAAAGTGGACACAGTACTCGATTCGTTTGAGAAGTTTCGTCTGGGCGACGATCTGTACGATTATTTCAAGGCTGCCAACATACTGATATTCTACTACATTTTGGTTGGTCGAGAGAAGTTAGATTTCGAGGATTGGGTTTGGAAACTGGTGGAGGATTCTGCTGGTTGGGAGTGGTTTCCTTGGGGTTCGTATACGTTCCAGAACTTCTCGCACTACATCAGGACAGCTGGGATGGCACCTGATCAGGTTCATCAAAAGGCTTATCACTTTTACGGTCCAGTTTGGGCCTTCCAGTGTTGGACCTGCGAGGCATTTCCCAATTTAGGGAGTATCTGCGGTACTCGGAGCCAGGAGACGCGAATGCCCCGATTTTTGAATTGGACGCCGAGGAAGACCAACTTCGATTTCACGCATTACTTTGAGGATGAGCAGGTAACCGTCAATTTATTTCGTTTTAATTTTGAATTGATAATTTTATCGAATATCTAATAAATATTTTTTTGTAATTTTTTTCTTTTAGCTTGTAGTGCACGAGACCCTCACACCGACACCGGAGGAGGAGGAGATGTTGTATTACAGGACTTTGGATGGGGCCGGTGAGCCGTATGACGTCCCGTACCAGTCTCCCGTCCGTCTAGCCCGCGCGGCGCCGGCACGAGCACCGGCACCAAAGAAGAAGATTGAGAAGAAAAGGAAGAAGAAGCTGGTGGACCGCGTGGCCGAAAGCGTGGCCAAGACATTCAAGAAGGCGGCAGGTGTCCGCACGCGTGACGATATCACGCCCAACTCTTCAGCCGAGAGACATACATCTCGGAGACCTCGACATGATTCTCCTCCTCGAGGTGCTTCTCCTCGACATGATTCTCCTCCTCGAGGTGCTACTCCTCCTACTGCATCTGAGAAAGTGGTGGACGATGATCCACCTATTTATTGTATGAGTGACTTCGAGAGGATTTTGTTTGACACATCCGAGAAGGGATTCACGACTCACATCGTGAGGCATGTCACGAAGAGCTTCACGGAGAACTTGTTCTCTAAAATGAAGGCCTTCTTCGGCTTCTGTCGACATTCTCAGCTACGGCCTTATCCCTCGAGGCCAGTGTACGAAGAGCCTTCCTCGCCCCCTCGGAGTTCACCTCCTCGTCATTCCTACCACTGCGAGGACATTCAGGAGACTTCTTCGCGCAGAGCACCAGCTCGATTCTCGACGTCGGCGATGCCTAACCCTCGGTATTCATATGCAGACGCTGAGGCATGGATGCGTTACTGCAGGCAGCCCCCGGTGCCTCCTGTATTTCCATTTGACACGTGGTTCCAGGGTTACCAGATGCCTCCACCGGCCTATGGATTCCAGGGCCCCCAGATGCCTCCACCGGCCTATCCATTTGAGTCCTCGAGTTACCGCACGCCTCCGTCGATTGTTCCTTTTGATCTAGGGATGTCCAGCACGCCGAGACCAGTTGTTGTGGTCGATGTCGAGAGCTATCCTGAGAGGAACTTTGATATCTTCTCAGAGCCAGCTGCTTATGACGAGGAGGGTGACAAGGATGAGGTGTCCTTGTGCTTCATTGATGAGGATGACGACGTGGATAAGGATGACGATGATGACGAGCAGGATGACGGGGAGAGCAGCCTCGGACCTCGTGTTGTTATGCCTTCCAAGTACTTGCGTAGCCCTTTCATCCAAGATTTTAGTAAGGATCGCGGTTTAAGAAGCGCGCGGTTGTACAAGGTGTACAGACAGTCGGGGCCCGATTCCTGCGTGAGGGTGAAGTGCTGTGATGATTTGATCCTTGATCAGAAATTCTTCGACGATGTCGAAAGTCCCTCCGTTTGGTTCACGTCTCAGGTAATATTATAAATTTTAACTCTATTAATTTATGTTTAAATCTTAACAACGTGTTAATATTCAGGTACTCGACTTTTATGTTGCTTTCCTGAGACAAAAAATCAAAAACAAAGAAGGGGTGAAGCCGCGATTCTTGCGTTCCTGAGGCTTCCGGAGGGACATTCAAATCAACGCCTGCAGGAGGGATGTAAGCCTTGCAGTTGCGTATGTTATGTCCTACGCCCTTACATTTCGTACACACCTGCACACAAAGACGCGGTATTAGGTCTTTAATCAAACTAATGACGACACAATATTAGGTTCGAAAAACAAACCTGTACACGACGAGCAGACCCAGATCCCTCAACTGCAGAACGAACCCGACTCAGCCGCGGACGTCCAGCCTGACTAACCACTTCCGGTGGAAGACACACGTACGAAGCTACTTCTGGAGGGACAACCCAATCATCAACGTGTGGTACTGGCACAATAGGAGTCGCATACATCTCTCTCAAGCTGCTTTGCTTGAAATAGGGGCCGACGAAATCATACAATGAAAATCTAGCCCGTCTACATAAAGTATCAAGTTAGTGGCATTAATTAATTGATTGTTTAAAATTTAAAAGAAGATGTAAGGATACCGATACCATACTGTATAGCGGCAGCAGCATGACGACACGGTATTAGGTCTAAGTCGAACTCCCGACAGTCACATGTGCATCTAGTGATATCCACGAGATAGGACCTGCCGTCTTCCTCAACTCTGAACACGGTTCCCGCACTGACCTCCCGAACAGCAAAATGATGACTCAACTGATTCTGATTAGACACCTTTGTGAATGCCTCTTCGGTCAGCTCATCCTCTCTCTCATTAGCCTTATTTCGTTTCTCGTCAAACCATCTCTCAATCATCGCACGAATCGACTCGAGCATAGCACAAACAGGCAATCGTCGTGGCCATTTGATAGCACCGTTGAAGACTTCGGCCGCATTCGATGTCATGAAACCATATCGTCGTGCAGCACATTTCGACCTTGCCCAGGTCTGAACACAGAGTCCAACGAGGCGCCTATAAGCACCGTCTCCACTGACTCTCTCCAAATCAGATAAATATTTTTCAAACTCATCCACTCGATAACAGTAGGCAGCTTTGTGTACAATTGTGATCACATGAGAGCGGTACATTGCTAGATTCTTCTCGAGGTGGTGACAGCACAACACACGGGTTGCGTGGGGATAGGCACTTCGAATAGCATTCGCGATGCTCTTGTGCTGGTCGGACACAATGAGCAGATCCTATGCATCGTAGCAAAGCCTGAGGTTCTCTAGAAACCACGTCCACTCCAGGTCATTCTCAATCGGACCGATACCAAAGGCAAGCGGGAAAATCTGCTCGTTTTCGTCCTTCGTGACGGCAACAAATAACACACCACTATTTTTTCCCTTCGAATGAGTGGCGTCGACTACAATGACGGGACGCAGAGTGCGTTGTTGAAATGCACTAATGCACTGCCCAAGTGCAACAAACATGTGACAGAAAACGCCCTCACTGGTCGTCTGAATCTGATACCGAGTCCCTGGATTGCATTCTTTTAGCACGTGCAGATATGACGGGAGCATATGATATGAATCCTGATAGTTGTCGTACCTCATTTCAACGGCCAGGTTCCTCGTCCGCAGGGCGATGCTGTAATCGATCACAACTCCGTACAATCTCCTCAGATCAGAAATCATCGTCTTCGGCTTCAGTGTGATCTCATCGTCGACTAACTGACGTGCAAAGTAAGTAGCGGCAACCTTGCTCGACACGTGACGATCGGCAGTCCGATCGAAATTATTGACACACTCGTGATTCAAGTTCAGCCTCGTAATCTTCCAGAGTGTTTCGTCATTCCCAGTAGCACACAATTTGAACGGGCACTTCTCAGAGCCTCGCTTGCAAACGAACGCTACCCGTTCAGAGGTCTAGCGTTTAGTGGCACACTCCACCATATGCTCCATGTGATACATCCCCACCGCTATCTTCAAATCCGATTTCATTCGGAATGTCAAGCCGACTACAATATGACCATACACCAGTTCGGGAGGCTCGACCGATCGCAATGGAACCGCGGAGTCAAACTCCGGCAGTGGAATGATCCAGTTGTGCAGTGGATTATTCTGAGCATTCTGAGCTGCTTCGGGTTGCTCGCCGGCTCCCGCACTAGAACTCGAGGACAGATTACGGCGTGACAGAATATTTTTGATGACGCGCGGCTGTCTAATCCATTCTGTCCATTAAGTGGTCAACGACTGCAACAGATCGGTCTGACGAACTTCTTCGTCGTCCTCGGAATTCTCAGCAGGCCTCTCGCCCTCAGTCGGTACATCCGGATCTACTTCTGAAATATTCATCTCGGGTGCATTTAGTTGTGCCTCCTCTAGCATCTCGGTGACGAAAATGAAACAATCGTCCTTTTGCTCGTCTAGCATGCGGGATACATCGCCGTCTCTAAGCAAAGGACACCGCACGCTCCTAAAATCAATGCCTCGTGTTAAGATAAACAACATGTACTCGATATTCGGCGGAGGGCGCAAAACGGCATGAATCTGGCTCACAAGACCATCGAGGGTAAGTTGATCCCTCCTGAAGAAAAGACACATATCTATCCCGTCGACGTAGACCGCTCGATCCCAAAGACCACCGTAACGTATCGTGATTCGTTGATTCGACATCTACAAAAACAATTATTGAATTAGGTTAACTATTCCAACATATCCACATATATCGACGAAACAAACCAATAATTACGAAAAACATGCTTTTTTTTACAAAAAACAGGCATTATTACTCGAAAGGACAGTTTCATCGAGTAACATGACCATCGAGTACAGAGGATCGAGTAACCCCTCTCTACTCGAAAGTTTGTTAAAAGAAACTTGTTCGAGTAGAGAGGATCGAGTAACCCTTCTCTACTCGAGTAACCCTTCTCTACTGGAATAAGGTTACTCGAATTACTACTCGAATGGGTTCGGGTAATCAGATTTCAGTAATGAAGCTTTCGAGTAACGAAGAGCTTCATAAATTCTTAGTTACTCGATGGACTACTCGATTGCATGGGCCATCGAGTAACCCATCGAGTAACAGACACAGAAAATAAAAAACGCAAAAACAGGAACGCGTACCTCTCGTTTTCGCTCGTTTAGCCACGCGTATATTCGACCGGCGTTTTCCAGAATCTAACGGGGCAACATGGTAGAGGTTTTTGTGTGGATTGGAGAGAATTTTTGAATTTTTTTTTGTTTGGATGAGTTGGTTTGTGATGAATATTGATATGAATGCACAATTAAACCTACACCAAACCCTCAACACAACCAAAAATCTGATTTCGTGGGCCCCACAAGCTATTTTGTTTTTGTTTTTATTTTATTTGTTATTGTTTTTGTTTATTTTAAATTTATTGAAATAGTAAGGGTATAAGAGACATTTTAGTTACAATTGGTGTAAAAAACTCACACTTTTATAAGTGGAGACTTTAAACTCATGTACTGATCAAATGTGATTTTTTACTAAAAAGTCACATTCCCTCATAAATTTATTGCAAAATACGTTGGAGATTAAATAAAATTTTAGATTATTTCAAACAAATAAATCACCACGTGCATCGGGCAGTGGTAGTAGTTAGATGTAATTTACTAACTTAGTGTGCTTATTTTTCCAAAAATACCTATTATGACGATCTCCAAAGTTGGCTCAGAGTCCAAAAACTGGTTCGCTATCACCACAACAACATGATAATCCCACGTTTGATCCTCCCCTTTTGGAGCACTGGTACCTGAAAAGGAAAAGGGTTTTTAGATAAGTGAAAACTGAGCGAGGATGGTACCAATCACGACACTCGCTCTTAAAGTAAAGGGTAGGAATCTCGATTTCCCCATAGAACCACCTTTCCCAGCATTTCGGTTGGCAATAACCCTGGGCCCACATGCCAACTCTCCACTGATAGAATTAGATAATCCCCACATGATTAAATACGCAAGGACGAAGAAAAGCCATACTCAATCCCGACAGATTATCCAGTTATTGTACTGTAGTTGTATTTGGTTGTATTTGGACAAAGGCTCAGGTACACTTATTTACTTCAATTTTTATTTACTTTATTCGTTACCACCGTCTAACATTCAAATATGACTGATAAGCGCCTTTTCCTGTACAAGGTCCTTGACAATTTTTTGGGGTGGTCATACGTTGCATTTGATCTCAACCCTTCTATTGTGAAGGTAGTGAAGAAGTTCTAGTGGAGTATGATTTTACTGAATAGATAATGAGATTCAAAAGAATTTCTTTTATTCCCATAAACAGACATCTAGAAAACTCGGTTTTCTTGTTCTTTATGGTGACGGATCGCGTCCAGCAGTTTTTCAATCTGCCGGCATCAGTTCCCCAAATACTGTGAAGAAACAAAACAATCGAGGTTGTTCGACGCATTCGTCTTGCCTTCCCCGCGTTGCGAATTGATTCCGTTACATTTTGGCTTTTTTCAAAGTCTTACAAAATAATGTCAGTTTTCATTTGGCTATTTGTGAGTTGTGACATGTTGAAGATCTGAAAACGCGAGGAATGCAGTACACCTTTTAGCCTTTGGAAAGTATATTTGTCGTTAAAAAATCGTCTAATGTGTTTGTTTTGCCTTTTGGACTGTTAATTATTTCCTATTCTTCAACTACAAACAAGTTGTGCTTCCTGTGAAACTGTATTATCGTGCTTGCAAAGTTTTGTTGGTCTCTGCCCATTGTTTTAAAAAATCGTCGAGGCGTACAACTCAACTCGCGAGTCGTTATGCTTGACAGTGTCATGTACCAAGGCCTTCGAGTTTGCGCCTCGGTCCGAGTTGACTCAAAAGAGGCGTAGACTCTTTTTCTATTTTTCATTCTTTTTATTTTTTGTAACTTGAAATATGATTTTTCTTACACAGCCGTGCATGGTAAAAAATCAATTGAGGAGGTGTGGTGGAATTTTGTTCAGATTAGTTGCAGTAGCCTTTCATGTTTTCATTTCGATTGTGCTTTCTCTTGTGATTTAGAATTGTGGTAAAATATTATTATGGGTGTTTTCCTGTTTCTAATAATATTTTGTGAAAGGCTCTCTAAGTGTACATCTCTTTTATAGGGAGCACATCATAATTACTGTCTCACTTCTATGATAATATTTAAGTATATGTTGCTATTGAAGATTTTTTTTTTAACATTAAATGGCATGTCACGTGGTAAGTATTTTACCTTTCAAATGAGACATTGATATATGTAAAAGATCATGTTTTTCATCTCAGATCATGTTCAGTATAATCCAATACAAAAAAATAACCACTTCTACCCCTGACAAATCCTAGTACCCAAAAGAATGAAACTTTCTGTGCAATCTCTCATATACAAACGGCGATTTCGGCTACCTTTAATTGATGGTTGTGAGAGGCGCCCGGGAGTCTCTTGAGTAAAACGAGCTTGCAACAATATGCTTTGCGTCTCCATTTGGTTGCTTGGGTGATTTTGCACCCCCACATGACTTGAGGGACGATGTTCTGAGTTCCTCGATTGAAGCAACACTCGGAAGATGGATCGATCTCTTTCTTGGCGTCAAGCATGATGGTTGATCCACCTTGCATATAAATAAAAACGTCAAACAAAAAACTAAAAGTTGAATCCAGAAGAACTTTTAAAATTTATTTATTAAGGAGTATTATTTTTTACATGTTTTCTGAATTTAATGGATGTATTATTACCTTGTACTCGTCTTGGAGACATTTTCCAGTGTTGTCTGTGATCTCCGCAATCTTTTGGTGATGCCCACAATTAAGTTCCCTCATGTCTCCACAGCAAGGACTGATCATGGAATCAAGATTCTCACAAGCTTCACGATCAAGTTGTAACGAGCCTGAAAATGCTAGTGTTATTAGATTTTTCACAAATCGTTGAGAGATAATTTCTTAACCCATCAGTGATACTATTGACATGCAAACCCGAGTTTATCTTACGTTCGATGGATAAAAGCACATTCTTGCTTCCATTATTCCAATCTTCCAGTGCCAAATTCATAGCAGAAGATAATCGTCCACGGAAAACTTCAATTGTGTCCTTTCCACACCTAATTTAAATACAGAATTTTCCAAAAATAAATAAGAAACCAACTACCTCAAAGTATCTCAGGAGTTATTAGTTGCTACTAACCTGACTATTTCATCGATTGAAGAAGTATTCCTCTTCTCGAGGCTGAGGATGGAGTTCTGAGCATTGTTCCATTGCTGTTTACCCAAGCTTGCTCGTTCCAAACTGCAGTTTTTTTGTTTCCAGATAATGTAAAAAATGAACAGAGTGGCATTATAATTATAATTATTCAATATATGATGTACTCACCATTTATGAAGAACACCTTCCATGTTTTCTTTCCGATTTTCAACTGAAGCTGTATCCTCGAGATAACGAGATTCATCGCCTTGAGTGTAATTTAACCATTCTGCTTTGACAGAAGAAATGATGCCTTGCATGGTAGACATCTCTTGCTGTAGTTTGTTGGTTCCCCTGGCCATACTTTGTCGAATTCCATCAATTTCACAGTGGACCTAGATGGAGAACACAGACGGAAATAAGATAAGCATTTGAATGAAAAAAACTAGTGTCAACCACCACCATTACTAGGTGAAGATAATTTCCAAACTGTTTATTCCATGAATTTAAAACATTTACTTTTATCCTCGAGCGATAAAGCAAAGATGGTAATGAATAACAAACGCATACCAAGTTCTGCTTCCTAGCATTTGAACCCTCAACCAATTCCGCCACAGATGCTAGTAGTTGTCTTTCTTCAAAGGCGGCACATTCCTACAGAGACGAGAGACATACATTCACTCATGCAAAGTTGACATGTGCATTGAAGAACACAATGAAGGAAATTTTTAGATACCTTAAACTTCTTTTCAAGTTCAGATAACTTATGTTCATTTTTTACTTGTGCTTCTTCCACAATTCGTCCCAGCTTTGAAGCATGCCCATCAAAATTCTTGAAGAAGTCCACTGTACTTCGAGAAATTGATCTTGTTCTGCTATGAGCCTAGATATCGTCTCAAAACTATCAATAGTGTTTCCTTTGGGCATCATAACTACTTCCACTTTTTAATTAAGAAATGCTAACCTCACGCTGTTGTTGTGCATACGAAGTTAATTTGCTCTCCTGGCTATGTAGACTGTCTTGAAGATCATGGAGCAAAGCATTAGCCTCGGAAGTAATTCCTCTACAGAGCTGGAATGTAAAGTATAAACTAACATCATCAACATGGTATGCTTAAGTATGGTTCTATAATCATCCAAAACAATATAATGGAACACAAACCTCTTCCAAAGCCAATGAATTCTTAGAAACTTCAGAGTTAAGGTGAGCAAATGTCAACTGAGATTTTCCATCGAATTCTCTAGCTAAATCATCCAAGGCATTGATTCCAGAACCATACATGGTCTTCAACATTTCTAGATGGCTTCGAAGCTCTTCGGTTGCCTAGATGTACAACAGGTAAGAAAGTTTGTTGAAATTTAGCTTTTTATTGTAATTAAGTCAAACCTCAAGGACTCCTTTTGTAATCATCCCTAACTATAAACCTGGACTATACCTCTGTCTTTGTAGATACAAATGAATGCACGTCTTCTTCCATCTCTTTTAGTTGTTGTTCTTGTTGTGTGGTCGAAGATGTTACAGCTTTGTGCAAGATGTCAAGCTGCTGAGTCAATTGGGATTGAAATTTTTGTACAAGAGCTCTATTGCCATCCTCAATTTTATCTTTGCGATCTGGAAATTGATGATACTTGAGATTAGTGAAAGACCATTCGTTTAATGAAAACTACTAAATATGATTGTTATCAAATAAAGATGCTGACCAATCTTGGCGAACAGATTACTAATATCTGAGGTAGCTGTCTCTAGGTCTGCTCGAAGCTCAAGTGCTCGATCACTGAGTGCTTTTTCTGGTAGAAAAATATCAAAAAGAAGTGGAAACATAATGAAATGAGTCAATGACAATAATGGCATATCTGAAGACTATTAGATGGCCAAAGGACAAGCAATGATTATTCAAGTTGCAACTCGGATTTTAGGCATTGAAGCAACTAGACCACCAAAATACGGAGAGTTATAAAACTAAGTTCAAAACTTAGAACAAGGAACAACACACCATTAAATGTGCCGATGTTTTTTCCCAGTTCATAGACGAAGAATAACCAATTATACACTTGTTTATGTAAAAATGTGTTAAACGTTGTAACTTGTCAACTGAAATCATTACATTGATTATGAAATCATATGGTGGAAACTCGGTCAACACATGAAATACAAACTTCTATTTGCGGAAGGGGGCAGAGAAAAATACCAGGGAATTATGGTATTCGATGCAAATTTAAATGAACGTGGTGGAAGTAGGCCAAAGAAAACACATACCAGACTTCAGAAGACCAGATATCAAATATTCCTTTACTTTTACTCTTTCATGTGCCTGCCTATATCTTTCTTCAAGATCAAGCAACACATTCTCAGTTTCTTGTAGCCTTTTCTGAATTACAAAGCAAAAAAGTATGGTCCTGTTGCCGTAAATGTGAAGACGTATTATTTGTTCAAATGGGAATCATTCAGAAAATATAATACCTTTCGATTTTCAAGCTTGTCACTTAATTCAACATTCAACTGCTGTTGAGAATTATATAACTCCTGGACCTCCAGTAGTTTCTGTCACCAAAGCACAAGTCAATATTGGATTATAGTATATTTTTTATTTTATAGCAACAACCAAATATGATCCGGTGAGATTTTTATTTTATTTCTGCTAAATCTACCTTATCCTTGGATTTTATTTCAATATATATGCGCTCTATCTTTTCTGACATGGCCAGCAACAAAAATAAGGAAGAAATCCAACTAAACCGGTTAATCTCATAAATAAATGCTTTATATTAATAACCCAGAATGCCAACACACCTTTTTCTCTGCCTCATCCTGCAGATAACGATCCCGTGGGATATAAATTCCATTCTTCTCTCGTGCAGCATACAGCTCTTATAAATAGGAAGCAGTTTTGAGGCAACAAAGAAATATATGTGCCATAAGATGAAAATACTCAAAAATCAGAAGGAGAGCATTAGCCAACCTTGCTTTAGTCAATCCATTTCAGAATATAAATCCTTTATTACAGCTGATTTCTTCATCTTTTGATTAATCTGTCAGTTAATTGGGCTTAAATACGACAGGAAGCAACAAAAACTACCGTTTTCAGATATTTCAAGACTAGTACTAACCTCCGGTTTATTCTTTATGTTTTTGGCACGGTGAGCATAATCTAAGGTGCTGAGTGTCTCTTCCAAAGAGTGGACTGACGGTGATATCGTGGCAATTATACACATCTTTGTTTTCCCTCCCAGAGAATCTCTCAGCAGTCTTGTTAACTTGCTGTCTCTGAGATTTTAGGAGACATGTATTAACTTGCGTTATAATCTAGATATTAAGAAGACTGATTCCGTTAAGTGGTAATGTATGAAAGTCGTATACCTGTACGGTATATGACTCGAGTGCTCAACCAATGCATTTATGGCTCGTCCAAGTGTGAGCAAGCTTTTGTTAATCTCACCTGCTTCTCTTGCTCTCCCCTGAAATAGTAGAAAACAGACTTCTTTCAAAACCACATTATGGAAATGAAAGTTAACATATAATACCCAAAAAAACTTAATTCATATCCTCAGCAAAACTGCAATTTCAGTCCCATTACTCCTAGGAGTTGATAATATTAACACCTTAGCATGAATTAATAACATTAATTTCGAACCTCTCGCGCACCAGAACGTGAAATATTCTCCGAGCCAGCAAGGTCAACTAAGTTGAGCTTTCCGCATTTGATCATCTCGTCCCCTTCTGGAGTACACTCCTTCATGTGAATAGTGATAGAGAATATAGAGTGTGATCGGCTGCTCTGTTTGTTGAGAAGGGTTTCTGCCGTTCGCCTTTTAGTGGACCCTTTCTCCAAGATCTTATATATTTCCTCAGCGGAGGTCACAAGCTTCTCTTCCAGTCCCCTAACAATAACTCCTCCCTTCCCATCCTCCATAAGCGTCAACGATTTCTTCGAATTTTCTTCCATGAACTTCGAACACTCTTCAGGTGCCAAAAGGTCGGTTATGTCTTCATTGTACAGCTCTAGGAACGAAACCTTGATGCTGTACTCGGAATTATGAGCCTCCAAGATGTCGAAAATTTGCTCAACAGCTCTTGGAATAACACCTGCATCGTCTGGGAATTCGCCGTGCTAAACAGTAGGAAGAGTCGAGTTACCAAAAGAGCAGCATTAAACAGTTTTTGAGTTTCTATAAATGGAAAAAAACATGTACTGTAGAACCTTTTTACTTGCACCTCCCTCCATTGTGTAAGTCTTTCCAGTTCCTGTTTGCCCGTATGCAAAGATGGTGCAATTGTAGCCTTCGATCACCTCGAATACTATTGGCCAAACCGCCTGATCATACAAATCATTTTGCTCGGACGATGGACCAAATACCTATATATATCGCAAATTATTTCAACATAACATAACAACATCATTTACGAAAAAACACGGACATGTAAAGAATCGTGTATCGGACCTTGTCGAAAGTGAAAGTCCTGTCTAACTGCTTATTAGCAATGCTTTGAAATGCAGAGACTTCTCTTTTGTTTTCGTTGCAGGAAATCACAACAGACGAACGCAACCTCGTTTCTTCCTCATTCAATGGCCTTACGCATAACAAAATCGGATTATTGATCAAACAAACTAATAATCAATATAAAAGGTACAAATAAAATCCCTGAATCGATTAATCCAACCTACCTGCATCGAACAACAACCTGCACATTGACGCCTCTTTCCTTATCGTGTTTTCCCCTACAGCTCCCCTCGCCCAATCGCGAATCCCTCGCCGCCTTATCGCTCGATTTTGGCGTTTGCGCCGTTCCGCTGCTTCTCCTCTGAGACGCCTTCATTTACTCAAAACCTTGATTTTCAAGCAGTTCGAATAAATAATTGAATAAAACGACGGCCGATCGACGTAGATAAAAAGAAAAACGGCGAAGCAACTAATTACTGATGCGTATATAATTACGTAAAATTGGATACAGTCATACAGAGGTTGTGTTGATACGGACGAGACGAATGAATTACCGCGGGCGAACTGGAAATACGGGAGGTGAATAGGAAAGATAGCTGCCGGACTGTATGATATTTATGGCCGTTTGTAGGATTTTGCAGGGGTTTCAGATAATATGAATTTACTGATATACTACTACTGTATTAATCTAAGTACCTTAATTGTAAATTATTATAAATCTAGTGTCCTAAAAAATATTATAAATCTAGTGTTTCTTTGGAGAACACTTGTAGTTGTTAATTCGAACACAATAATTAAGATTAACATATTTTCTTTGGAGAACACTTGTAGTTGTAAATTGTAATAAAACTTTTATTTTGTCCGAGACTGTATTTATTAAATATTTTTTAAATAAAGTTAAATAAAAAAAAGATAATTAAAGGACAAAAATCTCCCTTTTGCTCTATTTAAAACTCACAGACACAAACTACAAAATTTCAATATCTCAATTGCCACACAAGAATCCAATGGATGAGTATTACATAAGTAATTGTTGGCTTTTACTTGGAGGACTTCTTCCTCTTAGAAGGCCTCGGCTTCAAAGAAGGCTTGAACGGAAACAAGAGATTCTGATGAGGTGAATTTCCTTTTAGACTTCTCCATCTCGTCTATTAGGACATCTCCCTCTCCACTGGAAATAGGGCCCCACTTAAGCCACTCATCGAATGGAGAGTGCTGCACATCTGATGGTATTCGTTCAACCCTAACGGTCTTCTTGTCAAAATGTTTTTTCCTCGAGGCATTTGTTAGGAGGGATCTGACCAGGAAAACAAATATTGTGAAACTAGGGAGGGGAATAGCAAATATATATATACAAAACTAAAATAATAATAATAATGATAATAATAATGAATATTGGGAAATCACACATACCTAGAGTTTTTTGAAATAGCTGCTTGAGATGATTAAGTTCTTCCCCCGTGTCCAATCTACAAGTAACTGGGACTCTGGGAGTATACAGTTAGTAGCATTACACAGTGGAATAGAACCTCTATGAATAATGAACAGACGGAGAAACATAACAAGATTAAAAAAACAGAAATAGCAGAATCACCATGAACTGTGTATGAAGACATCATGCCATATTTAATATAGGATGAAATAGAAGCTGACACACAATCATAAATTTCAGCAAGAACTAATTCCCTATATAGATTTTTAACACATTGAGAATTCGACCATCGACTAAACTAACATCTGATCATAAACAAAGTATTACAGAGAGTACATAATGTGTCCTAAAGAGATTTTCTTCTGAAGAAACTTGGACTGAGCAAAAAAGTAGAAGAGTCACATTTTCCAGACAATGTGTAATCGAAGAAGAAAAATACACTTCTCAACAGCAATTATGCATCAGCTATGTCGATCAAAACATGATATTGTATAGTAATTTTTCCAAGTGGTTTAGTTTTCATAGAAAAACAGAACTGTTTCCGTTTGTATATTAAAGGTATATTATGTAGGTTAGTTATAAGTTATAACCTTAACAATGTTATGAGAATAGTAGTTATCAAACGGATGCAATTATAATCAGATTCTATGCCTTATAGGTGTCAGAGATTTATTGTCAGATTCTACTCCTTGTCCAAATTAAAAATCTTTTATTGACCATAATCACGGTTTATAAAACAAGTTCTATATGCTCACCTTGCATCTGTCGTCTTGTTTGTGCATCAGCAACAAGACCAGAGTATGTGATCTCAAAGTACAGCCCACGCTGCACACAAATATGTGGAAATAATTGAAACAATCAAAAAGAATGGCGGAGAAAAAAAACAGAATAACGCAACTTGTAAAATTTGAACTCTCACCGAACCAAAAACCATAGTTAACTTTGAAAGTCAACTATTTAGTGTATTTCCCAACATTCAACCATACAAACTAAGAGTTCTATGTATTCAGAGTATTACATACAAGCCAATACATAGCCACAAAAATGCACGAGTTATAACTTCATTGCACCCTCTAATTACTTAACAAAGAAAACTGATACTGTAATTTCCATCAGCTCTTCTAATTACCGATCTACTGCTAATAACTTTCATTAGAAATTTCCTCAAAACATAAATGTAAATTTATTTCTGCCTGTATAGTGAACACGTGTTTGTGAGATATCCAACGAAGTTAAACTGTCAAAAAACTGTGATTCAGGGACTTCGTATCTGTGACTGTGAGGGCGTCAAAGCTCACTAATGAGTAATGACTCACCTGAAGTTAGATTTAACACCAAGTTTATATGGTGTGGCTTGTGTCTTGTAACCAAAACTCTTACCAACTCTCCAAAGTCTAACGAGATAAGTGTAAGTGGTAGCTCTAGTGCTAAGAGCCGACATAAACAAGGAAAGTAATTTATAAGTATAATGTCCTAGTTCTCTCCAACTAATGTCAAATTTAAGATGGAGTGACTCCACAGTCAAGTTCGGACACTATATATCTATGTACGAAATTTCTCCTCACTCTAATACTATTTGTCAAGTTCATCGAACATTAGGTTAAGCAATTCAACAGATAGCATCATCAACATCAATATTTAATCCTTGTGAGATAAAGATAATGGAACGAAAGAAGTAACCTTGATGGCAGCTTTAACCATCGGTTGCTTCAATCTAAACGGCAACTTGTCAGAGAATTCAATGGCGACCATATCCACCTAAATGTTCGACGATAAAAACCAAAATCAATTAATCATATAAACACACAAAAAAAAAAGCATTAGCCCAAAAAATACTACAACACACACCTCTGAAGTTTGGCAAGCCTGATCGAAGGCGTTTTGGATCATGGGCCTAACGGCAAGGATATCGTAGCTCTTGATAACAGGGTTCCCGGAATTGAGAGCCGACGCGCTTGAGACGGCATATCGACGATTACAGTGAGGCGAGTGTACTGGCGGAAAGGGGATGAAACGGCGACGTTTAGGAGCTCGCGGTGGAACTTAAGGGCAGCGAAGAAATAGGAGGACGAAGGTGTGAGTTTAGAGAGAGAGAACTATGGGGTGGAGCAGTGGTCGGATTCGGACATGGCCCTTGAGGATGTGATTGTATGCGACACCGGTGTAGCCGAGCTCCATGGCTTTTAGGGCGAGCTTTAAGCGGCTCCGTTGTAAGGATGATTCGTCGATTACGTGGCGGTCAGATTCGTGGTAGGTTATGCACATGTCGAAGAAACCCATTTGATAGCACGAGAGACGGTGGCCGTGGTGGTGGTGGCGGCGGCGGAGCTGTGAATTGCAGGGTAGGGGAGTTAGTAAATTTCTCGATATTTTGAAATTTGGACCGCTAATTTTATTTGAGTTTCAATTTGGTACTCAGTTTTTTAGGATTTAATTTATTAATTTAAGAAATTGCTTTGATATATAAGTAAATAAACATTTGGCTGATACATATCTCAACGAAGGATGCAATACATGTTCTTTTAGAGCATTTCCAACCGATACCAAAAACCTATTTTGGAGTTTCTTTTAGAGCATCTCCAACCGATACCAAAAACCTATTTTGGAGTAGAGAAGATGCTTACCTTAAACTCAAACCAAAAACTTTAGTATTTAGAAAATGATCCTTTTTATATAAATTAATAAATATAATCTATCAACATTTTTTTAGTTTCTTATTTAATATTTTTTTTTAATGTAATTTTTTTTAATAATTATATCATTAATAATTAAAATAAATTTTAATAAAAATATTTTAAATAATGAAATAAAAATAAACATGATAATACAAAATATAATTAAATATTGAATTATTTAATTGACGTTAAAAATAAAATAATAGTATAGGATATCACAATTTTTTTTTTATTATGTTTGAAATTTTAAATTGAAAATAATGACTATTAAATTTTTTAATGTCAAAAGTTATTAGATTAAATTGTAAATTTGTAAAGATATTGGTTATTTATGAAAAGTTGTATTAGAAGAATATTTTGAGAATATTCTTTTAGTTTTAGTATTGGAATTTCGGTTGGAGTGAAATTATTGTAAACTTAAAATAAAACTTATTTTTGAGTTTACGTTTTTGTGTTCGGTTGGAGATGGCCTTAGACTTTTAGACTGAAACCGACTGAACTGAACTAAACAATCTGAACTGAACTAAATTGATTTTTTAATAAAAATAATAATAATTATTATAAATTATTAAATATTTTTTTTAAAAATATTAATAATATTATGAAATTAATTAGATTGTATAGTTAAAATGATTGATTCAAATTATTTTTTATTTATTTCATTTTAATTTATTTTGAAATAAATTTAATCGAAGCTGAACTGAACTGAAATATACTGAAATTAAATCCAAAAGAGTACGTACTCAGTATAGTTTTATCATGCGTGTGAGGTTGTGTACTTGTGTATCATTTTGTATGATCTTAAATATTTAATTTGATGTTTTGAATGTTAATTATTTATTGTGATAGAATAGTACTAATGAATGATTGTACTTAATTATTTGATGTCGATATTGGTTTAATGTATACATTTGCTTATGGAGATTGGAAACTTACGATAATAAAGAGATCTTGTTTTCTTGAATTACTAATCTAGACAAAAGAGGAGGCTTACGAATTAAAGAGACCTATTGCTCTTGCCACTTTTTCAGGTAAATTAATTCGTTGTCCTTTGTTAACGTGTTGAT
This sequence comes from Euphrasia confusa, assembly GCA_954870475.1. Classification (NCBI taxonomy): domain Eukaryota; kingdom Viridiplantae; phylum Streptophyta; class Magnoliopsida; order Lamiales; family Orobanchaceae; genus Euphrasia; species Euphrasia confusa. The sequence goes on along the minus strand of OX940951.1, from coordinate 38,609,508 downwards.
TGCGCATCTTATTTGACTAATTTTATTTGTTCTTTTAGGGATTACCTTCCGAAATTTCGATTAAGTGCAACTCCTACCTTAGCAATTTGCATCTTTTGCTTCTTTTTAATAAGTGTGTTTCTTTTTTGCCGTGTCAGTTGTCTCTTTTGTTTTTCTTTCGATGCCTGGATTGTGTGTACGTTACTTGTTATATATATATATATATATATATAAGAGATTAAAAAAATATTTAATATGTTGACATGAACTCAAAACGTCATTTGCAATCGGTATTTCTAGCAAGGGATGTACGAATGCAAAACTATTGAATAGTGTAAGTGGGCTTATCAGGCACCAAACTTCGAGTCATTTGTATTCATGGTGACTGGTGTAAATCACAAACACACACCAAATGTAAGATGTACGAATAAATAGGAAATTGCTTTTGATCGAGGGACATATCATGAGTTAGGTGATCCACCAAATTGGCAAAGTGATGATTAAAGAAATTAAAAGGAGTGAACACCAACAAAGGTACAATTTAATCATACACTTGTGTGGATGCATAATGCCAATGCCAACTCGATACCCAATCTCTCATTGCTTCCCGTCCCCACTAATAAACAAACTCTAAATCTCTACACTTTAACTACTAAAAACCATACAAACTCTTTCTAGTAAACTATCTCAATTAAAGTACCTTTACCGTTATTATATGGGGTGGCAATAAACATATGTGATAAAATTCCTAAAATTAAATTACAAATGCTGAAGATTAGCATTGTGCTCAATCCCTAAACAAACTTAACGGCCCAATGTTCAATCCCAAAACACATTTAACGACTCTATTAAGACCATCTCCAGTAGCCAATAATTGAAGAAGTATTTGTATGCAGTAGGAAATAATTGATAGGGGTGTCTTTCTTTCAAATTTCTAAAGAATTATTGAATAATTCTCGTAATATTTCTGACAAAAGCGACGTCGGTGGGTGCCCACATGGGTTGAGGGCTAGTTATTGAATAATTAAGTAGTACGTGTCAATTTCTTATTGGACATCTATATTTCGTTTATTTTATCTTTTAAATGAGATTTTTAAATATAATTAAAAATAATTTTTCGTTTTTTTTAAATCAATATTTTTTATTTTTCATGATCTATAAATAGAGACCAAGTTTGTTTGATTTGGATACCAATTTTGATATTTTTCTAATTATATTATTTTTATTAAATAATAAATAAATAATTTAATTATTTTTATATTAATTTTTATTTAACAAATATTATTATTAATTTAAATTTTATAAAACATGTAATAAAAAAGAAAACGAAATAATATATAATGGGGTATAGTGGAATAATGATGTGGGGGAAAGAGAAAATGAAATATCTTTTGAAATATTTTCTATTGTAAACTGTAGAGTAGGAGATATTTGAAAGATAATTGAAGATATTTGATGATATGTAAAGTAGAATAAGCTGATGTGGCAAAGAATATATAGGAGATAAAATATTTGCTACTAGAGATGGTCTAAGGTGACAGATGGGATAGAGTTGTACTATATTCGATTCAAAAGAGTCTGCACACTTAATTTACAAAGAAAGTGTGGAAACTCTTCTAAATCGGAGGAAGTATATTTTTTTCAATCCAAGTGAGATCTCTAACTTTTACCTCGTTCAAAAATAGCATTCAAAATTTTAAAACATTTTTTTATAATATTTTTTAAAAAATGTGTTTATTATTATAAGACATAACAGTATTACTAACTCAGTTCTCTTCAAGTTTGCACAACTTAAAAAAAATTATGTAATATATAGTACTTCCTTCAAATACATAAAACAACTTTAAAAAAATTATGTAATATATAGTACTTCCTTCAAATACATAAAGAAATTGATACGTAATTTAAAAAAAAATTATTATTTATTTATTTAATAATAATATAAAGTAGATATATAATAAATATTTATTTGTAAATAATAAATTAATTTTAAAAAAAAAATACTGGTATAAGTATAAATAAATATATATTGAGAAGATAATGTTGTGATTTTTTTTAATGTATAAATGTACAAAGTTGTAAGAGACAACTCAAAATAAACTATGCATAAATAAATATATATTGAGAAGATAATATTGTGATTTTTTTAATGTATAAATATACAAAATTGTAAGAGACAACTCAAAATAAAGCATGCATTTTTTTTAGACAAAAGTAGTACGATTTGTAATAATAATTATAATTATTTAGCATTATTTTGTGATAAATTGTAAAAAATTTGAATTTTTAGACTTTTAAAATGGAGAGAGCGAGTATAAATCATTAATGAAATACTCTCTTTCGTATCTTAAGATTTTTTTTATGTGTTATAAAACAATAAGTAAAAATATAATAAATAAGTTAAATGAAAAAGTATTGGTATTAATATAAATAAATAAGTATTGAAATAATAAATTTATAAAAAAACTTTTTAATTATTTGTGTGAAAATTTTAAAATACAAAAAATAGAAAATATGCAAAATATTAAAATAGGGAGGGAGTACAAATTTACAATAATACACATCGCACTAACTACCTATGCAAATACGAGTAATAAAAATATATCGAGTTCCAGACCTTCTTTCATTTCATGGTACTATATTCTATGGCGAGTCCTCCAAAATTTTGAAGTCACTTTCTGTAAAATTTACATAACTGGAAATTGATGTGGAGTAACATTTTTACGGCACACACACACACAAAAAAAAAATTAAATAAAAAAACTCAAAAAAAAAAAAAGTATTTGTCAGTCAAACCCTTAAAAAAAGAATTAAAAACAATAAAGAAAACAGCGAAAAACGAATCATGCCTACAATATCAATGCGCTACCGCGAGCTGCGGCGCGTGGCTGATACTCTTCTGGTTGGGCGTGGCGAGCATCGCCGTGTGGTCGAGGAAATCCTTCATCGCCGCCACCGTCTGCAGAATCGTCCGGAGATCGTCGGCGCACGTGAACCCCGCTTCGCCGCACCTCCTGACCGCGTACACGTAAAACGTGACGCACCCTTTCCGGAACTTGAACCTCGCCATCTCGCAGCCTTTGAGTCCCCTGATCAGCTTTTTGTTGACCTCTCCGAGCGGGATCTCGGCCGGCCACAGCCGCTCCGCCGCCGCCCTCATGCCCTCCGACTCGAACACGAACAGGACCACCTTCGATTTCTTCGTGCCGAGGCCGAGCGTGAGCGTGTGCCACGCGTGGTGGGCGAGGATCGTGAAATTGGTTGGGAGGAACGCGGCGGCGGAGGAGAAGGAGTGCTTGGTCGGCGGGAGGGAGAGGAGGCGGAGGATCTCGATCGGGAGGGCACGGCGGATGGTGAAGGATTTGACGACGAATTGGCCGCCGAATCGGAGGCCCTTGACGTCGGAGGAGGGCTTGAATGAGAAATCGGAGGAGGAGGAGGGCTTGGGGGTTTGGTCGTTGGGGTGCTGCTGCTTCTGCTTCTTGTTCTTGTTTCTGATCTTCGGTTTATCGGCCATGGAAATTGAAATTGAAATTGAAAGGGGGTTTTTGGTTTTCTCTGTTTGGTGGTGGTGGATAGTGATGATGGGCAACTACATCTACATCTACGATTCACCTTTTTTTCTCTTTCTTTATTTTGCCAATTAATTGTGCCGACGTTATATAATTTAATTTCAATTCTGTTTTTAATTTTATTTAATTGAAAGGAAGATGTACGGATTGTATTTATTTACTCCGTATTTAGGAGTTGATTAACATAATAAAAAAAAAGTACTATATCAACACACACATTCTTCAAGTAGTTTAATTATTGGTGGTGGTGAAAATTGTGATCAACTCACATGGCCTCCATTTTCCGAGGTACAATACAATAAACGAAATTAAAATGTGGTATCAAATTATTATTTTCAATGGTATTTTTAAATATAAGTACTCAATCTGTCGACGTTACTTTTTTCGTTCATTCAATACATATGATAAATAGTGTACAAAAATTATGAAAAAATTACTAAAATAAAATTTAATAGTTAAATTTTATTTTAGTAATTTTTTCATAATTTTTTTACACTATTTATCATATGTATTGGACGGAAGAAAAAAATCAACTGTTGACACCTGTGACTATTGCTATGGGACAGAGCTAGTACAATTTAATGATATATTGTATTATTTTTAAAGATATGTATAATTTAATGACATACTATATTATTTAATAAAAGGGAAATTTTGGAAAGAAAGCATATATAATTAATTGCTTATGTGTGGTTACAAGCTATAATAGTAATTAATTTGCTCTTTTTTATAATTATAAAATTAGTAATACACTTATTAATAAAAAAAAAAGAAAAAATGTTATCTTTAATTTTAAAGTGTAGTTTATGGAGTATTATTTATAAATTAAAAAACCAAAATACTTTATTCTTTAAATATTTCTTTAATAAATTACACATAATTTATTTCTATCAATTTATACTTCAACTTTCCAATGACTTGAGATAAAAATAATTAAAATATTCATTTTTATGCTTGTGAGATCTACACAACAAGACAAATTTTAAGTTGTACTTAATATCTAATTTATGCTTGATGTATAAATATTTTTTTTCTTATTTATACTTTTTCTCAATGTGTAATTAAGTACAAATTCATGCTCTCAAGGATCGAGAGCGGCTTGCTTGGGCCGCCTGACTCGGGTGAGATGGTGGCTAAGAATGGTGTGTAGTTGGTACTAAAAGTTGGCGGACTTGGGCCTATGGACATCTGTTGGCTGTGGCCTATGGCTAGTGGGAAAGTTGTTTGATATTATATCTGTCCCTAACTATTTATCTTCAGTAAGAATTAAAAAAATTATGGGTAAAAATTATGGATAAAAATATATTTTTATATTAAAAAATAAAATAATTGTGAATAAAATTTAAAAGGTATAGTAAAATTATATTTCAAAGTGAAAAAGTAAAATATTTATTTTCTTTTAGCAGTATATAAAAATTAGTTGAAACATCCAAAAAGAAAAGTGTACATAACTAATTAGGACGGAAGTAGTATAATTTCGGTGCAATATGTTTAAGCATTCATTCATGTGATATTGACTCTTGTATACTCCCATTATGTTTGATTTTATGGGAGTATGTTTGTTAGGACAAAAGGGTTTGTTAGGACAAATGGACTAAACTCAAGCAAAAGTAAAAAAAGATGAGAAGAACCTCGTATTCGTGCACAACTTTGCGCAACGTGGAGAATTGACATCTCGACTATTTCAACAGTCAACTCGTCTCCAAAATTACAAATTATGTATAGGACTTTTTGATATATAATCTGACCAGAAGAATTTGTAAGGCACATACAGAAGGACCCAAATGCAATTTTTGTACTTGAAGAAGAAAATGTAAATGTGGGTTGACATTGTTTGACAGAAGAAACCGGGAAGTTGAAATGCCTAAATTCCCAATAGCTGCCGACCATTTGGAAATCGGCTGACATTCGACTAGCGTCCGATTTCAACAATGAAATTCCTTGCAATGTTTCGTTTATTTGCCACATCATCTAGACTTGTCACAGCCCTTAGGAAATGCACCATTAATTTTTTGCAAAAATATTTCTTATGTTTTGATTTGTTTAGCTCCGAACACTCAATTTTGCAGTTAAAAGTTCAAATCATTCGTCATGATTACACTCATTACACTTGACATAACATTTGCATATCAAAGAGTTCTAACATATTTGCTTGAGTGTTCAACTATTATGTTAATTAAATGAGACCCTAATTTTGCATTTACTGTGCATGTTGAAAAACTATTTAACTAAAACCAGAAAACAATGGAAACAATACATCAAGATTCTGTACATGTTGAAACTTGATTTAACTAAATCAAACAATAATTCATGTTCTTGAAAATAGGAAGTCAAAAAATATGATTATATGTTAAGAAGACGGAAGATCCCGAACCAACAACGAACACAAAATTTCACAAGTCAGAGACAAATATAAACTAATTAGGGCTGGGGTGGGGTGGAAGCAAGAAAGCCATGAAATAGGAATCAATTCAAATAATCAAATCAATATTCAATTTAAAAGTTTGATAATTACCCTAGATCTAATGGACAAATGTCGATGATAACAACACAACAAATACATATCATACATACTGCGTTAGGCTTCTTCTCTTCATTTATAATTCGGGATAGGGAGAGTGATCATTATTTCAAGATCACAAGGGGCAGAAAACTAACCAATACCCTATAATAATAATATATGCCTCAATAAAATTAATGACTTCTTCTAACACTTTTGGATTCAAGACAGATAATTGCAAGTACCAGTACCTACACGAAATAAACACAAGATCAAAAATATTAAATTAGAACACACTTATGCAATGTTGATAAATCGATCAAGCGAGTGGAAGAAGGAAGTGAGAGACGTACTGGGATTGGTAGGGGTGATCGATCCAGAGCCAGAGAAGTCACAGTTGAAATCATGCTTTCCGTTAGTCTGATAGAAAGCATTCATTAGAAACGAGGCATGATCCCTCAGTGTGTTGGGTTCATAGCAAGACCCGCCCAGCTCGATCGGTTTACAGTCCACTTCTTGACTGCAGACATAGTTAATGTTGGCCTCCAACTCAGCATCAGTCGCCTCTGCCTTTGCCACGCACCACATATTTTTTCCTACAGCCGGCGATGGAACAGAAGGTTCCGGGACAGGCTGCATATATCACCATACACCATCAACATTATGAAAACATAAAGTATGCACATTTGAATAATTTGTGTCTTACATTATGAATCTAATTTGAATAAAGTAAAGGAAAGAGAAAGGTATATTTTGATTTGAAAATTTTTGGTGACACACGGACAGGTGGTATACATGGAGATTCGAAAAGAATAAACAAAGCACAAAGCAACAAACAATAGTACTAAAGCACAACGGGCAAACGCATCACATGTATTGTGATTTGTGGGTACAACCAAACCTTTGAATATTAATAATTAAGTAATTGGTAATGGATGGATTCCTAATACTTTTTATTAGAGCATCTCCAATGGTGTACCTAAACATAGGTACAATTCATTTGACATCATCAATAATTTGTACATATGAATTTATACCTCAACATCCCAATGGTTTGAAGTACAAATATGCATCTTCTTTACATGTGGGACATCCCAATGGTTTGAGGTAATGCATCTTCTTTACATGTGGGACCCATAAAATAAGACACAATTTCAATTTGTACGTGTACCTAGGTACAATTTCATGCCACGTAGGAATTGTACCTACCATTGGGATGCTCTTACTCGATTAATTAAAGAATCAATTAATTAATAAAATAATACTCCACTTAGAAAATCACCTGTAGATGAGGATGCGTAGCAGCAGCTCCTTGGCGCATGATCCCGATGTCGTAAACCGGGCTGAAATCGTTCCGGAAAAGCCCGAAGTTCTTCTCGGACAGAGGCCCGCTTTTCAGATTCTCGTTGAACAGCGCGAATATGTACGTCTCGAAATTCTTCCGCCTTTGCAGCGGCGTTCCCCTCTCCGCCCTGAACTTCCTCACCAGCCCACCGTTGTACGCCGCCGCGTTCTCGACCGAGCACCGCCACAGCTCGGTGCTGTCCCCGTCGGAGGCCCAGCCGGTCTCCCCGACGGCGATCTCCACGTCCTTGTAGCCCAGCCTCATCATCGAAACGTACACCGCGTCCATGAGCAGATCGAACATGTTCCCGTAAGTCCTCCGGGTGGACTTATCGAAGGAGCCTCCATTGGAGCTGAAGATGGAGAAATTGGCGTTGGCCGGGTCGAACGCGAAGTACGGGTACGGGTTGACCATGAAGGGGGACTTTGTGTCGCGGTGGAACTGGAGGAGGGGGGCCAGCACCCCCTCGGCCCAGCCCGGTCGGAACCGGGCGGCGCTCGGGGGGTCGGAGGACTCGAGGATCCCGAGGGAGTGGGCGGTGGTGATCCTGATGTCGCGGATGCCGGAGTCGCGGAGGGCTTCGTCGAGGGCCCGCATCGCGGCGACGAGCTTGTCGCGGAGCTCCTGCGGGCCCCAGTGGAGGATCTCGTTGCCGACGAGGATGTAGTTGATTTTAGTGGAGGGGTGGAAGGGGCGGATGTGGTCGGAGACCCACGCGCGGGCGGTGGGGAGGTCGGTGAGGCTGGGGATGTCGCCGTTGGGGACGGTGACGGCGACGAGGATTCCGGTGCCGGCGAAGGCGCGGAGGATGTCGGGGTTGACGTCGAAGATCTTGACGCGGTCGATGGTGGTGCGGTCCTTGAGGAACTCGGCGACCTTGGAGGGAGGGGGGAGGTTGTCGCCGAGGGTGCCGTAGTTCACGCCGATGGAGTTAACGGCGGTGGAGGAAAGGGCGGCGAGGAGAAGGAAGAAAAAGGCCGCCATAGGCATAGGAGGAGAGAAGGTTCTAGGATGTGTGTGTTTCTTTTTTTTTTTGTTGGGTGCAGATATAATTGTGTATTGAATGGTTTGAATCGATGACGATGGCTTTAGGCTTTATTAGTAAGAGAGAGAGAGGGAGGAGTAAAAGGGGTTTCGCAAAACGCGTAGTGGGGAAGGGAAGGGAATACGAAAAAGGGTCAAACATAAAAAACCAATTGGATTTGGCACGTGACGTGTGAACGGTCATTTTTACCTTTATCTATATCTGACAATTTTTTATTGTTTCTATTTATTTAAAATCGGAGTATTTATTTTAGGTCGGTATATTTTGTCTACTTTGTTCGTTTATGCAATCTCGACAATTTGAATTGTAAATATTTATCCTGATAATTATTAGAAAATTTTCGTGCTTCTCGTTTTGTACTTTTCAATTCAGTATTTTTCATATAGTTGATAAGTTTATTTATTTATCAAGAGTAGAGCATTATAAAATTTAAAATAATAATAAAACTATAATTATAAATAGAATAGTATATTTAGACCAAAGAATAAGATACAAAAATTGTAATTATAATCTTCTTTTGTGTTTAGAAGAAAATATATTCGCCCACTATTCTTTACCTAATTTTAGCTATCTATAATTCTAGAGACAATAAATTCAAATATTAAATTTTAAGGTATTATATTAATGATTTTCTTAATACAAGGAAAATTCATGTACTCAACTCAATTCCTTAATTAATAGAGCTGATAATTATAATCATACATTTATGAGATTTTAGATAGTTGTACTTATACTTTCTTAATTTGTAATTTAAGAAACACGTTTATTTCTGGAAAATGGTAAGTATCCAATGAATAAAGTTTTTCTAAGAAAATGCTACATTAACATCATTATTTCTGGAAAATGGTAAGTATCCAATGAATAAAGTTTTTCTAAGAAAATGCTACATTAACATCGGTGTAGAGAAGGCTCTCTACACTATCTATAAAATTTTGACACGTAGCATTATTGATTAAAGTATTTATTATTATTTTGATATGATATCTATACATTTGGTAGTAGGAATCAAATAAAATTTTGTTTAATTTTCTTCCATTTTAAATTTAGTAAGAATAATTTAATTACTATAAATTTTAAAGTAAATTAATTAATTTAATTGATTGAATTAATTTTAAATTAAATTAAATTTATTAATTAGTTTAGTAAATTTATTAATTATATTGCTAATAAAACTAATAAAGTATGTACTTACATTCAATTGATAAACTAAAATTTTACATTAAATTAAAAAAATTAATTAGAATAGTAAAAAAAATTAAGTATAATAAATTTTATAATAAAAAATACTGCAAGTATATTTTAAATAATAATTATTTTATTTATGACTAATTTTTTAAAATTATATTTAAAGAAATAATTATTTTAAATATAATAAATTGTACAATATAAATGTTGTACAAAAAGCAATAATAAAAATATATTTTACTTAAAATTTATTTTTTATAATAAATTTGACATAAAATATATTTTATTTATTAAAATTTATTATATTAAATTTTATGTAATAAAATTAACATAAATTGTAGACTATTTATTTATAATTCTTTATACATAAGTAAAATAATCGAATTGAATTTGTAGTGTGAAGTTGATGTATTCTTGATCATGATTTCTATCTAGCACTAATATTCTCGAACTCGATCATGGTAATTAATTTGTACAATATTAAAATGATATGAATTACATATTTACTATTGAATGAACAATTTTCGATTTTCATACGGTGTGAATATGTCATATAATTTAATTGAATAATCTGATAATTAATACATTAATATTGAGAATAATTACTTGATACAATTTTAAAATAAATTATTCAAATATATTAATTTAATTGAGTGTAATTTGGGGTGACTATTCGGGTTCGGGTATTCGAGTTTGTACCGAAATACTCGCACCCGTTAGGGTTTTTGGGTACCCGTACCCAATAAATTTGGGTAAAAGGTAGGGTTATGGAATTCATTTTAAAAAATATTGGGTATTAGGATATCAGATTACCCGTTCGGGTATACCCGAAATACCCGATTAATTATTTAAATTAATATATATATATATATATATATATATATATATAAAATAAACGACATATTTTTAATTATAATTTTTGTTTTTTATTACAATTTTAAACTTTAATTGATAATATTTTATTGTTAGTTGATGAAAATAAATTATTAAATTTGAATATTATTATTGATTTTTTGTAAATTAAAAATTTAGGGAAATTTTGGGTACCCGATTACCGTACTCGTTTACCCGACCCAGGTATTGGGTACCCGATTTACTAAAGAGGGTCGAATTATGGGATGATTTTTTTTATAATTAGAGTACGGGTACCCGAAAAATTCGGGTGCGAGTACTCGTCCGTACCGAATAGTCACCCCTAAGTGTAATGACTAATGAGCATTTTTTTTTTTATTATGGTTATATAAAAATCCATTAATTTTATAGAAAAATAATGATAATAAAATAATTACTTTTAATTTTTTATGTGACATTTTAATATAATAATATTGATCAGAATTAAACAGTCATTTTTAAAAAAAATTGAATAAAATTGATTTAAATCAACGGAAATTATTTTTATCTTAACAAATGAATTGATACTTTAGTTGGATTATACAAGTAGTATAATTTGATTTATTTATTTTTATGTAAAAATTTAAAATCCTAATATATAGCTTAGATAATGTAACATTAATTATGTGTATATAATATAATAAATAAGTACAAATTAGAAAACATTACTAATTTTAATATATTTTTTGAAATATTAAAAACTTCTTTATAATAAATAATAAAAAATTGAAAAAACTCGTTGTTAAAATAATTTTTTTAAATATTAAAAAAAATATCATCAATTTACTATATAAATAAAATTCGTTTTTACTAATTTAATTAATAAATATAGTTAAGTTCTTAATTTTTAATTAATTAGTTTAATTTAAGTTATAATTTTAAATAATCAATTGAGTTGAATTGATGTGTATGAACTTCATTAATTAAATTTGTTTATTTATCAAATTGATAAATATTGTTAAATTTATTTTTTAATTAATCAATTAAAATAATTAATTTATTATTAAATTTTTAGTAACTAAAATATTTTTACTAAATTAAATAATGGAAGAAAATTAAACAAAATTTAATTTGATTTTTATTACCAAATTTATAGATATCATATCAAAATTAATAATAAATATTTTAATTAATAGTTTCGAAATTTTATTGGAGGTGTAGAGAGTCATCTCTACACTTGGTGTAAATGTAGTGTCTTCTGTTTTTTTATGCACGGTCATCAATAAATAAGATAAATGCTACTTTTTTTAACTTAATAATCAATTCATCGTAATATAATTTTTTATTTAATTGATTTTTTTAGTGTGAATATAAAAATATGCATTATCTTTAATTAAAAATTTTATTTTTGATTTTTTTTGTAAAATATATAAAAAAAATATATTATATATATTATAATTAACTATAACAAATGTCAAAAAAATAATTAAATATAATTATATTTACAAAAAATGAAAATTAAAACTTTTCTGCCTATGGGCAGAATATGCCTATTTAGTACCCTCCTAATTATTAATGTATGCATCTTTAATTAAAAAAAAAAAATTCACCTTATTTTGAAAATTATTACTAGTTTGAATTAATTGGTCAATTGCACAATTCACAAGCATTTAGGATTAAAAAATACACTTAAAATGACGAAACTACCCCTGACTGAACGACGTTTTGCTCGAATTCGGATAGGGTTTCAGGCAAAGTCGAGGGGTTGCACCAGAGGAGGACGACTGTCGGCCGGCGAAGTAGGCTGTCGGGACGGGAAGGGAGTCCCGAATCTAGTGGCTTTGCTCGGCCATAGTTAATTGTAGTTTGTTTTTGCTGATCCGCACTACAAATCATACATATCCTTTCTTCTGTCCAATTTTTTAGCGTCCCGTTTTTCATAAAGCGAAATGTTTTTTTAATTTAGAATCATTTGGACGCTACTTCAATACTTTTAAAATCAAAAGTTTCATAAAAGAGAAACTTTATTTAAACCACCGAATAAATTTTGAAACTTAAACTTGAATATGACAAATTTTGGAAGGAACTTTGAAGATATAATGAATTTTTGAAACCAGTGAAAAATAGTAACATAGAACTTGCCAAAAATAAATTAAATCTGTTATCCATATTATTCGTATAAAGAATACAACTACTTAAATAGAAGAAACTTAAGGTAACAAGCCCACACACGGCCATGAGTTGAAGATAGTATAAATAATATCCAGCACCCTCCTTCAAGTTGGAGCATGCAGATTACAAATGCCCAACTTGTGAAGTAACTAAATGAATTTACGTTTACCCATCGCTTGATAGAGTTATATACTTAATGTCTAGATTTAAGTGATATAAATTCTCTCTAATTGCTATTTAATATATTTAATCAATAAACAATTATTTGCTTTAACTAAATATGTGCAAACTATAGTCCTATATTATATACGTTGTAATTAGTATGGTGTGTGACGTCACACAGAAGATCATACTATCGATTACTCGTATATAATCAAACAGTTGCTCACGACCTAGATGGACAGGAATCAATCCATCGGTATAATCGTTGTATAATTGGGAAAATAATTTGTCTTAATTATTTTATTATACTTGTACACTTGGGTATTGAGCGGACCGCTTGAGATTAATCGATTAGGATTGCCTTGGAAAATCAAATTAAATCTCAGTGTATTATATTCTTAATCCTGATATTATTGAGGGTGTGTGCATTTAATATTAGTTACTTTAACTTCCCAATGGAATTGTCTAATAAGCGTATTGCGATAAATTTGGTCACTGTATTTCATGTATGACATGCTGTGAATTCTTAACGGAAATATGTGTCCCCAAAAGGGTTGATAATCTCCTCGAGATGAGGTCATAAAGAATTATTATGTAAACTTGTCGAGTAGATTTGTTCCCGCATAATAATAAAATTGAGTGATACTAGTCTCGATTAAAAAGAGATGAATAAATTTAGGGAAAAGTATCGATTAGGCTTTTTTTCAACATTTTTTGCCTAATAAGGACAAGTTCCAATTTACGTACCAATTAGGCCAAAAAATATACCTAAAAGGACAAAAATACCCTTAAAAGACACTGAATGTCATTAAAAGACACTGAATACCATTAAAAGACACTGAATGTCAAATTTTTTCTACTCAACCCACCCCACACCTACCCCACCCTACCCCACCCCACCCCTACCCAGACACTGAATACCATTAAAAGATACTGAATGTCAGATTTTTTCTACTCAACCCACCCCACCCCTACCCCTCCCCACCCCTGCTCCAGACACTGAATATCATTAAAAGAAACTGAATTGCCTTACTCATTTTCTTGAAGATGAGGGATTTCAATCACAAAAAGGGGGAGCATCAGCAGCTGAGCATAAGCTGGCAAAGAGCACAATTCTGAGGCAATTGAAGAAACGAATTGATGAGGATGTCCAGGAAGCTGCCGCAGAAGAGAAGGCTGTCGCAGACACTGCTGCAGAGATTGATGGTGAAGATCGTGGATCATCTCCTGAGCACGATGATTGATGCTGTGAAGAACTGCAGTTCTGAAGAACCGAAGAAAAATTATTTCTTCTTTTGCTTTATCATTTTCTTTCTCATGAACAAATTTTAAATTTCTTTTTTATTTGCTTTTGAACAATTTGAATTTTGGTTTTTATTGCCTTTGAACAATTTCTATTTAAGTAGTTATTTCCTTTAAAAGATGGTGTGTTACATTTAAGGTTTACTTAGTTTAACTTGTTTTTGTTTAAATTAGTTAAAAATAGTTGTTAAATAATTTTATTCTACTTAGAAGTATTAACTAAGGGGGAGTTTTATGCCTTAGTTGATTTTTCAAAATAAATTCTCATGAACTTCTAAGTTAGATGGATTTCATTGAGGGGGAGTTGCTCTTATGCATTGCTGCCTCATGGTTTTGTGAAGAAAGATAAAAGGAGGAGTTTGTAAGGATATATATGTTTGGGCATAACAATGCCTTAAATGAACTAGGCAGAAGTTGTTATGCTAACATATTTACTTGCTTCTTTCTTCACAATTGGACTGTTGTAATCACTCTTTGTATAAGTGATTTGATTTAGCATGTTTCCTTAGTGGAAATGTGCTTGGAAAAACAATCAACATGGAAGTTTTCTGCCGCAGCACAGCAAGTCAGACGTATGCCGCAACTCTGCAAGGCATGGACAAGGCGTTGAGTTAAGAGATCGAGCGAAGCATGAGCGAAGGGCAAAGGAGTGCTGAAGTCAAGAGAGTGTGGAAGGCAGTGCAGCAAGGCAGCGCATTCCAGAAGACTTCAGAAGGCATTTCTGCGGCAGTGGTCAAAACAGCCTGCCCTAGATTATCTCAACCGCCTATTGACCTAGATTTATTAGGAAATTAGTTGGAGACTCTCACCTATAAATAGAGGACGTCCTAGCTGCATTTCCTTAACCTTCAGACAACATCTTTACACCTCCAGAAACACATTTTCCTCAAGATCGATCATCATGCTTTTAGTGTCGCGGCTTCATTTGTGAAGTTCGTCGAGCCGTGTGTTCTCTCGTTTCAAAGAGAGTTCTTTTGTTAGGCTGATGATCGTGACATTAGAATAGGTGTTATCCAGTAGCTAGGTTTCATTTGTTGTTGATTCTTCATACTCTTCGGATACGATAAACACCAAGGCATACATGTGTATAACCTTAGGTAAAATCCTTTGTAAATCAAAGACTATTTATGTTTGTAAAGACTCGTTCTTTAATAAAGTTTTTAGCCGTAAGGTTGTTCGTATGTGTATAATTTAAATACACATATAAAAATTAAATCCGTGTTCATTTACTTTCCGTACGTGTGTGTGTGTTCTTTAAGTGTTTTATTTTTATTAATTCCGCTGCAATTTGTATAAATATATCACATATATATTTATCATTTAAACAATCCGATTAATCTAATTAAAATACTTAAATCAAGTAAATCACGAAAAATGAACGTTTTCTGTATAAGGCATAGTGATGCGGCATACGTTGTTCTACCGCAGAACACTGCCTTGTCTAAACATCGCATTTTACTACGTTTATTTCACTGCCTACGACTTTCATGACGGATTACGGGGAAAGCCACTACACGGACTTCGTGGTGAGCACCACTGGGTACGCTAATCTCGCGGTGGTAAGTATGCAATGAATAGAGTTTTTCTATACACGGTCATCAACAAATAATACAAATGCTATCTTTTTTAAAATTTAATAATTAATTCATCTCGTAATACAATTATTATTGTATTCATTTTTAAATAACTACTCTCATTCATATTAATTGACATTTTAAGTTTTTTTTTTCTTTTTACTATTTAATTGACATTTTGAGATTTATTGACATATTATACCCTTAATAATTGTTTTCTATTGATTATAAATTAATTTTATATTAATATAAATTGTAAAGAAATGATGAATTTTATAAGTTAAAGAATTAGATTATTCATTTATTTATATATAAAAAACCAAAAACTATTGCAAAACTTATAACACATCATAAAAAGATAGGAAAGTGTATATATCATTTTAAAATTAAAATTAAAAACCACTAATATTTTTACTTTACACGTAATCATTTTTTATTTGAATTTTGTAGTATTCACTCTATTATTATTATTATTATTATTATTATTATTATTATTATTATTATTATTATTATTATATTTTATTTTCAAATTAATTAGTTTAGGGTATAAATTCAAGTTATTCAACTTTATCAAATTTAAATGTATATTTTTTATATCACTTAAGTTTTGATAAATAGTTTCATATTTATGTTTGGGTTAACTTATGATAAATTAAGTTTCATTAGAGATTTGCAGTTGAGCTTGCATTTACAATTTCTTTATAGACATGAATGTCAAGTAATAGATTGATTTTTGATAGATATTTTTGTTCCTTGAGCATCGTTGATTTGAATCAAATTACTCATAGTCCTCTACAATAAAAGATTCAAGAGCTATCTAATTATTGTGTTTGTATTTTTTTTATAAGAAGGAGAGACGCGAAATTCCACTCTAACCCGATCGGAATTCAGAGGTCCTTCGATCAGATATGATGTAAATAAAGGAATATGCTCGAGTAATAGACACCTGTGCGAGAGAGTCAACAGGTCTCACCTCAGGACAAACATTGAAACACTGCGTCGCTGAGAAATTACACTCACATCATCACAGACTTTACCACTCGACTATGCTTTGGGGACTATTGTGTTTGTATTTTAGTTATGGTATATATTGATTTGTAACAATACTTACACTAATGCGGTATTACAGTATACTATATATTATGTTTTATACTATACATTTTTGTTGAAATGTACATAAAATTCCAACTCCGAGTGAAAAATCGATAAAAACGAGCTCAGTGACATTTTGATAATTTCCAAGAGATTTGAATTTCCCACAACAGTAAAACGACGTCGTTTTGGGCATGACTTGGTTGCGGGTGTACGGGTCTAGGGCGAGTGATTTCTCACTCGATTTTTCACCAAAATGCATGATTCTTGCGAGGTTGTGGTCCCTGCCAGCTTATCTACAAGAGGCACATGGAATTGGATCAATTGATCGCACGGTTGTAATTTGCGAGGCAGTTGCAGGTCGACGGGCAAAAGGATGAAATCGATTTGTGCTTTTCCATTTTCAGTATATAATCGCGAGGGTTAGCGATGAATATGCAACAAGTGAGCTAGAGAGAACGTTGTGTAATCGTTCATTTGCTTCGTATATCCTGAGCCCGCCCGCCGTCTCCGCTCCATGGGCCGACGTTTAACCTCTTCGTGTTTGTCTCCCTCGCCGGAGTAGAGACGAGCCACAGGCCTATAGCCCGAACAAGGGTTGATAGTGTGAAGATGTACGTTAATCTCAGCCCAACAAAGTCCCAGCCCACAAAGAATTCCCTAGGCCCAAATATTTATTCCATAAGGTCAGCTCACTCTCTTTTGTTACAAAAGTATTTTTCAATGTGAATTTATTATACAATCATATACGTATTTACATTATATTAATACTATTATACATAGGATTTACGGATTTCATACATTCACGCATTATTTTAATCAAGGCTGTGCATTCTCGAGTTGGGGGTATTTTTTAAATCTTTTCTTACTTACAATTCATAGATGTAGGGCTTTATATTCTTTAGAAATCGTTTCATCTAAAAGTTCGAACTGGTAGAGAAGTTGGACTTCTTTACATTTATATTAATGAGTCAAACTAATCATATTATGTGCACATATTAGTCCTCCGACGAAATTCATAGCTCTATTCACATAAACGTGTAACGTGTTTGTGGTATTATGATTGTATTCGCGTAATGAAATGACACGTATGTTTATGGTCATAGACGGAACCACATTGGGCCCAGGGGGGGCACTGGGCCCCCCTGATTAAAAAAAAAAGACTATATATGTATGTATGTTTGTTTACACTTATATGTATATATCATGTACGTGTGTATGTATGTCATTGTAATAGATGCACTACGAGTCTTGCTTAATTAAGTTAGACGTGTTTGTGTTTTTACGCTTTTAAAACACACACAAATTTATATTTTATTTTATAATTTCAATTTTTTGTTTTATTAAATGACTAAAAATGATATTTATGTTGAAAATAAATGGAGTAAAATTTTATAATTTTATACTTAATATATATTTTAAATTACGTACTCTAGGTTTCAAGCTTTTAATACTTTTTACAATAATATATTTTAAAATTTATTTTTTATAATTAAAATTATTAAAAATTATAAATAATTTTGATTTGTCTATAAAAATTTATTAGCTTCATTTCAATTTAAAAAAATATTCCCTATTTCATAATAATATTACCACTTTATTTAAATGAATGATTTAACAATTCTCTTGTTTTTTTAATTTTAAATACAATTTTACTATTAATTTTTCTTTTAAAAATACTTTTACTTTTTCAATTTGACTTTCAATTATTTTACTTTTGAAAGTTAAAAATACATTTAATTCCTTCATTTTTTGTCATAAAAATCACATTTACTTAATTTCGTGTCCGTAAAAGTGATCATATATTTTTAAAACAGAGAGTTACATTTTTTGAACTTTTTTATGTTAAAATTTAAAAAGCAAGTGTTTTTTTCAGCCGTTTACATGTTATTTACTTATTGTGCATATTAAATTGAGATGGAAAAAACAGTAAAAGTGGGCCCCCCTAACCGAAATTTCTGTATCCGTCACTGTTTATGGTATCATGATCGTGTTCACGTAAACGTGTGACGTGTTCACGGTAATTCAAGATAGTCATGATCCCGTAATGAACTGACTGTGGTAATAATAATAATTTAAATTAATTTATAAAGTTGAGTGTCATTCCGATTGCCTCGTATTTCAAGTTGAAGTTGGATGTGCAGTATACGACTATTACTTTGTTAAAAAGAAACGGACAACAAATACTTCTTATCAAAGTAATAGTCATGTTTTGTCTTGAGCTTCTCAACATCAACTTCAGCTTTTGTCAACACTATATTTTATATGTTAAATTTACTAAATTCTTGAGCTTCTCCACATCAACTTCAGCTTTGTCAACACTATATTTTATATGTTAAATTTATTAAATTTATATGTATTTCCATTATATTATACAATTATATAGGATTTATGGATTTCATACATTTAGGCATTATTTTAATATACATTTATGCATTCTCGCGGTAATATATTTCTATAACTTTTTCTTACCATTCCAGCATGAACTTTATATGCATAAGCTCATCCATGATGTGACTACATTATTTTGATAAGAAGAAAAGGGCTTCAAATACTTCTTATTGAAGTAATAGTTACATTTTGACTTTAGTTTCTCCGAATATCCACAAAATTGAATGTACATATTAAAAATGAAATGTGCAAGTCTAGAATCGAATATTCACAAATGTGAAAAAAAATGTTAATTATTCGACACACACTTCTAAGTTAATTTAGAAGACATTAATGAAGATTGTCATCATTTATTTTAGAAACAGATTATCTTTTCAGAAATAAAGGACAATCACTTGAATGTTTTTAAAGAAATTTAAAAAGAAATTTAGAATAGTACCTTTGAATTATTTCATATATATTCATTCCTTTGAAGACAAAGGTACGATTCTATGTTTCTTTATAAGACATTAATCAAGTAAGCTTTCTTCCTTTATTTCATAAAAGAAAATGTGTTTTTCATTTACAAGACGAGACCATTGGATCACCTAACAAACATAACAAAAAATAAATTATTAAATATTTTAAATCACTGTAAAAAATTTCACATAGTTCGTAGGAGTAGGAAAAAATATCGAAATATCAAACTTATTGTATCAAAAAATGTCGAAAAATATCGAATTTTCGGTATACCGACATTTTCGGTACGGTATGATACTGTATCGATAATTTTCGGTACGGTATTGGTATGGAATTTTTAATATTTTGATATATATCGATAATAGTAGGTATAATTTGATATTCCGGTATATATATATTTCGGTATGCAAAAAAAAAAGTCGGTATGATTTAATATATCGATATTTTCGGTATAATTCGATAATAAAAATTTCCATATAATTCGTTACGATATTGATATAATTTTTTTCGAAACCGAAATTTCGGTATATCCATAATCGGTATACGAAATCATGAGTTCGGTACGATATCGGTATACCGAAATTTTCACAACGATATCGATATGTATTTTTTTGATACCGAAATTTTTGATACAGTATCAGTATGGCCATTTCGGTATGATACGGTATCCGAGCCTTAATTAACAGTATCATCAATTTTCCTCGCCGCTTACTACACAGTAAGAGTGAAATTAATATAAAATTTATGGCCGAGGTTTTTGTAAATATCAAGGATAAAAGTCGTAAAATTGACTGAAATTTCTAATTCAACTTTATCTTAGGAAATTTAGGTGATTGCAAAGGAAACTTATTAGCAATTAATTCATTAAGAATCATAGGTACAAATGTACTGTACATAAGCATCGTCTTCAAGACTATAAATTTGCCCATCGATCTCTGCTTGTAAAAATTGAAATTTGGCCTTAACAATTTCTTGTAATTACGAATTAAGATGACACTGTTAATAACCAGCATTCACATAACATGTACATCAAATTCAATCAACAAAAATTAATTCTTAGACTATATATAGGAATTAAATAAATAAAGAAATAAAATCGCAATATAAAATGAGTGGGAAGAAAATACTCACAGTATGAATCTTCGTATTCGTCGGGTACCTATGAGGCTACTGCTGTTTAGTTTTCTCTTTAATTAGTAACCAGTTTACCTAAAAACGGAGCCGCTAAAACAGATTATATATATTTATTCGATTATCCATAAGGCAACTATTATAATCTTACCGAAAAGGCTGTGATCGAGAAGAAAAGTCGGAGACGTAGAGGTGTAATCACCGCCGCCGCAGCCATTGCAATCTAATGGAGATGATGATTATGATGCGAGATCTACAATAAATACATCATAATAATCGCTCGAAATGAATAACTAATAAAATGGCATACTTGTTTTGGAGAATCTCAAAAATACGAAATCATGAGTCGATTAAGACATATTTATTAAACTAAGAACATAGAGTTATTAAACTAAGGACAATGGATCGCCTTTTCGAATTAGGGGAACAAACCTATGAGATTAGATGGAAGTAGAAAATCCAAGCACCAAAACCAAACTCCATGAAAGTGCAACATATAGCTAGGATTATAAGAATACAAAGGGAGCATAGAATCCAATAAAAATCATACGCAGTTGATATGTTTCAAGAACAATTTGAAAAATCTGCCAAAATATAATAATCATCAAATGTCAATGATAAGTTCTTTTACAAAAAGGGATTTGAATTATTCTGCTAACTCAGATCGATTATAAACAATGGGAAAAGAATTTATAAGGTATTTACTTACGAGGAACGGTGGATCATTGCGTGCGTGTTGTATAAAAGAGATGGTGTAAGAAACATATATAGTTGCAAGAAATTGTTTGTAAATAGTTTAGGTGGTAATGGACGATATATTGACTACTTCTAGATTGTTCCTGATCGATAGCCTACCTAAGTACTAATTAGTGTTTAGGATTGCTTTTTGATCCGTCATCAGTAAGTCGCCAATAAGCTGCATGTTTTAATTTTTGGATAAAAAGTATTTTTGATTATTACAACCTTTTTGATTGACCAAGTTTGATCCTAACAATTCAACAAGCTATATGAAGTAGTATTATGATTGACTTGTGCATGATATTCTTTTAAGGAAAGCCTGGTGTGTTTAAGAGGGAGAGTTGTATCGGTTTGTGCTTGTAGTCGATGTCTTGCTACGGTCTCTAATTACTTACGACTATACATACATATACGTGTATGAAATAATGGTACATACGGTCCCCAGGAGCATAGCCGAGTGGTAAGGCCTATGATGATGTGGGTGTAATTCCCCGGCGACGCAGGGTTCGAATCTTGGGTGGGACAAATTTTCATTGAAATATTATGAAGGTTTGTCCTGGGGTTCGACCTGTTGGCTCTCTCGCACAGGTGTCTGCTACTCGAGCACATTCCTCGATTTACATCCTACCCGGTCGAGGGACCTCCGATCGGGTTGGGGTGGAGTTTCTCGTCTCTCCTCCTTATAAAAAAAAAAAAAAAAAAATAATGGTACATACGTGTTGTTGGGATAACGACAGTAGCATACGTGTGATCGATGGCACAAGTCGTTAGATGGGGGGCGTGCGTGTACGTACGCCCTTGATTGAACCAACAACAAGTAGTGTACATATGTACATTTTATTGTAACTCACTAATATAAATGTTAAGATGCATAATTTTTTTTTAAATTCGAGCTTATAGATGATATGATTTCTAACATGGTATCAGAGCGATGTTTTGACCTCACACTTCTGGGTTATGGACCCATATCATCTAAAATCGAGAATTTGAACAACTTGACATTTATATTAGTGAGTCAAATATATTCTCTAATAGTTATGTTCAACTATTTAATTAAAATTGGTTAGGAAGAGCTTGTGGGTTCGGAAAATACGGGAGGACGGCCGTACCGGGGATTCGAGGCTTTATAGGAACATAACTGGCTATGGTGTCTGCTACCTGGTAAGAGTATCTCCAATATTTTACTTAAAACATATATACAATTTAGTGACACGACACGTCACACATAATTTATACTTATCAATTTGTACATAAACTTTCGGATATAATTTTTCAGTTTTATGAATGTGGAACCCACCCACACAATAAGACATATTTTAATTTGTTCATAATATCTAAACTTTGATACTATTTTTTCACTTTCTTATTTGTACTTTTTCTCTCAATGATGTACTTAGATACAAATGTTAACAATATAATATCCAACTCACAAGAAGTCAATCCTCCCTAATACTCTCAATCAAGATCAAATATCTTGCAAATCAATCAAGCTATAATATCTTGTAATTATAGCAAAATCATTTACTGTATATCAATTAGTATCAATTAGTATTATTGTATAGGCTCCTATCCTTATTTAAATTGTATTTCATCCCTATATATATGTACTCAAAGCTAGCAATAAGAATCATCACAGTTCATACAAACCCTCTTGTTCATTGTTTTATATGGTATCAGGAAGTCACAATCGATCCAACCCACTCCGACCCAAACGTCACTCTTTCAAACGACAACACCATCACATCTCTTCTTCGTACCTCACCATGACTAACAACCAATCTGAAACCACCATCACCAATCCTCATAACGAGGCCATACCACTCACGGCCCCGAACCTTGCTCACGTTGTCAAATTGTCGCCTCTCAACTACACCACCTAGCGCTTTCAACTAACCAATATCTTCTTCGGGCTCAGTCTCCTTGGCTTCTTGGATGGGTCGGAACCGGCCCCTCCTGACACCATCTCTGACGCCAACAACCAGGAGACTCCCAACCCCGCACACTTGTCTTGGCTTAAACAAGATGGTCTGATTCTAGGTGCTCTCATAGGCACTATCACATATGGCCTCCAAACCTTAATTGTACGGGCTAAAACGGCTAAAGAGGCTTGGGATATTCTGGCCCATACCTACGCCAACCCATCCCGTACTCATATACAACAACTGAAAGAAAAACTTGATTCGATAGCACACGCTTCGAATCAAACCATCAGTGACTATATTCACTCTATCAAAGCTTGTGTGGATCAACTTGCTCTTCTCGGCAAAATCATTGATCCCGAAGATGTTGTCTCAAAGGTTCTCAAGGGCCTCGACTATGAACTTTACAAACCAGTTATCGATGCGGTGCGTGCTCGAGACACACCAATAAGTTTTGAAACCCTCCACGAGAAATTACTTCAACATGAGTTACTTACCAATCGACAACCTAGTACCAACCACTTCACCCCCTCTGCCAATCTGGCTTACAGGCAAAATCGTTCCCACCATGGTTATTCTGGCCACAACCACTCTAACACCAATGCTCAAACACACAACCAAACCACCCCTCGACCTTTCAAAGGCAGGTGTCAGTGGTGTCGTCAAACAGGTCACGTTATTGCCAACTGCTCCTCATTTCGCAGCATCCATCCGAACATCAGTTTCCCTGCACCACTGACGACGCGAAAACTTTGTCGTGGAAGCTAACGCGCGCAAAATAAATTTATAAAGATTCCTAAACTCAACACAAGATAGCAAGTGGTAAGTATAGGGTCGATCCCACGAGGAAGCAATTGCAATTTAGTTAATCTCGGCTTTGCCCAAATAGTGTCACAATAAAAAGGTTTAATGTTTGGTTGCTGAGTCACAGCGTTTAATCAAACTACTAACTAACAGAAACAATTAAACTAATTAACCCAAACTAACATGCAGAAATAATAAACTAAACACTTTGACCAAACTGGAAACAGAAAACAATTAATCAAACTGAAATCAAATAAAGAAAAGTAGGCTTCTGGGCTTTGGCTTCTCTCTGGGTTCTCTGGGCAAACTACCGATCCCTGGCACTAAAGATTTTAACTGATGGTTTGTCAATCGGTTATAGGATGTCTAACAAAGTGAAAGCAGTCCTATTAAGTCACGCCTACAGTCACCCCACCCCAATCCGTCCTTACTGGGTAAAGAAAGACAAGGTATACTTATGCCTAATCCCCTGAGCCTAGACAATTCGATAACCTATGTGGTCGCATGGATCTAGTTTGCCCAAACTCGCATTACTCTCTTGACGAACCCAATTCGGCCAATAGCATGTCCGGAAATCCGAATCATACGACCGCTACTCCAACACGTTCTAGCGCTATGCCCGTAGTACTACACGATACTATTCCTCGGTTTGATCAATCGCCAGTATCTCAAAGTGTAAGAGTTTCCTAACGACCAAATTAGTCCGCCCAAACCTGCAAGAATAAAGTTATTCCTCAACTGTGTAATCGGGAACAAACCCCAGGCAGTTAACTAAGCCCTATCAACCTCACGGTTCTATCTTAGCCCAGAGTCCCCTTCGATCAGCCTTTGCCCAGACGCCCTGCAAGTTTAGCTACTCATACGTGAAGAAATAAAATAAGAAATAATTTGGAAAACAAAAGTGAAATTCATATTAACTGGAAATTGAAATCGTTCAAACTGGAATAATAAAAACAAAGTACTAAAAACATAAAGCAATAAATTGTTTTAATGCCCGAAGGCGCGATCAACTTCAAAACACAAAACAACTTGGCCGGAAAATCTCCAAGCTTCAATCGCCGGCGGTTGCTTCGTGGACGGGGTCGGAATTCTGTGTCTTTCTCTTCTCCAGCTTCTCTTCCTTATATAGGCACGAATTAGGGTTGCGGAATCGCAGTTGCATGGGCCGCTGCATGGGCTTCCTTTTCCAGGCGCCGCTAAGTACTTTCCATCTTTAGCTCCAGCCGCCTTTGACTTTGCCCGCTGGCAACCCGCTTCCCAAACTCTCTTCAGGTATTCTTCTCCTCCACAGGTGAACGGACCAGGCACGGTACTTAGTAGTCGATTTGGGTCTTCTGCTTCATGACTCAACCCTGAATGGTTTGACTTGCCTGTTAGGCCATCTTTGCTCAGTCACTACACGCTCCAGATCGCTGTTTGCCCAAAGAAGGGGTTTTCCGTGCCTCTTTTGCCCAGTGCGCCACCTGTTACCTGTTTGCCTGCATACCCTGAACAAACACTCTACTGTGCCCTCCCAGACACCAAAAACAGACTCAAACTGACTCTCAAAGGGGCTCAAGATGAGCAAATAAAATGGCTCATCAACCACCCACTCGCAACCAGCATGCTACCCCACAAGTCAATACAGCAACCAATGAATCTATGGCTTTGCACCAGAATTTCCTCCTTGATAGCGGCGCAAGTCACCACATAACTCCGGACTTGGACACCCTTGATTTTCACTCTCCTTACAACGGGCTGGACAACCTCATAATTGGAGACGGTTCCACCATACCCATCGCCAATATAGGTACTTTTACCTTTCAATCGCTTAAATTTAATAATGTTCTACATGTTCCAAAAATATCGAGAAACATATTATCTATCTCTCAGTTATGTCGTGATAACCAAGTCTATGTTGTTTTATCACACGACTATTTTTTTATTAAGGCGATATCAACGGGAACCATACCCCTTCAGGGTCGAGCTAACAACGGAGTTTATGAGTGGTGTCCCTCCAAACCGAAAGCTTTTACGTCTGTCAAAGGACCCGCAACGCTATCTTGGCATCATAAGTTAGGACATCCAACATATGATGTAATAAAAATAATTAATAAAAATTTACAATTTTCAATTAATGATTATGACCACTGTGAATCGTGCAATGTTGCGAAAAGCAAAAAGTTACCATTCTATATATCCACGTTTGAATCAAAAGCACCCCTAGACCTTATTTTTTCTGATCTTTGGACGAGTCCGATTACGTCATTCGACCACTACAAATATTATATTGTCTTTGTTGACCATTACAGTAAATATATTTGGATGTATCCACTAAAACGTAAATCCGATACTACTCAAATATTTTTACAATTTAAAGCTCTTGTAGAAAAATATTTTAACAAACAAATTAAACATTTCTTCTCCGACAATGGAGGTGAATACATTAAATTAACCAATACTCTACTTCACAACGGTATTTCTCACTCAACATCCCCTCCGCATACTCCCGAACACAATGGATATGCCGAAAGGAGACACCGACACATAGTCGAAACGAGATTAACCCTCCTTAGTCACGCTCACTTACCCACCAAGTATTGGCCATACGCCTTTAGCACTGCCACATATTTAATCAATCGTCTTCCCACTCGATCACTACAAGGTAAATCACCATACTTCATGATTCACAATAAGCAACCCGACTACACCAATCTTCACAATTTTGGTTGTCTTTGCTACCCATGGCTTAGGCCCTACACCAAACACAAATTAGAAAACCGCTCTATACCATGTGTTTTTATTGGTTACTCCACCACACAAAGTGACTTTCATTGCGTAGACCCAAAGACTCATCGTATTTACACCTCGCGACACGTTAAATTCTATAACGATATTTATCCCTTCACAAAAATATCCACTACCCCCTTGTCCTCTCCCTCTACTGATGAATGGACCACACTTTCTCTTTCAATCCTACCTCCCTCTGTCAGTACTCCAACTCCAAGCACAAAACCCCCTATCACCAAAGTCTACATCCGTCGAATCATCCCTCAATCTCACCCATCTAGTGCTCCTCCCATATCGTCTCAACCCACTATCGAGCCCTCCAACCCCTCTCCACCCCCTGCTACAACAGATTCACCATTCTCTCACCCTCCCCTGCCAGAAAAAACAGTCACTACCAGACTTGCTAACAACATTCGCAAGCCAAACCCGAAATATGCGAATCTTGCCCACGCCTCCAACTCGGTCACTAATCTACCCAACACCATCAAGCAGGCTCTCGTACTTCCTCACTGGCGCCAAGCGATGCAAGATGAATATAATACTCTTGAACGCAACCATACTTGGACCTTAGTTCCACGCTCTTCCGCTCAAAACATTATTGGTTGCAAATGGGTATATAGGAACAAATATAATCCAGATGGCACACTAAAACAACACAAAGCCCGCCTTGTTGCAAAAGGATTTCATCAACGACCAGGCATCGACTATACAGAAACCTTTAGTCCTGTTATTAAACCCACCACTGTTCGCTTAATTCTCTCCCTAGCTGTAACCAAAGCTTGGCCCCTCCGTCAGCTTAACGTAAATAATGCATTCCTCCGAGGCACTCTAACGGACAATGTATTCATGAGTCAACCACCCGACTTTATCGACCAAACCAAAACTGATTTTGTTTGTAAATTACACAAGGCCATTTACGGCCTTAAGCAAGCTCCTCGAGCTTGGTACACCGAGCTTAAGACACATCTAACCAATATTGGTTTTACTCAATCCATTTCCGACCCTTCTCTATTTATTTTACGCAATAAAACAACTTGTCTCTACATGCTTATTTATGTAGATGACATCATAATTACAGGACCAAATCCATCTCAATTACAAACCTTTATTGCCAATCTCTCTAACCGATTTTCTCTCAAGGATCTTGGACCACTATCTTACTTTCTCGGCATCGAAGTCACTCCTAATGCTCTTGGTCTTCACTTAAGTCAATCAAAATACATAAATGATCTTCTTACGAAATACAATATGGTAGACGCCAAACCAAACACCACACCCATGAATACTTCACCTCCTCTTCTTCGCGAAGATAACAAACCCATTCAAGACCAATCCACTTATCGTGCTATTGTTGGGAGTTTACAATATCTATCTCTCACTCGACCTGATATTGCCTTCACCATTAATCGCCTTGCTCAGTTTCTTCATCATCCGACTGCTACCCATTGGACGGCATTAAAACGGCTCCTCAGATACCTTCAAGGCACCCAAACACATGGAATTCAGCTCCACAAACACACTCCTCTCCGTCTTCATGCTTTTTGTGACGCCGACTTTGGCGGTGACAAAGACAACTACTTTTCGACAACCGGCTACATAATTTACCTTGGTCACAACCCGATCTCATGGTCCTCCAAGAAACAAACAAGTATAGCTATCTCCACCACCGAAGCTGAATTTCGCGCTGTTGCTTCAGTCACAACCGAAACCTTATGGCTCCGCAATCTTCTCTCTGAACTGCATATCACTGTCACTACACCACCAGCTATCTTCTGTGATAACATTTCAGCCACGCTCTACGCCAAAAATCCCGTATTTCACTCCAGGATGAAGCACATGGCCATCTCCTTCCACTTTGTCAAACACCAGCTCCAACTTGGCCAAATACGTATCTCTCATGTTCCCAGCAAAGATCAACTTGCAGACATACTTACCAAGCCACTGCACAAACAGCAATATCACGAGTTAAGAGACAAGCTTGGCCTTATCGCAAGAACGTCCAACTTGAGGGGGCGTGTTAACAATATAATATCCAACTCACAAGAAGTCAATCCTCCCTAATACTCTCAATCAAGATCAAATATCTTGCAAATCAATCAAGCTATAATATCTTGTAATTATAGCAAAATCATTTACTGTATATCAATTAGTATCAATTAGTATGATTGTATAGGCTCCTATCCTTATTTAAATTGTATTTCATCCCTATATATATGTACTCAAAGCTAGCAATAAGAATCATCACAGTTCATACAAACCCTCTTGTTCATTGTTTTATAACAAATTCTTGCGACAAATGAATATGAATTGTACCTACCATTGAGGATTATCTAACATTCATATTAACGTAATTTCTTTTGTTTCGAGTTTTTCTTTCTTGATGGATGTACGACGACTATATATATTTAGGTCAAGTGCAAGATCCTGGGGTTGTGCAGGGTGGACGGAACTGTGGTGGTCGTGTCAAATTGCGGGGAAGGCCACTACACTGATTTGAGCCAGATATAAAAAAGGAAAATATGGAGCAATTTGCTGCGAATTCACTTATCATTAGACTTGATTGTCAACTTTTTTATATTTTTCACTGCAATAAATTGTTGAATAAAAAAATAAACTTAACATTATACACAAATTGTGTTGGAATTTTAGCATGATTTATTTAATTTAACGATTAAACTACGGGGCCCCGCACGTCGACGAAATTGCTAATTCTTCGAGTGTTTAATTCTACTATTTGAGTAGGTGTTACTTCATCAATAATTACTAAAATCCATGTATTGGTGAAAGAGTAATTGTTGTACAAAGTATGGTAGTTGAAAGTTTAAATATAAAAGAATGAATATGAGAATTTGTATTATTCTATAGTGCTAAAATATATAAAAGAAAGTGTCTAATTAAAGATTAATTAATTTTATTAATTAAAGATTAATTAGTTTGATATATATTATATAGTATATATAATATATACGTGTGTTGATTATGTAATGTTAATATTATATATTATATATAATTGTGTATATATATAGTTAGTATATGTTGTTGAACATAAATTATATATATACAATACATTTGTGTGTTGATTATGTAATGTTAATATTATATATTATATATAATTGTGTATATAATACATTTATAATATTGCATGTGTCATGGCCGTGAATTATGTGATGGTCTTAAGACATCAATATTCACCGGATGGATTAATTTTGAAAAGTTGTAATGAGTTTGACGGTTTTGAACGAGGAGATGTATTCTCTCATTCGGGGTGAGTGGGTTTTTCGGAAAAGCCACCTGCAATTTGTGAATAGTCACTTGACGGCTATATAAACTCAAATTCATTTCATCTTAAAGACACACCACAATTGAATACATATTCAACACACAAAATACTCTGAGGACAAAATTCGAGTTATCGATATTCCTCTCATTTTTCCTTTCTTTTAGTGCATAAGAATCCCTCTGTTTTTTGTTCATCAGATTCAGTATCGTGTGCTTCGATATTGTCTTATTTGCTGTTTTATCTTGGGAGACCTTTGCCTGTGATTCCGTAAAGCACTAATACGGGGCAAATTCGTCTTAAGGACAGAGAGCCATCTCTCGACTCAGCAGTGTAATATTCAAAATACGGAAATAACCCCAACAATCTTAAGACGAATTTCTTATGTTGTTTTTGTATTGTTGAATATTCGAGATGATGAGTTCAAAATGGCGTTCATGAAATGTGGGGAGAAACGAGAAAAAAAATTGTGTTATTCTATATAACAAATCTCAATATACTTGAAAGGAAATTTCCCTTCTTCTTCTGGGGATGATTCTGTTGGGTCTGGAACTTTGGCGACTTCCGCTAGATCTAGTACTCAGCCTTCTTCTACTGGGTTTAGATCTGAGGCGACCGTTCAAGTCTCTTTAGTGAAAAAGACGATTGAGGACAAACGAAAATTGTAATGATTTATGTGGCCAAAAGAGGTTCATATTAAGGAAGTTCGTAGACTTCAAAAATGATGAACTCTAAATCGATCTGTGATATATAAATTCAGGATTAAGCCATAATTTGTGGGGCGAAGTTGCACTCACTTCGATTACAATTCTTAATAGAATTCCCCAAAAGTGAAATGATCAAAATTCTTATGAATTATTGAAAAGAATTAAACTGTGGATTGCATATTAATCGGATGTGTCAATAACAGTAGTGTGTATCGATTCTTATCCTATAAGTCTACGATAGCTGATATCCATTTGGATAAAATTATTGAATTCAAAAATGTTGAATTCTTTAAACATGTCTATCCTCGAAAAGAGAAGAAAGGTTAATTTCTGTTAAATGAAATTATGAAATTGCTATTAGTTCAGATGTATGTAATTTAAAGTCTATTTATTCTAATCAGAAGGGTGCCGAAACTTCTGAAAATGAACATAGATTGAATACAAGAACTGAAAAGGCTAAAACCTTTAGTATATATATTATCTTACCTAAATGGTAGAAAATGATTCAACAAAGATTTATGTTAATCAATGGGTTTCTCAATTAATGAGTGCGATAAATGTATATACGTGAAAGGAAACAAAATGGTTTGCCTTTACGTATTTGAAAATCTCATTAATGGGAGTAACCTAGACTTAATATTGGAAAACAAAAATGTGTTGAAATGTTGTACGACATGAAAAATATGGGTGTGGCAGATGTCATATTGGAAATAAAAATTTCTTAAGACATCTGAAGGACTGGTGTTGTCTCAATCTCATTACATTGGAGATGTATTGGAGAAATGAGACATAATTGATAGTTCACCTATAATCACCGATGGATAGAAATCATTATAATGATAAAATCATGGTGAACCCATATAAGAAAGTAAGTACGTACAAATCATTGGCAGTGTAATGAATATTACAGACTGCACTCATCCATATATTATTTATTTTGTAAATAAGTTGGAGAGGTTTATACACAATTCCATGCACTGGAAGGCGATAAACCGCATGTTGCGATATTTAAAATATACGCAGAATTATGACTTGTACTACTAGTGATATCCAGTTGTATTGGAAAGATACATTGATTATAACTGGATATTTGATACAAAGAAAGTCAAGACTACTGATGGTAATGTATTTACTATTAGTGGTGGGACTGCGTCTTGAATATCATCTAAGCAAATTTGTATTACTCGATTCATTATGAAATCAGAGTTTATAACTTTTGGATAAAGTTGGAGAAGAAGTTGATCGACTTCATAATTTCTTAGAGATTTCCCTTGTTGGGATGAACTCGTGCTTGTAGTGATAATTCACTATGATAGTCAATAGACTTTGGAAATGGCACGGAGTAGAATGGTAAGTCTAGACATATATGTCGTAGACATAAGACCATTAGGCAGTTGATCTCTACGAGTGTGTATTTCGGATCCGTTAACAAAAGGCCTACCGAGAGATCAAATATAAATGCCTGTCTAGGGGAATGGAGTGAAAACCCATAATTAAGAATCTTTGTGGTGGTAACCCAACCATACTGACTGGAGATCCCAAGAATTTGGTTCAATGTGGAAAACTAAGCTATGAAGATTCAGTGAATCACTTTGGAAGTCTAAAAACTTCAAAGTAAGAGCAGTTCGAGTTATAATCTTTATAAGAATATAACTCAGCTCATTCCCGTGTAAGACTTTAACTGCTACCTGCAGAAAGGGTGGAGGATAAGTTAAAAACTTTTAATGATTTCTAAACTTATAAAGTGGGATATTGACAGGATATTCTTGTTGGAAAGTCACCTATGTAAGTGTGTGAAGACCGGCCGCTTCAAAATGTAAAAACACTTATGAATCCAAGAGTTGTCCAGGGCCAAAATGGACAAAACGATAAGAACAAAACAGATCGGAAGATATTGTGTTGGTATTCTTGTCTTGGTTTACACCAAAACACTGACGGTTCAAGACATCGCGTTCACCGCGCAGTAAGTAAATCCGAGAATATTCAACTACGGAAGATTCAAAGCTGAATTCTATCTCTCCAGATGCAATATCGTTTCCCTTGGAAAAATATGCATGAACATCAATTCTCTTTCATGTGGGGATTGTTGGAATTTTAGCATGATTTATTTAATTTAACGATTAAACTACGGGGGCCCGCACGTCGACGGAATTGCTAATTCTTCGAGTGTTTAATTCTACTATTTGATTAGGTGTTACTTCATCAATAATTACTAAAATCCATGTATTGGTGAAAGAGTAATTGTTGTACAAAGTATGGTAGTTGAAAGTTCAAATATAAAAGAATGAATATGAGAATATGTATTATTCTATAGTGCTAAAATATATAAAAGAAAGTGTCTAATTAAAGATTAATTAATTTTATTAATTAAAGATTAATTAGTTTGATATATATTATATAGTATATATAATATATACGTGTGTTGATTATGTAATGTTAATATTATATATTATATATAATTGTGTATATATATAGTTAGTATATGTTGTTGAACATAAATTATATATATACAATACATTTGTGTGTTGATTATGTAATGTTAATATTATATATTATATATAATTGTGTATATAATACATTTATAATATTGCATGTGTCATGGCCGTGAATTATGTGATGGTCTTAAGACATCAATATTCACCGGATGGATTAATTTTGAAAAGGTGTAATGAGTTTGACGGTTTTGAACGAGGAGATGTATTCTCTCATTCGGGGTGAGTGGGTTTTTCGGAAAAGCCACCTGCAATTTGTGAATAGTCACTTGACGGCTATATAAACTCAAATTCATTTCATCTTAAAGACACACCACAATTGAATACATATTCAACACACAAAATACTCTGAGGACACAATTCGAGTTATCGATATTCCTCTCATCTTTCCTTTCTTTTAGTGCATAAGAATGTAAAAGTGTTGTCAAACATAAAATAGAGGTTGTCTAAATAAATCAAGATATGAGGTTAAGATGAAGTTGGATCATGTTCTTAGAAATCTTCGATCTCTGGATAAGAACATTTGTACTTCTCTTAAGATATCTTATACGATTATGGTTTGTTTTAAACATGCACAATTCTGAGAAAGGTTATTGCCTTCCTAGAACAGAATACATCTATCTAAAGGTATGTGTTTCGAACACATGAAGGAGATGGATATGGACAAAGCAGTTACCTACACTTCAAGTGTAGAAAGCTTTGTAGATGCAATGTTGAAAAACAAGAACCTGTTATCAACTATGCGGTTAGCGTAGTGGGAGGATATCAAAGTAATCTGGATAAGAAATATTCGAATGCTGTAAAGTACTTGGAAGTACTGGATTGCTGGCAAAACGAAATCTTCTTAGATTACAGTTTCTCAGATCAAAAATCGGAGAAAGACCAGTGTAAGTCGATATCAGGCTATGTGTTCACTTTTAGAAGAGGTGGAACCTAAGGATGAAAGAGTGATAAGCGTGATGCTTCTCGGACTCTATCATAAACCGAATAGCAGCCTCAGAGGCAGCGGAAGTTTTGGTTAGGTTCCGGAATGACCTCTGAACTTGGATATGATTCTTGGTTCACCAAAGGCTATGTACATAGCGGTGCGTGGAGAACTGGAAGAAGTCATAAGTTCGAAAAGTGATGATAACACATAGAGCCAGTACCACCTGATACGAGTCATCGTCAAGGGAGACGACGCAGTAGTCACCAAGATAACTTCAGAGCGGCAACCTAGATTGCTCATTCACATAATACTTCTGGGAAGTATAACTTAAGCACGTGATGAGTATGGGAGTCGGGAGTTTGGAGGAAATGACTAGACCTTAGTACAAGTGGGAGATTGTTGGAGTTGTGTAATTAATGTCTAGATTTAAGTACCGGTAAACTCCCGGTCATGGCATTTAACCTATTTAATTAATAAACAATTATTTGCAATTAATTATTATTAATTAATTATGCAAAATATAGTCCTGGATTTTATACGTTGTAGTTAGTATGGTGCGCATGGGCGCACAGAAGATCATACTATCGGTTACTCGTATTTAATCGAACAGTTGCTCACGACCTAGAAGGACACGGACCAATCCATCGGTATAGTCGTTGTGTGAGAGAGAAAATAATTTATCTTAATTATTTTATCACACTTGTACACTTGGTGTATTGGGCGGATCAGCTTGAGATTTATTGATTAGGATTGCCTTGGATAATCAATTTAAATCTCGGAGTATTTTATTCTTAATCCCCGATACTATTGCGGGTGTGTATATTTAATATTAGAAACTTTGATTTTCCAAAGGAATTAACCGATTTAATTATTGGGTTAATTACCGGTAAAATTGGGTCGCTATATTTTATATATGACATGCCGTGAATACTTGACGGGAAAGTGTATCCCGGAAGGGTTGATAATATCCCCGAGATGAGTTCATAAGGAATTATTGTGTAAACCTCATGAGTGGATTCGTTCCGCACAATAATAAAGGTTGAACGGTACTAGTCTCGGATATAAGATATGAATATTATTTATTGAGCAATAAATAAATTTATTCATGGATATTTAAATCTTTAATACTCGGAATAAATAATATTAATCGGAGAAATATTATTTGATATAATATGGAATAATATTGGGAGTGCAATTTTATTTATATAGTGGAAAATAAATAAAATTAATATTGATAAGAATTAATAGATTTGGGTTGGACCCAATTTAATTTTCAATATTAGAAGCCCAATATTTATTCTCCTTATGATCCCCTACGTAGCCTATATAAGCACTACATGGTCTTCACTTTTCAAAAACCTAAGTTACGCCAATCATAAAGTTCTGAGAGTGAGGAAGATCCATAGGAATCCGATAGATCGTCGCCCAAACGACGTTCGGACGAAGTGCGAGGAATACGTAGGAAGATCGCAAGGTCATCAACAAGATTCGTTTCTCCGTACAACGAATCGAGGTAATAATCGAGAACCCCCTCTATGATTATTTGTGCGTATTAATTGTGATATATACATGAACGCACGATCCGGGAAAACGACGATCATCGCGGACGGGGATTCGAGATCCCCGGCGAAGATCGAAGGGGGCGGTCGAAACCCTAGGGCTCGACCGCCCGGCGCGCGCGACGAGGGGCGAAGCCCCGGCTGGACGCCGGGGCATGCGATCGACTCCGGTCGATCGCTGGGGTGCCACGGGCTGGTGCCGTGGCGGACCCCAGCCACCCCTCGGCGGTGGCGTGCGCACGCGGGGAGAGCTCCGGCCGAAGCCGGAGCGAGCGATCGAACTCAGCTCGATCGCGGAGGGCAGCCGCGGGCTGGTGCCGCGGCTGGGGGCCCTCCACCCCGTGAGGTGGTGGCGGTGAGTCGCCGGACTCACCGCCGGCGGGCGCTGTTCGGATCAGCCCCGCGGGGATGCCTCGCATCCCCGGCGATCGCCACACACGGCGATCGCGAGCCCGGGCGTGGGCGTGGCTAGGGTTTAGTCGCGGGTTCTCCCGCGGCGACGCCTTGGTCATGCTCTAGCTCGTCCGTGGTTCGCGTTCGTAATTTCCGACTCGCGGGGGACTTCGGGTGGGGGCGGGCTGCGTGTCTTCGGGCGCGTAGTCTCCAAAGGTCGGACTCCTGCGGATGAGTTGGTGTTCGTGTAATCTCCGGCGACGGGTTTTCGGTCGGGTTATCGGTTCCGCATAAATTTTTGATAGCCCGGGACATCGAATCCCAGCAAAGAATCCCTCTGTTTTTTGTTCATCAGATTCAGTATCGTGTGCTTCGATATTGTCTTATTTGCTGTTTTATCTTGGGAGACCTTTGCCTGTGATTCCGTAAAACACTAATACGGGGCAAATTCGTCTTAAGGACAGAGAGCCATCTCTCGACTCAGCAGTGTAATATTCAAAATACGGAAATAACCTCAACAAATTGATATGATCATAAATTGTCTTCAAGCAAATCGCAATTCGATCACAAAGACTCAAATTAAACAGCTAATGCCTAATTTACACTCTTATGAGTGTAAAGGTAAATATTTTGATGTATCAAAATGGTTAATCTCAAGCACCAACACAAACTACATGAAAGTGGAAGGTATTTACTTACAAGGCACGGTGGATCATGCATGTCGTGTTGTATAGAAGAGATGGTGCAAGCCACGTAATAGAGTTACGTTGGTTTTACTGATAGTGACTACGCGTGGAAGGTTGATGATATATAGTAAGACTAGTACCTATGGTTATTTATATATAGTATATGTTCAACTAATTGGTGATTTAATGAATAAGCCACTATTGAAATAGTACCTGCAAAATCATAAGATAGTACCAAAATAAGACCGAAACAAGGCTGAGTCGTGGACTAGGTCGCTTTCTTTAAGACGTTTCGCGGCTCTGCCCAATTTTGCTTGCAGAAGATAGCAGCGTCGTCCCCGGTATAAAACTATTGGAGATAATCAAGCCTTGTGATTATCCATATGTATCAATTCCTACAATTATGTGATTTAGTAATTATTTAGGAATTGTATTTGACAGCCAATTAATTTCCCTAATTAAAGAGAGTATCACGGCTGAATCAGAGAGATGATACTCATTGTAATAGTATATAAACCATGTATGCTTGTTCATTGTAATATAAAAAAAATTAAATCATTCTCTTCTTAATGATGGCATCTATCGGGTTTGCTGAAAGACGACATCGCCACATCGTTGAAACTGGTCTTACCCTCCTCACACATGTCAAAATACCTCATATCTTCTGGCCATATGCTTTTTCTACAGCCGTCTATTTAATTAATAGACTACCAACACCAACACTCCAAAACACCTCTCCTTATAATCGTCTGCATGGACAACACCCAAACTACATGAAACTTCGACCTTTTGGATGCCTTTGTTTTCCATGGTTGCATCCCTACAACAACAATAAATTAGACCCCAAATCAATTCCTTGTATTTTTCTCGGCTACTCAACAACTCAAAGCGCCTATCACTGCCTCGATCCCACCTCAAATCGTATATACACCTCTCGCCATGTTCGCTTCGTTGAAACCGAGTACCCTTATCCCTCCCTCACTGCCAAAACCTCTGTCTCCAACACCATAACACCAGAAAAATGGTGCACTTTCAGCCTTCCTATCCTCCAACCACCTACTGACCAAAACACAAACCCAACCCCATATGACCCCCTCACACCACAATCACCATCACATATCCCTGTGACTCATGCACTACCACACTCCCCAAACACCTCTAATGAAATACCCACGGACACAAATCATCCCACATTCTTAATTCCCACTTCACCGTTAATCACACCAACACCTTCTCCGTCGAACCCGCCACCTTTACCTCCTCGTCCCACAACCCGATTAAGCAACAACATTCGCAAGCCCAACCCTAAATACGCCAACCTAGCAATCTCACCCAATCCACACTTAACCCCAAACACCACCAAACAAGCTCTAGTAGATCCCCGTTGGCGAGAAGCCATGGTTGCGGAATATGACGCCCTTCTCCATAATCAAACTTGGAAACTCGTTCCTCGTAACCAAGCTCAAAATGTTGTTGGATGCAAGTGGGTATACCATATCAAATACAACCCAGATGGTAGTTTAAAACAACACAAAGCTCGTCTAGTAGCCAAAGGATTTCATCAACGACCCGGTGTCGATTACTCTGAGACATTTAGTACCGTTATAAAACCAACCACCATTCGCCTATTACTCACTTTGACCGTAACAAACAAATGGCATCTTCGCCAAAATGATGTTAACAATGCTTTTTTGCAGGGAACACTCACTGACACTGTCTTTATGAGTCAACCACCTGGTTTCCTTGATCCAGAAAAACCCGACTACGTGTGGAAACTTGACAAGGCTATTTATGGGCTCAAGCAAGCGCCACGAGCATGGTACACCGAACTTCGAAACTACCTACTCTTTTATGGTTTTATTCCTTCACTTTTAGATCCCTCTCTATTTATATATAATCATAATTCCATTCACCTTTATGTATTAGTTTATGTAGACGATATTATCGTCACAGGTCCAACCCTTAATCTCATCACCAAATTTATCGAAACAATTTCCAAAAAATTCTCCCTTAAAGACCTTGGTCCTCTTTCCTACTTTCTTGGTATAGAGGTCACACCCACCCTCCATGGTCTCCACCTAAATCAAACAAAATATACTTCTGACCTCCTTCACAAATTTAGCATGCACGAATGCAAACCGCAAACACACCCATGTTGCCTCATCCCCCATCACCAAACAACCAAACCAGCCACTCGAAAAGGAGACGGACTATCGCGCCATAGTCGGTAGCCTACAATACCTCTCTCTTACCCGTCCTGATATAGCTTATCCCGTCAACAAACTCGCCCAATATCTACACCATCCAACGACTATCCACTGGACAGCCTTAAAACGAGTTCTCCGATACTTACAGGGAACCATCAACTACGGAATTCACCTAAATAAACTATCCCCACCATGTCTACATGCCTTCTGCGACGCCGATTGGGCAGGTGACCCCGACGACTATATATCTACAATAGGGTTCGTTGTTTACCTCGACAATAACCCTCTCTCCTGGGGCTCCAAAAAATAACGTGCTCTGTCTAGATCTTCTACCGAAGCTGAATTTCGAGCCATTGCCGACACAACCTCTGAAGTACTTTGGCTTAAATCTCTCCTTCAAGAGCTGGACATTAAAATCGCAACATCTCCCACCATCTATTGTGACAATCTCAGCGCTACTCACTACTCCGCTAATCCAGTCTTTCACTCCCGTATGAAACACTTAGCTCTCGCCTTCCATTTTGTCAAAGAACAGGTGAACAACGGTGCAATTCGAATCCAACACATCAATGGAACTGACCAACTCGCAGACGCACTTACGAAACCTCTTCACAAACAACGTTTCCATCAGCTCATATCCAAGATCGGATTTCGGCAACGACCGTCCATCTTGCGCGGGAATATTGGAGATAATCAAGCCTTGTGATTATCCATATGTATCAATTCCTACAATTATGTGATTTAGTAATTATTTAGGAATATTTGACATCCAATTAATCTCCCTAATTAAAGAGAGTATCACGGCTGAATCAGAGAGATGATACTCATTGTAATAGTATATAAACCATGTATGCTTGTTCATTGTAATATAAGAAAAAGAATTTCTCTACAAAAACAAACCCTCCATCTCAATCGAACTTAGCACTTAGATCGATTGAATCACACAAATATTTCTGCTCAAGTATCTTTTTCTATTTCAAGTTATAAGTTAGTGTTTTTCTGAATACTGAAAATCAGGTTTTATAGGGTATTTTGAATAAAAAATGACACTTACGAATTTCAAAAGTTGAATTTGATTTTATCAAAAAAAAAAATAAAAAAAAAATAAAATAACTTAGATTGATTGAATCACACAAATATTTCTGCTCAAGTATCTTTTCTATTTCAAGTTGTAAGTTAGTATTTTTTAATACAGAAAACCAGATTTTATAAGGTATTTTGAATAAAAAAACGACACTTACGAATTTCAAAAGTTAAATTTGTTTTTTTCAAATATTAAAAAAAAATGAAATATTATAGAGGAAGACCCCAAGGACCCCCGAGACCCTTCTTTAAAGAAGGGTCTTGCGAGGGTTTGAACTCGTGTAATCACCTCAATATCGAAGTAAATACCTATCAAGTTACTTACTCGTTATTGACATAATATATTAAATATATAAATATATATATTTTTTCAACAGCCACTTACGTTTGAAGGCTGCTATAAGAAATTGTTTGTTAATATATAGTTTAGGTTATACTGGACGACATATTATACGTTTGAATGCTGCTATAAGAAATTGTTTGTTAATATATAGTTTAGGTTATACTGTACGACATATTGACTACTTCTAGATTGTTTCTTCCCGATGGCCTACCTACTAATTACTTAGTAGTGTTTAGGATTGTTTTTTGAATTAATAATTTTTGATCTGTCACCAATTAGCCGTATGTTTTCTTTTTTCAATAAAAAAGTAGTTAATTAAGAAGCATATAGTATATGTGTATGACTTGATAGGATAACGACAGTAGCATTTATACGTGTGATGGCACAAGTCGTTAGATGGGCGTGTGTGTACGAACTCCCTTGATTGAACCAGCAACAAGTAGCGTGTGTTTTGGTGCGCCACCCACAGTTCCCAGTTGAGGTTAAAAAATGGTTTTTGCATTGATACTCATAAGTGATGATTCGTTTGTTTGTGCGTGGTAGGCCTCATGCATGCCACCAAGAACCAAACTCATCATCACTACAAGCTAGAGTGTATATATAAATTATTCCTTAAAATTTGTTCATCATCAACGTGTGTGTTGTGTTTCGGACCACATCGATCACATTGCTTAACAACCCCTTCCACTATAAGAATCTGAGTGCGTGGATCTGTTCCCAGCTTTCAGCTATAAATACCATCCTCCGGTACACACCAAGAGATGCACAACACAATTAATTAACTAATTAATTAATTAATACTCTTCTTGCAAGATATATATATATGCTATGGGTTCAGAGCATGATCACCACCGGCTTCTTTTCGTAGAATTCTGCATCGTTTATTTGGTTGCTATTTCGTCTCTTTGTTACGGCGATGACGCCTACAAATGCTCCAGAGCAACCTACTACGGAAGCCCCGACTGCTTAGGCAATCCCAGTATGTGCTTTTTTTTCGTTTAATTACTTTTTATTGTTCTTATATCTCAGCAATTTAATTAAATTAAAATTGTTTAGGAGGAGCTTGTGGGTTTGGAGAATACGGGAGGACGGCCAACAAGGGTGTCGTTGCTGGGGTGTCGAGGCTTTATAGGAACGGAACTGGCTGTGGTGCCTGCTACCAGGTAAGACGAGCATCTTCAATAGTATATTTAAACATATGTACAATTTAGCGACACATATCATTTGACACATAAATAATTTGTACCTCATCAACTTTTCAATAGTGTGAGATAGAATTATTCATTTTTATGTACACAACAAAACCCACACAATTAGATACACATTTCAATTTGTACCTAATTAATTGTAAGATCATTGAGACTAAAATTTGTATTGTTTTTTTATTTATTGATTAATTACTGAATAATATTTTGAGAGAATATTTTTCTCAATTATTTCTTGATTATTTTGATTATTCCTAAGGAAAGTCAAAAGCATGCTCACATATGAATTGTGATGATTCTCTAACATTCATATTAACCTAGTTTTTGTCTCGTACGACGACGATATATATTTAGGTGAAGTGCAAGATCGCGGGGCTATGCAGCTCGGACGGAACGGTGGTGGTGGTAACGGATTACGGGGAAAGCCACTACACGGACTTCGTGATGAGCACCGGCGGGTACGCCACTCTGGCGGCCTCCCCTAGCGTGGCGGCCGATCTCTTCGCCTACGGAGTGGTGGACGTTGACTACCGGCGGGTCCCGTGTAGCTACGGTGGGTCCAACGTGGTCCTGAAGGTCCACGAGCACAGCAGCTTCCCGAGCTACCTGGCCATACTGCCCATGTACGTGAGCGGGGCGTACGAAGTGAGCGCGGTTCAAGTGTGGGTGGACGAGTGCAGGGAGTGGAGGGGGATGAGGAAGGTCTACGGAGCTGTGTGGGACTTGGAGAACCCTCCTTCGTTTTCCAGGATGAGGATGCAGCTCACGGCTGACGATGGGTCCACTAAGTGGGTGGACCTGCCTAGTGGAGTGCCGGCTTACTGGAGGCCGGGAGTTGCGTATGACACTGGCTTTCAACTTTAACTTGTTACTAATATAAGATATTGTTAGTTATTTATGTGTAATAGTACAATATAATGGAGTAGTATTGTCGATTGGCAGTACGAGTGCTATTGTTGTGTATTATTATTATTATTATTATTATTATTATTATTATTATTGTTCCCTTGTGAATTCGCCCGATGTGTAACAATAATCCATAATAAATCACTTGTATGCTTTTTATAATTTTATGTTTCCACATGATCATATAAAAGTGTGATATGATGGTAGTTTTGGCTTTTGGGGGCTAGCTTAAGCCTCCACGCTACAAATATTTCTGGAGTAGTAAAAAATT
This sequence comes from Euphrasia confusa, assembly GCA_954870475.1. Lineage (NCBI taxonomy): Eukaryota > Viridiplantae > Streptophyta > Magnoliopsida > Lamiales > Orobanchaceae > Euphrasia > Euphrasia confusa. Next base: position 38,566,481 of record OX940951.1, on the reverse strand, counting down.
TATATTTAGAACTTAATTACTAATTGTACTCCTTAGGTATACATTTAAGAATTATATTGGTGTCTTCAAAACATGTTTTTGACTTTTAGAGTTTTAGGTGTTTAGCTCAAACTCCATTACGAATTTTGAGAGGGGTATGTACAATTTCTATGGGGCATAAAATTGTACTAAACCATTGGAGAAATAGGTATTCTTGTGAGCTCATTTTATTATTTTATTATTTTTTTAATATGTTTATATAAATAAAATAAAAATGTGTATAGAGGTGAGAGTACAAAAGTTAAATTTGTAATTTACATTGTTGGAGAGTGTATGTATAAGTTGATAGATATAATTTATTTTTTGATATGTCATGTTATATGACACTAATTTGTATCTAAGAAAAAATAAATTATTGGAGATGCTCTAATAGAATAAAAACTTATGTTGCTAAAGACCATGGAAAAAGTGTGCCTAACCAATTGAGAGTCATTGAATATCATGAATCTTAGATCATGTACAAGTGTCAAATTTGACAATTCTCTCCTCTCACATCAACTTGACATCTCAAATAAAACCATCTTGTCAGCAATAGACCCAACATGTGTTATTCTAAGTGTCAATTTATTTTCACTTTTTTTCACGTTATTATATCCTGTACTCACTATATTTTTTTTATCTTTAATTATTTAATATATATAATTAATAAATTTAAAATTATTACAATATAATTTTAAGAAATCCACAATATTTTAAAGTAATAAATAATACTACGTCTATCCCACAAGACAAGGTAGTAATATTTATTTTAATATGACACACATTATTATTCACCATTTTTAACGGAGAGTAAAAAATTGTTTTTTTTGTCCAAATGATATAAATCTACAATTAATTTAGGAAAAAAAAATTATAGTATTTTTTTTTTAAAAAATTATTGTATAAAAAATGATTTTAAACCGAAGGGGAGAAATAATTAAAATGATGCTTGGCATATAATGATTGACCAAATTTTTATTTTTGTATTAAAATTACTAGGTTGTGAGGTCGCCAGAGGGTGTCAAATTAATTTGATCCCGGATCAAATTTTGGTTCGGCCCCACCAAATGTCGAACTTGACACTTTGAATGCACTTTACTGGATGAGTTGATCCAATTTTGACACTATTTGACACCCAAATGTACATGGTCTTAAGAGACATGAAGTTAAATACATCTAATTGACCGTCATGAGTAGGAGTTGGCGCGAGGCCGGTCGAGCCCAAAAATCTTAGGGCTCAACCCAAAATAATTGAATGTCTAATTAAACGGAACACCTTTTCCCAATTAATCTCCAGGCTCACAATTCACTTTTATAATTTGATAATTTTAATTAACTATACACTGACACTTTATATTCTAAACATACTAGCAGAAAAAAAAATTAATTGTAAAGCCCAAACCCAGCAAAACTCTTATTTTATAATTTGATAATCCTAATTGTTAATGCGTAGTTCGCTATCGTTCATAGTGGAGTTTTCGGACTCCCGTGAACTAGCTTGAACTCCGCACTATGGTTTTTGAATGAACTTCATTCTTATGTGTATTTGTTATTTTGTGTAGTTGAAATAATTGTAAGTCTGTTAGGACTTGGAAGTGCTAGCCTTATACTCAGGCAAAATACACTGTGGGACTTGGAAGTCATGGGGATGACTTAGAAGCCATGCTGAACCAAGTCACCAGAGAGTTTGAAGTCTACCTAGGACTTCGAACTTGCACCACCTTCCCACTGTTGAAGTGATGTAGAAGTACGAAGTAGCCCTGGAGTTCATCCTGCTAAGGAGTTGAAGCTAGGAGCGCGAAGAGTAAGAAGGAACTGCTAAAAGACTTCATACTCGCAAGATTGAAAACTAAAGTTCAGCTACGCACTAAAAGTTCGAAGTCTCGCTAGAGCCGAAGAACCCGAAACTTTTTCGGTGATGGATCTCGAATATTCCATAGAAGATTCTTTGGGTTCGGCCCATGAGGTGAAATTTTTCGAAAGCCCATTAGGGTTCCCACCACAAACTCTATAAATAGTCGCTAGATCATTTGTAGAGTTGAACACTTTGACTGGAATATTTCTAGAGAGAGAAGTATTGTAAACCGTGGGACTTCGCTAGAAAGATCCAGTAATTCGCTCTGATGTAGTACACTTAGAACGAGTTCACTAGAATGGGTTCGTAGTGTGGTGTTTAGTCTGAAAGTTCATAGGCCCGCTAGGACTTAGAGCTGCTAGACTTGTTTTTGGTCGTGTGACCTTTCTACAAGTTCGCAAGAATTTGTATATGTTTGATTGAAGTGTTCAAACTCTCATTGATATAAAAAAAGTTTATTCAAGAATCTCTTTATTGTGTTTAAGTATTTTGACAATACATAATCCCGCTATCGTTTACACTACAGGACTACCTAGTTCTGCAAGACTTCTATCCCTGCAGGGCTTCTAACACAATTTTACTAATTAACTCAGAAGTCATCCGGAGTACTCCAGCCCATTAACAGGTAGCCCCTATCAATTTCATCCCAATGAAAATTAACCTTGTCCCCAAGGATGAAATTTGGGAATTGACGCTGAAATGTCCTTTTTTTTCGTTAGTTCCTCTTGGCCGGTGGGTTCGTAATATTCATAATTTTGTAAGTTTGCTGCCTCATTCGGCTCCACGAGCAACACTCACAGCTCTCTGAGAGGACAAACTCTCTCATGGCTTGGTGTGTAAGTCTTGCACCACTTGAAACACAATTCTTCCGCTCGCAACGTCAGCTCGTTCGATGTGAGTCGAGAGAAACGCGAGCGCGTAGTAAACTGCTCTGAGGTTGATGCAACATCCGTTGAGTGGTCGACCGGCCGAGTTACGTGGTTGGCAAAAACCCTCTCGTTGAGCCTGTGATGGTGCTAGCTTGCGCACCGAACGAACGTGAAAAGCTAGGTTAGCGATGCCTTGAATTATCCCATCCCCTGATCTGTCTATGCCAAGGAAAAATTTCCACTAAATCTCTCGATAGCTCCATCGAGGTCTCTAGGTCCACTGGTCGGAGCACACACAACGAGTTGCTAATCGATGTTTTCAGTTCGGACATGAAGTAACCCAAATAGTGGGCGTCCGTCAACCCAGGGACCTGTCCGGCGTGTTGTAAAAACACGTCTACATATTCCTTTACGATTCTTGTTTGTTGAACCCTCGCCAATTTTTCGTATGGGCTTCCTTTGAATCGAGAATCAAACCTCGCCACCAAAGCTTCCGAAAACTCAGTCCAAGTCACATAATTGGGCTTCTGCCCTCGAAATCAGGTGATCCAATGCAGCACCCGATCCATCCATTGCTACCATTGCGGTCACCTTCAAACCCTCTACTGTGTCGTAGAGTTTAAACTGTTGGTTGACCCGAGCCAACCATGCGATCGGGTCTGCGCCTTCAAATGTTTGTAAATGCACCAGCGTCACTGTAGCGTGCATTTTTATCATGGCGTGCGACTCGAAACTCTCCTCATGGGAATCTTCCATCGAACTCAACTCTTGATGCGACCCGAGTTCTGTTTCAAGCTAGAATGACGACGAAGACGGTAGAACGGAGGTCGAGAGTGAGCCGAGGACGCACCGAGGGGTTCAGCCGTGAAGACTGGCTTGGTGTCGGACGACAGCAATTCTTGTCGGACGACAAGGAAGCCGAGGATCGATATTCTGCGGAACACGAGGCTGAGCACGAGCTGAAACCCGAACTGCGGGTTAACTGTCGGCCGACAGCATTTCCTGTCGGACGACAAGGAGCTGTCGGACGACACCCTATCATGTCGGACGACAGGTTCCGGGAGGAGGCGGATTTTAGGGTTCCGCGAGATTTATTGTTTTATTTCCTTTTTCCTTCATGTTTTAGTTTGCCTATATAAAGGCCTTGCTTTTTATTATTTGAGACATGACTTTGATGATGAATAAAGATATATTTTGTGAGTTTTATTAAATCTCTCTCGGGTTCGAATTCTACCCGATTATCCAAAGAATTCAACCGACGAATCAACGAGCCAGTCCAATCTCGTTTGTGTGTCTTCATCATCTCCGAATTATTGATTCAACGTCTCGTTGGGGTTTAGGGCTTCGAACCTAAATCATTCCGTGGGTTAGGATCAAGGGTTTTGGGACTTCCGCAAGGTATCCTTTTATTTATCGTTTCCGTTTCTTCGTTATTCTTCCACCTATCAATTCTATCCTAACGAGGTTCGTATCAGTTGGTATCAGAGCCCAGGTTCGGGTTCAAATTTATACGTAACCTCGTTTTGTTTTTCTTTCTTTCTTTCGTGTTTTCTTCTTTATTCTTCGTCTACTTCTTCTTTCTTGATTAAAAAAAATAAAAAAAATATATATATATATTTTTTTATTTTCGAATTTACTGTTCACCTTGACAAGTTACTGTTCATTCGATTCTATAAAAAAAAAATTAAATAAATAAAAAAAAAAAAAAAGAAAAAATTGGGCATAATTTGGTCGTTGGTTTTCGAGGGTTTTCGGGCATCGTATAGAGTCATCTACGTTTTCCGTGTTCCTTTGGAGATTTCCGATTTTTCCGCACTTTCTGTGTACTTTCCTTCCGACGAACGTTGTTGTGGTGTCGTGATTCGTGTGGTGTTGAGTTCGAAGCTTGAGAGAGAGGAAGTGAGAGAAACACGAGCGTGAGTGATTTACCATATTGAGTGATACACGAGAGTGGTGAGGAATTTTCTATTGTGTTTCTAACATTTTGCAGGATAGCTGACATGGATGTCACCCAAGCTGAGCTCATCATGGAGAAGGCGATGGCACGGTTCGAAGGATTGCTTAAATCGAAGATGAGAGTGGTGTTCGATCCCGGCATCGACGTGGATTTGAGGACAAATCCTCTTGAAGAGGAGGGGAATGATGCGACCCGAGTTCTGTTTCAAGCTAGAATGACGACGAAGACGGTAGAACGGAGGTCGAGAGTGAGCCGAGGACGCACCGAGGGGTTCAGCCGTGAAGACTGGCTTGGTGTCGGACGACAGCAATTCTTGTCGGACGACAAGGAAGCCGAGGATCGATATTCTGCGGAACACGAGGCTGAGCACGAGCTGAAACCCGAACTGCGGGTTAACTGTCGGCCGACAGCATTTCCTGTCGGACGACAAGGAGCTGTCGGACGACACCCTATCATGTCGGACGACAGGTTCCGGGAGGAGGCGGATTTTAGGGTTCCGCGAGATTTATTGTTTTATTTCCTTTTTCCTTCATGTTTTAGTTTGCCTATATAAAGGCCTTGCTTTTTATTATTTGAGACATGACTTTGATGATGAATAAAGATATATTTTGTGAGTTTTATTAAATCTCTCTCGGGTTCGAATTCTACCCGATTATCCAAAGAATTCAACCGACGAATCAACGAGCCAGTCCAATCTCGTTTGTGTGTCTTCATCATCTCCGAATTATTGATTCAACGTCTCGTTGGGGTTTAGGGCTTCGAACCTAAATCATTCCGTGGGTTAGGATCAAGGGTTTTGGGACTTCCGCAAGGTATCCTTTTATTTATCGTTTCCGTTTCTTCGTTATTCTTCCACCTATCAATTCTATCCTAACGAGGTTCGTATCAACTCTTCTCTGGGCTTCAAAATTGCTCGGAGCGCTGCGAAGGTGGCAACCACCTCCTTCAACTTAAACGTGTTGCAGCCATCTCCTTCAACTTAAACGTGTTCGCCGTCAATACAAATTGCATCACGGTCAATTGTAATAGAATTCGTACCGACCTCGCTCAACAAGTGAACCTCATCACTTTCAAGTTTCTCCAATCTGTTTGCGGTTGAACGAGTAGTCATAGCGCCGGTCCAAGTTAACTTGATTCAAGTCCTTGAATTCGGCAGGTCACGCCAATTGTTAGAAATATAGAGAAAAAAGAAAGAGAATGATATAAATAAAGAACAGAGAAAGAAAACAAATCAAACGGAACCGTCCTTGCTCAATTAGCCTCTCGACTCCCAATTAACTTTTATAATTCGATAATCCTTATTAACTCTATTGACACTTTATATTCTAATCATACTAAGCAGAAAAAAGAAATAAAAATAATCCTAAAGCGCAAACCCAGCAAAATCCTGAAGTCCATATATAACTATAATTAGAAAGACATAATTAATTAAATACTTCAGCCCATTAATAGGCTTCTCCCTATCAATGCCCCCTAAAAACCATTGATTATAGGTGAAACTAGCTCTCTAGATTTATAAAATTGGGTCTTTTTCACACAAATTCAATGTGGAATAACTCCCTTCAATGTGGAATAACTCAGAAGTGAATAACACATCAACTTTAACACACCTCATCTCTTGCGAGGCATAAACAAATCGATCCAACCTCAAAGAATGGTCGACCTCCAGACCGAGCTAACACACTCTAACGTCACAACAATGGATAGCCGAATCGATGGGCCGCATCAGAAGAAACATGACTCCGATACAATGAAATCAGAAGCGTGTGAGTCAAATCTCACTCCTAGCCTACGAAGACGGGAGAATGAGACCGAAGATACCTAGAAAAGTTTCATCCTAAAATCAATTGGCCATAAGTTGAGAACTCCCTAACATGTATAAGATGATCTCTAATTTCACAAATTCAATGTGAAACAACTCACAAGTCACAAGTGAACATCTCACTACATCAACTTTAACACGTGTGCTTACACATTCTAAAAATGGAAACATGATGCCCACTTACTACTATCGCTCCATGGGCACTCCAAATGACATTATATAGCACTCACGACCACCTAGCGGGTACAACTATGCTCCACTCGATCTTTGTTCACTTTGGTTTGGCTTCACAATCCCAACTATGAAAATATGCTATCTCAGATGCCTTAATCTTCAATTTTAATGAAAATAAAATTGAAAGTTCAATGGATAAGTGTTTTCCATTGGTTGAGGTGCTATATATATAGCAATATTTTTTCAATCTATACAAAGAAAAACATCATATAGAGTGATCAATTAATCCATAGCAATTTCTTTCTTTCCTTTTTCCTTTTAGACTACTATGTTTTGACCCAAGAATAATGTCCGAATCACCAACTAGGCCTGTTACCCAAAAACGAGAGGTTTCGACAGATGATGAGCAAGATAATCATGGATGAACTAAGTATGGGTATACTGAGTTACTGCTCGTAGTGCTAGCTTGAGCACCAAAACTGAAACTTGAGAGAAGCTCAGCCTGTGGGAAGGAACTATTGGACGGAACATCGAGCAGCAAATCTTGGTCACAGCTATCATCGCCAAAATCAGAACAAAAGAGGTTTTTCGGACTGAAGAAAGAGCAACCTTTATCTATTTTTATCTCCTCGTTGTGGCTTAACCCCGTCACAATACTTTCCGGACATTCCATCATTTCATTTGATCCTGAAACAAAAATCCAAAAAACAAACATAAGACATGATTCTACAAATACAATAGAAATAATAAAAATCTTTATCCGTGAAGATGATTATGCAGCAGTTGCTCCAATTTAATTACCTGGAAACTTTTGGTGAACTCTGTCCCGTGAATTTGTCACACTAAGTGAAGAATCAAAAGTTGCAAATGCATTTGATTTCACAGCTTCTGATTCGTCGATGACACTTTTACCTTTCGAATCCTGAGTACAAAAATAGGATTCAGAATAATACATTTTAACCCAAGAGTACTATTTTATGATCCAATACAGACCTTAAGGATCTTATATTGTTCCACCCATTTCGATTTTGTCAAATTGGACAGAATGAGTTTCCTCATGACTCTACAATCTTCAGTCTTGAGGCTAGTCGATGAGTTATCGAAAACTCCATCTGCAAGGATCTTCTGGAAGGACAACAAATTCTCCTTGAACTGAGGGCTTCCAAACATGCTTCTAAGACTGGCAATCAAATATGAGTTCCTGCTAAGAAACGTATGAAAGATATGTTAGCTTCTTAATAAAGATCACTCAATATTGGAGACTACTATTATCACTATATATATTATACAAGTCTCTTGAGATCTACAATATCACGGCATATATTGAAACGAAGCGGATACCATAATTTTATCGCCAAAAGTACAAACTTTTTTTAAACCGCGGTTAAGTTAAACAAAGAAAGTATGTTCTTAATGTTTGACACTACAGAAGGATAATGCTTACCTATCTGGAGATTCCAAAGTGTCGATAGGGGGCAAAAGCTTCAGCAACTGCTGTTGTTCGTCATTTGTCAAATGACTCAGAAACTTGTTTAAATTTACAATTTCCTGCATAAATACACACATAAAATGATTGTATCAGGTCACAAAAGCCTCAAACGTTTCAAGCATGAGTCAAGTTTATTAAATATCAGGAACATAAGTAAAAATCAGATGGTAACAGATAGCTATTAGATAATCGCACACAAGATACAGAAGAAGCATTACTTCAAATAGTAACTAGTTATGACATTTCTGCTACCATGGACACAAACACGGTCCAAATAAAATGTTGACCAGTCTTGGCATAATGAGAAAAGTTTTATTGTCACCACACCGATTAAGATGTCTTTACGACTTACTTCCAGGTCTATGTGACAGAGTGGCGAATCGTGATGGGCCAAAATCTGTGGTTTTTCAGGCTGATCCATGTCTCTGAATAACAAGATTACATAAACTAGTCAGTATACTACCAAAGACATAAACCGGAAAATATAGAAGAAATAAATATGAATCGTTTTGCCTGAAAATAAGCTAAAAAGTATTTAGAATCACACTAAATTATTCATACTATACTAAAGGTTAACATGAAAGCTTCTTCATAGTGTTATTGTAATAGATAAATGGCTAGAAGCATAACTTAAAAGTACCTTCTGCTTCGCTCTTCGTACACAGGATTCTGGGTACGTAGAGCACCAGTGTCTTCAATAAGAGCAGGGTAAGCCACCAGATGAGAACTAAACGCATGTCTCTTGTTATCAATTGAAAGGGAACTAGCTTCTGATTCTTCTTCTCGAGCAATGGAGTTTGGATGCCGAATAAGGACACTTCCATGACCAATCTCAACAGACACCATAGGTTTGTCACTCTCAAGAAGCAAATCCTCTTCTGAAGATGCAGACAAGCATGAAGACTGTTGTTCATGCCATATGGTATAAAGATCTTTAGTAAGTTTTTCTACTGGGGATGGCTTTGAACGAGGGAAACAGGTTCTCTTCCTAGACGGCACCATTGCATCCCAAACAACGGGTTGGGATGGACCTGCTAAGAGAAAAAAATGGACTGTCAATTGTAGACAGAAATAACTTTCAGTTTATAGATTTGTCCTATAATTATATATATAGTATGGTTACCAGTCAAATCACTTGCATCAGCACTGCCATTGTACGCACAGCTCTCCGTGTTTGATATAGCAGAGCCAGAACTTGATCTATTGCTTGTATCTTCGTCAAGTCCTCTTCGGAAACCTTGACTATGAGCAGGAGGAACTCCCCCGAATTCAGTGATACTGCCAATCTTCTTGCGCTTGAGAACCTTTGCTTCTTTGTTCTTAATCGGTAAGGTTTTCACCTTAGAAACCCCATAGTCCTCCATTTCGTCGGCTTCAGCTCTAGAATGTAGAGGTGCATAATTTTCCAGAGTTCCCTTGGTTCTCCAACGTGATCCACACGCATTGCAGAGCACTGGCTTCTCAGGAGGTCCATTACGCCAGAGAGGAGTGCCTGTTGAGTGAGTACATTTGTTAGTTACGATTCAACTTAAATCTTTATACGAAATGAAATTATTCAAAAGAGTTCTCGTGCATTCACATGGAAAGCCAGCAGCCAAATCGCATGCTAAATTTTCAATACGAAAAACAAAGTGCTAGATGTTCATAGAAGAAGCATGGGTTCTCTTTCTTATTATTTCAACAAAAGATACACGTCATTATCACTCTAGATAAACACAGATACAGTTGATTATTGCCACGACTCTTATCATTGATATCGGGTCTGAAATCCAAACATCAAAAAAACATTTTTAACTCAGAACAGACAACACGGTTATGGAATCATACCAGGAAAACCTGGCAGAAATGAATGAATGTAAACATTTTCAATCACAAAATATTAAATACCACTACGTCTTCAAAAACAAAGCAAAAGGTTTCTCATTTCTTCAAATAGATAACCCAAAGACAAGGTGATCGCAGGAAGAGTTAATTCAAAAACAGTTAAAAAGGATGCTACATCAAGAGCTGAATATGTGAGGGTAATGTCAGTAACTTCTGAAGACCTTGGCAAGTTGATCAAGTAATATACGGTTTTAAATAATCCTTCCAAACTCTCATTTAAAACCAAATGGTCTAACGAGTACCGGTAGTCGCCAGGTAGAGTTCCCAGTATCAATGCTAATTATAATTTCAAGACGCCACTCATTTTAAACACATGATTCTATTTGAATTAACTTGGCAATCATCACTAAACGAATGTGAGCATATGAAAAGTGTGTAAAATAGAATTGGCACCAAGAATATCGTATCGAAGGCCGTTTGCAGTAGGGGTTATCCAAGGTTTTCAAACATTAATTGCAAATGGATAGCACAAGAATATAGCCAGTGTAAACCATAAGACCACATTACATATGACATAGCATTGCACATATTGTCCTGCCATTATCGTCATTATCCGGAATATCGAGTAGATGAATTAAAACTAATCAATGCAAAAACCATTCCAAGAATATGACAAAATCCATTGCAAAAACCATTTCATCAGATAATTTGGGAAAATGAAATTTAAAATCTCACTTGTAACACCACAGTGATAGCAGGGCCCATGCTTTCCCATGTCTTTAATACTCTTATAGAAAAACCCAGAAGAATACCAACAGAATGAAAATAAATAAAAGCTGGGCAAAATCAGTTTTCTGTATATAAAATGAGTTTTCCAATAAAAAGATTTTAAGGTAAAAAATAAAGGGTTGATTCTTCTTGTATTAACCTTTCAAATTCATATACAAATAATTTTTATTTATTTTTTGTTTTTGCAATACACCCAGAAATAAAAACAATCAAATCAAACAAAAATAAAGTATTTGTTCTTGCAGTCCCAGAAAAGAGCACTATAAACACCGAGCTTTGCACAGTGAATGAAGGTGAAGAAAAAAAGGGTTTTTATAATTCATACAATATAATATTGAATTCCAATAAAAATGAAGAATGAAAAGCAGTGCAGGAATCTGAATAATTGGTTGAGAAGGGAAGGTGAAAATGGGAAAGGGGAAGAGGGGTTTGTTTCTGTGTATGACTTTCTTTCTTTCTTTTCTTTTTTGTATTGGGTGTGAAGTTAATGTTAAGCTTTCTTTAATATTCTATAAATCTATAAACATGTTACTACTATTTGATTTTTATTTTTTGTATTGCCCAATAAATAATGGTTAAAACACTTAAATAATCTTATTGTTTACCTTGTAAAAACATTACCACCTCTTCTGGTGTAGTTGACTACTGACTTTTCAATTCATCCAAATTCCTTTTTTTTTTCCGAAACCCATTAATTCACATAAAGAAAACGGAAATTCTTAAGGTCAAATTTATGATGTAAATATTATTAAACATTATCTTTTTGGACAACATGATCCCCTTAATTTTAAAAAAGTAATCCGAAACATAATATTTATATGAGTAGTAAATGAGATTGTAAAATCTTTTCAAAGAAACCATTGGAAAATGTAACAAGTAAGATCATTAGTACATAGTATATTTTTTTTTTCAAATCTCCTATGAAAACATATGGTTTTTTAATATCATAATAATGGATATTCTCAAAGCGCATTTTGAGCAGATCACTTAGTTGGTAATGAGTTTCACCGGTTTCTTGACATTCACTCGCAATTTGCAATTTCCGAGTTGAAATATTACTATTCTGTGCCTTAATTTACTTTTTTTTTGTGGTAGTATATTTTGTATTGGAGTATTTGTATTCATTAGAAGAAGAAGGAAGAAATAAAAAATCGAATAAATCGAATCTCGTGTTCAACACGATTTTTTTAAAACAATTTTGTCCTCTACGGGTACTATTGTTTCTCACAATACAACGATTACAAAACAAAACATTTACTTACGGCGAATTGAGATGTTGTTTGAAAAATATCAACGAAAGGTCAAAGAAATTGGGTAAACAAAAGAAAGATGAGAACGGTTGCTCAGAATATATCTGTATATTCTCATACATTTTCATGTTCATTCTTTCTCGTTGTCTTTTCTCGTGTATTTTTTAATACTAATCGAATGCTCTTATATAGAGAACGTACAGTTGAATGTTCGTTTAATGTAGATCGTTTGACCACAAAACATAACTTCTAAGCATTCAATCTATGACACCATTATTTAATTATTAAAAATTTAAAAATATAACTTATGCAAATAATAATAATAATAATAATAATAATAATAATAATAATAATAATAATAATAATAATAAAATTATATTATTATTATTTTATTATTTTGTTAAAAATAAAATAGCAATATTGTGTGTGTATTAAGGTACTCTTTTATATGTATCTATTTACACTTTGCATATTTTTTATACGAATACAATTTTTTTTTTGGAATTTTATTCCAATTAGTTAAATCTTTGAAATTTAATTTCTCATTCATACTACTCTAAATTGAGTTTATGAGATACCGAGTCATTCATACTACTCGAAATTGAGCGTATGAGATACTGAACTGAAGCTCTCTACGAGACGCTCATTTTCCAACAGTTGTGCTTTAAAATTTTCCACTCATTATTGGAAAAAAATCATAAATTTATATTTTAAATACTGATTTATTTAAATTAATATCATTATTTTTCACGTAACTCATTCTTTATTTACCTAACAATACATTTTTTTATTTATCTAACAATACTTATTATACACTTACTTTGTACTATTATTTAACACGTAAAAAACAATTTTTTAAAATTTTCATGAAAATTTAACTATGAAAAGTGTTGGGTAATGGGTATGGAGGAAGCAATTTCCAATGGCGGATAGGGATGTCAAATGGGCCGAGTCGGGCTAACACGGCCGAAGCCGAATTCAACTTTTTCGGTTTGGTTGAGCCGGTCCATTTTTTCATGGGCCGGAAATTCCTATAGCTGAACTCGATCTTAGATGACCACTCGGCTATCTTGACCAAATCATTTAAAAAAATAATAATAAACAATAAAATTATATATTAAAAAATAATAAATAATAAAGTTAAATCAATTGATTCTAAAAAATAATAAAATTATATTTTAAAATAATAAGAGTAATAAATAAAATTAAACTTACTAAAATAATTTTAAACAAAAAAAAATAATATTTTATTATAATAAAGTAATATTTATACAATAAAATTATAGGTAGATTAATGAATACAATAAAATGTTTCTTTATCTTAAATATAATCAAATTGTCTTTATAATTTAAATTTATTAGTCAAATTATCTATTTACAATAAATTTATAAAATATTAGCATGCTAATTAATTAATTGTATATAAAATATCAAAATCAATTAAAAAAAACGATATTAAACAAAATCAACAACAATAACAGTTGAATTTTTAAATATATAATATTTAATTATATTAATTAAATATTGAATGAGTATACAAAATTTTAGTTTAAATAATAATGTATAAAAACGTTAAATAAACAAATCAAACCGACCAATAAAATCGTGTCAAATCCAACCCAAAGTCGATTGCCCCAGTAGCCCAATAAGTGGTGCCAAAGTAGGCTTGATTTTTCAAGGGTCACCATAATTCATGGCTCAGCCCGTCCCAATAGTCGGGGGGTCGAGTCGACCTACTGGATTTGGACAATTTTGACAGATGACATGAAGAGATTTCTAATTGGCTATGAACAATTCATCTTTCTTCATTGTATGGGTGAACCTAACTATTTATATGTTGGGATTTGCGCCAAATTTCGTCGCTGCAAGAAACGATTACGAAAGACGAACGAAAATAAAAGAACACAAGAATTATAGTGGTTCACCCAAATAGACTACATTCACTATCGCCGCTGCAGATCTTTCACTAGAATAATAATAAATGACTCCGGGAGTTTACAAACGCACACACACGTATCACAGTATTATCGCTCTCGTCTACTCTCGGTATTCTAGAATTCTCACGATAATGCTCTCATACTAATTACATTGTTGGAGATTCCATTTATAAGTCTAAATACATGAGAAACCCTAATCCCAATTTAAGTAGGAGTCCACGCCGAAAAAGGACACAAAAACGCGTTAGTTTCCGCATAAGCCAAAAAGCTGCTGCTGGAATTTCATGGGTAGCGACCGCTACCCCCGCGCTACCCAGACCGCTACGCTGAGCGCTCCTTGCTCGCTGTCTTTGGTTGGTCGGGGTCTGGACAGGACCAGCGACCGCTGGTCCTAGGGCACCGCCCGCTGCCCTTCTGTGGCGGTCATCTCCTTCGATCGTCTTCTCCGATCGTCTTCTTCGTCCTTCTTTCGTCTCGATTCGACTCCATCTCCCAACAATCTCCCACTTGGAGGCGAATCCTGATCACCTCCCACTGCAGCGGCATCCCCGGTCCTCACCAACATCGCCCAGTCAAAGTTTCCACCAACTTCGACGCATCGTGACTTCTCAGGTTCTTCCAAGCTTTCTTCACATTGCCATCTCCGTTAACCCTCTCATCACCTCGCAAATCCTTTTCGAACCTCCGAAACCCCAACATTGAAACCAAGCTTCTCAAAGCTCCCAAACGTCGCTTCCCCGAATTGATTGTGAAACGGTTAACTCCCACTGAATGGTCAACGTTAGCATTCGCATGCCCATCGTCTATTCCCGACGACCTTTTTCGAAATCCTCCAACATTCTCTATGCTAGCCTCACGATTCTCTTGTATTCTTCTCTTCGTTTTCAGAATCCTAATCACCGGACTCTCTCCAAAACGATCCCCAGAGATGCACTCAAATCGTCTAACAACTCCCACCGCATGGGAAATGTCGAAGTTCTTATCAATGCTCTTCTAAATTTTCATAAGACTTCTTCCAGCATAGTTGCAAGGAATCTTACCCGAACGCATTACCTCGTCTCTTACCAACGAGTTACTCTTTGACAATAACGAGCTCATCTCGTTTCTCATTGTCCTATTGCTCGCATTTTTAGCCAGCATTGCTACGTCATCTCGCTTTGAAAGCATATAATTGAACATCGAGACCTTCTCCGATTGGTCTACATGGGCCACATCTACCGGAACATATCCCAAATCATATCTCAGCTCTCCATCTTCCGATTCTCTCTCAGCTACCGAGAATCGTACTCTTCTCTGCTTCTCGAGACACGGACTCCGATCCATATGAGGTTCCTCCGAACACACTTTTGGTTGCAACCTTTTTTCGCTCATATAACCCAACCCACAATGCTCAGGCTCCTTGGTGTCATCGGCCACACCAATATCACGACCACAAGTCGTAGTGTAAAGGGTACCCGTCCTTCGACCATGAGAAATAATCATCGCACCCTTTGACACCTTCCAGGATCCATTCTCGAACGTAACTTCGTGTCCGCCCTTATCAAGCTGGCAAACCGAGATCATGTTTCCCCACAGCTTCGGCACACACCTTACATTCGACAGCTTCTACGTCTGCCCAAATGACATCTTCAATCTCACGTTACCAATGCCCACGACGCCCAAGGTCTTTCCATCCGCAAGATAAACCTTACCGTGATCTCCGGCAACGAAATCCTCCATGCCGTTACGTCTCGTCGTTGTGTGAAACAATGCTCCCGAGTCAAGTACCCAAGAGTCTCCGAGAGGCTCAGAAGATGTTAGCAAGACATCTCCACTCTCGTCTTTTTCCGTCACCGCATTTGTCCCGCCTCCGATCCCCGAAAGCTCTCCACAATGCCTCTTTAAGTGACCGATTTTTCTGCAATTCCACCACTTAAATTGCTTCTTCTTTCGGTTGCTCGAACTCACCCTTCCACTGCGTTTGAAATCCCCATGGGATACTCACCTCGGCTCATGGAAATGACCGACGTAGTCGAAGTAGATGCTTCCCCGAGATCCCTCCTCCGAACTCCCTCGGCAAGGAAGCGGTCCCTCACATCTTCAAGCTTCAACTTCTCACCTCCCATCGAATCACCCAACGCCTTTCTCATCGGTTCCCATCTAATCGGTAGCGATGCCAATAAGATCAGGGCCAGGACTTCATCATCAACCTCGATCTCAAACGAAGTCACTTCTTTGACGACAGCGTTGAACACGTTCACATGAGTCGCAACCACACCATCGTCTTCCATCTTCAAATGGAACAACCTTTGCAAAAAGGCCACTTTGTTCGTCACCGATGGCTTCTCGTACAAGTCGGACAAAATTTTCATCATCCCCGCGGTCATCTTTTCATTCATCACCTTCTTGACAACGTTTTCCGACAACGTCAAACTGATCAATCCGAGTACTTGTCGATCAAGGAGGAGCTCAATCTGCCTCGCTCGTCTCTTCCGGCGTCACGCCTTCCAACGATAGATGAATTTTCTTCTCGCCCAGGTACTTCTCGATTTCCATCCTCTAGGATGCGAAATCCAGACCATCAAATCTCGTAACTCCAAGGTTCGTCAAATCGCTCATCATTTCTTCGATTGCCCAGCTTTTCCACCAAAGCTCTGATACCAGTTGTTGGGATTTGCGCTCAATTCCGTCACTGCAAGAAACGAATACAAAACACGAACGAAAATAAACGAGAATAAAAGAACATAAGAATTATAGTGGTTCACCCAACTAGGCTACGTCCACTCTCGCCTCTGCAGATCTTTCACTAGAATAATAATAGACGACTCTGGGAGTTTACAAACGCACACACACGTATCACAGTATTCTCGCTCTCGTCTACTCTCGGTATTCTAGAATTCTCACGATGATGCTCTCATACTAATTACATTATTGGAGACTCCCTTTTATATATAGGCCTAAAGACATGAGAAATCTTAATCCCAATTTAGGTAAGAGTCCTTGCCGAAAAATGACACAAAAACGTGTAACTTTCCGCCCAAGCCAAAAATCCGTTGTTGGAATTTCATGGGTAGCGACCGCTACCCCCGCGCTACGCTGAGCGCTCCTCGCTCGCTGCCTTTGGCTGGTCGGGGTCTGGACAGGACCAGCGACCGCTGGTCCTAGGGCAGCGCCCGCTTCCCTTCTATGGCGGTCATCTCCTTCGATCGTCTTCTCCGATCGTCTTCTTCGTCCTTCTTTCGTCCCGATTCGACTCCATATCTCAACATTATATACAACACTCATCCATGTTTTAGAAAATTTTCTTTTAATCTTTATCCAAAAATTTCTTTTAAACTTTATCCACACACAAGATTTCCAATAGGAACAGTTAGTAGTATCCAGTCGGAAAGCTTAGCAACATTTGCAGATTCATCCTTGTTATAAAATGTGTGTTGGCCCATTTACTGGTGTCGGCCCATTTAACTGAAGCAGCCCAGCACCCACTGCAGCCCAACCCACTCTGATTCTTGGCCCATTTGTCATCAGCCCAGTCCCTGTGGGCTTTGACTTATCCTGACCCTTGATCCCTTTTGGTAAGTGGTGGCTTAATCCTGTCCCTTGATCTCTCCTACTTATTACACCCTTCACCCGCAACCCTAACTCACTCCATTCAGCTGATACTGTGTGTAAACCCTACCTCTACTGTGTGCGATTTCTGATCCCTCACCTTCTTCACCTTCTGTGGTGTTATGTGGTGTAGATCTGTGAGATCCTTGTGTGAGTGAGGGCTGTGAGTGAGAGTGTGAGAGAGCTGTGCATTGTGGGTGCTGCTGGCAAGGTTTCTGTGTTCTCCCCTCGTTTGGTGGCGCCTGGTGAAGTTGCTGTGATTGCATCTTCACAGTCCTGAGCCGAAGCTCAACCCTCTATCTCTTTTCTCTTCTCTGTCTCTGATTTATATATATATACATATATATTCCGCTGCATGTGCCCTTGTACTCCATCCAAGCCCAGATCCTGATATACAGACTGGTTCTCCTTCGAGATCCATTGACTGTTGTGGTCTGGGATCTTGCTATGGTTTTAGGGCTTGAACAGATCTGACTTGGTTGATTTGTTTGTGTTTTGCAGGTGTCCGAGGCTCGCCGTTGAAGCGCGGAGTTACAACAGTGGTATCAGAGCAACTGCTCCGTGCTCCGGTAACGGTCGGCAACCGGTGAAGCAGATCTGTGCCTTAGGGTTTCAGATCTGCAAGAATCTGCGAAGGTCGTCCCGAGCCCGACACCGCAAGGAGACCCAGGTAGCAGATCCGAATTAGGTGTCCCCAGCCATTGTAAATCCGGGATTTCATCACCCCCTTGGCTGTAAGGTTGGCACCCGGATTGTTGGAGTTGTGTACTTAATGTCTAGATTTAAGTATCGGTAAACTCCCCGTCATAGCATTTTACCTATTTAATTAATAAACAATTATTTGCAATTAATTATTATTAATTAATTATGCAAAATATAGTCCTGGATTTTATACGTTGTAGTTAGTATGGTGTGTCGGGCCCACACAGAAGATCATACTATCGGTTACTCGTATTTAATCAAACAGTTGCTCACGACCTAGATGGACACGGACCAATCCATCGATATAGTCGTTGTGTGAGAGAGAAAATAATTTATCTTAATTATTTTATCACACTTGTACACTTGGTGTATTGGGCGGATCAGCTTGAGATTTATTGATTAGGATTGCCTTGGATAATCAATTTAAATCTCAGAGTATTTTATTCTTAATCCCTGATATTATTGCGGGTGTGTATATTTAATATTAGAGACTTTGATTTTCCAAAGGAATTAACCGATTTTATTATTGGGTTAATTACCGGTAAAATTGGGTCGCTATATTTTATATATGACATGCCGTGAATACTTGACGGGAAAGTGTATCCCGGAAGGGTTGATAATATCCCCGAGATGAGTTCATAAGGAATTATTGTGTAAACCTCATGAGTGAATTCGTTCCGCACAATAATAAAGGTTGAACGGTACTAGTCTCGGATATAAGATATGAATATTATTTATTGAGCAATAAATAAATTTATTCATGGATATTTAAATCTTAAATACACGGAATAAATAATACTAATCGGAGAAATATTATTTGATATAATATGGATTAATATTGGGAGTGCAATTTTATTTATATAGTGGAAAATAAATAAAATTTAATATTGATAAGGATTAATGGATTTGGGTTTGAACCCAATTTAATCTTCAATATTTAGAAGCCCAATATTTAGTCTCCTTATGATCCCCTACGTAGCCTATATAAGCACTACATGGTCTTCACAATTCATTAACCTAAGATACGCCAATCATAAAGTCTTGAAGAGTGAAGGAGATCCATAGGAATCCGATAGATCGTCGCCCACACGACGTTCGGACGAAGTGCGAGGAATACGTAGGAAGATCGCAAGGTCGTCAATCGATTTCGTTTCTCCGTACAACGAATCGAAGGTAAAATCATAAACCCCCTTTTATGATTTATGTGTTCGTTGATTGTGATATATACATGAACGCACGATCCGGGAAAACGACGAACCTCGGGGACGGGGATTCGAGATCCCCGGCGAGGATCGAGGGAGCGGCCGAACCCTAGGGTTCGACCGCCGCGTGCGCGCGACGAGGGGCGAGCCCCGGCTGGATGCCGGGGCATGCGATCGACTTCAGTCGATCGCTGGGGTGCCACGGGCTGGTGCCGTGGCGGACCCCAGCCGCCCTCGACGGCGGCGTGCGCAAGGGAGGAGCCCCGGCTGAAGCCGGGGCGAGCGATCGACCGCGTGGTCGATCGCGAGGGAAAGCCGCGGCTGATGCCGCGGCGGGTCAGCCTAGGGCTGACCGCCCTCCTCCTGCGAAGGTGGTGAGTCGCCGGAATCACCACCGGGGGCTGCCAGGCAGCCCCAGCGATCGCCATACGCGGCGACCGCGAACCCCGCGGATGGGGTTCGGCTAGGGTTTAGCCGCGGGTTCATCCCGCGGCGATGCTCTCGTCGAGCCCGGTTCTTCGCGTGTGGTTCGCGTTCGTAGTTTCCGACTCGCGGGGGATTTCGGCTGGGGGCGGGCTGCGTGTCTTCGGGCTCGTAGTCTCCAAAGGTCGGACTCCTGCGGATGAGTCGGTGTTCGTGTAATCTCCGGCGACGGGCTTTCGATCGGGTTATCGGTTCCGCAAAATTTTTGATAGCCCGGGACATCGAATCCCAGCAACTGGTATCAGAGCGTTTGGTTTCGTGTTCATGTATATATTCGATTATTGTTCTACCTTGCAGGATTTCCGGCTATCATGGTTAATTTAATTATTGCTTAATTTATTATCATGATTATTAAACTCTCGGACATGTCGAGATTCGTTTTTATGTGGTTGAATGTTTGTAATAGTAAAAATTCGGGGGTTGACCGAATTTAGGATTTATTATTACGTTCTTTATTTTCCGGAAAATGTATAGGGTCGATTTCATGTATAGAATCGATACCGGAATTGTAATTTAAATTATTGTAATTTATTTTACGTTGGTTCGATGATGAGTCGATCGCCGGAAGACGAAGAAGTGACGAGGAAGCTAGGGCTAGGGATCGATCCCATGATGGTGGTCGATACATGGCCTAGCCGGCGTGGCTAGGCGGCGGCGCCGCCCCTCCCCTGGTGTCCGGCCGGTCGATCATGGTGGGGATGGCATGGGGTCTCCCAATCCCATGCTATTCCTACCAAGATATTACTTTCCTAATTAATTCGGATTTTTCCTATTTGAGTGTTCTCCTTTTGGAAACTCTCATGGATTAGGAAAAGAATTAATTTGAATTAATTTTATTCCTATTGATTTATTTCTTCATGGAATTATTCAAAGATTAGGAATTTAATTAATTTAGTACTAAATTTATTTTTCCTATTTGATTATTCCTACTCATGGGAATATTCATGGATTAGGAATAAAAATAAATGGAAAGTAATAGTCCTAATTTATTTTTTATTTCCTTGTTCTATTATAGATATCTTCTAGAATATTCCAAGTTTTACTTGGATAGATTATTCTAGAGATTTAATAGAATTAGAAAGGAAAATAAAAAAAAAAAAATATTAATAATATTTAATTTTATTTTTGATATATTCAATTGACTTAATTTTCGAATTAAGTAACTTTTGGATTAATTGAAAATAAATAGATTTAAATATTGGAAATTAATATTCTCGTCACATGGAGCATTCAAGAAACGAAGACTGAAGACTAGAGGATGCATATGAAGATAAAGCCATGATAGTCGGGAAAATAATTCTCTAGCATTATTTTGACTATGTGATCTATGTGCTTTATTGTTTACATGCATGCTATATGTGTTTATTTTATGCACTAGATAGCGTATCCCTTTATCGTAAAAAGCTAAGTGGGAGAGGGGATGGAAACATTCCCATGGTCTCCATCACTGTTCTCTTGGTGACTTTTATGGACTTTCGAAGTTCATATAGACAAGTCATTGGAGGAGAATTCTTGTAATTCCTCTTACAGGAAACATTGATCAAGTTTATCAAACAATGCCTAATTTGTCTTTCCAAAACTGATTTCAAGTCGACTCATTCTCACCCCGGGGAGTGGAATGGAGCCAGAGCCACTTGGTCATGTAGAGGACACAAATTAGAGACCTTCGTACCATTCTTTGATAGATGGATCGATTGTCTGCTCGGCTCCCTCATTTATGAGAGATAGGGTCGTTCGCATGGTGAATCACTGGTTAGAAACTTCGAGTTTCACTTATGATTCTCCGCGTCTTGATTTACAACATCAAATGCATCAAGTAATTGGATTTCAATTATATAAATCTATTTGGTGTAGTAAACGTCCACACGAACGTGGCTTGCTATACTGAATGAGATTTTAGAATAATTGATGTAGACAGTTATAGGAGATTGTGAGGGATTGCGAGTTATCGTAAACGTCCACACGAACGTGGCTTGCGGTGACATAACAATTCTAAACGATTCACCTTAGTACTGAGTGATGGTTTACACTTAGGTACGCTTTATAGTATTCTTCCCAACGAAGTAACGCTATAATGATGTACGACCGAAGCAAACCTAATTGCTAAATCATTTGGGTGGGTAAACGTCCACACGAACGTGGCTTGCTTTACCTGATGGGATTTTAGACGCAATTAGTGATTTAATGATATTATTTGAGGGAGATAATGTCGGACATTAAATTGATTGTTTGTTTACATGTGCTTATAGGTTTATAGAATAGTTATGAATCCACTTTCTGTGATACTCAAGGAACATAAACTCACTGGTCCCAATTATATTGATTGGAAGAGAAATTTGGACATTGTCCTGACTGCTGGAGAGTACAAGTTTGTACTCTCTGATAAATGCCCTGCTGAGCCCACGGCTGCCTCAACTGATGAGGAAAAGGCAACATATCGGAAGTGGAAAAAGGCTGATGAAATGGCTAGGTGCTATATTTTGGCTTCCATGTCAAATGTACTCCAAACCCAACATGAGCCGATGGACACTGCCCGGGATATGATGACTAACCTCAAGGAGATGTTTGGGGAGCAGGATCGTGCGGCAAGGCAAGAAGCCATGAGAGTCCTCATGTCGACTACTCAGTCTGAAGGAACGCCCGTTGGGGAGCACGTTCTCAAGATGATGAGTTTGTTGAATGAACTTGAGGTCCTAGGAGCTTCGATTGATGATGAGACGCAAGTCGACATCATACTCCAGTCTCTGACCCCTAAGTTTGAGCAGTTTCGTATGAGCTATAATATGGGTAAACTATCTTATAGCCTTGCGCAACTCCTGACTGAACTGAAGGCGGCAGAGGGGATCTACAAGAAGGGCAAGTCTCAAGCGCTTGTGGCTACCAAGTCCAAAAGCTTGAAAGCTATTGGAGGTAGGGGCAAGAAAAGGAAGCAAGCCATGAAACCCAGTGGTGCCAAGAGGAATGGACCACGAGTGGGGGCTAGTAAGCCAAAGGGCAAGTGCTTCCGATGCAACAAGTCTGGACACTGGAAGTCTGAATGTCCTCTCAGAGGTACGAATTTTTCTTTAGTCGTAAAAACATAGTCAGCGGTATTATCTACCAGAATTCTGGTGTGTAGATATGGAACCACTGACGGTATGTGCATTATTTTAAATGCAGGGGTTCCAGAAAACCCGGCGACTTAGAGAAGAAGAGTTCGAGTCTACATGGGCGAAGCTGTTGGGGTAGCAGCGGTTGCAGTGGAAGACATTTATCTGTTTTAGGATTTCATTTCAGTTATTGCTTTATGTACCCCTTTATTTTGAAAAAGAACTTTTGTTCTGGTTTTCTTTATTATTAATGGATATTTTATTTCTTTAATCATTTGATGGTTTGGATAAGAAATAATGATGATATCTATTCTGGTACATTAGATAGCAATATGAGAATGATGAATCCTTAGTCTACCACGATGCAACAAACCGTTATGTATAACTTGTTTTACTTATTAGATGTATTTCTCTTATCAATCATTATACTTGTGAATTCTTGAACTTGGTAGTATCTATTCAAAAGGGATTCAAAAGGTCGAAATTGATTTGATCAATTATAGTTGGAGGAATGGACCTCCCGACCTAAGAATCGATCTTGAAAGATGATACAACTGAGTTAACCTTTCTGGATAAAGGATGGAATTCGGACAAGTATTGAAAATGATTTATGATTAATGCCGTGACATGTGTAATTAGAAAGGTACGAGTCGTTCTTTCAAGAATACTCGAAGATGGATTAGAATACTTGATGTGCCATAAAAGCGGAGTGTTTTCAACACAAAGCCATTATGGGGAACCTTCAAAGTATATCCATTGGAAGCCTGCGACTTGTTCGCGGAGGCTATCACCTATCTAAATAACACATAGCATAAATCAAAGATTGAGATTAAGTCTCAAACGACTACACCATACACTGATGTGTGGACATGGTGTGTCAGAAATAAGAGATGAGATTCTAATAGTAAAAGGACAAGTTTGTTCGGAACTACCTGTGTTCTATGGATATTTCTGGATACAACAGCACATTCAATGTGATTGTAGAATATCCTAGAAGAGCAAGTAATTGTATGTTCAATAGTGCTACGAACCAGATGGGTGTCCTCGCCCGGTTCTTAGAGGAAGACTATTAGATGAACTACAATGCCCTAACTGACAATGTACTTCAAATAAGGAAAGGAAAGACTGAGAACCAGCCTAACCGAGTAGCGGTACACCACTAACTGTGTTGGAGTTGTGTACTTAATGTCTAGATTTAAGTAACTGTAAACTCCCGATCATAGCATTTAATCTATTAAATTAACAAACAATTGTTTTGCGTTTAATTATTATTAATTAAATATATGCAAATTATAGTCCTGGATTTCATACGTTGTAGTTAGTATGGTGCAAGCATGGGCGCACAGAAGATCATACTATCGGTTACTCGTATTTAATCAAACAGTAGCTCACGACCTAGATGGACACGGACCAATCCATCGGTATAGTCGTTGTGTGAAAGAGAAAATAATTTATCTTAATTATTTTATCACACTTGTACACTTGGTGTATTGAGCGGATCGTTGAGATTCATCGATTAGGATTGCCGGCGATAATCGATTCGAGTCTCAGTGTATTTTATTCTTAATCCCCGATATTATTGCGGGTGTGTATATTTAATATAAGTAACTTTGATTTACCAAAGGAATTAACCGATTTAATTATTGGGTTAATTTCCGGTTAAGTTGGGTCACTATATTTCATATATGACATGCCGTGAATAATTGACCGGACAGTGTATCCCGTAAGGGTTGATAATATCCCCGAGATGAGTTCATAAGGAATTATTGTGTAAACCTCATGAGTGGATTCGTTCCGCACAATAATTAAGGTTGAATGGTACTAGTCTCGGATTAAAGAGATGAATAAATTAATTAGCAATAAATTAATTTTATTCATGGATATTTAAATCTTAAATACACGGAATAAATAATACTACCGGAGAAATATCATTTGATATAATATGGTTTAATATTGGGAGTGCAATTAATTTATATAGTGGAAAATAAATTAATTAATATTGATAAGGATTAATGGACTTGGGCAGTGGGCTCAATTTAATCTTCAATATTGGAAGCCCAATATTCCACCTCCTTTAGATCCCCTACGTAGCCTATAAAAGCACTACATGGCCTTCATAAATCATAAGACAAGATTATCATACTTGATATTCTAGAGAGTTGAAGGAGATCCATAGGAGTTCGATAGATCGTCGCCCACCCGACGTTCGAACGAAGTGCAAGGAATACGTGGGAAGATTCAAAGGTCTTCAACTTGATTTCGTTTCTCCGCACAACGAATCAAAGGTACAATCATAAACTCCTTCGTGTGATTTTATGTGAATTAAATTGTGATACGTACATGAACACAAGATCCGGGAAAACGATGAACTTCGGGGACGGGGATTCGAGATCCCCGGCGAACGTTCGAAGGACCCTCGGCTGGGAGCCGAGGGGTGCGATCGAACCTAGGGTTCGATCGCGGCGATCCGCGCGAAGGGACCCCGGCTGGACGCCGGGGCGAGCGGTCGAGCTGGGCTCGATCGCGGGGGCGAGCCGCGGCTGTTGCCGCGGTGGTCAGCTGGGCTGACCGCCCCTCCCGACGGCGTGGGCGGTGAAGTCGCCGGACTCACCGCCCCGGGGCTGCCGGAGCAGCCCCACGCGATCAAGCGATCGCGAACCCCGCGTCGGGGTTCGGCTAAGGTTTAGCCGCGGGTTCATCCCGCGGCGATGCTCTCATCGAGCCCGGTTCTTCGCGTGTGGTTCGCGTTGGTGATTTCCGACTCGCGGGAGACTTCGACTGGGGGCGGGCTGCGTGTCTTCGGGCGCGTAGTCTCCAAAGGTCGGACTCCTGCGGATGAGTCGGTATCCGTGATCGTTTTCCGGCGACGGGATTTCGTTCGGGGTTATCGGTTCCGCAATTTTTGATACCCCGGATATCGATTTCCAGCAACTGGTATCAGAGCATTTGGTTTCGTGTTCATGTATGTATTCAATTGTGTTCTACCTTGCAGGGATTCCGACTATCATGGTTTAATTGATTGTTAATTATTCGTTTAATTAATTGCTATTTTATTTACCATGATTGTTCGTTTATTAAACTCTCGGACATGTCGAGATTCGTTTTGTGTGGATGAATGCTTGTAATAGTAAAAATTCGGGGGTTGACCGAATTTAGATTTATTATTATTGTTTTATGTTTTCCGGAAAGTGTATAGGGTCGATTTCATGTATAGAATCGATACCGGAATTGTAAATTTATTTCTTGTAATTTATTTACGTTGGATCGATGCCGAGACGACCGCCGGAGAACGCGTGTGACGAAGATGAGCGGGAGGACTAGGGATCGATTGGATCGATCCCATGATGATGATGATCGAAGGGGGCGAGGGGGCTGCCCGCGGGGATCCTTGGCCACGCCGGCCACCGGTGGTGGTGGCGCGTGGGCTGAGGTGGCGGCGGCGCTCCTTCCCGGCCGGCGATCAAGGTGGGGGCGCGGGGTCCTCGTGATCTCGTGTTCTTCCACCATAGATTCACTTTCCTAATTGATTCGGTTTTTCCTATTTGAGTTTTTCCTTTTTTTTGGGAATTCTCATGGATTAGGAAAAGAATTAATTGGAATTAATTTTATTCCTTATTCTATTATGGAAGTCTTCTAGAGTATTCCGAGTTCTACTTGGAATAGGATCCTAGAGATTTAATAGAATTAGAAAGGAATAAAAGTTGATTTAGGATTGATTTATTTCCTAATTGATTATTCCTATTTTATGGGAATTTTCATAGTAATGGAAATTAATTAATCTTGGAAAGTAGAAGAGTCCTAATTTATTTTATTTCCTTATTCTATTATAGAAGTCTTCTAGAATATTCCAAGTTCGACTTGGATAGATTATTCTAGAGATTTAGCAGAATTAGAAAGGAGAATAAATAAATAAAAATATTAATAATATTTAATTTTATTTTTGATTTATTCGATTGACTTAATTTTCGAATTGAGTATCTTTTGGATTTATTAAAAAATAAATAGATTTAAATATTGGGATTAATATTCTCGTCACATGGAGCATTCAAGAACGAAGACTGAAGACTAGAAGAAGCATACGGAGATGGAATAAAGCCATGATAGTCGGAAAAATAATTTTTTCTAGCATTATTTTGACTATGTGCTATGTGCTTTATTACTTGTATGCATGCTTATGTGTTTAATTATGCATTAGATAGCGTATCCCTTTGTTATAAAAAGCTAAGTGGGAGAGGGGATGGAAACATTCCCATGGTCTCCATTACTGTTCTCTTGGTGACTCTTATGGACTTTTGAAGTTCGTATAGATGTGTCATTGTAGGAGAATTCTTGTAATTCCTCTTACAAGAAACATTGATTAAGTTTATCAAACAATGCCTAATTTGTCTTTCTGAAACTGACTTCAAGTCGACTCATTCTCACCCCGGGGAGTGGAATGGAGCCAGAGCCACTTGGTCATGTGGATGACACAAATTAGAGACATTCGTACCATCCTTTTAAGGTGGATCGATTGTCTGCTCGGCTCCCTCATCTAATGAGAGATAGGGTTGTTCGCATGGTGAATCACTGGTTAGAAACTTCGAGTTTCACTTATGATTCCCCGCGTCTTGATTTACGAAATCGAATGCTTCAAGTAATTGGATGTCAATTGTAAAAATCTTTTGGTGTAGTAAACGTCCACACTATCGTGGCTTGCTGCATTGAATGGGATTTTGGAACGATTGATGTAGACAGTTATAGAAGAAAGTGAAGGATCGTGTGTTAACGTAAACGTCCACACTATCGTGGCTTGCGGTGATATGCGAGTCCCAAACAATCTTCTTAGATACTGAGTAATGGTTTACACTTAGGTACGCTCTATAGTATTCTTCCCATCGAAGTAACGCTATAGTGATGTACGACCGAAGCAAATCTAATTGCTAAATCATTTGGATAGGTAAACGTCCACACTATCGTGGCTTGCCTTATCTGATGGGATTTTAGATGTAATTAGTGATTTAATGATATTATTAAAGGGAGATAATATCGGATATTAAATTAATTGTTTGTTTAAATGTGCTTATAGGTTTAGAGAATAGCTATGAACCCACTTTCTATGATACTCAAGGAGCATAAGCTCACTGGCCCCAACTATATTGATTGGAAGAGAAATTTAGACATTGTCCTGACTTCGGAGGAGTACAAGTTTGTACTCCATGAAGTATGCCCTGCTGAGCCCACGGCTGCCTCAACTGATGTTTGGGGAGCAAGATCGTGCAGCAAGGCAAGAAGCCATGAGAGTCCTCATGACAACTACTCAGTCTGAAGGAACGCCCGTTGGGGAGCACGTTCTTAAGATGATGAGTCTGTTGAATGAGCTTGAGATCCTAGGAGCTTCTATTGATGATGAGACGCAAGTCGACATCATACTCCAGTCTCTGACCCCTAAGTTTGAGCAGTTTCGTATGAGCTATAATATGGGTAAACTATCTTATAGTCTTGCGCAACTCCTGACTGAACTGAAGGCGGCAGAGGGGATCTACAACAAGGGCAAGTCTCAAGCGCTTGTAGCTACCAAGTCCAAAGGCTTTAAGCCTGGTGGAGGTACGGGCAAGAGGAGGAAGCAAGCCTGGAAACCCAGTGGTGTCAAGAAGACTGTACCACGAGTGGGGGCTGTAAAGCCAAGGGGAAAGTGCTTCCGATGCAACAAGTCTGGACACTGGAAGTCTGAATGTCCTCTCAAAGGTACGAATTTTTCTTTAGTCGTAAAAACATAGTCAGCGGTATTATCTACCAGAATTCTGGTGTGTAGATATGGAACCACTGACGGTATGTGCATTTTGAATGCAGGGGTTCCAGAAAACCCGGCGACTTAGAGAAGGAGAGTTCGAGTCTACACGGGCAAAAGCTGTAGAGGAGGCAACTGTTGCGGTGGAAGACATTTATCTGCTTTAGTAGTTAAATAGGATTTCATTTCAAGTTTATTGCTTTATGTACCCTTTATTTTAGAAAGAACATTTTGTTCTGGATTTCTAATATTTCATGAATGGATATTTTATTTCTTTAATCATTGGATGATTTTGATAAAGAAATGATGGCATTATCTA
This sequence comes from Euphrasia confusa, assembly GCA_954870475.1. Lineage (NCBI taxonomy): Eukaryota > Viridiplantae > Streptophyta > Magnoliopsida > Lamiales > Orobanchaceae > Euphrasia > Euphrasia confusa. The sequence goes on along the minus strand of OX940951.1, from coordinate 38,537,347 downwards.
TTCTGGTACATTAGATAGCAATATATGAATGATAGATCCTAAGTCTACCACGATGCAACGAACCGTTCTATAACTTGTTTTACTTGATTAGATATATTTCTTTATTAAATCATTATTCTTGTGAATTCTTGTACTTAGTAGTATTTTCAAATAAGATTCAAAAGGTCGAAATTGATTTGATCAATTATAGTTGAAGGAATGGACCTTCCGACCTGAGAATTGAATTTGGAGGATAATACATCTAAGCGAACCTTTCTTAATAAAAGATAGAATTCGGACTAGTATTGGAAATGATTAGATATGCAGACACATGTGTGAATGAGAAAGGTACGAGTAGTTCTTTCAAGAATACTCAATGATGGATTAGAGTACTTAAATGTGCCATAAAAGCAAAGTGTTTTGACTAGTCAATGGACGCAAAGCTATTATGGGGAACCATTAAAGTATATCCATTAGAAGCCTGCGACTCGGTCGCGGAGGCTATCACCTATCTAAATAACACATAGCATAATCAAAGATTGGGATTCAATCCCAAAGGGCCGCGCCATACACTTACGTGTAGAGGTGGTGCGTTAAAAATAAGAAATGGAAATCTAAAAGTAAAAGAGAACAAGTTGTTCGGAACTACCTATGTTCTATGGATATTCCTGGATACAAACATATTAAATATGGTTGTAGGATATCCTAGATGAACGAAGTATTGTGTATTCTATAGTACTATGAACCAGAGGGACGTCTATCGTTCGGTTCATAGAGAAAGACTATTAGATGAACCACAAAGCCTGAACTGAATTAATACCTTGGAATGAGAAGAAGGACAAAAGACTGGGAACCAGCCAAACCGAGTAGAAGTACACCACACACTGCACCTATTGTTATTACTGTTATACACCGGGACGCCATTGCAGTGGGAGGTTGTTGAACAACCGGAGATATGCATAAGACTAGAGGAGTTCGGACTCTGGATCTAGTAAACATGAAATCGATCCCTAGCTCTGCATAAGGGCAGTACTGAATCGTGGAACTTGCGAATTGATGAGATAATCCATTCAATGGATTCATCAAAAGGCAGAGACGATAGGTGTATTGGAGACGTAATGGAAACAAGGTGGTGTTTCTCGGAATTTTATGTAGATAATATTTTATCATTGGCAACAATGTAAAGATATTATCAGGCATAAAATAATGGTTGTCTAAATGAATCGGGATATAAGATTAAATAGAAGTTAGAGCATGTTCTTGATATCTTATGATCTAGGGATAAGAACATGGTACTTCTCCTGGATATCTTATACGATTATGGTTTGTTTTAACATGCATAATTCTGAGAAAGGTCGTTGCCCTTCAGAGACAGAATATGTATATCTATCTAAGGTCATGTGTTTCGAACACATTAAGGAGACAGATGATACTAAGCAGTTTCCTACACCTCGTGTGGAAAGCTTAAATGCAATGTTAGAAAACAAGAACCTGATATCAACTATGCGGTTAGCGTAGTGGGAGGATATCAAAGTAATCTGGATAAGAGATATTCGAATGCTGTAAGAGTACTTGGATGTACTGGATTACTAAGCAATACGAAATCTTCTTAGATTACAGTTTCTCAGATCTCAAATCAGAGAAGGACCAGTGTAAGTCGATATCAGGCTATGTGTTCACTTTTGGAAAAGGTGGAACCTTTAATATGTAAAGAGTGATAAGCAGGATGCTTCTCAGGCTCTCTCATAACCGAACAGCAGCCTCAGAGGCAGCGGAAGTTTTGGTTAGGTTCCGGGATAACCTCTAAGACTTGGAAATGACTCTTAGTTTATCAAAGGCTATTTAATAGCGGTGCATGATAAACTGGAAGAAGTCATAAGTCTAAAAGTGATGATAGCACATAGTGCAAGTACCACCTGATACGAGTCATCGTCAAGGGAGACGACGTAGTAGTCACCAAGATAACTTCAGAGCGGCAACCTAGAGTGCTCATTCACATAGTACTTCTCGGAAGTACACCTTAAGCACGTGATGAGTATGGGAACCGGGAGTTTGGAGGAAATGACTAGACCTTAGTACAAGTGGGAGATTGTTGGAGTTGTGTACTTAATGTCTAGATTTAAGTAACTGTAAACTCCCGATCATAGCATTTAATCTATTAAATTAACAAACAATTGTTTTGCGTTTAATTATTATTAATTAAATATATGCAAATTATAGTCCTGAATTTCATACGTTGTAGTTAGTATGGTGCAAGCATGGGCGCACAGAAGATCATACTATCGGTTACTCGTATTTAATCAAACAGTAGCTCACGACCTAGATGGACACGGACCAATCCATCGGTATAGTCGTTGTGTGAAAGAGAAAATAATTTATCTTAATTATTTTATCACACTTGTACACTTGGTGTATTGAGCGGATACCCCGGATATCGATTTCCAGCAAACTGCACCTAATGTTGTTACTGTTATACACCGGAACGCCATTGCAGTGGGAGGTTGTTAAGCAACCAGAGATGTTCATAAGACTGGAGGAGTTTTGAACTCTGGATCTAGTATACATGAAATCGATCCCTAGTTCTGCATAGGAACTTGCGAATTGATGAGATAGTCCATTCTATGGATTCATCAAAAGGCAAGGAGAGGTGTGTTAGAGACGTAATGGAAACAAGGGTGGTGTTTCTCGGAATTTTGTGTAGATAACACTTCATCGTTGGCAACAATGTAAAAGTGTTGTCAGACATAAAATAGAGGTTGTCTAAATAAATCGAGATATAAGATTAAGATGAAGTCGGATCATGTTCTTAGAAATCTTTTTGATCTCTAGATAAGAACATTTGAACTTCTCTTAAGATATCTTATACAATTATGGTTTGTTTTAAACATGCACAATTCTGAGAAAGGTTATTGCCTTTCGAGAACAGAATGCATCTATCTAAGGTATGTGTCTTGAACACATGAAGGAGATAGATATAAACAAAGCAGTTTTCTACACTTCGAGTGTAGAGAGCTTTGTAGATGCAATGTTGAAAAACAAGAACCTAATATCAACTATGCGGCTAGCGTAGTGGGAGGATATCAAAGTAATCTGGATAAGAAATATTCGAATGCTGTAAAGTACTTGGAAGTACTGGATTACTGGCAAAACGAAATCTTCTTAGATTACAGTTTCTCAGATCCAAAATCAGAGAAGGACCAGTGTAAGTCGATATCAGGCTATGTGTCCACTTTTAGAAGAGGTGGAACTAAGGATGAAAGAGTGATGAGCGTGATGCTTCTCGGACTCTATCATAAACCGAATAGCAGCCTCAGAGGCAGCGGAAGTTTTGGTTAGGTTCCGGAATGACCTCTGAACTTGGATATGACTCTTGGTTCACCAAAGGCTATGTACATAGCGGTGCATGGAGAACTGGAAGAAGTCATAAGTTCAAAAAAGTGATGATAACACATAGAGCCAGTACCACCTGATACGAGTCATCGTCAGAGAGACGACGCAGTAGTCACCAAGATAACTTCAGAGCGGCAACCTAGATTGCTCATTCACATAATACTTCTGGAAAGTATAATTTAAGCACGTGATGAGTATGGGAGTCGGGAGTTTGGAGGAAATGACTAGAACTTAGTACAAGTGGGAGATTGTTGGAGTTGTGTACTTAATGTCTAGATTTAAGTATCGGTAAACTCCCCGTCATAGCATTTTACCTATTTAATTAATAAACAATTATTTGCAATTAATTATTATTAATTAATTATGCAAAATATAGTCCTGGATTTTATACGTTGTAGTTAGTATGGTGTGTCGGGCCCACACAGAAGATCATACTATCGGTTACTCGTATTTAATCGAACAGTTGCTCACGACCTAGATGGACACAGACCAATCCATCGGTATAGTCGTTGTGTGAGAGAGAAAATAATTTATCTTAATTATTTTATCACACTTGTACACTTGGTGTATTGGGCGGATCAGCTTGAGATTTATTGATTAGGATTGCCTTGGATAATCAATTTAAATCTCAGAGTATTTTATTCTTAATCCCTGATATTATTGCGGGTGTGTATATTTAATATTAGAGACTTTGATTTTCCAAAGGAATTAACCGATTTTATTATTGGGTTAATTACGGGTAAAATTGGGTCGCTATATTTTATATATGACATGCCGTGAATACTTGACGGGAAAGTGTATCCCGGAAGGGTTGATAATATCCCCGAGATGAGTTCATAAGGAATTATTGTGTAAACCTCATGAGTGGATTCGTTCCGCACAATAATAAAGGTTGAACGGTACTAGTCTCGGATATAAGATATGAATATTATTTATTAAGCAATAAATAAATTTATTCATGGATATTTAAATCTTAAATACACGGAATCAATAATACTAATCGGAGAAATATTATTTGATATAATATGGATTAATATTGGGAGTGCAATTTTATTTATATAGTGGAAAATAAATAAAATTTAATATTGATAAGGATTAATGGATTTGGGTTTGGACCCAATTTAATCTTCAATATTTAGAAGCCCAATATTTAGTCTCCATATGATCCCCTACGTAGCCTATATAAGCACTACATGGTCTTCACAATTCATTAACCTAAGATACGCCAATCATAAAGTCTTGAAGAGTGAAGGAGATCCATAGGAATCCGATAGATCGTCGCCCACACGACGTTCGGACGAAGTGCGAGGAATACGTAGGAAGATCGCAAGGTCGTCAATCGATTTCGTTTCTCCGTACAACGAATCGAAGGTAAAATCATAAACCCCCTTTTATGATTTATGTGTTCGTTGATTGTGATATATACATGAACGCACGATCCGGAAAAACGACGAACCTCGGGGACGGGGATTCGAGATCCCCGGCGAGGATCGAGGGAGCGGCCGAACCCTAGGGTTCGACCGCCGCGTGCGCGCGACGAGGGGCGAGCCCCGGCTGGACGCCGGGGCATGCGATCGACTTCAGTCGATCGCTGGGGTGCCACGGGCTGGTGCCGTGGCGGACCCCAGCCGCCCTCGACGGCGGCGTGCGCAAGGGAGGAGCCCCGGCTGAAGCCGGGGCGAGCGATCGACCGCGTGGTCGATCGCGAGGGAAAGCCGCGGCTGATGCCGCGGCGGGTCAGCCTGGGGCTGACCACCCTCCTCCGGCGAAGGTGGTGAGTCGCCGGACTCACCACCGGGGGCTGCCGGGCAGCCCCAGCGATCGCCATACGCGGCGACCGCGAACCCCGCGGATGGGGTTCGGCTAGGGTTTAGCCGCGGGTTCATCCCGCGGCGATGCTCTCGTCGAGCCCGATTCTTCGCGTGTGGTTCGCGTTCGTAGTTTCCGACTCGCGGGGGATTTCGGCTGGGGGCGGGCTGCGTGTCTTCGGGCTCGTAGTCTCCAAAGGTCGGACTCCTGCGGATGAGTCGGTGTTCGTGTAATCTCCGGCGACGGGCTTTCGATCGGGTTATCGGTTCCGAAAATTTTTTGATAGCCCGGGACATCGAATCCCAGCACGGATCGCCTGTGAAACGCGAAACGGGCCATGCAATTGAGGTCACTTGCGAACACCTCGCAAAGTAAGTCTCTGTTAACCCCCTCATTTACCTGTCAACGTGATGGTCAGCCCGCCTGGAGGCACTCTGTGATGGTGTGGCCCGCCTGGTGGTCGTTTTAGTGTTGTTCAAAATTTTCTCTGAAAAGTCCTTCTGTAACTGAGTGTTTGAAAACCTTTGAATTGAAAATTGCATGAACTACATGTTTTTCTGAGTTAACTGCCTCTGTGTGGTTTGGATAGTTAACTAGGGTTTTTTGAGTGTTTGTTTGAATTCTGTGTGTCTAGCTTTGTGTGAGAACTGTGGGTCCTCTGTGGTGTGGTCTCTTGTGTCTTCCCTTTCTGTTTTCTGGAGTTTTCAAAACTGGTAATCTGTTTTTCAAAATGTCTGGGTATAACCTTCCCCCTTTTGATGGTAAAAGTGATTTTGTGATTTGGAAACAGAAAATGAAGGGTATTTTGATTCAACAAAAAGTTTACAAAGCTATAAGTGGCAATTATGCTACCACTGATACTGAAGCTATTCAAACTGAAACCAATGAACTTGCCCACTCTGCCATTATACTTGGTTTATCTGCTACTGTGCTTAGGAAAGTTAGTGGAATTGAATCTGCAAAAGAACTTTGGGACAAACTTGAAGAACTTTACACTGAAACTTCTTTAAACAGCAAACTGTTTTTACTTGAAAAGTTTTTCAGATTCAAACTTGATATTAGTAAGGATATAAATGAAAACATTGACTCTTTCAATAAACTGATTCAAGATATCAAGTTAACTGGTGATAAGCACATTGATGATTACTCTGCTATAATTTTGTTAAATGCCATACCTGATTCTTATTCTGATGTTAAATCTGCTATTAAGTATGGTAGAGATGTTGTTACCATAGACACTGTAGTTAACAGCCTTAAGAGTAAAGAACAGGATTTAAAATCTGGTAGAACTCCTAAGGCCACTAATGATGTTAATTATGTTAAGGGTAAAATGAAGAATAAGAAGTATGGTAACCAGGGCTCAAAAGGCTTTGGAAATCAAAATCATGATAGCAAGGGTAAGGGTAAATCTGATCCTAAGGCTAAGGGTAGGAAGTGTTACAACTGTGGTGAAATTGGACATTATATGAAAGACTGCAATAAACCTAAGAAACAGAGTAGTAATAATGCTAATGTGGTTTCTGATAGTATAGGTGATGTGTTTATGATGCATGATTGCTCTTTGCTGTCCAATGTGAATGCTACTAGTGCCTCTCTTCTGTGTGAAAATGATTGGCTAATTGACTCTGAGTGCACTTATCATATGTCTCCATACCTGCATTTGTTTTCAACTTATAAAGAACTTAAAAACTCATATGTCTCCATGGCTAATGATAAAAGGTGTTCTGTGAATGGTATTGGTGATAGCTCTGTAAAATTTGAAACTGGTAGTGTGTACACTTTCAAAAATGTTAGGCATGTGCCTGACTTGAGTCAAAACTTGATTTCCTGTGCTGCACTTGAAACTGAGGGTTTATGTGGTAAATGGGGTAATGGGTGCATGACTATAATGGAGGGTTCTAAGGTTGTTTGCAAAGCTGCTAGGCAGTACAACTTGTATGTTTGCAAAGCTGAGTGTTATCTGAATAATCATGCAAATTCTGTCCATAAAAATGTTTCTGATTTATGGCATAAAAGGCTTGGACACATAAGTAAAACTGGTTTTGAATTATTGCAAAAACAAGGTGTCTTTGGTGATGCTAAATTGACTTGCTCTACTTTCTGTGATACTTGTGTGTTAGGTAAACAAACTAGAATGAGCTTTCCTGTGTCTCCCTCCCCCAATGTGCTCTCTACTAAGTGCATACTTGAATATCTTCATGCTGATGTGTGGGGTCCCTCCCCTGAACCTACCCAAGGTGGCAATAGGTACTTTCTTTCTGTGATTGATGATTTTTCCAGAAAAGTGTGGGTGTTTTTAATGAAAAATAAATCTGATGTCTTTGCAAAATTTAAAGAGTTTAGGAACTTAATTGAAAATAAAACTGGTTTGAAAATTAAAACTCTTAGGACAGACAATGGTCTTGAATTTTGTAATGCTAATATGAATGATTTATGTGCTGAGGCTGGCATTAGAAGACATAGGACAGTACCCTATACCCCACAACAAAATGGAGTGGCTGAGAGAATGAATAGGACCTTATTAGAGAAAGTTAGGTGTTTACTTGCTTCTTCTGGTCTAAGTAAAAGATTTTGGGGTGAAGCTGTGTTAACTGCAACTTATCTGATAAATAGGTCTCCCTCTGTGCCTCTTAAGGGTAAGTGCCCTGAACATGTGTTTTCTGGAAAACCTATTGACTTGACTAATTTGAGAATTTTTGGTTGTTCTGCTTTGGTCCTCCACTCTGGAGATAAACTGGAACCTAGGTCTAAAAAATGTGTGTTTCTTGGTTATCCTGAAGGTACTAAAGGTTATAGGCTGTGGCTTAGGTGTGACCCTGGTTTTAAAACTATCACTAGTAGAGATGTTGTGTTTAATGAATCTGAGTTTCCATGTTTGCCTGTGAGTCAGTCCAATGTGGATGTCCAAAATGAGGTGGAGCATGCTCCTGTAACTGATTCTGTGAATGAACATGACTCTAGTGATTTGCCTGTTTTGCCTGATCCTAATATGCATGATTCTGATCATACTTGTGTGCCTGATTCTGTGAACATGCCTATACCTTCTATGGAAAATCCTAATGGACCTGTACCTGATGTATCAGGCCACTCTTTGCCAGCTAATTCTCAAACTGTCAACCCTAATGATTATAATAATTCCCCCATGCATGATAATGAAAATGTTTCTGTGCCTACTGATTATCAACTTGCTAGAGATGGGGTTAGGAGAAACCCTAGGGCTCCTGCTAGGTTAAATGACTTTCAGTTAGGTGCCTTTGCCTTTAATATGCATGATGTAATTGACAACTCTGAACCTAAATGCTATGTGGAAGCTTTAAAATCTGAAAATTCCAAAAATTGGCTTTCTGCCATGAATGAAGAAATGAACTCTTTATTGGAAAATGGTACTTGGACTTTAGTCCCTAAACTCTCTAAGTGTTCTGTTGTGGACTGTAAATGGCTTTTCAAAGTTAAACAAGAGGGTAATGATATCAGATATAAAGCTAGGTTAGTTGCCAAAGGTTTTTCACAAAAAGAAGGAATTGATTATAATGAAATATTTGCTCCTGTTGTGAAGTTTACTACTGTGAGAATAATGCTTGCTCTGTGTGCTCATTATGATTGGGAACTGAAACAAATGGATGTTAAAACTGCCTTTTTACATGGTGACTTAGAAGAACAGATTTTTATGAAACAACCAGAGGGTTTTGTTGATAAAACTAAAACTGAACATGTTTGTCTTTTGAAAAAATCTCTTTATGGTTTGAAACAGACACCTAGGCAATGGAATAAAAAGTTTGATGAATTCATGATTTCTCAAAATTTTAGCAGAAGTTCTTATGATCCTTGTTTGTATTATTTGAAATCTGTCATACCTGTTTTTCTTGTGCTTTATGTGGATGATATGTTAATCCTTTCTCCTAATTTGAATTCTGTGAAATCTGTTCAACATAGTTTAAGTACTAAGTTTGAAATGAAAGATTTAGGAGATGCTAAGAAAATTCTAGGTATGAATATTGTGAGAAATAGAACTGAAGGTTACATTCATTTAAATCAAACTGCCTATGTGGATAAACTGTTAGAAAGATTCTCCATGCTAGGTTGCAAATCTGTTTCTGTTCCCCTTGCTTCTCACTTTGTGTTGTCTAAGGACCAATGTCCAAAGACTGATTCTGAAATTGCTTCTATGGTTAATGTGCCTTATGCTTGTGATGTGGGGTCTGTGATGTACTTGATGGTGTCTACTAGACCTGATATAGCTTATAGTGTCAGTTGTTTGAGTAGGTACATGGCTAACCCTGGACAGCCTCATTGGGAAGCCATGAAATGGCTGTTCAGGTACTTGTCTAGTACTAGAAGTTTTGGCCTGAGATTCACTAAGTCAAAGGCTGGAGTTATTTTGAGTGGCTATGTGGATTCCAATTATGCTAATGATAGGGACTCTAGAAAATCTTCTACCTCTTATATTTTCACTGTGTGTGGTGGCTGTGTTAGCTGGAAATCTCATTTGCAAAATGTTGTTGCCCTTTCTACTACTGAATCTGAATATATTGCTATTACTGATTCCTTCAAGGAAGCTATTTGGTTGAAAGGTCTATTATCTGAGATTAAAATGTTAAGTGGTAGTGTCTCTGTGTTTTCTAATTCTCAGTCTGGTATCCAGTTGTGTAAGAATCCTGTTTTTCATGATAGGACCAAACATATAGATGTTAGGTACCATTTCATTAGAGATCTTGTTGAGACAGGTTATATTCTACTTGAAAAAATATCCACTCATCATAACCCCTCTGATATGGGAACTAAATCACTGCCCTTGGAAAAATTTCTCTTCTGTTTGAAATTCCTGCATTTTGATGCATGTGATTAGTTGCTCCTGGTTGTTACTACTTGCTCTGTGCTCTGTGTTCTTTGTTGGTGTTATGACCTCTTGGTTATTACCCCATTTTACTTCTTACTGTGTGTAAGTTAAGTCCCTAGTTGGGACTACCTTTATAGTGTTCTCTGAATGCCTCAGGTAGGGCTGAGGAGTCACTATATTATTTTGTTACTTGGTGTAACTTGCCCTGTACACTTAGGTGTGCAGGGCTAAGGCTATGATGAACTGTGTTAGACTGTGTTTGCATGTGTGTGGCTTTAAACCAGCATGTAATGTCTTTATAAGATGTTTGAGCAGGTTGATCCAGTGTGTTGCCAACAAGGTGGAGAATGTTATAAAATGTGTGTTGGCCCATTTACTGGTGCCGGCTCATTTAACTGAAGCAGCCCAGCACCCACTGCAGCCCAACCCACTCTGATTCTTGGCCCATTTGTCATCAGCCCAGTCCCTGTGGGCTTTGACTTATCCTGACCCTTGATCCCTTTTGGTAAGTGGTGGCTTAATCCTGTCCCTTGATCTCTCCTACTTATTACACCCTTCACCCGCAACCCTAACTCACTCCATTTAGCTGATACTGTGTGTAAACCCTACCTCTACTGTGTGCGATTTCTGATCCCTCACCTTCTTCACCTTCTGTGGTGTTCTGTGGTGTAGATCTGTGAGATCCTTGTGTGAGTGAGGGCTGTGAGTGAGAGTGTGAGAGAGCTGTGCATTGTGGGTGCTGCTGGCAAGGTTTCTGTGTTCTCCCCTCGTTTGGTGGCGCCTGGTGAAGTTGCTGTGATTGCATCTTCACAGTCCTGAGCCGAAGCTCAACCCTCTATCTCTTTTCTCTTCTCTGTCTCTGATTTATATATATATACATATATATTCCGCTGCATGTGCCCTTGTACTCCATCCAAGCCCAGATCCTGATATACAGACTGGTTCTCCTTCGAGATCCATTGACTGTTGTGGTCTGGGATCTTACTCTGGTTTTAGGGCTTGAACAGATTTGACTTGGTTGATTTGTTTGTGTTTTGCAGGTGTCCGAGGCTCGCCGTTGAAGCGCGGATTTACAACAATCCTCGAAAAAGGAAACACAAATACAAGAATAGGAAAATATTGAGTCTAACCATAAATGATTTTATTAATCGGAATCAAACAGTTTTAAAAATGATTTGATTCAATTTTAACCAAATTATTTCAATTTAGTTTAGTAATGTTTGGTTTGAACAAAATTTTATATAAAATAATAATAATAATAATACTTAATAGTATATATATATATGATGGCTAAAATTTTAATTATCTTGTTAAAAATGAAATTATAAAAATTAAAAAAAAATCGTTGTAAAAATATTATTAATTTTAAAATAAAATTCAAATTGTCAAAAAAAATATAAGAGAAATAAAATTAAGTGGAAATTATTAATATTTATATAATTATTTATTTTTTTATTTGATTTGGTTTGATTTTTATCGGTTAAAAATCAAATCAAATAGATTTTTTTTTATAATCAAAATAAAAAATCAAAAAATTAGTTTGGTTTGATTTGATCGATTAACAGAACAACTTGATACCACTAAATAAGTCTAGTTACAAGTCTTGTATCAAATAAAAGTGCCAGTTTGAGTGTACACTACTTTAGTGAATACAATAGTTTAAAATTTAAAGCAAAATAAAGAAAAAAAAACGCTTTAAAAGAATCTATTTTTATAACACCAATGTAAAAATATTCTTACTAAATTATATTCTATTATTCCCTTAAAAACTACTATTTCACTTCTCAATTTGAGTGTCCATTTGAATTAGAGCCCGTTTGGGCGAGCTTATTTAAAAGAGCTTATAAGATGTTATGTCTTATAAGTTGTTTTAAGAGCTGATAAGCTGTTACGTCTTATTTAATAAATAAGTCGTTAAACCGTTTGGATAAAATACATATATACACTTATAAGATGTTAATTTGTTTTGCAATTTAAGATCTTATATAAATAAAATTACCAAAAATAAATTGTTATATATGAAAAAAATAATTTAAAATATTTATATTAACTAAATAATAAATTTGGATTTTTTGTATATATATAAAATATAATAATTATAGGGGTATTTTGGTCTTTTATGGTTTAAGCTACAAGAGCTTATAAGCTGTTGAAAAAAAAGTACCTCCCCCCTTACTTTTTTTTTAACAGCTTATAAGCTGTTAAACAGCTTATTTTTAAGTTTTTTAAGATCTTTTTTTAAAATATTACCAAACAAATTTTAAGAGCTTATAAGCTCTTAAACAGCTTATAAGCTGTTTTAAAGAGCTTATAAGCTCAGCCAAACAGGCTCTTAGTCTTATTTTTTGTTCGCTTATTAATATAATAATTACCAAATAATTATAAGCACAAATCATTACATACAATATTTTTATGGAACAAATTCACTACACTAATAAAATACATTTATATCAACTAAATTTAAAAAAAGAAACTGTTATAAACTCAAAAGAAATTGAGAGAACAGTAGATTAAAATAAGAGAGAACATGAGAGAAGAATATAATTGTTATTTCATTCATATGGGGAGACCCCTTTATATAGGATACAAAGTAGGGTTTATGTCTTGTTCACCAAGAAAGGGTAAACTAGTCATTCACTAATTAATAATATTCATAATACTCCCCCTTGAATGACTATTTACAGGATTGTTGTCTCGTTAAAACTTGTCAGGAAAACCCAGTGGGACAAAACCTGAGCGAAAGAAAAAGACTACAACTTGCTCCCCCTGATTGTAATCACCGAAGATCTTTGACTTCTTGAAAGTAGTTATTTGTGATCAATCAGTCTCATTAAAACCTGTAACTAATAAAACCATATAGGAAAAACTTAGTTATTCAAATATAAATTTTGGTCTTCAGGACCCAACCTTTGAGTTGTCGAGTTTCATATTCGTTTGTATTATTGTATATTTTTCGTCCTTCTCGGACATGCCTTTACCAGACATCTATATTGACTAGAGCATTCGCAATTGTTATAATCGGCCGGTAACTCTTCTGGAGTATTTTATATGCGTCTAGTGTTCAATATACATTTCTTGACAAATGAACAATAATGTGAACTTCAATTCACAACCATTTGAACTTCAGGTTCTATATCTCAGTTTATCTCGAAAACAAACTCATATGGAATATTCTGATGTCCTCATTAATTATTATCGAGTGATGTACATGTCTCGTTAAAAACCTCGTTATAAAACCCTTTAGGAAAAAATACTCAAGGAAAAGAGTACATGACATTTACATTTATATTGTGGTGATTGTCTCGTTAAAAAACTTTAACTAAGAAAACCCTATAGGAAAAACTTAGTAAAGGAAAAAAGAGTAAAATCACTGGTCTTCGGGAACAATCACTTTAGTGGTGATATGAATATAAGTTGCATATGTAAAATTAATTCACAGATGAGAAATGTTTGATTCATTTCCACGCATTTAATAATAATCATAATATGCATCATCTTCATTTTTAACTAAATTTGGAGTACTCGTGGGGTAATTAATATAGCTCTTTCGGAACCCACTCTTAATATGCCATCATTTGCATTTTAATATATTTACGAATGATCCTTCGGGGATACAGTATCTTTACCAATGATTATTCGGGGGATCAAAATACTTCTGTCATTCAAACTTTATTGACGAATAATCAAATCAAATATTCTTCAAGAATATTTATGGTTTTTCGATATTCCAACATAATGAGTATCATGATGTAACTTTATTAAAAAACATTTAATATTTTGAACTTTGCTTCTTCGGGAGCAATCAATAAAAATATTTTTTCAAGAATACTTTGCATTATTTCTTATAAATATCAATATCGATTTAAAATATTTAATGTTTAATTGCTAAACCAGAAGAAATTTGATTTGATATTTCTGCGTGAATATCATATCATTATATTTTCCAAGAACATTTAAAATTAAAATTTGATATTTATTCATAAATATCATATCATAATGTTCTTCTGGTACATTTAAAACTTATTGCTATTACGAGAGCAATTCAATTTGATATTTCCAAACTTATTGCTATTACGAGGGCAATTTAATTTGATATTTATCGAATAATATCAAATCATGATGTTCTTCCAGAACGATCAATATAATATTTAAACCAGAATTTATGTTCTTCAGGAACATTCAGTTTAATTGATATGTTAAGTATAATTGATTTGATATTACTTCAGTAAAATCAAATTATAATGCGACTCAAACTTGTGAGTCGGACTTCATGATTTTTCCACAACCAAATTATTTAGAATATTTGGTAAAACCTTTTTGTCTTTATCAGTTATAGTTTCACCACATAATTTTAATTGAAAAGCTACTTTCATGATAGCTTAATTATATGTCTCGACATATTTCAAATCTTGTAATCGAATGTGGAGTCAATCATACCACATTTTTTGTAGTACGACCAACTTCGGGTGATCGTATATTTCTTTTAAAAACTTTCCACAACGCTAGTGGATCTTTCACAGTGAATTTTCAAAGTTATTATTCGAGATTATTAGTATATAATCATAATCAATTTGATATTGATATTTCTACAGGAATATCATATCACGATTTTCTTCAGGAATATTTAATTTTGATATTTATTCGGGAATATCATGTCTCACTGTTCTTCAGGAACATTAAAACATTAATTGATTTATTAAACATAGTTAATTTGATATTACTTCAAGAATATCAGGTAATAATATTCTTCGGGAACATATGATATTACTTCAGGAATACTTCGGAAACATATGATATTACTTCAGGAATATCAGATTATAGTGTTCTTCGGGAACATATGATTTTACTTAAGAAATATCAGATTATAATGTTCTTCGTGAACATATGATATTAAGAAGAATGGATGAGAAATAGATATATTTATAATTATTAATAAATATAAACAAACATATAAATTTTTGCCTTGGAGTTCGGATCTTGGATAAGTAGAACTTCGATTAAGAATGCGGTTGAGCTTTCGTGCTGATAATGTGTTATAAACTCAAAAGAAATGGAGATAACAATAGATTAGAATAAGAGAGAGAGAACATGAGAGAAGAGTAAAATTGTTATTGGGACACCCCTTTATATAGGATACAAAATAAGGTTTTTGTCTTGTTCACAAAAAAATGGTAAATTAATCATTCACTAATTAGTAATATTCCTAACAGAAACAATATTAATTCTAAGGAACATAGATAATACTCTGTATTAACTATAAGTTGATAAAAAAAATATATAACGACTAAAAACGAATTAACTAATAGTTGAGTAGAGAATCCAACCAAAAAGAAGTAGACAATAGCTGGGTAATAAGAAGAATAAGTGTAACTATAGCGCTCTCTTACGTGAGGCTAGAACATCTCTAGATATATGGAGTATGAGTAACAACTAAACAAATACATTTGAAATTATTATTGATAAACTTTGCAAATACTATTATCTATAACTTATTTAATTATTTTTTTAAAGAACATTGGTTATTCTTCTTCTAATGATTTTTGGATCCCTCAAAAAATTGAACGTGTCAAGATAAGGCATTACCATTGATTTTTTATTTTTCATAATTCATATAATAATTATTTTTATCTGCATGAGTTGTCTCGACAATTTATTTTCTTTTTTTCAATGATTTTTTATAAAGTTCAATAAATTGTAAGATGTTCAACATATATACAGGACCAATGACTTTCATTTTTACAACTATAGCAAAATATCTCAGATGTTTTACTTTTTTCAATATAGCGTTCTTTTTGGAAGACATTTTACTTCTTTTTTTTCATTATTATGCCATTCACGATTTTGTCCATGATATGTTTTATGTCTACGGCCTTGCCCACGATCATTGCCACTTCGCCCACCACAACTACGTTTATAATTATGAATTTTAGTCGCACTTTCTTAAAGAAATAGAGTAGAGTCAGTGAGTCGGAAATGAATTTTGAACAATAATTCATTATGTTGTCCAACAAAGAAAAAATAATCAATTTTTTCATAATATTTTGTAAAACTTTTTTATTGATATTGTTATTTCATTAACACATTCTACAAATAAAAATATAAAATGTGTTCATAGGAACTAGTTAATAATTATGATTTCACCACATAATTTTAATTGAAAATCAACGTTCAAGATAGATGCAGTATATTCCTCAATATTTAAAATCTTGTAGCTAAATATGGATTTTGTAGAATGCCGATTCTCATCAGGTGGTCATTTTGATTTTCACAAATTTAGTGAAACTACATGTACAATGTATTGTACAATTATTGAATATATAGAATGTATAGATGATACTTCGGTTGATATATTAACTATAGTTGGTTGATATATTAACTATAGTTGTATATATACTATAAATGAGTATTTGTGATTGTGTGTACAATTATATTTATTTTTCTCAAATCTACTGGAGTTTATGGAGTACTATTCTTATTTATAGATTTTTTTCTCTCAAATCTACATGTTATTTACATGGAGTATTCTTCTTGATAGAAAAAATGTTGGAGTATTATTTACAATTTATTATACACTTAGAATGGATTATAATGATGATTGTAATTGTGAATGATCATTTTAGTGTTGATGAATGAAGATTTCCTTTTGTATTTGTGTTTTTTCTTTAATTTTTAATAATGTTTATTTATTTTAATAAAAAAATTATAATGAACATTTATATTTAATTGAGTCATGTATACAATGTAATATGTCATATATATGTATTGAACAATTACCGCAAAAATCAATTATAAAACCGAAATGTCATATTTTCAACAAGAATATCCCTAATCGAAAGAAATGTGCACAAAAATGACAATTTACCCTATTGCGAAGTATAACGTGAAAAACCAATGGAGAAGAGATGTCAATGACTAAAACGTATTGAATACTGATCTCGGAGGAAAAGCACAAAACAAAAGTATTGAATATTGATCTCAAGTTCCCTTTTGAGGGGTAGCACAACAAAAGTCTTAAGCATTGATGTGGATTAAGCCCAATAATTAATTAAGTTATTTATTTATCTTTTTAGTATAGCCCAATATGTTTAGGGTTTGAGTATTATATATGTTTCGTTAGTATCAGTATTTTGAGGAGTTGTTTTTTAGATTAAATAAAAGAATAGAGTTTTCTCGTTCTTCTTTATCAATATTCGGTATTCTTATGAATCAACAAATTTGA
Organism: Euphrasia confusa; assembly: GCA_954870475.1. NCBI lineage: Eukaryota > Viridiplantae > Streptophyta > Magnoliopsida > Lamiales > Orobanchaceae > Euphrasia > Euphrasia confusa. The sequence continues at coordinate 38,520,113 of OX940951.1, read as the reverse complement.
TTGATTGACTCTCGGTATTCTTCGGAATCAACGAGTCTCAATACTTGTGTTATCGCTTCTCTGCGTCAGTTTGGTATCAGAGCCGGAACGATGCCTCCCCTTCGCCAGTACGCTCGCGAATCCGCCGTTGAGGCCGCAACCCGTCGTGACGCCGACGTCGCCGCCTTGTGTCGCCAGGTAACGACCCTTACTCTTGAACTAGAAGAAATTCGACTTGCTCTTGTTAATGTTCTACCGAATGCTCAACACAAATCAATTCCCGTGCTTGAGTCCACCTTTGGTGATGAACATGATCTATATGATGATTCGAAAGACGAATCAGCCTCGATTTGGGATGCCGAGCCCGTCGAGCCGATTTGGGATGCCGAGCCCGCTGAGCCGATCTGGGACGTTGAGCCCGCCGGGCCGATTTGGGTTGCCGAGCCGATTTGGGACGCCGAGCTAGCCGAGCCGATTTGGGACGCCGAGCTAGGCGAGTCGATCTGTGACGACGAGCCACTTCATCCCGTCGCTGCCCCGACGCATCATCCCGATGACGTTGCCTTTGCCTCGCATGCTACTTCCCTTGCCTCATGCCGTTCCCTTGTGGAATTTGGAGATAGACTAGCACTTCGTGATGACGTTCCTATAGTCGGCTATTCAATTGGAATGAATGTTGCAATTAGCTTTGGCAACTTGGGAGGGTCTACGTTTAATGACCAAGGACTTTGTGGTGGTATTACATTTCAATTACTTAAGCAGGAGGAGGACAATATCACTTTTGCCATACCCACACTTATGGACAGTCCATCTTTGCAGCTGTTCCTAGGCATGGAACTCAATCAAAAGGGGGCGCGACTTGTCTTTGATCCCGACAACTTTGTGCTCGATCTTTCAGGTTCGCGGTCGAACCTTCTCCTAGAGGGGGAGAATGATGTGGATTAAGCCCAATAATTAATTAAGTTATTTATTTATCTTTTTAGTATAGCCCAATATGTTTAGGGTTTGAGTATTATATATGTTTCGTTAGTATCAGTATTTTGAGGAGTTGTTTTTTAGATTAAATAAAAGAATAGAGTTTTCTCGTTCTTCTTTATCAATATTCGGTATTCTTATGAATCAACGAATTTGATTGATTGACTCTCGGTATTCTTCGGAATCAACGAGTCTCAATACTTGTGTTATCGCTTCCCTGCGTCAAGCATACAACACCAAACACACATGAACCACATGCAGACTCATAAGTCATAAGGAATATTCCTAAAACAAAGTACATAGACAAGAATTGCCTCCAAACACACTTCATTAACTCCCCCTTTATTTGTCAATTGTCAAACACCATTGTTAATTCTTGAGCTGCAATGCATTTAGAAAGTTACCAATTACCAATAAGAGTAAAAACAAAAAATTAAGAATGTGTCCTTCATTCCAAAAGAACATTCATTCACCATGATGATGAGCAACAAAATCAGTGAATATTCATCTCCAAAGTGTGTCTTCTCAATAATGTCCTATCCTTGAACAGGTTAATGAAATGAAAAACATGCATGCAGCTTTACATATCTTCACCAACTATAAAGATTCTACTGCACCAAGTACAACTAACAACAGTTAAAAATATGGCTTCAAAATGAAAACGGGCAATGAAGATGATGTATCATCACATGAACCCAATAGACGTATACCTTGAGTCGAAGTTGATGGAAGCTCCTTCAAAGATAGCGGCAACCATAAGAAGTGACAACCTTTTTTGTTGTTGATTGTCAGAAACAGCAAGTATCAAAGAATAGTAAGGCAATAAAACGACGCGCATCACTTTAAATTCTGACATAATAGAAATACCTCTTGAGAGTAGCCAAACGATGCAACCCATGCCTCCAAGAGTTGTTAGTAAATCACCAATATTCCAAAGAATGTGAGTAGCCAAATTGATTGTTTCATTAATACGAAATAAATTGGGTTAAGCACACACAACAATTGTTTGCCGATCATCTACTCCAACAATAATGTCATTATATGTTTAATGTTATTATATGTTTCTCAAATTGAACGTTATCAAATGATTTACTCAATAACATCATTTAATTTTTTTATTCTAATATACAATAACATAAACAATCACTACAAAAAAAAAATGGGCAATTGTGACTGATTTTTTACAAAGGATCAGTCGCAATTGACCCTATTTTTGACAGACTTGTTCAGTCGCATTTAGGCTCGTCGTTTATTCAGTTTTCAGTCGCAATTTCGTGTTTCAGTCGCAATTATATTAGCGGGCCCTACTTTCTTTTTTATTAAATGTAAAAGCAATTTGCGACCTATTAAAGGATATGTCCGTCGCTTTGTCTGGAATTAATTCAAGCTCAATTTTTAATTTATAATTTCCAATTCATCCTGATTGATAATCGCTAATTATTCAATTCTAAATATTTTAAGCATCCAACCCATCCGAATCTCCATTTCAAACAATACTTTCATACAAAAACAAACTATTACATTAAATTATTACAATGGAAATATAATACAAAATTCTTAAACTATAATAAGAATAACATAAATCCTTCAAAATTAACTTAAAATCACTCAAACAATACAATTTTGAGAACAAAAAAAGTCAAGAAATTTTCTTCCATCTCGTTCGTTGTTGCTCCTGTTGAAACCAAGTGCAATAAGGCCTGAACAGTGGGAAGGAAAACAATTAATTTTCAGATAAGGGAAATAAAATATTTAATAAATAAAATAGAAAATGAAAAAGGAAATTCATAATGATCTCAATTTGAATAACATATAATCTCTACTAGAGTAGATCAGAGTTAGTTGATCAAAAACAAAAATTCATAATTATATCAACGTTTAACAATCAAGTTTAATATTTTTTATTATGATTATTGTTGATAATGAATCAAAATATCAATCATTAACTTAATAGAATTGAAAAAAAATGTATAAGTTGTTAATTTGTTCATAATAACTCAATGGGCTGTAAAACTATATATGACATGAAGTCCAATTCATCACTAACAAAATCAGTTTATTAGTTAAAATTGAGTTGTTTGTGAAGATCACAAATCTCAATTTCGTGATTCTAGTATAGCAAGAAATTCAGGAATTTTCGTGCGTAGTTTTAAATTTGTGATGATATGAAATTTTTACAGTTTCTCTTTTATTTTACATTTAAAAAAATTGAGTGTATCAAGTTTGTCTATTTTGCTTTCATGTTTTATTGTTTTGTAAATTTTGAAGATTGGTTTTAGAATTGAAAAAAACTTTTCAAGTCAATTTTGGGTTGGAAATGGTTGGTTATAAGAAACATTATTTTAATTTTTTTTTTATTGTGATAAAGTAAGAGACCTTTCAAATTTATTTTATTTTTCATTTAGTGTTTATTTTTATTGTAATAAAAATTTAATTATTTTTCTAGTAGGTTTAAATCATTAAAAAAATCTAAGAAATCCAAAAAATTACTTTTGTACACACACAATTTACGTACTTTAGAAAGACTATTTTCAATGGGAAGAGGTTAAAAACGAGCCAAGAAAATATCTTCGCCGTCGTAACCCTGTCACCCAAGAAACCCAAAAAATCGACTGTCGGAGATGGCAACCATTGTTTCACTGGATCTCCGGTCCAATCAGGCGAAGCAAAATCCCGATGGCATAATCGATACCAATGCAAGGTTCGATCAATCAATAAAAAAATATCCAAATTTTCAATTCTATAATATATTTGAGTATCCGAAGACGACGAGAGTTTTCTCGAGATTGTGATCGATTGTTAATTTATCTTTAACTTTTTAATATATAAATGTTATTATCTACAGGTATTTACAAAAAACTATTGCATTTACTCCATATTTGTGTTTTAGCATAACACAGCCGTAAAATTACTAGCAATTGTGTCTGATTGCTCGACGAAGTAAGCTTACTTGTATTGCGATTTCATTTCAAATATTTTCTCTATTTTTGTTGGTCCTCGTTATATGTTTTCGAATGTATTTGTAATTTAATTATAGGGAAAAGGTGTTTACGCAAGCTAGATGTCACTACACGAAAGCTATCGCAGAAAATGTTGTGTTTAATCTTTTTGATGATCTTATAACTTATTTGTAAAAGTATTGTTATTTGAGGAACATTTCACTTTACCACCTATCAATATTTAAATTACGCATGATTTTTGATATTATTTTTAATTTAAATATTGATAGGCAAAAATGTGCAATGTTCTCAAAATAATAACACTATCACAAATAAGTTACACAATGTAAGCATCATCAAAGAGTTTAACCACACGACCATCGACGATAGCTTTCGTGTAGTTACATCGATAGCAAACTGTTGGTATATGTCCTTCGATTCTACGTGTGCAGTCGATAAAGTCTTAAGGTTGTCTTTGGATGTTTAATGATTATTCGATAATATTATTTGTTGGGAACAATATAATATTGATCGATAAATCATACCTACAGGGTCACACACGGACTCGTAGATGATGTACAATGCTTGTTAATTATATTGATTTAAAATCAATATTTACGTGAATTTATATGCATGCATGGGATGCATTGCATGGCTTGCATGGATGCATGTCACATAGTGTGACATGGCATGCCACACAAGCAAGAGGGACCACATCTTATGCCATTGTGGCATAGTGATGTGTACACGACCTTTCACCTCCCCATTAACCATCCATTATGTGATATAATGGTGCATATTCAATATAAGGGTTACAAGGGAGTGATGGAGGTAGTAATGAAGGGGCTAAGGAGTGAAAATCTGATTTTCACAATGACTTGATCACCAATTTCGAGATTCACACAAAAGAGAGAAATGAGAGAGTGTTCTTGGAGAATCGACTCAAGCAAGCAAAGTGTTCGTCATCCGGGTTCGTGTGCAACACGTAGAGGCCGGGCCATTTGTGCGGCTTCAACATCCGGGAGATCTAGACAAGAAGAGTGACGAGGTCATTCACAAGGAGAGCATCTAGTGACTGATCCATGAAGGTGGTTCAATCGACTCAACGCCACCTTCATCAACATCAACGAGGCACGCTACACCGGTTGTAAGTGTTCTCGTTAATCCCTATATATATATATTGGATGTATATATATAAACGTGTCTATACATATAATGTGTGCCTAGATTTTCATGTTGTTCGTGTTCTATTGTTTTACACGCTTCCGCACACACGAACAAGGTAATCGAGCGATTGGATCGGCATAGAAAACCTTCAATTGGTATCAGAGCCTTGGGCTCGTGCACATGTTTTGTGTTGGACACAAATTTAAACAACATAATTGCTCTTATGTGCTTCTTTGTTGTGGTGTTGATTGCTTGTCTTAGATGTAAGGCCAACCACAGATAGTGGTTGGGTGAATGCAATCGTGTTTTTAACGTACCGAATGGCTTTAGTTTTGAGGCCTGCGTGCCTTGTAATCAGTTGTAATTTGGAGGACTGCGTGCCTTGGAATCATTTGTAATAGATAGATTTCTTTTATATATGTATTGTACAACTTGTAAGCAGTGGATTTGATCCACGGATCGACCTTGGATCTCGAAGCACCGACGAAAACGAAGAGAAACAAAGCAAGAAGAAGTGTTTTTTCAGCTTCTGGAGCAGGTAGCGGTCGCTACCCTAAGGGTAGCGCTCGCTACCCCGAGCGCTAGGCGCAACGCTCCTCGGTCGCTGCCCGGACCAAAATATCTCCTGGAATGAGGTAGCGGTCGCTACCCTAGGGGTAGCGGTCCCTACCCCTCAAAAATCATCTTGGCGACGTTTCGGTGTACGGGGCGCTACTCATGGAGTTTTGCTTATTTTTCGTTCGTTCTTTTTCCTGTGCGTTGTGAGGTTTAGGGGCCATTCGAGTATGTATTGCTTGCTGTGCTAGTTCTAGGTTTATATATGTTATAAATGTTCAACCAACATACATACAACCTTAAACATGCATGTCTCAAAATAATGAGTATAATGTCTTGTCCAAAGCTTCACACCCATGAATGTTGGAAATCGACTACCCAGGATGCGTTCGTTCGATCGCTCGAACATCCGAACGATCCCAGTCGACCTCCACGTCCGTTACTTCGTTCACACGACAGCCCATGACCCGAGTCACGCCCAGCCATTGCCCCGGAGGACAACCACGCGAAACGGAGCTGGACTGCACCCAATCAGCGCCCGCTGATTGCAGTCCAGCGGTCGCTGGTGGAGCTGCAAACGGCGACCGCCGTTTGCCCACCAGCGGGCGCTGTTCGTCCGCGAACAGCAACGCGACGTTGCTGTTCCGGGCTCGTTTCCAGGTCGTTTTTCCTCTTCCGACTACCGATCCGGAGGTCCTTGAACCCCCAGTAGTCGAGGAATACAACCCACAACCCCGGAACCCGATCTACGTTCAAAGTATGATCAACGAAATATGAGATCGAATAAATTGCGGAAGAGAGAATCGATCTCATACCTTCTCGGTCGATTGTTGAGACCTTAGATGCTTCTAACGTATGCCTCAAATCCTTTGACTCCAACCGTTGTGTGGGCAACGATCCGTTGGGTCTCCTTTTCTGCCTTCTCCTTTTCTACCAGCATTATATTTCTTTTCTCTGATGAGAGAAAAATATTTGCGCTATACTGTATTATTTTTGCAGAGAAAAACTTAATTGCGCTAACGCAATAATTTTTCTCAGAAAAATAAAAAGCTGCGGAATGTAGGTTTAGGATAGGCAAGGTAGGATATTTATAGAGTTACGTTAGGGACCTTAGGTAAATTAATTTAAGGGCTAAATTGAAATATTAATTAACTTGGAATACGTAAACGCAATTCCTTAATTAATTGATTTCAATTTTAATTATTATTCAATCCACTATAAAATAATAATTGAATTCCCAAAATTCATTTTAATATTATTTCAACAATAATAATTCCGCCGAAATTACATATACGACTTTCCCCGTATTTAAGATATCGAATGTCCACGAATTTATTTAATTACTAATAATTAAATTAATTCGTTTCTTATTATCCGAGACTAGTACCACTCATCCTTATTATCATGTGGAACAAATCCACCTGCAGGGTTTACATGATAAACTTTATGAGCTCATCTCGGGGACGTAATCAACCCAATAAACGGGACACGGTTTCCTGTCTATAATCTACAGCATGCCGTGCGTACAATTACGATTCCCAATTTACCGAGGATCTCGACTAATCAATTAGTCTCACTCATTGGCAAGTTAAAGAACCGAGAATTGGACACACGCACCTATAATTATATAGGGATTAGGAATTCGTATATCCGTAATATTTGAGGTCTAGTTCGATTACTGCGATTAGTATAAATCGAACGCCCTCCCGTGGTCCTGCTCAATACACCAAGTGTACGAGTGTAACATGATAGTCAAGACCGACTATCTACCAGTCACACAACGACGTACCGATGGATTGTCCCTGTCCATCTAAGTCGTGAGCTACTGTTCGATGATATACGAGTAACCGACAGTATGATCTTCCGCGTGTCTCCTCACGCCATACTGTCTACAACGTATATATCTAGGACTATGGCATAGAGTGTATGTAAACAAAATGCAGACTGTTTGATTAATAGATAATAAAATACAGATAAGGAGTTCCATATTGTCACTAAACTAGACATTTAGAATATAACTCCATCAATCTCCCACTTATACTAAAAGTCTAGTTGCCCTCTCCCATACATCCGATACCCATCCCCTTCACGTGTCTCTTGAACGCTTCCGCTGGAAGTGCCTTCGTAAAGGGGTCTGCCAGGTTTTCCGCTGATGCAATCTTGGTGACAACCGCATCGCCTCTCTTGACGATGTCTCTAATCAGGTGGTACTTGCGATCTATGTGTTTACTCGCATTGTGGGCTCGTGGTTCCTTCGCATTTGCCACTGCACCGCTATTGTCACAATAAATTGTGATAGCTATAGGCAAATCAGGAATCACATCTAAGTCCATAATGAAGTTCCTGAGCCACACCGATTCTTTAGCTGCCTCAGAGGCTGCTACATATTCGGCTTCCATGGTGGAGTCCGAAATGCATTTCTGCTTAACACTCCTCCATGAAACTGCTCCACCTCCCAATGTGAACACATAGCCTGATGTAGACTTTCGCTGTTCCTTATCAGATTGGAAATCCGAGTCTGTGTAACCAATAGGAATCAACTCGGACGCTTTGTAACTCAGAACATAATTTCTAGTCCTTCGCAGGTACTTAAGTATGTTCTTTACAGCAGTCCAGTGACCCTGTCCAGGGTTACTCTGATATCTAGCTACCATGCCTACGGCATAGCAGATATCAGGTCTCGTGCACAACATAGCATACATTAGACTACCCACTGCCGAAGCATAAGGAATCGTCTTCATGTAATCTATCTCCTTTTGTGTCTTGGGACACATATCCTTAGATAGATGAATTCCATGGCAGAAAGGTTGAGAACCTCTCTTGGAATTCTGCATGTTGAAACGAGCTAGAATCGTATCAATATATGAAGCCTGGGACAAGCTCAATGTTCTTTTCTGGCGATCCCGTATAACCTTGATCCCAAGAACATGCCCTACTTGTCCTAAGTCTTTCATATCGAATTGCTTGGACAACCATCCCTTTATGTCCGACAACATCTTCACATTGTTGCCAATTAGAAGAATGTCGTCTACATAAAGCACGAGAAACGCCACGCTGTTTCCGTCACTTCTCCGGTATACACACGACTCGTCCATGCTTTGAATGAATCCATAAGACTGGATAACCTCATCAAACCGCATGTTCCAAGATCTAGAAGCTTGCTTCAATCTATAAATGGATCGCTTTAGCTTACACACTAGATGCTCTTGGCCTTTCTCGATGAAACCCTCTGGCTGTCTCATATAAATGGTCTCGTCAAGATTCCCATTCAAGAATGCTGTCTTGACGTCCATTTGCCACACCTCATAATCCATATGAGATGCTATAGACAAAAGAATCCGGATCGACTTTAGCATAGCTACCGGCGAAAAGGTTTCCTCATAATCGATCCCTTCTTTCTGAGTGTACCCTTTCGCAGCAAGCCTAGCCTTGAAGGTTTCCACCTTCCCGTCAGATCCTCTTTTCCTCTTGTACACCCACTTGCAACCAATGGCTTTTACACCTTTGGGCGGTGCTACAAGATCCCAGACCTGATTCGAATCCATAGATTCAATCTCAGATTTCATCGCCTTTTGCCAAGACTGAGCATCTTGATCTTTAAGCGCCTCGTCGTAGGTCCAGGGATCGGCTTCATGTTCTCCAGGTAACAAGTCCGAAGACTCACCTATAAACATGAACCTGTCGGGTTGTCGAACAACCCTCCCACTACGACGACGCTCCGGTGTAACCTCAGTAACTACAGGTGCAGACTGTGGTGGCGTATCACCCGGTTGGGTTGGATCTAAGCCTTGATCGTTCCCTCTCAGTTCGTTGAGTATTATCTCACTATTGGGCTTGTGGTCCATTATATAATCCTCTTCCAAGAACCGAGCGTTGGTGCTAACAACGATCTTCTGGTCCTTAGGACTATAAAATAGACCACCTTTCGTTCCTCTAGGATATCCTATAAACAACCGAATATCTGAACGTGACTCCAACTTATCAGCCCCATGCTTCAGCACATATGCTGGACAACCCCAGATCCGAATGTGTTTCAAGTTTGGTTTACGCCCGGTCCACAATTCCGAGGGCGTCTTAGGGACTGTCTTAGAAGGAACTAAGTTCAGGATATACGCCGCTGTTTCCAATGCATATCCCCAGAACGAAACTGGTAGTTCTGAGTAACTCATCATAGATCTTACCATTTCCATAAGAGTCCTATTCCTTCTTTCTGCTACACCATTCTGCTGGGGCGTGTATGGTGCAGTCATCTGGGAGTCAATCCCATTCTCTAATAAGTATGCCTTAAACTCTCCCGAGAGGTACTCTCCTCCACGATCAGATCGTAGAGTCTTTATGGTTTTACCATGATGGTTCTCCACAAGAGCTTTGTACTCCTTGAACTTGTCAAAGCACTCGCTCTTGAGGCGCATCAGGTATATAAAACCATACCTTGAGTAATCATCAGTGAAGGTTACAAAGTATTCGTAACCTCCTCTCGCTTGGACAGATAAAGGCCCGCACAAATCAGAGTGAATCAATTCCAGTACTTCCTTGGATCTATACCCCTTATCACTAAAGGCTCGCTTGGTCATTTTTCCTTCCAGGCATGATTCGCAGGTTGGAAAGTCCTCATCTTTCACATCACTGAGTATTCCATCAGTTATCAACCTTTGAATCCTACCCAAGTTAATATAACCTAGCCTAAGATGCCATAAGTACTTTTGATTCATCCTAGAAGGCTCCTTTCTCTTATTGGTACTAGATGTGTTATACGACTCTACTCGTTGCATCGTGGAATAATTAGGATTCAGTATATATAAGTTGCCTATCAATGTACCAGAACAGATATAATCACCATTCTTTTTGACAATAACAGAATTATCAAAAGAAACTGAATATCCATTCAAAACCAACTTAGAAACCGAAACAAGGTTCTTTCTAAAATCCGGTACATAAAGACAATTATTCAATACCAAAACATTATTATTAAAAGATAAATGAACATCTCCCACTGCAACCGCCGCCACTTTCGTAGCGTTGCCCATGTAGATGGTGATCTCTCCCTCTCTAAGCCGCCGGGTTTCCTGGAACCCCTGCAAAGAATTGCAGACATGATCAGTGGCTCCTGTATCCACACACCAGGTACCGGTGGATAACACCGCTAAACATGTTTCAGTGACTAAGGAAAAGTTCATACCTCTTTGTCTGAGAGGACAATTAGACTTCCAATGTCCAGACTGCTTGCAACGGAAACACTTGCCCTTAGGCCTGTTCACTCCATTCTGTGGTCCACCAACTCTGGGCCCACTGGGTTTCCGTCCTTGCTTTTTCTTCTTCTTAATCCCCGAAGGGCGAGGAAGAGTCGATTTCAAAGCCACAAGTGCTTGAGAGTTCTTAAAGATTCCCTCTGCCGCCTGGAGTTCAGTCAGGAGTTCCGCCAACGTATATAACCTCTTGTTCATGTTATAGTTCAGGCGGAACTGCTCAAAACTCCTAGGCAGAGACTGGAGCACTATATCGATCTGGGTTTCCCCATCGATAGCACCTCCCATAATCTCTATCTCATTCAGATAGCCTATCATCCTAAGAACGTGATCCCTCACGGGCGTTCCTTCGGACATAGTGGTCGTCATGAGTTTCCTCATAGCATCTTGCCTGGCTGCCCTGTCCTGACTACCAAACATCTCCTTGAGGTTAAGCATCATATCATAGGCAGTGTCCATGGCTTCATGCTGATGTTGCAGCACATTTGACATAGATGCCAAAATGTAGCACCGCGCCATCTGATCAGCCTTGACCCACTTCCGATGAGCTTCCTTTTCCTCAGGAGTGGATGTTTCAGTAGGTGCAACAGGACATTCGACCTGGAGTACATACTTGTACTCCTCAGCAGTTAGGACAATGTCCAAGTTTCGTTTCCAATCAACATAATTTGGACCAGTGAGTTTGTTTTCTTTTAGTATCACAGACAGTGGGTTGAGTGCCATATCTATAAAAGAGACAAATCAAACCGTCAAATTTAATTCGATATTAACTCCCTTAATTAATATCATTAAATTTACCAATCAATCCTAAAATCCCATCAGACTAGCATGCCACGTTCATGTGGACGTATACTAGTCCAAACGATTTTATAACTGGACTTTTACATCGGTCGTACATCATTACAGCAGTGACTCCGATGGGGAGGATAATGTAATGCGTACCTAAGTGTATACCATTTCTCAGTACTAAGTTAACCGCTCGGGAACTACATATCCACCGCAAGCCACGTTAGTGTGGACGTTTACGTTGACATGCGGTCCCTTTACGATTTCCTATAACTGTCGAGCCTCAATTAACCCAAAGTTCCGTTTCCGTCTAGTAAGCCACGATAGTGTGGACTTTTACTAAACAAACAACTTTGTTAATTGAATTCCATTTAATAAATTTCACAATTTCGTTAATCAAAGCTTGATGTCTCGTAAGTGAAACTCGAAGTTTCTAACCAGCGATCAATCATGCAATTGAGCCCTATCTCTCACAAGTGAGGGAGTCAACCATACAATCGATCTAGCCATCAAATGACTCGAATGTCTCTAATCTGTGTCATCGACATAAGCAAGCGCTTTGGCTCCATTCCACTCCCCGGGGTGAGAAAGAGTCGAGTTGAACTTAGTCCTTGAAAGACAGATTAGGTATTTGCTTTGAAAAACTTAAGTGTTCAATTCTATAAATGGAATTGAATTCGAATTTTGATCCGGTGATATCCGTGTGTCAACTTTATCCGATAGGGAGGATGACACTAAAGCCAACTCGTAAGCGACACACATCACCATCAAAACAGAGAATGGAGACCGCGGGATTGTTTCCAATCCCTCTCCCACTTAGTTTTTACGAAAGGGATAACATCCACATGCATATAAAAATTAAAGCATAATAAAGCACGTAAACACACAAGAAGCATTTAACGTGGCCCGATTATTATGGCCTTTAAAATTCTTCGATGCACGTCTTCTTGGATCTTCGTCTCGTTGCTCGTCTCGGTCTCGGTCCATCACCGACTCGTTTAAGTGCCAAGAGACGAACCCCTCCCACTGGAGTATCATCCCGGGAAAAGACGAGCGTTCCGTGATGTCCGTCGAACCCCCGAGCCGCTGCTGCCAAACCTCGAACAGCGCCCGCTGTATGACCATCAGCGGTCGCTGGAGGAGCTGCAAACGGCGACCGCCGTTTGCCCTCCAGCGGGCGCCGTTTGTGCACAGCAGGCTGCGGGTTCGACTTCTCGACCCTCGTTCGTCCGTCCTTCGATCTCCTCTCGATCCACCAAGCAGTAGTGACATTACACATGTAAACTAACTACTTCCGGCATCGATCCTATACAGGTTGATCGATCCTATACATCCGGATAAACGAAAACGAAAAAGAAAAACCTTAAACGACTCAACCCGTCGTTTTAACTATTACAAACAAGCAACGATAATACCAAAAGATCTCGACAATCCCGAGAGTTTAACACACCACAAAATACAGTACAATAAACATGACCATAATAATCGGGTGATCCTGCAAAACAAATCTCGCAAACGATACATAGAACGTACAAAAACCGTCTCTGATACCATTTGTTGGAAATCGACTACCCGGGATGCGTTCGTTCGATCGCTCGAACATCCGAACGATCCCAGTCGACCTCCACGTCCGTTACTTCGTTCACACGACAGCCCATGACCCGAGTCACGCCCAGCCATTGCCCCGGAGGACAACCGCGCGAAACGGAGCTGGACAGCACCCAATCAGCGCCCGCTGATTGCAGTCCAGCGGTCGCTGGTGGAGCTGCAAACGGCGACCGCCGTTTGCCCACCAGCGGTCACTGTTCGTCCGCGAACAGCAACGCGACGTTGCTGTTCCGGGCTCGTTTCCGGGTCGTTTTTCCTCTTCCGACTACCGATCCGGAGGTCCTTGAACCCCCAGTAGTCGAGGAATACAACCCACAACCCCGGAACCCGATCTACGTTCAAAGTATGATCAACGAAATATGAGATCGAATAAATTGCGGAAGAGAGAATCGATCTCATACCTTCTCGGTCGATTGTTGAGACCTTAGATGCTTCTAACGTATGCCTCAGATCCTTTGACTCCAACCGTTGTGTGGGCAACGATCCGTTGGGTCTCCTTTTCTGCCTTCTCCTTTTCTACCAGCGTTATATTTCTTTTCTCTGATGAGAGAAAAATATTTGCGCTATACTGTATTATTTTTGCAGAGAAAAACTTAATTGCGCTAACGCAATAATTTTTCTCAGAAAAATAAAAAGCTGCGGAATGTAGGTTTAGGATAGGCAAGGTAGGATATTTATAGAGTTACGTTAGGGACCTTAGGTAAATTAATTTAAGGGCTAAATTGAAATATTAATTAACTTGGAATACGTAAACGCAATTCCTTAATTAATTGATTTCAATTTTAATTATTATTCAATCCACTATAAAATAATAATTGAATTCCCGAAATTAATTTTAATATTATTTCAACAATAATAATTCCGCCGAAATTACATATACGACTTTCCCCGTGTTTAAGATATCGAACGTCCACGAATTTATTTAATTACTAATAATTAAATTAATTCGTTTCTTATTATCCGAGACTAGTACCACTCATCCTTATTATCATGTGGAACAAATCCACCTGCAGGGTTTACATGATAAACTTTATGAGCTCATCTCGGGGACGTAATCAACCCAATAAACGGGACACGGTTTCCTGTCTATAATCTACAGCATGCCGTGCGTACAATTACGATTCCCAATTTACCGAGGATCTCGACTAATCAATTAGTCTCACTCATTGGCAAGTTAAAGAACCGAGAATTGGACACACGCACCTATAATTATATAGGGATTAGGAATTCGTATATCCGTAATATCTGAGGTCTAGTTCGATTACTGCGATTAGTATAAATCGAACGCCCTCCCGTGGTCCTGCTCAATACACCAAGTGTACGAGTGTAACATGATAGTCAAGACCGACTATCTACCAGTCACACAACGACGTACCGATGGATTGTCCCTGTCCATCTAAGTCGTGAGCTACTGTTCGATGATATACGAGTAATCGTCAGTATGATCTTCCGCGTGTCTCCTCACGCCATACTGTCTACAACGTATATATCTAGGACTATGGCATAGAGTGTATGTAAACAAAATGCAGACTGTTTGATTAATAGATAATAAAATACAGATAAGGAGTTCCATATTGTCACTAAACTAGACATTTAGAATATAACTCCATCAATGAAGCCCTCGATCGTGAGTTGGTGGGTCCGCCTCAGCGGGGTGACACTTTCTATCTTGGGATAAGTGCGGGTAAGGGTAGTGAAATGCCCTTACACGTGAGTTTGGTTTCCTCATCGATAGATCCACTGCAGGCTTGGCTATTGAGACATGAGATGAGAAAGGGATTTTTATCGACCGAGAGTGACATTAGATGTCATTGACATGGGATGTCTACCTATCTTGGTTTTCTTAAGTGCGGACTCAGTCGGCTTAAGGATTCGCAAGATGAGGGTCTTGGGATCGTTTTGTTCTAGGGAACAACGATATTAGATATTGATTGAACAAAATGGAATAAATAAGTAGCTTGTTAGACAACCTTATTTGTTTACCGCTTTGTGAATGTTTACATACTTTATTTATCTTACTTTTGAAGTTTATCATGTTAATTTCAACTCGATTCAAGTTTGGTTCAATTCTTGATTATGAAAAATTGAACAACATAAAATTTCTTGATTGACAACGTAATTTGAGGATGGTCCTCAAATACGAAGACAGTGAAAATGTGTTAGATAACCACATCCTAAGATATCATTGAACAACTCAATAGCATGTTCAGGGAATATGCTAAGATTGAGCAGTTCTGAATGACCAGTGTCATCGCTTCAGCTAGGCTGAAAAAGGAGAAACCTATAGGGACCAAATATGCAGCAAATGATTGGATTATTTGCTTTAAGTGATCTCCTAAATTTTTCTAAGATGATGAGTCGTCAATTAAAAAGGGGACCCTAAGAGGGATATTCTTATGATAAGGGATGAGGTATTCAAAAGAGCATGAGCAAGAAGGCTACTACGGTTCCTAGGGAATATGAATGCGTCTACTGCAAAGGTGTAGGACACTAATTGCAAACATGTAGAAGTTCATGTTTATTCAATTTCAAAACAAATGCCTAATTTGTCTTTCATATGATGGATTCTAAAGTTAAGATTATTTTCACCTCGGGGAGTGATTAAATCCAAAACACTTAGTTCATCAATGACTCAAATTAGAGACCTTCAAGCCATGAGATGGCGTTAGTCGATTGTCTGGTTGGCTCCCTCATATTTTATGAGAGATAGGGCTTCAATTGCATGATAATATCGCTGGTTAGAAAACTTCGAAATTTCACTTACGATTTATCACGTTTTTGATATTGGGATATTTATGAACGGGAATTCAAATAAGAGTCAATTATTGGGAATAATTTAATTTGACCAAAGTTCAAAGAAGATGAGAAGAACTGGGTTGCTTCATCTTCAGGTATTAATGTTATAGACATTAAATTTCGCAAATTTTACTTCTTGTGTATTGGATGCCAAATGTGGTTCTCACATTTGTATGTGGAGGAACTACATAGAAGTATAAGTTTGGTAAGTAGAGATGTCGATCTACGGGCGAGAAATGGAGCGAAGGTCGCTGCATTAGCCGTATGATCATAGGATGTTGTTTTGCCTTAGGGCCTTGTTTTAGTATTATAACCATGTAATTTCGTACTTTCAATAAACAATGAATATTGGTTCAGTATTGGATACTGATGGATTAGTTTTTCACTATTAAATAGTTTGGTAACTATTTTTATTGTGAGTTATATATTCTTTGTTTTGGTACGATTATTATATTGTTTATGTATACTTTAACTTGACAAATCATATATAACATTAACACCAATGGCCGAATCGAATAAGTCTTAATGAGACATAACTACAATATTGTTGATTAAGTCAAATCAACATCTAAACATGTAACGAAGCTTCTTTAAGAAGGCATTCTAGAATCATTTGAATTGGAGTCATTTGATACATGTGAATGATGTGTGATGGACAAGATAACAATGTCATCTTTCTTGGAGAAAGGAGAACATGTGAGTAATTAATTATGGATGATCCATACTGATGTATGTGGAACGTATTAATTCACAAGCACATGAAGGTTATGTTTCGGAAAAGAGAAAACTAACTCTATTAGATAGAGTTTGATCTATCGATGATGGTTTTAATTGAACTACTGAACTCTTTTGGGAACACACTATTCTTGACTTCAACCTATACACTGAATAGGACACTGTCAAAAGCTGTTGATAAGACACCATAATAGGTATGAAAAGGGAGGGTTCCTAAATTGTCTTACATCAAGATTTGAGGTTCTATAGCTTCTATGAAGAGATTTATCTCTACATGGCTTGAACTCAAATTGGATAAAAGTTTCCTTATGGTATGTCCATATGAAACTCGAGGGTACAACTTCTACGATCTATCTGAGAACAATATTTTGTTGCTCGAGATGGTGATTTTTTCGAAAAGAGATATCTTTCCTAGAAAGTCAGTGGGAGCTCGGTTATCTTGAACGAGGTTCAAGTGGAACAACCAATGATGAATACTTAAGACTGGGTTGAGAGTATTCCTATGGTTTTGGAAACCATACCAGCCCTTGTAGGTCCAGAAGGCATATATCTCGTTTAGTCAGATATTTAGGTATTGTGATAATTGAGAGATATGAAGTCATGCTTTTGGAAAGCGATGAACCTTCGAACTATATCCAAGCTATGAAGAGTGCAGCTACTAAAAAAATTGGCATGGTGCCATATAATCCGAGATGATTTCAATGTCTGGTAATCAAGTTTGGAACTTGATAAATTTGCATCAAGAGGCTAGACCCATTGAGTGCAAATATATCTTCAAGATCAATATAGAAATGTATGGAAAACCTAGGGTTTTCAAAGCAATTTTGGTGGAAAAAGTTTTATATTCACGAGGTGGATTATGATAAATCTTTTTCACCAGTTGTTTTGATTTATTCATTCGGATTAACTTAGCCATTGTGACTCATCTTGATAATGAGTTATGGTAATATTGGATGTTAAAACTAACTTCTTGAATTGGATTCTAGAAGAGAATGTGTTTTGACACATCCAAAGAGTTTTATCGATCCTAATAAGGTTGAGAAATTATGCAAGATTATATTTCCATTTATGGAATAAAGCAAGCATATCGGAGTAGCAATCGTAGAGTCCGAGGCCCCGGATAAAAGTCCAGTCCAAGGGGCGGGAAGGTGCCACCTTTCCGGCACAGAGACGCACGTATTGTTCCACTTCGTCGGCTTCCGGAGTCAATCCATACACTAGGCCACCTCCATCGGCTAAATCATACGCAGCTGCCTCGGCCATAGCTTCGTCTCGTTCCATGATCACACGACTCGGATAAACGGACCGAAATCTGTCGAATGAACTGCACTGACTGACTGAACTGAGCTAGATGTCGGACGACACTGGTGTTGCACTGCAGATATGTCGGTCGACACGGTCAAATCCCCCAACTCAGAACCCTAATCAGAAGATGTCGGACGACAGAGAATACCAAGGCAGATATGTCGGACGACAGTGAAGAATCCCCAATCTCCAACCCTGATCCAGCGATGTCGTCCGATTCACAATAAAACAGCAGGAGAAGTCGGATGACAAAATGAGAACTCAGCCCCTCTTCCGGCGAACTCGACTGAAATCGAATGGATAAGAAAGAAAGGCAAGCCGGAAACCTGTTTCGGAACGGGACGGAGGCGGTCGGCGGCGAGCTTCGGACGGTGATGGCAGAGGCGTCGACGGCGAGCCTCGGACGATGATGGCAGAATCGTGCGATGGTAGCAGGTGGTTCGGGCAGTCAGCGGCTAGAGCAGGCGGTGGCAAAGGTGGACGATGATGAACGACGGTGGTGGAGTGGCGGCGTCGGCTGATGATGTCGGGGAAAGGGTGGTGTCGTGCGATGTAATTTTTACAAGAGGTGAAAAATGAAGAAGGAGGCGGAAATTAGGGTTGTGCATTCAGGTTTAACCCCCGCTCACTTTGTCGGGCGACACCAGGTTCCTGTCGCCCGACACGCCACGTCAGCTGTCGCACGATCCCATCTGAAGATGTCGTCTGACATCAAGAAGGCACATAAGCCCTGTCGTCCGACATACAGGGAGATTCCAGAAAATATCCTCGTCTCAGCCCCGTTTTCGCCCGTCCCGGTCCACAATACAATAACCAAAATGTGAGTAGGCTCTCACAAGCACCTTTTTACGTCATAGGCACGACGTTCGTGGGTAAGCCCCCACGGGGCGCTCGTCTACGTCCCGAGCTCGGACATTCCTCCTTCAAAACTCAAGCATTACGGGCATTCGCCCGTGCCAACTCATCGAACCGGGATTCAACATACCGACGGAGATCCTCGATTTGTGCCTTCCTAGCATCATCCCTAGTGTGTAACTCGGCCATTTGATCCACAATAAATTCACGGAGCCTATCGTAATCCGAACTCGGGAGATTCCCCGAATCCAAAGTACTTGGCCCGACATCGTTGCCTCGTTCGACCTTCAACTTATCAAGATATTTCGAAATGGTCCCTCGTTCATTAAATGGGCGAAATGTGATCTCATCCGCCATAAGCTCGCCCAAAGCTAGCTCTCTATATACAAGTGACGTCGGTGGCAACTTCTTCACATGAGCCGGGAGATTATACGCATTCATCACCTTATGGAACGAGATCAAGTACGTCACCAAAAATCCCCAACAAGGATGCAATTTCTTCCGCTTCACTAATTGACCGAGATGATAAAAAACGAGATCCGCTAAACTCACTTGAATCTTCTTATAGGCACAATGAAGGAGCCAAAGTTCCGTCGAATTCACCTTATTCCCTTCTCGTTTGGCCAACACATTATGTGATATGAACTTATGCAAAACAACAAGTGTCGGCTCCTCCAAGAACGCATTACTAATTCCTTCCCCGGACCAATTATCACAAGGGGTAAGCTCCCTCCAAGTGGCTTTCGCATCCCAATCACTCGATTTCTCGGTTACTCCCGTTGAATGAAGTTTCCAAACCATCCGGATCACCGCCGGAGTCACTTCATATTCCTTTTCTAACATTCGAAATGTAGCTCTCCTTCGAACATGATCAAAGCAAAGAGTCGAGAGGAATTCCGTCGTGAGAGGCTCGTACATACATGCTTCGGTAGAACCAATCTCCTCAAGCCCAAGCGGAATAAGCAACTCCGTAACACGCTCGTCAATTCCCACTTTCTTCAAGAAATCCCAATCAAAGGATTGTGAAGCCCAAGGCTTGTTCCCACTCAATTTTCGATACATAGCCCAAGGCTTGTTCCCCGGCAACGGCGCCATTTTGATTGCTAAAAAACTAATTTATAAAACCGAAAGATTTACTACGTAAATCCCCCGAGTCGATCTCTCGAGGAGCAATGCTATCGGCTTGTGAATATCAATTTGTATATGCTAAGTAAAAGTTCCAAGAGGGGGAAGAAGATCATTAAACTAAAGGGAGTTGCAAAGAGTGATTGATTAACAACTACGAACGAGTAATTAAAAGCGAGTAATTAAAGATCTTTTTGTAACAAATGAGTTGGAAAAGCAAGGGTGTTCCGATTACTCTTCCTAACGAACTAGAGTTAAATTAGATTTATAAACTCCCAATTAACTATTAATCGGACTAAAGAGATCACGGTGTTGTCACGTGCTCCCTCACCAATGATCGTCTAATTACACATCGACCATATGGTCCACTAACGATATACTACGAAGTTGTTCGACACGAGACCACAAATCGAGATGTGTAATCGTCCAATTAATAGGAATCGAGCTACTTTAGAAGATCAACTCTAATTCATTGAGGAATTTCATCAAACACCCTCACACAAGTTTAGCTAGCCATAATCAAGCACTCAACATCACAATCCACAATCGAATAAGCCATAATTGAGAGGAAACGAAGAGAATCTCACCACGGTGGTTATGGAATCGATGGATGAAGGAGTAGATCGAGAAAAGCTTCCAAAATCGGGACCGAGCTTCAACTTGTCACACGAAGAAACTAATCCGATGGAAACGTCCGTCTCGATGAGGTGAACAACGTTTGTGAATGAGATTTTGTCGGATTCTCGACGTACGGAATTTAGATCGTGAATTAGTGTAGAGAAATTGAAGAACACAAAATGAGATATAGAAAGCTTGGATAAGAAGCTAAATGCAATCTCTAAAATTGGGGAAATGAAAGTTAGTTGTGAAATTACAAGCCAAACACCTATTTATACCCTTAAAAACGAGGGTCAAACAAAGTCAAATCGAAATGGAGACTAGAGGTCTACTCAGCAAAAGATGTCGGACGACAGCGAAATCATGTCGCCCGACAAACAACTTGTCGTACGACATAAAACCATGTCGTCCGACAAATATCCGTCGATCGCAGGTCGAACCTGCGTTACCCCTCTGTAAGTTTCTTCCAAAAATGCCTTCCTGTCGTCCGACAGACAATTGTGTCGTCCGACAGATATGTCGTCCTCCATCTTTCACACTTGGTCCACTGTCGTCCTCCAGGAGTATGTCGTCCGACAAGGTCTTAGTGCACTTCTTCTGTCGTCCGACAGGTGGTCAACCATCTTCCCAAAAAGTCATTTTCACTCGTTTTCCTCCCGTTTCGCCTACAAAACACCGAATACATCTCGATCACACTATTCTGACCATTAATCATCAAAGGCTATATAAACGGGGAAAAGAGAATCTATAGAGAGGGAAAAGGACCAAAAACCGACCCGAATTATGCACCAAAAACGGACCAATCACACATTATCTGGGAGATAGTTTTGTGGAGAAATCAAGATAATAAAGTTGCAACTTTTGGTAAGGTTGCAAACCCGCTTTCTAAACCTGTCCAGCTGTTTAAGCTTGAGGCTTTCACGACTGCAATAGAGATCAGACATCTTAGAGATGGGTTGTGATTTCTATTACTGTATTAGATACTTTTGGAGATTTGGTAAACATTCACTCATATGTATAATACATATTTCTTTATATAAATATGGTTTAATTTATATGAATTGTCCAAATGATTAGGTGAAATCAATTGGGTTATGAGGTCGACTTACCGCATAATGAAGTCCCAATGGTTGAACTGATATACTTGAATCATATAGTTGTTCCTGGTTCGTATAATCGAGTACGGACAAACCGATAATACAATGAACTAGTTTGTAATGTGTACTATAGCGCCGCTTCATGGGTTAGTGATGTGGGACATCAAGTACAATTACATAGATATTAGCTGGGAGCTAATGATCGAACAGACCCGACTGGAATAGTATTTGAGATTTTGAGTCATAATACTATTTCATTGACTGTCGAGCAATTTCCTCTGACCTGAGTAGTCCAGAGTGATTCCATTGTGAAATGGTATACTTTGATACAAGTAAACGCCTTTCGTAAAAGGAGGTTATAAAACTTGTTATTGGGTGTATTAGGAAGCAAGTGGGAGAGCTTGGATTGACAAGATGGGATTGTCCTCCATTTTAATATGGATCATATGTCTAACCGGCCACTTGGAGAGTCGAGACTGTGGAAAAGCGTGACCACGTACAGATTCGTATCATAGTGATAAATCTGGTTTTACAGTCTGTCTCATATTCCAAGAAAGGTTTGAACCGATTGAGGATGACTCGAGTCTTGCCTCAAGTTCAAACTTAGACATAAAATGACAACAGGAAATTGGCAGCACACTGGCTCTGAAGGCCAAGTGGGAGATTGTTGGTATATGTCCTTCGATCCTACGTGTGCAATCGATAAAGTCTTAACTCTTAAGGTTGTCTTTGGATGTTTAATGATTATTCGATAATATTAATTGTTGGGAACAATATATTATTGATCGATAAATCATACCTACAGGGTCACACACGGACTCGTAGATGATGTACAATGCTTGCTAATTATATTGATTTAAAATCAATATTTACGTGAATTTATATGCATGCATGGGGTGCATTGCATGGCTTGCATGGATGCATGTCACATAGTGTGACATGGCATGCCACACAAGCAAGAGGGACCACATCTTATGCCATTGTGGCATAGTGATGTGTACATGACCTTTCACCTCCCCATTAACCATCCATTATGTGATATAATGATGCATATTCAATATGGGGGTTACAAGGGAGTGATGGAGGTGGTAATGAAGGGGTTAAGGAGTGAAAATCTGATTTTTACAATGACTTGATCACCAATTTCAAGATTCACACAAAAGAGAGAAATGAGAGAGTGTTCTTGGAGAACCGACTCAAGCAAGCAAAGTGTTCGTCATCCGGGTTCGTGTGCAACACGTAGAGGCCGGGCCATTTGTGCGGCTTCAACATCCGGGAGATCTAGACAAGAAGAGTGACGAGGTCATTCACAAGGAGAGCATCTAGTGACTGATAAGGTGGTTCAATCGACTCAACGCCACCTT
This sequence comes from Euphrasia confusa, assembly GCA_954870475.1. Taxonomy (NCBI): domain Eukaryota; kingdom Viridiplantae; phylum Streptophyta; class Magnoliopsida; order Lamiales; family Orobanchaceae; genus Euphrasia; species Euphrasia confusa. The sequence goes on along the minus strand of OX940951.1, from coordinate 38,496,963 downwards.
CATCAACATCAACGAGGCACGCTACACCGGTTGTAAGTGTTCTCGTTAATCCCTATATATATATATTGGATGTATATATATAAACGTGTCTATACATATAATGTGTGCCTAGATCTTCATGTTGTTTGTGTTCTATTGTTTTACACGCTTCCGCACACACGAAAAGGTAATCGAGCGATTGGATCGACATAGAAAACCTTCACAAACACCTTCTCCCTATAATCAAAATACAAAGAAATTCGAATATATATATATATATATATATATATATATATATATATATATATATATATATATATATATATATATATATATATTGTGTTTTGTAGGAAATCAAGTCAACAGTCGAGCCGCACTCGAGCACGAGTACGGCAATATTTTCGCAAGTCAAGCTCGAGCTCTCTGAAATGCAGCTTGTCAAGCTGGAGCTGTTAATCGCAAAGCTCAACTCGTTTGCAGCCCTAGTAAGATACAATCACAATCGATCAATGCGCACGAGAAAACTCTCGATTGAAATTCTAGATAAATATAATTTATTGATTGAACGAACCTTAGATTGGTATAAATTAAGCTATCTAGATTAGGAGTGATACTCTTTGCACATCGATGCAACGGCATCGATGTGACTTTCTTTAATTTTTTTTTTTACTTTTTTTATATTTTAATTATTTAATATAAATATATTAATTTTATAATAAAAACACGTTTTTCGAAAATATTAATTAAAATTCATTTTTACCAAAAGTAAATATTTTTACATTTTTGAAATCTATAAAATGCGCAGATAATATAAACATTAATTTTAAATATCAATTAATTCATGCGTTTCTACTTACTCGTACACGCAATTAATTCATCCCATTTTCAAAACATATTTTTTTTTGGTAAAGGTCAATCACATAAAAAAATAAAAGTATGATACAGTGCAACGCATAGGGAATGAAAAATCCTACCGCATCACAGAGCTAACATGCTAGCTCTCCAATCCGCCAAACTAACATATAGCACTAAACAATATAAGTGGAACATATTACGAGTAAGTGGAACACATCACTTAATTTATATTTAAAATTGATTTTTATATTACCTACGCATTTTGTAGATTTTAAAATTTTAAAAATATTTACGTTTCGTAAAACCGAATTTTAATTAATATTATAAGTATTTTATAGTATAATTTATTTATATTAAGGTGTTTTAATATTTTTATGACAATTTTATACTTTAGAAGTCTCGTTGTATTTGTTTATATTTATTGCGCAATTTTCAGAAACTAAAAAATTAATATATTTATTACGCAATTTTCAAATACAACGAGACTTCTCAAGTATAAAATTGTCATAAAAATATTAAAACACTTTAATATAAATAAATTATACTATAAAATACTTATTCGTTTTTCAAAAATATTAATTAAAATTTGTTTTTACGAAACGTAAATATTTTTAAATTTTTGAAATTTACAAAATGCGTAGGTAATATAAATATCAATTTTAAATATAAATTAAGTGATGCGTTTCCACTTACTCGTAATATGTTTTGAAAATGGGATGAATTTATTCCACTTACTCGTAATATGTTTTGAAAATGGGATGAATTTAATTGGGTATACGAGTAAGTAGAAACGCATGAATCAATTGATATTTAAAATTGATGTTTATATTAACTGCCCATTTTGTAGATTTCAAAAATGTAAAAATATTTACTTTTGGTAAAAAATGAATTTTAATTAATATTTTCGAAAAACGTGTTTTTATTATAAAATTAATATATTTATATTAAATAATTAAAATTAAAAAAAGAAAAAATAAATAAATTAAGAATGGCTATTTGTCACATCGATGTGCAAATAGCATTTGTGCTAGATTAGGCTTAGAAGAAAGATGTCAGTGAAGCAGTGGTCTCCATCTCCGACAGTCAATTTTTTGAGATTCTTGGGTGACGTAGAGGGTTTCAACGGTGAGGATGTTGTCTCAGTTCGTAACATGATAATTTGAGTAAAATGATTTTTTTTTACAGTATTGGGAATGATTCTATATAGGTGATACAAATTCGAGAAATCCCAAACATTTTTGGATTTATTAAATAGCAAAATTCATATATATTTTATTGGTTCTCATAGGCCAGTGTTGGTTATTTTTTGACCAAATATCATGGCCATGATTGTAAGAGGAGTTGAGTTCTAAATCCCACAATAGATTAATTTTAAGACTCCAAATTAAACAGATAAGAGTTCCTTGAAATTAATTGTTTGTTGTACGTAGTAATTAGAGGTAATAGACATGTTACGTACCTTGCTGAATTGATTTCTCGAAAAAGGTAGTTCAGTTTCTTCGTCCACAAATTAAGCTTGTTCCAAGACACATACAGTAGTTGCTGCCATCGAACAGATCGGAAACAAGCTGTCCACGTCAATAGGATTTGTTGTCGCCGCGACAGATTGATCTATGAAATTAGAAGACGCACGAGAAAAAACAATATGTAAAAGAGAAAAAAAGTTACTCTAAACCCTAATCTCACTCTTTCAATAATTTATACCGTACAGTGTACACAATAATTTTTCTGTAGTGTACTGGGCTAGCTAAAAAAAAGCCCAATACAAAAACACAATTTTTTTTTCCATATCTATTTTTTAAGAACAAAAATATTTTTTTATGTTAACTTAGGCCCTATTCTTTTGAACTTAATTTCAGTTCATTTCATTTCAGTTCAGTTCAGATCCGTTCAGTTTAGTTCAATTCAATTTCAATTCGGTTTTTAATAATAATAATAATAATAATAACAACAACAAGAATAATAATAATAATTATAATAATAAAAATAATAATAATAATAAAAATTAATAAAAATTAATGTCAATAAATATTAAATGTTTGTAATATTGAAAAAAATCACAAAAATTACAAAATTTAAATAATCGGTCAATCTACTTTCATATGATCTACCTCCTTATCATTTTGTTGTACTCCATCTTCATGCTCTTCAGTGTTGTTATCTTTCCAAATAGCTTCGGCTATATCCATCCTTACCTTAGACATGAGCTTCATTCAATTTTTATCATCCAAGTTTGTATCTGTTCTCCCATTGGCAACATCATGATGATGTACAATTGGAATACCACTCTCGTGCATTCGTATGAAATTATGAAGTGTGAAACAAGAAACAATTGATACTTTTGTGATATTTGAGGCATAATTTTCAACACCTTTCACCTTTTTTTCAACTGACCAAAAGCACATTCAACTTTCATTCTTAATGAACAATGTCGGTAATTGAAATGTTCTGAAATTCCTCTAGGTGGTCCATGCTTATATTCCGGAATATGATATCTGACGTTGGGATCGCAAATAGGAGACAAATATCCAAGAGTATTAAGATATCCAGTCTACCAAATAGTATTTACCTACAACGTAAAATAAATTTTGCATCAAAATTAAAGAAACAATACGAACAATTTATTTGAATTTATCGATAAACCATAAAAGTTATAGAATGTAAATTATTTTTTTATTTTATTAACCTCATAAAAAAATAAGAAATTTAATAAAATTGTTTATAATATACAAAAATATTGAAATTTTAACAATACTAATTTTAGTTTTTCATTATTTTAAGTTTCTTATTTTGAACTTAATTTCATTTCAGTTCAGTTCAGGTCCATTCAGTTCAGTTCAGTTCAGTTCAGATCTATTCAGTTCAGTTCAGTAAAGTTCAGTTAGTTTCAGTCCAGAAGAACATAGCCTAGTATATTTAAGTTAAGCTGGTTGAGTACTTAAATTAAGGATACTAATAAGTTTCAAGTTTCGAACTTAAATGTGTATAAGTATTTAAATTTCTACAATTGATCAATGATTACTAAAAAAAATTTGAACTCAAAACGTTCCAATTGACATACACAAATAAAAAATCACACAAAAAAAAGTTAGTATATTTAAATAATAAAATTATATATTATTTAAATATATCTATCTTTATTTTATATATTCGCTTATGTTTAATTTAGTATATTTAAATAATAAAATTAATTTAAAAATTGATCATTTTTTATGTTTAGTGTATTTTTATTTTTGAATTCATAAATATAAACGATTAAATTCATAAGAATAATATAATAATTTATGTTTATATTTGTTCTAGTTGCTTATAATTATTTGTAAAAATATTTTGTACTCTACTTTATAAATAATGAAAAAATATAGTACTTTTAATTATTTGTGAAGTGAATAAAGTACAATTTTTTTCATAATTATAAAAATTAATATACCTTACTTTTATCATACCTACAATATACCTTGCAAAATTTCCGCCACAAATGCCCTTTTTTGTAATGTTTGTACTAACCGGAATTAAATTCAGTTTTATTTGAATTTTATTGAGATTAGATATATAATGCATTTTTCTGCTATAGGTTATTGAATTTTTTATTGGCTTTTATAATTATTTTCATGTTTGGTAAAAAATTTATTATATAATTATTATATATCTAAATTTCAATATTATTCACATTTTTCTAAATTAAAGTATCCAACTTGTATTTAAAAAAATGAGAAATTATGTTTTTTGTTGATAACTCTTGTAATTTATATATAGGAATCATAAGTCTTCAAATTTTATGATTGTAATAATTTTGTGTGGCGATAGTTATTTGGCTGATTTATAACTAACTAAAAATAAAAATAAAGTTACATGATTTAAACTAAATATATTAAATAAAATATTTGTAAGGACATAGTATTATTACTCCCATTATACTTTGTCAATTTTCCTTTTAATTTTTTTAAAAAAAAAGTCAACAACCTTTATAGTTTATAGAAATAAAGCAAGTACTCTAATATTTAGGTAGGCCCCGGTCAATCTGATACAATTTTTGGTGGTTCACCGTTTTTAAACTTTTCCAATTATTGATTATCCCTTCAAAATAATCCCAATTTTCATAAAAGTATGTTTGATGGTTGATAATGTTTTAGTAAGTGTATATGTTCATTAATTTTTTTATTTTAATATTTTAGATTATAAATTTTTTGATTGTTTCGACTTGTTGTAAGATCGGACGATGTATAGTATAGTAATCTATCAATATATAAATCCAGACTTTTTTCATTCAGGTGGACCAATAGAATCGCAGGAAATTTTGAGCATGTTCACACTACGTGACTTTTATAAACCAATTTTAATTCATAAATAATTACATAAATTACATAATAATAATTTCCAGCCTTCCTTAAATCGTTTTTAGTCTTCCTAAAATTGTGTGACATCGATTTTGGTTCATTTATTTCCTTCTAATCTTCTCATTCTATGATAAATAATATAAATATGGTAATATATAAATTCTCAAAATACAACTATAAATATTATTATATTATATATAATAATTCAAATTCCCATCAAATTACAAATTCTTAATTTAAGCTTATATTCGTGTGATAGTGTTTAATTATTTCAATATATATATAAATTCGAATGATTTTTTTTAATTATTATGATATTGATTTTAATGTTAAAACAATTATTTTAAGTAATCCATGTCAATTTATTTTAAAATTTTATTTCTTAACAATTTTCTAATTTTATTTGTCACAATTCCTCAATTTGAATAATGCTGATTTTATGTCAATAAATTTTCAATTTAATTAGAATATTAAAAATGATTCTGATCAAATAATAATATTTTAAATATATATTCATAATAATTAATAGATTTTAAGTCTAATACTAATAGAAATCTATTAATACGTTTTGAATAATAATAATAATAATAGTAGTAGTATTAGTAAATTGTTTTCGATTTAAACTAAATGAATTAGAATGGAATGAAAAAGTAAATTCAAATGTAACGCACAAAATTAAAAAAATATTCTAATGTATTAGTAAATGATTTAATAAATCTTATATTAATTATATTTATTATTTTATTATTAATGATTAATACTTTCAATAAACTTGGAAATTTTTGAAATAATTTAATTTACCAAATCTTTTTGTTATTAAACAATAAATTATTTATTTTTTCCATATTTTTTGATTTTTTCCAAAATTATTTTTTTCATAATTATTCTTCTATCCTAACATAAATTTTATAATTATAATCATTATTCAAATTTCAAATTTCAAATTCAAATTTGATGGTGTACTCTCCATCTCTATATATATCACAATTTTCAGCAAGTTTTGTTGAATTATTTGTACAGGGGTGTCTGTGTTGTTATTTTTCGAAGAACTTTCATTTCGATAAATTGGTACATGTATAATTTGATTTTCTTTATTTCTCTTTATATGGATTCATGAATTATGTTTTCTTATTTGTTATATAAATATTGTTTCAATGATTTTTTTTTCAGGATAAACGGTAATTATTTATTTTTTGTATTTATTTTTATTTTGATTAATAATTATATTATCTTTTATTATTTGTATTTGTAGTATTTAATTTTTATTTTTGCAGATTCATAAGTAAGTCTTTACTGGTTTATTTTACGTTTAATATTTCTTTGTTAAACCATTTTACTAAATTAATCTTAATTTATTTTTCAGGTCACACAGTAAGTATTTATTTTATTTTTATATTTTTATTTTAATTCATCTTTTGGTATTACGTAGTGTTATCTACTAAATTATAAATAATTTGTTTTTATTTTCAGGACAGTTTATTATATTTTTACTTGAATTCATCTTTTAATATGATTTTTTTTTATTATATTTTGAATTCATGTGAGGATTTATTATATTTTTACTTGAATTTATTTTTTAATATGATTTAATATTTGGTTGTTATGTAGATTAATAATTAAATTATGATCTATTGTTTGTAAATAGGATTTAATCTTTTTTTTCAGATTTAATTAATAAATGTTAAATTATCATATATTTGTGAGAATTTACTTATTTTTATTATTTCTGAATAAATAAAGATTTTTACTTATTTTTATCATTTTTGAATAAATTAGAAGTTTGAGAGTTGGAGATGAAGATGGAAAGATGGAAGAAGAGGATTTGTATACATAATATTTTTTTATCACTGTAAATGAAAAAACAAATCAAATTTATTTACTACTTTTCAAATTTTATTTTTATTATTTAATTTGCATATAAATGATAATTGATTTATCATATTATATTTTTTAATTATTAAAATCACTGTTATTAAGTAGTTACTAATATTAATTAGTTATTTAAATAACTTTAATCACCATTAGTTAATAATAATTAACATAATATTATCATTATTTTTACTATAATTAAGAAAAAAAGGTTATATAATAAATTGTATAATAATATATAATGAATTTATTCAATCACCATTAAATAAAATTACTTATTTTGTAATTAATATGGTATATATGTTATACCAATAAATACGGTATATTAATTGATAGCAATTAATTAAGTAATCTATTAGTAGTTTTTTATTTAGTAAAAATAATCGGTCAATTAATTTATTATTATCATTATATATGGCAATTGAATTATTTATTAATAATGTAATCATTTATTTACCAAAAATACATTCTAATTTAATTTAAAATTATTTTGGTATGATTATTATATTAATTATGTTAATTGATTCCTTAATTTTATATTACTTTATTAACAATTTTTTTATCTTTTAATATAATATTTATTCAAACTTACATAAATTAATTTTTAATGTTAGAAAGCAAAAAAAAAAATGATATTATTTTCTATCTATATTAATTTAATTTTGTTTATTTTTAATTTTTTATTAATTTTTATGTTAAATATTTAACTCAAATAAAAAAAAAACAATTCGTGTTAAAAAAATCTAATTTAACATAAATATATTTCACTCCAAAAAAATATTGATAAATAAATAATTTACAATAAATATATTAATAGTATAAATATTTACTTATGGAAAAAGAAAAGTCTAATAAATTAATTATATGAAATTATTTACATTCCCATATATAATTGATATTATGTTATGGTAATTTTTCAAGTCACATATTAATAGTTAATTAATAGATTACACTCAATTTGTTATGAATATTATTATATTATAGTGAATGACTTGTTGGCTAAGTCAGAAACCCTAAATTGTATCCTATATAAAGGGGTCTTCCCATATGAATGAATAAAACAATTTACAAGAATTCACAAGAATTCATAACAATTCTATTCTCTCTCCATATTCTCTCTTACTCTAATATATTATTCTCTCTCAATTCTCTTGAGTTTATAACACGTTATCAGCACGAAAGCTCAACCGCGTTCTTCATCGAAGTTCTACTCATCCAAGATCCGAACTCCAAGGCAAGAATTTATATGTTTGTTTATATTCATTAATAATTATAAATATATCTACTTCTACTCCCTTCTTCTTAAATTCATATGTTTCCGAAGAACATTATAATCTGATATTCCTGAAGTAATATCATATGTTACCGAAAAACATTATAATATGATATTCTTGAAGTAATATCAAATTAATTATGCTTAGTAAATCGATTAAATTTTTAATGTTCCTGAAGAACATTGTGATATGATATTCCCGAAGAAATATCAAAATTAAATGTTTCTGAAGAACATCGTGATATGATATTCCTATAGAAATATCAATATCAAATTGATTATGATTATATACTAATAATCTCGAATATTAGTCGTACTACCAAAACGTGGTATGAACCCGGACTCACAAGTTTGAGTCGGCATTATAATTTGATATCCTGAAGTAATATCAAATCAATTATAATTTGAATGTTACTGAAGAACATATATTTTTTGGTTTAAATATTATATTGATCGTTTTGGAATAATATCATGATTTGATATTATTCGATATATATCAAATTAAATTGCTCCCGTAATAGCAATAAGTTTGGAAATATTAAATTAAATTGCTCCCGTAGTAGCAATAAGTTTTTAAATGTTCTTGAATAAGATTATGATATGATATTCATGATTAAATATCAAAATTAAAATTTTATTAGAGAAAATCATGATGATATGATATTCCCGCAGAAATATCAAATCAAATTGCTTGTAGCAATTAAAGTTCAAACATTAAATGTTTTCGAATAAAGTTATATCATGATTAGACGAACGCCAAATTCGATTATTCTCGTCATATGAATTATTCCTGAAGGATATCTTTTGAAAATCGAGAATAAATGTATTATGTGGGTATTCATGGAATATCGAAAAGGTCGATTCCAATTAAATGTAATTTCTGAGAAAATTATATTTTGAAATTTATTTTGATCCCCGAAGGATCATTAATAAAACTTAATATTTTGATCCCCGAAGGATCATTGGTAAAGATATTGTATCCCTGAAGGATCGGTAAACATATTGTTATCCAAATGATGACATATTAAGAGTAGTCTCCGGAATAGCTTTATTAATTATCCCCACGAGTACTAGAAATGTACTTAAAATGAAAATGATGCATATCATGATTATTATTAAGTGCGTGGAAATTGTTATTTCCCATTTGCGAATTAATTTGAAATATGCAAGTTATATTTATATCACCACTAAAGTGTATTATTATGAACGGGCATAATATCTCGAGCCCGCGATCCAGAAGATCGATTTATAGCAATTACGCTGATTTGCATATTTAAGGAAAATATCATTTCTCGGCATTAGGGGGAGATAAGAATATAAAAGATATAAATGCCGAGAAATTTAATTGAATAAAAACGATCTTCAATTCTTGATCCACGCATCAATCAATTGAACCTGAAGTTCATGATAATAAGTTACTTGCAATATTCAGCAAGTAATCTGCCAAATTAATGAAGGTGTGACAAAATCACATATATTTGTGATAAATGAACTATAAGAGTTCAACTACCAAAGAGATCAACTCAAATGTTGATTCTAATATACGCCTGAAGCGTAGTAGATCGATCTCAAGATATTAAATAAATCCGCGGTAATAAAATTTAGTCACCCTCAAAATCTCCTGAAGAGAGTTAGATGAAAATCCCATTGAAAAAACATGTGCACATGATAATTATAAAATCGTGGGATTGCGGAACAACCAAATTAAATATTTTGGGAAATGATGAAAGATTTGGTTGATAGAATGAATTGTCATCAACATGGAAAAAGTCGTCAACGACATATTTGCCTCAAGAGTTGCTCTAGAAAAACTGGATCAAAAACTTAAATCAATGATAGTGTGCCAGCAGCATTCAAAGAAATAGAAATGAGCAATTGAGGCTGAGCATGACTCGCTAAATAAAAGAGATATTTTGACTCTATAATACAAACCTCAAAATATTATCCCAGAAGGATATATGTGGGTGTTCGTACGAAAAACGAGCAATGATGTGGTGAGATATAAAAGCGAGATTAGTTGCTCAAGAGTTTTTCGCAGAAACTCGATGTTAATCAAATATTTTAAAAAGATGACATTAAGTTCCGCTACTTAATATTTCTGGCAGCAACAACGATAAATATATGCATCGGAATGTATGATTTGACCATGTAGAAGTCATTAGAAAGATATATACATGAAAATTCTGGATGGATTTTAAAATTCCTGAAATGAAAGGAAATGAAAATCAGAACATGTATAGTATCATATTACATGTATTATGGACAAAATTGATATTGAGACAAGGTCCCGAAGATCAGTGATTGGTCCTGAAGACCAGTGATTGCACTCTTTTTCCCTCTACTAAGTTTTTCCCACGGGGTTTTCTTAGTTAAAGGTTTTTAACGAGACAATCACCACAATATAAATGTGAATGTCGTGTACTCTTTTCCTCAAGTATTTTTTCCTACAGGGTTTTATAACGAGGTTTTTAACGAGGCATGTACATCACTCAACTCGATAATAATGAGAACATCAGAATGTTCCATATGAGTTTATTTCCGAGATAAAGTGAGATATAGAACCTGAAGTTCAAATGATTGTGAATTGAAATTCACATTATTGTTCATTTGTCAAGAAATGTATATTGAACACTAGATGCATTTAATATACTCCAGAAGAGTTACCGGCCGGTTATAGCAATTGCGAATGCTCTAGTCAATAGATGTCTGGTAAAGGCATGTCCCAGAAGGACGAAAAATATACAATGATACAAATGAACGTGAAACTCGACAATTCGAAGGTTGTGTCCTGAAGACCAAAATGTATACTTGAATAACTAAGTTTTTCCTATATGGTTTTATTAGTTACAGGTTTTAATGAGACTGATTGATCACAAATATTTACTTTCAAGAAGTCAAAGATTTTCGGTGATTACAATCAGGGGGAGCAAGCTGTACTCTTTTTCCTTCGTCGAGGTTTTATCCCACTGGGTTTTCCTGGCAAGGTTTTAACGAGGCAGCAATCCTGTAAATAGTCATTCAAGGGGGAGTGTTATGAATATTATTATATTATAGTGAATGACTTGTTGGCTAAGTCAGAAACCCTAAATTGTATCCTATATAAAGGGGTCTTCCCATATGAATGAATACAACAATTCACAAGACTTCACAAGAATTCATAACAATTCTATTCTCTCTCCATATTCTCTTTTACTCTAATATATTATTCTCTCTCAATTCTCTTGAGTTTATAACACAATTTATATAATTTAAAAAGTTAAACTAAATCAAATCAAGCTAAAATATCTTAATTAACAATTTATATATGAAAATCTAATAATTTAAATTTTTTAAAAAAAATAATCAAGGGTTATTTTCGTTCTCAATTCACTCTTTCAATAATTAATTATTCTTCTCAATAGAAGGTAATTTTAAATATTTCACTCCAAAAAAATATTGATAAATAAATAATTTACAATAAATATATTAATAGTATAAATATTTACTTATGGATAAAGAAAAGTCCAATAAATTAATTATATGAAATTATTTACATTCCCATATATAATTGATATTATGTTATGGTAATTTTTCAAGTCACATATTAATAGTCAATTAATAGATTACACTCAATTTATATAATTTAAAAAATTAAACTAAATCAAATCAAGCTAAAATATCTTAACTAACAATTTATATATGAAAATCTAATAATTTAAATTTTTTTAAAAAAATAATCAAGGGTTATTTTCGTTCTCAATTCACTCTTTCAATAATTAATTATTCTTCTCAATAGAAGGTAATTTTAATGCTTTTAATACGTGGTTATATGTTGCAAGAGATCAATGAAAACAAGATAATTATTTTTGAAAAATACATTTTAACGTATTTGCTTTATCATAATGATCCAATAAATAATAATAAAAATTGAGAACATAGATAATTAACACACAAATAAAAAATTATTCAACCATTTAATTTTATAAGTTATACAATCATTCACATTTTATAATTTACACGGGTTAAATGTTAAAAAAAAAATCAATGAAAACGATGATATTTGTACTTATTTTTGGAAAAAAAAATTCAAAACCGTTTTTTTTATCATAAATATCATTAAAGTAAATTAATACAAATAAGGGTGATTTAGAGAAAAGAGTAATTTTTAATATTTATTTAAAATTAAATAACTTATTTTTAATAAATTACAATATAAATTATTGAACAGTAATTTTGTTAGCTATAAAACAATTCACCTTTTATACTACATAAGTTATATATTAGAAGAGATTAATAAAAACGATAATAATTATTTTTGAAATATACTCAATTAATATTTTATTTTCTTTATATTAATAATCAATTAAATAATAATAATAAAATTGAGAAAATATATAATTGAAACTCAAATAAAACAATTACTCGGTAATTTAGTTTTATTAACTCTACCACAAGTCAGTTTTTATAATTTGCACTGGATTATATATTACAAAAGATCAATGAAATCGATTATAATTAAATTTGAAAAACACTTTGAAAAAAATTTATTTTTAATCATAAATATCATAAAATTAAATTAATAAAAATATCAAGAAGAGAGATGACAAAAAAAAATCATATAACAATTTCATTTTATAAGCTATACAACCATTCACATTTTATAAGAGATAAAAAACTTTTTAGTCCCATAAATGTAGCATTTTTTCGATTTAATCCCACAAAAATTCCTTTTTTCAATTTAGCCCCAAATATGTCGAATTTGGTTTCAATTTAGTTCTTTTTATACGAAGTGCTCATGAAAGCTGACTCAGCGATACGTGTCAGTATCTCATTGGTCAACGACTTTTTAAAAAAGAAAAGGAAAAAGTCGTTGACCAATGGGATGCTGACACGTGGCGCTGAGTCAGCATTTATGGACACATTTCGACGAAAATTGAAATTTCCGTACAAAAAGAACTAAATTGAAACCAAATTCGACATATTTGGGGTTAAATTGAAAAATCGGATGTATATGAGACTAAATCGAAAAAAAGCTACATTTATGGGACCAAATTTATTTTTATCTCCATTTTATAATTTACACGGATTATATTTTAGAAAAGATTAATGAAAACGATGATAATTAACAATTTAATTTTACAAGGTATACAATTATTCACATTTTATAATTTACACGGGGTTATATGTTACAAAATATCAATGAAAACGATGATAATTATTTTTGAAAAATAATTTCAACGCTGTTTTTTTATTTTATTTATCATAATTATAATACAAGTAAATTAACAAAAGAAATGAGAAGAAAATTAATTGAAACAAACAAAATAATTATTCAATAATTTATTTTTATTAATTATATGAGTCAATAACTATTGTAAATGCTAAAACATATTATTGAAAAACACTTTAATATATCGATCACACGATTTATGTAACGAAACTAAATTTGTAAATTAATTTTTTAAAACTAAAGTCTTAGGCGAAAATATGCTCAAGAGATATATTTTTTAAGAATGACGCTTAGGATCTTTTATTTTGAAATTATTTTCAGTTCAATTCAATTTATACTCATGCAGTCAAGTTTAGTTCAAACTAATTGAGTTCAGTTCATTTATTATTATTATTATTATTATTATTATTATTATTATTATTATTATTATTATTATTATTATTATTATTATATAAACATTCAATTTTTTATAAAATATTTGATTAATATTTTATTATTTTAAAAGAACAGATTTTTAGTCTATTTGATTCAAAAATTTGTTTCGATTTCAACGTCTTCAATTCTCATTAATGATATCTTATTCTATAGCCACTAATTAAAATCAATATCAATCTTTGTGTCAATCTTGCAATCGCTAAAAGTCGAAAAAAAAATTAAATTGTATTTATAATTTGCTAAAAAAATATAGTTTTTGTTCCGTGCATGGCACGGACAGTAATTACTAGTATCAATAATACCGAAGAAAAGAAATCAACGAAAAATAGAGAAGACAAAGAATTTACATGGAAACCCAATTGGGAAAAACCACGGGAGGAACGACGAACAATTCACTATAATATTGCTTCACGATTACAAGGATGATATACGCTCTAAACCCTCAAATCTCACGCAATAGCTATAGAATTATAATATGTTGTTTATGCCCATGGAGTAGCTCTCTTTATATAGGGGAGAGACCTAATTAATGTATGAAAACATTAATTCTCGCCCATGCTTTGCCTTGAAGGAGAAGGAAACCAAAACGGACCAAAAATAGGACTTTCCAAAGTCCTCCCGCGCCTGACACTTTTGGCGACCGCCATTTTGAAAACGGCGGTCGCAGGACCCCTTTCGGCGGTCGCGGGACGTGAGACGGCGGTCGCCGAAACACCCCAAAACTGTGCAGCCCCGACTTCGTCAACTCGACCTTTTCGGCGGTCGCGGGTCCAGAAACGGCGGGCTCCGTTTCTCTTCGGCGGGCGCCGAATCCCTAACGGCGGGCGCCGTTTTCCTCCTCGTTCGGTTTCGTGGCAAACTCAACAAATCTCCACCTTGGCACTAAACCGCGAACTTCCTTCGCCGTCCGTCTTCCTCCAAAACGCCCCTAAGGGCCTAATCTCTCGATCGAAGTCCAACCAAGCTTGAGCAAAGCTCAAACTTGGTTGCGGGTAAACTCTTTGTCAACATGTCCGTCGGATTGTCGTGAGTACTAATCTTACTCACCTTGATATCGCCTCGAGCGATCACCTCACGGACAAAGTGATAACGAATATCAATGTGCTTTGTTCTGTCATGGAACACTTGATCTTTTGTGAGACAAATAGCACTTTGACTATCACAAAAGATGGACGTCGTCTTAGAACCCTTCGAGAGCTCTCTAAACCAACCTCTCAACCATAGAGCCTCCTTGCAAGCCTCGGTGACCGTCATATACTCCGCCTCGGTAGTAGATAAGGCCACCGTGCTTTGCAAAATAGCTTTCCAACTTATGGCACACCCACCAATGGTAAAAACATACCCGGTAAGAGATCTTCTTTTATCTAGATCACCGCCATAGTCGGAATCCACGAACCCTCGAACATCTTCTTGATTCCTCCCGAACACCAACTTCTTGTTAGACGTACCTCTCAAGTAGCGCAACACCCACTGCACCGCCTTCCAATGCTCTCTTCCCGGATTCGCCATGTACCGACTCACGGCACTCACGGCGTGGGCCAAATCCGGACGAGTACACACCATGGCGTACATTAAGGACCCAACGGCATTGTAATAAGGGACTCGAGCCATATCCTCGATGTCCTTCTCCGTAGTCGGAGAGTAAGCAGAGGTAAGTCTAAATTGTGTTCCAAGGGGAGTACTTACCGGGTTCGCATCCTCAAGGTTGAACCGACGTAGCACCTTCTCTATAAACCCCTTTTGGCCAAGATACAACTTGCCTTCTCTTCGATCTCTCATGATTTCCATTCCTAGGATCTTCTTTGCCACACCAAGATCTTTCATCTCGAACTCCTTACTAAGTTGTGCCTTGACTCTCTCCACCTCCGACTTATCCTTAGCCGCTATCAACATATCGTCGACGTAGAGGAGAAGATAAACTAAAGACCCATCACGGCCTTTCCGGAAATACACACAACTATCATAGGAGCTCCTTCGGAAACCATTCTTGATCATAAACGTATCAAAACGTTTGTACCACTGTCTAGGAGACTGTTTCAAACCATATAAGGACTTTTTGAGAAAACACGCCTTGTTCTCTTGGTTTGAACCCTCGAACCCCTCGGGTTGGACCATGTAGATATCTTCATCGAGCTCCCCATGTAGAAAGGGCGTCTTCACATCCATTTGCTCAAGCTCCAAATCATGCATTGCCACAATGCCTAGAATTGCTCGAATCAAGCTATGCTTGACCACCGGTGAAAACACATCATTGAAATCTACTCCGGGAATTTGGCTAAAACCTTTAGCCACCAATCTCGCCTTGTATCTCTCGTCCTCAACCCCAGGGATGCCCTCCTTCTTCTTGAAGATCCATTTGCACTTTATGGCTTTCTTGCCTTTAGGGAGATCAACCAACTCCCAAGTGCCATTCTTATGAAGAGACTTCATCTCTTCTTGCATAGCCAAGACCCACTTACTTGAGTCATCACACGCAACCGCCTCGGCATACGAAGAAGGCTCCTCATACGAATCAACTTCATCGGCTACGTTTAGAGCATAGGCCACTAACTCATAATCGGCTAACCTTTTAGGTGGTCGACTCTCACGTCTCGGCCTATCTCGTGCTATGCATTGCGGCTCTTTTGGATCTTCCGGAGTAGTCGAACTACTCGCCATATCGGTCGGGGAACTTGACCCATCATCTTCCTCTTGCACCCTGTCCGGCTCCACCTCAATATGAGTACTTGGAATCTCTAGATTCCCTTTAGTCGACCGATCACCAATCATAGAAGCCTCATCGAAGACTACATCACGGCTTAGAATGATCTTCTTCGTCTCTGGACACCAACGCTTGTATCCTTTAACTCCTTCCTTGAAGCCAACGAATATGCACTTCTTAGCTCGTGCATTCAATTTCCCTTCGTTGACGTGCATGTAGGCCGGACACCCAAACACCCTCAAGTCCTCATAATTTGCCGGAGACCTTTTCCACAACTCTTGTGGAGTCTTCTTGTTAATCGCCATGGACGGGGAACGGTTGATAAGGTAACATGCTAAAGAAGCCGCTTCAGCCCAAAAACTTTTAATCAACCCAAAAGTCGCTAACAAGCAACGTACCTTGTCCATAATCGTGCGATTCATTCTCTCGGCTACTCCGTTTTGCTGAGGGGTGTATCTCACAGTGTGGTGCCTCACAATCCCCGAACTCTTGCAGAATTGGTTGAATTCTTCGGACACAAATTCTAGGCCGTTGTCCGTACGTAGGTTCTTCACGACTTTCCCGGTTTGTTTCTCTATCATCACCTTCCAATCTCTGAAGGTAGAAAACACGTCGCTCTTGTGTTTCAAGAAGAACGACCAAACCTTTCGGGAATAGTCATCGATGATGGTAAGCATGTAGTAAGAACCTCCAGTGGAGGGGACCGGGGATGGTCCCCATAGATCGGAATGAACATACCCGAGTATCTCTTTTGTCGTGTGAGCGCCGGTGGTGAACTTCACCCTCGTTTGCTTCCCATAGACGCACTGCTCACAGAACTCCAACTTCGACAAGCCCTTATCCCCAAGAAGCCCTTGCCTACTCAACTCGGCCATTCCGGAATCACTCATATGCCCTAGACGCACATGCCAAAGTCTCGTTGTATCGACATCCGGGACTTTGGAATCACCTACGGCTACTTCACCTTTCACCGTGGTTCCTTCAAGAACATAAAGCCTATTCGACTTACGTTCACCTCTCATAACCACCAACGAACCGCTGGCAACCTTCACGACTCCACCTTCTCCGGTGAACGAGTAACCCTTGAGCTCCAAAGTACTAAGGGAAATCAAATTCCGCTTTAAGCCGGGAACGTATCTAACCTCGCTTAGGGTGCGGATCGCGCCGTCAAACATCTTGATCCGGATGCTTCCTATCCCTTCGATCTTGCATGAAGCGTTGTTTCCCATAGTCACCGCACCTTGCTCCACCTTTTCAAAAGTATCGAACCACCCACGATTCGGACACATGTGGAACGTACATCCCGAGTCTAGAATCCATTCCTCGCTTGATTTGGAGACCTCACCCAAAGCCATGAGAAAATCACAATAATTCTCGGCTACACCAACTTCACCGGAACTCTTACCGGAATTATTGTTGTTGTTGTTGCCGCCTTCTCTCTCCTTCCTATTCTTCAAGGAATAACAATCGGCTTTGATGTGACCCTTCTTCTTGCAATAATTGCAGACTTTGTTACTATGTCGTGACTTCGATCGAGACCTATCTTGCCCCGTCGATCTTTGGTTGGTCCGTCCACGGACATTCAATCCTTCGCTTGGCGTCTCTCCCGAATTAGGACTCTCCATCATTAAAATATTCTCTCTAGATGAGAGAGCCGAGGTTACGTCTTTAAACGTGAGACTATCTCGAGAATATATGAGAGTATCACGAAAACTCGCCATAGAAGGGGGTAGCGAAATTAAGAGCCAAAACGCGAGGTCGTCATCTTCGAGCTTCACGCCAATGTTGCCGAGGTCGACGACTTTCTCCTTGAATTTCGCTACGTGCGCGGGGATAGAGGAACCCTCCGCCATTCTGAGCAAATATAAGCTTCTCTTCAAATTGTGCTTACTTGACACTGTCTTGGTGATGCACATCTCTTCAAGCATCTCCCACAATTCTTTTGCTGTCTTTGCTTTCATGATGTCCTCCGCCAAAGCGTTCGAAACATGGAGCCCTATGGTTGCCATGGCCATCTGATCGAGCTCTTCCCAATCTTCATGCTTCATGTCCGTCGGCTTATTTTCAATACCTTTGAGGGCGCCCTCTTGCTTCAGGGATCGAAGAACTAACTTCATCTTATATTGCCACGTCGGGAACCTTGTGTTGAGATCCAGCAACGGTATGTCATACCTCACGCTCGTCATCCTTATCTCTGATACCACTTGTTGTAAGATCGGACGATGTATAGTATGGTAATATCAATAATACCGAAGAAAAGAGATCAACGAAAAATAGAGAAGACAAAGAATTTACGTGGAAACCCAACTGGGAAAAACCACGGGAGGAACGACGAACAATTCACTATAATATTGCTTCACGATTACAAGGATGATATACGCTCTAAACCCTCAAATCTCACGCAATAGCTATAGAATTATAATATGTTGTTTATGCCCTTGGAGTAGCTCTCTTTATATAGGGGAGATACCTAATTAATGTATGGAAACATTAATTCTCGCCCATGCTTTGCCTTGAAGGAGAAGGAAACCAAAACGGACCAAAAATAGGACTTTCCAAAGTCCTCCCGCGCCTGGCACTTTTGGCGACCGCCATTTTGAAAACGGCGGTCGCAAGACCCCTTTCGGCGGTCGCGGGACGTGAGACGGCGGTCGCCGAAACACCCCAAAACTGTGCAGCCCCGACTTCGTCAACTCGACCTTTTCGGCGGTCGCGGGTCCAGAAACGGCGGGTGCCGTTTCACTTCGGCGGGCGCCGAATCCCTAACGGCGGGCGCCGTTTTCCTCCTCGTTCGGTTTCGTGGCAAACTCAACAGATATCTTGGGACAAAAGAAGTGTAAGTACATATTGGAGATGCTCTTATGATGTATGGAATTCTGCCCGATATTCAAACTAGGTCTGTCAATTTAGACACGACCCGATAATACGACTCGAAACACAAATGAAATAAAGCGGGTTGAACCCGCACGATTAAAAAGCGGATCAACGGCGAGTCAACCCGTCATTATCTATTTATTAAATGGGTCAACCGCGGGTCGACCTGCGAACTCGAAATTAACCCGTTTAACTCATTTATTAAATTAATTTTAATTATTATATTATAATAATACATTATTCATTAAATAAATAATATTAATATATTATTTGTTTAGAAAAATCCATTAATTCTCTTTTTTTATAATAACATTTACATTCTTTTACAATTAGAGTTATCATAACATTCTAATTTTTTTAATTAATGTGATTTGTGATAATGTGGAGTTTATGGTACTTAACCGACTAACTATTTAAATAACTATTAAGCGTATAAAATTTTATTACGCGTTTACATTATATATGTCATTAATTTAGAAATTAAATTATTTTATAATATTTTTATTTATAAAAAAATATAAAATTTTAATTTTAAAATTAAATGTGGCAAATGGGTTGGAAATGAGTTATAAATGGGTAACCCGTTTATAAATAAGTTGGGTTTGAATTTAATTTTTCGACACAATTATTAAATGAGTTGGATTTGGATTTATGTTTTGTCACCCACGAATACCTTTGACACGACACGAACTCGACCCAACACGAATCTCGACCCAACACGAATCGTTGACACCCCTAATTCAAACACTACTATGACAATCAACCATGCCTTGATTATACACTTGTTTTGCATTATTTTATTTTCTATAATAATTTAAAAAAATATTATAAGTAAAATTATTTTCGTTTAACATAACAAAATTCAATTAAATATAATTAATAGCTCAATGCAATGATTGCAATTTTCATTATAAACATAAATAAAATTGAAAATAAACCCATGTTAAATTAATACAAACACATAAAATAAATCTTCATTTACAAACACTAAAATTATTATTGCATAAAAAATAAATCATCATTCAAAAAACATTTATGTCATACTATCTAACTTTGTATCAATTACAAATTTGGCAAAAAGATTATATAACTCCTTAAATAAAATTATCAAGAGTGTTCACTAATGTCACATTTATGTCATATTATCTAACTTTGTATCAATTAAAAATTTGGCAAAAAGATTATATAATACTCCTTAAATAAAAAAATCAAGAGTGTTCACTAATGTCATATAGAGTATTTTCAACAAGAATATCAAAACCCTAACTCAAGGATGTACACAAAAATGACAAATTACCTTATTGAGAAGTATAACCGTGAAAAACCAATAGAGAAGGGATTTCAAGGACTAAAATTACTGATGCAAGTACATCCAGTGTTGATGTCAGAAGAAAAGCACAAAACAAAAGTATTGAACATTGATCTCAGGTTCCCTCCTGAGGGGTAGGACAACAAGAGTCTTAAGCATTCAACACCGTATTATAATGTCAACTGTCGTTAGTAGCGTACTGTGAACCACACACTCATAACCAATATTCCTAAAGCAAAGTATATATATACAAGAATTGATTCCGAACATGCTTCATTAACTCCCCTTCAGTTGTCATTTGTCAAACATCATCATCAGTTTCTTCTCTTCTTCTTCTTCTCCCTCTCTTCCTTCTCAGATGCATTCTTGAGCTGCAATGCATTTAGGAAGTTACCAATAAGCGCACCATACAAAATAATAATAAATAATTAAGAATGTGTCCTGCATTCCAAAAGAACATTCTCTCACCATGATGATGAGAATCCGTACAAACACGGCAACAAAATCAGTGAATAGAGTAAGGGCATGCTTCACGTAGTCCAGATCTCCAAAGTGTGCCTTCTCAATAATATCCTGGGTATCAACTACTATGTAGCCCACAAACACCAGGAGACCAAAATACAACTGCACAATATACAACAGTAAGATTAGAGCTGTTCAGCTAAAATCTTATCATTGAGTGATCAATTCAACAACAATTTTAAATACCTCAAATTTGAAAAGAGCCATGGAGCCACCGAAAATTGACGATGCAAAATGCAACCAGAAGAGGATTGAGATACCAGAAGAGAGCAAACCCCCAAGGTACAAATACTCTCTACGCCGAGCTATCATGGCAGCTGCAGAGAAACAACCAAAGGCCACAGCACATCCGACAAAAGCACTGACCACAATACTACAATAGAAGATAAATGACAATAGAGTTAATACCAATCCATTACAAAAACATAGATAAAAAAATAGGTAACAAGACGACCAGTTAACTATCTATAGCATAAAAAATGTTTGTAAACCAAATTCTCAAGAACAGAGTTTAAAATGTTAACTCTAAGAATGTAAAACATCAGTACAAACGAGATAAATTTAAATACTGCATGCTCATGCCCAATAAACTATCTAGAGACAGATAACCTAGAAAAATATAATGTTCATTTACCCAGATTGAAATATTCAGCTCTTGCTTAAGAGAACATAAGGCAATCAGAAAACATAACCAATCCAACTCATGCACAATGAGCAATTGAGTTTAAATATTACGAAGTATTTCTGTAACTGTGCAGAGTATCATATAGCAGAACCCCTTGAACATGTTAATGAAATGAAAAACATGCAGCTTTACATCGTCACCAACTATAAAGATTCTACTGGACAAACTGTTGTAAAAATATAACTTCAAAATGGAAACAGGCAATGAAGATGCACCTCATGTATCACATGAACCCAATAGATTTATACCTTGAGTCGAAGTTGATGGCCAATTCAATCAAAGGACCGATGGAAGCTCCTTCAAAGAGAGCGGCAGCCATAAGAAGTGACAGCCTTTTTTGCTGTTGATTGTCAGAAACAGTAAGTATCAAAGAATATTAAGGCAATAAAACCGGGCGCACTAAAAGTTCTGACATAATAGAAATACCTCTTGATAAGCAGGCGCAGAGAGCAGCCAAACGATGCAACACACACCTCCGAGAGTTGTTAGTAAACCACCAATATTCCAAAGAATGTGAGTATACGCTCCAACAGCTAAAGCAAACAGCGCGCAACATAGCGAGAGATAAACCTGAAATCAATCAGCCAAATGTATTAGTCTAATTATCGTCACTCTTTAGCCGATATAAGCAATACCCTAACAGTCATAATTCTTCAATAGGCAATATTCCCCACAAACATCAAATAAAGAATACAAGTCACAACATATGCTCAATCATAATTCATAAGACTTAAAATATGAAAAATTAGTGAACAATATGAAGCTATATAAGCAATTCAATAACCGGAAACCCCATACACCATTACAGCCCTCCTTATTGTTTCAGCAAATCAATAACCAAATATTATTCCAACAGAAACCCTAAGAAATACATATAATTATGTCCAATTAATAGTGAAATTCGACATTATTCTCAAGCAAAATTAAAAGTAAAGATTTCGTGCACAACAATAAAATCCGTCTCAACCCTAAGTTAGAGAAACCGGCGGTCAAAATTCACGAAATGCATATCTATGTTAACCTAATACCAGATCTTCTCATGAATCCTCCGACATGGATATTTGAGATAAGATGAATTCATGGGGATTATCTCGTAATAACAAAACAAAATACAAAAAGAGAAAGCGGATCTACGAAATTGAAAGAAAAAAAACACGAAAGTACCTGTTTGAGATGCGTTTGAACGACGGGGGAAATCTGTCGGAAATTCTTGAGTGAGTCGTAATTCCAGCGATTTCCAGAATTGGATTGAGAACCGAAAAACGATGCGAAGGAATCCATTGATTTTGATTTTGTGTTTTCAGAACAAACTGTGAATGAATTCAATAAACGTGAAGATCGAAATGAATACTCGTCTATATATATAGGCGTTTGACGTGTTGATGACTTGGGGGTTGGGTAAGGCCGTAAGGATAGGAGACCGAGTTTTCTCGAAACTACTACCTCATTCTCTCTTTAAATTTCCGTAAATAATTTGAAAGGGTTGACTTGTAATTTCTTCGCCACTAAGTTTGTCATTTACAATTACAGAATATTTCATGTGATTTTATTTTTAATAGACAAACTTTAAATTAATAAATAATTCAATGAAATTTAATTACGCTAGTTATTTTTAAAATCCTACTTTATATTATTTGACAAATAAAAAATATTTTTTTTAATCTAAAATTTTATTAAGAAAAGTGTTGGAAGGAGAGAGTATTAAATAATTCAATGAATTTTTTTTTAATTTAAAATTTTACTATGAAAAGTGTTGGAGGATGAAGAGAGTATTAAATAATTCAATGAAATTAATTACTCTAGTTATTTTTAAAATTATAATGTTGGGGTTCGAAACCCCTAACGGAAAATAAAATACATTCAAACGATGCGCCACTTCATATATCATTAAAAGAAACGTTTTCTATTTTGTATTGTACAATTTAAAACAAGGGACATTTAAAAAAAAAGTAATTATCTTACTTTATATTATACATTAATCTTAATCTTTACACTAATTATAAAAAAACAAGATTTACCCAATCAACTCTGGTATTAAACTATCTAATATTTTATATATAATAAATATTATATAATACACTTTCGTTGTATAACCTACCAAAATAAACAACGAAGATATCAAATATCATCTTCAAAAAATCTCACTCCATAGAAACCGAGGCATAATATTTTTTCGGCGACACTGTGTCTTTGGAACGGTTGTGAAATTGGATCTCTATGATATTCTTCAAATTAGGTAAGATTTATCGTTACCGGTTACACTCTATGTGATTTTCGTTTTTTCTTCTGGTGCAATTACTGTGTGAATCATGTAGTGTTTGGTATGGTTGGAGTCTTTGTTTGTATGTTGTTTCATTTATTTGCTACAATCCTGTGACTATAGCAGTATATCAGTCCTCTCTATTTGAAACTTTTGAGAAGTTCGAACGTCGAATGATAGTTATAGAAGCTCCAACTCACTACAAAAAAGGGGTTTTTGCGACCACGCGATGTGGTCGCAAAAAACGGGTTGTGGTCGCAAAAGGTAGTATTTGCGACCACGCGTGGTCGCTAATGTGTGGTCGCAAATACTTGGTCTCAAAAGTTTTTTTTGGCGACAACAGCGCGGTCGCGAATACATTTTCGACCGCGCCCGTTATTAGCGACCACATATGTGGTCGCTAATGCTCTATGCTGATGTGGCACTGAGCCGTGACGTGGCAGATTATTAGCGACCACGCGTGGTCGCAAATACTGATGGTCAAACTTACGGTCTGAAAGCATTAGCGACCACGCGTGGTCGCAAATACCCATGTTTTGAAAAACAGCTCCTTAGTATTAGCGACCACGCGTGGTCGCAAATACATATTTTTCTGAAAAAAAAAATATTTTAAAATTGCAATTTCCGACCTGCAAATCAATTCCAATCGCAATACAAACCGAATCCAAAATACAGTTCAAATACAAATACAATCCAAAATCATCAAAACATTTATTCAAGTTCATCAACACCATCCTAATAGAGTAGACAAATAGTACAATCCGTAATCAAACTAAACATAAGCTACGGTGAGTCACGGGTCAAATCACGAGCTGGAGAACCAGGAGGAGTAGTCGAACCACCTGCACCTGACATGGAAGGAGGTCGCATATCAGGAAACATCCTAGCCATGTGCTCGTTCCAGAAGAGCATGTCAGCCATTCGCTTGTCGTACTCAGCCTGGGATAATGCAGCAGCAGAAGATTGACTTGAAAACGAGGAACGAGACGATACCGATGGAGAAGAACCTATAACACACAATATAAAAGTGATCTTAGTAGTTGTTGATTTGATTTAAGTTCAAATAGTTAAAGATTGTATATATATTAAAATTAACCTGGAATTGAAGGACCAAGGCCCTTACGGTATCCACGAGTAGTCCCTAAAACCTCCTCCAATATGGCAACATCATCCACAGGTGTACCGCTGGCAGATGCTTGTGTCGACCTATCATTTAGTTCAGCCTACAATATTCAAATTCACGATTAGCTAGTTCTTAAACAATAGGAGTTTTTATATCAAAAAAATCAATTATTACTTACAATTTTAGCTGCAGAATCGGCATCTAAAGGTTGACCATCTGGCCCAACATGAAACTTGATCCAGTTCTCAACCGGAGTAACCCCTTGTTGGGTTTGCGGATCAACCTATATATTTAAAAGAAAACAAACGTTATGTAATGTTCAATACATTTAACATACATAACAATGAATAAAATGATTTATTACCGATTTATCCATATGTCCAGCATAAGACAATCGACCATGAAGACTACGCATAGTATTCTTTGACCGGTTCTGACTGGACTTCTGCGAACGGGTCTGTTTCAAACATTCAAAATATTAAAACACGTATATTCATTAATTTGACCCAAAATATTATATATATAAATACATGGTTACCTGAAATGCTGGATCGATAAACCTATCCACGCACCGATTCCACAACTGATCTGAACGGATAGAGTCAGGCTTAGTTTTCCTAGCTAACACTAGGTCATCTGCTCCACCATTTTTTTTGAAATGCTTATGAAGCTTGTGCTTCCAATCTGTGTAACGCTCCCTACAATCTCGATTTACAACAGCTGAAATCGTAGGGTCGTTCATGTCGATTTCAAACAAATCCTACAAAATATTCAATCGTGTTACAGAATCATAATGAGTTAACTACAATAATCAAGATCATAAATTACATGTAGGTGCAAAATAACAGCATTTCGCTGCTCCGCTGGTACCGAAGACCAATTCGTATGGAAAGGATCGCAGTAGTGTCTCACCTGTTACATACAAAACTTGAATGATCTTTTAACATTAAATGTTTATTTATAATCACAACATGTAGTTAGCTTACCTGTATCCCGACAGCGGAATAATATGAAGCACCATTCTCTCCAACCGCTTTCATCGTCCCATTCTGGTCTTCCCAAGCTAATGGGACAGGACGACCTTGCTCCGCCACCCTCAGCAATGTCCGAGCGCCTTTTGCTATCCCTCGCCCAGACTTTTTTTTCTGTGCTGGAGGTGTCGCCTCATCGGGGTCTCCACCTACACGATCGAACATTAATCAACTCGTAAAAAAAAGAAAGTATTATATATAATGCTACATGTGGATATAAACTAAAAGTAAAATGTTACCTTTCTGGCAAGGAGCACCGAAAGAATGTGGATGCCCATGTGGTGGCTCACCTCCACCAGAAGAGCCCGCTAGCATCATCACAGCCTGAAAATTTATCACAATATTATAACAATATATATACATATATATATATATATATATATATATATATATATATATATATATATATATATGTACACAGAGTATTAAAGTAAAGTTTTTAGAAAAAATACCAGAGCCAAAAGGTGATGTAGTATCGTAGAGAGAGTCATAGCTGAACAAAAATTATACGATCAGAAATATTTCAAGAAATGTCATCTATACTGACTTTTATAAAATTATTCTATAAAACAATAACTATTAGTTATTCTATAAAATTATTCTATAAAATTATTCTATAAAATTAAATGACTATTATTTTATAAAAGAATGACTATTAGTTTTAAAACTAAAATTATTTTATAAAAGAATGACTATTAGTTTTAAAACTAAAATTATTTTATAAAAGAATGACTATTACACTATATAAAACTAAAATGTGGTGGCAATTTTTATAAAAGAATGAGTATTAGTTGCTTGTTTTAGGAAATACTTTTTTTTTAATTATATATTTTAGCCTAATGTTTGGAAAGAATGAATGTAGTAGTAAACAAGCGCAACTTTTGGAAAGAGGACAACTCTTTATTACATCTTATGATAAAAAAAAATCCATATTCAAAGTTCAAACACAACCCCTTCATCAATAAAATTTAATTACTTTTCTTTTGATCTTTCAACCCCTACATTAACATAAATTTAACTACCAATTCAATTCATGGTACTTGCACAATTTCAAAACAAATGAAGAAGAATTACATAAGTAAACTTAGGCACAAACATTATCATTACTCCATAAAGTGATTTAAGCATCTACTAAAGTTGATAAATCATCAAGACAATACTTGTTACAAAGAGACAATAGTACAACACACAAATATTACTAATCCAATATAATAGCAAGTGGAATAATGTCTCCTACAAGAAGTCCAGAAACCGAAAACACAATCCCCGATTTATGAAGGATGAACACAACTCTACGTTTGACACTTTTTGAGAAAAAAATGAAAAACAACAAACAAATCATACACATATCCAAAGCAAATCAGAAACAACAATGTCCTGGAATTTTCCTTTCTCGGGTTCTATTAATCGCATAAAAAGGGTTCATAAAAAAAACCCTAATCAAATAAACGAAATCGAAGCCAAGGGAGAACGAAGCATACCTGGTCGAAAGAAGAAGAAGGTGTGTTTTGACAGAATTCCTAAACAAAGGCCTAAATCGAAAAAACCCCAAATTAAATTAAAACCCTAAATCGATTGAAACTATACAAATCCTACTCAAAGAAAGAAATCGAAGAAGGGAAGAGGAGAAGCGTACCTGGACCAGCTTCACGTCGTTGCCGCCGCCGGAAATCGTCGGTCTTCTGAAATAAAAAGAGAGCAAGAGAAAGTGAGGAAGAAAAGCCCTCTGTCCCGCTGATATCTGTAATTCTTTAGCGACCACGCTATTAGCGACCACGCGTGGTTGCAAAAAACATCCACGTGGCAGGCACTTAAGGCTATTTTCCACCGTGGAAAATAATGTTTCCAGAAATACTTTTTAGCGACCACGACTGTGGTCGCTAATGGCTTTAGCGACTGCCCCTATTATTCGCGACCACATGTGTGGTCGCTAATAATCGAGCGGGAAGTTGGCGGAGTTTTTTTCTGAACAAATAGCGAGCGCACGTATTTGCGACCAGGTGTGGTCGCAAAAGGTCATTAATAGCGACCACGGACTGTGGTCGCAAAAAACGTGGTCGCTAAAAGTGTTTTTTCTAGTAGTGACTGTAGAAAAACTATTATTAGTGGTGATTAGCTCAATTATTGCTTTTGGTGATTTTTGTTGGAATTCGATATCCCGGGTTATCAAAATTTGCGGAACCGATAACCCGAACGAACCCTTCGCCGGAAATTACACGAACGCCGACTCATCCGCCGGAGTCCGGGCTTTGGAGACCACGCGCCCGAAGGCGCGCAATCCGCCCCCACCCGAACCCCCGCGAGCCGGGGTCCATGAGATCGAAGGATCGCGCCACCGCGCGATCGAGAGGACCGATCGCACAAGGCGATCGATCGGGGTGGGGCTGCCCAGCAGCCCCCGCGGCGGGTCCGGCGACCCGCCGCCGCCTGGGGTGGCCCGCCTCCAGCTGGGCCGTCGTGCCCAGCAGCTGCCCGCGATCGATCATGTGATCGATCGCGCCCCGGCGTCCAGCCGGGGATCGTCCCATGCGCCCACCGCCGAAACCCTAGGCGGCGATCGCGCGGTCCGGTGGCTTCGCCACCACCGCGTGATCGTTCGTCTAATCCGGGTTCGACTTTTCCGGATCTTCGTCCTACGGTATTCTCGATAAAACAAATCGAACAATTATCAAGTTAGTTTAGATATTGTACCTTTCGATTCGTTGTTCGGAGAAACGGAATCAAGATGACCTTTGAATCTTCCTACGTATTCCTTGCACTCCGTTCGAACTTCGGGTGGGCGACGATCTATCGAACTCCTATGGATCTCCTTCAACTCTCTAGAATATCAAGTGTGATAATCTTGTCTTATGATTTATGAAGGCCATGTAGTGCTTTTATAGGCTACGTAGGGGATCTAAAGGAGGTGGAATATTGAGCTTCCAATATTGAAGATTAAATTGAGCCCAATGCTCAAGTCCATTAATCCTTATCAATATTAATTAATTTATTTTCCACTATATAAATTAATTGCACTCCCAATATTAAACCATATTATATCCAAATAATATTTCTCCGGTAGTATTATTTATTCCGTGTATTTAAGATATAAATATCCATGAATAAAATTTATTTATTGCTTAATAAATTTATTCATCTCTTTTATCCGAGACTAGTACCACTCAACCTTATTTATTATGCGGAACAAATCCACTCGCGAGGTTTACATAATAAATCCTTATGAGCTCATCTCGGGGATATTATCAACCCTTCCGGGATACACTGTCCCGTCAAGAATTCACGGCATGCCATATATAAAATATAGTGACCCAACTCAACCGGTAATTGACCCAATAATTAAATCGGTCAATTCCTTTGGAAAATCAAAGTCACATATATTAAATATACACACCCGCAATTGTATCGGGGATTAAGAATAAAATACACTGAGTCTCAAATCAATTATCGCCGAGCAAACCTAATTGATGAGTCTCAATCGATCCGCTCAATACACCAAGTGTACAAGTGTGATAAAATAATTAAGATAAATTATTTTCTCTCTCACACAACGACTATACCGATGGATTGGTCCGTGTCCATCTAGGTCGTGAGCAACTGTTCGATTAAATACGAGTAACCGATAGTATGATCTTCTGTGCGCCCATGCTTGCACCATACTAACTACAACGTATAAAATCCAGGACTATAATTTGCACATATTTAATTAACAATAATTAAAAGCAAATGAATGTTCATTATAAATAGGTAAATGAAAGTGCATACAGAGTTCAGAATACTCAAATCTAGACATTAAGTATACTACTCCATCAATCTCCCACTTATACTAAGGTCTAGTCTTATCCTCCAAACTTCTGACTCCCAAACCCTCCAAGTGCTTGTAATATACTTCGCTAGGAAGTATCTTGGTGAAAGGGTCCGCTAGGTTGTCCTCTGAAGCTATCTTGATGACTATCGCATCGCCCCTCTTGACGATGTCTCGAATCAGGTGGTACTTGCTCTCTATGTGTTTCGTAGCACTATGGGACCGTGGTTCCTTACTGTTTGCCACTGCACCGCTATTGTCACAATAAATTGTCATAGCTTTGGGCAAACTCGGAATCACATCTAAGTCCTGGAGGAAATTAAGGAACCATACTGACTCTTTCACTGCCTCTGAGGCTGCAACATATTCAGCTTCCATGGTAGAGTCTGAAATGCACTTTTGCTTAACACTCCTCCATGATACGGCTCCACCTCCCAAAGTGTACACATAGCCTGATGTCGACTTTCGCCGGTCCTTATCAGCTTGGAAATCCGAATCCGTATAACCCAAAGGAATCAGATTGTCTGCCCCGTAACTCAGAACATAATCCCTAGTATTTCGCAAATACTTGAAAATGCTCTTTACGGCAGTCCAATGAGCCTTTCCAGGGTTACTCTGATATCTCGCTACTACGCCAACTGCATAGCAGACATCAGGCCTCGTGCATAACATCGCATACATCAAGCTTCCCACGGCCGAAGCGTAGGGAACTGCTTTCATTTCATCTTTCTCCTTTTGTGTCTGAGGACACATCTCCTTAGAAAGATAAGTTCCTTTGCTGAAGGGTAGTTCACCCTTCTTGGAATCTTGCATGTTAAAACGAGCCAGAATCGTGTCTATGTAAGATTGCTGGGATAGGTACAATGTTCTACTCCGGCGATCCCTTATAACCTTGATCCCTAGAACATGCCCGACTTCTCCCAAATCTTTCATATCGAATTGTCTAGACAACCATCCCTTTATGTCTGATAACATTTTCACACTGTTGCCAATGAGAAGAATGTCGTCTACATAAAGCACGAGAAACACCACCTTCTTCCCATCACGTTTCCCATCTCGCCCCTTAGCAATGAATCCTTCTGGTTGTTTCATATAAATCGTCTCGTCAAGACTTCCATTAAGGAAAGCTGTCTTGACATCCATTTGCCACACCTCATAATCCATATGAGCTGCTATGGATAAGAGAATCCGGATCGACTTTATCTTGGCTACCGGCGAGAAGGTCTCCTCATAATCGATTCCCTCTTTCTGAGTATATCCTTTCGCAACAAGCCGAGCTTTAAAGGTTTCAACCTTTCCGTCAGATCCTCTCTTTCTCTTGTAGACCCATTTACACCCAATTGGCTTTACGCCGCTTGGTGGTTCTACAAGATCCCAGACTTTATTAGAATCCATAGATTCAATTTCGGATTTCATCGCTTTCTTCCAAGAAGGCGCATCTATATCTTGTACCGCCTCATCATAGGTCCAGGGATCGATTTCATGAACTCCAGGTCCAGAGTCCGAAGACTCACCCAGTCCAATCCATCGGTCTGATTGCTTAACAACCCTCCCACTACGACGGCGTTCCGGTGTATTAACAGTGACAGTAGGTGCAGGTTCTAGTGGTGTATTACTACTCGGTTCGGCTGTATCTAGGTCTTCCTTGTTTCCTCTCAACTCATCAAGTATAATGTCACTCTTGGGCTTGTGGTCCATGACATAGTCTTCCTCCAAGAACCGAGCGTTAGTACTTATAACGATCTTCTGGTCCTTAGGACTATAGAACATGCCACCTTTAGTTCCTCTAGGATATCCTATAAACAACCGCACTTCAGTACGAGATTCTAACTTATCGGCATCTACCTTCAACACATGTGCAGGGCACCCCCAGATCCGAACGTGTCTTAAGCTAGGCTTGCGCCCGCTCCATTGTTCCATGGGTGTTGAAGGAACCGTTTTTGATGGAACCAAGTTTAGAATGTGCGTTGCTGTTTCTAAGGCATATCCCCAGAACATGATAGGTAAGTCCGAGTAACTCATCATCGATCGCACCATTTCCATAAGAGTCCTATTCCTTCTTTCCGACACACCATTTTGCTGGGGAGTATATGGTGATGTCATTTGGGAATCAATCCCATTCTCTGCCAGGTATGCCTTGAATTCTCCAGACAGGTACTCGCCTCCGCGATCAGATCGCAGGCATTTAATGGATTTACCTTGAAGGTTCTCCACAAGAGCCTTGAATTCCTTGAACTTGTCAAAAGATTCGCTCTTGCGGCGCATCAGGTACACAAATCCATACCTTGAGTAATCATCAGTAAAAGTGATGAAGTACTCGTACCCTCCCCTTGCCTGAGTAGACATAGGTCCGCATACATCAGAGTGAATCAAATCCAATACTTGTTCAGCTCTATGTCCTTTACCAGAAAAAGAACGCTTGGTCATTTTACCCTCCAAACAGGATTCGCAGGTTGGAAGGTCCTCTCCTTCTATGCCGCTAATGAGACCATCAGCTTTCAACCTTTGAATTCTATTTGAATTAATATGACCCAGCCTTAGATGCCACAAGTATAATTGATTCATTTTAGAAGGTTCCTTTCTCTTATTGGTGTTCGTAGATGTGTTATTACTCTCGGTTAGTTGCATCGTGTTAGACTCAGGATTTAGAACATACAAATCGTCTACCAATGTACCAGAAAAGACAATCTCACTATTTCTTCTTATGACCACAGAGTGATCAAAAGAAACAGAATATCCATTCACAATAAGTTTAGAAACCGAAATTAAATTCTTTCTAAAGTTGGGTACATAAAGACAATTATGTAAAACTAAAACCCTATCACTACTGAAGCGTAAGTGAACGTCTCCCACTGCAACAGCCGCCACCCTTGCAGCATTGCCCATGTAGACCACGATTTCTCCCTCTCTAAGTCTCCGGGTTTCCTGGAACCCCTGCAATGAATTGCAGACATGATCAGTGGCCCCCGTATCTACACACCAGGTGCTGGTAGATAACACCACTGATAATGTTTCAGTGACTAAGGAAAATTTCGTACCTTTAATGAGAGGACAATCAGACCTCCAGTGCCCAAACTGCTTGCATTGATAGCACTTGCCTCGCGGCTTGCTCTTCCCAATCCGTGGTTTTAAACCACTGGGTTTCTTTGCACGCTTTTCCTTTAGCCTTGCCACAAAAGCTTGTGATTTCCTTAACCTACGCACAAACTCCGCTCTCGCCGAATCCTTTTTAAGGGACTCATTGAGAGAGAATTCTGTGAGTATGTTAATCACCTCTTGTCCAGCTTCCACGCTATGTCTCAACATCATCCTGAGGTCATTTCGAATGTCCTCATCAGTTGGGACAACAGTGGATTCGGAAAGCTCAACAGTCTGAACAATGTCCAGATTTCGTTTCCAATCAGTACTATATGGAACCATTGAGTTTTCATCTTTAAGTATATCACAAAGTGGGGTCACAGTCATTCTTAACCTATAAGCACATAAAACAAACAAACAATTTAATATCCGATATTATCTCCCTTAAATAATATCATTAAATCACTAATCACATCTAAAATCCCATCGGGTAAGGCAAGCCACGATAGTGTGGACGTTTACCCACCCAAATGATTTAGCAATTAGATTTCCTTCGGTCGTACATCATCAATAGCGTTACCTCGATGGGAGGAATACTATGAAGCGTACCTAAGTGTTAACCATCGCTCAGTACTAAGAAGTTTGTTTGAGATTCGCATATCACCGCAAGCCACGATAGTGTGGACGTTTACGTTGACACACGGATCCCTCACTCCCTTCTATAACTGTCTACATCAATCGATCTAAAGTCCCATTCAATATAGCAAGCCACGATAGTGTGGACGTTTACTATATCAAAAGACTTATACAATTGAAATCCAATTACTTGATCCATTTGATCTCGTAAATCAAGACGCGGAGAATCATAAGTGAAACTCGAAGTTTCTAACCAGTGATTCACCATGCGAGCAACCCTATCTCTCATAAATGAGGGAGCCGAGCAGACAATCGATCCATCTATCAAAGAATGGTACGAAGGTCTCTAATTTGTGTCCTCTACATGACCAAGTGGCTCTGGCTCCATTCCACTCCCCGGGGTGAGAATGAGTCGACTTGAAATCAGCTTTGGAAAGACAAATTAGGCATTGTTTGATAAACTTAATCAATGTTTCTCGTAAGAGGAATTACAAGAACTCTCCTCCAATGACTTATCTATACAAACTCCAAAAGTTTATAAAAGTCACCAAGAGAGCAGCAATGGAGACCATGGGTATGTTTCCATACCCTCTCCCACTTAGCTTTTTACAATAAAGGGATACGCTATCTAGTGCATAAAATAAACACATATAGCATGCATACATGTAATAAAGCTTATAATATTATCACATAGTCAAAATAATTACTAGAATATTATTTTCCGACTATTATGGCTTTACTCCATCCCCGTACGCATCTTCTAGTCTTTAGTCTTCGTTTCTTGAATACTCCATGTGACGAGAATATTAATCTCCAATATTTAAATCTATTTATTTTCAATTAATCCAAAAGTTACTTAATTCAAAAATTAAGTCAATTGAATATATTAAAAATAAAATTAAATATTATTAATATTTTTATTTATTTTATATTCCCTTTCTACTTCATTAAATCTCTTTTTATAATCTATCCAAGACCCACTTGGAATATTCTAGATGATTTCCATAATGAAATAAGGAAATAAAATAATTTAGGACTCTTCTACTTTCCATATTAATTAGATTCCTAATCCATGAATATTTCCA
Organism: Euphrasia confusa; assembly: GCA_954870475.1. NCBI lineage: Eukaryota > Viridiplantae > Streptophyta > Magnoliopsida > Lamiales > Orobanchaceae > Euphrasia > Euphrasia confusa. The sequence continues at coordinate 38,461,900 of OX940951.1, read as the reverse complement.
TAAAATAGAAATAATCAATTAGGAATCCTAATTAATTCCAAATTGATTCTTTTCCTAATCCATGAGAGTCCCCAAAAATAGGAATTCTCAAATAGGAAAAACCCGAACCAATTAGGAAAGTAAATATCCGGACGGGGATAGCACGGGGTGGGGATCCCCGCGCCACCCATCGACCGCCGTCTTCAAGCCGCCGCCGTCCAGCCCACGCGCCACCTCCCTTGGTGGCCGGCGTGGCCGGAGCTCCCGCGGGCAGCCCCCTTTTGGCGTGGGTCGATCGTCCTCGTGGGATCGACCATGGGGCGGTCGATCCGAGCCCTTCACCCTCACGATCATCTCCTTCGTCACGCGTCTTTTCCGGCGGTCGTTTCGGCATCGATCCAACGCAAAATAAATTACAAAATAAATTTTACACTATCCGGTATCGATTCTATACATGAAATCGACCCTATACAATTTCCGAAAAAACGTAGAACGTAATAATAAATCCTAAATTCGGTCAACCCCCGAATTTTTACTATTACAAGCATTCACCACCAAAAACGAATCTCGACATGTCCGAGAGTTTAATCAAACCAACAATCATGACAAAATAAATTAACAAAAATTAATTAAGCCATAATAGTCGGAAACCCTGCAAGGTAGAACAATTTTATCGAAAATACCGCGAACGTAAACCACGCTCTGATACCAATTGTTGGAATTCGATATCCCGGGTTATCAAAATTTGCGGAACCGATAACCCGAACGAACCCTTCGCCGGAAATCACACGAACGCCGACTCATCCGCCGGAGTCCGGGCTTTGGAGACCACGCGCCCGAAGGCGCGCAATCCGCCCCCACCCGAACCTCCGCGAGCCGGGGTCCATGAGATCGAAGGATCGCGCCACCGCGCGATCGAGAGGACCGATCGCACAAGGCGATCGATCGGGGTGGGGCTGCCCAGCAGCCCCCGCGGCGGGTCCGGCGACCCGCCGCCGCCTGGGGTGGCCCGCCTCCAGCTGGGCCGTCGTGCCCAGCAACTGCCCGCGATCGATCATGTGATCGATCGCGCCCCGGCGTCCAGCCGGGGATCGTCCCATGCGCCCACCGCCGAAACCCTAGGCGGCGATCGCGCGGTCCGGTGGCTTCGCCACCACCGCGTGATCGTTCGTCTAATCCGGGTTCGACTTTTCCGGATCTTCGTCCTACGGTATTCTCGATAAAACAAATCGAACAATTATCAAGTTAGTTTAGATATTGTACCTTTCGATTCGTTGTTCGGAGAAACGGAATCAAGATGACCTTTGAATCTTCCCACGTATTCCTTGCACTCCGTTCGAACGTCGGGTGGGCGACGATCTATCGAACTCCTATGGATCTCCTTCAACTCTCTAGAATATCAAGTGTGATAATCTTGTCTTATGATTTATGAAGGCCATGTAGTGCTTTTATAGGCTACGTAGGGGATCTAAAGGAGGTGGAATATTGGGCTTCCAATATTGAAGATTAAATTGAGCCCAATGCTCAAGTCCATTAATCCTTATCAATATTAATTAATTTATTTTCCACTATATAAATTAATTGCACTCCCAATATTAAACCATATTATATCCAAATAATATTTCTCCGGTAGTATTATTTATTCCGTGTATTTAAGATATAAATATCCATGAATAAAATTTATTTATTGCTTAATAAATTTATTCATCTCTTTTATCCGAGACTAGTACCACTCAACCTTATTTATTATGCGGAACAAATCCACTCGCGAGTTTTACATAATAAATCCTTATGAGCTCATCTCGGGGATATTATCAACCCTTCCGGGATACACTGTCCCGTCAAGAATTCACGGCATGCCATATATAAAATATAGTGACCCAACTCAACCGGTAATTGACCCAATAATTAAATCGGTCAATTCCTTTGGAAAATCAAAGTCACATATATTAAATATACACACCCGCAATTGTATCGGAGATTAAGAATAAAATACACTGAGTCTCAAATCAATTATCGCCGAGCAAACCTAATTGATGAGTCTCAATCGATCCGCTCAATACACCAAGTGTACAAGTGTGATAAAATAATTAAGATAAATTATTTTCTCTCTCACACAACGACTATACCGATGGATTGGTCCGTGTCCATCTAGGTCGTGAGCAACTGTTCGATTAAATACGAGTAACCGATAGTATGATCTTCTGTGCGCCCATGCTTGCACCATACTAACTACAACGTATAAAATCCAGGACTATAATTTGCACATATTTAATTAACAATAATTAAAAGCAAATGAATGTTCATTATAAATAGGTAAATGAAAGTGCATACAGAGTTCAGAATACTCCAATCTAGACATTAAGTATACTACTCCATCAATTTTATATTGAACATGACCCTTTTTTAGATTTCGAGATGGAATTATGAAACAATTGCTTCCCGTTCATTTGAGTATTTCTGCTTTGCTATGCAGAGTTTAACAAAATGTGCTTTCCTTAAAAAATGTAATTTATTTTATATTGAACAAGATTGATATCTTGTTGTCAATCGATGTTGTGACGAACAAAATAATAGATGCATTTTTTAGCTTGCTTGTAGAAGAGCTGAAGTCCCGTAAGGATATTGCCCTGCTCACGAAGTCCTTTTATTCACATGCATGAGTAAGTATTTCTGATAGTACATCATGTTGTTTTTCTATTGAAAACACGAATGCATTTTTTTTTTTGTCAGATAGATTGTACCTTAATCCACATCTTGGATGTTTAAATATCAACCGCACAAAACAAACTACCACGACCATAGTCTTTTAAAGCTTTAAGTTAGCAGAATTGAACTCAGAATGCAGTAATTAATGATACCTCTAATGATAACTCAATATACCTATGTTTGCTCAGTGTATTTAATATTTGAAGATTCATAAAGTTGTTTAATCGTTTACGCACAAGTTTAAGAATCTATTACAAACACTATACCTTTGTGGACAATGTATCTTGTAGTCCTTGGTTCATATTTAGATTTATTCTTAAACTATTAATACAGTTTAATATTTTAAAGTTCGAACTGACTCAAGCTTGTTCATGGACACAAGTAATATTAGTGACACTGGTTTAACATTGATAAAAGGACATTAGCTAACGAAAAGTGTTAAGTAGTGTAACAAAGAAATTTCAAAATCTATTACAAATACTGATCTTTTTTGCTCAGTGTGTTTTATAGTTAAAGATTCATTTAGTTATTAAATCTATTACGGACAAGTAGTTTACTATATTAATTTTTGCACTTACCTAATCTTGTTCAAAGACAAAACACCTATTAGTGCCATTTTTATAAGCTTCATAACAGGGTTGGATTTGTTGTCACTCATATACTGGTACAAAGTGCATGTACGAATCTATTACTTACATTGCACCGCATTGGACAGTGTAGTTGATAGTTCAAAATTCATAAATTGTGCTATTATTTTCTGGTTAAACCTTAATTTTCGGGTTGCCTTGTGGGATCTAACTTATTTTACGGCTGATTGTAGGAGTCTAACAAATACACTATATGTTTCTGAGAAGTGTAGTTAGTAGTTTCTGCTTGTATGAATCTAACATATACACTGTAAGTTTTTAAAGCTATAAGATATAAACTATATGACATTTCTGTAGCCATAACATGTTTTAGCCACATGATATACATCTATTATCTCGTGAACTATTATATACAGGGATACAAGTAGGGAAAAATGTATTTGGTAGATATAAATATGATAAAGTAGTTTAATATTTTTACAAACATGTAGAATAACTAAAACTTTGCTAGTGACATAACAAGTTTTATTGCCAATAATTAAACCTTGATTTCAAGAGTGCCTTGTGGAATGCTCAATAATGGAACAATTGCTTGTATGAATCTAATACATATATTGTATGCATTGAGCAGTGTAGTTGGTAGTTCAAATAGGTAATCATGAATTATAGGGATGTATAAGGGTGATGAGTAACAATGGTTTACCATAGTTGTAAATATCTATTAAATCTCTGATGTATATGATTTGTCAAAAACCAAGAAGTCTCGTAGACATAACACGTTTCAGACCCGATGTTATACACCCTTTGGGTTTGTAAACTATTATATACACTTACTTATACATATAGGTACAGTGTACTTGGTATATATAAGTGTATAAATAAGTTACAATTGCTTACAAAAAAGTAGTTTAAAGTATTTGATATTTAAAATTTTGTGAGTCACACAACACTAGGTCCCAAAAGTTAAACCGTGTTTTTTCGGGATGCCTTGTGGGATGCTAACTTATTTTACGGCTTCTTGTATGAATTTATTAGATACACTGTATTCTTCTGAGCAGTGTGTTTTGGGTCGTTTTTATCGGGTATTTTATATTATTATTTGAGCTGGGTAGGGTTTGGAGACGACGCAAAAACACGTATATTTATATGTAGAAAGGGAGCTGAAATGAAATCACACCGAGACTAGGCTTGAATGCCCGAGATGATATCTCTGTTTATTTACTGGTATTATATTGGGTTTATGTAGGTCCGGCCTCCTCTACTTCGTCCCGGATCCTCCCTATTTATAGGGAAATTGAGGATAAACCACCTGTCCATTATCGACACGTAGCAACGCATGCATAAAGATAGAAACGTTTCCTATTTGTGCTCTTCTACCCTGTGTAGGCTTTATCTGCGTGTTGCCCGGGGTACGGTCTCGGAGCCCGGGGCCCAACATCCTAATCTTTGTGCACGGCGGGTTGCCGGCACACGTGCATGGTGCTCGTCTCGGACTCCCGTCGTCCCGCATATATAGTCTTCGTCGCCCGTGGCAGGTGCTCGGGCGCGATCATGGGTCTCGGTGCCCCGTCGTCCCGCATGTAAGCTCGGGCGCAGTCCTGGGTCTCGAAGCCCCGTCGTCCCGCATGTAAGTTCGGGCACGGTCCTGGGCCTCGGTGCCCCGTCGTCCCGTGTATATGGTTGGCGTCGCCGGCGCCGATGCCTGTGGAGAGGTCCAGGGTACGTTCCCGGGATATGGTCCCGGGTCCCGTTATTCTACGTGTCTATCTCCGGGTCTGGTAGAAGTCTTCTACAGATAGTCTCTTCCGGTGCGGGCTGCACCTGTGCTCCATGAAGGGTGGCCATTTTGCTCGACCCGACTCCTCGCAGAAGTGAGCTGGTAAGTGGGCCCATGAAACGTGTCTGTGGGAGATTTTTATGGCTCAACACAGTGTAGTTAGTAGTTCTAGTTACATAAATTGATTTGAAATTCCATGAACCAGTATTCAAAATAAGAATACTTAATTACAGGGGTGTCTAGTGGTGTCGTATAACAATGGTTTTACGTAGTTTTCATTGTCGACTACATCAGTAGACATTGAAGCATCAATCAGGTTCCAGGTAATTGAATACAACAAACACCACTAAGTGTTATATATGTAGTGTTTTAAACATTATGTGCTCTTACTTACTATAACAGTAATGATTTGACTTGTTTTGTGTATTTTCCTGATGGACACAAGTCAACATGATAAATTTTTGGATGTGAGGTGTAGAGTACCAAGCCGAAGAAATGCTGAAAAAAAGGTCATAGAAAAAGATTTAACAAGTGTGAAAGCACGAACAATGCGTTGAAGATGTATAGGGATGCTTTGACCGATAAAGATATCCTTACTATAAAGTGGGTGCAGGAAAATTACAAGTTAAATTTCAAACTGTTTGATGAGAAAAAAATTGTCCCTAAGCAGGCTTTCGGATCGTAAGTTGATTAAGTAACATAATATTTTATTTAATTGTACCATATAGAGTTACTAACATTTTATTTCAACCACAACCTTGGATTGCGGTGTGTACGTGATGCACTACATTGACTTCCTTGCACATGAAAAATACGTGGGTTGTGAGTTTGACGAGACAACGGCTATGCGTTTCAGAGCTGACCTTGTCAGCAGATTTGCAAGGAGTTCAGAGTGCTGGAGGGCAGCCCGTTAGTAAGATCATTGAAACTGATATTGTTTTATGAAAAAAATAATAAGTAGGCTTTATATTTATGTACATTAGTTTTGAGTTCCAGTATTTGATCACTAGAATTTGAAAGTGATACTTTGTCATTTGAATGATTGTCACAACATTTTGATAGTTTGGTATTGCAGTTTTTCCTTTAAGCTTTGGGTTATCAGTTAAGTAGTAGATTGAAAGTAATACTCTCATTCTATGGTATTTGGTATTTGGTATTTAAATTACTATGTGGCGTTGGTATTTGACCTTGAATCTTTGTGATTTCATATTTCATAGTTAAAGAGTTCATAAGCATGCTAAAAAAATATTTGTAACATATAATGAAAACAACAAACACCATTTCTAAACGAATTATACAGTATAAACTATCGTGTTAGTTAATGTGAAAAATAAACGTCACAGGTTAGTGTACATATAATTGAAAACATGTAACATGGTATAAAAGTTGGAAACGGCAAATAGTAGCTTGTCCTAGACATATGATGCCCAACTTATTTAAAATCAAAACTCCTAAATAGTAGCTTGCCCTAGACATATGATGCCCAACTTATTTAAAATAAAAACTCCTAAATATCATATGGTTTCATTTGACAACTTACAGTAGTTGAATTACAAAACAATTCACATTTAAACATTACAAGTAATATGCTCATCTGAGTTCTCTAATGTTCATCTGCATATGAAAAATTTGTACTCGATATTGATAACGAAACAAACACAAGTTACACGTCATCAACAACCACAATCTTGTAGAGCTTCGCGTCCCTTAACCTTGGCGTAGGTATCACCTCCAACGGAGTCCTTATGTAGGTAACCATACTCGGATTCTCTCCCATGTCGATCTCCTCCTGTCCACTTGGAGCAGCCCAATCGAAGTGGTGAAGAAAGTGTCCTATCATCGACGCCACCAAATTAATTACCAGTTGTGCCATTGGGCAAACTCTCCTCCCAACCCCAAATGGCAGAATGCGATAATTGTGCCCCTTCATGTTTAACCCCTTGGGGATGTCGTAGCCCCCGATCTTCAAGTTGGCGTTGGCTCGGTGTGGGAGCATCAGAGGAGTCGGGGGTGGATCCTCAGAGCCTCCTTGTCCACGCACATGAGGTAGGGGAGGTTCGAGAAGTCGAGCTCCGTCATCACTCGTTCGTGCTCGATCACTCGATCCAACTCCTCCTGCGCCTTTTTATGGACCCTCGGGTTCTTGATCAGCTCGTCCATGTCCCACTCGACGGATATCGCTTTCGAGTCCATTCCCACTATGATCATGTCCTGTGTACAAACGAGATTTAGCAATGCGCTTTAGAAACACCTGATATTTCGAGAATCGGAACTCGACTCACCGAAAGAAGCCCGATTATCGAAAAAGTGCTGCTTAATTTGTTACACATCCATTTGAAATGATACAGTGATCCGAAAATGAGTGCAGTAGTTAGAAGTTAGTGTAAGATTAATACACTATGATAGAACCAAATAAACCAACAACTAAAAATATATGCAGTAGGAGCCAAATAACTGCTGCCAAGCCCTAACCAAAAAATAAAAGTAGAAAAACCAATACGCATTGTGTCTGTGAATAAACAGGGGCCCAAGCAACTACTCAAAATAACGACCAAGTTGATAATTACAAAGTAGTGTGTTGATATGGATAAAACGAGCGAAAAAAACACTCCATGAAGTTGACCTATGATGAGCGACTTGAGAAAAACATCTGTAAAAAAACACACAATGCTCATCGATTTTACATGAATTTTTAAAGCCACTGCAGAGAAATTCAATTTCATGGATCAAAGATGGATGACTGATCGTTATTTGATAGGCACGATGTTACAAATTCAATTACATGAAGATTTTTGGGTTGATTGATCGAATAGATAGAGACACTACCTGTACAAGCAAAAAGATTTTAACAAAATGGATTACCTGCGGCTTCAAGAAGAACAAAGATCGGATTCACGGCTAGTTAATGTGAAAATTTTGAAAAACAAATCTCAGTCCCAAGCTACTTACTGTAAAGAGAATCCGTGATTGATATGAATAATCTTGTCCTAAAACTATTAAGATTTCAGTCATCAATTATTCACCAATCAATTATATAAGGTATGTAATAAAATGAATATAAAATGGTTAAAATATAAAGGTTAAAAAGGTCATATCAAATTTGAATAGATTACCTAAAATGTGATTAGATTAAATATCATGGTATTTAATTATATAAATGCAATAATTTAATTACCTTTTTTAATAGAAAATTTAAGTATGAAAGTTTTTTTAAAATCTAAAACCTATTCTAATTTTTTCTCTAAATTACTCTTAAAACAATTACTATTTTAATAAATAAATAACTTTGTTGTTGATTGATTTTAGTAGTTAACAATTAACATAAAAATAATTAATTCATACGGAATAATGAGAAGTGGATAATTAAAACTTGTAAATTAATTAATTTTTAATTTTTAATAAATTATAAATAATAAAAACAAATTCATTACTCAAAATATAACATGATTCATTAATATTTGTACATTAGTAATTATTTTATTTTAATTAATTATAAATAATAAAAATTAGTTAATTATCAAAAAGTGAAACATATAGTAGCATGCAAATATTTATGGTTACAAAATACTAAATAATTAGTATTTGTAAATTAATTAATTTTTATTTTGAAATTAATTATAATTTTTTTTCATGCCATATTTTTAAGTAATTAATTCGATTTGATTATTTATAATAAATTAAAAGGTAAAATTTACAAGAATTAATAATTTTGTTTAAAATTATTATTTTATGTTAATCGTTAATTTAGTAATTAATTGTGTTGTTAATTGGTTTAATAATCTTGTTGGTTAGTGATTTATTTAATTATGTTATTGATATTATTTAAATAAATTATATTATATTTTAAAAATATTATTTAATATAATAATTGATTTTATGTTTACAATACATAATTTAAAGGTTCCCATTAAGTTCAAATGATATGAGTGGTGTGATGAGTTTGAATGTTTTTTTTAATTTCATGAGTTTTTTTAGCATTTTTGTGGTTAAATGTTATGGTATGGCATAATGGGAATTTAGAATCATGATGTCTATGTTGCAAGTAGGGCTGGAAACGAACCGAGCAGTTCGCGAGCGCTCGCGAGCTGAGCAAAACCCAAGCGGCTCGATCGAGCCGAGCTCGAGCTGCTAAATCGAGTCGAGCCCGAGCATGAAATAAAATTTGCGAGCCGAGCTCGAGCACCCTCTCGAGCAGCTCGTCGAGCTCGAGCCAGCTATTTTTTTTCCGAGCCGGCTCGATAAGCTCCAAGCTCGACTCGGCTCGGCTCGTTTCCAGCCCTAGTTGCAAGGATCACCGCCAAATAACATCACACATTAAATTTTCGGAGTAAAAATGCCAAAAATGAAAGAACGAAAATCTAAAAGACTACTTAGGTACTCCTCTACGGTGATCAAGATCATTTGTAATATTATTTCTGATTTTAACTAGTTTCACTTGGTAAAAGTTATTTAAACATTGAATTGCCCAAAATGAGCAAAAGGGGCATTTAATAGACTAGTTTCACTAACATATTTAATAATTGTATTAAAAAATTAAACTCAAAACCAATATATTTTTTAATTTATTTATTAATGAGTTAACCGTTTAAACTCATTTGACTTGTTTAATAAGAAAATGGGGACAACTTGAACAAATAACACATTAACATTTACTAGATATGTCTCATAAAAATGAAAATTACAAAGGAGTGTGATCATTTTTATGAGACAATTACAAAGAAAGTGTGACAATTCTTATTGGACGTAATTACAAATGAAGTGTAAACATTTTTATGAGATAATTACAAAGGAAGTGTGATAATTCTTATTGGACGGAGGGAGTAAATTTATAAGTATGATAATTCATTATGAGAATAATTAGCACAAATAAAACTTAGCAACATAACATCAAGAGTAGAGCAGGGACTACGGTCGACCCGACCCGTAGCCCAACCTGTTGAAATAGAAAGTGTGTGAGTGCGGTCCCACGATTAGCGCACAAAGACGGAAAATGAATATCCGGGACACGTAGAGAGGTTTTATCCTAAAACCAGGTACTAGGTGGGGTAGATCTCTACACTTAAAATATAGTCTCCATTTCCACTCAAATTTAATATGGGACAACTCACAAGTGACCACAACAACACAACTTTAACACACACCCACACTTGTGAGTCCTAAACAAATCGGTCCACCTAATAATGGTCGACCCCCCTAACCGAGCAACCACCACGTGGCCTAACATCACTACAATAGGAGACTGAACCGATGGATCGTAACAGAAGCAACATAAGCCACATGGCTCTGATACCATGTTGAAATAGGAGGTGAGTGGGTGCGGTTCCAAGACTAGCATTAAAGACGGGAAAGGAAGACCCGGGACACGTTGGGAGGTTTCATCCTAAAACCAATTGGTACTAGGTGGAGTAGCTACCTACACTTATAATATAGTCTCCCTTTCCACTGAAATTTAATGGAGGACAACTCACAAATGACCATAACAACTGTTGGGAAATTCGCGTCCGAATTCCCTTCCTGAAAAGCACACGAACAACACAAGAACGAAAAATACGAAATAATAAAAGACACGAGATTTATAGTGGTTCACCCGTTAACGAGGGCTACGTCCACTTCTTGTCGCTGCAATAATTCACTAGAATATTATAGATCCCCGTTACAAGCTTGTAAACTCTATAATTGAATTCTAGACTTTTGGGAGGTGTTAACCCTATTTTACAATACACATAGGGTTTATATAGAGGGGGAGAAAAAGAATAGGGGAGAAAAATCCCACTGGGAATTAATTCCCAAATCCGCTGATTTTTCTTAGACTTGTCGGCCGACAAGAATGGGTGTCGGCCGACACCCCGCTCTCACTTCGGGACCAAACGCGGGATGAGCCTCCTGTTCCAGAGAATGAGCTCAGGCAGCTCTTTGTTGGCCGACGGGCCTGGTGTCGGCCGACACCAGGCCAAACTTGCTGCTCCGACCCAGCTCGTCTCCTCCGGTCACCTTCGATCGCCTCCGGCGACGATCGTCTTCTCCGGCATGAATGAACTTCACACCCAACAATCTCCCACTTGAAGTAAATTCACAGCCTCTATCATCCTTTCCCATTGCAGCGGCGTCCCCGGTCCTCATCCCAGAAGACCAACCGAGGTTGAACACAACCTCAACTTATCACACGGTACCACCTTCGTAAAAATGTCGGCCGGATTCTTACTCCCAAGAATCTTCTCCAACACCAAAATGCCTTCCTCTAAGGCCGATCGAATGAAGTGATATCTCAGCTGGATATGCTTCGTTCGAGCATGGTACACCGAATTCTTCGCCAAGTGAATGGCGCTCTGACTGTCGGAATACAAGATACTCCCCGAGTGATCTTGCCTCAGCTCCTGCAGAAAAGCCTGTAGCCACATCATTTCCTTCGCGGCTTCTGTCACAGCAACGTACTCCGCCTCACAACTCGATAGTGCTACTATTTTCTGCAACCGGCCTCGACACCCAGCTTATCGCGGTACCCCCGAAAATGTACACGTACCCAGTAGTGCTCTTCCTACTATCCACATCACCTCCGTTATCTGTGTCCACGAACCCAAGTAACCCTAAATCTGATTTCTGGAACCTCAAAACAAAATTGGAAGTCCCTCTCAAGTATCGAAAGATCCACTTGACGGCTTCCCAATGGTGCTTCCCCGGATTACTCATAAACCGGATGACCACTCCCACTGCATGGGCAATGTCAAGCCTCGTGCACACCATGGCATACATAAGGCTCCCAATCGCGGAGGCGTAAGGGACCTTATCCATATGCTCTAGCTCCTTCTCGCTCACCGGCGAGTTCTACTTTGACAAACGGAAGTGACTAGCCAAAGGAGTGCTCACAGGTTTCGCATCCTCCATGCTAAACCTCGCCAATACCTTCTTCAGGTACTCCTCTTGAGACAACTCAAGACCATCCTTGCTCCTCGTGATTCTCATCCCTAGGATTTGTTTGGCAGCACCCAAATCCTTCATAGAGAACTCCCTCGATAGACTCTTTTTGAGCTTGTTGATCTCCGCCAAGCTCGCCCCGACTATCAGCATATCATCTACATAAAGGAGCAAAATTATGTAGGTACCTCCGAGTTTCTTGAAATAGCAGAAGTGGTCCGCCTCGCACCGCGTGAATTCAACTCGCTTCATGAACATGTCGAACTTCTTGTACCACTGCCTTGGAGCTTGCTTCAACCCATACAAGCTCTTCTGAAGCTTACACCCAGCTTCTCCTTTCCTCAGACTTCGAAACCCTCCGGTTGCTTCATATAGATTTCTTCATCTAGATCCCCGTGAAGAAATGCGGTCTTTACATCCATTTGCTGAAGATGTAAGTTCTCCTGTGCCACAAAGCTAAGCACCACTCGGATGGTTACCATCTTGACTACCGGAGCAAAGATCTCCGTATAGTCGATCCCTTCCTTCTGCTGGAAGCCTTTCACCACTAATCTTGCCTTGCACCGAACGCTTCCATCGTGTTCTTCCTTTGCCCGGAAGACCCATTTATTGTGCAAGGCCTTCTTCTCCTTCGGAAGCTCGGCTAGTTCCCAAGTCTGATTCGAAATCAAAAAGCTCATCTCTTCTTTCATGGCAGACTCCCACTTGATCGAATCCCTCGCTTGTATAGCCTCGGTGTAGCTTTCCGGCTCACCCCTATCAGTCAACAAAATATAGTTAAGTGATGGTGAAAATTTATGGGGAGGTCTTCTTACCCTAGTCGACCTCCACGACTTCGGTGTAACTGGATCGATGTTGGGATGAGCATTCTCATCTTGCTCATCCTCGCTGCTCGTGTTGCCCTCTTCGATCTCCTAGGTCTCCACAACCTCCACCGGAACCTCCTCCGTGCCTCCCACGGGATCGATGCTTTCTTCAACCACCTCGTCTTTACTCTTGTATAAGACCACCTCGTTGAAGATTACATGTTGGAAATCGATATCCCGGGGTTAACAGAATTGCGGAAACATAACCCCGATCAAAATCCCTTCGCCGGAAACCACCGCGAACCACCGCACGAGCCGGAGACCGGTCGAACACACCTCCGCGGGGAAGCCCCCGCTTGTGTGCCCTAGCCGAGCCCCCGTACGGGGCTCGCGATCGCGCTTCGCGATTGCATGGGGTTACTCACGTAACCCCCCGGGGCTGCTCGTAGCAGCCCCCGCGGCGAGTCCGGCGACTCGCCGCCACCGCGTCGGAGGGCGGCTCGCCCAGCGAGCCGCAGCGGGTCCAGCCAGAGGCTGCCCGGCGTCCAGCCGGGGCTCCTCCATGCACACCCAGCAATCGAGCCCTAGGGCTTCGATTGCCACCCTCGGCGTCCAGCCGAGGGTTTGGTCCGTGCATGCGCACGATCCCCACGGGGATCCGAACCGCCGCGGTCCGGTGGTCTTCGACCACCATCGCCGGTTCATCCTCGTTCCGGGGTTCGTTCGTCTCTCGGATTTTCGTTCATATGCATATACGAATAATCAATTAAAATCATCGAGGGGGTTTCAATGATTTACCTTTGTTCTCGTTGTACAGAGAAACGAGATCTGATGAAGACCTTGAGACCTTCCCACGTATTCCTTGCACTTCGTTCGAACGTCGTGTAGGCGACGATCCTCCGAACTCTTATGGATCTCCTTCTCTTCTTTCTCTCTCTAGAATTGTGATCTTCAAGTTATGAGAATAGAGAAGACCATGTAGTGCTTTTATAGGCTACGTAGGGGATCTTAAGGAGGTGGAATATTGGGCTTCCAATATTAATGATTAAATTGAGCCCAAGCCCAAATCTAATAATCCCATCAATATTAATTAATTTATTTTCCACTATATAAATTAATTGCACTCCCAATATTAAACCATATTATATCAAATAATATTTCTCCGTTAGTATTATTTATTCCGTGTATTTAAGATTTAAATATCCATGAATAAAATTTATTTATTGCATAATAAATTTATTCATCTCTTTTATCCGAGAATAGTACCATTCAACCTTAATTATTATGCGGAACAAATCCACCTGCAGGGTTTACATAATAATTCCTTATGAACTCATCTCGGGGATATTATCAACCCTTACGGGATACACTTTCCCGTCAAGTATTCACGGCAGTCATATATAAAATATAGCGACCCAACTTAACCGGTAATTGACCCAGTAATTCAACCGGTTAATTCATTTGGAAAATCAAAGTCACTTATATTAAAAATACACACCCACAATTGATGGATTTGTATTCTAAATGTCTAGTTTAGTGCAAATACGGAACTCCTTATCTATGCCTTAATCTATGTATGATTCAAGCATGATTGCATTTAATGCAATAGTCCTAGATATATACGTTGTAGACAGTATGGCGTGAGGAGACACGCGGAAGATCATATTGTCGGTTACTCGTATACTATCGAACAGTAGCTCACGACTTAGATGGACAGGGACAATCCATCGGTACGTCGTTGTGTGACTGGTAGATAGTCGGTCTTGAGTCTTGACTATCATGTTACACTCGTACACTTGGTGTATTGAGCAGGACCACGGGAGGGCGTTCGATTTATACTAATCGGAGTAATCGAACTAGACCTCAGATATTACGGATATGTGAGTTCTTAATCCCTATATAATTATAGGTGCGTGTGTCCAATGCTCGGTTCTTTGATGTGCCAATGAGTGAGACTAATTGATTAGTCAATATTCTCGGTATATTGGGAATCAGTATTGTACACACGGCATGCTATAGATTATAGACAGGAAACTGTGTCCCATTTATTGGGTTGATGATGTCCCCGAGATGAGCTCATAAAGTTTATCATGTAAACCCTGCAGGTGGATTTACTCCGCATGATAATAAGGATGAGTGGTACTAGTCTCGGATCATAAGAAATGAATTAATTTAATTATTAGTAATTAAAATTAATTCGTGGACATGCGATATCTTAAACACGGGGAAATATCACATATGTAATACGGTGGGAAAATTATTGACGGAATAATTTGAATTAATTAATTGGGAAATCAATTATAATTTTATAGTGGAATTAATTATAATTAAAATTGTGGAATTTAATTAAGGTTTTCCTTTTAGGACACCAAGTTAATTAAATTACAATTTAAGCCTAATTAATTAATTGCCTAGAGGTCCTCTAGTGTAGCCTATATAAACCCTCCCCCCTTTCTCTCTAACCTAAGAAACGCCGCTATTTTATTTTTGCGGAGAAAAATAAATTGTTTGCGCAATTATTTTTCTGTAGAAATAAATAGATTAGCGCTGTTATTTTTTCTGTAGAAATAAATTACTAGCGCAATTATATTTCTGAGACAGAAATATATTCACGGTGGTTGAGAAGAGAAGAAGAAATATATTCACGGTGGTTGAGAAGAGAAGAGACGGGGAGCTCCAAGCGGATCGATGCCCACACATCGGCTGGAGTAAGAGGGCTAGGACATACGCTAGAAGTCTCGAGGTCTCTGTCAATTCGGCTTCTCCGAATCACGCGACAAAGGTATGGAATCGAAACCCTCTTCCGCACTCGTTTCGATTCGATCTCGTACGTAATTATAATACAAACCTCCGATCGAGTTCCGAGAACCGTGGTATGTGTTCCGTGATCACTGGGGGACTTCTGGTTGCCGGAACGATGGTCGGAAACGGAAAAACGCACCAGAAACGGACCCGGAACAGTAGCGTCGCGCTGCTGTTCGCGATGCTGTCGGCCGATGGCTTTTCCTGTCGGCCGACAAGGGCCTGTCGGACGACACCACATGGTGTCAGACGACACAGAGGTCAGCAGCCCCTCGGTTTTTCGCGGTTGTGCTTCGGGCATGATGGCTGGGCGTAAACCGGGTTTGGGGCTTCGTCGTGAGCACAGTAGGCACGCAGGAGGTCGACTGGGCGTGTCCGGATGTTCGAGTAGTCGAACGGACTCGTCCCGGGTAGTCGATTTCCAACAACAATAGTATCGGGGATTAAGAATAAAATACACTGAGATTTAAATCGATTATCCAAGGCAATCCTAATCGATAAATCTCAAGCGATCCGCCCAATACACCAAGTGTACAAGTATGATAAAATAATCAAGACAAATTATTTTCTCCCTCATACAACGACTATACCGATGGATTGGTCCGTGTCCATCTAGGTCGTGAGCAACTGTTCGATTAAATACGAGTAACCGATAGTATGATCTTCTGTGTGGGCCCGCACACCATACTAACTACAACGTATATAATTTAGGACTATAATTTGCATATATTTAATTATAAATAATTAAACGCAAATAATTGTTTATTTAATTAAATAGATTAATGGCAATGGATCGGGAGTTTCCGTTACTTAAATCTAGACATTAAGTACACAAATCCAACAATCTCCCACTTGTACTAAGGTCTAGTCATTTCCTCCAAACTCCCGACTCCCATACTCATCACGTGCTTAAACTGTACTTCCAAGAAGTACCATGTGAATGAGCAATCTAGGTTGCCGCTCTGAAGTTATCTTGGTGACTACAGCGTCGTCTTCCCTGACGATGACTCGTATCAAGTGGTACTTGCTCTATGTGTTATCTTACACTTATGGACTTGTGATTTCTTACCATTTGCCATTGCACCGCTATCTACACAGCCTTTGGCAAACTTAAGAATCACATCTAAGTCCCAGAGATTATCCCGGAGCTATACCAAAACTTCCGCTGCCTCTGAGGCCGCTATTTGGTTACCCATGGCAGAGTCCGAAAAGCATTGTACTTATCACTCTTCCATTTTAAAAAACTCCTTCTCCTTCAATAGTGAAACACATAGCCTGATATCGACTTACACCGGTCCTTATTTGATTAGAAATCTAAGAGAGTGTAATCCAAAGGAAACGCTTGTCTGCTCCGTAATTCAGAACATAGTTTCCAGTATTTTGAAAGTACTTAAAATGTTCATTACAGCAGTCGAGTATTACTTTCCAGGATTACCTTGATATCCTCCCACTATACTAGCCGCATAGCAGATATCATGTTCTTGTTTTTCAACATCGCATTTATTAAGCTTTCCACACTCGAAGTGCAGGAAACCGCTTTCATTGCTTCTATCTCCTTTTGTGTTCCAAAACACATATCCTTAGATAGATGCATTCCGTATCTGAAAGGTAACATACCTTTCTCGGAATCTTGCATGTTAAAACGAACCATAATCATTTATATGTAAGATGTCCAGGAGAAGTACGATGTTCTTTTCTAGAGATCCTAGATCTCAAGAACATGTCCAACTTCTTCCTACATCTTTCATATCGATTTATCTAGACAATCATCATTCTATGTCTGACAACATCTTTACATTGTGGCCAATGATAAAATGTTATCTACATAAAACTCGAGAAACACCACTTTGTTTCCATCACGTTTCCAATACACAAGATTCGTCTATGCTTTGATGAATCCATAAAATGGACTATCTCATCAATTTGCAAGTACCACGAACTCAATGCTTTGTTTCAATCCATAAATGGATCAACTAAGCTTTTACTCTAAATGATCTCGCCTCTTAGCAATAATCCTTATTGCTTTCCAAGAAGGCACATTTAGATCTAGTACTGCCTTCATGTAGATCCAGGGATCGATTTCATGTATACCAGGTCCAGAGTCTGAAAACTTTCCTAGCCTTATGAACATCTCCGGTTGTCACACAACCTCCCACTACAACGGCATTCCGGTGTATAAACAGTAATAACAGTAGGTGCAGTTAGTGGTGTACTGCTACTCGGTTCGGCTGGTTCTAAGTCTTAATCTCTCTCTCTCATTTCAAAGTATTATGTCACTTTGGGCTTGTGGTTCATATAATAGTTTTTCCTCTATGAACCGGGCGTTAGAAATTATAACGTCCTTCTGGTTAACAGTACTATTGAACACACAACTTTTGTTCTTCCAGGATATTCTACAACCGTATTGAATGCGCCATTGTTTTCAAGACATATCCATAGAACATAGGTAGTTCCGTATAACTCATGCTTTTACTATTTCTATAAGAGTTCCATTTCTTATTTCCGACACACCATTTATACACAAGAGTGTATGGTGTAGTCATTTGGGAGCAAATCCCAATCTCTGATCCGTATGCCATGCATTCCTCAGACAGGCACTTGACTCCGCGATTAAATCGCAGGCTTCTAATGGATATACCTTGAAGGTTCCCCACAATAGCTTTGTGTCCATTGACTTGTCAAAACACTTTGCTTTTGTGGCACATCAGGTATGCTAATCCATTTTTCGAGTAATCATAAAATGAAGTACTCGTACCTTATTGTCTGAGTAAACAAGGTCTGTATACATCAGAGTGAATCAATTCTAATACTTGTCCGGATCTTATACCTTATATCCATAAAGGATTGCTTAGTTATGTTATATTCCAAATTAGATTCTTAGGTCGGAAGGTCCACTCCTTCAACTTAATTGATCAAAATATTAATTTTCGATCTTTGAACTTCTTATTTGAATAAACATGACTTAGCATAAGAATCCACAAGTATAAATGATTCATTACAGAAATATCTCTTAAAAGTAAAACGAGTTTTATGCTACGGTTCGTTGCATCGTGGTGGACTTAGGATTCATCATTTATATATTGCTAGCTAATGTACCAGAATAGATAATATCATTATTTCTTTATAACCATCAAATGATTAAAAGAAATAAGATATCCATTCATTAGAAATCCAGAACAAAGTTCTTTCTAAAATGAAAGGTACATAAAAGCAATAACTCAAAATGAAATCCTATAAAAATGTCCTCCACTGCAACAGCTGCCTCCTCAACAGCATTGCCCATGTAGACTACGGTTTCTTCTTTTCCAAGTCATCGGGTTTCCTGGAACCCTCGCATTTAGAATGCACATACCGTCAGTGGTTCCATATCTACACACCAGGTTCTGGTAGATAATACCACTGACTATGTTTTCATGACTAAAGAAAGATTTCGTACCTTTGAGAGGATAATCAGACTTCCAATACCCAGACTGTTTGCATCGAGAACACTAGCCTATTGGCTTTCTCACCCCATCTCGTGGTCCAAGAGACTTAGGACCACTGGGTTTCTTTGCTTGCTTTTCCTTTACCCCGTTTTTGCCCTTAGGTTCAAAACCTTTGGCATTGGCTACAAGAGCTTGCGATTTCCGTCTCAACTCGTCCAAAAGGTCCCTCATCTCGAAACGTGTTTAATCGTTTCCTCGAAATGACTGGCCTTTATGAGTATCTTCATCGCCTCTTGTCTAGCCTCTATGTCATGTCTAAACATCTCCTTGAGTTTGAACATGATATCATAATCAGTGGTTATTTGCAAAAGCATTTTCCCACTTCTTAAAATCAGTTCTTTCCTCATCAGTTAAGATATTGGTAGGCTCTGTTGGAGTTGTGTACTTAATGTCTAGATTTAAGTAACGGAAACTCACGATCCATTGCCACTAATCTATTTAATTAAATTAACAATTATTTGTATTTAATTATTTATAATTAAATATATGCAAATTATAGTCCTGGATTCTATACGTTGTAGTTAGCATGGTGTGTCGGGCCCACACAGAAGATCATACTATCGGTTACTCGTATTTAATCGAACAGTTGCTCACGACCTAGATGGACACGGACCAATCCATCGGTATAGTCGTTGTGTGAGAGAGAAAATAACCTGTCTTGATTATTTTATCACACTTGTACACTTGGTGTATTGAGCGGATCGCTTGAGACTTATCAATTAGGATTGCCTTAGATAATCGATTTAAGTCTCAGTGTATTTTATTCTTAATCCCCGATACTATTGCGGGTGTGTATATTTAATATAAGTGACTTTGATTTTCCAAAGGAATTAACCGATTTAATTATTGGGTTAATTACCGGTTAAGTTGGGTCACTATATTTTATATATGGCATGCCGTGAATACTTGACGGGAAAGTGTATCCCGTAAGGGTTGATAATATCCCCGAGATGAGTTCATAAGGAATTATTATGTAAACCCTGCAGGTGGATTTGTTCCGCATAATAATTAAGGTTGAATGGTACTATTCTCGGATATAAGAGATAAATAAATTAATTAGCAATAAATTAATTTTATTCATGGATATTTATATCTTAAATACACGGAATAAATAATACTACCGGAGAAAATATTATTTGATATAATATGGTTTAATATTGGGAGTGCAATTAATTTTATATATTGGAAAATAGAATTAATTAATAGATTTGGGCTTGGGCTCAATTTAATCATTAATATTGGAAGCCCAATATTCCACCTCCTTAAGATCCCCTACGTAGCCTATAAAAGCACTACATGGTCTTCTCTATTCTCATAACTTGAAGAACACAATTCTAGAGAGAGAAAGTAGAGAAGGAGATCCATAGAGTTCGGAGGATCGTCGCCCACCCGACGTTCGAACGAGTGCAAGGAATACGTGGGAAGATCTCAAGGTCATCATAAGATCTCGTTTCTCCGCACAACGAATCGAAAGGTGAATTAAATATTTCCGCTATTTAATTTATATATATTGAAATCAATTATCGAAAAATAAGATCCAAGGATCGAACCCCGGAGTAGACGGACGATCACGCGGTGGTGGTGAAACCACCGGACCGCGGGGGATCGACCCGCCTAGGGTTTCGGCGAGAGGCGCGGAGGGGCGAACCCCGCCTGGAGGTGCGATCGATCATCACGATCGATCGCTGGCCGCGGGCTGTGACCCGCGGCGGCCTGCTGGAGGTGGGCCAGCCCTCCAGGCGGCGGCGAGTCGCCGGACTCGCCGCGGGGGCTGCATGGGCAGCCCCACCCGATCGATCGCTGGATGCGATCGATCCCTCGATCGCATGAGCCCCGCGGATGGGGGCTCGGGCTGGGCGTGCACGCGGTTTCGGCCGTGTCGTGCGTTCGACTCGTGCTCCGGCTCGTACGTGGTGTTCGTGTGATCTCCGGCGAAGGTTTTTGATCGGGTTATTGTTTCCGCAAATTTTAATAGCCCGGGATATCGAATTCCAACAATTGGTATCAGAGCGTACGGTTACGTTTTTTCGTTAATTGTTTCGATAATCGATTATCGTTGTATATGGCCATAGATTAATTTAATTTTATTAAATTATTGTGCTATATATATTGTTCTACGTACTTGTTTTATCTCTCGTATGAATTGTGTTGGACGGAAAAATTAAATATTAAAATCGAGGGTTTTCGGAAATCGAATCGGATCGATCGTTCGTGGGCTCGGTGCGGGCTGCCGGAAGGTAGCTGGAGGCACGAGCTGTGCGAGCTGCTGGATGTGGGCTGAACACGACTGGGCGTGTCGGCGTGTGCCACCAGTGGCGGTGGTTCGCCGGAGCCGGCGGTTGTGCTCGATGCTCGCGGACAGCTTCATGCTCGGACATCGAAGGCAGCGGCTGGACGTGAGGCTGTATGGCGGCTGGGGGTCGACGGCATCAACCACCAGCCGGTGGTTCAGCCGCTATGCGCGGCGGCTCGTGGGTCGCGGCTTCGGCTTCGTGCTCGGTGCGGGCTGCTGCTGTGTCGAAGTCGATGGCGTGACGTCGGTGGCGGCTTCATCCCTGGAGTCGGCTGCTCCGGCGAAGTCCACGCGGGCGTCGGCAAGACGATCGATCGAATTAATTTATGCTGCATGGTTACAAGTGAAAATTCATTCACATGTAGTTGCATGGCTTCGATCGATCAAGATGCATGGTACATGCATTGTTGGATGCATGGCATGGCGTGGCTAAGATGTTGTGTGGCCATGCGTTTTGCATGGTGGGATACACAGCCAAGCACGCGGGGTTCGATGTTGGGTCGACCGGAATTCGATTCACGGTTCGTCCCGGTAAATCCGATCTTTCCGGAAATAATTTAATCTTTCTAATTTTATTTAATTTAATTTTGGAATTAATTCAAATTCTATTTGGATTAGATTTCTTAATTATGGAATTAAATAATGGAATAAGATGGAGATTTAAATTAGGAAAGAAAATCCTAGTTTCTCTAGATATCCTATACCTACTTGAATTAGAAGTCTTAAGAAGAATCAAAATTCAATTTTGATTAGGATTCTTGACATCTAATTTAAATAGGATTGAGAAATTATTAAAATATTGATTTTATTTAATTTAAGTATTTTATTTAAAATCATTAGATTAATTCAAAATTTATTTTGAATTGGAAAATCTTGGATTTTATTTAGAATATAATTAAATATGGAAATCAATGGATTTTAATAATATTGATTTTATTTAATTTAAGTATTTTATTTAAAATCATTAGATTAATTCAAAATTTATTTTGAATTGGAAAATCTTGGATTTTATTTAGAATAGAATTAAATATGGAAATCAATGGATTTTAATAATATTGATTTTATTTAATTTAAGTATTTTATTTAAAATCATTAGATTAATTCAAAATTTATTTTGGATTGGAAAATCTTGGATTTTATTTAAAATAGAATTAAATATGGAAATTAATGGAATTGATTTTATTTAATTGGAGTAAAATTGAATATGAGAATCAAAGAATTTTTCCGTCGCTCGGCAAAGTATTCAAGACGTAGAATGAAGACTCAAGACAAGCATGCAGGAATTCATCAAGGTACGAATAGTCGAGAAATAATTTTACTTGAGCAATTATTTGATTATTTGTGTACGTACTTGCATGAAATGTATGTTTGTTATTATGCTTATGTGTATTTAATTATGCATTAGATAGCGTATCCCTTTATTGTAAAAAGCTAAGTGGGAGAGGGAATGGAAACATTGCCATGGTCTCCATTGCTGTTCTCTTGGTGACTTTTATGGACTTTTGAAGTTCGTATAGACAAGTCATTGGAGGAGAATTCTTGTAATTCCTCTTACGAGAAACATTGATTAAGTTTATCAAACAATGCCTAATTTGTCTTTCTGAAACTGATTTCAAGTCGACTCATTCTCACCCCGGGGAGTGGAATGGAGCCAAAGCCACTTGGTCATGTGGATGACACAAATTAGAGACCTTCGTACCATTTCTTGAAATGGATCGATTGTCTGCTCGGCTCCCTCATTTTATGAGAGATAGGGTCGTTCGCATGGTGAATCACTGGTAAGAAACTTCGAGTTTCACTTATGATTCTCCGCGTCCTGATTTACGAAAATCGAATGGATCTTGTAATTGGGAGTAAATTATAAAATTCTCTTGGTGTAGTAAACGTCCACACCACGTGGCTTGCTATACTAACAGATTTTGGATTAATTGATGTAGACAGTTATAAGGAATTGTGAAGAATTGTGAAATCATCGTAAACGTCCACACCACGTGGCTTGCGGTGATGTAGCGGTTCCAAACGATTTACTTTAGTACTGAGTAATGGTTTACACTTAGATACGCATTATAGTATTCCTCCCCACGAGGTTACGCTATAAGTGATGTATGACCGAAGCAAATCTAATTGCTAAATCGTTTGGGTAGGTAAACGTCCACACCACGTGGCTTGCCATATCTGATGGGATTTTAGATGTGATTAGTGGTTTATGATATTATTTAAGGGAGATAATATCGGAGGTTAAATCGATTGTTTGTTGTTATATGTGCTCATAGATTAGGAAATGGCTTTGAACCCACTTTATGTGATACTTAAGGATTTTAAACTCACTGGTCCCTGAATGTAATGATTGGAATAGAAATCTGGACATTGCCCAAACTGTTGAAGAGTACAAGTTTGTACTCAGTGAGCTTTGTCCTCCCGAGCCTATTTAATGTCTCAACTAATGAGGAAATGACTGATTTTGATATCATGTTCAAACTCAAGTTGGTGTTTAGACATGACATAGGCGGCTAGACAAGAAGCGATGAGGATACTCATAAAGGCCAGTCGCTTCGAGGAAACGCTTAAACACGTTTTTGAGATTATTGACCTTTTGGACGAGTTGAGACGGAAATCGCAAGCTCTTGTAGCCAATGCCAAAGGTTCGAACCTAAGGGCAAGATCGGGGAAAAAAGGAAAAGCAAGCAAAGAAACCCAGTGGTCCTAAGCTACTTGGACCACTAGATGGGACGAGAAAGCCATGAGGCAAGTGTTCTCGATGCAAACAGTCTGGGTACTGGAAGTCTGATTATCCTCTCAAAGAAAGTACGAAATTTTCTTTAGTCGTGAAACATAGTCAGTGGTATTATCTACCGGAACCTGGTGTGTAGATATGGAACCACTGACAGTATGTGCATTTTAAATGCAAGGGTTCCAGGAAACCCGACGACTTAGAAAAGAAGAAATCGTAGTCTACATGGGCAATGCTGTGGAGGAGGCAACAGTTGCAGTGGAGGACATTTTATAGGATTTCATAATGAGTTATTGCTTTTATGTACCTTTCATATTAGAAAGAACTTTGTTCTGGATTTCTAATGAATGGATATTTTATTTCTTTTAATCATTTGATGGTTATAAGAAGAAATAATGATATTATCTATTCTGGTACATTAGCTAGCAATATATAAATGATGAATCCTGAGTCTACCACGATGTAACGAACCGTAGTATATAACTCGTTTTACTATTTAAAGATGTTTCTGTAATGAATCATTTTACTTGTGGATTCTTATGCTAAGTCATATTTATTCAAATAAGAAGTTCAAAGGTCGAAAATTGATTGTAAGATCAATTAAGTTGAAGGAGTGGACCTTCCGACCTAAGAATCAAATTTGGAAGATAATACGACTAAGCAATCCTTTATGGATATAAGATATAAGATCCGGACAAGTATAAGAATTGATTGACTCTGATGTATGCAGACCTATGTCTACTCAGACAATAAGGTACGAGTACTTCATTTGATGATTACTCGAGAAATGGATTAGAATACCTGATGTGCCACAAAAGCAAGTGTTTTGACAAGTCAAATGGACACTAAGCAATTGTGGAGAACCATCAAGGTATATCCATTTGTAGCCTGCGATTTGATCGCGGAGGCAAGTACCTGTCTAAGGAATGCATAGCATACTGATCAGAGACTGGGATTTAATCCCAAATGACTACACCATACATTTTTGTGTAGAAATGGTGTGTCGAAAACAAGAAATGGAAATCTTATAGAAGTAGTAAAAAGCATGAGTTATACGGAACTGCCTATGTTCTATGGATATGTCTTGGAAACAACAACGCATTCAAATGCGGTTGTAGAATATCCTGGAAGAACAAAAGATGTGTGTTCAATAGTACTATGAACCAGAAGGACGTTATAAGTTCTAACGCCCGGTTCTTAGAGGAAGACTATTAGATGAACCACAAGCCCAAAATGACGTGATACTTTTGGAATGAGAGAAAACGATAAAAAGACTCAGAACCAGCCAAACCGAGTAGCGGTACACCACTAACTGCACCTACTGTTATTACTGTTTATACACCAGAATGCCGTTGTAGTGGGAGGTTGTGTGACAACCAGAGATATTCATAAGACTAGGTGAGTCTTCGGACTCTGGACCTAGTATACATGAAATCGATCCCTTGATCTACATGAAGGCAGTGCTAGATCTAAATGTGCCTTCTTAGAGAACAATAAGGATTATTGTTAAGAGGCGAGATCATTTAGAGTACAAGCTTAGTTGATCCATTTATGGATTCTAACAAAGCTAGAGTTCGTGGAACTTGCGCATTGATGAGAAAGTCCATTTGATGGATTCATCAAAAGGCATTGACGAATCGTGTGTATGGGAAACGTGATGGAGACAAGGTGGTGTTTCTCGGAGGTTTTATGTAGATAACATTTTATCATTGGTACCAATGTAAAGATGTTGTCAGACATAAAATGATGGTTGTCTAGAAAAATCGATATATGAGATAAAGAAGAAGTTAGAGCATGTTCTTAAGATCTAGGATCTCAAGAAAAGAACATTGTACTTCTCTAGATATCTTATACGATTATGGTTCGTTTTAACATGCAAGATTCCGAGAAAGGTTCGTTACCTTTCAGAGACGGAATGCATCTATCTAAGGATATGTTTTTTGGAACACAAAAGTGTTGGAAATCGACTATCCGGGACACGTCCGTTCGAACCCTCAAACATCCGGACGTCCCCAATCGACTTCTGGAGGTCACCTCCGAACAGCCATGGCCGCCCGCCCAAGAGATCGCGCGTCCGCCGCAGCCGAGGCCGCGGCTCGCAATCTGCCCGGAGCAAGCGGCCGCCTGCCTCCCCAAGCGGGCGCTTGCCTTCTCGAACAGCAGCGCAATCTGCCCGGAGCAAGCGGGCGCCTGCCCCCCCAAGCGGGCGCTTGCCTGCTCGAACAGCAGCGCGACGCTGCTGTTCCGAGCGCGTTTTCGGGTCGATTTTCCTCTTCCGACTACCGATCCGGAGGTCCTTGACCCCCCAGTAGTCGAGGAACATGATCCACGACGCCCGGAACCCGATCTAAGATTCGATGTAAAATCAACGAGAAAGAAATCGAATTATTGCGGAAATAGGGTTTCGATTTCTTATACCTTTGATGCGTGATTCGGAGAAGCCGAATAGGCGAACACCCTGAGATCTTCTAGTGTGTATCCTAGCCCTCGACGCCGGACGTTGTGTGGGCAACGATCCACCGGAGTCTTCTCTTCTTCTTCTCTCTCAAAACCTCTTTTTCACGTTTTATTTTTCTGTCTCAGAAATATAATTGCGCAAGCAATTTATTTCTACAGAATAATTACTGCGCTAATCTAAATTAATTAAGCAGAGAAGAAAATAATTGCGCTAACTATTATTTTCTCTCCACAAAATTAATTATAGCGGCGAAACTTAGGTTAGGAGAAGAGAGATTGAGGGGTTTCTATAGGCCACACTAGGGACCTTAGGACAATTAATTAATTAGGCTAAATTGTAATTTAATTAAACCGGTGTCCTTAAAAGAAAACCTTTAATTAAATCCAATTTTAATTATAATTAATTCCACTATAAAATTATAATTGAATTCCCAATTAATTAATCTATATTATTTTACCAATAATATTTCCGCCGAAATTACATATACGACTTTCCCCGTGTTTAAGATATCGTATGTCCACGAATTAACTTTAATTACTAATAATTAAATTAACTCGTTTCTTGTTATCCGAGACTAGTACCACTCATCCTTATTATCATGTGGAACGAATCCACCTGCAGGGTTTACATGATAAACTTTATGAGCTCATCTCGGGGACATCATCAACCCAATAAATGGGACACGGTTTCCTGTCTATAATCTATAGCATGCCGTGTGTACAATTCTGATTCCCAATTTACCGAGAGTATTGACTAATCAATTAGTCTCACTCACTAGCAAGTCAAAGAACCGAGAATTGGACACACGCACCTATAATTATATAGGGATTAAGAATTCGTATATCCGTAATATCTGAGGTCTAGTTCGATTACTGCGATTAGTATAAATCGAACGCCCTCCCGTGGTCCTGCTCAATACACCAAGTGTACGAGTGTAACATGATAGTCAAGACCGACTATCTACCAGTTACACTACGACGTACCGATGGATTGTCCCTGTCCATCTAAGTCGTGAGCTACTGTTCGATAGTATACGAGTAACCGACAGTATGATCTTCCGCGTGTCTCCTCACGCCATACTGTCTACAACGTATACATCAAGGACTATTGCATTAAATGCAATCATGTTTGAATCATATCTCGAATTAAGGTATAGATAAGGAGTTCCGTATTTGCACTAAACAAGACATTTAGAATACAACTCCATCAATCTCCCACTTATACTAAAAGTCTAGTCGCCCTCTCCCAAACATCAGATTCCCATAACCTCATCACGCCTACCCAACGCTTTCGCTGGAAGTGCCTCTGTGAACGGGTTTTACCAGGCAATCCTCTCGATGCTATCTAGGTGACAACTGCATCGTCTTACTAGACGATCTCTCGAATCAGGTGGTACTTGCGCTCTACATGTTATCTCCCACCGTGTACTCGTGGCATTTCAAGTTTTCCAATACCGCTATTCAAAATAGCTTTGGGTGAACTAGAAACCACATCTAAGTCCCTTAGGAAGTTCTGGAGCCACACTGACCTTTTAACTGCCTCACAGGCCGTTATCCTTTCAGTTTCCATGGTAGAGTCCGTAATGCATCGATGCTTTACATTCTTCCATGTGACTGCTCCACTTCACAGTGAGAACACATAGCCTGACTTCGACTTTCGACTATCCCTGTTTGATTTGGAAATCCAATTCTATGTAATCCAAAGGAAACAACTTGACTGCTTTGTAACTCAGAACATAATTCCTGGTCCTCTGCAGGAGCCTAAACATGTTCTTTACATCAGTCGAGTGATCCTTTCCAGGATTACTATGATATCTTACCACCATGCCCACGGCATAGTAGATATCAGTCTCGTGTATAGAATTACATACATTAAGCTTCCCACCATTAAGGTGTAGGGAACTGCTTAATCTTCATCTATCTCCTTTATTGTGTCGGACACAAAACTTTAGATAGATGAATTTCACATCTAAAAGGTGAAGACCTTTCTTGGAATTCTGTATGCTGCAACGAGTAAGAATTGTATTTATGTATGAGGCTCGAGATAAGTTCTATATTCTTTTCTGGCGATCATTTAATACTTTGATCCCAAGAACATTCCTGACTTCTCCTAAGTCTCTTACATTGAATTACTCGGACAACCATCCCTTTATGTCCGATAACATCTTTCATATTGTTGCCAATTTAGAAGGATGTCGTCTACATAAAGAATGAGAAAACACCACATCTTTTCTGTCACTTCTTTATTACACACAGGACCTAAACATGCCTTGAATGAATCCATGAAATGGATTTTCTCATAGGTCCGCATGTGTCCAAGATCTTGAAGCTTCCTTCAATCCTAAGATTGATTAAGCTTGCTTACCGAATGCTCTTGGCTCTTTTCGATGAATCCCTCTGGCTGTCCCACATAGATGGTCCCGTCAAGACTTCGATTTAGAAATCCGTCTTGACTTCCATCTTCCATGTGAAGACAAAAGAATCCAGATCGACTTTAGCATAGCTACCGGCGAAAAGGTTTACTCATAATCGATCCCTTTCTTTCTGAGTGCACCCTCTCGCAACAAGCCTAGCCTTGAAGGTTTACACCTTCCCGTCAGACCCTCTTTTCATCTTGTACACCTACTTGCAACCAATGGCTTTTACACCTTTGGGCGGTGCTATAAGATCCCAGACATGATTTGAATCCATAGATTCAATCTCAGATTTCATCGTCTTTTGCCAAGACTGAGCATCTTGATCTTCCAGCGTCTCGTCATAGATCTAGGGGTCGGCTTCATGTTCTCCAGGTGACAAGTCCGAAGACTCTCCTATAAACATGAACCTGTTGGGTTGTCTAACAACCCTCCCACTACGACGACGCTCCGGTGTATCTTTAGTGACTAAAGATTACAGTAGTGAACTACTCAGTTAGGCTGGTTCTAAGTCTTGATCAGTCCCTCTAAGCACATTAAGTATTACCCTACTCCTGGGCTTGTGATATTGCATATATATAGTCCATGTCTAAGAACCGAACATTGATGCAATCAACGAACATCTGGTCCTTTGGACTATATTACATATCTCAATTCGTTTTCTTAGGGTATCCTATAAACAGCCGAATATCTGTACAAGTTTCCAAAGGAATCAAGTTCAGGATAAACGCCGCTGTTTCCAAGCCATATCCCAAAACCGAATTAGGTAACTCCGAATAACTCATTGTCTACTTTCCCATATCTATAAGAGTCCTATTCCTTCTTTACAACACATTATTTTGCCGAGGCATAAATGGTGTAGTCTGTCGGGAGTTAATCCCATTTTCTGATAAGTATGCCTTACTCCTCAAAGAGGTCTGCATATATCAGAGCGAATCAACTCTAGTACTTTCTTGGATCTTTTCCCTTTAACCGTAAAGGGTTGCTTGGTCATTTAAACTTCCAAGTATGATTCGAAGGTTGGAAGGTCCTTTCCTTCAACCTAGCTTAGTAGTCCATCAGCTTTCACCCTTTGAATCGTACTCAAGTTAAAATGATCTATCCTAAGATTCCATAAGTACATTTGATTCATCCTAGAAGGATCTTTACTCTTACTGGGGTTCGACAATGTGTTATTAGCTCTGATGTGTTGCATCGTGGAAGAACACGGATTTAGTATTAAATTGTCTATCAATGTACCAGAATAGATAATATCCCCGTTTCCTACTTCGATAAGTATGAAACTATAAGAAGAAACGGAATATCGATTCTAAGCCAATTTAGAAATCCGAAATGAAAATTCTTCCTAAATGCCGGCACATAAAGACAATTTATTAGAACTAAAATCCTACCGTTAAAACATTTAACATCTCCCACTGCAATGGCTGTTACCTTAACAGTATTGCCCATGTAGGTTATAACTTCTTCCTTTCTAAGTCTCCGGGTTTCCTGGAACCCCTGCATTTAGGTGCAGACATGATTAGTGGTTCCCGTATCCACACACCAGGTACTGGTGGATAACACCACTGAGCATGTTTCGGTGACTAAGGAAAAGTCAACTTCTTGTTGCTTGAGAGGACAATCAAAACTCCCAGTATCCAAACTGCTTACAACGGAAGCACTTGCCCCTTGGGCTTGCTTGTCCCATTCCGTGGTCCAGATATATTAGGCCCACTGGGTTTCCGTATTTGCTTCTTCTTCCTTTTGCCGCCCGAAGGCCTAGGAAGAGTCAACTTCTCAGCCATAAGTGCTTTGAGGACCCTTAAAGATTCTCTCAGCCGCTAGAAGTTCAATCAGGGGCTCCGCCAATGAGTAAGACCCCTTATTCATATTATAGTTCTGGCGGAACTTCTCAAAACTTCTCGGCAGAGACTGGAGCACAATATCAACTTGGGTTACCCCATTGATAATTATTCCCATAATCTCTATCTCATTAAGATAGCCCATCATTCTAAAAACGTGATCCCTCACGGGCGTTCTTTCCGACATGATGGCCGTCATGAGTTTCCTCATTTCACTTTGCCCGGCTGTCCTGTCCTGATAACCAAAAACTTCTTGAGGTTAAGCATCATATCATAGGTAATGGTCATGGCATGATCCTGATGTCGCAGCACTTTTGACATGAAAGTCATAATGTTGCTCCGCGTCATCTCATTAGCCTTGATCCATTTCCAATGAGCTTCCTTTCCTCAGTAGTGGAAGCATCATTTGGTTCAGCAGGTCAATTGACTTGGAGTACATATTTGTACTCCTCTGCAGTTAGGACAATGTCCAAGTTACCTCTCTTATCCATACAATCAGGTTCAGTGAGTTTATTGACTTTTAATGGGAATATTACCATATAAAACAAACAATGAGTTTAATTCGATATCATTTCCCTCAAGTGACTTAATCTGGGACTTAGATGTGATTCTTAATTTGCCAAAGGCTATGTAAATAGCGGTGCGATGGCAAATGGTAAGATCGCAAGTCCATAAGTGTAAGATAACACATAGTGCAAGTACCACCTGATACGAGTCATCGTCGAGGGAGACGACACTGTAGTCACCAAGATAACTTCAGAGCGGCAACCTAGATTGCTCATTCACATAGTACTTCTTGGAAGTACAACTTAAGCACGTGATGAGTATGGGAGTCGGGAGTTTGGAGGAAATGACTAGACCTTAGTACAAGTGGGAGATTGTTGGAGTTGTGTACTTAATGTCTAGATTTAAGTAACGGAAACTCACGATCCATTGCCACTAATCTATTTAATTAAATAAACAATTATTTGCATTTAATTATTTATAATTAAATATATACAAATTATAGTCCTGGATTCTATACGTTGTAGTTAGTATGGTGTGTCGGGCCCACACAGAAGATCATACTATTGGTTACTCGTATTTAATCGAACAGTTGCTCACGACCTAGATGGACACGGACCAATCCATCGGTATAGTCGTTGTGTGAGAGAGAAAATAATTTGTCTTGATTATTTTATCACACTTGTACACTTGGTGTATTGAGCGGATCGCTTGAGACTTATCAATTAGGATTGCCTTAGATAATCGATTTAAGTCTCAGTGTATTTTATTCTTAATCCCCGATACTATTGCGAGTGTGTATATTTAATATAAGTGACTTTGATTTTCCAAAGGAATTAACCGATTTAATTATTGGGTTAATTACCGGTTAAGTTGGGTCACTATATTTTATATATGGCATGCCGTGAATACTTGACGGGAAAGTGTATCCCGTAAGGGTTGATAATATCTCTGAGATGAGTTCATAAGGAATTATTATGTAAACCCTGCAGGTGGATTTGTTCCGCATAATAATTAAGGTTGAATGATACTATTCTCAGATATAAGAGATGAATAAATTAATTAGCAATAAATTAATTGTATTCATGGATATTTATATCTTAAATACACGGAATAAATAATACTACCGGAGAAAATATTATTTGATATAATATGGTTTAATATTGGGAGTGCAATTAATTTTATATAGTGGAAAATAGAATTAATTAATATTAATGGATTAATAGATTTGGGCTTGAGCTCAATTTAATCATTAATATTGGAAGCCCAATATTCCACCTCCTTAAGATCCCCTACGTAGCCTATAAAAGCACTACATGGTCTTCTCTATTCTCATAACTTGAAGAACACAATTCTAGAGAGAGAAAGTAGAGAAGGAGATCCATAGAGTTCGGAGGATCGTCGCCCACCCGACGTTCGAACGAGTGCAAGGAATACGTGGGAAGATCTCAAGGTCATCATAAGATCTCGTTTCTCCGCACAACGAATCGAAAGGTGAATTAAATATTTCCGCTATTTAATTCATGTATATTGAAATCAATTATCGAAAAATAAGATCCAAGGATCGAACCCCGGAGTAGACGGACGATCACGCGGTGGTGGTGAAACCACCGGACCGCGGGGGATCGACCCGCCTAGGGTTTCGGCGAGAGGCGCGGAGGGGCGAACCCCGGCTGGACGCCGGGGTGCGATCGATCATCACGATCGATCGCTGGCCGCGGGCTGTGACCCGCGGCGGCCTGCTGGAGGTGGGCCAGCCCTCCAGGCGGCGGCGAGTCGCCGGACTCGCCGCGGGGGCTGCATGGGCAGCCCCACCCGATCGATCGCTGGATGCGATCGATCCCTCGATCGCATGAGCCCCGCGGACGGGGGCTCGGGCTGGGCGTGCACGCGGTTTCGGCCGTGTCGTGCGTTCGGCTCGTGCTCCGGCTCGTACGTGGTGTTCGTGTGATCTCCGGCGAAGGTTTTTGATCGGGTTATTGTTTCCGCAAATTTTAATAGCCCGGGATATCGAATTCCAACAGGCTCGGGAGGGCAAAGCTCACTAGAGTACAAACTTGTACTCTTTAACAGTTTGGGCAATGTCCAGATCTCTATTCCAATCAATACATTTAGGGACCAATGAGTTAAATTCCTTAAGTATCACATAAAGTGGTTTCAAAGCCATCCATAATCTATGAGCACATATAACAACAAACAATTGATTTAATTTCCGATATTATCTCCCTCAAATAATATCATTAAACCACTAATCACATCTAAAATCCCATCAGGTATGGCAAGCCACGATAGTGTGGACGTTTACCCACCCAAACGATTTCGCAATTAGATTTGCTTTAGTCGTAAATCATCAATAGCGTTATCTCGATGGGAAGGATACTATGAAGCATACCTAAGTGTAAACCATTACTCAGTACTAAGAAGTTCGTTTGGGATTCACATATCACTGCAAGCCACGATAGTGTGGACGTTTACGTTGACACACGGATCCTTCACTCCTTTCTATAACTGTCTACATCAATCGATCCAAAATCCCATTCAGTGCAGCAAGCCACGATAGTGTGGACGTTTACTACACCAAAATATTTTTACAATTGACTCCCAATTACTTGATCCATTCGATTTTTGTAAATCAAGACGCGGAGAATAATAAGTGAAACTCGAAGTTTCTAACCAGTGATTCACCATGCGAACAACCCTATCTCTCATTAGATGAGGGAGCCGAGCAGACAATCGATCCATTTCAAGAAATGGTACAAAGGCCTCTAATTTGTGTCATCCACATGACCAAGTGGCTTTGGCTCCATTCCACTCCCCGGGGTGAGAATGAGTCGACTTGAAGTCAGCTTCAGAAAGACAAATTAGGCATTGTTTAATAAACTTAATCAATGTTTCTCGTAAAAGGAATTACAAGAATTCTCCTCCAATGACTCGTCTATACGAACTTCAAAAGTCTATACAAGTCACCAAGAGAACAGTAATGGAGACCATGGGAATGTTTCCATTCCCTCTCCCACTTAGCTTTTTATAACAAAGGGATACGCTATCTAATGCATAATTAAATACACATAAGCATGCATACATGAAATAAACACACATAGAATATTATCACATAGTCAAAATAATACTAGAATATTATTTTCCGACTATTATGGCTTTATCGCATCTCCGTACGCATCTTCTAGTCTTCAGTCTTCGTTCTTGAATGCTCCATGTGACGAGAATATTAATCCCAATATTTAAATCTATTTATTTTCATTTAATCCAAAAGTTACTTAATTCGAAAATTAAGTCAATCGAATATATCAAAAATAAAATTAAATAATATCAATACTTTTATTTATTTTTATTTTCCTTTTCTACTCCATTAAATCTCTAGAATCCTATGCAAGACCCACTTGGAATATTCTAAAAGATTTCCATAATTGAATAAGGAAATAAAATAAATTAGGACTCCTAATCCTTCCAAATTAATTTCTTTCATTTTCTATTAAAAATACCATAAAGGAATAATTTAATAAGGAAAAATTAATTAAGGACTATTAAAACTTTACAAATTAATTATTTTCCTAATCCATTAAAAATTCCATAAAGGAATAATTAAAATAGTAAAAATAAATTAATTCTAAATTTATTCTCTTCCTAATCCATGAAAATTCTCATAATAGGAATAATCAATAAGGAAATAAATTTATTCTAAATTTATTCTTTTCCTATTCCATGAGAATTCCCAAAAATAGGAATACTCAAAATAGGAAAACCGAATAATTTAGGAAAGTCGGATCTTGGCGGGATAGCACGGGTTGGGAGTCCCCGCGCCCTACCACCACCATCGATCCCCCCGGAGGAGCATGCCGCCGCCACCCCAGCCCACGCGCCACCACCATTGGTGGCCGGCGTGGCCGAGGAGTCCCGCGGGCAGCCCCCTCGCCTAGGGCTCGATCGATCCTTCATGTGGTCGATCATGATGATCGATCCCTCGTTCCATCTCTCCCTTGTCACATCGTCTTCTTCCGGCGGTCGTTTCGCCATCGATCTAACGTAAAAATAAATTACATAATTTAATTACAATTATCCGGTATCGATTCTATACATGAAATCGACCCTATACATTTTCCGGAAAAAGTAGAACGTAATAATAAACCTAAATTCGGTCAACCCCCGAATTTTTACTATTACAAGCATTCACCACACATAAAACGAATCTCGACATGTCCGAGAGTTTAATCAAAACATATTATGACAATAATTAACGGAAAAATTATATCTAGCCATAATAGTCGGAAACCCTGCAAGGTAGAACAATTTATCGCATATACAAATGAACTAGAACCAACGCTCTGATACCAATTGTTGGAAATCGATATCCCGGGGTTAACGGAATTGCGGAAACATAACCCCGATCAAAATCCCTTCGCCGGAAACCACCGCGAACCACCGCACGAGCCGGAGCCCGGCCGAACACACTTCTGCGGGGAAGCCCCCGTTTGTGTGCCCTAGCCGAGCCCCAGTACGGGGCTCGCGATCGCGCGTCGCGATCGCATGCGGTTACTCACGTAACCACCCGGGGCTGCTCGTAGCAGCCCCCGCGGCGAGTCCGGCGACTCGCCGCCACCGCGTCGGAGGGCGGCTCGCCCAGCGAGCCGCAGCGGGTCCAGCCGGAGGCTGCCCGGCGATCGAGCCTAGCTCGATCGCATGCCCCGGCGTCCAGCCGGGGCTCCTCCATGCACACCCGGCGATCGAGCCCTAGGGCTTCGATCGCCACCTTCGGCGTCCAGCCGAGGGTTTGGTCCGTGCGTGCGCACGATCCCCACGGGGATCCGAACCGCCGCGGTCCGGTGGTCTTCGACCACCACCGCCGGTTCATCCTCGTTCCGGGGTTCGTTCGTCCCTCGGATCTTCGTTCATATGCATATACGAATATTCAATTAAAATCATCGAGGGGGTTTCAATGATTTACCTTTGTTCTCGTTGTACAGAGAAACGAGATCTTATGAAGTGCTGGGATTCGATGTCCCGGGCTATCAAAAATTATGCGGAACCGATAACCCGACCGAAACCCCGTCGCCGGAAACCACGAACGCGAACCACGCGCGAAGCCAGGCTCGACAAGAGCGTCACCGCGGGATGAACCCGCGGCTAAACCCTAGCCGAACCCCATCGCGGCTGGGGTTCGCGATCGCCGTGCATGGCGATCGCATGGGGCTGCTCCGGCAGCCCCCGGATGGCGGTGAGTCCGGCGACTTCACCGTCGTCGCCACCAGGACGGGCGGTCAGCCCAGCTGACCACCGCGGCAACAACCGCGGTCTACCCCCGGCGATCGATCGCCCGATCGATCGCCCGCCTCGGCCCAGCCGAGGCACCTTCTCGCGCACGCCGCCGTGGAGGCGGCGGGGATCCGCCACGGCACCAGCCCGTGGCATCCCCAGCGATCGACCCTAGGTCGATCGCATGCCCCGGCGTCCAGCCGGGGCTTCCTTGCGTGGCACACCGGCGGTCGAAACCCTAGGGTTCGACCGCCCCTCGTTCGATCCCGACGGGGATCGCGTGATCCCCGTATCCCGGTCTCGACGTTCCGGATCGTCTTGTTCATGTATACATCACAATTAAACGAACATATAATCATAGAGGGGGTTTATGATTATGTACCTCGATTCGTTGTACGGAGAAACGAAATCAAACGTTGATGACCTTGCGATCTTCCTACGTATTCCTTGCTCCTCGTCCGAACGTCGTGTGGGCGACGATCTATCGAACTCCTATGGATCTCCTTCACTCTTCAAGACTTTATGATTGGCGTATCTTAGGTTAATGAATTGTGAAGACCATGTAGTGCTTTTATAGGCTACGTAGGGGATCAAAAGGAGGTGGAATATTGGGCTTCCAATATTGAAGATTAAATTGAGCCCAGCCCAAATCTATTAATCCTTATCAATATTAATTTATTTATTTTCCACTATATAAATTAATTGCACTCCCAATATTAAACCATATTATATCAAATAATATTTCTCCGTTAGTATTATTTATTTCGTGTATTTAAGATTTAAATATCCATGAATAAATTTATTTATTGCTCAATAAATTATATTCATCTCTTATATCCGAGACTAGTAACGTTCAACCTTAATTATTGTGCGGAACGAATCCACTCATGAGGTTTACACAATAATTCCTTATGAACTCATCTCGGGGATATTATCAACCCTTCCGGGATACACTTTCCCGTCAAGTATTCACGGCATGTCATATATAAAATATAGCGACCCAATTTTACCGGTAATTAACCCAATAATTAAATCGGTTAATTCCTTTGGAAAATCAAAGTTTCTAATATCAAATATACACACCCGCAATAATATCGGGGATTAAGAATAAAATACTCTGAGATTTAAATTGATTATCCAAGGCAATCCTAATCAATAAATCTCAAGTGATCCGCCCAATACACCAAGTGTACAAGTGTGATAAAATAATTAAGATAAATTATTTTCTCTCTCACACAACGACTATGCCGATTGATTGGTCCGGGTCCATCTAGGTCGTGAGCATCTGTTTGATTAAATACGAGTGACCGATAGTATGATCTTCTGTGTGGGCCCGACACACCATACTAACTACAACGTATTAAATCCAGGACTATATTTTGCATAATTAATTAATAATAATTAAATTCAAATAATTGTTTATTAATTAAATAGGTTAAATGCTATGACCGGGAGTTTACCGATACTTAAATCTAGACATTAAGTACACAACTCCAACAATCTCCCACTTGTACTAAGGTCTAGTCATTTCCTCCAAACTCCCGACTCCCATACTCATCACGTGCTTAAGTTATACTTCCCAGAAGTATTATGTGAATGAGCAATCTAGGTTGCCGCTCTGAAGTTATCTTGGTGACTACTGCGTCGTCTCCCTAGACGATGACTCGAATCAGGTGGTACTTGCTCTATGTGTTATCATCACCTTTTGAACTTATGACTTCTTCCAGTTCACCATGCACCGCTATATACACAACTTTTGGTGAACCAAGAATCATATCCAAGCTCAGAGGTTATTCCGGAACCTAACCAAAACTTCCGCTGCCTCTGAGGCTGCTATTCGGTTTATGATAGAGTCCGAGAAGCATCACGCTTATCACTCTTTCATCCTTAGGTTCCACCTCTTTTAAAAGTGAACACATAGCCTGATATCGACTTACACTGGTCTTTCTCTGATTTTGGATCTGAGAAACTGTAATCCAAGAAGATTTCGTCTTCTAAGTACTTCCAAGTACTTTTACAGCATTCGAATATCTCTTATCCAGATTACTTTGATATCCTCCCACTACGCTAACCGCATAGTTGATATCAAGTTCTTGTTTTACAACACTGCATCTACAAAGCTCTCCACACTCGGAGTGTAGGAAACTGCTTTGTCTATATCTATCTCCTTCATGTGTTCAAGACACATACCTTTAGATAGATGCATTCTGTTCCCGAAAGGCAATAACCTTTCTCAGAATTATGCATGTTTAAAACATACCATAATCGCATAAGATATCTTAAGAGAAGTACAAATGTTCTTATCTAGAGATCGAAAGATTCTAAGAACATGATCTAACTTCATCTCAATCTTATACCTCGATTCATTTAGACAACCTCTATTTTATGTCTGACAACACTTTTACATTGTTGCCAACGATGAAGTGTTATCTACATAAAATTCCAAGAAACACCACCTTGTTTCCATTACGTCTCTAATACACCTTTCTTAGAATTATGCCCTTTGATGAATCCATCTCATGGACTATCTCATCAATTCGCAAGTTCCACAATTTACAGCTTTGTGATCATCCATAAATCGATTCACTAAGCTTGTACTTCTAAATGATCTTGCCTCTTAACAATAATACTTATTGCTATCCAAGTAGGCACATTTAGATTAGTACTGCCCCCTATGCAGAACTAGGGATCGATTTTATGTCTACTAGATCCAGAGTTCAAAAACTCCTCCAGTCTTATGAACATCTCCGGTTGCTTAACAACCTCCCACTGCAATGGCGTTCCGGTGTATAACAGTAATAACATTAGGTGCAGTTAGTGGTGTACTTGTTGGAGTTGTGTACTTAATGTCTAGATTTAAGTATCGGTAAACTCCCGGTCATAGCATTTAACCTATTTAATTAATAAACAATTATTTGCAATTAATTATTATTAATTAATTATGCAAAAATATAGTCCTAGATTTTATACGTTTTAGTTAGTATGGTGTGCATGGGCGCACAGAAGATCATACTATCGGTTACTAAATTTATTTTTCCTATTTTATTATTTCTACTCATGGGAATATTCATGGATTAGGAATAAAAATAAATGGAAAGTAGTAGTCCTAATTTATTTTTTATTTCCTTGTTCTATTATAGATATCTT
The DNA here is from genome assembly GCA_954870475.1 of Euphrasia confusa. Lineage (NCBI taxonomy): Eukaryota > Viridiplantae > Streptophyta > Magnoliopsida > Lamiales > Orobanchaceae > Euphrasia > Euphrasia confusa. The sequence continues at coordinate 38,422,188 of OX940951.1, read as the reverse complement.
CTAGAATATTCCAAGTTTTACTTGGATAGATTATTCTAGAGATTTAATAGAATTAGATAGGAAAATAAATAAATAAAAATATTAATAATATTTAATTTTATTTTTGATATATTCAATTGACTTAATTTTCGAATTAAGTAACTTTTGGATTAATTGAAAATAAATAGATTTAAATATTGGAAATTAATATTCTCGTCACATGGAGCATTCAAGAAACGAAGACTGAAGACTAGAAGATGCATATGAAGATAAAGCCATGATAGTCGGGAAAATAATTCTCTAGCATTATTTTGACTATGTGATCTATGTGCTTTATTGCTTACATGCATGCTATATGTGTTTATTTTATGCACTAGATAGCGTATCCCTTTATCGTAAAAAGCTAAGTGGGAGAGGGGATGGAAACATTCCCATGGTCTCCATCACTGTTCTCTTGGTGACTTTTATGGACTTTCGAAGTTCATATAGATAAGTCATTGGAGGAGAATTCTTGTAATTCCTCTTACAAGAAACATTGATCAAGTTTATCAAACAATGCCTAATTTGTCTTTCTGAAACTGACTTCAAGTCGACTCATTCTCACCCCGGGGAGTGGAATGGAGCCAGAGCCACTTGGTCATGTGGATGACACAAATTAGAGACCTTCGTACCATTCTTTGATAGGTGGGTCGATTGTCTGCTCGGCTCCCTCATTTATGAGAGATAGGGTCGCTCGCATGGTGAATCACTGGTTAGAAACTTCGACTTTCACTTATGATTCTCCAAGTCTTGATCTACGAAATCGAATGGATCTTGTAATTGGGAGTCAATTATAAAAATCTCTTGGTGTAGTAAACGTCCACACCACGTGGCTTGCTATACTAACGGATTTTGGATTAATTGATGTAGACAGTTATAAGTGATTGTGAAGAGTTGTGAAATTGTCGTAAAAGTCCACACCACGTGGCTTGCGGTGACGTAGCAATTCCAAGCGATGTACTTTAGTGCTGAGTGATGGTTTACACTTAGATACGCGTTATAGTATTCTTCCCCACGAAGTTACGCTATGATTGATGTATGACCAAAGAAAATCTAATTGCTAAATCATTTGGGTGGGTAAACGTCCACACCACGTGGCTTGCCTTACCTGATGGGATTTTAGACGCAATTAGTAATTTAATGATATTAATTGAGGGAGATAATATCGGACATTAAATTGATTGTTTGTTTACATGTGCTTATAGGTTTAGAGAATAGCTATGAATCCACTTTCAGTGATACTCAAGGAACATAAACTCACTGGTCCCAATTACATTGATTGGAAGAGAAATTTGGACATTGTCCTGACTGCTGAAGAGTACAAGTTTGTACTCTCTGATAAATGCCCTGCTGAGCCCACGGCTGCCTCAACTGATGAGGAAAAGGCAACATATCGGAAGTGGAAAAAGGCTGATGAAATGGCTAGGTGCTATATTTTGGCTTCCATGTCAAATGTACTCCAAACCCAACATGAGCCGATGGACACTGCCCGGGATATGATGACTAACCTCAAGGAGATGTTTGGGGAGCAGGATCGTGCGGCAAGGCAAGAAGCCATGAGAGTCCTCATGTCGACTACTCAGTCTGAAGGAACGCCCGTTGGGGAGCACGTTCTCAAGATGATGAGTTTGTTGAATGAACTTGAGGTCCTAGGAGCTTCCATTGATGATGAGACGCAAGTCGACATCATACTCCAGTCTCTGACCCCTAAGTTTGAGCAGTTTCGTATGAGCTATAATATGGGTAAACTATCTTATAGCCTTGCGCAACTCCTGACTGAACTGAAGGCGGCAGAGGGGATCTACAAGAAGGGCAAGTCTCAAGCGCTTGTGGCTACCAAGTCCAAAAGCTTGAAAGCTATTGGAGGTAGGGGCAAGAAAAGGAAGCAAGCCATAAAACCCAGTGGTGCCAAGAGGAATGGACCACGAGTGGGGGCTAGTAAGCCAAAGGGCAAGTGCTTCCGATGCAATAAGTCTGGACACTGGAAGTCTGAATGTCCTCTCATAGGTACGAATTTTTCTTTAGTCGTAAAAACATAGCCAGCGGTGTTATCTACCAGAATTCTGGTGTGTAGATATGGAACCACTGACGGTATGTGCATTTCTTTAAATGCAGGGGTTCCAGAAAACCCGGCGACTTAGAGAAGAAGAGTTCGAGTCTACATGGGCGAAGCTGTTGGGGTAGCAGCGGTTGCAGTGGAAGACATTTATCTGTTTTAAGTTTTCATTTCAGTTATTGCTTTATGTACCCCTTTATTTTGAAAAAGAACCTTTTGTTCTGGTTTTCTTTATTATTAATGGATATTTTATTTCTTTAATCATTTGATGGTTTGGATAAGAAATAATGGTGTTATCCATTCTGGTACATTAGATAAGCAATACATGAATCCTTAGTCTACCACGATGCAACAAACCGTTATGTATAACTTGTTTTACTTATTAGATGTATATCTCTTATCAATCATTATACTTGTGAATTCTTGAACTTGGTAGTATCTATTCAAACGGGATTCAAAAGGTCGAAATTGGTTTGATCAATTATAGTTGGAGGAATGGACCTCCCGACCTAAGAATCAATCTTGAAAGATGATACAACTAAGTTAACCTTTCTGGATAAAGGAAGGAATTCGGACAAGTATTGAAAATGATTAATGATTGATGTGGTGACATGTGTAATTAGAGAGGTACGAGTCGTTCTTTAAAGAATACTCAAAGATGGATTAGAATACTTGATGTGCCATAAAAGCGGAGTGTTTTCAACACAAAGTCATTATGGGGAACCTTCAAAGTATATCCATTGGAAGCCTGCGACTTGTTCGCGGAGGCTATCACCTATCTAAATAACACATAGCATAAATCAAAGGTTGAGATTAAGTCTCAAACGACTACACCATACACTGATGTGTGGACATGGTGTGTCAGAAATAAGAGATGAGATTCTAATAGTAAAAGGACAAGTTTGTTCGGAACTACCTGTGTTCTATGGATATTTCTGGATACAACGGCACATTCAATGTGGTTGTAGAATATCCTAGAAGAACAAGTAATTGTAGGTTCAATAGTACTACGAACCAGAAGGGTGTCCTCGCCCGGTTCTTAGAGGAAAACTATTAGATGAACTACAATGCCCTAACTGACAAAGTACTTTAAAATGAGGAAAGGGAAAGACTGAGAACCAGCCTGACCGAGTAGTAGTACACCACTAACTGCACCTAATGTTGTTACTGTTATGCACCGGAACGCCATTGCAGTGGGAGGTTGTTAAGCAACCAGAGATGTTCATAAGACTGGAGGAGTTTTGGACTCTGGATCCAGTAGACATGAAATCGATCCCTAGTTCTGCATAGGAATTTGCGAACTGATGAGATAGTCCATTCTATGGATTCATCAAAAGGCAAGGAGAGGTGTGTTAGAAACGTAATGGAAACAAGGGTGGTGTTTCTCGGAATTTTGTGTAGATAACACTTCATCGTTGGCCACAATGTAAAAGTGTTGTCAGACATAAAATAGAGGTTGTCTAAATGAATCAAGATATAAGATGAAGTCGAATCATGTTCTTAGAAATCCTTTTGATCTCTAGATAAGAACATTTGTACTTCTCTCAAGATATCTTTATGGTTTGTTTTAAACATGCACAATTCTGAGAAAGGTTATTACCTTTCGAGAACAGAATGCATCTATCTAAGGTATGTGTCTTGAACACATGAAGGAGATAGATATAGACAAAGCAGCTACCTACACTTCAAGTGTAGAAAGCTTTGTAGATGCAATGTTGAAAAACAAGAACCTGATATCAACTATGCGGTTAGCGTAGTGGGAGGATATCAAAGTGATCTGGATAAGAAATATTCGAATGCTGTAAAAGGTACTTGGAAGTACTGGATTACTAGCAAAGCGAAATCTTCTTAAATCACAGTTTCTCAGATCCAAAATCAGAGAAAGACCAGTGTAAGTTGATATCAGGCTATGTGTTCACTTTTAGAAGAGGTGGATCCTAAGGATGAAAGAGTGATAAGCGTGATGCTTCTCGGACTCTATCATAAACCGAATAGCAGCCTCAGAGGCAGCGGAAGTTTTGGTTAGGTTCCGGAATGACCTCTGAACTTGGATATGACTCTTGGTTCACCAAAGGCTATGAACATAGCGGTGCATGGAGAACTGGAAGAAGTCATAAGTTCAAAAGGTGATGATAACACATAGAGCCAGTACCACCTGATACGAATCATCGTCAGAGAGACGACGCAGTAGTCACCAAGATAACTTCAGATCGGCGACCTAGATTGCTCGTTCACATAATACTTCTGGAAAAGTATAACTTAAGCACGTGATGAGTATGGGAGTCGGGAGTTTGGAGGAAATGACTAGACCTTAGTACAAGTGGGAGATTGTTGGAGTTGTGTACTTAATGTCTAGATTTAAGTATCGGTAAACTCCCGGTCATAGCATTTAACCTATTTAATTAATAAACAATTATTTGCAATTAATTATTATTAATTAATTATGCAAAAATATAGTCCTAGATTTTATACGTTGTAGTTAGTATGGTGTGCATGGGCGCACAGAAGATAATACTATCGGTTACTCGTATTTAATCGAACAGTTGCTCACGACCTAGATGGACACGGACCAATCCATCGGTATAGTCGTTGTGTGAGAGAGAAAATAATTTATCTTAATTATTTTATCACACTTGTACACTTGGTGTATTGGGCGGATCGCTTGAGATTTATTGATTAGGATTGCCTTGGATAATCAATTTAAATCTAAGAGTATTTTATTCTTAATCCCCGATATTATTGCGGGTGTGTATATTTAATATTAGAGACTTTGATTTTCTAAAGGAATTAACCGATTTTATTATTGGGTTAATTACCGGTAAAGTTGGGTCGCTATATTTTATATATGACATGCCGTGAATACTTGACGGGAAAGTGTATCCCGGAAGGGTTGATAATATCCCCGAGATGAGTTCATAAGGAATTATTGTGTAAACCTCATGAGTGGATTCGTTCCGCACAATAATAAAGGTTGAACGGTACTAGTCTCGGATATAAGATATGAATATTATTTATTGAGCAATAAATAAATTTATTCATGGATATTTAAATCTTAAATACACGGAATAAATAATACTAATCGGAGAAATATTATTTGATATAATATGGATTAATATTGGGAGTGCAATTTTATTTATATAGTGGAAAATAAATAAAATTTAATATTGATAAGGATTAATGGATTTGGGTTGGACTCAATTTAATCTTCAATATTTAGAAGCCCAATATTTAGTCTCCTTATGATCCCCTACGTAGCCTATATAAGCACTACATGGTCTTCACAATTCATTAACCAAAGATACGCCAATCATAAAGTCTTGAAGAGTGAAGGAGATCCATAGGAGTTCGATAGATCGTCGCCCACACGACGTTCGGACGAAGTGCGAGGAATACGTAGGAAGATCGCAAGGTCGTCAATCGATTTCGTTTCTCCGTACAACGAATCGAAGGTAAAATCATAAACCCCCTTTTATGATTTATGTGTTCGTTAATTGTGATATATACATGAACGCACGATCCGGAAAAACGACGAACCTCGGGGACGGGGAATCGAGATCCCCGGCGAGGATCGAACGCGGCGGTCGAACCCTAGGGTTCGGACCGCCGGGACGCGCGGCGATGGGATGAACCATCGACCTAGGGTCGATCGTCCGGGATGCCGTGGGCTGGTGCCACGGCGGATCCCAGCCGCCATCGCCGGCGGCGCGTCGGAAGCAAAGCCCTCGGCCGAAGCCGAGGGGCGATCTGATGGAGTTATATTCTAAATGTCTAGTGTAGTGACAATATGGAACTCCTTATCTGTGTTTTACATTATCTATTAATCAAACAGTCTGCATTTTGTTTATTATAACTCTGTGCTCTATAGTCCTAGATATATACGTTGTAGACAGTATGGCGTGAGGAGACACGCGGAAGATCATACTGTCGGTTACTCGTATATTATCGAAAAGTAGCTCACGACTTAGATGGACAGGGACAATCCATCGGTACGTCGTTGTGTGACTGGTTGATAGTCGGTCTTGACTATCATGTCACACTCGTACACTTGGTGTATTGAGCAGGACCACGGGAGGGCGTTCGATTTATACTAATCGACGTAATCGAACTAGACCTCAGAATTACGGATATACGAATTCTTAATCCCTATATATTTATAGGTGCGTATGTCCAATTCTCGGTTCTTTAACTTGCCAATGAGTGAGACTATTTGATTAGTCGAGATACTCGGTAAATTGGGAATCGGAATTGTACACACGGCATGCTATAGATTATAGACAGGAAACCGTGTTCCATTTATCGGGTTGATAACGTCCCCGAGATGAGCTCATAAAGTTTATCATGTAAACCCTGCAGGTGGATTTGTTCCACATGATAATAAGGATGAGTGGTACTAGTCTCGGATAATAAGAAACGAATTAATTTAATTATTAGTAATTAAATAAATTCGTGGACGTTCGATATCTTAAACACGGGGAAAGTCGTATATGTAATTTCGGCGGAAATATTATTGTTGAAATAATATTAAATTAATTTCGGGAATTCAATTATTATTTTATAGTGGAGTTAATAATAATTAAAATTGAAATCGATTAATTAAGGAATTGCGTTTACGTATTCCAAGTTAATTAATATTTCAATTTAGCCCTTAATTAATTTAACCTTGGGTCCCTGGTGTAACTCTATAAACCCCCCCCCCCCCCCCCTTGCCTATTCTTAACCTACAGTTCGCCGCTTTTCTATTTTACTGAGAAAAATAATTGTTAACGCAAATATAATTTTTCTCTGTAAAATACATTAGTTAGCGCTGATATTTTTCTCTAACTGAGAAAAAGAATATCACGGTAGAAGAAGAAGAAAGCAGAAAAGGCAAACCCAACAGATCGTTGCCCACACAACGGTTGGAGTCGGGATCAGAGTCATACACCAGAAGCATCTAAGGTCTCAACAATCGACCGAGAGGTATGAGATCGGAACTTTCAATTCCGCATTTATTTCGATCTCGGTTTTATCTCGTTAATCATATTTTGAACGTAGATCGGATCCCGTGGCTTGGATGTGACATTCTCGGACTGCTGGGAGGTTTCTGACCTCCGGCACGGCAGTCGGATCGAGAAAATCACATCGGAACAGCCAGAACGGGCGAATCCCGCCGCTGTTCGCGACGGGTGTCGGACGACAGGTTCTGCTGTCGGCCGACAGGCATGTCGGACGACACCTTCTGGTGTCGGACGACATTGGACGGCCTTGTCGGACGACACCTTCTGGTGTCGGACGACAGAGAGGCCAGAAGCCTCTCGTTTTGCGCGGTCGTGCCTCGGGTGCGATGGCTGGATGCATTTCGGGTCAGGGGCTTCGTCGTGAACACAGTGGGCACACTGGACGTCGACTGGGCTTGTCCGGATGTTCGAGTAGTCGAACGGACATGTCCCGGGTAGTCGATTTCCAACAATTGGTATCAGAGCCGGTTTATACGTTCTTTATATTGTTTGCGAGAATTGTTTTGCAGGATCACCCGATTATTATGGCCAATTTATTTTTTGGTATTTTGTGCTATATGTGTGTGTGGTTTTGGTTAAACTCTCGGGATTGTCGAGATCGTTTTTTTTTGGAAAGTTGCTTGTTTGTAATAGATAAAAACGACGGGTTGAGTCGTTAGGTTTATTTAATTTTTCGTTGCATCCGGGACTTGTATAGGTTCGATCAAAATGTATAGGATCGATACCGGACTTAGTAGAATATTTTTGTAATTTATTTCTGCTATTGGATCGAGACGAGATCGAAGCCCGGAGGAACGAGAATCAAAGTTGAGACGAGCAACGAGTTCGATTTCCAAGAGACGTGCATTCAAGATTTTAAGGCCATAATAATCGGGCCACGTTAATTGCTTATTGTGTGATTTACGTGTTTATTATGCTTATTATTTTATGCATGTATATCCCTAAATCGTAAAATACTAAGTGGGAGAGGGATTGGAAACAATCCCACGGTCTCCATTCTCTGTTTCGAGAGTGATGTGTATTGACTTACGAGTTGGCTTTAGTGTCATCCTCCCTATCGGATAAAGTCGATACACGGAAATCACTTTGATCGAAATTCGAATTCAATTCCATTTATAGAATTGAACACTTAAGTTTTTCAAAGCAAATGCCTAATCAGTTTTTCAAAGACTAAGTTCAACTCGACTCATTCTCACCCCGGGGAGTGGAATGGAGCCAAAGCGCTTGCTTATGTCGATGACACTGATTAGAGACATTCGAGTCATTCGATGACTAGATCGATTGTCTGGTTGGCTCCCTCACTTAGTGAGAGATAGGGCTCAATTGCATGATTGATCGCTGGTTAGAAACTTCGAGTTTCACTTACGAGATATCAAGCTTTGATTAACGAAATTGTGAAATTTATTAAATGGAATTCAATTAACAAAGTTGTTTGTTTAGTAAACGTCCACACTATCGTGGCTTACTAGACGGAAACGGAACTTTGGGTTAATTGAGGCTCGACAGTTATAGGAAATCGTAAAGGGACCGCATGTCAACGTAAACGTCCACACTAACGTGGCTTGCGGTGGGTATGTAGTTCCCGAGCGGTTAACTTAGTACTGAGAAATGGTATACACTTAGGTACGCTTTACAGTATCCTCCCCATCGGAGTCACTGGTGTAATGATGTACGACCGAAGTAAAAGTCCAATTATAAAATCGTTTGGACTAGTATACGTCCACATGAACGTGGCATGCTGGTCTGATGGGATTTTAGGATTGATTGGTAAATTTAATGATATTAATTAAGGGAGTTAATATCGAATTAAATTTGACGGTTTGATTTGTCTCTTTTATAGATATGGCACTCAACCCGCTGTCTGTGATACTAAAAGAAAACAAACTCACTGGTCCAAATTATGTTGATTGGAAACGAAACTTGGACATTGTCCTAACTGCTGAGGAGTACAAGTATGTACTCCAGGTCGAATGTCCTGTTGCACCTACTGAAACATCCTCTCCTGAGGAAAAGGAAGCTCATCGGAAGTGGGTCAAGGCTGATCAGATGGCGCGGTGCTACATTTTGGCATCTATGTCAAATGTGCTGCAACATCAGCATGAAGCCATGGACACTGCCTATGATATGATGCTTAACCTTAAGGAGATGTTTGGTAGTCAGGACAGGGCAGCCAGACAAGATGCTATGAGGCAACTCATGACGGCCACTATGTCCGAAGGAACGCCCGTAAGGGATCACGTTCTTAGGATGATAGGCTATCTGAATGAGATAGAGATTATGGGAGGAGCTATCGATGGGGAAACCCAGATCGATATAGTGCTCCAGTCTCTGCCTAGGAGTTTTGAGCAGTTCCGCCTGAACTATAACATGAACAAGAGGTTATATACGTTGGCGGAACTCCTGACTGAACTCCAGGCGGCAGAGGGTATCTTTAAGAACTCTCATGCACTTGTGGCTGTGAAATCGACTCTTCCTCGCCCTTCGGGGATTAAGAAGAAGAAAAAGCAAGGACGGAAACCCAGTGGGCCCAGAGTTGGTGGACCACAGAATGGAGTGAACAGGCCTAAGGGCAAGTGTTTCCGTTGCAAGCAGTCTGGACATTGGAAGTCTAATTGTCCTCTCAGACAAGGAGGTACGAATTTTTCCTTAGTCACTGAAACATGTTTAGCGGTGTTATCCACCGGTACCTGGTGTGTGGATACGGGAGCCACTGATCATGTCTGCAATTCTTTGCAGGGGTTCCAGGAAACCCGGCGGCTTAGAGAGGGAGAGATCACTATCTACATGGGCAACGCGACGAAAGTGGCGGCTGTTGCAGTGGGAGATATTTATTTATCTTTTAATAATAAAGTTTTAGTATTGAATAATTGTCTTTATGTACCGAATTTTAGAAAGAACCTTGTTTCGGTTTCTAAATTGGTTTTGAATAAATATTCTGTTTCTTTTGATAGTTCTGTTATTATCAAAAAGAATGGTGAGTATATATGTTCTGGTACATTGGTAGGCAACTTATATATACTGAATCCTGATTATTCCACGATGCAACGAGTAGAGTCAAATAATACATCTAGTACCAATAAGAGAAAGGAGCCTTCTAGAATGAATCAAAAGTACTTATGGCATCTTAGGCTAGGTCATATTAACTTGGGTAGGATTCAAAGGTTGATAACTGATGGAATACTCAGTGGTGTGAAAGATGAGGACTTTCCAACCTGCGAATCATGCCTGGAAGGAAAAATGACCAAGCGACCCTTTAGTGATAAGGGGTATAGATCCAAGGAAGTACTGGAATTGATTCACTCTGATTTGTGCGGGCCTTTATCTGTCCAAGCGAGAGGAGGTTATGAATATTTCGTAACCTTCACTGATGATTACTCAAGGTATGGTTTTATATACCTGATGCGCCCCAAGAGCGAGTGCTTTGACAAGTTCAAGGAGTACAAAGCTCTTGTGGAGAACCTTCATGGTAAGACCATAAAGACTCTACGATCTGATCGTGGAGGAGAGTACCTCTCGGGAGAGTTTAAGGCGTACTTATTAGAGAATGGGATTGATTCCCAGATGACTGCACCATACACGCCCCAGCAGAATGGTGTAGCAGAAAGAAGGAATAGGACTCTTATGGAAATGGTAAGATCTATGATGAGTTATTCAGAACTACCAGTTTCTTTCTGGGGATATGCCTTGGAAACAGCGGCTTATATCTTGAACTTAGTTCCTTCCAAATCAGTCCCTAAGACACCCTCGGAATTGTGGACCGGGCGTAAGCCAAATCTGAAACACATTCGGATCTGGGGTTGTCCAGCACATGTGCTGAAGCACGGGGCTGATAAGTTGGAGTCACGTTCAGATATTCGGTTGTTTATAGGATATCCTAGAGGAACGAAAGGTGGTCTATTTTATAGTCCTAAGGACCAGAAGATCGTTGTTAGCACCAACGCTCGGTTCTTGGAAGAGGATTATATAATGGACCACAAGCCCAATAGTGAGATAATACTTAAGGAACTGAGAGGGAATGATCAAGGCTTATATCCAACCCAACCGGGTGATACGCCACCACAGTCTGCACCTGTAGTTACTGAGGTTACACCGGAGCGTCGTCGTAGTGGGAGGGTTGTTCGACAACCCGACAGGTTCATGTTTATAGGTGAGTCTTCGGACTTGTTACCTGGAGAACATGAAGCCGATCCCTGGACCTACGGCGAGGCGCTTAAAGATCAAGATGCTCAGTCTTGGCAAAAGGCGATGAAATCTGAGATTGAATCTATGGATTCAAATCAGGTCTGGGATCTTGTAGCACCGCCCAAAGGTGTAAAAGCCATTGGTTGCAAGTGGGTGTACAAGAGGAAAAGAGGATCTGACGGGAAGGTGGAAACCTTCAAAGCTAGGCTTGTTGCGAAAGGGTACACTCAGAAAGAAGGGATCGATTATGAGGAAACCTTTTCGCCGGTAGCTATGCTAAAGTCGGTCCGGATTCTTTTGTCTATAGCATCTCATATGGATTATGAGGTGTGGCAAATGGACGTCAAGACAGCATTCTTGAATGGGAATCTTGACGAGACCATTTATATGAGACAACCAGAGGGTTTCATCGAGAAAGGCCAAGAGCATCTAGTGTGTAAGCTAAAGCGATCCATTTATGGATTGAAGCAAGCTTCTAGATCTTGGAACATGCGGTTTGATGAGGTTATCCAGTCATATGGATTCATTCAAAGCATGGACGAGTCGTGTGTATATCGGAGAAGTGACGGAAACAGCGTGGCGTTTCTCGTCCTTTATGTAGACGATATTCTTCTAATTGGCAACAATGTGAAGATGTTGTCGGACATAAAGGGATGGTTGTCCAAGCAATTCGATATGAAAGACTTAGGACAAGTAGGGCATGTTCTTGGGATCAAGGTTATACGAGATCGCCAGAAAAGAACATTGAGCTTGTCCCAGGCTTCATACATTGATACGATTCTAGCTCGTTTCAACATGCAGAATTCCAAGAGAGGTTCTCAACCTTTCTGCCATGGAATTCATCTATCTAAGGATATGTGTCCCAAGACACAAAAGGAGATAGATTACATGAAGACAGTTCCTTATGCTTCGGCAGTGGGTAGTCTAATGTATGCTATGTTGTGCACGAGACCTGATATCTGCTATGCCGTAGGCATGGTAGCTAGATATCAGAGTAACCCTGGACAGGGTCACTGGACTGCTGTAAAGAACATACTTAAGTACCTGCGAAGGACTAGGAATTATGTTCTGAGTTACAAAGCGTCTGAATTGATTCCTGTGGGTTACACAGACTCGGATTTCCAATCTGATAAGGAACAGCGAAAGTCTACATCAGGCTATGTGTTCACATTGGGAGGTGGAGCAGTTTCATGGAGGAGTGTTAAGCAGAAATGCATTTCGGACTCCACCATGGAAGCCGAATATGTAGCAGCCTCTGAGGCAGCTAAAGAATCGGTGTGGCTCCGGAACTTCATAATGGACTTGGATGTGATTCCTGATTTGCCCAGAGCTATCACAATTTATTGTGACAATAGCGGTGCAGTGGCAAATGCGAAGGAACCACGAGCCCACAATGCGAGTAAACACATAGATCGCAAGTACCACCTGATTAGAGACATCGTCAAGAGAGGCGATGCGGTTGTCACCAAGATTGCATCAGCGGATAACCTGGCAGACCCCTTTACGAAGGCACTTCCAGCGGAAGCGTTCAAGAGACACGTGAAGGGGATGGGTATCGGATGTATGGGAGAGGGCAACTAGACTTTTAGTATAAGTGGGAGATTGATGGAGTTATATTCTAAATGTCTAGTTTAGTGACAATATGGAACTCCTTATCTGTGTTTTACATTATCTATTAATCAAACAGTCTGCATTTTGTTTATTATAACTCTGTGCTCTATAGTCCTAGATATATACGTTGTAGACAGTATGGCGTGAGGAGACACGCGGAAGATCATACTGTCGGTTACTCGTATATTATCGAACAGTAGCTCACGACTTAGATGGACAGGGACAATCCATCGGTACGTCGTTGTGTGACTGGTTGATAGTCGGTCTTGACTATCATGTCACACTCGTACACTTGGTGTATTGAGCAGGACCACGGGAGGGCGTTCGATTTATACTAATCGACGTAATCGAACTAGACCTCAGAATTACGGATATACGAATTCTTAATCCCTATATAATTATAGGTGCGTATGTCCAATTCTCGGTTCTTTAACTTGCCAATGAGTGAGACTATTTGATTAGTCGAGATACTCGGTAAATTGGGAATCGGAATTGTACACACGGCATGCTATAGATTATAGACAGGAAACCGTGTCCCGTTTATCGGGTTGATAACGTCCCCGAGATGAGCTCATAAAGTTTATCATGTAAACCCTGCAGGTGGATTTGTTCCACATGATAATAAGGATGAGTGGTACTAGTCTCGGATAATAAGAAACGAATTAATTTAATTATTAGTAATTAAATAAATTCGTGGACGTTCGATATCTTAAACACGGGGAAAGTCGTATATGTAATTTCGGCGGAAATATTATTGTTGAAATAATATTAAATTAATTTCGGGAATTCAATTATTATTTTATAGTGGAGTTAATAATAATTAAAATTGAAATCGATTAATTAAGGAATTGCGTTTACGTATTCCAAGTTAATTAATATTTCAATTTAGCCCTTAATTAATTTAACCTTGGGTCCCTGGTGTAACTCTATAACCCCCCCCCCCCCCCCCCCTTTGCCTATTCTTAACCTACAGTTCGCCGCTTTTCTATTTTACTGAGAAAAATAATTGTTAACGCAAATATAATTTTTCTCTGTAAAATACATTAGTTAGCGCTGATATTTTTCTCTAACTGAGAAAAAGAATATCACGGTAGAAGAAGAAGAAAGCAGAAAAGGCAAACCCAACAGATCGTTGCCCACACAACGGTTGGAGTCGGGATCAGAGTCATACACCAGAAGCATCTAAGGTCTCAACAATCGACCGAGAGGTATGAGATCGGAACTTTCAATTCCGCATTTATTTCGATCTCGGTTTTATCTCGTTAATCATATTTTGAACGTAGATCGGATCCCGTGGCTTGGATGTGACATTCTCGGACTGCTGGGAGGTTTCTGACCTCCGGCACGGCAGTCGGATCGAGAAAATCACATCGGAACAGCCAGAACGGGCGAATCCCGCCGCTGTTCGCGACGGGTGTCGGACGACAGGTTCTGCTGTCGGCCGACAGGCATGTCGGACGACACCTTCTGGTGTCGGACGACATTGGACGGCCTTGTCGGACGACACCTTCTGGTGTCGGACGACAGAGAGGCCAGAAGCCTCTCGTTTTGCGCGGTCGTGCCTCGGGTGCGATGGCTGGGTGCATTTCGGGTCAGGGGCTTCGTCGTGAACACAGTGGGCACACTGGACGTCGACTGGGCTTGTCCGGATGTTCGAGTAGTCGAACGGACATGTCCCGGGTAGTCGATTTCCAACACGATCGAGCCCGTGAGCTCGATCGCGGGTCGCTGCGGGGATGACCCGCAGCTGCCTCGTGCGCGCTACGGGTGTTCCCGTAGCAGAGGCGCACGGGGCTGACCCCATGCGAGCAGCGAGTCCGCGACTCGCTGCGGGGCTGCTACGAGCAGCCCCCGGGGATGCCTCGCGCATCCCAGCGATCGTCCCTAGACGATCGCGAGCCCCTCGCGGGGGCTCGGCTGGCGCACGCGGCCTTCGGGCCTCGCTGGGCGTTCGGTCGGGCCCCGGCTCGTGAGGTGGTTCGCGTTCGTGGTTTTCGACTCGCGGGGGACTTCGGCTGGGGGCGGGCTGCGTGTCTTCGGGCGCGTAGTCTCCAAAGGTCGGACTCCTGCGGATGAGTCGGTGTTCCAACCTCCGGCGATCTAGGGTTTTGATCGGGTTATCGGTTCCGCAATTTTTGATAGCCCGGGACATCGAATCCCAGCAGTACTACTACTCGGTTAGGCTGGTTCTCAGTCTTTCCTTTCCTCCTTTTAAAGTACCTAGTCAGTTAGGGCATTGCAGTTCATCTAATAGTCTTCCTCTAAGAACCGGGCGAGGACACCCCTCTGGTTCATAGTACTATTGAATATACAATTACTTGTTCTTCTAGGATATTCTACAACCACAATGAATGTGCCGTTGTATCCAGAAATATCCATAGAACATAGGTAGTTCCGAATAAACTTGCCCTTTTACTCATTAGAATTCCATTTCTTACTCCTGACACACCATGTCTACACTCCAGTGTATGGTGCAGTCCTTTGAGACTTAATCTCAATCCTTGATATATGCCATGTGTTGTTTAGATAGGTGATAGCCTCCGCGAACAAGTCGCAGGCTTCCAATGGATATACTTTGAAGGTTTCCCATAATAGCTTTGTGTCTACTGAAAAACACTTTACTTTTATGGCACATCAAGTATTCTAATCCATCTTTGAGTATTCTTTGAAAGAACGACTCGTACCTTTCTAATTACACATGTTACCGCATTAATCATAAATCATTCTCAATACTTGTCCGAATTCTATCCTTTATCCAGAAAGGTTAACTTAGTTGTATCATCTTCCAAGATCGATTCTTAGGTCGGGAGGTCCACTCCTCCAACTATAATTGATCAAATCAATTTCGACCTCTTGAATCCCTTTTGAATAAATACTACTAAGTTCAAAAATTCACAAGTATAATGATTGATAAAGAAATACATCTAATAAGTAAAACAAGTTATAACGGTTTTTTTCACCGTGGTAGACTAAGGATTCATCATTCATATATTGCTATCTAATGTACCAGAATAGATAACACCATTATTTCTTATCTAAATCACTGAATGATTAAAGAAATAAATATCCATTCATTAATAAAGAAAAAACCAGAACAAAAGTTCATTTTCAAAATAAAGGGGTACATAAAGCAATAACCTTGAAATGAAATCCTAAAACTACTAAAAGAAGATAAATGTCTTCCACTGCAACCGCTGCTACCCCAACAGCTTCGCCCATGTAGACTCGAACTCTTCTTCTCTAAGTCGTCGGGTTTTCTGGAACCCCTGCATTCAAAACAATGCACATACCGTCAGTGGTTCCATATCTACACACCAGAATTCTGGTAGATAATACCGCTGACTATGTTTTTACGACTAAAGAAAAATCCGTACCTCTGAGAGGACATTCAGACTTCCAGTGTCCAGACTTGTTGCATCGGAAGCACTTGCCCCTTGGCTTACTAGCCCCCACTCGTGGTCCATTCCTCATGGCACCACTGGGTTTCCAGGATTGCTTCCTTTTCTTGCCCCTACCTCCAACAGCTTTCAAGCTTTTGGACTTGGTAGCTACAAGCGCTTGAGACTTGCCCTTCTTGTAGATCCCCTCTGCCGCCTTTAGTTCAGTCAGGAGTTGCGCAAGAGTATAAGATAGTTTACCCATGTTATAACTCATATGAAACTGCTCAAAACTAGGGGCCAGAGACTGGAGTATGATGTCGACTTGCGTCTCACCATCAATCATAGCTCCTAGGACCTCCAATTCATTCAACAAACTCATCATCTTAAGAACGTGCTCCCCAACGGGCGTTCCTTCAGATTGAGTAGTCGACATAAGGACTCTCATGGCTTCTTGCCTTGCCGCACGATCCTGCTCCCCAAACTTCTCCTTGAGGTTAGACATCATATTATAGGCAGTGTCCATCGGCTCATGTTGGGTTTGGATTACATTTGACATGGAAGCCAAAATATAACACCTAGCCATTTCATCAGCCTTTTTCCACTTCCGATATGCTTCTTTTTCCTCATTAGTTGAGGCAGCCGTGGGCTCAGCAGGGCATTTCTCATAGAGTACAAACTTGTACTCTTCAGCAGTTAGGACAATGTCTAAATTTCTCTTCCAATCAATGTAATTGGGACCAGTGAGTTTTTGTTCCTTGAGTATCATAGAAAGTGGATTCATAGCTTTTCTCTAAACCTATAAGCACATGTAAACAAACAATCAATTTAATGCCGATATTATCTCCCTCAAATAATATCATTAAATTACTAATTGCGTCTAAAATCCCATCAGGTAAGGCAAGCCACGTGGTGTGGACGTTTACCCACCCAAATGATTTAGCAATTAGATTTTCTTTGGTCATACATCGATTATAGCGTAACTTCGTGGTGAAGAATACTATAACGCGTATCTAAGTGTAAACCATTACTCAGCACTAAAGTACATCGTTTGGAATTGCTACATCACCGCAAGCCACGTGGTGTGGACGTTTACGACAATTTCACAACTCTTCACAATTACTTATAACTGTCTACATCAATTAATCCAAAATCCGTTAGCATTGCAAGCCACGTGGTGTGGACGTTTACTACACCAAGAGATTTTTATAATTGACTCCCAATTACAAGAACCATTCGATTTCTGCAAATCAAGACTCGGAGAATCATAAGTGAAACTCGAAGTTTCTAACCAGTGATTCACCATGCGAACGACCCTATCTCTCATAAATGAGGGAGCCGAGCAGACAATCGATCCATCTATCAAAGAATGGTACGAAGGTCTCTAATTTGTGTCATCCACATGACCAAGTGGCTCTGGCTCCATTCCACTCCCCGGGGTGAGAATGAGTCGACTTGAAGTCAGTTTCAGAAAGACAAATTAGGCATTGTTTGATAAACTTGATCAATGTTTCTTGTAAAAGGAATTACAAGAATTCTCCTCCAATGACTCATCTATACGAACTTCGAAAGTCCATAAGAGTCACCAAGAGAACAGTAATGGAGACCATGGGAATGTTTCCATCCCCTCTCCCACTTAGCTTTTTACAATAAAGGGATACGCTATCTAGTGCATAAAATAAACACATATAGCATGCATACAAGCAATAAAGCACATAGTATCACATAGTCAAAATAATGCTAGAAAATTATTTTCCCGACTATCATGGCTTTATTCCATCTTCATATGCATCTTCTAGTCTTCAGTCTTCGTTCTTGAATGCTCCATGTGACGAGAACATTAATCCCAATATTTAAATCTATTTATTTTTAATTAATCCAAAAGTTACTTAATTCGAAAATTAAGTCAATCGAATATATTAAAAATAAAATTAAATATTATTAATATTTTTATTTATTTATTTTCCTATCTAATTCTATTAAATCTCTAGAATAATCTATCCAAGTAAAACTCGGAATATTCTAGAAGACTTCTATAATAGAATAAGGAAATAAAATAAATTAGGACTCTTATACTTTCCAAAATCAATTAATTTCTATGTCCATGAAAATTCCCATAAAATAGGAATAATCAAATAGGAAATAAATCAATTTATTAATTATTTTCCTATCCAATTCTATTAAATCTCTAGAATCCTATCCCAAGTAAAACTCGGAATATTCTAGAAGACTTCTATAATAGAATAAGGAAATAAATTAATTCTAAATAATTCTTTTCCTAATCCATGAGAGTTTCCAAAAGGAAGAACACTCAAATAGAAAAAATCCGAATTAATCAGGAAAGTAATATCTTGGTAGGAATAGTACGGGATGGGAATTCCCGCACCACCCCACCATCATCGACCGCCACCACCGGAGGAGCGCTCCGCCCAGCCCAGCCACCAGCCACCACCGTCGCCGGCGGCAGCCCTAGCCGAGGGCGATCGGCCCCTCTCCTTGGGTCGATTGCTTGGGATCGATCAAGGGGTTTGATCGATCCCCGGTTCTTCGTCCTCTTCGTCTTCTTCGTCACACGAGTTCTCCGGCGGTCAATTCGGCATCGATCCAACGTTAATAAATTACAAGAAATAAATTTACGATTCCGGTATCGATTTTATACATGAAATCGACCCTATACATTTTCCGGAAAACATAGAACGTAATAATAAATCCTAAATTCGGTCAACCCCCGAATTTTTACTATTACAAACATTCAACCACACAAAACGAATCTCGACATGTCCGAGAGTTTAATAAATGAATAATCATGATAATTAATTAACAATAATTAAATCCAACCATGATAGCCGTAAATCCCTGCAAGGTAGAACAATAATCGAACATATACATGAACACGAAACCAAACGCTCTGATACCAATTGCTGGGATTCGATGTCCCGGGCTATCAAAAATTATGCGGAACCGATAACCCGACCGAAACCCCGTCGCCGGAAACCACGAACGCGAACCACGCGCGAAGCCGGGCTCGACAAGAGCGACACCGCGGGATGAACCCGCGGCTAAACCCTAGCCGAACCCCATCGCGGCTGGGGTTCGCGATCGCCGTGCATGGCGATCGCATGGGGATGCTCCGGCAGCCCCCGGATGGCGGTGAGTCCGGCGACTTCACCGCAGTCGCCACCAGGAGGGGCGGTCAGCCCAGCTGACCACCGCGGCAACAGCCGCGGTCTACCCCCGGCGATCGATCGCCCGATCGATCGCCCGCCTCGGCCCAGCCGAGGCGCCTTCTCGCGCACGCCGCCGTGGAGGCAGCGGGGATCCGCCACGGCACCAGCCCGTGGCATCCCCAGCGATCGACCCTAGGTCGATCGCATGCCCCGGCGTCCAGCCGGGGCTTCCTTGCGCGGCACACCGGCGGTCGAAACCCTAGGGTTTGACCGCCCCTCGTTCGATCCCGACGGGGATCGCGTGATCCCCGTATCCCGGTCTCGACGTTCCCGGATCTTCTTGTTCATGTATACATCACAATTAAACGAACATATAATCATAGAGGGGGTTTATGATTATGTACCTCGATTCGTTGTACGGAGAAACGAAATCAAACGTTGATGACCTTGCGATCTTCCTACGTATTCCTTGCACCTCGTCCGAACGTCGTGTGGGTGACGATCTATCGATCTCCTATGGATCTCCTTCACTCTTCAAGACTTTATGATTGTCGTATCTTAGGTTAATGAATTGTGAAGACCATGTAGTGCTTTTATAGGCTACGTAGGGGATCAAAAGGAGGTGGAATATTGGGCTTCCAATATTGAAGATTAAATTGAGCCCAACCCAAATCTATTAATCCTTATCAATATTAATTAATTTATTTTCCACTATATAAATTAATTGCACTCCCAATATTAAACCATATTATATCAAATAATATTTCTCCGGTAGTATTATTTATTCCGTGTATTTAAGATTTAAATATCCATGAATAAATTTATTTATTGCTCAATAAATTATATTCATCTCTTATATCCGAGACTAGTACCGTTCAACCTTAATTATTGTGCGGAACGAATCCACTCATGAGGTTTACACAATAATTCCTTATGAACTCATCTCGGGGATATTATCAACCCTTCCGGGATACACTTTCCCGTCAAGTATTCACGGCATGTCATATATAAAATAGAGCGACCCAATTTTACCGGTAATTAACCCAATAATTAAATCGGTTAATTCCTTTGGAAAATCAAAGTCTCTAATATCAAATATACACACCCGCAATAATATCGGGGATTAAGAATAAAATACTCTGAGATTTAAATTGGTTATCCTAGGCAATCCTAATCAATAAATCTTAAGTGATCCGCCCAATACACCAAGTGTACAAGTGTGATAAAATAATTAAGATAAATTATTTTCTCTCTCACACAACGACTATACCGATGGATTGGTCCGGGTCCATCTAGGTCGTGAGCATCTGTTTGATTAAATACGAGTGACCGATAGTATGATCTTCTGTGTGGGCCCGACACACCATACTAACTACAACGTATTAAATCCAGGACTATATTTTGCATAATTAATTAATAATAATTAAATGCAAATAATTGTTTATTAATTAAATAGGTTAAATGATATGACCGGGAGTTTACCGATACTTAAATCTAGACATTAAGTACACAACTCCAACATGAAGACCTTGAGACCTTCCCACGTATTCCTTGCACTTCCCTCGAACGTCGTGTGGGCGACGATCCTCCGAACTCTTATGGATCTCCTTCTCTTCTTTCTCTCTCTAGAATTGTGATCTTCAAGTTATGAGAATAGAGAAGACCATGTAGTGCTTTTATAGGCTACGTAGGGGATCTTAAGGAGGTGGAATATTGAGCTTCCAATATTAATGATTAAATTGAGCCCAAGCCCAAATCTATTATTCCCATTAATATTAATTAATTTATTTTCCACTATATAAATTAATTGCACTCCCAATATTAAACCATATTATATCAAATAATATTTCTCCGGTAGTATTATTTATTCCGTGTATTTAAGATTTAAATATCCATGAATAAAATTTATTTATTGCATAATAAATTTATTCATCTCTTTTATCCGAGAATAGTACCATTCAACCTTAATTATTATGCGGAACAAATCCACCTGCAGGGTTACATAATAATTCCTTATGAACTCATCTCGGGGATATTATCAACCCTTACGGGATACACTTTCCCGTCAAGTATTCACGGCATTTCATATATAAAATATAGCGACCCAACTTAACTGGTAATTGACCCAGTAATTAAACCGTTTAATTCCTTTGGAAAATCAAAGTCACTTATATTAAAAATACACACCCGCAATAGTATCGGGGATTAAGAATAAAATACACTGAGATTTAAATCGATTATCCAAGGCAATCCTAATCGATAAATCTCAAGCGATCCGTCCAATACACCAAGTGTACAAGTATGATAAAATAATCAAGACATATTATTTTCTCCCTCATACAACGACTATACCGATGGATTGGTCCGTGTCCATCTAGGCCGTGAGCAACTGTTCGATTAAATACGAGTAACCGATAGTATGATCTTCTGTGTGGGTCCGCACACCATACTAACTACAACGTATATAATCTAGGACTATAATTTGCATATATTTAATTATAAATAATTAAACGCAAATAATTGTTTATTTAATTAAATAGAGTAATGGCAATGAATCGGGAGTTTCCGTTACTTAAATCTAGACATTAAGTACACAACTCCAACATTACATCCCTGCTTCAGATCACCTTATGATTTTCGGCATCCCAAAATCGGTATCCGAACTCCGTGCCGCCATATCCAAGGAAGAAGCACTTCTTGGATTTAGGATCAAGCTTACTACGAGCAGCTGCGTCGACATGAACATACACCAAGCTCCTGAACACCCTTAAGTAGGACAGATTCAGCTTCTTCCCACTCCAAACCTCCTCAGGAATCCGATATTCCAAAGGAACCGACGGTGCTCTGTTGATTAAATGAGCTTCCATGTTGATGGAATACGCCCAGAACATCTTGGGCATCCCCGAATGAAACCGCATACTCCGGGCCTTCTCATTTAGCAACTGTTTATTCGCTCCGCTATTCCGTTTTGTTGTGGGGTCCCCAGAATAGTCTTCACCATCTTGATCCCACTCTCCACAAAATATTGTTTGAAGTCGGCGTCAACGTACTCACCACCGTTGTCGGACCTCAAACACTTCACCTTGAGATTTTTTTCATTCTCAACCTCGGCTTTCCATTTTCTGAAAACAGAGAACACGTCACTCTTATTTTTCATGAAGTATACCCATACCTTCCTTGTGGAGTCTGTTTTGGGTCGTTTTTGTTGGAGAGAATGAAGTACGGGGTGGATATGAGGGTTTTGCAACGACTACCAAAGCAAGTAAATTTTTATGTAGAAAGGGCTGAAATTTCCAGGCCGGGGAGGAGAAGGATAAGAATCCGAGCTCAAGAAGATAATGTCTTTTATTTCGATAATACTTTTAATCAGTATATTTCGCCGCCCTTACAATGAGACGGGGAGGCCGGCTTTTATAGACAAGAGCACATGCTCATGCAGAGCCACGACATCACGACACGTTGAGTCTACTCTACGAACATTAAATGCCGGGGCACGATTACGAGCTGGGTTTAAGCGAGGCCCGGGGCCTGAGTTCGGATGGGTTCGTGCGGCTCCCGTTTGGGGACTTCGGCGAGGGTGCTTCCCGGTTCGTCCTTTTAGATCAATCATAAGAGTGCGCTGCTTTTTGCTCGGCCCGGGGTGGCGCTTCGAGCGCGTTGCATGGGCCCGGACCCAGGGTCCGGTTGGGACTCGTCGCGGAGCTTGCCACGTCTTCTGACTCGGGACGTCGCTCCCTAGTGGTCGGGCCGTGAGGATCAGCGCAGCTCCCACCCTTTGTCGGTTTCCCAGGGCCATGTTCTTGCGTGGTCCGCATGGGCTCGGACCCGGGGTTCGGCCTAAACTCCCTTCGTCGGTTTTGAGCGCTGCGGGCGGGCCTGCCTTCCACGTGTACAAATTGATTTTTTCTCCCCCAACATTGGCCCCCGGAAACATCGTCGGAAGGTACGAGATCCGGGGAGGTTTCCGCTTGTTGGGCCGGCGACGCCCCATTTCTACTGCTGATTGGGCTGATTCCCTGCCGGTCGGTCCTTCTTTAAATGAGGTAGTTGGCGGCTGGGTGACCTGTTCGTCTCACAGTTTTCCTCGAGGGGCTCGTCTTGATCTGGGTGCCTTCCGTCCTGCGGCTCTCTGAAAGGCTGAATTAGCTAATAAATGCCGCGCTCTCGGAGTGGTGCTTTCAGGAGGTGGAGTTGGGGAGTGGGATTGACCGTCTGGTTCCTCTGGGCTATAAATCGGATTCGAGGCCGCTGCTCGCCTTATCTCGCTTCTTTCATGTCTAACCAACCTCAGCGAGCTGCTCACTCCGCGGTGGGACCTATCATTCAAGTTCGCGAGCATGAGCCGGGTGATGAGTCGCGGGTGGAGACGGAGGATTCCGGGGCGCGACGCTACGTGGTATCTCGCAAGTTTAACCCGCGTTATCACCGCGAGGTTCTTCTAATGTCGTCTTCCTTTGCGCAGATGTACAAACATGTGTGGCCCGCCATGCTTGCTGTTAGCGACTCTTCCGGCTGTCTCTGGGTCTTTGACTTGATTCCCGGTGGCAATCGTCTGGGTATCAGCGGCATTGGCTGGGCCGTGTTCGCGAAGCACATGCAGCTTCAAGATGGATGGCGGGTGGAGCTTCGGTGGTCGGAGACGGAGGATATCAACGTCGCCGTTACTCGAGAGGACGGGTCTTTGGTTCCTGTCCCGCCGACCTTGTTCTGACTCGGCGGTAGGGGTAACTCTCTTTTCTCGCGCCGTGCATCGGCGACTCGTGTGATGATTTTATAATTTCGTGCGTTTGTATCTCGGGCCCCGGGACCCGGACACCGCGTCGCGGTGCGAATATCCTGAAATAATATTTAAATAAAAAATGGACCATTGATAATCGAAAAATAGGTGCCCCTGACGTCGGTTCGGAATCCGGTCCAAGCCCATTCGGGGCCACCGCCCGGCGCGGTTTGGTTCCTTGGGATTCGGACAGTCGCGGCGATTCCCCAGGCTAATGATGACGCCTTTTCGGTGTGTCACGTCTCCTGGGCACCTTTTTAAAATCCGATCCTAATCAAATCATTCATTCGACGCCGAAACTCCTTACTCCCTTTTCCGATCATCTTCTCCGGTGAGAAAAAAGAAAAAACTCTCCCCAGAAAAATTCGAAACCATGGTGAGCTCCTCCGTGGGAAGTAACGACTTCAACCCGCCGGAGATAGTCTACATCTCCTCCGACGAGGAGCCCGAGGCGGCGCCGGAGCCGCATCAAGAGGCGCCGGAAATATTCGACGTCTCCTCTGACTCGGATCCGGATGCCGGGGACAACCACCTGTCCGTCCCCCTTCTTTCGAAGTCGCGCGCTTTTGGCACGCCCGGTCCTTCACCGGGTCCCTGCGCCGTCCGGGGGCGAGACTGCCACCGCCTTTGACCGTCCCCTTCCGGGGTTTAGAGAAACGGAGAATAGTCCTCCGGGACGAGCTGGGTCAAAACTGGCCAATGCACATGGTGCGCTGCGGGGATCGCCTCCGCATATAAGGAAAAGGATGGAGGACTTTCTGCCGCCATGTGGGCATAGGCCAAGGGTGGCGCGTGCGAGTCCAGTGGGAATGGTGGGAGTCGTCTAAGGTCTTCGTGGTCGATGGAGAGGGTGTGTCCAGGTCGAGGCTTAGATAGCTTCCCCTCCGGGGGTAGGTTAGCTAGGGTTTTCCCTGTGTTCCACTGTATTTTTGCGATGATGTAGCGTCGACCCCATGAGGTCCCCTCTCCGTTTTTTGTAAAGAATTAATTTAAGTATTTCTGTCATTTTGTTCAATCGGAAACCCTTCTTGCTTCGATCGACTTTTGCTTGTCTTCTTCTTCGCGGAATCGAAACTCAAATTTTTGCGAACGAACTCCCCGGGTGTCATGACCCAATCAGGCTTGCCCCGGGGTTGATACCCAATAATTCAAGGCCCCTGGCCCCGGGCGTCGATGGGCGTTTGAGCCTCGGGCGGCCCTTCGTCGCGAGTCCGGGCCTCGGGCCTATGTCGTAGGGTTGCAGGGGCGAGCAATCGAGTAGGCAATCATTGGGATCTCGTTGGGCCCACTCGTGCCCAATGGGCCTCGTTGGGCTATGTGGAAAAGACAAACACTCGAGTGCGTGTATGGGTAACCGCTTCCGCCCCTTCAAATCTTGCGTGCGTATCCTGCCTAAAAAACTGCCGTGTTTGTTGCCCACTTCCTTACGTGCTCTGGAGATTCGCAAACCCTAAATTTGCTAACGCACAGGTAATTGATCCCTTCCACTTTTATTTTCTTTCTCGCCTAATTTTTGCTGCTTCCGTTCTGAGACGATGTCGAGCCCGCGTGATGAGGTCATGGCCGAGGCGGAGGGATCCGTCGCGAGTTCGGGCGGTGGTACCGCACTGAGCGATTCCTCGTCCAGCTCCGGCGAAGATAACGATATTTGCTGGAAATCGATATCCCGGGGTATCAAAAATTGCAGAACCGATAACCCCGACCGAAATCCCGTCGCCGGAAACCCGATCACGAACACCACGAAGAACCGGGCTCGACAAGAGTATCGCCGCGGGATGAACCCGCGGCTAAACCCTAGCCGAACCCCATCCGCGGGGTTCGCGATCGCATGCACGCGATTGCTGGGCTGCTCCGGCAGCCCTGGGCGGTGAGTCCGGCGACTCACCGCCGTCGTCGGAGGTGGGGAGAGCCACCAGCCGCGGCGCCAGCCCGCGGCGGTTCCCCCCGGCGATCGAGCTAGGGCTCGATCGCCCCCAGCCGCGGCGTCCAGCCGCGGCTTCTCCTCGTGCACCACCGCCGGCCAGGGAGGACCGGGGAGGTCGTCTGCCGTGGCGCCAGCCCACGGCGACTCCCCGGCGATCGACTTCACGTCGATCGCTTGCCCCGGCGTCCAGCCGGGGCTTCCCTTTGGCGGCGGTACCGGCGGTCCGAACCCTAGGGTTCGACCGCCACCTTCGATCCTCGCCGGGGATCTCGAATCCCCGTCCCCGAGGTTCGTCGTTTTCCCGGATCTTGTGTTCATGTACGTATCACAATTTAATTCACATAAAATCACACGAAGGAGTTTATGATTGTACCTTTTGATTCGTTGTGCGGAGAAACGAAATCAAGTTGAAGACCTTTTGGATCTTCCCACGTATTCCTTGCACTTCGTTCGAACGTCGGGTGGGCGACGATCTATCGAACTCCTATGGATCTCCTTCACATCTCTAGAATATCAAGTATGATAATCTTGTCTTATGATTTATGAAGGCCATGTAGTGCTTTTATAGGCTACGTAGGGGATCTAAAGGAGGTGGAATATTGGGCTTCCAATATTGAAGATTAATTTGAGCCCACTGCCCAAGTCCATTAATCCTTATCAATATTAATTAATTTATTTTCCACTATATAAATTAATTGCACTCCCAATATTAAACCATATTATATCAAATAATATTTCTCCGGTAGTATTATTTATTCCGTGTATTTAAGATTTAAATATCCATGAATAAAATTAATTTATTGCTAATTAATTTATTCATCTCTTTAATCCGAGACTAGTACCATTCAACCTTAATTATTGTGCGGAACGAATCCACTCATGAGGTTTACACAATAATTCCTTATGAACTCATCTCGGGGATATTATCAACCCTTACGGGATACACTGTCCGGTCAATTATTCACGGCATGTCATATATGAAATATAGTGACCCAACTTAACCGGAAATTAACCCAATAATTAAATCGGTTAATTCCTTTGGTAAATCAAAGTTACTTATATTAAATATACACACCCGCAATAATATCGGGGATTAAGAATAAAATACACTGAGACTCGAATCGATTATCGCCGGCAATCCTAATCGATGAATCTCAACGATCCGCTCAATACACCAAGTGTACAAGTGTGATAAAATAATTAAGATAAATTATTTTCTCTCTCACACAACGACTATACCGATGGATTGGTCCGTGTCCATCTAGGTCGTGAGCAACTGTTTGATTAAATACGAGTAACCGATAGTATGATCTTCTGTGCGCCCATGCTTGCACCATACTAACTACAATGTATAAAATCCAGGACTATAATTTGCATATATTTAATTAACAATAATTAAACGCAAAACAATTGTTTGTTAATTTAATAGATTAAATGCCATGATTTGGAGTTTACCGTTACTTAAATCTAGACATTAAGTACACAACTCCAACAATCTCCCACTTGTACTAAGGTCTAGTCATTTCCTCCAAACTCCCGGTTCCCATACTCATCACGTGCTTAAAGTGTACTTCCGAGAAGTACTATGTGAATGAGCACTCTAGGTTGCCGCTCTGAAGTTATCTTGGTGACTACTACGTCGTCTCCCCGACGATGACTCGTATCAGGTGGTACTTGCACTATGTGTTATCATCACTTTTAGACTTATGACTTCTTCCAGTTTATCATGCACCGCTATAAAATAGCCTTCGATAAACTAAGAGTCATTTCCAAGTCTTAGAGGTCATCCCGGAACCTAACCAAAACTTCCGCTGCCTCTGAGGCTGCTGTTCGGTTATGAGAGAGTCTGAGAAGAATCCTGCTTATCACTCTTACATATTAAAGGTTCCACCTTTTTCCAAAAGTGAACACATAGCCTGATATCGACTTACACTGGTCCTTTTCTGATTTTAGATCTGAGAATGTGTAATCTAAGAAGATTTCGTCTTGCTTAGTAATCCAGTACATCCAATTACTCTTACAGCATTCGAATATCTCTTATCCAGATTACTTTGATATCCTCCCACTACGCTAACCGCATAGTTGATATCAGGTTCTTGTTTTCTAACATTGCATTTAAGCTTTCCACACAAAGTGTAGGAAACTGCTTAGTATCATCTGTCTCCTTTATGTGTTCGAAACACATGACCTTAGATAGATATACATGTTCTGTTTCTGAAAGGCAACAACCTTTCTCAGAACTATGCTTGTTAAAACCGAACCATAATCGTATAAGATATCTAGGAGAAGTACAATGTTCTTATCCCTAGATCGAAGATCTACAAGAACACGTTCCAACTTCTTCTCAATCTTATATTCCGATTTATTTAGACAACCATTATTCTATGTCTGACAACATCTTTACATTGTTACCAATGATAAAATGTCATCTACACAAAATTCCGAGAAACACCACTTTGTTTCCATTACGTCTCCAATACACCTGTCGTCTCTGCCTTTTGATGAATCCATTGAATGGATTATCTCATCAATTCGCAAGTTCCACGATTCATAGCTTTGTAACCATCCATAAATGGATTTACCAAGCTCGTACTCTAAATGATCTAGCCTCTTAACAATAATCCTTATTGTTTTCCAAGCAGGCTCATTTAGATCTAGCACTGCCCTTATGCAGAGCTAGGGATCGATTTCATGTTTACTAGATCCAGAGTCCGAACTCCTCTAGTCTTATGAATATCTCCGGTTGTCCAACAACCTCCCACTGCAATGGCGTCCCGGTGTATAACAGTAATAACAATAGGTGCAGTGTGTGGTGTACTTCTACTCGGTTTGGCTGGTTTCCAGTCTTTTGTCCTTTTTCTCATTCCAAGGTATTAATTCAGTTCAGGCTTTGTGGTTCATCTAATAGTCTTTCTCTATGAACCGAACGATATACGTCCCTCTGGTTCACAGTACTATAGAATACACAATACTTCGTTCACCTAGGATATCCTACAATCACACAGAATGTGTTATTGTCTCCAGAAATATCCATAGAACATAGGTAGTTCCGAACAACTCGTTCTCTCTTACTTTTAGATTTCCATTTCTTATTTTCAACGCACCATCTTTACACGTAAGTGTATGGCGCGGCCCTTTGGGATTGAATCCCAATCTTTGATTATGCTATGTGTTATTTAGATAGGCGATGGCCTCCGCGACCGAGTCGCAGGCTTCTAATGGATATACTTTAGTGGTTCCCCATAATAGCTTTGCGTCCATTGACTAGTCAAAACACTTTGCTTTTATGGCACATTTAAGTACTCTAATCCATCATTGAGTATTCTTGAAAGAACTACTCGTGCCTTTCTAATTCACACATGTGTCTGCATATCTAATCATTTCCAATACTAGGTCCGAATTCTATCCTTTATGAAGAAAGGTTTGCTTAGATGTATTATCCTCCAAATTCAATTCTCAGGTCGGAAGGTCCATTCCTTCAACTATAATTGATCAAATCAATTTCGACCTTTTGAATCTTATTTGAAAATACTACTAAGTACAAGAATTCACAAGTATAATGATTTAATAAAGAAACATATCTAATCAAGTAAAACAAGTTATAGAACGGTTTGTTGCATCATGGTAGACCTAGGATCTATCATTCATATATTGCTATCTAATGTACCAGAATAGATAATGCCATCATTTCTTATCAAAATCATCCAATGATTAAAGAAATAAAATATCCATTCATAAATAATAGAAATCCAGAACAAAATGTTCTTTCTAAAATAAAGGGTACATAATGCAATAATCTTGAAATGAAATCCTATTTAACTACTAAAGCAGATAAATGTCTTCCACCGCAACAGCTGCCTCCTCTACAGCTTTTGCCCGTGTAGACTCGAACTCTCCTTCTCTAAGTCGCCGGGTTTTCTGAAACCCCTGCATTCAAAATGCACATACCGTCAGTGGTTCCATATCTACACACCAGATTTCTGGTAGATAATACCGCTGACTATGTTTTTACGACTAAAGAAAAATTCGTACCTCTGAGAGGACATTCAGACTTCCAGTGTCCAGACTTGTTGCATCGGAAGCACTTGCCCCTTGGCTTTGCAGCCCCCACTCGTGGCAAAGACTTCTTGACACCACTGGGTTTCCCGGCTTGCTTCCTTCTCTTGCCCCTACCTCCACCAGGCTTAAAGCCTTTGGACTTGGTAGCTACAAGCGCTTGAGACTTGCCCTTCTTGTAGATCCCCTCTGCCGCCTTCAGTTCAGTCAGGAGTTGCGCAAGAGTATAAGATAGTTTACCCATATTATAGCTCATACGAAACTGCTCAAAACTAGGGGTCAGAGACTGGAGTATGATGTCGACTTGCGTCTCCCCATCAATAGAAGCTCCTAGGATCTCAAGCTCATTCAACAGACTCATCATCTTAAGAACGTGCTCCCCTACGGGCGTTCCTTCAGACTGAGTAGTTGTCATGAGGACTCTCATGGCTTCTTGCCTTGCCGCACGATCTTGCTCCCCAAACATCTCCTTGAGGTTAAACATCATATCATAGGCAGTGTCCATTGACTCATGTTGGGTTTGGAGTACATTTGACATGGAAGCCAAAATATAACACCTAGCCATTTCATCAGCCTTTTTCCACTTCCGATATTCCAGTTTTTCCTCATCAGTTGAGGCAGCCGTGGGCTCAGCAGGGCATACTTCATGGAGTACAAACTTGTACTCCTCCGAAGTCAGGACAATGTCTAAATTTCTCTTCCAATCAATATAGTTGGGGCCAGTGAGCTTATGCTCCTTGAGTATCATAGAAAGTGGGTTCATAGCTATTCTCTAAACCTATAAGCACATTTAAACAAACAATTAATTTAATATCCGATATTATCTCCCTCAAATAATATCATTAAATTACTAATCACATCTAAAATCCCATCAGATAAGGCAAGCCACGATAGTGTGGACGTTTACCCATCCAAATGATTTAGCAATTAGATTTGCTTTGGTCGTACATCACTATAGCGTTTCTTCGATGGGAAGAATACTATAGAGCGTACCTAAGTGTAAACCATTACTCAGTATCTAAGAAGATTGTTTGGGACTCGCATATCACCGCAAGCCACGATAGTGTGGACGTTTACGTTAACACACGATCCTTCACTTTCTTCTATAACTGTCTACATCAATCGTTCCAAAATCCCATTCAATGCAGCAAGCCACGATAATGTGGACGTTTACTACACCAAAAGATTTTTACAATTGACATCCAATTACTTGAAGCATTCGATTTTGTAAATCAAGACGCGGGGAATCATAAGTGAAACTCGAAGTTTCTAATCAGTGATTCACCATGCGAACAACCCTATCTCTCATTAGATGAGGGAGCCGAGCAGACAATCGATCCACCTTCAAAAGGATGGTACGAATGTCTCTAATTTGTGTCATCCACATGACCAAGTGGCTCTGGCTCCATTCCACTCCACGGGGTGAGAATGAGTCGACTTGAAGTCAGTTTCAGAAAGACAAATTAGGCATTGTTTGATAAACTTAATCAATGTCTCTTGTAAAAGGAATTACAAGAATTCTCCTCTAATGACACATCTATATGAACTTCAAAAGTCCATAAGAGTCACCAAGAGAACAGTAATGGAGACCATGGGAATGTTTCCATCCCCTCTCCCACTTAACTTTTTATAACAAAGGGATACGCTATCTAATGCATAATTAAACACATAAGCATGCATACAAGTAATAAAGCACATAGCACATAGTCAAAATAATGCTAGAATTTTTTATTTTTTTTCGACTATCATGGCTTTATTCCATCTCCGTATGCTTTTTCTAGTCTTCAGTCTTCGTTCTTGAATGCTCCATGTGACGAGAATATTAATCCCAATATTTAAATCTATTTATTTTTAATAAATCCAAAAGATACTCAATTTAAAAAATTAAGTCAATCGAATAAATCAAAAATAAAATTAAATATCATTAATATTTTTATTTATTTATTTTCCTATCTAATTCTATTAAATCTCTAGAATAATCTATCCAAGTAAAACTTGAAATATTCTAGAAGACTTCTATAATAGAATAAGGAAATAAAATAAATTAGGACTCTTCTACTTTCCAAGATTAATTAATTTCCATTACTATGAAAATTCCCATAAAATAGGAATAATCAATTAGGAAATAAATCAATCCTAAATTAACTATTATTCCTTTCTAATTCTATTAAATCTCTAGGATCCTATTCCAAGTAGAACTCGGAATACTCTAGAAGACTTCCATAATAGAATAAGGAATAAAATTAATTCCAATTAATTCTTTTCCTAATCCATGAGAATTTCCAAAAATAGGAAAAACTCAAATAGGAAAAACGAATCAATTAGGAAAGTGAATCTATGGTAGGAGTAGCACGGGATGGGGATTCCCGCACCACCCCACCATCATCGGCCGACCACCGGGAGGGAGCACCCGCCGCCGCCACTCCAGCCGGCCAGCCGCCACCGTCGCCGGCGATAGCCCACGGCCGAAGGGGCGCGACGCCCCCTTCCCTTAGGTCGATCGATTGGGATCGATCAAGGGGTTTGATCGATCCCCGGTCCTTCGTCCTCTTCGTCTTCTTCGTCACACGCGTTTTCCGGCGGTCGTCTCGGCATCGATCCAACGTAAATAAATTACAAGAAATAAATTTACAATTCCGGTATCGATTCTATACATGAAATCGACCCTATACACTTTCCGGAAAACATAGAACAATAATAATAAATCTAAATTCGGTCAACCCCCGAATTTTTACTATTACAAGCATTCATCCACACAAAACGAATCTCGACATGTCCGAGAGTTTAATAAACAAACAATCATGGTAAATTAAATAGCAATTAATTAAACGAATAATTAACAATTAATTAAACCATGATAGTCGGAATCCCTGCAAGGTAGAACACAATTGAATACATACATGAACACGAAACCAAACGCTCTGATACCAATTGCTGGAAATCGATATCCCGGGGTATCAAAAATTGCGGAACCGATAACCCCGACCGAAATCCCGTCGCCGGAAACCCGATCACGAACACCACGAAGAACCGGGCTCGACAAGAGTATCGCCGCGGGATGAACCCGCGGCTAAACCCTAGCCGAACCCCATCCGCGGGGTTCGCGATCGCATGCACGCGATCGCCGGGCTGCTCCGGCAGCCCTGGGCGGTGAGTCCGGCGACTCACCGCCGTCGTCGGAGGTGGGGAGAGCCACCAGCCGCGGCGCCAGCCCGCGGCGGTTACCCCCGGCGATCGAGCTAGGGCTCGATCGCCCCCAGCCGCGGCGTCCAGCCGCGGCTTCTCCTCGTGCACCACCGCCGGCCAGGGAGGACCGGGGAGGTCGTCTGCCGTGGCGCCAGCCCACGGCGACTCCCCGGCGATCGACTTCACGTCGATCGCTTGCCCCGGCGTCCAGCCGAGGCTTCCCTTTGGCGGCGGTACTGGCGGTCCGAACCCTAGGGTTCGACCGCCACCTTCGATCCTCGCCGGGGATCTCGAATCCCCGTCCCCGAGGTTCGTCGTTTTCCCGGATCTTGTGTTCATGTACGTATCACAATTTAATTCACATAAAATCACACGAAGGAGTTTATGATTGTACCTTTTGATTTGTTGTGCGGAGAAACGAAATCAAGTTGAAGACCTTTTGGATCTTCCCACGTATTCCTTGCACTTCGTTCGAACGTCGGGTGGGCGACGATCTATCGAACTCCTATGGATCTCCTTCAACTCTCTAGAATATCAAGTATGATAATCTTGTCTTATGATTTATGAAGGCCATGTAGTGCTTTTATAGGCTACGTAGGGGATCTAAAGGAGGTGGAATATTGGGCTTCCAATATTGAAGATTAATTTGAGCCCACTGCCCAAGTCCATTAATCCTTATCAATATTAATTAATTTATTTTCCACTATATAAATTAATTGCACTCCCAATATTAAACCATATTATATCAAATAATATTTCTCCGGTAGTATTATTTATTCCGTGTATTTAAGATTTAAATATCCATGAATAAAATTAATTTATTGCTAATTAATTTATTCATCTCTTTAATCCGAGACTAGTACCATTCAACCTTAATTATTGTGCGGAACGAATCCACTCATGAGGTTTACACAATAATTCCTTATGAACTCATCTCGGGGATATTATCAACCCTTACGGGATACACTGTCCGGTCAATTATTCACGGCATGTCATATATGAAATATAGTGACCCAACTTAACCGGAAATTAACCCAATAATTAAATCGGTTAATTCCTTTGGTAAATCAAAGTTACTTATATTAAATATACACACCCGCAATAATATCGGGGATTAAGAATAAAATACACTGAGACTCGAATCGATTATCGCCGGCAATCCTAATCGATGAATCTCAACGATCCGCTCAATACACCAAGTGTACAAGTGTGATAAAATAATTAAGATAAATTATTTTCTCTCTCACACAACGACTATACCGATGGATTGGTCTGTGTCCATCTAGGTCGTGAGCAACTGTTTGATTAAATACGAGTAACCGATAGTATGATCTTCTCTGCGCCCATGCTTGCACCATACTAACTACAACGTATAAAATTCAGGACTATAATTTGCATATATTTAATTAACAATAATTAAACGCAAAACAATTGTTTGTTAATTTAATAGATTAAATGCCATGATCGGGAGTTTACCGTTACTTAAATCTAGACATTAAGTACACAACTCCAACAATATTCACTTCCTTCACGCCCAATTCCTCCGCCTGATGGATGAAAAGTTTCTGCCGCTCGCCGCCCTCGATTACCCGAGCTACTACCGGACCCACCCCTGCTGGGAATCGATATCCCGGATTATCAAAATATGCGAAACCGATAATCCGATCGAAATCCCATCGCCGGAAACCGATCACGAACACCACGAAGAACCGGGCCCGACGAGAGCATCGCCGCGGGATGAACCCGCGGCTAAACCCTAGCCAAACCCCGTCGCGGGGTTCGCGATCGCATGCACATGTGATCGCCGGGGCTGCCCAGCAGCCCCCGGTGGTGAGTCCGGCGACTCACCACCGCCGCCCGAGGAAGGGCGGTCAGCTTCCAGCTGACCCGGTGCGGCTCCCAGCCGCGGCTTTCCCCGCGATCGACCTCGCGGTCGATCGCATGCCCCGGCTTCAGCCGGGGCTCCTCCCGTGCGCCTGGCCGCCGGTCGAGGGCTCGGGAGGGACCAGCTGCCGTGGCACCAGCCCACGGCGGTCTCCCCGCGATCGACCCATGGTCGATCGCTTGCCCCGGCGTCCAGCCGGGGCTCCCTTCGTCCGCGCGCCGCGATCGAAACCTAGGGTTCGATCGCCCCCTCGGCTCCAAGCCGAGGGTCCTCTCGATCTTCGCCGGGGATCTCGAATCCCCGTCTTCGAAGTTCGTCGTTTTCCCGGATCGTGCGTTCATGTATATATCACAATTATATAATTCACATAAAATCATATAAGGGGTTTATTATTTAATACCTCGATTCGTTGTGCGGAGAAACGAATTAAACGCGTTGAAGACCTTCGAATCTTCCTACGTATTCCTTGCACCTCGTCCGAACGTCGTGTGGGCGACGATCTATCGAACTCCTATGGATCTCCTTCAACTCTCAAGAGATATCAAGTATGATATTCTTGTCTTATAATGTGTATGAATTATGAAGGCCATGTAGTGCTTTTATAGGCTACGTAGGGGATCAAAAGGAGGTGGAATATTGGGCTTCTAATATTGATGATTAAATTGAGCCCAGCCCAAATCTATTAATCCTTATCAATATTAATTAATTTATTTTCCACTATATAAATTAATTGCACTCCCAATATTAAACCATATTATATCAAATAATATTTCTCCGGTAGTATTATTTATTCCGTGTATTTAAGATTTAAATATCCATGAAT
This sequence comes from Euphrasia confusa, assembly GCA_954870475.1. NCBI lineage: Eukaryota > Viridiplantae > Streptophyta > Magnoliopsida > Lamiales > Orobanchaceae > Euphrasia > Euphrasia confusa. Next base: position 38,386,129 of record OX940951.1, on the reverse strand, counting down.
AAAATTAATTTATTGCTAATTAATTTATTCATCTCTTATATCCGAGAATAGTACCATTCAACCTTAATTATTGTGCGGAACGAATCCACTCATGAGGTTTACACAATAATTCCTTATGAACTCATCTCGGGGATATTATCAACCCTTCCGGGATACACTTTCCCGTCAAGTATTCACGGCATGTCATATATAAAATATAGCGACCCAATTTTACCGGTAATTAACCCAATAATTAAATCGGTTAATTCCTTTGGAAAATCAAAGTCTCTTATATTAAATATACACACCCGCAATAGTATCGGGGATTAAGAATAAAATACTCTGAGATTTAAATCAATTATCAACGGCAATCCTAATTGATAAATCTCAAGCGATCCGCCCAATACACCAAGTGTACAAGTGTGATAAAATAATTAAGATAAATTATTTTCTCTCTTCACACAACGACTATACCGATGGATTGGTCCGTGTCCATCTAGGTCGTGAGCAACTGTTTGATTAAATACGAGTGACTGATAGTATGATCTTCTGTGTGGGCGCGACACACCATACTAACTACAACGTATAAAATCCAGGACTATATTTTGCATAATTTTAATTAATAATAATTAAATGCAAATAATTGTTTATTAATTAAATAGGTTAAATGCTATGACCGAGAGTTTACCGATACTTAAATCTAGACATTAAGTACACAACTCCTACAATCTCCCACTTGTACTAAGGTCTAGTCATTTCCTCCAAACTCCCGACTCCCATACTCATCACGTGCTTAAGTTATACTTCCCAGAAGTACTATGTGAATGAGCAATCTAGGTTGCCGCTCTGAAGTTATCTTGGTGACTACTGCGTCGTCTCCCTAGACGATGACTCGAACCAGGTGGTACTTTCTCTATCTGTTATCATCATCTTTTGAACTTATGACTTCTTCCAGTTCATCATGCACTGCTATATACATAGCATTTTGGTGAACCAAGAATCATATCCAAGTCCAGAGGTCATTCTGGAACCTAACCAAAGCTTCCGCTGCCTCTGAGGCTGCTATTCGGTTTATGATAGAGTCCGAAAAGCATCATGCTTATCACTCTTTCATCTTAAGATTCCACCTCTTCCAAAAGTGAACACATAGCCTAATATCGACTTACACTTGTCTTTCTCTGATTTTGGATCTGAGAAAAATGTAATACAAGAAGATTTCGTCTTGCTTCGTAAGCCAGTACTTCGAAAATACTCTTACAGCATTCGAACATCTTTTGTTAAGATTACTTTGATATCCTCCCACTACGCTAACCGCATAGTTGATATCAGGTTCTTGTTTTACAACATTGCATCTATAAAGCTTTCCATACTCGAAGTGTAGGAAACCGCTTTATCTTTATCTATCTCCTTTATGTGTTCAACACACATACCTTTAGACAGATGTATTCTGTTTCCGAAAGGCAATAACCTTTCTCATAATTATGCATGTTTAAAACAAACCACAATCGCATAAGATATCTAGGAGAAGTACAATGTTCTTATCTAGAGATCGAAAGATTCCAAGAACATGATCCAACTTACTCTTAATCTTATATCTCGATTTATTTAGACAACCTCTATTTTATGTCTGACAATACTTTTACATTGTCGCCAATGATGAAGTGTTATCTACATAAAATTCCGAGAAACACCACCTCGTTTCCATTACGTCTCTAATACACCTTTCCTCGTCTTTGCCCTTTGATGAATCCATCTTTATGGACTATCTCATCAATCCACAAGTTCCACGATTCATAGCTTTGTAACAATCCGTAAATGGATTTACTAAGCTTGTACTCCTAAATGATCTTGCCTCTTAACAATAATACTTATTGCTATCCAAGTAGACACATTTAGATTAGTACTGCCCCTTATGCAGAGCTAGGGATCGATTTCATCTCTACTAGATCCAGAGTTCAAAACTCCTCAAGTCTTATGAACATCTCTGGTTGCTTAACAACCTCCCACTGCAACGGCGTTCTGGTGTATAACAGTAATAAAATTAGGTGCAGTTAGTGGTGTACCACTACTCAGTTAGGGCATTGTAGTTCATCTAATAGTCTTCCTCTAAGAACCGGGCGATAACGTCCTTCTGGTTCATAGTACTATTGAACATACAATTATTTGCTCTTCTAGGATATCCTACAACCACATCGAATGTGCCGTTGTATCCAGAAATATCCATAGAGCATAGGTAGTTTCGAACAAACTTGTCCTTTTACTATTAGAATCCCATTTCCTATTTCTGACACACCATATCTACACTTGAGTGCATGGTGCAGTCTTTTGAGACTTAATCTCAATCTTTGATTTATGCTATGTGTTCTTTAGACAGGTGGTAGCCTCCGCGAACAAGTCACAGGCTTCTAATGAATATACTTTGAAGGTTCCCCATAATAGCTTTGTGTCTACTGACTGGTAAAAAACACTTTGCTTTTATGTCACATCAAGTATTCTAATCCATCTTCGAGTATTCTTTGAAAGAACTACTCGTACCTTTCTAATCACACATGTTACGGCATTAATCATAAATCATTCTCAATACTTGTCCGAATTCTATCCTTTATCCAGAAAGGTTAGCTTAGTTGTATCATCTTTCAAAATTGATTCTTAGGTCGGGAGGTCCATTCCTCCAACTATAATTGATCAAATCAATTTCGACCTTTTGAATCCCTTTTTGAATGAATGCTACTAAGGTCAAGAATTCACAAGCATAATGATTAATAAAGAAATACATCTAATAAGTAAAACAAGTTCTATATAACGGTTTGTTGCATCGTGGTAGACTAAGGATTCATCATTCATATATTGCTATCTAATGTACCAGTATAGATAACACCATTATTTCTTATCTAAATCATCGAATGATTAAAGAAATAAATATCCATTCATTAATAGAAAAACCAGAACAAAAGTTCTTTTCAAAATAAAGGGGTACATAAAGCAATAACCTTAAAATGAAATCCTAAAACTACTAAAGCAGATAAATGTCTTCCACTGCAACCGCTGCTACCCCAACAACATCGCCCATGTAGACTCGAACTTTTCTTCTCTAAGTCGCCGGGTTTTCTGGAACCCCTGCATTCAAAATAATGCACATACCGTCAGTGGTTCCATATCTACACACCAGAATTCTGGTAGATAATACCGCTGACTATGTTTTTGCGACTAAAGAAATATTGGTACCTTTGAGAGGACATTCAGACTTCCAGTGTCCAGACTTGTTGCATCGGAAGCACTTGCCCCTTGGCTTACTAGCCTCCACTCGTGGTTCATTCCTCTTGGCACCACTGGGTTTCCAGGCTTGCTTCCTTTTCTTGCCCCTACCTCCAACAGCTTTCAAGCTTTTGGACTTGGTAGTTACAAGTGCTTGAGACTTGCCCTTCTACTAGATCCCCTCTGCCGCCTTCAGTTCAGTCAGGAGTTGCGCAAGAGTATAAGATAGTTTACCCATGTTATAGCTCATACGAAACTGCTCAAAACTAGGGGTCAGAGACTGGAGTATGATGTCGACTTGCGTCTCACCATCAATCATAGCTCCTAGGACCTCCAATTCATTCAACAGACTCATCATCTTAAGAACGTGTTCCCCAACGGGCGTTCCTTCAGATTGAGTAGTTGACATGAGGACTCTCATGGCTTCTTGCCTACCCGCACGGTCTTGATGCCCAAACATCTCCTTGAGGTTGAACAACATATCCTCGGCAGTGTTCATCGACTGATGTTGGGTTTGGAGTACATTTGACATAGAAGCCAAAATATAGCACCTAGCCATTTCATCAGCCTTTTTCCACTTCCGATACGTTTCCTTCTCCTCATCAGTTGAGGCAGCCGTAGGTTCAGCAGGGCAATGCTCATAGAGTACAAACTTGTACTCTTCAGCAGTCAGGACAATGTCCAAATTTCTCTTCCAATCAATGTAATTGGGACCAGTGAGCTTATTCTCCTTGAGTATCACTAAAAGTGGATTCATAGTTATTCTCTAAACCTATAAGCACATATAAACAAACAATCAATTTAATGCCGATATTATCTCCCTCAAATAATATCATTAAATTACTAATCACATCTAAAATCCCATCAGGTAAGGCAAGCCACGTGGTGTGGACGTTTACCCACCCAAATGATTTAGTAATTAGATTTTCTTTGGTCATACATAGATTATAGCGTAACTTCGTGGGGAAGGATACTATAACGCGTATCTAAGTGTAAACCATTACTCAGTACTAAAGTAAATCGTTTGGAATTGCTACATCACCGCAAGCCACGTGGTGTGGACGTTTACGACAACTTCACAACTCTTCACAATTCCTTATAACTGTCTACATCAATTAATCCAAAATCCGTTAGTATAGCAAGCCACGTGGTGTGGACGTTTACTACACCAAGAGATTTTTATAATTGACTCCAATTACAAGATCCATTCGATTTTTGTAAATCAAGACGTCGAGAATCATAAGTGAAACTCGAAGTTTCTAACCACTGATTCACCATGCGAACAACCCTATCTCTCATAAATGAGGGAGCCGAGCAGACAATCGATCCACCTTCAAAAGGATGGTATGAAGGTCTCTAATTTGTGTCATCCACATGACCAAGTGGCTTTGGCTCCATTCCACTCCCCGGGGTGAGAATGAGTCGACTTGAAGTCAGCTTCAGAAAGACAAATTAGGCATTGTTTGATAAACTTGATCAATGTTTCTTGTAAAAGGAATTACAAGAATTCTCCTCCAATGACTCGTCTATACGAACTTCGAAAGTCCATAAGAGTCACCAAGAGAACAGCAATGGAGACCATGGGAATGTTTCCATCCCCTCTCCCACTTAGATTTTTACAATAAAAGAATACGCTATCTAGTGCATAAAGTAAACACATATAGCATGCATACAAGTAATAAAGCACACAGTATCACATAGTAAAAAATAATGCTAGAAAATTTTATTTTTTTTCCGACTATCATGGCTTTATTCCATCTTCATATGCATCTTCTAGTCTTCAGTCTTCGTTCTTGAATGCTCCATGTGACGAGAATATTAATCCCAATATTTAAATCTATTTATTTTTAATTAATCCAAAAGTTACTTAATTCGAAAATTAAGTCAATCGAATATATCAAAAATAAAATTAAATATTATTAATATTTTATTTATTTATTTTTCCTATCTAATTCTATTAAATCTCTAGAATCCTATCCAAGTAAAACTTGAATATTCTAGAAGACATCTATAATAGAATAAGGAAATAAAATAAATTAGGACTCTTCTACTCTCCAAAATTAATTAATTTCCATCTAATGAAAATTCGAAGAATAAGAATAATCAAATAGGAAATAAATTAATTCCTAATTAATTCTTTTCCTAATCCATGAGAGTTCCCATAAAAGAGAATACTCAATAAGGAATAAAATTAATTCCAATTAATTCTTTTCCTAATCCATGAGAGTTTCCAAAAGGAAGAACACTCAAATAGGAAAAACGAATTAATTTAGGAAAGTGAATCTTGGTAGGAGAAGCACGAGATCACGAGGACCCCGCGCCCCCCCCCCCCCCCCACCTCGATCGCCGGCTGGGAGCACCACCGCCGCCACCCCCAGCCCACGCTCCACCACCACCGGTGGCCGGCGTGGCCAAGGAGCATCGCGGACAGCCCCCGCGATCGATCTCCATGGGATCGATCTCATGATCGATCCTGAGCCCCCTCGAGGTTTACATTGACGACATCATCGTCAAGAGCAAAAATGAGGTCGACCACGTCGCCGATTTGGCCCAAGTGTTTGAGATTTTGGGTCGGTATAATATGAGGCTGAATCCCAGGAAATGTCATTTCAATATTCGAAAAGGGATGTTCCTAGGCCACGTGTTCGGAGAAGACGGGCTCGAGCCCAACCCGGCGAAGATCAAGGCTATAATCGACATGCAGGAACCGCGGGACATAAAGGGAGTCCAACGCCTCACGGGATGCCTGGCTGCCCTAAGCCGATACATCTCCCGTCTCGGTGACAAGACGCGCCCGTTCTTCGGATCCATCAAAAATCAAGACTTACATTGGAAGAAGGATAGCCAAAATGCATTCCCCCAGATCAAGGAATATCTCGCGGGCCCACACCTGCTTACGGTGCCGAAGCCGGGAGAGAAACTATTTTTGTACCTCGCCGCAACAGAAGGAGCGGTTAGCACCGTTTTGGTCCGAGCCGAAGGCACCCTCCACATGCCCATCTATTTCGTAAGCCACGTGTTGCACGAAGCTGAAACCCGCTACACCCCCCTCGAGAAGCTTGCCTACGCCCTCATCATCTCGGTCCGGAAACTGAGAGCCTATCTTTTCGAAAATCCGGTCGAGGTACTCACGACAATTTCGTTGCGACAAGTGCTGCACAGATCAAACGTCTCGGGAAGGTTGCTTCGCTGGAGCCTGGAGTTAAGTCAATACGATTTGAATTTCGCACCCCGCACCTCGATCAAGGCACAAGCCCTGGCGGACTTCATCGTGGAGCTCACCTTTCCCCCACGGAGCACAGAGTCAGCACGCCCCTGGCAGCTTCACGTTGACGGATCCTCTACCAGCTGTTGGAATTTTAGCATGGTTTCTTTAATTTAACGATTAAACTACGGGGCCCCGCACGTCAACGAAATTGCTAATTCTTCGAGTATTTAATTCTACTATTTGAGTAGGTGTTACTTGATCAATGATTACTAAAATTCATGTATTAGTGAAAGAGTAATTGTTGTATAAAGTATGGTAGTTGAAAGTTTAAATATAAAAAAAATAAATATTAAAATATTTATTATTCTATATTGCTAAAATGTGTAAAGAAAAATGTCTAATTAAAGATTAATTAATTTATTAATTAAAGATTAATTAGTGTGTTATATATTATAGTATTTATAATATATGTGTGCATATAATATACAGTATAGTTTATATTATTAATAGTGCACGTGTGTTGTGTATGCTTGAGACATGCAATTGTGCATGGTCATTAATAATGCATGTACATTAATATTGAATGTACGCATATGTCACATAGCCGAAGTACTTAGACATGTGAAATTGTTAACATTCGTTAATTAATTTCTAATTGTCACGAATTTGTACAGCTATTAGCATTTGAAGCGACACAACTTTTAAGTAGTTGATGTTTCGGTAATTATTGAATCGGAGTGATGACTAATCGTGAAAAGCTACGTAGCTTTTATGTAAGAGTCACTTGGAGCCTATAAAAGGCGAACTCTGATGGAGTTATATTCTAAATGTCTAGTTTAGTGACAATATGGAACTCCTTATCTGTGTTTTATTATCTATTAATCAAACAGTCTGCATTTTGTTAATATACACTCTATGCCATAGTCCTAGATATATACGTTGTAGATAGTATGGCGTGAGGAGACACGCGGAAGATCATACTGTCGGTTACTCGTATACTATCGAACAGTAGCTCACGACTTAGATGGACAGGGACAATCCATCTGTACGTCGTAGTGTGACTGGTAGATAGTCGGTCTTGACTATCATGTTACACTCGTACACTTGGTGTATTGAGCAGGACCACGGGAGGGCGTTCGATTTATACTAATCGAAGTAATCGAACTAGACCTCAAATATTACGGATATACGAATTCTTAATCCCTATATAATTATAGGTGCGTGTGTCCAATTCTCGGCTCTTTAACTTACCAATGAGTGAGACTAATTGATTAGTCGAGATCCTCGGTAAATTGGGAATCGTAATTGTATGCACAGCATGCTATAGATTATAGACAGGAAACCGTGTCCCGTTTATCGGGTTGATGACGTCCCTGAGATGAGCTCATAAAGTTTATCATGTAAACCCTGCAGGTGGATTTGTTCCACATGATAATAAGGATGAGTGGTACTAGTCTCGGATAATAAGAGACGAATTAATTTAATTATTAGTAATTAAATAAATTCGTGGACGTTCGATATCTTAAACACGGGGAAAGTCGTATATGTAATTTCGGCGGAATTATTATTGTTGAAATAATATTAAATTAATTTCGGGAATTCAATTATTATTTTTTAGTGGAGTGAATAATAATTAAAATTGAAATCGATTAATTAAGGAATTGTTTTTACGTATTCCAAGTTAATTAATATTTAACCTTAGGTCCCTAACGTAACTCTATTTAAACCCCCCCTTGCCCTCTCCTAAAACCTACAGTTCGCCGCTTTTCTATTTTGCTGAGAAAAACAATTGTTAACGCAATTATAATTTTTCTCTGTAAAATAAAAATAGTTAGCGCAAATATTTTTCTCTCATCAGAGAAATGAAATATTAACGCTGGTTTTGAGAAAGAAGAGAGCAGACAAGGACGTACCCAGCGGATCGTTGCCCACACAACGGCTGGAGTCGGGAAGAGTCATACGTTAGAAGCTCTAAGGTCTCAACCATCGACCGATAAGGTATGAGATCGGATCTCTATTCCGCAATTTCATTCGATCTCATTTTCTCGTTAATCATACATGAACGTAGATCGGGTTCCGGGGTCTTGGATCGTATTCCTCGACTACTGGGGGTTCTAGGACCTCCGGATCGGTAGTCGGAAGAGGAAAAACGACCCGAAAATGAGCCCGGAATAGCAGGTCGCGCTGCTGTTCGCGCTGCTGAAGGGCAAACGGCGACCGCCGTTTCGCTGTTTTTCGGGCAGCCCACTCCGGCTCGCGCGGTTGTCCTTCGGGGCAATGGCTGGGCGTGAATCGGGGCACGGGATGTGCACGTGAACGAAGTAACGGACCTGGAGGTCGACTAGGAACGTTCGGATGTTCGAGCGATCGAACGAACGCATCCCGGGTAGTCGATTTCCAACAATTGGTATCAGAGCCTGTTTTGTACGTTCTTTGTATTGTTTGCGTGTTTTGTTTTGCAGGATAACCCGATTATTATGGTCATATGTTTATGTACTGTATGTTGTGGTTTGTTAAACTCTCGGGGTTTTCGAGATCTTTTGTTTTAAATCGTTGCTTGAATGTAATAGTTAAAACGACCGGTTGAGTCGTTTAGGTTTTCTATTTCGTTTTTCGTTTATCCGGGTGTATAGAATCGATCAATCTGTATAGGATCGATGCCGGAAGTAGTTAGCTTTACCTTGTAATGTTGCTGCTGCTTGGTGGATCGAGAGGAGATCGAAGGCCGGCGAACGAGGGTCGAGAAGTCGAACCCGCGGGCTGCTGAAGGGCAAACGGCGGTCGCCGTTTCGCTGGATCTTGGGCAGCAGCTCCGCGGGGGTTCGACGGACACCACGGATCGCTCGTCGAGGCCTGGGATGATACTCCAGTGGGAGGGGTTCGTCTCTTGGCACTTAGACGAGTCGGTGGTGGATCGAGACCTAGACGAGCAACGAGACGAAGATCCGAGAAGACGTGCATCGAAGATATTTAAAGGCCATAATAATCGGGATCGCGTTAAATGCTTTCTATGTGTTTACGTGCTTTTATTTACGCTTTATTTATCGTGCATGATTATCCCTTTCGTAAAATACTAAGTGGGAGAGGGATTGGAAACAATCCCGCGGTCTCCATTCTCTGTTTTGATGGTGATGTGTGTCGCTTACGAGTTGGCTTTAGTGTCATCCTCCCTATCGGATAAAGTTGACACACGGATATCACTGGATCAAAATTCGAATTTAATTCCATTTATAGAATTGAACACTTAAGTTTTTCAAAGAAATGCCTAATCATTTTTTCAAAGACTAAGTTCAACTCGACTCATTCTCACCCCGGGGAGTGGAATGGAGACAAAGCGCCTGCTTATGTCGATGACACAGATTAGAGACATTCGAGTCATTTGATGACTAGATCGATTGTCTGGTTGGCTCCCTCACTTTGTGATAGATAGGGCTCAATTGCATGATTAATCGCTGGTTAGAAACTTCGAGTTTCACTTACGAGATATCAAGCTTTGATTAATGAAATTGTGAAATTTATTAAATGGAATTCAATTAACAAAGTTGTTTGTTTAGTAAACGTCCACACTATCGTGGCTTACTAGACGGAAACGGAACTTTGGGTTAATTGAGGCTCGACATTTATAGGAAATCGTAAAGGGACCGCATGTCAACGTAAACGTCCACACTAACGTGGCTTGCGGTGGATATGTAGTTCCCGAGCGGTTAACTTAGTACTGAGAAATGGTATACACTTAGGTACGCTTTACAGTATCCTCCCCATCGGAGTCACTACTGTAATGATGTACGGCCGAAGTAAAAGTCCAGTTATAAAATCGTTTGGACTAGTATACGTCCACATGAACGTGGCATGCTGGTCTGATGGGATTTTAGGATTAATTGGTAAATTTAATGATATTGATTAAGGGAGTTAATATCGAATTAAATTTGACGGTTTGATTTGTCTCTTTTATAGATATGACACTCAACCCACTGTCTGTGATACTAAAAGAAAACAAACTCACTGGTCCAAATTATGTTGATTGGAAACGAAACTTGGACATTGTCCTAACTGCTGAGGAGTACAAGTATGTACTCCAGGTCGATTGCCCTGCTGAACCCATTGAAACATCCACTCCTGAGGAAAAGGAAGCTCATCAGAAGTGGGTCAATGTTGATCAGATGGCGCGGTGCTACATTTTGGCTTCTATGTCAAATGTGCTGCAACATCAGCATGAAGCCATGGACACTGCCTATGATATGATGCTTAACCTCAAGGAGATGTTTGGTATTCAGGACAGGGCAGCCAGGCAAGATGCTATGAGGAAACTCATGACAGCCACTATGTCCGAAGGAAGTCCCGTGAGGGATCACGTTCTTAGGATGATAGGCTATCTGAATGAGATAGAGATTATGGGAGGTGCTATCGATGGGGAAACCCAGATCGATATAGTGCTCCAGTCTCTGCCTAGGAGTTTTGAGCAGTTCCGCCTGAACTATAACATGAACAAGAGGTTATATACGTTGGCGGAACTCCTGACTGAACTCCAGGCGGCAGAGGGAATCTTTAAGAACTCTCAAGCACTTGTGGCTGTGAAATCGACTCTTCCTCGCCCTTCGGGGATTAAGAAGAAGAAAAAGCAAGGACGGAAACCCAGTGGGCCCAGAGTTGGTGGACCACAGAATGGAGTGAACAGGCCTAAGGGCAAGTGTTTCCGTTGCAAGCAGTCTGGACATTGGAAGTCTAATTGTCCTCTCAGACAAGGAGGTATGAACTTTTCCTTAGTCACTGAAACATGTTTAGCGGTGTTATCCACCGGTACCTGGTGTGTGGATACGGGAGCCACTGACCATGTCTGCAATTCTTTGCAGGGGTTCCAGGAAACCCGACGGCTTAGAGAGGGAGAGATCACCATCTACATGGGAAACGCTACGAAAGTGGCGGCGGTTGCAGTGGGAGATGTTCATTTATCTTTTAATAATAATGTTTTGGTATTGAATAATTGTCTTTATGTACCGGATTTTAGAAAGAACCTTGTTTCGGTTTCTAAGTTGGTTTTGAATGGATATTCAGTTTCTTTTGATAATTCTGTTATTGTCAAAAAGAATGGTGATTATATCTGTTCTGGTACATTGATAGGCAACTTATATATACTGAATCCTAATTATTCCACGATGCAACGAGTAGAGTCGTATAACACATCTAGTACCAATAAGAGAAAGGAGCCTTCTAGGATGAATCAAAAGTACTTATGGCATCTTAGGCTAGGTCATATTAACTTGGGTAGGATTCAAAGGTTGATAACTGATGGAATACTCAGTGATGTGAAAGATGAGGACTTTCCAACCTGCGAATCATGCCTGGAAGGAAAAATGACCAAGCGACCCTTTAGTGATAAAGGGTATAGATCCAAGGAAGTACTGGAATTGATTCACTCTGATTTGTGCGGGCCTTTATCTGTCCAAGCGAGAGGAGGTTACGAATACTTTGTAACCTTCACTGATGATTACTCAAGGTATGGTTTTATATACCTGATGCGCCGCAAGAGCGAGTGCTTTGACAAGTTCAAGGAGTACAAAGCTCTTGTGGAGAACCTTCATGGTAAAACCATAAAGACTCTACGATCTGATCGTGGAGGAGAGTACCTCTCGGGAGAGTTTAAGGCATACTTATTAGAGAATGGGATTGACTCCCAGATGACTGCACCATACACGCCCCAGCAGAATGGTGTAGCAGAAAGAAGGAATAGGACTCTTATGGAAATGGTAAGATCTATGATGAGTTACTCAGAACTACCAGTTTCGTTCTGGGGATATGCCTTGGAAACAGCGGCGTATATCCTGAACTTAGTTCCTTCTAAGACAGTCCCTAAGACGCCCTCGGAATTGTGGACCGGGCGTAAACCAAACTTGAAACACATTCGGATCTGGGGTTGTCCAGCATATGTGCTGAAGCATGGGGCTGATGTTGGAGTTGTGTACTTAATGTCTAGATTTAAGTAACGGAGACTCACGATCCATTGCCACTAATCTATTTAATTAAATAAACAATTATTTGCGTTTAATTATTTATAATTAAATATATGCAAATCATAGTCCTGGATTTTATACGTTGTAGTTAGTATGGTGCAAGCATGGGCGCACAGAAGATCATACTATCGGTTACTCGTATTTAATCGAACAGTTGCTCACGACCTAGATGGACACGGACCAATCCATCGGTATAGTCGTTGTGTGAGAGAGAAAATAATTTATCTTAATTATTTTATCACACTTGTACACTTGGTGTATTGAGCGGATCTGCTTGAGATTTATCGATTAGGATTGCCTTGAATAATCGATTTAAATCTCAGTGTATTTTATTCTTAATCTCCGATACTATTGCGGGTGTGTATATTTAATATAAGTGACTTTGATTTTCCAAAGGAATTGACCGGTTTAATTACTGGGTCAATTACCGGTTAAGTTGGGTCACTATATTTTATATATGACATGCCGTGAATACTTGACGGGAAAGTGTATCCCGTAAGGGTTGATAATATCCCCGAGATGAGTTCATAAGGAATTATTATGTAAACCCTGCAGGTGGATTTGTTCCGCATAATAATTAAGGTTGAATGGTACTAGTCTCGGATATAAGAGATGAATAAATTAATTAGCAATAAATTAATTTTATTCATGGATATTTATATCTTAAATACACGGAATAAATAATACTACCGGAGAAATATTATTTGATATAATATGGTTTTATATTGGGAGTGCAATTAATTTATATAGTGAAAAATAAATTAATTAATATTGATAAGGATTAATGGACTTGAGCATTGGGCTCAATTTAATCTTCAATATTAGAAGCCCAATATTCCACCTCCTTAAGATCCCCTACGTAGCCTATAAAAGCACTACATGGTCTTCTCTATTCTCATAACTTGAAGATCACAATTCTAGAGAGAGAAAGTAGAGAGGGAGATCCATGGAGTTCGGAAGATCGTCGCCCACCCGACGTTCGAGCTAGTGCAAGGAATACGTGGGAAGATCTCAAGGTCATCGATTGATCTCGTTTCTCCGAACAACGAATCGAAGGTAAAATCGTTAAACACCCTTGATGATTTTATTCGATTATTTATTGAAAATACCGTAGAACCAAGATCCGAGGACGAACCCCGGAACGAGGTCGAACCGGGCGGTGGTGGCGAAGCCACCGGACCGCCGCGGCTCGAGGACCCCGTGGGGATCGAACCAAGAGCACCCCGGCTGGACGCCGGGGATGCGTGATCGAGGAGTACCCCGGCTGGACGCCGGGGTGCGATCGAACCCTAGGTTCGATCGCGGGGTGACGGCTGGTGCCGCCGCGGCTCGCTGGGCGAGCTGCCCCCCTCCCCGACGGCGGTGAGTCGCAGGACTCACCGCGGGGCTGTCGTTGCAGCCCAGCTGATCGATCGCACGGCGCGATCGATCCATCGATCGCGTGAACCCCGTCTCGCGGGGGTTCGGCTGGGGGCGGGCTGCGTGCCTTCGGGTGCGTGGTCTCCAAAGGCCGGACTCCGGCGGATGAGTCGGCGTTCATGTGATCTCCGGCGAAGGGTTTGATCGGGTTATTGGTTTCCGCAAATTTAAATAACCCGGGATATCGAATTCCAACAATTGGTATCAGAGCGTGGTTTACGTTCGCGGTATTTTCGATAAAATTGTTCTACCTTGCAGGGTTTCCGACTATTATGGCTAGATATAATTCTTCGTTAATTATTGTCATAATTTTTATTAAACTCTCGGACATGTCGAGATTCGTTTTTGGTGGTGAATGCTTGTAATAGTAAAAATTCGGGGGTTGACCGAATTTAGGATTTATTATTACGTTTTATTTTTTCCGGAAAAATGTATAGGGTCGATTTCATGTATAGAATCGATACCGGATAATTGTAATTAAATTATGTAATTTATTTTACGTTGGATCGATGCCGAAACGACCCCATGAAGGGTCGATCGATCGAAGGGAGAAGGGGGCTGCCCGAGGCTCTCGGCCACGCCTAGCCACCAGTGGTGGTGGCGCGTGGGCTGGGACGGCGGCAGTGCTCCTCCTCGAGCCGCGGTCGATGGTGATGGGGCGCGGGGACTCCCAACCCGTGCTCTCCCGCCAAGATCCAACATTCCTAAATTATTCGGTTTTCCTATTTTGAGTATTCCTATTTTTGGGAATTCTCATGGAATAGGAAAAGAATAAATTTAGTATAAATTTATTTTTCCTTATTGATTATTCCTATTCTTGGGGATTTTCATGGTATAGGAAAAAGAATTAATTTAGAATTAATTTATTTTTCCTATTTAATTATTCCTTTATGGAATTTTTAATGGATTAGGAAAATAATTAATTTGGAAAGTTTTAATGGTCCTTAATTAATTTTTCCTATTTAATTATTCCTTTATGGAATTTTTAATAGATTAGGAAAGGAATTAATTTGGAAAGGATTAGGAGTCCTAATTTATTTTATTTCCTTATTCTATTATAGAAGTCTTCTAGAATGTTCCAAGTTTGACTTGGATAGGATTCTAAAGATTTAATAGAATTAGAAAGGAAAATAAAAATAAATAAAAATATTAATATTTAATTTTATTTTTGATATATTCGGTTGACTTAATTTTCGAATTAAGTAACTTTTGGATTAATTGAAAATAAATATATTTAAATATTGGGATTAATATTCTCGTCACATGGAGCATTCAAAGAACGAAGACTGAAGACTAGAAGATGCGTACGGGGATGCGATAAAGCCATAATAGTCGGAAAATAATATTCTAGTAATTATTTTGACTATGTGATAATATTTATGTGCTTTATTTCATGTATGCATGCTTATGTGTATTTAATTATGCATTAGATAGCGTATCCCTTTATTGTAAAAAGCTAAGTGGGAGAGGGTATGGAAACATACCCATGGTCTCCATTGCTGCTCTCTTGGTGACTTTTATAAACCTTTGAAGTATATATAGATAAGTCATTGGAGGAGAGTTCTTGTAATTCCTCTTACGAGAAACATTGATTAAGTTTATCAAACAATGCCTAATTTGTCTTTCCAAAGCTGATTTCAAGTCGACTCATTCTCACCCCGGGGAGTGGAATGGAGCCAAAGCCACTTGGTCATGTAGAGGACACAAATTAGAGACCTTCGTACCATTCTTTTATAGATGGATCGATTGTCTGCTCGGCTCCCTCATCTAATGAGAGATAGGGTTGTTCGCATGGTGAATCACTGGTTAGAAACTTCGAGTTTCACTTATGATTCTCCGCGTCCTGATTTACAAAAATCGAATGGATCAAGTAATTGGGAGTCAATTATAAAAGTCTCTTGGTGTAGTAAACGTCCACACCACGTGGCTTGCTATACTGACGGATTTTGGATTAATTGATGTAGACAGTTGTAAGAAATTGTGAAGAGTTGTGAAGTTGTCGTAAACGTCCACACCACGTGGCTTGCGGTGATGTAGCAATTCCAAACGATTTACTTTGGTACTGAGTAATGGTTTACACTTAGATACGCATTATAGTATTCCTCCCCACGAGGTTCCGCTATAAGTGATGTATGACCAAAGAAAACCTAATTCCTAAGTCGTTTGGGTGGGTAAACGTCCACACCACGTGGCTTGCCTTACCTGATGGGATTTTAGATGTGATTAGTGGTTTAATGATATTATTTGAGGGAGATAATATCGGAGATTAAATCGATTGTTTGTTGTTATATGTGCTCATAGATTAGGATATGGCTTTGAACCCACTTTATGTGATACGTAAGGTTATTTAACTCATTGGTCCCTGAATGTATTGATTGGAATAGAGATCTAGACATTGCCCAAACTGTTAAAGAGTACAAGTTTGTACTCAGTAAGCTTTGTTCTCCCGAGCCTACTAATGTCTCAACTGATGAGGAAAGAACTGATTTTAAGAAGTGGGAAAATGCTTTTGCAATAACCACTAATTATGGTATCATGTTCAAACTCAAGAAGATGTTTAGACATGATGTAGAGGCTAGACAAGAGGCGATGAGGATACTCATAAAGACCAGTCGATTCGAGGAAACGCTTAAACACGTTTTTGAGATGATTGACCTTTTAGACGAGTTGAGACGGAAATCGCAAGCTCTTGTAGCGAATGCCAAAGGTTTCGGACCTAAAGGCAAAAACCGGGGGAAAGGAAAAGCTAAGCAAAGAAACCCAGAAAGTCCTAAGCTACATGGACCACGAGATGGGGCGAGAAAGCCGTGAGGCAAGTGTTCTCGATTCAAACAGTCTGGGTACTGGAAGTCTGATTATCCTCTCAAATAAAGTACGAAATCTTCTTTAGTCGTAAAACATAGTTAGTGGTATTATCTACCGGAACCTGGTGTGTAGATATGGAACCAGTGACGGTATGTGCATATTAAATGAAAGGGTTCCAGGAAACCCGACGACTTAGAAAAGAAGAAATCGTAGTCTACATGGGCAATGCTGTAGAGGCAGCAGTTGCAGTGGAGGACATCTTATAGGATTTCATTTTGGGTTATTGCTTTTACGTACCTTTCAAATTAGAAAGAACTTTGTTCTGGATTTCTAATAAATGGATATTTTATTTCTTTTAATCATTCGATGGTTATAAGAAGAAATAATGATATTATCTATTTTGGTACATTAGCTAGCAATATATGAATGATGAATCCTGAGTCCACCACAATGCAACGAACCGTAGTATATAACTCGTTTTACTAATAAGAGATTTCTTTGTTAAATCAATTTTACTTGTGGATTCTTATGCTAAGTCATATTTATTCAAATAAGAAGTTCAAAGGTCGAAAATTGATTGTAAAATCAATTAAGTTGAAGGAGTGGACCTTCCGACCTAAGAATCAAATTTGGAAGATAATACGACTAAGCAATCCTTTATGGATATAAGGTATAAGATCCGGACAAGTATTAGAATTGATTAACTCTGATGTATGCAGATCTTTGTCTACTCAGACAATTAGATACGAGTACTTCATTTTATGATTACTCGAAAAATGGATTAGCATACCTGATGTGCCACAAGAGGAAAGTGTTTTGACAAGTCAATGGACACAAAGCTATTGTGGGGAACCATCATGGTATATCCATTGAACGCTTGCGATCTAATCGCGGAGGCAAGTGCCTGTCTGAGGAATGCATGGCATACTGAACAGAGATTGGGATTTGATCTCAAATGACTACACCATACACTCTTGTGTGGAAATGGTGTGTCGGAAATAAGAAATGGAACTCTTATAGAAATAGTAAAAGCATGAGTTATACGGAACTACCTGTGTTCTATGGATTGTTGGAGTTGTGTACTTAATGTCTAGATTTAAGTAACGGAAACTCCCAATCCATTGCCATTAATCTATTTAATTAAATAAACAATTATTTGCGTTTAATTATTTATAATTAAATATATGCAAATTATAGTCCTGGATTCTATACGTTGTAGTTAGTATGGTGTGTCGGGCCCACACAGAAGATCATACTATCGGTTACTCGTATTTAATCGAACAGTTGCTCACGACCTAGATGGACACGGACCAATCCATCGGTATAGTCGTTGTGTGAGAGAGAAAATGATCTGTCTTGATTATTTTATCACACTTGTACACTTGGTGTATTGAGCGGATCGTTTGAGATTTATCGATTAGGATTGCCGGCGATAATCGATTTAAGTCTCAGTGTATTTTATTCTTAATCCCCGATACTATTGCGGGTGTGTATATTTAATATAAGTGACTTTGATTTTCCAAAGGAATTGACCGGTTTAATTACTGGGTCAATTACCGGTTAAGTTGGGTCGCTATATTTTATATATGACATGCCGTGAATACTTGACGGGAAAGTGTATCCCGTAAGGGTTGATAATATCTCCGAGATGAGTTCATAAGGAATTATTATGTAAACCCTGCAGGTGGATTTAATCCGCATAATAATTAAAGTTGAACGGTACTATTCTCGGATATAAGAGATGAATAAATTAATTAGCAATAAATTAATTTTATTCATGGATATTTAAATCTTAAATACACGGAATAAATAATACTACCGGAGAAATATTATTTGATATAATATGGATAAATATTGGGAGTGCAATTTTATTTATATAGTGGAAAATAAATAAAATTAATATTGATAAGAATTAATGGATTTGGGTTGGACCCAATTTAATTTTCAATATTAGAAGCCCAATATTTAATCTCCTTTTGATCCCCTACGTAGCCTATAAAAGCACTACATGGTCTTCACAATTCATTAACCTAAGATACGCCAATCATAAAGTTCTTGAAGAGTGGAGGAGATCCATGGAGTTCGGTAGATCGTCGTCCACACGACGTCCGGGCTAGTGCAAGGAATACGTGGGAAGATCTCAAGGTCATCAATTGAGTTCTTCGTTTCTCCGTACAACGAGAACAAAGGTAAAATCGTTGAACCCCCTTCGATGATTTTAATGTTTAATTGTCGTGAAAATATCGTGAACCAAGATCCAAGAACGTAACCCAAGACGAGGTCGAACCGGGCGGTGGTGGAGGACCACCGGACCGCCGGCGGCTCGACGACTCGGCTGGACGGGACGTGAGGGGCGTGAGCCTCGGCTGGGCGCCGAGGGCTCGATCGCACGGGCTCGGCCGCGAGCTACGGGTTTTCCCGTAGCGGATTCGCGGGCTGTCCGAGCCCTCCTCGTGCACGATCAGCGGGCTGCTGCGAGCAGCCCCGCACGCACGCACGGGACTCACAGCGGGCTGATGCGAGTTGCCTCGCACGCCCAGCCGCTTGCACGGCGCGATCGCCGCTCGCGCGGGCTGATCGTCGCTCGCGCGGCTGGACCGCCGCTCGCGCGGCGGTGGCTGCTAGGGTTGATCGCTAGCCACGGTTTAGCCGTGGCTGGAGGACGATCAATCGGGACGTGGCTGGGCAGCCCCTTGTGGCTGCTACGGATAGCCGCGAGCCCCACGCGGAGGCTCGACCGAACAGCCTGTGTTCGTTCGCGGTTAGGGTTTGTTTGGTTGGGCTATCCCCGTGGAGGTTCGTGGCGGATTTCCGGCAACCGGGATTTCGTTTGGAGTTGTCGTTCCGCAATTTTAACAACTCCGGATATTCGATCTCCAAAGGATTTCGGTCGGAATTAATTAGATAATTTATTTATTTAAATTTATTAATTCCGGGATATTGATTTCCAACATGGATATGTCTGGAAACAACAGTGCATTCAAATGCGGTTGTAGAATATCCTAGAAGAACAAAAGATGTGTGTTCAATAGTACTATGAACCAGAAGGACGTTATAAGTTCTAACGCCCGGTTCTTAGAGGAAGACTATTAGATGAACCACAAGCCCAAAGTGACGTAATACTTTGAAATGAGAGAGAGAGATTAAGACTTAGAGCCAGCCGAACCGAGTAGCGGTACACCACTAACTGCACCTACTGTTATTACTATTTATACACCGGAATGCCATTGTAGTGGGAGGTTGTTTGACAACCGGAGATATTCATAAGACTAGGAGAGTTTTGAACTATGGACCTAGTATACATGAAATCAATCCCTGGATCTACATGAAGGCGGTACTAGATCTAAATGTGCCTTCTTGGAAAGCAATAAGGATTATTGCTAAGAGGCAAGATCATTTAGAGTACAAGCTTAGTTGATCCATTTATGGATTGAAACAAAGCATTGAGTTCGTGGTACTTGCAAATTGATGAGATAGTCCATTTTATGGATTTATCAAAGCATAGACGAATCAAGTGTATTGGAAACGTGATGGAAAACAAGGTGGTGTTTCTCGGGTTTTATGTAGATAACATTTTATCATTGGCAACAATGTAAAGATGTTGTCAAACATAAAATGATGGTTGTCTAGAAAAATCGATATATGAGATAAAGAAGAAGTTAGAGCATGTTCTTAAGATCTAGGATCTCAAGAAAAGAACATTGTACTTCTCTAGATATCTTATATGATTATGGTTCGTTTTAACATGCAAGATTCCGAGAAAGGTTCGTTACCTTTCAGAAACGGAATGCATCTATCTAAGGATATGTGTTTTGGAACACAAAAGGAGATAGAAGCAATGAAAGCAGTTTCCTACACTTTGAGTGTGGAAAGCTTAATAAATGCAATGTTGGAAACAAGAACCTGATATCGGCTATGCGGTGAGCATAGTGGGAGGATATCAAGGTAATCCTGGAAAGGAATATTCGACTGCTGTAAAAGTACTTTCGAAGTACTATTCTAGACTACGAAGCAGACGAGTTTTTCCTTTGGATTACATTCTCTTAGATTTCTAATCGAATGAGGACCAGTGTAAGTCCATATCAGGCTATGTGTTTCACTATTGAAGGAGAAGGAGTTTTAACATGGAAGAGTGATAAGCACGATGCTTTTCGGACTCTGCCATGAGTAACCAAATAGCGGCCTCAGAGGCAGCGGAAGTTTTGGTATAACTCCGGGATAATCTCTGGGACTTAGATGTGATTCTAAATTTGCCAAAGGCTATGTAAATAGCGGTGCAATGGCAAATGGTAAGAAATCACTGGTCCATAAGTGTAAGATAACACATAGTGCAAGTACCACCTGATACGAGTCATCGTCAAGGGAGACGACGCTGTAGTCACCAGGATAACTTCAGAGCGGCAACCTAGATTGCTCATTCACATAGTACTTCTTGGAAGTACAACTTAAGCACGTGATGAGTATGGGAGTCGGGAGTTTGGAGGAAATGACTAGACCTTAGTACAAGTGGGAGATTGTTGGAGTTGTGTACTTAATGTCTAGATTTAAGTAACGGAGACTCACGATCCATTGCCACTAATCTATTTAATTAAATAAACAATTATTTGCGTTTAATTATTTATAATTAAATATATGAAAATCATAGTCCTGGATTTTATACGTTGTAGTTAGTATGGTGCAAGCATGGGCGCACAGAAGATCATACTATCGGTTACTCGTATTTAATCGAACAGTTGCTCACGACCTAGATGGACACGGACCAATCCATCGGTATAGTCGTTGTGTGAGAGAGAAAATAATTTATCTTAATTATTTTATCACACTTGTACACTTGGTGTATTGAGCGGATCTGCTTGAGATTTATCGATTAGGATTGCCTTGAATAATCGATTTAAATCTCAGTGTATTTTATTCTTAATCCCCGATACTATTGCGGGTGTGTATATTTAATATAAGTGACTTTGATTTTCCAAAGGAATTAACCGGTTTAATTACTGGGTCAATTACCGGTTAAGTTGGGTCACTATATTTTATATATGACATGCCGTGAATACTTGACGGGAAAGTGTATCCCGTAAGGGTTGATAATATCCCCGAGATGAGTTCATAAGGAATTATTATGTAAACACTGCAGGTGGATTTGTTCCGCATAATAATTAAGGTTGAATGGTACTAGTCTCGGATATAAGAGATGAATAAATTAATTAGCAATAAATTAATTTTATTCATGGATATTTATATCTTAAATACACGGAATAAATAATACTACCGGAGAAATATTATTTGATATAATATGGTTTTATATTGGGAGTGCAATTAATTTATATAGTGGAAAATAAATTAATTAATATTGATAAGGATTAATGGACTTGAGCATTGGGATCAATTTAATCTTCAATATTAGAAGCCCAATATTCCACCTCCTTAAGATCCCCTACGTAGCCTATAAAAGCACTACATGGTCTTCTCTATTCTCATAACTTGAAGATCACAATTCTAGAGAGAGAAAGTAGAGAGGGAGATCCATGGAGTTCGGAAGATCGTCTCCCATCCGACGTTCGAGCTAGTGCAAGGAATACGTGGGAAGATCTCAAGGTCATCGATTGATCTCGTTTCTCCGAACAACGAATCGAAGGTAAAATCGTTAAACACCCTTGATGATTTTATTCGATTATTTATTGAAAATACCGTAGAACCAAGATCCGAGGACGAACCCCGGAACGAGGTCGAACCGGGCGGTGGTGGCGAAGCCACCGGACCGCCGCGGCTCGAGGACCCCGTGGGGATCGAACCAAGAGCACCCCGGCTGGACGCCGGGGATGCGTGATCGAGGAGAACCCCGGCTGGACGCCGGGGTGCGATCGAACCCTAGGTTCGATCGCGGGGTGGCGGCTGGTGCCGCCGCGGCTCGCTGGGCGAGCTGCCCCCCTCCCCGACGGCGGTGAGTCGCCGGACTCACCGCGGGGCTGCCGTTGCAGCCCAGCTGATCGATCGCACGGCGCGATCGATCCATCGATCGCGTGAACCCCGTCTCGCGGGGGTTCGGCTGGGGGCGGGCTGCGTGCCTTCGGGTGCGTGGTCTCCAAAGGCCGGACTCCGGCGGATGAGTCGGCGTTCATGTGATCTCCGGCGAAGGGTTTGATCGGGTTATTGGTTTCCGCAAATTTAAATAACCCGGGATATCGAATTCCAACAGCTGATAAGTTGGAGTCACGTTCAGATATTCGGTTGTTTATAGGATATCCTAGAGGAACGAAAGGTGGTCTATTTTATAGTCCTAAGGACCAGAAGATCGTTGTTAGCACCAACGCTCGGTTCTTGGAAGAGGATTATATAATGGACCACAAGCCCAATAGTGAGATAATACTCAACGAAATGAGAGGGAACGATCAAGGCTTAGATCCAACCCAACCGGGTGATACGCCACCACAATCTGCACCTGTAGTTACTGAGGTTACACCGGAGCGTTGTCGTAGTGGGAGGGTTGTTCGACAACCCGACAGGTTTATGTTTATAGGTGAGTCTTCCGACTTGTTACCTGGAGAACATGAAGCTGATCCCTGGACCTACGACGAGGCGCTTAAAGATCAAGATGCTCAATCTTGGCAAAAGGCGATGAAATCTGAGATTGATCCTATGGATTCGAATCAGGTCTGGGATCTTGTAGCACCGCCCAAAGGTGTAAAAGCCATTGGTTGCAAGTGGGTGCACAAGAGGAAAAGAGGATCTGACGGGAAGGTGGAAACCTTCAAGGCTAGGCATTTTGCGAAAGGGTACACTCAGAAAGAAGGGATCGATTATGAGGAAACCTTTTCACCAGTAGCTATGCTAAAGTCGATCCGGATTCTTTTGTCTATAGCATCTCATATGGATTATGAGGTGTGGCAAATGGACGTCAAGATCGCATTCTTGAATGGGAATCTTGACGAGACCATTTATATGAGACAGCCAGAGGGTTTCATCGAGAAAGGCCAAGAGCATCTAGTGTGTAAGCTAAAGCGATCCATTTATAGATTGAAGCAAGCTCCTAGATCTTGGAACATGCGGTTTGATGAGGTTATCCAGTCTTATGGATTCATTCAAAGCATGGACGAGTCGTGTGTATACCGTAGAAGTGACGGAAACAGCGTGGCGTTTCTCGTGCTTTATGTAGACGACATTCTTCTAATTGGCAACAATGTGAAGATGTTGTCGGACATAAAGGGATGGTTGTCCAAGCAATTCGATATGAAAGACTTAGGACAAGTAGGGCATGTTCTTGGGATCAAGGTTATACGGGATCGCCAGAAAAGAACATTGAGCTTGTCCCAGGCTTCATACATTGATACGATTCTAGCTCGTTTCAACATGCAGAATTCCAAGAGAGGTTCTCAACCTTTCTGCCATGGAATTCATCTATCTAAGGATATGTGTCCCAAGACACAAAAGGAGATAGATTACATGAAGACGATTCCTTATGCTTCGGCAGTGGGTAGTCTAATGTATGCTATGTTGTGCACGAGACCTGATATCTGCTATGCCGTGGGCATGGTAGCTAGATATCAGAGTAACCCTGGACAGGGTCACTGGACTGCTGTAAAGAACATACTTAAGTACCTGCGAAGGACTAGGAATTATGTTCCGAGTTACAAAGCGTCTGAATTGATTCCTATGGGTTACACAGAATCGGATTTCCAATCTGATAAGGAACAGCGAAAGTCTACATCAGGCTATGTGTTCACATTGGGAGGTGGAGCAGTTTCATGGAGGAGTGTTAAGCAGAAATGCATTTCGGACTCTACAATGGAAGCCGAATATGTAGCAGCCTCTGAGGCAGCTAAAAAATCGGTGTGGCTCCGGAACTTCATCGTGGACTTAGATTCGATTCCTGATTTGCCTAGAGCTATCACAATTTATTGTGAAAATAGCGGTGCAGTGGCAAATGCGAAGGAACCACGAGCCCACAATGCGAGTAAACACATAGATCGCAAGTACCACCTGATTAGAGACATCGTCAGGAGAGGCGATGCGGTTGTCACCAAGATTGCATTAGCGGATAACCTGGCAGACCCCTTTACGAAGGCACTTCCAGCGGAAGCGTTCAAGAGACACGTGAAGGGGATGGGTATCGGATGTATGGGAGAGGGCAACTAGACTTTTAGTATAAGTGGGAGATTGATGGAGTTATATTCTAAATGTCTAGTTTAGTGACAATATGGAACTCCTTATCTGTGTTTTATTATCTATTAATCAAACAGTCTGCATTTTGTTAATATACACTCTATGCCATAGTCCTAGATATATACGTTGTAGACAGTATGGCGTGAGGAGACACGCGGAAGATCATACTGTCGGTTACTCGTATACTATCGAACAGTAGCTCACGACTTAGATGGACAGGGACAATCCATCGGTACGTCGTAGTGTGACTGGTAGATAGTCGGTCTTGACTATCATGTTACACTCGTACACTTGGTGTATTGAGCAGAACCACGGGAGGGCGTTCGATTTATACTAATCGAAGTAATCGAACTAGACCTCAGATATTACGGATATACGAATTCCTAATCCCTATATAATTATAGGTGCGTGTGTCCAATTCTCGGTTCTTTATCTTACCAATGAGTGAGACTAATTGATTAGTCGAGATCCTCGGTAAATTGGGAATCGTAATTGTATGCACGGCATGCTATAGATTATAGACAGGAAACCGTGTCCCGTTTATCGGGTTGGTGACGTCCCCGAGATGAGCTCATAAAGTTTATCATGTAAACCCTGCAGGTGGATTTGTTCCACATGATAATAAGGATGAGTGGTACTAGTCTCGGATAATAAGAGACGAATTAATTTAATTATTAGTAATTAAATAAATTCGTGGACGTTCGATATCTTAAACACGGGGAAAGTCGTATATGTAATTTCGGCGGAATTATTATTGTTGAAATAATATTAAATTAATTTCGGGAATTCAATTATTATTTTTTAGTGGAGTGAATAATAATTAAAATTGAAATCGATTAATTAAGGAATTGCTTTTACGTATTCCAAGTTAATTAATATTTCAATTTAGCCCTTAATTAATTTAACCTTAGGTCCCTAACGTAACTCTATTTAAACCCCCCCTTTCCCTCTCCTAAAACCTACAGTTCGCCGCTTTTCTATTTTGCTGAGAAAAACAATTGTTAACGTCTCTGTAAAATAAAAATAGTTAGCGCAAATATTTTTCTCTCATCAGAGAAAAGAAATATTAACGCTGGTTTTGAGAAAGGAGAGAGCAGATAAGGACGTACCCAGCGGATCGTTGCCCACACAACGGCTGGAGTCGGGAAGAGTCATACGTTATAAGCTCTAAGGTCTCAACCATCGACCGATAAGGTATGAGATCGGATCTCTATTCCGCAATTTCATTCGATCTCATTTTCTCGTTAATCATACATGAACGTAGATCGGGTTCCGGGGTCTTGGATCGTATTCCTCGACTACTGGGGGTTCTAGGACCTCCGGATCGGTAGTCGGAAGAGGAAAAACGATCGGAAACGAGCTCGGAACAGCAGGTCGCGCTGCTGTTCGCGCTGCTGAAGGGCAAAACGGCGACCGCCGTTTCGCTGTTTTTCGGGCAGCCCACACCGGCTCACGCGGTTGTCCTTCGGGGCAATGGCTGGGCGTGAATCGGGGCACGGGCTGTGCACGTGAACGAAGTAACGGACCTGGAGGTCGACTGGGATCGTTCGGATGTTCGAGCGATCGAACGAACGCATCCCGGGTAGTCGATTTCCAACAAACTCCATTCAATAGATAAACACACCGAGAGTACAAATCAAAACACAAATATTCTGAGGACACAATTCGAGTTATCGATATTCCTCCCGTCTTTCCTTTCTTTTAGTGCTTAAGAATTCCCTCTGTTTCTTGTTCGTCAGATTCAATATCGTGTGCTTCGATACTGTCTTATTTGCTGTTTTATCTTGGGAGACATTTGCCTGTGATTCCGTAAAGCACTAATACGGGGCAAATTCGTCGTAAGGACAGAGAGCCATCTCTCGACTCAGCAGTGTATTATTCGAAATACAGAAATAAACCCAACAATCTTAAGAAGAATTTTTTATGTTGTTTCTGTATTGTTGAATATTCGAGATGATGAGTTCAAAATGACGTTCATGAAATGTGGGGAGAAACGAGAAAAAAAAATTGTGTTATTCTATATAACAAATCTCAAGATACTTGACAGGAGATTTCCCTTCTTCTTCTGGGATGATTCTGTTGAGTTTTGAACTCTGGCGACATTCCGCTAGATCTAGTACTCAGCCTTCTTCTACTGGGTTTAGATCTGAGCCGACGGTTCAAGTCTCTTTAATGAAAAAGATGACTGAGGACAAACGAAAATCGTAATGATTTTATGTGGCCAAAAGAGGTTCATATTAAGAAAGTTCGTAGACTTAAAAAAAAATTATGAACTCTGAATCTGTGATAAGTAAATCAAGATTAAGCCAGAATTTGTGGGGCGAATTGAAGTCATACTCACTTCGATCACAATGTTAATAGAATTTGGTCCTAAAACTGTGGATTGCATATTAATTGAATATGTCAATAACAGTAGTTTATATTGATTCTTATGTTGTAAGTTTGCGATATTAGATATCCATTTGGATACAATTATTATATTCAGAGATGTTAAATTCTTTGAACATGTCTATCCTCGAAAAGAGAAGAAAGGTTTAATTTCTATTAAATGAAATAATGAAACGGCTAGTAGTTCGGATGTATGTAATTCAAAATCTATTGATTCTAATCAGAAGGGTACCGAAACTTCTGAAAATGAAAATAGATGGAATACAAGAACTGAAAAGGCTAAAACCTTTAGCTTATATTTTCTGACCTATTTCGTAGAAAATGATTAATGGTAAACCAAAGGGTTCTCAATTAATGAGTGCGATAAATGTATATACGTGAAAGGAAACATGATTTCACTAGTATTGAAAATGGTTTGCCTTTACGTAGTTAACAATCTCATTAATGTGAGTAACGTATACTTAATCTTGGAATACAAAAATATGTTGAAATGTTCGACATAAAAAAAAATATATATATGGGTGTAGAAGATATCATATTGGAAATAAAAATTTCTAAGACGTCTGAAGGACTGGTGTTGTCTCAATCTCATTACATTGGAGATGTATTGGAGAAATGAGACATAATTGATAGTTCACCTATAATCACCGATGGATAGAAATCATTATAATGATAAAATCATGGTGAACCCATATAAGAAAGTAAGTACGTACAAATCATTGGCAGTGTAATGAATATTACAGACTGCATGTTGGAGTAGTATACTTAATGTCTAGATTTGAGTATTCTGAACTCCATGTACACTATCATTTATCTATTGAAATAAACATTCATTTGCTTTTAATTGTTGTTAATTAAATATATGCAAATTATAGTCCTAGATTATATACGTTGTAGTTAGTATTGTTGGAAATCGACTATCCGGGACACGTCCGTTCGAACTCTCGAACATCCGGACGTCCCCAATCAACTTCTGGAGGTCACCTCCGAACAGCCATGGCCACCCGCCCATCAGATCGCGCGTCCGCCGCAGCCGAAACCGCGGCTCACAATCTGCCCAGAGCAGGCGACCGCCTGCCACCCAGGCGACCGCTCCCGCACCCGCGCAAGCGGGCGCTTGCTGCCCAAGCGGTCGCTCGCGACCCAGCGCGAGCGGGCGCCTGCCACCCAGGCGGGCGCTTGCCTGGTCTGAACAGCAGCGCGATGCTGCTGTTCCGGGCTGTTTCCGATCCGTTTTTCTCCGTCCGGCCACCGATCCGGCGGTCCTCAACCGCCCAGAAGCCGGAGAAAATATACCTTGACCCCCGATTACCAATCGATGGTCCGTTGTATTATTACGTACGAGAAGAATCGAAAAAAAATGCGGAATAGGGTTTTCGATTCTTTACCTTTGATGCGTGATTCGGAGAAGCCGAATAGGCGAACACCCTGAGATCTTCTAGTGTGTATCCTAGCCCTCGACACCGGACGTTGTGTGGGCAACGATCTACCGGGATCTTCTCTTCTTCTTCTTCTCCTTTCTCTCTTGAACCCACGGTGAGAATTTTATTCTGTCTCTTAGAAATATATTTGCGCTAACAAATTAATTTCTACAGAATTATTACTGCGCTAATCTAAATTAATTAAACAGAGAAATAAAATAATTGCGCTAGCTTTTATTTTTCTCTGCAGAATTAATTATAGCGGCTTAGGTTAGGAGAAGAGAGATTGAGGCCTATATATAGGCCACACTAGGGACCTTAGGACAATTAATTAATTAGACTAAATTGTAATTTAATTAAACCGGTGTCCTTAAAAGAAAACCTTTAATTAAATCCAATTTTAATTATAATTAATTCCACTATAAAATTATAATTGAATTCCCAATTAATTAATCTATATTATTTTACCAATAATATTTCCGCCGAAATTACATATATGATTTTCCCCGTGTTTAAGATATCGCATGTCCATGAATTAATTAATTACTAATAATTAAATTAATTCATTTCTTATTATCCGAGACTAGTACCACTCATCCTTATTATCATATGGAACGAATCCACCTGCAGGGTTTACATGATAAAATTTATGAGCTCATCTCGGGGACATCATCAACCCAATAAATGGGACACGTTTTCCTGTCTATAATCTACAACATGCCGTGTGTACAATTCCGATTCCCAATATACCGAGGATCTCGACTAATCAATTAGTCTCACTCATTGGCACATTAAACAATCGAGCATTGGACACACACACCTATAATTATATAGGGATTAGGAACTCATATATCCGTAATATCTGAGGTCTAGTTCGATTACTCCGATTAGTATAAATCGAACGCCCTCCCGTGGTCCTGCTCAATACACCAAGTGTACGAGTGTAACATGATAGTCAAGACCGACTATCTACCAGTCACACTACGACGTACCGATGGATTGTCCCTGTCCATCTAAGTCGTGAGCTACTGTTTGATAGTATACTAGTAACCGATAGTATGATCTTCCGCGTTTCTCCTCACGCCATACTATCTACAACGTATACATCAAGGACTATTGCATTAAATGCAATCATGTTGGAATTATGTATAGACTAAGGCATAGATAAGGAGTTCCGTATTTGCACTAAACTAGACATTTAGAATACAACTCCATCAATCTCCCACTTATACTAAAAGTCTAGTCGCCCTCTCCCAAACATCAGATTCCCATAACCTTATCACGCCTATCCAACGCTTTCGCTGGAAGAGCCTCTGTGAACGTTTTACCAGGTAATCCTCTCGATGCTATCTAGGTGACAACTGTATCGTCTTACTAGACGATCTCTCGAATCAGGTGGTACTTGCGCTCTACGTGTTATCTCCCACTGTGGACTCGTGGCATTTCAAGTTTTCCAATACACCGCTATTCAAAATAGCTTTGGGTAAACTAGAAACCACATCTAAGTACCTCAGGAAGTTCTGGAGCCACACTGACCTTTTAACTGCCTTAGAGGCCGTTATCCTTTCAGCTTCAATGGTAGAGTCCGTAATGCATCGCTGCTTTACACTCTTCCATGTGACTGCTCCACTTTACAGTGAGAACACATAGCCTGACTTCGACTTTCGACTATCCCTGTTTGTTGGAAATCCAATTCTATGTAATCCAAAGGAAACAACTTGACTGTTTTGTAACATAGAACATATTATCTTAGTCCTTTACAGGTGCCTAAATATGTTCTTTACATCAGTCGAGTGATCCTTTCCAGGATTACTATAATATCTCACCACCATGCCCACGGCATAGTAGATATCAGTCTCGTGCGCAGCATTGCATATATTAAGCTTCCCACCGTAAAGGTGTAGGGAACTGCTTACTTTTTCATTTATCTCCTTATTGTGTCAGACACAAAACTTTAGATAAATTATTCCACATCTAAAAGGTGAAAACCTTTCTTGGAATTCTGCATGCTGAAACGAGCAAGAATTTTATGTATGAGGCTTGGGATAAGTACTATGTTCTTTTCTGGCGATCCCTTATAACTTTGATGCCAAGAACATGCCTAACTTATCCTAAGTCTTTCCTATCGAATTGCTCGGACAACCATCCCTTTATGTCTGATAACATTTTCATATTGTTGCCAATTAGAAGAATGTTGTCTACACAAAGAATGAGAAAACACCACAACATATTTTCCATCACCTTTTTTTTGTTACACACAGGATCCAAACATGCCTTGATTGAATCCATAAAATGGATTTTCTCATAGATCCGCATGTGTCCAAGATCTTGAAGCTTCCTTCAATCCAAAGATCGATTAAGCTTGCTTACAAAATGCTCTCGGCTCTCTTTGATGAATCCCTCTGGATGTCCCATACAGATGGTCCCGTCAAGACTTCCATTTAGGAAATCCGTCTTGACTTCCATCTTTGAATCCAAAGATTCAATTTCAGATTTCATCGCCTTTTGCCAAGACTGAGCATCTTGATCTTTCAGCGTCTCGTCATAGGTCCAGGGTTCGGCTTCATGTTCTCCAGGTAACAAGTCCGAAGACTCACCTATAAACATGAACCTATCAGGTTGTCTAACAACCCTCCCACTATGACGACGCTCCGGTGTATCTTTAGTGACTAAAGATTATAGTAGTGAACTACTTAGTTAGGCTGGTTCTAAGTTTTGATCAGTCCCTCTAAGCACATTAAGTATTACTCTACTCTTGGGCTTGTGATCTTGCATATATAGTCCATGTCTAAGAACCGAACGTTGATGCAATCAACGAACATCTGGTCCTTTGGACTATATTACATATCTCAATTCGTTTTCTTAGGGTATCCTATAAACAGCCGAATATCTGTACAAGTTTCCATAGGAATCAAGTTCAGGATAAACGCTGATGTTTCCAAGGCATATCCCAAAACCGAATTAGGTAACTCCGAATAACTCATTTTCTACTTTCCCATATCTATAAGAGTCCTATTCCTTCTTTATGACACATCATTTTGCCGAGGCATGAATGGTGTAGTCAATTGGGAGTTAATCCCATTTTCTGATTAGTATGCCTTGACTCCTTAAAGAGGTTCACATACATCAGAGCGAATCAACTCTAGTACTTTCTTGGATCTATGCCCTTTAACCGTAAAGGGTTGCCTGGTCATTCAAACTTCCAAGTATGATTCGAAGGTTGGAAAGTCCTTTCCTTCAACCTAGCTGAGTAGTCCATCAGCTTTCACCCTTTGAATCGTACTCAAGTTAAAATGATCTAGCCTAAGATTCCATAAGTACATTTGATTCATCCTAGAAGGATCTTTACTCTTATTAGGGTTTGACAATGTGTTATTTGCTCCTGTGTGTTGCATCGTGGAAGAATATGGATTTAGTATTAAATTGTCTATCAATGTACCAGAATGGATAACAACCCCGTTTCCTACTCTGAAAAGTACGAAACTGTCCAAAGAAACGGAATATCCATTCTAAGCCAATTTAGAAATCCGAAATGAAATTTCTTTCTAAATGCCGGCACATAAAGACAATTTATTAGAACTAAAGTCCTACCGTTAAAAACATTTAACATCTCCCACTGCAACCGTTGTTACCTTAACAGTATTGCCCATGTAGGTTATTACTTCTTCCTTTCTAAGTCTCCAGGTTTCCTGGAACCCCCGCATTTAAGTGCTGACATGATTAGTGGTTACCGTATCCACACACCAGGTACTGGTAGATAACACCACTAAACATGTTTCGGTGACTAAGGAAGAGTCAACTTCTTGGTGCTTGAGAGGACAATTAAAACTCCCAGTATCCAGACTGCTTAAAACGGAAGCACTTTCCCCTTGGGCTTGCTTGTCCCATTCTGTGGTCCAGATATATTAGGGCCACTGGGTTTCCGTATTTGCTTCTTCTTCCTTTTGCCGCCCGAAGGCCTAGGAAGAGCCGATTTCTCAGCCACAAAAGCTTGAGAGCCCTTAAAGATTCCCTCAGCCGCTTGAAGTTCAATCAGGAGTTCCGTCAATGAATAAGACCTCTTATTCATGTCATAGTTCTGGCGGAACTTCTCAAAACTTCTCGGCAGAGACTGGAGCACAATATCAACTTGGGTTACCCCATTGATAATTTCTCCCAGAATCTCTATCTCATTATGATAGCCCATCATTCTAAGAACGTGATTCCTCACGGCGTTCTTTCCGACATGATAGCCGTCATGAGTTGCCTCATTGCATTTTGCCCGGCTGCCCTGTCCTGATAACCAAAAAGCTCCTTGAGGTTAAGCATCATATCATAGGTAATGGTCATGGCTTGATCCTGATGTCGCAGCACATTTTGCCATGAAAGCCATAATGTAGCTCCGCGTCATCTCACAGCCTTGATCCATTTCCAATGAGCTTCCTTTCCTCAGTAGTGGAAGCATCATTTGGTTCAGCAGGTCCATTGACTTGGAGTACATATTTGTACTCCTCTGCAGTTAGGATAATGTCCATGTTTCTTCTTTAATCCATACAAACAGGTTCAGTGAGTTTGTTGACTTTTAATGGGAATAATACCACATAAAACATACAATGAGTTTAATTCGATATCATTTCCCTCAAATAATATCATTAAACTACCAATCATTTCCAAAATCCCATCAGACTAGCATGCCACGTTCTTGTGGACGTATACTAATCCAAACGATTTTATAATTGGATTTTTACTTCGGTCGTACATCATTATAGCAGTGACTCCGATGGGGAGGATACTATAAAGCGTACCTAAGTGTATACCATTTCTCAGTAATAAGTCCACCGCTCGGGAACTACATGCCCACCGCAAGCCACGTTCATGTGGACGTTTACGTTGACATGCGGTCCTACACGACTTTCTATAACTGTCGAGCCTCAATTAATCCTAAAGTTCCGTTCCCATCTAGCAAGCCACGTTAGTGTGGACGTTTACTAAAACAAACTACTTTATTAATTGAAACCCATTTATTTAAATGTCATAGAGTCTCAATTAACCCAAAGTACCGTTTCCATTTAGCAAGCCACGATAGTGTGGACGTTTACTAAAACAAACAACTTTGTTAATTGACTCTTACATTTATTAAATTTCACAATTTTATTATTCAAAGCTTGATATCTCGTAAGTGAAACTCGAAGTTTCTAACCAGTGATCAATCATGCAATTGAGCCCTATCTCTCACTAGGTGAGGGAGCCAACCAGACAATCGATCTAGTCATCGAATGACTCAAATGTCTCTAATCTGTGTCATCGACATAAGCAAGCGCTTTGGCTCCATTCCACTCCCCGGGGTGAGAATGAGTCGAGTTGAACTTAGTCTTTGAAAGACAGATTAGGCACTTGCTTTTGAAAAAATATAATTGTTCGATTATTATAAGTGGAATTTAATTCGAATTTTGATCTAGTGATATCCGGGTATCGACTCGTAAGTCAATACACATCACCATCAAAACAGAGAATGGAGACCGCGGGATTGTTTCCAATCCCTCTCCCACTTAGTATTTTACGATAAGGGATAACATGCATCAAATAATTAAGCATAATAAAAATCACGTAAATCACATAAAAAGCAATTAACGTGGCCCCTATTATTATGGCCTTAAGTATTCTCCAATGCATGTCTCTTGGAACTTCATCTCGTTGCTCGTCTCGATCTCGGTCCACCACCGACTCGCTCGAGGGTCAAGAGATGAACTCCTCCCACTGGAGCCTCGTCTCGAGCCTCGTTGAGTCGTCCGTGGGGTCGAACGAACCCCAGCCCCGCTGCTGCCCGTCGCGAACAAGGGGTGTGTTCGATGGCTGCCCGTTGCCTGTTCGCCCTCCTCGATCCCCGTTTCTCCGGGTTTTGGTCTCGTCTCGATCCACCAAAATTAGTAAGAAAAATTACAAGAATAAACTTACTAAAACCGGCATCGATCCTATACAAGGTGATCGACCCTATACATGTCCCGGATACAACGAAAAATAAATGAACCTAACGACTCAACCCGTCGTTTTTATCTATTACAAACAAGCAACGTTTTCCAAAATCAAACAATCTCGACAAGCCCGAGAGTTTAACAAACCACAACAAAATTATCATACAACATCCCATAATGTTGGCCATAATAATCGGGTTCATCCTGCATCACAAAACGTACGAACAGTACAACAAACAGATAAACCGGCTCTGATACCAATTGTTGGAAATCGACTATCCGGGACACGTCCGTTTGAACTCTCGAACATCCGGACGTCCCCAATCAACTTCTGGAGGTCACCTCCGAACAGCCATGGCCACCCGCCCATCAGATCGCGCGTCCGCCGCAGCCGAAACCGCGGCTCACAATCTGCCCAGAGCAGGCGACCGCCTGCCACCCAGGCGACCGCTCCCGCACCCGCGCAAGCGGGCGCTTGCTTCCCAAGCGGTCGCTCGCGACCCAGCGCGAGCGGGCGCCTGCCACCCAGGCGGGCGCTTGCCTGGTCCGTACAGCAGCGCGATGCTGCTGTTCCGGGCTGTTTCCGATCCGTTTTTCTCCGTCCGGCCACCGATCCGGCGGTCCTCAACCGCCCAGAAGCCGGAGAAAATATACCTTGACCCCCGATTACCAATCGATGGTCCTTTTTATTATTACGTACGAGAAGAATCGAAAAAAAAATGCGGAATAGGGTTTTCGATTCTTTACCTTTGATGAGTGATTCGGAGAAGCCGAATAAGCGAACACCCTGAGATCTTCTAGTGTGTATCCTAGCCCTCGACACCGGACGTTGTGTGGGCAACGATCTACCGGGATCTTCTCTTCTTCTTCTTCTCCTTTCTCTCTTGAACCCACGGTGAGAATTTTATTCTGTCTCTTAGAAATATATTTGCGCTAACAAATTAATTTCTATAGAATTATTACTGCGCTAATTTAAATTAATTAAACAGAGAAATAAAATAATTGCGCTAGCTTTTATTTTTCTCTGCAGAATTAATTATAGCGGCTTAGGTTAGGAGAAGAGAGATTGAGGCCTATATATAGGCCACACTAGGGACCTTAGGACAATTAATTAATTAGGCTAAATTGTAATTTAATTAAACCGGTGTCCTTAAAAGAAAACCTTTAATTAAATCCAATTTTAATTATAATTAATTCCACTATAAAATTATAATTGAATTCCCAATTAATTAATCTATATTATTTTACCAATAATATTTTCGCCGAAATTACATATATGATTTTCCCCGTGTTTAAGATATCGCATGTCCATGAATTAATTAATTACTAATAATTAAATTAATTCATTTCTTATTATCCGAGACTAGTACCACTCATCCTTATTATCATGTGGAACGAATCCACCTGCAGGGTTCACATGATAAACTTTATGAGCTCATCTCGGGGACATCATCAACCCAATAAATGGGACACGGTTTCCTGTCTATAATCTACAGCATGCCGTGTGTACAATTCCGATTCCCAATATACCGAGGATCTCGACTAATTAATTAGTCTCACTCATTGGCACATTAAAGAATCGAGCATTGGACACACGCACCTATAATTATATAGGGATTAGGAACTCATATATCCGTAATATCTGAGGTCTAGTTCGATTACTCCGATTAGTATAAATCGAACGCCCTCCCGTGGTCCTGCTCAATACACCAAGTGTACGAGTGTAACATGATAGTCAAGACCGACTATCTATCAGTCACACTACGACGTACCGATGGATTGTCCCTGTCCATCTAAGTCGTGAGCTACTGTTCGATAGTATACGAGTAACCGATAGTATGATCTTCCGCGTTTCTCCTCACGCCATACTATCTACAACGTATACATCAAGGACTATTGCATTAAATGCAATCATGTTGGAATTATGTATAGACTAAGGCATAGATAAGGAGTTCCGTATTTGCACTAAACTAGACATTTAGAATACAACTCCATCAAGTATGGTGTGCGCCGTCACACAGAAGATCATACTATCGGTTACTCGTATTTAATCGAACAGTTGCTCACGACCTAGATGGACACGGACCAATCCACCGGTATAGTCGTTGTGTGAGAGAGAAAATAATTTGTCTTAATTATTTTATCACACTTGTACACTTGGTGTATTGGGCGGATCGCTTGAGATTTATCAATTAGGATTGCTCTGTGATAATTGATTTAAGTCTCAGAGTATTTTATTCTTAATCCCCGAAACAATTGCGGGTGTGTATATTTAATATAAGTGACTTTGATTTTCCAAAGGAATTAACCGATTTAATTATTGGGTTAATTACCGGTTAAGTTGGGTCACTATATTTTATATATGGCATGCCGTGAATTCTTGACGGGACAGTGTATCCCGGAAGGGTTGATAATATCCCCGAGATGAGCTCATAAGGATTTATTATGTAAACCTCGCGAGTGGATTTGTTCCCGCATAATAAATAAGGTTGAGTGGTACTATTCTCGGATATAAGAGATGAATAAATTTACTAAGCAATAAATAAATTTTATTCATGGATATTTAAATCTTAAATATACGGAATAAATAATACTAACCGGAGAAATATTATTTGATATAATATGGTTTAATATTGGGAGTGCAATTAATTTATATAGTGGAAAATAAATTAATTAATATTAATGGGATTAATAGATTTGGGTTGGGCTCAATTTAATCATTAATATTGGAAGCCCAATATTCCACCTCCTTTAGATCCCCTACGTAGCCTATAAAAGCACTACATGGTCTTCACAATAAGACAAGACAAGATAATCATACTTGATTAGTCTAGAGAGTTTGTGAAGGAGATCCATAAGCTTGGAGGATCGTCGCCCACCCGACGTTCAAGCTAGTGCAAGGAATACGTGGGAAGTTCTCGAGGTCATCGATTGATTTCGTTTCTCCGAACAACGAATCGAAGGTATAAAATCTAAACGCCCTTGATTTTATTTGATTTGGATTATCGTGAAATACCGTAGAACACAAGATCCAAAGATCGAACCCCGGATTAGACGAACGATCACGCGGTGGTGGTGAAACCACCGGACCTCGAAGGATCTCCCGCCTAGGGTTTCGGCGCGCGCGGAGGAGAGACCCGCGGCTGGGCCGCGGGCGTGCGATCGATCTCACGATCGATTGCTGGGGGCGCGGGCGGGTGCCGCACCCCACCCCACCTCAACGGTGGGAACCTCCCAAGCGGCGTCGAGTCGCCGGACTCACCGCGGGGGCTGCTGGGCAGCCCACCCCAACCGATCGCACGGCGCGATCGGCGATCGCGTGAACCCCGCGACGTGGGGGTTCGGTTGGGGGCGATCGCGCGCCTTCGGGCGTGTGGTCTCCTCGGCTGGACTCTGGCGCGTTCGTCGGTGTTCGTGTGATCTCCGGCGAAGGGTTTTTGATCGGGCTATGGTTTCCGCAAATTTTAATAGCCCGAGATATCGAATTCCAACAATTGGTATCAGAGCGTGGTTTACGTTCGCGGTATTTTCGATAAAATTGTTCTACCTTGCAGGGTTCCGACTATTATGGCTTAGTTAATTAATTCGTTAATTTATTTTGTCATATTTATGTTGGATTATTAAACTCTCGGACATGTCGAGATTCGTTTTTTGGTGGTGAATGCTTTTAAGATTGGAATTCGATATCCCGGGCTATTAAAATTTGCGGAAACAATAACCCGATCAAAAACCTTCGCCGGAGATCACACGAACACCGTCGCACGCGCCGGAGCAAGACCGAACGCACGATATGGCCAAGCCATGCACGCACGCCCAGCCGAGCCCCGTGGCTAGGGTTTCACGCGATCGAGGGATCGATCGTTGTACGCGATCGATCGGGGTGGGGCTGCCCAGCAGCCCCCCCGCGGCGAGTCCGGCGACTCGCCGCCGCCTGGAGGTGAGCCACCTTCACGGTGGGGAGGGGCGGCACCAGCCCGCGCCCTCCGCGATCGATCCAAGTGATCAATCGCATGCCCTCTGCCCAGCCGAGGGTTCGACCCTCTCGCCCCATCCGAAACCCTAGGGGCGATCGCCGTGGTCCGGCGATCCTAGATCGCCACCACGCGTTCGTCCTCTAATCCGGGGTTCGATCCTTGGATCTTGTTTTTCGATAATTGATTTCAATATGCATGAATTAAATAGCGAAATTATTTAATTCACCTTTCGATTCGTTGTGCGGAGAAACGAGATCTTATGATGACCTTGAGATCTTCCCACGTATTCCTTGCACTAGCTTGAACGTCGGGTGGGCGATGATCTTCCGAACTTCATGGATCTCCCTCTCTTCTTTCTCTCTCTAAAATTGTGATCTTCAAGTTATGAGAATAGAGAAGACCATGTAGTGCTTTTATAGGCTACATAGAGGATCTTAAGGAGGTGGAATATTGGGCTTCCAATATTAATGATTAAATTGAGCCCAAACCCAAATCTATTAATCCATTAATATTAATTAATTCTATTTTCCACTGTATAAAATTAATTGCACTCCCAATATTAAACCATATTATATCAAATAATATTTTCTCCGGTAGTATTATTTATTCCGTGTATTTAAGATATAAATATCCATGAATAAAATTAATTTATTGCTAATTAATTTATTAATCTCTTATATCCGAGAATAGTACCATTCAACCTTAATTATTATGCGGAACAAATCCACCTGCAGGGTTTACATAATAATTCCTTATGAACTCATCTCGGGGATATTATCAACCCTTCCGGGATACACTTTCCCGTCAAGTATTCACGGCATGTCATATATAAAATATAGCGACCCAACTTAACCGGTAATTGACCCAGTAATTAAACCGGTCAATTCCTTTGGAAAATCAAAGTCACTTATATTAAATATACACACCCGCAATAGTATCGGGGATTAAGAATAAAATACACTGAGATTTGAATCGATTATCCAAGGAAATCCTAATCGATAAATCTCAAGCGATCCGCCCAATACACCAAGTGTACAAGTATGATAAAATAATCAAGACAGATTATTTTCTCCCTCATACAATGACTATACCGATGGATTGGTCCGTGTACATCTAGGTCGTGAGCAACTGTTCGATTAAATACGAGTAACCGATAGTATGATCTTCTGTGTGGGCCCGACACACCATACTAACTACAACGTATAGAATCAAGGACTATAATTTGCATATATTTAATTATAAATAATTAAATGCAAATAATTGTTTATTTAATTAAATAGATTAGTGGCTATGGATCGTGAGTTTCCGTTACTTAAATCTAGACATTAAGTACACAACTCCGACATGTAATAGTAAAAATTCGGGGGTTGACCGAATTTAGGTTTATTATTATTGTTCTTCGTTTTTCCGGAAAGTGTATAGGGTCGATTTCATGTATAGAATCGATACCGGAATTGTAATTTAAATTATTGTAATTTATTTGCGTTGGATCGATGCCGAATCGAAGACCGCCGGAGAAGACGAAGTGACGAGAAGAAGCTAGGGCTCGGATCGACCATCCCCATGGTCGATCCATGAGGATCGATCGATCCTCGCGTGGAGGAGCCGCCGGCGATGGTGGCCGGCCACCTCCTAGGCATGGATCGAGGGTGGCGTGGGTGTTGGAATTTGACATCCCGGGTTATTAAAAATAATGCGGAAACCAATAACCCGATCAAACCCTTCGCCGGAGATCACACGAACACCACGTACGAGCCGGGGCACGAGTCGAACGCACGACGCGGCCGAAGCCGCGCGCACGCCCAGCCGAGCCCCCGTCCGCGGGGCTCGCGCGATCAAGGACCGATCGCACGCCGGCGATCGATCGGGGTGGGGCTGCCCAACAGCCCCCGCGGCGAGTCCGGCGACTCGCCGCCGCCTGGAGGGCCCCACCGGCGTGGTGGGGTGGAGCGCGGCACCAGCCCGCGCTCCAGCGATCGATCGCAAGGATCGATCGCTATCCCTCGGCCCAGCCGAGGGTTCGCCCCTCTCGCCCCCTTCCCGAAACCCTAGGGTCGATCGCCGTGGTCCGGCGATCCTAGATCGCCACCACGCGTTCGTCCTCTAATCCGGGCTTCGATCTCGGATCTTGCGTTCTACGATATTTTACGATAAATCAAAATCGAATAATATCAAGGGTGTTTAGATATCAAAATCGGACCTTCGATTCGTTGTTCGGACAAACGAAATCAAGATGACCTTTGAATCTTCCCACGTATTCCTTGCACTCCGTTCGAACGTCGGGTGGGCGACGATCTATCGAACTCCTATGGATCTCCTTCAACTCTCTAGAACTATCAAATAATGATATTCTTGTCTTATGATTTATGAAGGCCATGTAGTGCTTTTATAGGCTACGTAGGGGATCAAAAGGAGGTGGAATATTGGGCTTCTAATATTGAAGATTAAATTGAGCCTAGCCCAAATCCATTAATCCTTATCAATATTAATTTTATTTATTTTCCACTATATAAATAAAATTGCACTCCCAATATTTACCCATATTATATCGAATAATATTTCTCCGGTTAGTATTATTTATTCCGTGTATTTAAGATTTAAATATCCATGAATAAAATTTATTTATTGCTTAATAAATTTATTCATCTCTTATATCCGAGAATAGTACCACTCAACCTTATTTATTATGCGGGAACAAATCCACTCGCGAGGTTTACATAATAAATCCTTATGAGCTCATCTCATGGATATTATCAACCCTTCCGGGATACACTGTCCCTTCAAGAATTCACGGCATGTTATATATAAAATATAGTGACCCAACTTAACCGGTAATTAACACAATAATTAAATCGGTTAATTCCTTTGGAAAATCAAAGTCACTTATATTAAATATACACACCCGCAATTGTTTCAGGGATTAAGAATAAAATACTCCGAGACTTAAATCAATTATCACAGAGCAATCCTAATTGATAAGTCTCAAGCGATCCGCTCAATACACAAGGTGTACACGTGTGATAAAATAATTAAGACAAATTATTTTCTCTCTCACACAACGACTATACCGATGGATTGGTCCGTGTCCATCTAGGTCGTGAGCAACTGTTCGATTAAATACGAGTAACCGATAGTATGATCTTCTTTGTGGGCCCGACACACCATACTAACTACAACGTATAAAATCCAGGACTATAATTTGCATATATTTAATTAACAATTAATTAAAAGCAAATGAATGTTTATTCCAATAGATAAATGATAGTGTACAAGGAGTTCAGAATACTCAAATCTAGACATTAAGTATACTACTCCAACAGTGGGGACTCCCACCCCATGCTATCCCGGTCCGGAAATTTACTTTCCTAATTTAATTCGGTTTTCCTATTTGATTATTTCTTTTATGGAATATTCATGGAATAGGAAAAGAATTAATTTAGTATTAAATTTATTTTCCTATTTGATTATTCCTACTCATGAGAATATTCATGGATTAAGAATAAAATAAATTTGGAAAGTATAAGAGTCCTAAATTATTTTATTTCCTTATTCCATTATGGAAATCTTCTAGAATATTCCAAGTGGGTCTTGGATAGATTATTCTAAAGATTTAATGGAGTAGAAAAGGAAAATAAAAATAAATAAATATATTAATAATATTTAATTTTATTTTTGATATATTCGATTGACTTAATTTTTCGAATTAAGTAACTTTTGGATTAATTGAAAATAAATAGATTTAAATATTGGAAATTAATATTCTCGTCACATGGAGCATTAAAGAAACGAAGACTGAAGACTAGAAGATGCGTACGGAGATGTGATGAAGCCATAATAGTCGGAAAATAATATTCTAGTATTATTTTGATTATGTGATAATACTATGTGCTTTATTACATGTATGCATGCTATATGTGTTTACTTTATGCACTAGATAGCGTATCCCTTTATTGTAAAAAGCTAAGTGGGAGAGGGTATGGAAACATACCCATGGTCTGCATTGCTGCTCTCTTGGTGACTTTTATAAACTTTTGAAGTTTATATAGATAAGTTATTGGAGGAGAGTTCTTGTAATTCCTCTTACGAGAAACATGTTGGAATTGTGTACTTAATGTCTAGATTTAAGTAACGCAAACTCACGATCCATTGCCATTAATCTATTTAATTAAATAAACAATTATTTGCGTTTAATTATTTATAATTAAATATATGCAAATCATAGTCCTGGATTTTATACGTTGTAGTTAGTATGGTGCAAGCATGGGCGCACAGAAGATCTTACTATCGGTTACTCGTATTTAATCGAACAGTTGCTCACGACCTAGATGGACACGGACCAATCCATCGGTATAGTCGTTGTGTGAGAGAGAAAATAATTTATCTTAATTATTTTATCACACTTGTACACTTGGTGTATTGAGCGGATCTGCTTGAGATTTATCGATTAGGATTGCCGGCGATAATCGATTTAAGTCTCAGTGTATTTTATTCTTAATCCCCGATATTATTGCGGGTGTGTATATTTAATATAAGTGACTTTGATTTACCAAAGGAATTAACTGATTTAATTATTGGGTTGATTACCGGTTAAGTTGGGTCACTATATTTCATATATGACATGCCGTGAATAATTGACCGGACAGTGTATCCCGTAAGGGTTGATAATATCCCCGAGATGAGTTCATAAGGAATTATTATGTAAACCCTGCAGGTGGATTCGTTCCGCATAATAATTAAGGTTGAATGGTACTAGTCTCGGATATAAGAGATGAATAAATTAATTAGCAATAAATTAATTTTATTCATGGATATTTATATCTTAAATACACGGAATAAATAATACTACCGGAGAAATATTATTTGATATAATATGGTTTAATATTGGGAGTGCAATTAATTTATATAGTGGAAAATAAATTAATTAATATTGATAAGGATTAATGGACTTGAGCATTGGGCTCAATTTAATCTTCAATATTAGAAGCCCAATATTCCACCTCCTTAAGATCCCCTACGTAGCCTATAAAAGCACTACATGGTCTTCTCTATTCTCATAACTTGAAGATCACAATTCTAGAGAGAGAAAGTAGAGAGGGAGATCCATGGAGTTCGGAAGATCGTCGCCCACCCGACGTTCGAGCTAGTGCAAGGAATACGTGGGAAGGTCTCAAGGTCTTCATAGATCTCGTTTCTCCGTACAACGAGAACAAAGGTAAAATCGTGAAAACCCCCTCGATGATTTTACATGTTAATTATCGTGAAAATATCGTGAACCAAGATCCGAGAACGCGACCCATGTCGAGGTTGAACCGGGCGGTGGTGATCGAAGATCACCGGACCGCCGGCGGCTCAACGGCTCGACTAGAGAGGGGTCGAGGGGCGTGAGCTTCGGCTGGACGCCGAGACTCGATCGAGCATGAGCTCGATCGCCCATGCTTGTCCAGCGGGCTGCTGGAGCAACCGCTCGCACGGCGCGATCACCGCTCGCGCGGGCTGATCGCCGCTCGCACGGCTGGACCGCCGCTCGCGCGGCGATGGCTGCGGGCTGATCGCTAGCCACGGTTCGACCGTGGCTTGGGGGCGATCAGCGGGACATGGCAGGCTAAGGGCTGAACCCTAGCGCTCGCACGATGCGAGCGCACGCCTCCATCGGGCAGCCGCGGCTTGGCCATGGCGAGGGTTCGATGGTGGGCTGATCCGCGAGGGTTCGACCATGCCCAAGGGGGGGCTGCCAAGGGCAGCCCTAGGCGGCTGCCAAGGACAGCCGCGAGCCCTTCGCGAGGGCTCGACCGAACAGCCCGGGCTATCCCCGTGGTTAGGGTTTGGTTGAGTCCGGCTTCGCGTGGTGGTTCGTGGTGGGATGTTCCGGCAACCGGGAGTCGATTGGATTGTCGGTTCCGCAATTTAGACAATCCGGATATTCGATCTCCAAAGGATTTTGGTCGGAATTAATTAGATAATTAATTTTAATTAATTTATTAATTCCGGGATATCGATTTCCAACAATTGGTATCAGAGCGTTGGTTTCCGTTCACGGTATTTTTCGATAAATTGTTCTACTTTGCAGGGTTTCCGACTATTATGGCTAGATATAATTGTTCTTAATTATTGTCATAATATTGTTCTTGATTATTA
The DNA here is from genome assembly GCA_954870475.1 of Euphrasia confusa. Lineage (NCBI taxonomy): Eukaryota > Viridiplantae > Streptophyta > Magnoliopsida > Lamiales > Orobanchaceae > Euphrasia > Euphrasia confusa. The sequence goes on along the minus strand of OX940951.1, from coordinate 38,341,426 downwards.
AACTCTCGGACATGTCGAGATTCGTTTTTGGTGGTGAATGCTTGTAATAGTAAAAATTCGGGGGTTGACCGAATTTAGGATTTATTATTACGTTCTACTTTTTCCGGAAAATGTATAGGGTCGATTTCATGTATAGAATCGATACCGGATAATTGTAATTAAATTATGTAATTTATTTTACGTTGGATCGATGCCGAAACGACCGCCGGAAGAAGACGTGTGACGGAGGAGACGAATAGAGGGAGGGCTCGATCGGCCATCCCCATGGCCGATCTCATAAGGATCGATCGACCACCATGAGGAGTTCGACTCCTCTAGGTGGGTGGTCGATCATGGTGAGCGTGGGGATCCCCAACCCGCGTTCATCTCGGCCAAGATTCACTTTCCTAAATTATTCGGTTTTCCTATTTTGAGTATTCCTATTTTTGGGAATTTTCATGGAATAGGAAAAAGAATAAATTTAGAATTAATTTATTTTTCCTATTTAATTATTCCTTTATGGAATTTTTAATGGATTAGGAAAATAATTAATTTGGAAAGTTTTAATGGTCCTTAATTAATTTTTCCTATTTAATTATTTCTTTATGGAATTTTTAATAGATTAGGAAAGGAATTAATTTGGAAAGGACTAGGAGTCCTAAATTATTTTATTTCCTTATTTCATTATGGAAGTCTTCTGGAATATTCCAAGTGGGTCTTGGATAGATTATTCTAGAGATTTAATGAAGTAGAAAGGGAAAATAAAATAAATAAAAATATTAATAATATTTAATTTTATTTTTGATATATTCGATTGACTTAATTTTCGAATTAAGTAACTTTTGGATTAATTGAAAATAAATAGATTTAAATATTGGAATTAATATTCTCGTCACATGGAGCATTCAAGAACGAAGACTGAAGACTAGAAGATGCGTACGGGGATGCGATAAAGCCATAATAGTCGGAAAATAATATTCTAGTAATTATTTTGACTATGTGATAATATTCTATGTGCTTTATTACATGTATGCATACTTATGTGTATTTAATTATGCATTAGATAGCGTATCCCTTTATTGTAAAAAGCTAAGTGGGAGAGGGTATGGAAACATATCCATGGTCTCCATTGCTGTTCTCTTGGTGACTTTTATGGACTTTTGAAGTTCGTATAGACAAGTCATTGGAGGAGAATTCTTGTAATTCCTTTTACAAGAAACATTGATTAAGTTTATCAAACAATGCCTAATTTGTCTTTCCAAAGCTGATTTCAAGTCGACTCATTCTCACCCCGGGGAGTGGAATGGAGCCAAAGCCACTTGGTCATGTAGAGGACACAAATTAGAGACCTTCGTACCATTCTTTTATAGATGGATCGATTGTCTGCTCGGCTCCCTCATTTATGAGAGATAGGGTTGTTCGCATGGTGAATCACTGGTTAGAAACTTCGAGTTTCACTTATGATTCTCCGCGTCTTGATTTACAAGATTGAATGATTCATGTAATTGGGAGTCAATTGTAAAAGTCTTTTGGTGTGGTAAACGTCCACACTATCGTGGCTTGCTGCATTGAATGGGATTTTGGAACGATTGATGTAGACAGTTATAGGGAATTGTGAAGGATTGCGAATTATCGTAAACGTCCACACGAACGTGGCTTGCGGTGACGTAGCAATTCTGAACGATTCACCTCAGTACTGAGTAATGGTTTACACTTAGGTACGCTTTATAGTATTCTTCCCAACGAAGTAACGCTATAATGATATACGACCGAAGCAAATCTAATTGCTAAATCATTTGGGTGGGTAAACGTCCACACGAACGTGGCTTGCCTTACCTGATGGGATTTTAGATGTGATTAGTGGTTTAATGATATTATTTAAGGGAGATAATATCGGAGATTAAATTGATTGTTTGTTGTTATATGTGCTCATAGATTATGGATGGCTTTGAACCCACTTTATGTGATACGTAAGGATTTTAAACTCATTGGTCCCTGAATGTAATGATTGGAATAGAGATCTAGACATTGCCCAGACTGTTAGAGAGTACAAGGTTGTACTCAGTAAGCTTTGTCCTCCCGAACCTACTAATGTCTTAACATTTGAGGAAAGAACTGATTTTAAGAAGTGGGAAAATGCTTATGCAATAACCACTGATTATGATATCGTGTTCAAACTCATGGAGATGCTTAGACGTGATGTAGAGGCTAGACAAGAGGCGATGAGGATACTCATAAAGGCCATTCGAATCAAGGAAACGCTTAAACACGTTTTTGAGATGATTGACCTTTTGGACGAGTTGAGACGGAAATCGCAAGCTCTTGTAGCCAATGCCAAAGGTTTCGAACCTAAGGGCAAAACCGGGGGATAGGAAAAGCAAGCAAAGAAACCCAGTGGTCCTGAGTTTCTTGGACCACGAGATGGGACGAAAAAGCCATGAGGCAAGTATTCTCGATGCAAACAGTCTGGGTACTGGAAGTCTGAATATCCTCTCAAAGAAAGTACGAAATTTTCTTTAGTCATAAAACATAGTCAGTGGTATTATCTACCGGAACCTGGTGTGTAGATATGGAACCACTGACGGTATGTGCATTTTAAATGCAAGGGTTCCAGGAAACCCGACGACTTGGAGAAGAAGAAATCGTAGTCTACATGGGCAATGCTGTAGAGGAGACAGCAGTTGCAATGGAGGACATTTTATTGGATTTCATTTTGAGTTATTGCTTTTATGTACCTTTCATATTAGAAAGAACTTTGTTCTGGATTTCTAATGAATGGATATTTTATTTCTTTTAATCATTTGATGGTTATAAGAAGAAATAAAGATAGTATCTATTCTGGTACATTAGCTAGCAATATATAAATGATGAATCCTGAGTCCACCACGGTGCAACGAACCGTAGTACAAAACTCGTTTTACTAATAAGAGATTTCTTTATTAAATCGATTATACTTGTGGATTCTTATGCTAAATCATGTTTATTCAAATAAGAAGTTCAAAGGTCGAAAATTGATATTTGATCAATTAAGTTGAAGGAGTGGACCTTCCGACCTAAGAATCTAATTTGGAAGATAACATGACTAAGCAATCCTTTATGGATATAAGATGTAAGATCCGGACAAGTATGAGAATTGATTGACTCTGATGTATGCAGACCTTTGTTTACTCAGACAATAAGGTACGAGTAATTCATTTTATGATTGCTCGAAAAATGGATTATCATACCTGATGTGCCACAAGAGAAAATTGTTTTGACAAGTCAATGGACACAAAGCTATTGCGGGGAACCATCAAGGTATATCCATTTGTAGCCTGCGATTTGATCGCGGAGGCAAGTACCTGTCTGAGGAATGCATGGCATACTGATCAGAGATTGGGATTTGATCCTAAATGACTTCACCATGCACTGTTGTGTAGAAATGGTGTGTCGGAAATAAGAAATGGAACTCTTATAGAAATAGTAAAAGCATGAGTTATACGGAACTACCTATGTTCTATGGATATATCTGGAAACAACGGCGCATTCAATGCGGTTGTAGAATATCCTAGAAGAACAAAAGATGTGTGTTCGATAGTACTATGAACCAGAAGGACGTTATAAGTTCTAACGCCTGGTTCTTAGAGGAAGACTATTAGATGAACCACAAGCCCAAAGTGACGTAGTACTTTGAAATGAGAGAGAGAGATTAAGACTTAGAACCAGCCGAACCGAGTAGCGGTACACCACTAACTGCACCTACTGTTATCACTGTTTATACACCGGAATGCCATTGTAGTGGGAGGTTGTGGGACAACCGAAGATATTCATAAGACTAGGAGAGTCTTCGGACTCTGGACCTAGTATACATGAAATCGATCCCTGGATCTACATAGAGGCAGTACTAGATCTAAATGTGCTCTCTTAGAAAGCAATAAGGTTTATTGCTAAGAGGCAAGATCATTTAGAGTACAAGCTTAGTTGATCCATTTATGGATTGGAACAAAGCATTGAGTTCGTGGTACTTGCAAGTTGATGAGATAGTCCATTTTATGGATTCATCAAAGCATAGACGAATAGTGTGTATTGGAAACGTGATGGAAACAAGGTGGTGTTTCTCGGGTTTTATGTAGATAACATTTTATCATTGGCAACAATGTAAAGATGTAATCAGACATGAAATGATGGTTGTCTGGATAAATCATTATGAAAGATATAGGAAGAAGTTGGACATGTTCTTGAGATCTTGGATCTCTAGGAAAGAACATTGTACTTCTCCTGGACATCTTACATATAAATGATTATGGTTCTTTTTAACATGCAAGATTCCGAGAAAGGTATGTTACCTTTCAGATACGGAATGCATCTATCTAAGGATATGTGTTTTGGAACACAAAAGGAGATAGAAGCAATACAAGCAGTTTCCTACACTTTGAGTGTGGAAAGCTTAATAAATGCATTGTTGAAAACAAGAACCTGGTATCGGCTATGCGGTTAGCATAGTGGGAGGATATCAAGGTAATCCTGGAAAGGAATATTCGACTGCCGTAAAAGTACTTTCGAAGTACTGTTCTAGACTACGAAGCAGACGAGTTTTCCTTTGGATTACATTCTCTTAGATTTCTAATCAAATGAGGACCGGTGTAAGTCGATATCAGGCTATGTGTTTCACTATTGAAGGAGAAGGAGTTTTAACATGGAAGAATGATAAGCACGATGCTTTTCGGACTCTGCCATGGGTAACCAAATAGCGGCCTCAGAGGCAGCGGAAGTTTTGGTATAGCTCCGGGATAATCTCTGGGACTTAGATGTGATTCTTAATTTATCAAAGGCTATGTAAATAGCGGTGCGATGGCAAATGGTAAGAAATCACAAGTCCATAAGTGTAAGATAACACATAGAGCAAGTACCACCTGATACGAGTCATCGTCGAGGGAGACGACGCTGTAGTCACCAAGATAACTTCAGAGCGGCAACCTAGATTGCTCACTCACATGGTACTTCTTGGAAGTACAGTTTAAGCACGTGATGAGTATGGGAGTCGGGAGTTTGGAGGAAATGGCTAGACCTTAGTACAAGTGGGAGATTGTTGGAATTGTGTACTTAATGTCTAGATTTAAGTAACGCAAACTCACGATCCATTGCCATTAATCTATTTAATTAAATAAACAATTATTTGCGTTTAATTATTTATAATTAAATATATGCAAATCATAGTCCTGGATTTTATACGTTGTAGTTAGTATGGTGCAAGCATGGGCGCACAGAAGATCATACTATCGGTTACTCGTATTTAATCGAACAGTTGCTCACGACCTAGATGGACACGGACCAATCCATCGGTATAGTGGTTGTGTGAGAGAGAAAATAATTTATCTTAATTATTTTATCACACTTGTACACTTGGTGTATTGAGCGGATCTGCTTGAGATTTATCGATTAGGATTGCCGGCGATAATCGATTTAAGTCTCAGTGTATTTTATTCTTAATCCCCGATATTATTGCGGGTGTGTATATTTAATATAAGTGACTTTGATTTACCAAAGGAATTAACTGATTTAATTATTGGGTTGATTACCGGTTAAGTTGGGTCACTATATTTCATATATGACATGCCGTGAATAATTGACCGGACAGTGTATCCCGTAAGGGTTGATAATATCCCCGAGATGAGTTCATAAGGAATTATTATGTAAACCCTGCAGGTGGATTCGTTCCGCATAATAATTAAGGTTGAATGGTACTAGTCTCGGATATAAGAGATGAATAAATTAATTAGCAATAAATTAATTTTATTCATGGATATTTATATCTTAAATACACGGAATAAATAATACTACCGGAGAAATATTATTTGATATAATATGGTTTAATATTGGGAGTGCAATTAATTTATATAGTGGAAAATAAATTAATTAATATTGATAAGGATTAATGGACTTGAGCATTGGGCTCAATTTAATCTTCAATATTAGAAGCCCAATATTCCACCTCCTTAAGATCCCCTACGTAGCCTATAAAAGCACTACATGGTCTTCTCTATTCTCATAACTTGAAGATCACAATTCTAGAGAGAGAAAGTAGAGAGGGAGATCCATGGAGTTCGGAAGATCGTCGCCCACCCGACGTTCGAGCTAGTGCAAGGAATACGTGGGAAGGTCTCAAGGTCTTCATAGATCTCGTTTCTCCGTACAACGAGAACAAAGGTAAAATCGTGAAAACCCCCTCGATGATTTTACATGTTAATTATCGTGAAAATATCGTGAACCAAGATCCGAGAACGCGACCCATGTCGAGGTTGAACCGGGCGGTGGTGATCGAAGATCACCGGACCGCCGGCGGCTCAACGGCTCGACTAGAGAGGGGTCGAGGGGCGTGAGCTTCGGCTGGACGCCGAGACTCGATCGAGCATGAGCTCGATCGCCCATGCTTGTCCAGCGGGCTGCTGGAGCAACCGCTCGCACGGCGCGATCACCGCTCGCGCGGGCTGATCGCCGCTCGCACGGCTGGACCGCCGCTCGCGCGGCGGTGGCTGCGGGCTGATCGCTAGCCACGGTTCGACCGTGGCTTGGGGGCGATCAGCGGGACATGGCAGGCTAAGGGCTGAACCCTAGCGCTCGCACGATGCGAGCGCACGCCTCCATCGGGCAGCCGCGGCTTGGCCGTGGCGAGGGTTCGATGGTGGGCTGATCCGCGAGGGTTCGACCATGCCCAAGGGGGGGCTGCCAAGGGCAGCCCTAGGCGGCTGCCAAGGACAGCCGCGAGCCCTTCGCGAGGGCTCGACCGAACAGCCCGGGCTATCCCCGTGGTTAGGGTTTGGTTGAGTCCGGCTTCGCGTGGTGGTTCGTGGTGGGATGTTCCGGCAACCGGGAGTCGATTGGATTGTCGGTTCCGCAATTTAGACAATCCGGATATTCGATCTCCAAAGGATTTCTGATACGTACCTCGTCGGGGATAGAAAGATAGAAGAAATACGAAGAACGGAAAGATAAAAGATACCGGCGGAAGTCCCAAAACCTCTGAATCTGAACCGTGAAATAATCTAAGGACGGAACCCTAGACCCCAACACGTGATCGACGCAGCAACTCGGGGATAATGAAGACACACGAACGAAGGGTGGATCGCTTCGTTGATTCGTCGGTTGAATTCTTTGGATAATCGGGTAGAATTCGAACCCGAGAGAGATTTTTATGAAAACTCACGAAACATAATTATTTTATTATCAAAAGTCTTGTTCTTTTGTAACAATGTCTTAGGAAGCCTTTATATAGGCCAAACGAAACATAAACGTAAAGAAACAGGAAAGAAAAGCAATAAATACGCTGATAACCCTAAAATCCGCCGCTGCTGTCATTTTGTGAAGATGTCGCCCGACATTGAAGTAGTGTACATTCTCTGTCGCCCGACATTCAAATGTCGCCCGACATTGAAGTAGTGTACATTCTCTGTCGCCCGACATTGGACCTTCGACCGCAGGATTTTCTTCGGGCGCAGTTTCACCCCGCTGCCAATTCCACGCCTTTTCTGAAGATGTCGGCCGACATTTGTGTAGTGTATTTTTGGTGTCGGCCGACATTAGGCCAAAATCTCGACCGAACTTCTCGTCGCGTCCTCGGCTCACGTATGACCTCCGTTCCGTCGTCTTCTTCGCCGTTCCAACCGGAAAATGAGCATCTTGTCTCTTCGACGGTCCTCGGGCCACATCATTCCCCTCCTCTTGAAGAGGATTTGTCCTCAAATCCACGCCGATGCCGGGATCGAACACCACTCTCACGAACAAGCTCGGAACGACGTAATTTTGCCGCTCACACCCTCGATGAAAACTAGGAGATCTTTCTTCAGGGAAATCATCATGAAGTTCCTGAAAAGCACAATGAATAAAAGGGTGTAGAGACAATAAAACGTTAGTGTAGCACTTCGCCTCCTCGCACAACACCACAGACTTCGCTTGTTCCTTTGCTTGTTCCACCATGGGTAACTCCAATTGCGGAAGGCCCTCGGATTCCATCATTTCCTCCTCCTTCTTGGACTCTACCGAAACCTCCACGACGTCAGAATCCACCGATGGTGTCGGTTCGTCGCACTCTTCTACGGACTCCTCCGAAGTCAAATCCTCCTCGGAATACACCAAGACCGACTCTTCTTCGGACCCCACCACTGCCTTCGGTGCTGGTTTCTCGCCTTCGTCATTAGTCACTACTTTCCCAGGCTTCAGTGCCGCCTGTATCTGCTCCCTCGTCTGACGCCTAACATCGCTCCAAAACTCGCCCCAACGCTCAGCGCTGGCCCTCCTCTCGGCGTCCCAACGCTCAGCTCTGGCCCTCCTCTCTTCGTCCAAACGCTCAGCTCTGGACCTCCTCTCATCACGACGCTCCCGACTAAGCTCACGGGCTCGATGATAGCCACTCTGAACTTCTCGGTATCCGTTGCCACCTCTTCGATTCCAGGCTTCATCATGACGAGCTCCCTCCTCTAAGGCGGTAAGTCGCTCATTCACCACCTTCATCTTCGATTTAAGTAACCTTTCGAACCGGGCAGTCGCCTCCTCCATGATGAGCTTAGCTTGGGTGTAATCCATGTCAGCCATCCTGTAAAATGTTAGAAACACAATAGAAAATTCCTCACCACTCTCGTGTATCACTCAATATGGTAAGTCACTCTCGCTCGGTTTTCTCTCTCAAGGAATCGAACTCTCCCACACGAATCACGACACCACAACAACGCTCGTCTGAAGGAAAGTACACAGGAAGTGCGGAAAAATCGAAAATCTCAAAAGTAACACGGAAAACGTAGATGACTCTATACGATGTCCGAAAACCCTTGAAAATCAACGACCAAATTATGCCCAATTTTTTTTTTTTTTTTTTTTTTTTTTTTTAGAATCGGATGAACAGTAACTGTTCAAGGTGAACTGTAAATTCGAAAATAAAATTGTTTTTTTTTTTTTTTTTTTAAATCAAGAAAGAAGTAGACGAAGAATAAAGAAGAAAACACGAAAGAAAGAAAGAAAAAAAAAAAACAAAACGAGGTTACGTAAAAATTTGAACCCGAACCTGGGCTCTGATACCAAATGATACGTACCTCGTCGGGGATAGAAAGATAGAAGAAATACGAAGAACGGAAAGATAAAAGATACCGGCGGAAGTCCCAAAACCTCTGAATCTGAACCGTGAAATAATCTAAGGACGGAACCCTAGACCCCAACACGTGATCGACGCAGCAACTCGGGGATAATGAAGACACACGAACGAAGGGTGGATCGCTTCGTTGATTCGTCGGTTGAATTCTTTGGATAATCGGGTAGAATTCGAACCCGAGAGAGATTTTTATGAAAACTCACGAAACATAATTATTTTATTATCAAAAGTCTTGTTCTTTTGTAACAATGTCTTAGGAAGCCTTTATATAGGCCAAACGAAACATAAACGTAAAGAAACAGGAAAGAAAAGCAATAAATACGCTGATAACCCTAAAATCCGCCGCTGCTGTCATTTTGTGAAGATGTCGCCCGACATTGAAGTAGTGTACATTCTCTGTCGCCCGACATTCAAATGTCGCCCGACATTGAAGTAGTGTACATTCTCTGTCGCCCGACATTGGACCTTCGACCGCAGGATTTTCTTCGGGCGCAGTTTCACCCCGCTGCCAATTCCACGCCTTTTCTGAAGATGTCGGCCGACATTTGTGTAGTGTATTTTTGGTGTCGGCCGACATTAGGCCAAAATCTCGACCGAACTTCTCGTCGCGTCCTCGGCTCACGTATGACCTCCGTTCCGTCGTCTTCTTCGCCGTTCCAACCGGAAAATGAGCATCTTGTCTCTTCGACGGTCCTCGGGCCACATCAATTTCGGTCGGAATTAATTAGATAATTAATTTTAATTAATTTATTAATTCCGGGATATCGATTTCCAACAAAACATTGATTAAGTTTATCAAACAATGCCTAATTTGTCTTTCCAAAGCTGATTTCAAGTCGACTCATTCTCACCCCGGGGAGTGGAATGGAGCCAAAGCCAATTGGTCATGTAGAGGACACAAATTAGAGACCTTCGTACCATTCTTTTATAGATGGATCGATTGTCTGCTCGGCTCCCTCATTTATGAGAGATAGGGTTGTTCGCATGGTGAATCACTGGTAAGAAACTTCGAGTTTCACTTATGATTCTCCGCGTCTTGATTTACAAGATCGAATGGATCAAGTAATTGGGAGTCAATTGTAAAAGTCTTTTGGTGTAGTAAACGTCCACACTATCGTGGCTTGCTGCACTGAATGGGATTTTGGATCGATTGATGTAGACAGTTATAGAAGGGAGTGAAGGATCCATGTGTCAACGTAAACGTCCACACTATCGTGGCTTGCGGTGATATGCGAGTCCCAAACAAACTTCTTAGTACTGAGTAATGGTTTACACTTAGGTACGCTTCATAGTATCCTTCCCATCGAAGTAACGCTATTGATGATGTACGACCGAAGCAAATCTAATTGCGAAATCATTTGGGTGGGTAAACGTCCACACTATCGTGGCTTGCCTTACCTGATGGGATTTTAGATGTGATTAGTGATTTAATGATATTATTTTAGGGAGATAATATCGGTATTAAATTGTTTGTTTGTTTTATGTGCTTATAGGTTAAGAATGACTGTGACCCCACTTTATGATATACTTAAGGATGAAAACTCACCGGTTCCATATAGTAATGATTAGGAACGAAATCTAGACATTGTTCAGACTGTTGAGCTTTCCGAATCCACTGTTGTCCCAACTGATGAGGACATTAAAAATGACCTCAGGATGATGTTGAGACATAGCGTGGAAGCCGGGCAAGAGGTGATTAACATACTCACAGAATCTTCTCTCAAAGAGTCTCTTAAAAAGGATTCGGCGAAAGCAGAGTTTGTGCGTAAGTTAAGAGAATCACAAGCTTTTGTGGCAAGGCTAAAGGAAAAGCGTGCAAAGAGGCCCAGTGGTTTAAAACCACGGATTGGGAGAGGCAAGCCTTTAGGCAGATGCTTTCGATGCAAACAGTTTGGGCACTGGAGGTCTGATTGTCCTCTCATCAAAGGTACGAAATTTTCCTTAGTCACTGAAACATTGTCAGCGGTGATATCTACCAGCACCTGGTGTGTAGATACGGGCGCCACTGACCATGTCTGCAATTCATTGCAGGGGCTCCAGGAAACCCGGAGACTTAGAGAGGGAGAGATCGTGGTCTACATGGGCAATGCCGCGAAGGTGGCGGCTGTTGCAGTGGGAGACGTTCACTTACGCCTTAGTAGTGATAGGATTTTAGTTTTACAAAATTGTCTTTATGTACCGAATTTTAGAAAGAATTTAATTTCAGTTTCTAAATTAATTCTGAATGGATATTCTGTTTCTTTTTATCACTCTGTGGTCATAAGAAGAAATAGTGAGATTGTATGTTCTGGTACATTGATAGACGATTTGTATGTTCTAAATCCTGAGTCTAACACGATGCAACTAACCGAGAGTAATAACACATCTACGAACACCAATAAGAGAAAGGAGCCTTCTAAAATGAATCAATTATACTTGTGCATCTAAGGCTAGGTCATATTAATTCGAATAGAATTCAAAGGTTGAAAGCTGATGGTCTCATCAGCGGCATAGAAGGAGAGGACCTTCCAACCTGCGAATCCTGTTTGGAGGGTAAAATGACCAAGTGTTCTTTTTCTGGTAAAGGACGAAGATCCGAGCAAGTGTTGGATTTGATTCACTCTGATGTATGCGGACCTATGTCTACCCAGGCAAGAGGAGGGTACGAATATTTCATCAGTTTTACTGATGATTATTCAAGGTATGGATTTGTATACCTGATGCGCCGCAAGAGCGAATCCTTTGACAAGTTCAAGGAATTCAAGGCTCTTGTGGAGAACCTTCATGGTAAATATATAAAATTCCTGCGATCTGATCGAGGAGGCGAGTACCTGTCTGGAGAATCCAAGGCATACTTGGCAGAGAATGGGATTGATTCTCAAATGACATCACCATATACTCCTCAGCAGAATGGTGTGTCAGAACGAAGGAATAGGACTCTTATGGAGATGGTACGTTCAATGATGAGTTACTCGGATTTACCTATTATGTTCTGGGGATATGCCTTAGAAACGGCGGCGCACATTCTGAACTTGGTTCCATCTAAAACAGTTCCTTCAACACCCATGGAACGTTGGAGCGGGCGCAAGCCTAGCTTAAGACACGTTCGGATCTGGGGGTGTCCTGCACACGTGTTGAAGACAGGGGCTGATAAGTTAGAACCTCGTACTGAAGTGCGGTTGTTTATAGGATATCCTAGAGGAACTAATGGTGGCATGTTCTATAGTCCTACGGACCAGAAGATCGTTATAAGTACTAACGCTCGGTTCTTAGAGGAAGACTATGTCATGGACCACAAGCCCAAAAGTGACATAATGCTTGATGAGTTGAGAGGTAACAAGGAAGACTTAGATACAGCCGAACCGAGTGTAGATACACCAATAGAACCTGCACCTAATACTGTCACTGTTGATTCATCGGAACGCCGTCGTAGTGGGAGGGTTGTTAAACAACCGGACAGATGGATTGGACTGGGTGAGTCTTCGGACTCGGCACCCGGAGTTCATGAAATCGATCCCTGGACCTATGATAAGGTGGTACAAGATATAGATGCGCCTTCTTGGAAAAAAGCGATGAAATCCGAGATAGAATCTATTGATTCTAATAAAGTCTGGGATCTTGTAGAACCACCAAGCGGCATAAAGCCAATTGGGTGTAAATGGGTCTACAAGAGAAAGAGAGGATCTGACGGAAAGGTTGAAACCTTTAAAGCTCGCCTTGTTTCGAAAGGATATACTCAGAAAGAGGGAATCGATTATGAGGAGACCTTCTCGCCGGTAGCTAAGATAAAGTCGATCCGGATTCTCTTATCCATAGCAGCTCATATGGATTATGAGGTGTGGCAAATGGATGTCAAGACAGCTTTCCTAAATGGAAGTCTTGACGAGACGATTTATATGAAACAACCAGAGGGATTCATTGCTAAGGGGCGAGATTGTCGGAAATCGATATCTCGGAATTAATAAATTTAAATAAATAAATTATCTAATTAATTCCGACCGAAATCCTTTGGAGATCGAATATCCGGGGTTGTCAAATTGCGGAACGACAACTCCAATCGACTCCCGGTTGCCGGAACATCCCGCCATGAACCACCACGAAGCGCCGGACTCAACCAAAACCCTAACCGCGGCAAAGCCGCGGCTGTTCGGTCGAGCCCCTTCGTGGGGCTCACGGCTGATCACGGCAGCCGCCTAGGGCTGCCCATGGCAGCCCGCCGGGCATGCTCGAACCCCCCCGCGGATCAGCCCCTCATCGAACCCTCGCCACGGCCAAGCCGCGGCTGCCCGATGGAGGCGTGCGCTCGCATCGTGCGAGCGCTAGGGTTCAGCCCGCTGGGCACGCCCCAGCTGCACCCCGGCTTGTTGGAGTTGTGTACTTAATGTCTAGATTTAAGTATCGGTAAACTCCCGGTCATAGCATTTAACCTATTTAATTAATAAACAATTATTTGCATTTAATTATTATTAATTAATTATGCAAAATATAGTCCTGGATTTTATACGTTGTAGTTAGTATGGTGTGCATGGGCACACAGAAGATCATACTATCGGTTACTCGTATTTAATCGAACAGATGCTCACGACCTAGATGGACACGGACCAATCCATCGGTATAGTCGTTGTGTGAGAGAGAAAATAATTTATCTTAATTATTTTATCACACTTGTACACTTGGTGTATTGGGCGGATCGCTTGAGATTTATTGATTAGGATTGCCTTGGATAATCAATTTAAATCTCAGAGTATTTTATTCTTAATCCCCGATATTATTGCGGGTGTGTATATTTAATATTAGAGACTTTGATTTTCCAAAGGAATTAACCGATTTAATTATTGGGTTAATTACCGGTAAAATTGGGTCGCTATATTTTATATATGACATGCCGTGAATACTTGACGGGAAAGTGTATCCCGTAAGGGTTGATAATATCCCCGAGATGAGTTCATAAGGAATTATTGTGTAAACCTCATGAGTGGATTCGTTCCGCACAACAATAAAGGTTGAACGGTACTAGTCTCGGATATAAGAGATGAATATAATTTATTGAGCAATAAATAAATTTATTCATGGATATTTAAATCTTAAATACACGGAATAAATAATACTACCGGAGAAATATTATTTGATATAATATGGTTTAATATTGGGAGTGCAATTAATTTATATAGTGGAAAATAAATTAATTAATATTGATAAGGATTAATGGACTTGAGCATTGGGCTCAATTTAATCTTCAATATTGGGAGCCCAATATTCCACCTCCTTATGATCCCCTACGTAGCCTATATAAGCACTACATGGTCTTCACAATTCATTAACTTAACCAAAGATACGCCAATCATAAAGTCTTGAAGAGTGAAGGAGATCCATAGGAGTTCGATAGATCGTCGCCCACACGACGTTCGAACGAGGTGCAAGGAATACGTGGGAAGATCGCAAGGTCATCAACGCGTTAATTCGTTTCTCCGTACAACGAATCGAGGTAATATGATCGTAAACCCCCTCTATGATTATATGTTGGTTAATTGTGATGTATACATGAACAAGACGATCCGGGAAAACGTCGAGACCGGGATACGGGGATCACGCGATCCCCGTCGGGTTCGAGAGGGGCGGCCGAACCCTAGGGTTCTACCGCCGGTACCGCGCGACGAAGGGAGCCCCGGCTGGACGCCGGGGCAAGCGATCGACGGCAGTCGATCGCTGGGGATGCCACGGGCTGGTGCCGTGGCGGATCCCCACCCCTCGACGGCAGCGTGCGCGCAGGGAAGAGCTCCGGCCGAAGCCGGAGCGCGCGATCGAGCAGGGCTCGATCGCGGAGGGCAGCCGCGGGCTGGTGCCGCGGCTGGGGGCCCTCCACCCCGTGAGGTGGTGGCGGTGAGTCGCCGGACTCACCGCCGGCGGGTGCTGGCGGAACAGCCCCGCGGGGATGTGCCAATCATCCCCGGCGATCGCCATGCACGGCGATCGCGAGCCCCGGCGGGGGCGGGGCTAGGGTTTAGCCGCGGGTTCGCCCGCGGCGACGCCTCGGTCATGCTCCGGCTCGTTCGGTGTTCGCGTTCGGTTTCCGGCGGTAGGGTTTCGTTCGGGTTATCGATTCCGCATAATTTTTGATAGCCCGGGACATCGAATCCCAACAATTGGTATCAGAGCGTTTGGTTTCGTGTTCATGTATATGTTCGATTATTGTTCTACCTTGCAGGGATTTCCGGCTATCATGGTTGGATTTAATTATTGTGTTAATTAATTATCATGATTATTCGTTTATTAATCTCTCGGACATGTCGAGATTCGTTTTGTGTGATTGAATGTTTGTAATAGTAAAAATTCAGGGGTTGACCGAATTTAGGATTTATTATTACGTTCTTGTTTTTCCGGAAATTGTATAGGGTCGATTTCATGTATAGAATCGATACCGGAATTGTAATTTAGATTACGTGCTAGGGCTCGGATCGACCAACCCCATGGTCGATCCATGAGGATCGATCGACCCTCACATGGAGGAGCCGCCGGCGATGGTGGCTGGCCACCTCTTAGGCGTGGGTCGAGGGTGGCGTGGGGACTCCCACCCCATGCTATCCCCGTCCGGAAATTTACTTTCCTATTTTAATTCGGTTTTCCTATTTTGATTATTTCTTTTATGGAATTTTCATGGAATAGAAAAAGAATTAATTTAGTATTAAATTTATTTTCCTATTTGATTATTCCTACTCATGGGAATATTCATGGATTAGGAATAAAATAAATTTAGAAAGTAGAGGAGTCCTAAATTATTTTATTTCCTTATTTCATTATGGATATCATCTAGAATATTCCAAGAGTATCTTGGATAGATTATTCTAGAGATTTAATGGAGTGGAAAAGGAAAATAAAAATAAATAAAAGTATTAATAATATTTAATTTTATTTTTGATATATTCAATTGACTTAATTTTCGAATTAAGTAACTTTTTGATTAATTGAAAATAAATAGATTTAAATATTGGAGATTAATATTCTCGTCACATGGAGCATTCAAGAAACGAAGACTGAAGACTAGAAGATGCATATGAAGATGGAATAAAGCCATGATAGTCGGGAAAATAATTTTCTAGCATTATTTTGACTATGTGATACTATGTGCTTTATTGCTTGTATGCATGCTATATGTGTTTACTTTATGCACTAGATAGCGTATCCCTTTATCGTAAAAAGCTAAGTGGGAGAGGGGATGGAAACATTCCCATGGTCTCCATTGCTGTTCTCTTGGTGACTCTTATGGACTTTCGAAGTTCGTATAAACGAGTCATTGGAGGAGAATTCTTGTAATTCCTTTTACAAGAAACATTGATCAAGTTTATCAAACAATGCCTAATTTGTTTTTCTGAAACTGACTTCAAGTCGACTCATTCTCACCCCGGGGAGTGGGATGGAGCCAAAGCCACTTGGTCATGTGGATGACACAAATTAGAGACCTTCGTACCATTCTTTGATAGATGGATCGATTGTCTGCTCGGCTCCCTCATTTATGAGAGATAGGGTCGTTCGCATAGTGAATCACTGGTTAGAAACTTCGAGTTTCACTTATGATTCTCCGAATCTTGATTTACAGAAATCGAATGGATCTTGTAATTGGGAGTCAATTATAAAAATCTCTTGGTGTAGTAAACGTCCACACCACGTGGCTTGCTATGCTAACGGATTTTGGTTTAATTGATGTAGACAATTATAAGTAATTGTGAAGAGTTGTGAAATTGTCGTAAACGTCCACACCACGTGGCTTGCGGTGACGTAGCAATTCCAAACGATGTACTTTAGTGCTGAGTAATGGTTTACACTTAGATACGCGTTATAGTATTCTTCACCACGAAGTTACGCTATAATCGTTGTATGGCCAAAGAAAATCTAATTGCTAAATCATTTGGGTGGGTAAACGTCCACACCACGTGGCTTGCCTTACCTGATGGGATTTTAGACGCAATTAGTAATTTAATGATATTATTTGAGGGAGATAATGTCGGACATTAAATTGATTGTTTGTTTACATGTGCTTATAGGTTTAGAGAATAGCTATGAATCCACTTTCTATGATACTCAAGGAACAAAAACTCACTGGTCCCAATTACATTGATTGGAAGAGAAATTTAGACATTGTCCTGACTGCTGAAGAGTACAAGTTTTTACTATATGAGCAATGCCCTGCTGAACCCACGGCTGCGTCAACTGATGAGGAAAAGGAAACATATCGGAAGTGGAAAAAGGCTGATGAAATGGCTAGGTGCTATATTTTGGCTTCCATGTCAAATGTACTCCAAACCCAGCATCAGTCGATGAACACTGCCGAGGATATGTTGTTTAACCTCAAGGAGATGTTTGGACATCATGACCGTGCGGGTAGGCAAGAAGCCATGAGAGTCCTCATGTCGACTACTCAGTCTGAAGGAACGCCCGTTGGGGACCACGTTCTTAAGGTGATGAGTTTGTTGAATGAATTGGAGGTCCTAGGAGCTATGATTGATGGTGAGACGCAAGTCGACATCATACTCCAGTCTCTGGCCCCTAGTTTTGAGCAGTTTCGTATGAGCTATAATATGGGTAAACTATCTTATACTCTTGCGCAACTTCTGACTGAACTGAAGGCGGCAGAGGGGATCTACAAGAAGGGCAAGTCTCAAGCGCTTGTAGCTACCAAGTCCAAAAGCTTGAAAGTTGTTGGAGGTAGGGGCAAGAAAAGGAAGCAAGCCTGGAAACCCAGTGGTGCCAAGAGGAATGGACCACGAGTGGGGGCTAGTAAGACAAGGGGCAAGTGCTTCCGATGCAACAAGTCTGGACACTGGAAGTCTGAATGTCCTCTCAGAGGTACGAATTTTTCTTTAGTAGTAAAAACATAGTCAGCGGTATTATCTACCAGAATTCTGGTGTGTAGATATGGAACCACTGACGGTATGTGCATTGTTTTAAATGCAGGGGTTCCAGAAAACCCGGCGACTTAGAGAAGAAGAGTTCGAGTCTACATGGGCGAAGCTGTTGGGGTAGCAGCAGTTGCAGTGGAAGACATTTATCTGTTTTTAGTAGTTTTAGGATTTCATTTCAAAGTTATTGCTTTATGTACCCCTTTATTTTGAAAAAGAACTTTTGTTCTGTTTTTCTTTATTAATGAATGGATATTTATTTCTTTAATCATTCAGTGATTTAGATAAGAAATAATGGCGTTATCTATTCTGGTACATTAGATAGCAATATATGAATGATGAATCCTTAGTCTACCACGATGCAACAAACCGTTATGTATAACTTGTTTTACTTATTAGATGTATTTTCTTATCAATCATTATACTTGTGAATTCTTAAACTTAGTAGTATCTATTCAAAAAGGGATTCAAAAGGTCGAAATTGATTTGATCAATTATAATTGGAGGAATGGATCTCTCGACCTAAGAATCAAATTTTAAGAGATGATACAACTGAGTTAACCTTTTTGGATAAAGGATAGAATTCGGACAAGTATTGAGAATGATTTATGATTAATGCAGTAACATGTGTAATTAGAAAGGTACGAGTTGTTCTTTCAAAGAATACTCGAAGATGGATTAGAATGCTTGATGTGCCATAAAAGCAAAGTGGTTTTCAACACAAAGCTATTATGGGGATCCTTCAAAGTATATCCATTGGAAGCCTGCGACTTGTTCGCGAAGGCTATCATCTATCTAAACAACACATGGCATATATCAAGGAATGAGATTAAATCTCAAAGGACTACACCATACACTGGAGTGTAGAGATGGTGTGTCAGTAATAAGAAATGGGATTCTAATAGTAAAAGAACAAGTTTATTCGGAACTACCTATGTTCTATGGATATTTCTGGATACAACGGCACATTCAATGTGGTTGTAGAATATCCTAGAAGAACAAGAAATTGTATGTTCAATAGTACTATGAACCAGAGGGGTGTCCTCGCCCGGTTCTTAGAGGAAGACTATTAGATGGACTACAATGCCCTAACTGACAAGGTACTTTAGAATGAGGAAAGGGAAAGACTGAGAACCAGCCTAACCGAGTAGTAGTACACCACTAACTGCACCTAATGTTATTACTGTTATACACCGGAACACCATTGCAGTGGGAGGTTGTTAGGCAACCAGAGATGTTCATAAGACTGGAGGAGTTTTGAACTCTGGATCTAGTAGACATGAAATCGATCCCTAGTTCTGCATAGGGGGCAGTACTAATCTAAATGTGCCTACTTGGATAGCAATAAGTATTATTGTTAAGGGCAAGATCATTTAGAAGTACAAGCTTAGTGAATCCATTTATGGATTATCACAAAGCTGAAAATTGTGGAACTTGCGAATTGATGAGATAGTCCATTATATGGATTCATCAAAGGGCATAGACAAGGAAAGGTGTATTGGAGACGTAATGGAAACAAGGTGGTGTTTCTCGGAATTTTGTGTAGATAACACTTCATCGTTGGTAACAATGTAAAAGTGTTGTCAGACATAAAATAGAGGTTGTCTAAATGAATCGAGATATGAGATAAAGAGTAAGTTGGATCATGTTCTTAGAATCTTTTGATCTCTAGTTAAGAACATTTGTACTTCTCTTGAGATATCTTATGCGATTATGGTTTGTTTTGAACATGCATAATTCTGAGAAAGGTTATTGCCTTTCTGGAAAAGAATGCATCTATCTAAAGGTATGTGTTTTGAACACATAAAGGAGATAGATATAGACAAAGCCGTTTCCTACACTTTGAGTGTGGAGAGCTTTGTAGATGCAGCGTTGTAAAACGAGAACCTGATATCAACTATGCGGTTAGCGTAGTGGGAGGATATCAAAGTAGTCTGAATAAGAGATATTCGAATGCTGTAAAAGTACTTGGAAGTACTGGATTACTGAGCAAAACGAAATCTTCTTGGATTACAGTTTCTCAGATCCAAAATCAGAGAAAGATCAGTGTAAGTCGATATCAGGCTATGTGTTCACTTTAAAAGAGGTGGAACCTAAGGATGAAAGAGTGATAAGCATAATGCTTCTTGAACTCTATCATAAACCGAATAGCAACCTCAGAGGCAGCGGAAGTTTTGGTTAGGTTCCGGAATAACCTCTGAGCTTGGATATGATTCTTGGTTCACCAAAGGCTATGTATATAGCGGTGCATGGTGAACTGGAAAAAGTCATAATTTCAAAGGGTGATGGTAACATATAGAGCAAGTACCACCTGATTCGAGTCATCGTCTAGGGAGACGACGCAGTAGTCACCAAGATAACTTCAGAGCGGCAACCTAGATTGCTCATTCACATAATACTTCTGGGAAGTATAACTTAAGCACGTGATGAGTATGGGAGTCGGGAGTTTGGAGGAAATGACTAGACCTTAGTACAAGTGGGAGATTGTTGGAGTTGTGTACTTAATGTCTAGATTTAAGTATCGGTAAACTCCCGGTCATAGCATTTAACCTATTTAATTAATAAACAATTATTTGCATTTAATTATTATTAATTAATTATGCAAAATATAGTCCTAGATTTTATACGTTGTAGTTAGTATGGTGTGCATGGGCACACAGAAGATCATACTATCGGTTACTCGTATTTAATCGAACAGATGCTCACGACCTAGATGGACACGGACCAATCCATCGGTATAGTCGTTGTGTGAGAGAGAAAATAATTTATCTTAATTATTTTATCACACTTGTACACTTGGTGTATTGGGCGGATCGCTTGAGATTTATTGATTAGGATTGCCTTGGATAATCAATTTAAATCTCAGAGTATTTTATTCTTAATCCCTGATATTATTGCGGGTGTGTATATTTAATATAAGTGACTTTGATTTTCCAAAGGAATTGACCGATTTAATTATTGGGTTAATTACCGGTAAAATTGGGTCGCTATATTTTATATATGACATGCCGTGAATACTTGACGGGAAAGTGTATCCCGGAAGGGTTGGTAATATCCCCGAGATGAGTTCATAAGGAATTATTGTGTAAACCTCATGAGTGGATTCGTTCCGCACAATAATAAAGGTTGAACGGTACTAGTCTCGGATATAAGAGATGAATATAATTTATTGAGCAATAAATAAATTTATTCATGGATATTTAAATCTTAAATACACGGAATAAATAATACTACCGGAGAAATATTATTTGATATAATATGGTTTAATATTGGGAGTGCAATTAATTTATATAGTGGAAAATAAATTAATTAATATTGATAAGGATTAATGGACTTGAGCATTGGGCTCAATTTAATCTTCAATATTGGGAGCCCAATATTCCACCTCCTTATGATCCCCTACGTAGCCTATATAAGCACTACATGGTCTTCACAATTCATTAACTTAACCAAAGATACGCCAATCATAAAGTCTTGAAGAGTGAAGGAGATCCATAGGAGTTCGATAGATCGTCGCCCACACGACGTTCGAACGAGGTGCAAGGAATACGTGGGAAGATCGCAAGGTCATCAACGCGTTAATTCGTTTCTCCGTACAAGGAATCGAGGTAATATAATCGTAAACCCCCTCTATGATTATATGTTCGTTAATTGTGATGTATACATGAACAAGACGATCCGGGAAAACGTCGAGACCGGGATACGGGGATCACGCGATCCCCGTCGGGTTCGAGAGGGGCGGCCGAACCCTAGGGTTCGATCGCCGGTACCGCGCGACGAAGGGAGCCCCGGCTGGATGCCGGGGCAAGCGATCGACGGCAGTCGATCGCTGGGAATGCCACGGGCTGGTGCCATGGCGGATCCCCACCCCTCGACGGCGGCGTGCGCGCGGGTAAGAGCTCCGGCCGAAGCCGGAGCGCGCGATCGAGCTGGGCTCGATCGCGGAGGGCACCCGCGGGCTGCTGCCGCGGCTGGGGGCCCTCCACCCCGTGAGGTGGTGGCGGTGCGTCGCCGGACTCACCGCCGGCGGGTGCTGGCGGAACAGCCCCGCGGGGATGTGCCAATCATCCCCGGCGATCGCCATGCACGGCGATCGCGAGCCCCGGCGGGGGCGGGGCTAGGGTTTAGCCGCGGGTTCGCCCGCGGCGACGCCTCGGTCATGCTCCGGCTCGTTCGGTGTTCGCGTTCGGTTTCCGGCGATAGGGTTTCGGTTGGGTTATCGATTCCGCATAATTTTTTATAGCCCGGGACATCGAATCCCAGCACGGCTCACCTAGCCACGTCCCGGTGATCGCACGCTCAGCCACGGTCGAACCGTGGCTAGCGATCACCTCCAGCACCGCCGCCGCGCGAGCGGCTGGTGCACCGCGCGAGCGGCGATTGCACCGCGTGAGCGGGGATCGAGCCGCGCGGGATGTGGCGTCCAGCTAGGGTTTGATCGAGCTCTCGGCGCCCAGCCGAGGCTCACGCCCTCTCGATCCCCGTCCAGCCGAGCCGTCGATCCGCCGGCGGTCCGGTGGTCCAACCACCACCGCCCGGTTCGACCTCGTCATGGGGTTCGTCTTTTGGATCTTACGTTCACGATATTTTCACGATAATAATTTAAAATCATCGAACGGGGTTCAACGATTTTACCTTTGTTCTCGTTGTATAGAGAAACGAGATCTATGAAGACCTTGAGACCTTCCCACGTATTCCTTGCACTAGCTCGAACGTCGGGTGGGCGACGATCTTCCGAACTCCATGGATCTCCCTCTCTACTTTCTCTCTCTAGAATTGTGATCTTCAAGTTATGAGAATAGAGAAGACCATGTAGTGCTTTTATAGGCTACGTAGGGGATCTTAAGGAGGTGGAATATTGGGCTTCCAATATTAATGATTAAATTGAGCCCAAGCCCAAATCTATTAATCCCATTAATATTAATTAATTTATTTTTCACTATATAAATTAATAGCACTCCCCATATTAAACCATATTATATCAAATAATATTTCTCCGGTAGTATTATTTATTCCGTGTATTTAAGATATAAATATCCATGAATAAAATTAATTTATTGCTAATTAATTTATTCATCTCTTGTATCCGAGACTAGTACCATTCAACCTTAATTATTATGCGGAACAAATCCACCTGCAGGGTTTACATAATAATTTCTTATGAACTCATCTCGGGGATATTATCAACCCTTCCGGGATACACTTTCCCGTCAAGTATTCACGGCATGTCATATATAAAATATAGTGACCCAACTTAACCGGTAATTGACCCAATGATTAAACCGGTCAATTCCTTTGGAAAATCAAAGTCACTTATATTAAATATACACACCCACAATAGTATCGGGGATTAAGAATAAAATACACTGAGACTTGAATCAATTATCAAAGGCAATCCTTATTAATAAGTCTCAATTGATCCGCTCAATACACCAAGTGTACAAGTCTGATAAAATAATTAAGACAAATTATTTTCTCTCTCACACAACGACTATACCGATGGATTGGTCCGTGTCCATCTAGGTCGTGAGCAACTGTTCGATTAAATACGAGTAACCGATAGTATGATCTTCTTTGTGGGCCCAACACACCATACTAACTATAACGTATAGAATCCAGGACTATAATTTGTATATATTTAATTATAAATAATTAAACGCAAATAATTGTTTATTTTATTAAATAGATTAATGGCAATGGATCGGGAGTTTCCGTTACTTAAATCTAGACATTAAGTACACAACTCCAACAATCTCCCACTTGTACTAAGGTCTAGTCATTTCCTCCAAACTCCCGACTCCCATACTCATCACGTGCTTAAACTGTACTTCCAAGAAGTACCATGTGAATGAGCAATCTAGGTTGCCGCTCTGAAGTTATCTTGGTGACTACAGCGTCGTCTCCCTCGACGATGACTCGTATCAGGTGGTACTTGCTCTATGTGTTATCTTACACTTATGGACTTGTGATTTCTTACCATTTGCCATCGCACCGCTATTCACATAGCCTTTGGCAAATTAAGAATCACCTCTAAGTCCCAGAGATTCCCGGAGCTATACCAAAACTTCCGCTGCCTCTGAGGCCACTATTTGGTTACCCATGGCAGAGTCCGAAAAGCATCGTGCTTATCACTCTTCCATGTTAAAAACTCCTTCTCCTTCAATAGTGAAACACATAGCCTGATATCGACTTACACCGGTCCTCATTCGATTAGAAATCTAAGAGAATGTAATCCAAAGGAAAAGCTTTTCTGCTCCGTAATCCAGAACATAGTTTCCAGTTCTTCGAAAGTACTTAAAATGTTCATTACAGCAGTCGAGTATTCCTTTCCAAGATTACCTTGATATCCTCCCACTATACTAGCCGCATAGCAGATATCAGGTTCTCGTTTTCAACATCGCATTTATTAAGCTTTCCACACTCGAAGTGTAGGAAACCACTTTCATTGCTTCTATCTCCTTTTGTGTTCCAAAAACACATATCTTTAGATAGATGCATTCCGTATCTGAAAGGTAACATACCTTTCTCGGAATCTTGCATGTTAAAACGAACCATAATCATTTAAGATATCTAGAGAAGTACAATGTTCTTTTCTTGAGATCCTAGATCTTAAGAACATGCTCTAACTTCTTCTTTATCTCATATATCGATTTTTCTAGACAACCATCATTTTATGTCTGACAACATCTTTACATTGTTACCAATGATAAAATGTTATCTACATAAAACCTCCGAGAAACACCACCTTGTTTCCATCACGTTTCCCATACACACGATTCGTGAATGCCTTTTGATGAATCCATCAAATGGACTTTCTCATCAATGCGCAAGTTCCACGAACTCAATGCTTTGTTCCAATCCATAGATGGATCAACTAAGCTTGTACTCTAAATGATCTTGCCTCTTAGCAATAATCCTTATTGCTTTCCAAGAAGGCACATTTAGATCTAGTACAGCCTTCATGTAGATCCAGGGATCGATTTCATGTATACTAGGTCCAGAGTCCGAAAACTATCCTAGTCTTATGAATATCTCCGGTTGATCCACAACCTCCCACTACAACGGCATTCCGGTGTATAAACAGTAATAACAGTAGGTGCAGTTAGTGGTGTACCGCTACTCGGTTCGGCTGGTTCTCAGTCCTTATCGTTCTCTCTCATTCAAAGTATTGCGTCACTTTTGGGCTTGTGGTTCATCTAATAGTCTTCCTCTAAGAACCGGGCATTATAACTTATAACGTCATTCTGGTTCATAGCACTATTGAACACACATCTTTTGTTCTTCTAGGATATTCTACAACCGCATTTGAATGCGCCGTTGTCTCCAGATATATCCATAGAACACAGGTAGTTCCGTATAACTCATGCTTTTACTATTTCTATAAGAGTTCAATTTCTTATTTCCGACACACCATTTCTACACAACAGTGTATGGTGTAGTCATTTGAGATCAAATCCCAATCTCTGATCAGTATGCCATGCATTCCTCAGACAGGCACTTGCCTTCGCGATTAGATCGCAAGCTTTCAATGGATATACCATGATGGTTCCCCACAATAGCTTTGTGTCCATTGACTTGTCAAAACACTTTGCTTTTGTGGCACATCAGGTATGCTAATCCATTTTTCGAGTAATCATAAAATGAAGTACTCGTATCTAATTGTCTGAGTAGACAAAGATCTGCATACATCAGAGTTAATCAATTCTAATACTTGTCCGGAACTTATACCTTATATCCATAAAGGATTGCTTAGTCATGTTATCTTTCAAATAAGATTCTTAGGTCGGAAGGTCCACTCCTTCAACTTAATTGATCAAAATATCAATTTTCGACCTTTGAACTTCTTATTTGAATAAACACGACTTAGCATAAGAATCCACAAGTATAAATGATTCATTACATAAATATCTCTTAAAAGTAAAACGAGTTATATGCTACGGTTCGTTGCATCGTGGTGGACTCAGGATTCATCATTTATATATTGCTAGCTAATGTACCAGAATAGATAATATCATTATTTCTTCTTATAACCATCAAATGATTAAAAGAAATAAAATATCCATTTATTAGAAATCCAGAACAAAGTTCTTTCTAAAATGAAAGGTACACAAAAGCAATAACTCAAAATGAAATCCTATAAAATGTCCTCCACTGCAACAGCTGCCTCCTCCACAGCATTCCCCATGTAGACTACGATTTCTTCTTTTCCAAGTCGTCGGGTTTCCTGGAACCCTTGCATTTGAAAT
Source organism: Euphrasia confusa (assembly GCA_954870475.1). NCBI lineage: Eukaryota > Viridiplantae > Streptophyta > Magnoliopsida > Lamiales > Orobanchaceae > Euphrasia > Euphrasia confusa. The sequence continues at coordinate 38,315,210 of OX940951.1, read as the reverse complement.
GCACATACCGTCAGTGGTTCCATATCTACACACCAGGTTCTGGTAGATAATACCACTGACTATGTTTTCACGACTAAAGAAAGATTTCGTACCTTTGAGAGGATAATCAGACTTCCAGTACCCAGACTGTTTACATCGAGAACACTAGCCTATTGGCTTTCTCGTCCCATCTCGTGATCCAAGAAACTTAGGACCACTGGGTTTCTTTGCTTGCTTTTCCTTTCCCCCGGTTTTTGCCCTTAGGTTAGAAACCTTTGGCATTGGCTACAAGAGCTTGCGATTTCCGTCTCAACTCGTCCAAAAGGTCCATCGTCTTAGAAACGTGTTTAAGCGTTTCCTCGAAGGACTGGCCTTTATGAGTATCCTCATCGCTTCTTGTCTAGCCGCCTATGTCAATAGGCTCGGGAGGACAAAGCTCACTGAGTACTGTTGGAAATCGACTATCCGGGACACACCGTTCGATCACTCGAACATCTGGACGTGCCCAATCAACTCCAGGAGTTCACCTCCGAACAGCCATGGCCACCCGCCAAGCAGATCGCGCATCCGCCACAGCCAAAGCCGCGGCTCGCAATCTGCCCGGAGCAAGCGGCCGCCTGCCCACCAGGCGAGCGCTCGCGCAGCACCGCAAGCGAGCGCTTGCTGCCCAGGCGAGCGCCTGCTGCCTGACGCGAGCGGGCGCTTGCCCCTCAAGCGGGCGCTTGCCTGCTTCGAACAGCAGCGCGATGCTGCTGTTCCGGGCCGTTTCCGATCCGTTTTTCTCCGTCCAGCCACCGATCCGGCGGTTCTCAACCGCCCAGAGGCTGGAGAAAAACTATCCTTAACTCCGATTACCAATCGATGGTCCGATGTATAATTACGTACGAGATCGAATCGAAACAATGCGGAAGAGGGTTTCGATTCCATACCTTTGTCGCGTGATTCGGAGAAGCCGAATTGACAGAGACCTCGAGACTTCTAGCGTATGTCCTAGCCCTCTTACTCCAGCCGATGTGTGGGCATCGATCCGCTTGGAGCTCCCCGTCTCTTCCCTTCTCAACCACCGTGAATATATTTTTCTGTCTCAGAAATATATTTGCGCTAACAAATTAATTTCCACAGAGAATTTCTGTCTCAGAAATATAATTGCGCAAGCAATTAATTTCTACAGAATGTTTCTTGCGCTAATCTGAATTAATTAGGCAGAAAAGATAATTGCGCTAACAATTAATTTTCTCTGCAGAATTAATAATAGCGGCGAAACTTAGGTTACAGAGAGAGGGGGGAGGGATTTATATAGGCTACACTAGAGGACCTCTAGGCAATTAATTAATTAGGCTTAAATTGTAATTTAATTAACTTGGTGTCCCAAAAGGAAAACCTTAATTAAATTCCACAATTTTATTTATAATTAATTCCACTATAAAATTATAAATGATTTCCCAATTAATTAATTCAAATTATTCCGTCAATAATTTTTCCACCGTATTACATATGTGACATTTCCCCGTGTTTAAGATATCGCATGTCCACGAATTAATTTTAATTACTAATAATTAAATTAATTCATTTCTTATGATCCGAGATTAGTACCACTCATCCTTATTATCATGTGGAACGAATCCACCTGCAGGGTTTACATGATAAACTTTATGAGCTCATCTCGGGGACATCATCAACCCAGTAAATGGGACACGGTTTCCTGTCTATAATCTACAGCATGCCGTGTGTACAATTCCGATTCCCAATATACCGAGGATCTCGACTAATCAATTAGTCTCACTCATTGGCACATCAAAGAACCGAGCATTGGACACACGCACCTATAATTATATAGGGATTAAGAACTCACATATCCGTAATATCTGAGGTCTAGTTCGATTACTCCGATTAGTATAAATCGAACGCCCTCCCGTGGTCCTGCTCAATACACCAAGTGTACGAGTGTAACATGATAGTCAAGACCGACTATCTACCAGTCACACTACGACGTACCGATGGATTGTCCCTGTCCATCTAAGTCGTGAGCTACTGTTCGATAGTATACGAGTAACCGATAGTATGATCTTCCGCGTGTCTCCTCACGCCATACTATCTACAACGTATATATCTACGACTGTTGCATTAAATGCAATCATGCTTGAATCATACATAGATTAAGGCATAGATAAGGACATCCGTATTTGCACTAAACTAGACATTTAGAATACAATTCCATCAATCTCCCACTTATACTAAAAGTCTAGTCGCCCTCTCCCAAACATCAGATTCCCATAACCACATCACGCCTATCCAACGCTTTCGCTGGAAGAGCCTCTGTGAACGGGTTTTACCAGGCAATCCTCTCGATGCTATCTAGGTGACAACTGCATCGTCTTACTAGACGATCTCTCGAATCAGGTGGTACTTGCGCTCTACGTGTTATCTCCCACTGTGGACTTGTGGCATTTCAAGTTTGCCAATACCGCTATTCAAAATAGCTTTGGGTGAACTAGAAACCACATCTAAGTCCCTTAGGAAGTTCTGGAGCCACACTGACCTTTTAACTGCCTCAGAGGCCGTTATCCTTTCAGTTTCCATGGTAGAGTCCGTAATGCATTGCTGCTTTACATTCTTCCATGTGACTGCTCCACTTCACAGTGAGAACACATAGCCTGACTTCGACTTTCGACTGTCCCTGTTTGATTTGGAAATCCAATTCTATGTAATCCAAAGGAAACAACTTGACTGCTTTGTAACTCAGAACATAAATCATGGTCCTCTGCAGGAGCCTAAACATGTTCTTTACATCAGTCGAGTGATCCTTTCCAGGATTACTATGATATCTCACCACCATGCCCACGGCATAGCAGATATCAGTCTCGTGCATAGCATTACATACATTAAGCTTCCCACCATTAAGGTGCAGGGAACTGCTTACTCTTCATCTATCTCCTTTATTGTGTCAGACACAAAACTTTAGATAGATGAATTCCACATCTAAAAGGTGAAGACCTTTCTTGGAATTCTGTATGTTGCAACGAGTAAGAATTGTGTTTACGTATGAGACTCGAGATAAGTTCTATGTTCTTTTCTGGCGATCATTTATAACTTTGATCCCAAGAACATTACCGACATCTCCTAAGTCTCTTACATTGAATTACTCGGACAACCATCCCTTTATGTCCGATAACATCTTTCATATTGTTGCCAATTTAGAAGGATGTCGTCTACATAAAGAATGAGAAAACACCACATCTTTTCTGTCACTTCTTTATTACACACAGGACCTAAACATGCCTTGAATGAATCCATGAAATGGATTTTCTCATAGGTCCGCATGTGTCAGGGATCTTGAAGCTTCCTTCAATCCAAAGATCGATTAAGCTTTCTTTACAAAATGCTCTCGGCTCTCTTTGATGAATCCCTCTGATTGTCCCATACATATGGTCCCGTCAAGACTTCCATTTAGGAAATCCGTCTTGACTTCCATCTTTGAATCCAAAGATTCAATCTCAGATTTCATCGCCTTTGCCAAGACTGAGCATCTTGATCTTTCAGCGTCTCGTCATAGGTCCAGGGTTCGGCTTCATGTTCTCCAGGTAATAAGTCCGAAGGCTCACCTATAAACATGAACCTGTCGGGTTGTCTAACAACCCTCCCACTACGACGACGCTCCGGTGTATCTTTAGTGACTAAAGATTATAGTAGTGAACTACTCAGTTAGGCTGGTTCTAAGTCTTTATCAGTCCCTCTAAGCACATTAAGTATTACTCTACTCTTGGGCTTGTGATCTTGTGTATATATAATCCATGTCTAAGAACCGAACGTTGATTCAATCAACGAACATCTGGTCCTTTGGACTATATTACATATCTCAATTCGTTTTCTTAGGGTATCCTATAACCAGCCGAATATCTGTACAAGTTTCCAAAGGAATCAAGTTCAGGATAAACGCCGCTGTTTCCAAGCCATATCCCAAAAACGAATTAGGTAACTCCGAATAACTTATTGTCTACTTTCCCATATCTATAAGAGTCCTATTCCTTCTTTACAACACATTATTTTGCCGAGGCATAAATAGTGTAGTCTGTTGGGAGTTAATCCAATTTCTTGATAAGTATGCCTTACTCCTCAAAGAGGTCTGCATATATCAGAGCGAATCAACTCTAGTACTTTCTTGGATCTTTTCCCTTTAACCGTAAAGGATTGCTCGGTCATTAAAACTTCCAAGTATGATTCGAAGGTTGGAAAGTCCTTTCCTTCAACCTAGCTGAGTAGTCCATCAGCTTTCACCCTTTGAATCGTACTCAAGTTAAAATGATCTAGCCTAAGATTCCATAAGTACATTTGATTCATCCTAGAAGGATCTTTACTCTTATTGGGGTTCGACAATGTGTTATTAGCTCCGGTGTGTTGCATCGTGGAAGAACACGGATTCAGTATTAAATTGTCTATCAATGTACCAGAATAGATAATATCCCCGTTTCCTACTCTTCTAGGTATAAAACTATCAGAAGAAACGGAATATCCATTCTAAGCCAATTTAGAAATCCGAAATGAAAATTCTTTCTAAATACCGGCACATAAAGACAATTTATTAGAACTAAAATCCTACCGTTAAAACATTTTAACATCTCCCACTGCAATGGCTGTTACTTTAACAGTATTGCCCATGTAGATTATAATTTCTTCCTTTCTAAGTCTCCGGGTTTCCTGGAACCCCCGCATTTAGGTGCAGACATGATTAGTGGTTTCCGTATCCACACACCAGGTACTGGTAGATAACACCACTAAGCATGTTTCGGTGACTAAGGAGAAGTTAACTTCTAGTTGCTTTGAGAGGACAATTAAAACTTCCAGTATCCAAACTGCTTACAACGGAAGCACTTGCCCCTTGGGCTTGCTTGTCCCGTTCCGTGGTCCAGATATATTAGGCCCACTGGGTTTCCGTATTTGCTTCTTCTTCCTTTTGCCGCCCGAAGGCCTAGGAAGAGTCAATTTCTCAGCCACAAGTGCATAAGAGCCCTTAAAAATTCCCTCAGCCGCTTGAAGTTCAATCAGGAGTTCCGCCAATGAGTAAGACCCCTTATTCATGTTATAGTTCAGGCGGAACTACTCAAAACTTCTCGGCAGAGACTGGAGCACAATATCGACTTGGGTTACCCCATCGATAACTGATCCTAGAATCTCTATCTCATTCAGATAGCACATCATCCTAAGAACGTGATTCCCCACGGGCGTTCCTTCGGATGCGATGGCCGTCATGAGTTGCCTCATTGCATTTTGCCCGGCTGTCCTGTCCTGATAACCAAAACTTCTTGAGGTTAAGCGTCATATCATAGGTAATGGTCATGACATGATGTCGCAGCACATTTGACATGAAAGTCACAATGTTGCTCCGCGTCATCTCATAGCCTTGATCCATTTCCAATGAGCTTCCTTTCCTCAGTAGTGGAAGCATCATTTGGTTCAGCAGGTCAATTGACTTGGAGTACATATTTGTACTCCTCTTCAGTTAGGACAATGTCCAAGTTTCTTCTTTAATCCATACAAAACAGGTTCAGTGAGTTTGTTGACTTTTAATGGGAATAATACCATATAAAACAAACAATGAGTTTAATTCGATATCATTTCCCTCAAGTGATATCATTAAACTACCAATCATTTCTAAAATCCCATCAGACATAGCAAGCCACGTTCTTGTGGACGTTTACCAGTCCAAATGATTTTATGATTGGATTTCACTTCGGTCGTACATCATTATAGCAGTGACTCCGATGGGGAGGATACTATAAAGCGTACCTAAGTGTGTACCATTTCTCAGTACTAAGTCCGCCGCTCGGGAACTACACGCCCACCGCAAGCCACGTTAGTGTGGACGTTTACGTTGACATGCGGTCCCTTTACGATTTCCTATAAATGTCGAGCCTCAATTAACCCAAAGTTCCGTTTCCATTTAGCAAGCCACGTTCTTGTGGACGTTTACTAAAACAAACAACTTTATTAATTGAATCTCACTTATTTAAATGTCATAGAATCTTAATTAACCCAAAGTACCGTTTCCATTTAGCAAGCCACGTTCTTGTGGACGTTTACTAAAACAAACAACTTTGTTAATTGAATCTTACATTTATTAAATTTCACAATTTTATGAATCAAAGCTTGATATCTCGTAAGTGAAACTCGAAGTTTCTAACCAGCGATCAATCATGCAATTGAGCCCTATCTCTCACTAAGTGAGGGAGCCAACCAGACAATCGATCTAGTCATCGAATGACTCGAATGTCTCTAATCTGTGTCATCGACATAACCAAGCCCTTTGGCTCCATTCCACTCCCCGGGGTGAGAATGAGTCGAGTTGAAATTAGTCTTTGAATGACAGATTAGGCATTGCTTTTGAGAAATATAATTGTTCAATTTTATAAGTGGATTTTAAATTCGAATTTTGATCCAGTGATATCTGTGTGTCGACTTTATCCGATAGGGAGGATGACACTAAAGCCAACTCGTAAGTGACACACATCACTATCAAAACAGAGAATGGAGACCGCGGGATTGTTTCCAATCCCTCTCCCACTTAGTATTTTACGATAAGGGATAACATGCATAAACACTTAAGCATAATAATAAAGCACGTAAAACAAGCAAAAAGCAATTAACGTGGTCCCGATTATTATGGCCTTAAGTGTTCTCCAATGCACGTCTCTTGGATCTCGTTGCTCGTCTCGGTCTCGGTCCACCACCGACTCGCTCGAGGGTCAAGAGACGAACTCCTCCCACTGGAGCCTCGTCTCGAGCCTCGTTAAGTCGCTCGTGGGGTCGAACGAACCCCAACCCCGCTGCTGCCCGTCGCGAACACGGGGTGTGTTCGATGGCTGCCCGGTGCCGGTTCGTTTCCTCGACTCTCGTTTCTCCGGGTTTCGATCTCGTCTCGATCCACCAAAAATAGCAAGAAAAATTACAAGAATAAATCTACTAAATCCGGCATCGATCCTATACAGGGTGATCGATCCTATACATGCCCGGAAAAACAACGGAAATAAATAAACCTAACGACTCAACCCGTCGTTTTTATCTATTACAAACAAGCAACATTTCCAAAACAAAACAATCTCGACAAGCCCGAGAGTTTAATCAAACCACAAAATTAAAGCACAACATCAATCACAACATTGGCCATAATAATCGGGTTCAACCTGCAAGGTAAATCGTACGAACTATACAACAAACCGATAAACCGGCTCTGATACCAATTGTTGGAAATCGACTATCCGGGACACACCGTTCGATCACTCGAACATCTGGACGTGCCCAATCAACTCCAGGAGTTCACCTCCGAACAGCCATGGCCACCCGCCAAGCAGATCGCGCATCCGCCACAGCCAAAGCCGCGGCTCGCAATCTGCCCGGAGCAAGCGGCCGCCTGCCCACCAGGCGAGCGCTCGCGCAGCACCGCAAGCGAGCGCTTGCTGCCCAGGCGAGCGCGTGCTGCCTGACGCGAGCGGGCGCTTGCCCCTCAAGCGGGCGCTTGCCTGCTTCGAACAGCAGCGCGATGCTGCTGTTCCGGGCCGTTTCCGATCCGTTTTTCTCCGTCCAGCCACCGATCCGGCGGTTCTCAACCGCCCAGAGGCTGAAGAAAAACTATCCTTAACCCCGATTACCAATCGATGGTCCGATGTATAATTACGTACGAGATCGAATCGAAACAATGCGGAAGAGGGTTTCGATTCCATACCTTTGTCGCGTGATTCGGAGAAGCCGAATTGACAGAGACCTCGAGACTTCTAGCGTATGTCCTAGCCCTCTTACTCCAGCCGATGTGTGGGCATCGATCCGCTTGGAGCTCCCCGTCTCTTCCCTTCTCAACCACCGTGAATATATTTCTCTGTCTCAGAAATATATTTGCGCTAACAAATTAATTTCCACAGAGAATTTCTGTCTCAGAAATATAATTGCGCAAGCAATTAATTTCTACAGAATGTTTCTTGCGCTAATCTGAATTAATTAGGCAGAAAAGATAATTGCGCTAACAATTAATTTTCTCTGCAGAATTAATAATAGCGGCGAAACTTAGGTTACAGAGAGAGGGGGGAGGGATTTATATAGGCTACACTAGAGGACCTCTAGGCAATTAATTAATTAGGCTTAAATTGTAATTTAATTAACTTGGTGTCCCAAAAGGAAAACCTTAATTAAATTCCACAATTTTATTTATAATTAATTCCACTATAAAATTATAAATGATTTCCCAATTAATTAATTCAAATTATTCCGTCAATAATTTTTCCACCGTATTACATATGTGACATTTCCCCGTGTTTAAGATATCGCATGTCCACGAATTAATTTTAATTACTAATAATTAAATTAATTCATTTCTTATGATCCGAGATTAGTACCACTCATCCTTATTATCATGTGGAACGAATCCACCTGCAGGGTTTACATGATAAACTTTATGAGCTCATCTCGGGGACATCATCAACCCAGTAAATGGGACACGGTTTCCTGTCTATAATCTACAGCATGCCGTGTGTACAATTCCGATTCCCAATATACCGAGGATCTCGACTAATCAATTAGTCTCACTCATTGGCACATCAAAGAACCGAGCATTGGACACACGCACCTATAATTATATAGGGATTAAGAACTCACATATCCGTAATATCTGAGGTCTAGTTCGATTACTCCGATTAGTATAAATCGAACGCCCTCCCGTGGTCCTGCTCAATACACCAAGTGTACGAGTGTAACATGATAGTCAAGACCGACTATCTACCAGTCACACTACGATGTACCGATGGATTGTCCCTGTCCATCTAAGTCGTGAGCTACTGTTCGATAGTATACGAGTAACCGATAGTATGATCTTCCGCGTGTCTCCTCACGCCATACTATCTACAACGTATATATCTAGGACTGTTGCATTAAATGCAATCATGCTTGAATCATACATAGATTAAGGCATAGATAAGGAGTTCCGTATTTGCACTAAACTAGACATTTAGAATACAACTCCATCAAGTACAACCTTGCACTCTTTAACAGTTTGGGTAATGTCTAGATCTCTATTCCAATCATTACATTTAGGGACCAGTGAGTTTAAAATCCTTACGTATCACAGAAAGTGGGTTCAAAGCCATTTCCTAATCTATGAGCACATATAACAACAAACAATTGATTTAATCTCCGATATTATCTCCCTCAAATAATATCATTAAACCACTAATCACATCTAAAATCCCATCAGGTAAGGCAAGCCACGTGGTGTGGACGTTTACCTACCCAAATGATTTAGTAATTAGATTTGCTTCGGTCATACATCACTTATAGCGTAACTTCGTGGGGAAGAATACTATAATGCGTATCTAAGTGTAAACCATTACTCAGTACTAAAGTAAATCGTTTGGAACCGCTACATCACCGCAAGCCACGTGGTGTGGACGTTTACGATGATTTCACAATTCTTCACAATTCCTTATAACTGTCTACATCAATTAATCCAAAATCCGTTAGTATAGCAAGCCACGTGGTGTGGACGTTTACTACACCAAGAGACTTTTATAATTGACTCCCAATTACTTGATCCATTCGATTTTTGTAAATCAGGACGCGGAGAATCATAAGTGAAACTCGAAGTTTCTAACCAGTGATTCACCATGCGAACAACCCTATCTCTCATTAGATGAGGGAGCCGAGCAGACAATCGATCCATCTATAAAAGAATGGTACGAAGGTCTCTAATTTGTGTCCTCTACATGACCAAGTGGCTTTGGCTCCATTCCACTCCCCGGGGTGAGAATGAGTCGACTTGAAGTCAGCTTCAGAAAGACAAATTAGGCATTGTTTGATAAACTTAATCAATGTTTCTTGTAAAAGGAATTACAATAATTCTCCTCCAATAACTTATCTATATAAACTTCAAAAGTTTATAAAAGTCACCAAGAGAGCAGCAATGGAGACCATGGGTATGTTTCCATACCCTCTCCCACTTAGCTTTTTACAATAAAGGGATACGCTATCTAATGCATAATTAAATACACATAAGCATGCATACATGAAATAAAGCACATAGAATATTATCACATATTCAAAATAATAATAGAATATTATTTTCCGACTATTATGGCTTTATCGCATCCCCGTACGCATCTTCTAGTCTTCAGTCTTCGTTCTTGAATGCTCCATGTGACGAGAGTATTAATCCCAATATTTAAATCTATTTATTTTCAATTAATCCAAAAGTTACTTAATTCGAAAATCAAGTCAATCGAATATATCAAAAATAAAATTAAATATTATTAATATTTTTTATTTATTTTTTATTTTCCTTTCTAATTCTATTAAATCTTTCGAATCCCATCCAAGTCAGACTTGGAACATTCTAAAAGACTTCTATAATAGAATAAGGAAATAAAATAAATTAGGACTCCTAATCCTTCCAAATTAATTCCTTTCCTAATCTATTAAAAATTCCATAAAGGAATAATTAAATAGGAAAAATTAATTAAGTACTTTAAAAACTTTCCAAATTAATTATTTCCCTAATCCATTAAAAATTCCATAAAGGAATAATTAAATAGGAAAAATAAATTAATTCTAAATTTATTCCTTTCCTATTCCATGAAAATTCCCAAGAATAGGAATAATCAATGACAAAAAATAAATTTATTCTAAATTTATTCTTTTCCTATTCCATGAGAATTCCCAAAAATAGGAATACTCAAAATAGGAAAACCGAATAATTTAGGAAAGTTAGATCTCGGCGGGAGAGCACGGGTTGGGAGTCCCCGCCCCCTACCACCATCGATCGCCGCTCGGAGGAGCACGCCGCCGCCGTCCAGCCCACGCGCCACCACCACCGGTGGCCGGCGTGGCCGAGAGGTCCCGGGCAGCCCCTCCCCTCGATCGAACACCATGGGATCGATCATGGGGATGATCGATCCCGAGCCCTTCTCTTCTTTGTCACGTGTCTTCTCCGGTAGTCGTTTCGGCATCGATCCAACGTAAATAAATTACAAGAATTAAAATTACATTATCCGGTATCGATTCTATACATGAAATCGACCCTATACATTTTCCGGAAAAAGTAGAACGTAATAATAAACCTAAATTCGGTCAACCCCCGAATTTTTACTATTACAAGCATTCACCACACATAAAACGAATCTCGACATGTCCGAGAGTTTAATAAAATTTATGACAATAATTAACGAAGAATTATATCTAGCCATAATAGTCGGAAACCCTCAAGGTAGAACAATTTATCGAAAAATACCGTGAACGAAAAACCAACGCTCTGATACCAATTGATGGAAATCGATATCCCGGAATTAATAAATTTAAATAAATAAATTATCTAATTAATTCCGACCGAAATCCTTTGGAGATCGAATATCCGAGGTTGTCAAATTGCGGAACGAAAACTCCAATCGACTCCCGGTTGCCGGAACATCCCGGCATGAACCACCACGAAACGTCGGACTCAACCAAAACCCTAACCGCGGCAAAGCCGCGGCTGTTCGGTCGAGCCCCTTCGTGGGGCTCACGGCTGATCACGGCAGCCGCCTAGGGCTGCCCATGGCAGCCCGCCGGGCATGCTCGAACCCCCCCGCGGATCAGCCCCTCATCGAACCCTCGCCACGGCCAAGCCGCGGCTGCCCGATGGAGGCGTGCGCTCGCATCGTGCGAGTGCTAGGGTTCAGCCCGCTGGGCACGCCCCAGCTGCACCCCGGCTCACCTAGCCACGTCCCGGTGATCGCACGCTCAGCTATGGTCGAACCGTGGCTAGCGATCACCGCCACCACCGCCGCCGCGCGAGCGGCTGGTGCACCGCGCGAGCGGCGATCGCACCGCGTGAGCGGGGATCGAGCCGCGCGGGCTGTGGCGTCCAGCTAGGGTTTGATCGAGCTCTCGGCGCCCAGCCGAGGCTCACGCCCTCTCGATCCCCGTCCAGCCGAGTCGTCGATCCGCCGGCGGTCCGGTGGTCCAACGACCACCGCCCGGTTCGACCTCGTCATGGGGTTCGTCTTTTGGATCTTACGTTCACGATATTTTCACGATAATAATTTAAAATCATCGAAGGGGGTTCAACGATTTTACCTTTGTTCTCGTTGTACGGAGAAACGAGATCTATGAAGACTTTGAGACCTTCCCACGTATTCCTTGCACTAGCTCGAACGTCGGGTGGGCGACGATCTTCTGAACTCCATGGATCTCCCTCTCTACTTTCTCTCTCTAGAATTGTGATCTTCAAGTTATGAGAATAGAGAAGACCATGTAGTGCTTTTATAGGCTACGTAGGGGATCTTAAGGAGGTGGAATATTGGGCTTCCAATATTAATGATTAAATTGAGCCCAAGCCCAAATCTATTAATCCCATTAATATTAATTAATTTATTTTCCACTATATAAATTAATTGCACTCCCAATATTAAACCATATTATATCAAATAATATTTCTCCGGTAGTATTATTTATTCTGTGTATTTAAGATATAAATATCCATGAATAAAATTAATTTATTGCTAATTAATTTATTCATCTCTTGTATCCGAGACTAGTACCATTCAACCTTAATTATTATGCGGAACAAATCCACCTGCAGGGTTTACATAATAATTCCTTATGAACTCATCTCGGGGATATTATCAACTCTTCCGGGATACACTTTCCCGTCAAGTATTCACGGAATGTCATATATAAAATATAGTGACCCAACTTAACCGGTAATTGACCCAATGATTAAACCGGTCAATTCCTTTGGAAAATCAAAGTCACTTATATTAAATATACACACCCGCAATAGTATCGGGGATTAAGAATAAAATATACTGAGACTTGAATCAATTATCAAAGGCAATCCTAATTGATAAGTCTCAAGCGATCCGCTCAATACACCAAGTGTACAAGTGTGATAAAATAATTAAGACAAATTATTTTCTCTCTCACACAACGACTATACCGATGGATTGATCTGTGTCCATCTAGGTCGTGAGCAACTGTTCGATTAAATACGAGTAACCGATAGTATGATCTTCTGTGTGGGCCCGACACACCATACTAACTACAACGTATAGAATCCAGGACTATAATTTGCATATATTTAATTATAAATAATTAAACGCAAATAATTGTTTATTTAATTAAATAGATTAATGGCAATGGATCGGGAGTTTCCGTTACTTAAATCTAGACATTAAGTACACAACTCCAACAGAGATCATCTAGTGTGCAAGCTTAATCGATCCATTTATTGATTGAAACAAGCCTCGAGATCGTGGAACATGCGATTTGATGAAGTAGTCCAATCTTTTGGATTCATTCAAAGCATGGACGAATCGTGTGTGTATTGGAAACGTGATGGAAAGAAGGTGGTGTTCCTCGTGCTTTATGTAGACGACATACTTCTCATTGGCAACAGTGTGAAGATGTTATCAGACATAAAAGGATTGTTGTCTAGACAATTCGATATGAAAGATTTAGGAGAGGTTGGACATGTTCTAGGGATCAAGGTTATAAGGGATCGCCGGAATAGAACATTGTACCTTTCCCAGCAATCTTACATAGACACGATTCTGGCTCGTTTTAACATGCAAGATTCCAAGAAGGGTGAGTTACCCTTCAGTAAAGGAACTTATCTTTCTAAGGAAATGTGTCCTCAAACACAGAAGGAGAAAGATGACATGAAAGCAGTTCCCTACGCTTCGGCTGTGGAAAGCTTAATGTATGCAATGTTATGCACGAGACCTGATATCTGTTATGCAGTTGGCATAGTGGCAAGATATCAGAGTAACCCTGGAAAGGCTCATTGGACTTCCGTAAAGAGCATTTTCAAGTATTTGCGAAATACTAAGGATTATGTTCTGAGATACGGAGCAGACAATCTGATTCCTTTGGGTTACACAGATTCGGATTTCCAAGCTGATAAGGACAGGCGTAAGTCGACATCAGGCTATGTGTACACTTTGGGAGGTGGAGCCGTATCATGGAAGAGTGTTAAGCAAAAGTGCATTTCGGACTCTACCATGGAAGCTGAATATGTTGCAGCCTCAGAGGCAGCGAAAGAGTCAGCGTGGTTCCTTAATTTCCTCCAGGACATAGATGTGATTCCGAGTTTGCCCAAAGCTATGACAATTTATTGTGACAATAGCGGTGCAGTGGCAAACAGTAAGGAACCACGGTCCCATAGTGCTACGAAACACATAGAGCGCAAGTACCACCTGATTCGAGACATCGTCAAGAGAGGCGACGCTGTAGTCACCAAGATAGCTTCAGATGACAACCTAGCAGACCCCTTCACAAAGATAATTCCTAAGGAAGTATATTTCAAGCACTTGAAGGGTTTGGGAGTCAGAAGTTTTGAAGATAATACTAGACCTTAGTATAAGTGGAAGAATGTTGGAGTAGTATACTTAATGTCTAGATTTGAGTATTCTGAACTCCTTGTACACTATCATTTATCTATTGAAATAAACATTCATTTGCTTTTAATTGTTGTTAATTAAATATATTCCTAGATTATCATTTATCTATTGAAATAAACATTCATTTGCTTTCCTATATTTATCTAGATTAAACACTCCTTGTACACTATCATTTGTCACACAGAAGATCATACTATCGGTTACTCGTATTTAATCGAACAGTTGCTCACGACCAAGATGGACACAGACCAATCCATCGGTATAGTCGTTGTGTGAGAGAGAAAATAATTTGTCTTACTTATTTTATCACACTTGTACACTTGGTGTATTGGGCGGATGCTTGAGATTTATCAATTAGGATTGCTCTGTGATAATTGATTTAAGTCTCAGAGTATTTTATTCTTAATCCCCGAAACAATTGCGGGTGTGTATATTTAATATAAGTGACTTTGATTTTTCAAAGGAATTAACCAATTTAATTATTGGGTTAATTACCGGTTAAGTTGGGTCACTATATTTTATATATGGCATGCCGTGAATTCTTGACGGGACAGTGTATCCCGGAAGGGTTGATAATATCCCCGAGATTGTTGGAGTTGTGTACTTAATGTCTAGATTTAAGTAACGGAAACTCCCGATCCATTGCCATTAATCTATTTAATTAAATAAACAATTATTTGCGTTTAATTATTTATAATTAAATATATGCAAATTATAGTCCTGGAATCTATACGTTGTAGTTAGTATGGTGTGTCGGGCCCACACAGAAGATCATACTATCGGTTACTCGTATTTAATCGAACAGTTGCTCACGACCTAGATGGACACGGACCAATCCTTCGGTATAGTCGTTGTGTGAGAGAGAAAATAATTTGTCTTAATTATTTTATCACACTTGTACACTTGGTGTATTGAGCGGATCGCTTGAGACTTATCAATTAGGATTGCCTTTGATAATTGATTCAAGTCTCAGAGTATTTTATTCTTAATCCCCGATACTATTGCGGGTGTGTATATTTAATATAAGTGACTTTGATTTTCCAAAGGAATTGACCGATTTAATTATTGGGTCAATTACCGGTTAAGTTGGGTCACTATATTTTATATATGACATGCCGTGAATACTTTACGGGAAAGTGTATCCCGTAAGGGTTGATAATATCCCTGAGATGAGTTCATAAGGAATTATTATGTAAACCCTGCAGGTGGATTTGTTCCGCATAATAATTAAGGTTGAATGGTACTAGTCTCGGATATAAGAGATGAATAAATTAATTAGCAATAAATTAATTTTATTCATGGATATTTATATCTTAAATACACGGAATAAATAATACTACCGGAGAAATATTATTTGATATAATATGGTTTAATATTGGGAGTGCAATTAATTTTATATAGTGGAAAATAGAATTAATTAATATTAATGGATTAATAGATTTGGGCTTGGGCTCAATTTAATCATTAATATTGGAAGCCCAATATTCCACCTCCTTAAGATCCCTACGTAGCCTATAAAAGCACTACATGGTCTTCTCTATTCTCATAACTTGAAGATCACAATTCTAAGAGAGAAAGTAGAGAGGGAGATCCATGGAGTTCGGAAGATCGTCGCCCACCCGACGTTCGAGCTAGTGCAAGGAATACGTGGGAAGGTCTCAAGGTCTTCATAGATCTCGTTTCTCCGCACAACGAGAACAAAGGTAAAATCGTTGAACCCCCTCGATGATTTTATTTATTTATTCGCGTATATACATGAACAAAGATCCGAGGGACGAACCCCGTGGACGAGGATCGACCTCGCGGTGGTGATCGAGGATCACCGGACCGCGGAGACCGAGAGATCCCCGGCGGGGATCGCGTATGGCTAAACCCCTCGGCTGGACGCCGAGGGTGGCGATCGGCCCTAGGGCATGATCGCCGGCGCGCACACGGGAGGAGCCACGGCTGGACGTCGGGGCATGCGGTTGAGCCGGGCTCGACCGCCGGGCAGCCACGGGGCTGACCCGACCGCGGTCCGCTGGGCGGACCGCTCCTCCACGAGCGGTGGCGGTGAGTCACCGGACTCACCGCCGGGGGCTGCTACGAGCAGCCCCGGGGGATGCACGCGCATCCCCATGCGATCGCCCACCGCGATCGCGAACCCTAGCGGGGTTCGACTAGGGTTTCAGCCGCGGGTTTATCCCGCGGCGGCGATACTCTTGTCGGGCCCGATTCGCGTGGTGGTTCGCGTGTACTCCTGCGAAGGGATTTTGATCGGGGTTATGTTTCCGCAATTCTGTTAACCCCGGGATATCGATTTCCAACAATTGGTATCAGAGCGTGGTTCTAGTTCATGTGTATATGCGATAAATTGTTCTACCTTGCAGGGTTTCCGACTATTATGGCTAGATATAATTTTTACGTTAATTATTGTCATAATATGTTTTTATTAAACTCTCGGACATGTCGAGATTCGTTTTATGTGTGGTGAATGCTTGTAATAGTAAAAATTCGGGGGTTGACCGAATTTAGGTTTATTATTACGTTCTACTTTTTCCGGAAAATGTATAGGGTCGATTTCATGTATAGAATCGATACCGGATAATTGTAATTAAATTATGTAATTTATTTACGTTGGATCGATGCCGAAACAACCGCCGAAGAAGAAGACGTGTGACGGAGGAGACGAAGAAAGGGAGGGCTCCGGATCGGCCAACCCCATGGCCGATCCCGTAGGATCGATCGACCATAAAGGGGCTGCCCGCGAAGCCCTCTCGGCCTTGATGCCGCCGGCAAGGTGGCTGGCCGGCTGGGGGCGGCGGCGGCGGTGCTCCGAGGGTGGCGATCGATGGTGGTGGGGTGCGGGGACTCCCAACCCGTGCTCTCCCGCCAAGATCGAACTTTACTAAATTATTCGGTTTTCCTATTTTGAGTATTCCTATTTTGGAAATTCTCATGGAATAGGAAAAGAATAAATTTAGAATAAATTTATTTCCTTATTGATTATTCCTATTATGGGAATTTTCATGGATAAGGAAGGAATAAATTTAGAATTAATTTGGTCTTTCTAATTGATTATTCCTTTTGGAATATTCATGGATTAGGAAAAGAATTAATTTGGAATTAAATTATTTTTCCTATTTAATTATTCCTTTATGTAATGGGATTAGAAAAATAATTAATTTGGAAAGTTTTTAACGTCCTTAATTAATTTTTCCTATTTAATTATTCCTTTATGGAATTTTTAATAGATTAGGAAAGGAATTAATTTGGAAGGATTAGGAGTCCTAATTTATTTTATTTCCTTATTCTATTATAGAATTCTTCTAGAATGTTCCAAGTTTGACTTGGATAGGATTCTAAAGATTTAATAGAATTAGAAAGGAAAGTAAAAATAAATAAAATATTAATAATATTTAATTTTATTTTTGATATATTCGATTTACTTAATTTTCGAATTAAGTAACTTTTGGATTATTTGAAAATAAATAGATTTAAATATTGGGATTAATATTCTCGTCACATGGAGCATTCAAGAACGAAGACTGAAGACTAGAAGATGCGTACGGAGATGCAATAAAGCCATGATAGTCGGAAAATAATATTCTAGTATTATTTTGACTATGTGATAATATTTATGTGCTTTATTACATGTATGCATGCTATATGTGTTTACTTTATGCACTAGATAGCGTATCCCTTTATTGTAAAAAGCTAAGTGGGAGAGGGTATGGAAACATACCCATGGTCTCCATTGCTGCTCTCTTGGTGACTTTTATAAACTTTTGAAGTTTATATAGATAAGTTATTGGAGGAGAGTTCTTGTAATTCCTCTTACAAGAAACGTTGATTAAGTTTATCAAACAATGCCTAATTTGTCTTTCCAAAGCTGATTTCAAGTCGACTCATTCTCACCCCGGGGAGTGGAATGGAGCCAAAGCCACTTGGTCATGTAGAGGACACAAATTAGAGACCTTCGTTGTTGGAATTCGATATCCCGGGTTATCAAAATTGCGGAACCGATAACCCGAACGATCCCTTCGCCGGAGATCATACGAACACCGACTCATCCGCCGGAGTCCGGGCTTTGGAGACCACACGTCCGAAGACGCACAACCCGCCCCCACCCGAACCCCCGCGAGCCGGGGTTCATACGATCAAGTGATCGATCGCACGCCGGCGATCGATCGGGGTGGGGCTGCCCAGCAGCCCCCGCGGCGGGTCCGGCGACCCGCCGCCACCAGGAGGCCCCCGCCTTCACGGCGGGGTAGGGCACGGCACCAGCCCGTGCCCAGCGATCGATCCCCGTGGATCGATCGCACACCCTCGGCCCAGCCGAGGGTTCGCCCTCCACGCCCCGCCGAAACCCTAGGGTCGATCGCCGTGGTCCGGCGATCCTAGATCGCCACCACGCGTTCGTCCTCTAGTCCGGGCTTCGATCTCGGATCTTCGTCCTACGGTATTTTCAATAATCGAATCAAAATAAAATCATAAAGCGCGTTTAGATTTTTACCTTCGATTCGTTGTTCGGAGAAACGAAATCAAGATGACCTCGCGATCTTCCCACGTATTCCTTGCACTCCGTTCGAACGTCGGGTGGGCGACGATCTATCGAACTCCTATGGATCTTCTTCACTCTTCAAAACTTTATGATTGGCGTATCTTAGGTTGTGAAAAGTGAAGACCATGTAGTGCTTTTATAGGCTACGTAGGGGATCAAAAGGAGATTAAATATTGGGCTTCTAATATTGAAAATTAAATTGGGTCCAACCCAAATCCATTAATTCTTATCAATATTAATTTTATTTATTTTCCACTATATAAATAAAATTGCACTCCCAATATTTATCTATATTATATCAAATAATATTTCTCCAACTTAGTATTATTTATTCCGTGTATTTAAGATTTAAATATCCATGAATAAAATTTATTTATTGCTTAATAAATTTATTCATCTCTTATATCCGAGAATAGTACCACTCAACCTTATTTATTATGCGGAACAAATCCACTCGCGAGGTTTACATAATAAATCCTTATGAGCTCATCTCGGGGATATTATCAACCCTTCCGGGATACACTGTCCCTTCAAGAATTCATGGCATGCCATATATAAAATATAGTGACCCAACTTAACCGGTAATTAACCCAATAATTAAATCGGTTAATTCCTTTGGAAAATCAAAGTCACTTATATTAAATATACACACCCGCAATTGTTTCAGGGATTAAGAAAAAAATACTCCGAGTCTCAAATCAATTATCGCCGAGCAAACCTAATTGATGAGTCTCAATCGATCCGCTCAATACACCAAGTGTACAAGTGTGATAAAATAATTAAGATAAATTATTTTCTCTCTCACACAACGACTATACCGATGGATTGGTCCGTGTCCATCTAGGTCGTGAGCAACTGTTCGATTAAATACGAGTAACCGATAGTATGATCTTCTGTGTGCCCATGCAACACCATACTAACTACAACGTATAAAATCCAGGACTATAATTTGCATATATTTAATTATAAATAATTAAACGCAAATAATTGTTTATTTAATTAAATAGATTAATGGCAATGGATCGTGAGTTTCCGTTACTTAAATCTAGACATTAAGTACACAACTCTAACAATCTCCCACTTGTACTAAGGTCTAGTCATTTCCTCCAAACTCCCGACTCCCATACTCATCACGTGCTTAAGTTGTACTTCCAAGAAGTACTATGTGAATGAGCACTCTAGGTTGCCGCTCTGAAGTTATCTTGGTGACTACAGCGTCGTCTCCCTCGACGATGACTCGTATCAGGTGGTACTTGCTCTATGTGTTATCTTACACTTATGGACTTGTGATTTCTTACCATTTGCCATCGCACCGCTATTGACATAGCCTTTGGCAAATTAAGAATCACATCTAAGTCCCAGAGATTATCCCGGAGCTATACCAAAACTTCCGCTGCCTCTGAGGCCGCTTATTTGGTTACCCATGGCAGAGTCCGAAAAGCATCGTGCTTATCACTCTTCCATGTTAAAACTCCTTCTCCTTTAATAGTGAAACACATAGCCTGATATCGACTTACACCGGTCCTTATTCGATTAGAAATCTAAGAGAATGTAATCCAAAGGAAATGTTTGTCTGCTCCGTAATCCAGAAACATAGTTTCCAGTACTTTGAAAGTACTTAAAATGTTCAATACAGCAGTCGAGTGTTCCTTTCCAGGATTACCTTGATATCCTCCCACTATGCTGACCGCATAGCCGATATCAGGTTCTTGTTTTCAACAATGCATTCATCGAGCTTTCCACACTTAAAGTGTAGGAAACTGCTTTCATTGCTTCTATCTCCTTTTGTGTTCCAAAACACATATCCTTAGATAGATGCATTCCGTATCTGAAAGGTAACGAACCTTTCTGGGAATCTTGCATGTTAAAACGAACCACAATCATATATATGTAAGATGTCCAGGAGAAGTACAATGTTCTCTCCTAGAGATCCAAGATCTCAAGAACAGGTCCAACTTCTTCCTATATCTTTCATAATGATTTATCCAGACAACCATCATTTCATGTCTGATTACATCTTTACATTGTTGCCAATGATAAAATGTTATCTACATAAAACCCGAGAAACACCACCTTGTTTCCATCACGTTTCCCATACACACGATTCGTCTATGCTTTGATGAATCCATAAAATGGACTATCTCATCAATTTGCAAGTACCACGAACTCAATGCTTTGTTCCAATCCATAAATGGATCGATTAAGCTTGCACACTAGATGATCTCGCCCCTTAGCAATGAATCCTTCTGGCTGTTTCATATAAATCGTCTCGTCAAGACTTCCATTCAGGAAAGCTGTCTTGACACCCATTTGCCACACCTCATAATCCATATGAGCTGCTATGGATAAGAGAATCCGGATCGACTTTATCTTGGCTACCGGCGAGAAGGTCTCCTCATAATCGATTCCCTCTTTCTGAGTATATCCTTTCGCAACAAGCCGAGCTTTAAAGGTTTCAACCTTTCCGTCAGATCCTCTCTTTCTCTTGTAGACCCATTTACACCCAATTGGCTTTACGCCGCTTGGTGGTTCTACAAGATCCCAGACTTTATTAGAATCCATAGATTCTACTTCGGATTTCATCGCTTTCTTCCAAGAAGGCGCATCTATATCTTGTACCGCCTCATCATAGGTCCAGGGATCGACTTCATGAACTCCGGGTGCCGAGTCCGAAGACTCACCCAGTCCAATCCATCTGTCCGGTTGTTTAACAACCCTCCCACTACGACGGCGTTCCGGTGTATCAACAGTGACAGTATTAGGTGCAGGTTCTAGTGGTGTATCTATACTCGGTTCGGCTGTATCCAGTCCTTATCGTTCTCTCTTATTCAAAGTATTACGTCACTTTGGGCTTGTGGTTCATCTAATAGTCTTCCTCTAAGAACCGGGCGTTAGAACTTATAACGTCCTTCTGGTTCATAGTACTATTTGAACACACATCTTTTGTTCTTCTAGGATATTCTACAACCGCATTTGAATGCGCCGTTGTTTCCAGAAATATACGGTACTACCTATGTTCTATGGATATGTCTGGAAACAACGGCGCATTCAAATGCGGTTGTAGAATATCCTAGAAGAACAAAAGATGTGTGTTCAATAGTACTATGAACCAGAAGGACGTTATAAGTTCTAACGCCCGGTTCTTAGAGAAAGACTATTAGATGAACCACAAGCCCAAAGTGACGTAATACTTTGAATGAGAGAAAGGGATAAGGACTGGGAACCAGCCGAACCGAGTAGCGGTACACCACTAACTGCACCTACTGTTATTACTGTTTATACACCGGAATGCCGTTGTAGTGGGAGGTTGTGTGACAACCGGAGATATTCATAAGACTAGGAAAGTTTTCGGACTCTGGACCTAGTATACATGAAATCGATCCCTGGATCTACATAGAGGCAGTACTAGATCTAAATGTGCCTTCTTAGAGAACAATAAGGATTATTGTTAAAAGGCGAGATAATTTAGAGTACAAGCTTAGTTGATCCATTTATGGATTGTAACAAAGCTTGAGTTCGTGGTACTTGCAAATTGATGAGATAGTCCATTTTATGGATTCATCAAAGCATAGACGAATCGTGTGTATGGGAAACGTGATGGAAACAAGGTGGTGTTTCTCGGGTTTTATGTAGATAACATTTTATCATTGGCAACAATGTAAAGATGTAATCAGACATGAAATGATGGTTGTCTGGATAAATCATTATGAAAGATAAAGGAAGAAGTTGGACATGTTCTTGAGATCTTGGATCTGTAGGAGAGAACATTGTACTTCTCCTGGACATCTTACATAGATATGATTATGGTTCGTTTTAACATGCAAGATTCCGATAAAGGTTTGTTACCTTTCAGATACGGAATGCATCTATCTAAGGATATGTGTTTTGGAACACAAAAGGAGATAGAAGCAATGAAAGCGGTTTCCTACACTTCGAGTGTGGAAAGCTTGATAAATGCGATGTTGAAAACGAGAACCTGATATCTGCTATACGGCTAGTATAGTGGGAGGATATCAAGGTAATCCTGGAAAGGAATCCTGGATTACATTCTCTTAGATTTCTAATCGAATGAGGACCGGTGTAAGTCGATATCAGGCTATGTGTTTCACTATTGAATGAGAAGGAGTTTTTTAACATGGAAGAGTGATAAGCACGATGCTTTTTGGACTCTGCCATGGGTAACCAAATAGCGGCCTCAGAGGTAGCGGAAGTTTTGGTATAGCTCCGGGAATCTCTGGGACTTAGAGGGGATTCTTAATTTGCCAAAGGCTATGTGAATAGCGGTGCGATGGCAAATGGTAAGAAATCACAAGTCCACAAGTGTAAGATAACACATAGAGCAAGTACCACCTGATACGAGTCATCGTCGAGGGAGACGACGCTGTAGTCACCAAGATAACTTCAGAGCGGCAACCTAGAGTGCTCATTCACATGGTACTTCTTGGAAGTACAGTTTAAGCACGTGATGAGTATGGGAGTCGGGAGTTTGGAGGAAATGACTAGACCTTAGTACAAGTGGGAGATTGTTGGAGTTGTGTACTTAATGTCTAGATTTAAGTAACGGAAACTCCCGATCCATTGCCATTAATCTATTTAATTAAATAAACAATTATTTGCGTTTAATTATTTATAATTAAATATATGCAAATTATAGTCCTGGATTCTAAACGTTGTAGTTAGTATGGTGTGTCGGGCCCACAAAGAAGATCATATTATTGGTTACTCGTATTTAATCGAACAGTTGCTCACGACCTAGATGGACACGGACCAATCCATCGGTATAGTCGTTGTGTGAGAGAGAAAATAATTTGTCTTAATTATTTTATCACACTTGTACACTTGGTGTATTGAGCGGATCGCTTGAGACTTATCAATTAGGATTGCCTTTGATAATTGATTCAAGTCTCAGTGTATTTTATTCTTAATCCCCGATACTATTGCGGGTGTGTATATTTAATATAAGTGACTTTGATTTTCCAAAGGAATTGACCAGTTTAATCATTGGGTCAATTACCGGTTAAGTTTGGTCACTATATTTTATATATGACATGCCGTGAATACTTGACGGGAAAGTGTATCCCGGAAGGGTTGATAATATCCCCGAGATGAGTTCATAAGGAATTATTATGTAAACCCTGCAGGTGGATTTGTTCCGCATAATAATTAAGGTTGAATGGTACTAGTCTCGGATACAAGAGATGAATAAATTAATTAGCAATAAATTAATTTTATTCATGGATATTTATATCTTAAATACACGGAATAAATAATACTACCGGAGAAATATTATTTGATATAATATGGTTTAATATTGGGAGTGCAATTAATTTATATAGTGGAAAATAAATTAATTAATATTAAAGAGATTAATAGATTTGGGCTTGGGCTCAATTTAATCATTAATATTGGAAGCCCAATATTCCACCTCCTTAAGATCCCCTACGTAGCCTATAAAAGCACTACATGGTCTTCTCTATTCTCATAACTTGAAGATCACAATTCTAGAGAGAGAAAGTAGAGAGGGAGATCTATGGAGTTCGGAAGATCGTCGCCCACCCGACGTTCGAGCTAGTGCAAGGAATACGTGGGAAGGTCTCAAGGTCTTCATAGATCTCGTTTCTCCGTACAACGAGAACAAAGGTAAAATCGTTGAACCCCCTTCGATGATTTTAAATTATTATCGTGAAAATATCGTGAACGTAAGATCCAAAAGACGAACCCCATGACGAGGTCGAACCGGGCGGTGGTGGTTGGACCACCGGACCGCCGGCGGATCGACGGCTCGGCTGGACGGGGATCGAGAGGGCGTGAGCCTCGGCTGGGCGCCGAGAGCTCGATCAAACCCTACCTGGACGCCACAGCCCGCGCGGCTCGATCCCCGCTCACGCGGTGCACGAGCCGCTCGCGCGGCGGCGGTGCTGGCGGTGATCGCTAGCCATGGTTCGACCGTGGCTGAGCGTGCGATCACCGGGACGTGGCTAGGTGAGCCGGGGTGCAGCTGGGGCGTGCCTAGAGGGCTGAACCCTAGCGCTCGCACGATGCGAGCGCACGCCTCCATCGGGCAGCCGCGGCTTGGCCGTGGCGAGGGTTCGATGAGGTGCTGATCTGCGGGGGGGTTCGAGCATGCCCGGCGGGCTGCCATGGGCAGCCCTAGGCGGCTGTCGTGGTTAGCCGTGAGCCCCACGAAGGGGCTCGACCGAACAGCCGCGGCTTTGCCGCGGTTAGGGTTTTGGTTGAGTCCGGCGCTTCGTGGTGGTTCATGGCGGGATGTTCCGGCAACCGGGAGTCGATTGGAGTTTTCGTTCCGCAATTTGACAACCCCGGATATTCGATCTCCAAAGGATTTCGGTCGGAATTAATTAGATAATTTATTTATTTAAATTTATTAATTCCGGGATATCGATTTCCAACATCACCGCCACCGCTGGAGGAGGGCGGTCAGCCTCCAGCTGACCCTCCGCGGCCCAGCCGCGGCATCCCTTGCGATCGAACCTACGGTCGATCGCCTACCCCAGCCGAAGCTGGGTTCCTCCCGTGCGCATGCCGCCGGTCGAGGGGGCTGGGGGGTCCACCCGCCGTGGCACCAGCCCACGGCGAACCCCCAGCGATCGAAGGGGTCGATCGCATGCCCCGGCGTCCAGCCGGGGCTCCCCTTCGTCCGTGCACCGGCGGTCGAACCCTAGGGTTCGGCCGCCACCCTCGATGCATGTCGAGGGTTTCTCTCTGTTGGAGTTGTGTACTTAATGTCTAGATTTAAGTAACGGAAACTCCCGATCCATTGCCATTAATCTATTTAATTAAATAAACAATTATTTGCATTTAATTATTTATAATTAAATATATGCAAATTATAGTCCTGGATTCTATACGTTGTAGTTAGTATGGTGTGTCGGGCCCACACAGAAGATCATACTATCGGTTACTCGTATTTAATCAAACAGTTGCTCACGACCTAGATGGACACGGACCAATCCATCGGTATAGTCGTTGTGTGAGAGAGAAAATAATCTGTCTTGATTATTTTATCACACTTGTACACTTGGTGTATTGAGCGGATCGTTTGAGATTTATCGATTAGGATTGCCGGCGATAATCGATTTAAGTCTCAGTGTATTTTATTCTTAATCCCTGATACTATTGCGGGTGTGTATATTTAATATAAGTGACTTTGATTTTCCAAAGGAATTGACCGGTTTAATTACTGGGTCAATTACCGGTTAAGTTGGGTCACTATATTTTATATATGGCATGCCGTGAATACTTGACGGGAAAGTGTATCCCGTAAGGGTTGATAATATCCCCGAGATGAGTTCATAAGGAATTATTATGTAAACCCTGCAGGTGGATTTGTTCCGCATAATAATTAAGGTTGAATGGTACTAGTCTCGGAAATAAGAGATGAATAAATTAATTAGCAATAAATTAATTTTATTCATGGATATTTATATCTTAAATACACGGAATAAATAATACTACCGGAGAAATATTATTTGATATAATATGGTTTAATATTGGGAGTGCAATTAATTTATATAGTGGAAAATAAATTAATTAATAATAGTAAGGATTAATAGATTTGGGCTTGGGCTCAATTTAATCACTATTATTGGAAGCCCAATATTCCACCTCCTTAAGATCCCCTACGTAGCCTATAAAAGCACTACATGGTCTTCTCTATTCTCATAACTTGAAGATCACAATTCTAGAGAGAGAAAGGAGAGAAGGAGATCCATAGTGTTCGGAGGATCGTCGCCCACCCGACGTTCGAACAAGTGCAAGGAATACGTGGGAAGATCTCAAGGTCATCATAAGATCTCGTTTCTCCGCACAACGAATCGAAAGGTGAATTAAATTTCCGCAATTTAATTCTAGTTTATTGATCAATTATCGAAAAACAAGATCCGAAGGATCGAACCCGGATTAGACGAGGGACCACGCGGTGGTGGCGAAGCCACCGGACCGCGTGGACCGCACGCCTAGGGTTCGGCGCGCGAAGGAGAACCCTCGGCCTCGGCCGAGGGGGCGATCGCTGGGAGCGATCGCCGGAGGTGACGGGCTGGTGCCGTCACCTCCCCACCGCGACGGTGGGGGCTCCTTGACGGCGGGCAGCAGGTCGCCGGACCTGCTGCTGGGGGCTGCCGGTTGCAGCCCCATCGAACGCGATGTTCGATCGCGTGAACCCGGCTCGCGGGGGTTCGGGTGGGGGCGGATTGCGCGCCTTCGGGCGCGTGGTCTCCAAAGCCCGGCTGGAGGCACGGGCTGCGTGTGTTGCTCGACGTGAGCAGGGGCACGGCTGGGCGTGCCGGCGTAAGCCACCAGTGGTGGTGGTTCGCCGGCAGCCGGAGGCTACGCTCGGCAGTCACGTTAACGGCAACACGGACGCGGAGTCGAGCTCGGATCGCCAGGGCTTTGAGCGGGGTGCTGGTACGCCTTTGAGCGGGCTGCTGGTGCGCCAAGGCTCGAAGCGGGCTGTTGAGGCAGCGGCACATGGGCTCGTCGACTTGGCGTTCACCATCGAGGGATGGTTCGCCGGAAGTCGACGGGAGTCCGGCGTGTTGCAGTTGTTCGTTCCGACGAAGGTCCAGGCGAGCGCCGGCGCGATCGATCGAACGGCGTTACGCTCGACTTGATCGCGGGCTGCTCGTGCGTGGGTGCACCATGGGTCGATGGCATGGGTCGTCAGTGGAGACGTCGTGCCGGAAATCGACCGGGGCTGGTGCACATATTCGCCGAAGAAGACGATCGCAAGCTGCTGGGTGAATTTGTTTTGTTTACCCGCTGAATGAATTTATTCATTCCATTTGCATGGCTTGTGCTGCATGTGCGTAGGGATGAAATTAATGGCTTACATGCATTTGATGCATGGTGCCAATTAATTAATTCACGCATGGTGATGGTTGGTCGTGCTTAGGCTCGATCGACTATACTCGGTTTGTCCCGGTAAATCCGATCTTTCCGGAAATAATTTAATCTTTCTAATTTTATTTAATTTAATTTTGGAATTAATTCAAATTCAATTTGGATTAGATTTCTTAATTATGGAATTAAATAATGGAATTAGATGGAGAGTTAAATTAGGAAAGAAAATCCTAGTTTCTCTAGATATCCTATACCTACTTGGATTAGAAGTCTTGAGAAGAATCAAAATTCGATTTTGATTAGGATTCTTGAGATCTAATTTAAATAGGATTGAGAAATTATTAAAATATTGATTTTATTTAATTTAAGTATTTTATTTAAAATCATTAGATTAATTCAAAATTTATTTTGGATTGGATAATCTTGGATTTTATTTAGAATAGAATTAAATATGGAAAATCAATGGATTTTAATAATATTGATTTTATTTAATTTAAGTATTTTATTTAAAATCATTAGATTAATTCAAAATTTATTTTGGATTGGATAATCTTAGATTTTATTTAGAATAGAATTAAATATGAAAAATCAATGGATTTTAATAATATTGATTTTATTTAATTGGAGTATTTTATTTAAAATCATTAGATTAATTCAAAATTTATTTTGGATTGGAATCTTGGATTTTATTTAAAATAAATTAAATATGAGAATCAAAGAATTTTTCCGTCACTCGACAAAGTATTCAAGACGTAGAATGAAGACTCAAGGAAAGCATGCTGGAATTCATCAAGGTACGAATAGTCGAGAAATAATTTTACTTGAGTAATTATTTGATTATTTGTGAACGTACTTGCATGAAATGTATGTTTATTATTATGCTTATGTGTATTTAATTATGCATTAGATAGCGTATCCCTTTATTGTAAAAAGCTAAGTGGGAGAGGGAATGGAAACATTGCCATGGTCTCCATTGCTGTTCTCTTGGTGACTTTTATGGACTTTTGAAGTTCGTATAGACAAGTCATTGGAGGAGAATTCTTGTAATTTCTCTTACGAGAAACATTGGTTAAGTTTATCAAACAATGCCTAATTTGTCTTTCCAAAACTGATTTCAAGTCGACTCATTCTCACCCCGGGGAGTGGAATGGAGCCAAAGCCACTTGGTCATGTCGAGGACACAAATTAGAGACTTTCGTGTCATTTGATGACTAGATCGATTGTCTGCTCGGCTCCCTCATTTTATGAGAGATAGGGTTGTTCGCATGGTGAATCACTGGTTAGAAACTTCGAGTTTCACTTATGATTCTCCGAGTCTTGATTTACGAAAATCGAATGGATCAAGTAATTGGGAGTCACTTATAAAAATCTTTTTGGTGTAGTAAACGTCCACACGAACGTGGCTTGCTATACTGAATGGGATTTTGGATTAAGTGATGTAGACAGTTATAGAGGGGAGTAAAGGAGCGTATGTTAACGTAAACGTCCACACTAACGTGGCTTGCGGTGAATATGCGTGTCCCAAACAATCTTCTTAGTACTGAGTAATGGTTTACACTTAGATACGCGTTATAGTATTCCTCCCAACGAGGTTACGCTGTAAGTGATGTATGACCGAAGCAAATCTAATTGCTAAATCATTTGGGTGGGTAAACGTCCACACGAACGTGGCTTGCCTTACCTGATGGGATTTTAGATGTGATTAGTGGTTTAATGATATTATTTGAGGGAGATAATATCGGAGATTAAATCGATTGTTTGTTGTTATATGTGCTCATAGATTAGGATATGGCTTTGAACCCACTTTATGTGATACGTAAGGATTTTAAACTCATTGGTCCCTGAATGTAATGATTGGAATAGAGATCTAGACATTACCCAAACTGTTAAAGAGTACTAGTTAGTACTCAGTGAGCTTTGTCCTCCCGAGCCTATTGACATAGGCGGCTAGACAAGAAGCGATGAGGATACTCATAAAGGCCAGTCACTTCGAGGAAACGCTTAAAAACGTTTTTGAGATGATTGACCTTTTAGACGAGTTGAGACGGAAATCGCAAGCTCTTGTAGCCAACGCCAAAGGTTTCGAACCTAAAGGCATGAATCGGGGGAAAGGACAAGAAAGCAAAGAAACCCAGTGGTTCCTTTTGGACCACGAAATGGGACGAGAAAGCCAATAGGCAAGTGTTCTCGATGCAAACAGTCTGGGTACTGGAAGTCTGATTATCCTCTCAAAGAAAGTACGAAATCTTCTTTAGTCGTGAAACATAGTCGGTGGTATTATCTACCGGAACCTGGTGTGTAGATATGGAACCACTGACGGTATGTGCATTTTAAATGCAAGGGTTCCAGGAAACCCGACGACTTAGAAAAGAAGAAATCGTAGTCTACATGGGCAATGCTGTGGAAGAGGCAGCAGTTGCAGTGGAGGACATTATAGGATTTCGTTTTTTGGTTATTGCTTTTATGTACCTTTCAAATTAGAAAGAACTTTGTTCTGGATTTCTAATAAATGGATATTTTATTTCTTTTAATCATTTGATGGTTATAAGAAGAAATAATGATATTATCTATTTTGGTACATTAGCTAGCAATATATAAATGATGAATCCTGAGTCTACCACGATGCAACGAACCGTTTTATATAACTCGTTTTACTAATAAGAGATTTCTTTATTAAATCATTTATACTTGTGGATTCTTATGCTAAGTCATATTTATTCAAATAAGAAGTTCAAAGGTCGAAAATTGATTGTAAGATCAATTAAGTTGAAGGAGTGGACCTTCCGACCTAAGAATCTAATTTGGAAGATAATACGACTAAGCAATCCTTTATGGATATAAGATATAAGATCCGGACAAGTATTAGAATTGATTAACTCTGATTTATGATCAGAGCTTGGGATTGGATCCCAAGTGACTACACCATACAGTCTTCTGTAGGATTGGTGTGTCGGAAAATAAGAAATGGAACTCTTATAGAAATAGTAAAAGCATGAGTTAAACGGAACTACCTATGTTCTATGGATATGTCTTGGAAACAACGGCACATTCAAATGTGGTTGTAGAATATCCTGGAAGAACAAAAGATGTGTGTTCGATAGTACTATGAACCAGAAGGACGTTATAAGTTCTAACGCCCGGTTCTTAGAGGAAGACTATTAGATGAACCACAAAGCCCAAAATGACATGATACTTTTGTAAAGAGAGAAAACGATTAAGACTTAGAACCAGCCGAACCGAGTAGCGGTACACCACTAACTGCACCTACTGTTATCACTGTTAATACACTGGAATGCCGTTGTAGTGGGAGGTTGTTTAACAACCGGAGATATTCATGAGACTAGGTGAGTCTTCGGACTCTGGACCTAGCATACATGAAATTGATCCCTAGATCTACATGGAGGCAGTACTAGATCTAAATGTGCCTTCTTGGATAGCAATGGAATCCTAGGGATTATTGCTAAGAGGCAAGATCATTTAGAGTACAAGCTTAGTTGATCCATTTATGGATTGGAACAAAGCATTGAGTTCGTGGTACTTGCAAATTGATGAGATAGTCCATTTTATGGATTCATCAAAGCATAGACGAATCGTGTGTATTGGAAACGTGATGGAACAAGGTGGTGTTTCTCGGGTTTTATGAAGATAACATTTTATCATTGGTAACAATGTAAAGATGTTGTCAGAAATAAAATGATGGTTGTCTAGATGAATCAATATGAAAGATATAGGAAGAAGTTGGACATGTTCTTGAGATCTTGGATCTCTATGATAGAACATTGTACTTCTCCTGGATATCTTTCATAGATATGATTATGGTTCATTTTAACATGCAAGAAGCGGATTCCTACACTTTGATTGTGGAAAGCTTAATGCAATGTTGAAAACGAGAACCTGATATCTGCTATGCAGCTAGTATAGTGGGAGGATATCAAGGTAATCCTGGAAAGGAATGCTCGACTGCTGTAATGAACATTTTAAGTACTTTTGAAGTACTGGTAACTATGTTCTGGATTACGGAGCAGACAAGTTTTCCCTTTGGATTACATTCTCTTAGATTTCTAATCGAATAAGGACCGGTGTAAGTCGATATCAGGCTATGTGTTTCACTGTTAAAGGAGGAGGAGCTTTAACATGGAAGAGTGATAAGCTCGATGCTTTTCGGACTCTGCCATGGGTAACCAAGAATAGCGGCCTCAGAGGCAGCGGAAGTTCTGGTGAAGCTCCGGGATAATCTCTGGGACTTAGATGTGATTCTTAATTTGCCAAAGGCTATGTAAATAGCGGTGCAATGGCAAATGGTAAGAAATCACAAGTCCATAAGTGTAAGATAACACATAGTGCAAGTACCACCTGATACGAGTCATCGTCAAGGGAGACGACGCTGTAGTCACCAAGATAACTTCAGAGCGGCAACCTAGAGTGCTCATTCACATAGTACTTCTTGGAAGTACAACTTAAGCACGTGATGAGTATGGGAGTCGGAAGTTTGGAGGAAATGACTAGACCTTAGTACAAGTGGGAGATTGTTGGAGTTGTGTACTTAATGTCTAGATTTAAGTAACGGAAACTCCCGATCCATTGCCATTAATCTATTTAATTAAATAAACAATTATTTGCATTTAATTATTTATAATTAAATATATGCAAATTATAGTCCTGGATTCTATACGTTGTAGTTAGTATGGTGTGTCGGGCCCACACAGAAGATCATACTATCGGTTACTCGTATTTAATCAAACAGTTGCTCACGACCTAGATGGACACGGACCAATCCATCGGTATAGTCGTTGTGTGAGAGAAAATAATCTGTCTTGATTATTTTATCACACTTGTACACTTGGTGTATTGAGCGGATCGTTTGAGATTTATCGATTAGGATTGCCGGCGATAATCGATTTAAGTCTCAGTGTATTTTATTCTTAATCCCTGATACTATTGCGGGTGTGTATATTTAATATAAGTGACTTTGATTTTCCAAAGGAATTGACCGGTTTAATTACTGGGTCAATTACCGGTTAAGTTGGGTCACTATATTTTATATATGGCATGCCATGAATACTTGACGGGAAAGTGTATCCCGTAAGGGTTGATAATATCCCCGAGATGAGTTCATAAGAAATTATTATGTAAACCCTGCAGGTGGATTTGTTCCGCATAATAATTAAGGTTGAATGGTACTAGTCTCGGAAATAAGAGATGAATAAATTAATTAGCAATAAATTAATTTTATTCATGGATATTTATATCTTAAATACACGGAATAAATAATACTACCGGAGAAATATTATTTGATATAATATGGTTTAATATTGGGAGTGCAATTAATTTATATAGTGGAAAATAAATTAATTAATAATAGTAAGGATTAATAGATTTGGGCTTGGGCTCAATTTAATCACTATTATTGGAAGCCCAATATTCCACCTCCTTAAGATTCCCTACGTAGCCTATAAAAGCACCACATGGTCTTCTCTATTCTCATAACTTGAAGATCACAATTCTAGAGAGAGAAAGGAGAGAAGGAGATCCATAGTGTTCGGAGGATCGTCGCCCACCCGACGTTCGAACAAGTGCAAGGAATACGTGAGAAGATCTCAAGGTCATCATAAGATCTCGTTTCTCCGCACAACGAATCGAAAGGTGAATTAAATTTCCGCAATTTAATTCTAGTTTATTGATCAATTATCGAAAAACAAGATCCGAAGGATCGAACCCGGATTAGACGAGGGACCACGCGGTGGTGGCGAAGCCACCGGACCGCGTGGACCGCACGCCTAGGGTTCGGCGCGCGAAGGAGAACCCTCGGCCTCGGCCGAGGGGGCGATCGCTGGGAGCGATCGCCGGAGGTGACGGGCTGGTGCCGTCACCTCCCCACCGCGACGGTGGGGGCTCCTTGACGGCGGGCAGCAGGTCGCCGGACCTGCTGCTGGGGGCTGCCGGTTGCAGCCCCATCGAACGCAATGTTCGATCGCGTGAACCCGGCTCGCGGGGGTTCGGGTGGGGGCGGATTGCGCGCCTTCGGGCGCGTGGTCTCCAAAGCCCGGACTTCGGCGGATGAGTCGACGTTCGTGTGATCTCCGGCGAAGGGTTCGTTCGGGTTATCGGTTCCGCAATTTAATAACCCGGGATATCGAATTCCAACACTCTCGACCTTCACCGGGGATCGCGAATCCCCGTCCGCGAAATTCGTACGTTTCCCGGATCGTCCGTTCATGTATATATTGATGGAGTTGTATTTTAAATGTCTAGTTTAGTGGAAATACGAAACTCCTTATCTATACCTTAATTCGATATATGATTCAAGCATGATTGCATTTAATGCAATAGTCCTTGATTTATACGTTGTAGATAGTATGGCGTGAGGAGACACGCGGAAGATCATACTATCGGTTACTCGTATACTATCGAACAGTAGCTCACAACTTAGATGGACAGGGACAATCCATCGGTACGTCGTATTGTGACTGGTAGATAGTCGGTCTTGACTATCATGTTACACTCGTACACTTGGTGTATTGAGCAGGACCACGGGAGGGCGTTCGATTTGTACTAATCGCAGTAATCCAACTAGACCTCAGATATTACGGATATACAAATTCCTAATCCCTATATAATTATAGGTGCGTGTGTCCAATTCTCGGTTCCTTGACTTACTAGTGAGTGAGACTAATTGACTAGTCAATATTCTCGGTAAATTGGGAATCGGAATTGTACACACGGCATGCTATAGATTATAGACAGGAATCCGTGTCCCATTTATTGGGTTGATGACGTCCCCGAGATGAGCTCATAAAGTTTATCATGTAAACCCTGCAGGTGGATTCGTTCCACATGATAATAAGGATGAGTGGTACTAGTCTCGGATAATAAGAAATGAATTAATTTAATTATTAGTAATTAAAGTTAATTAGTGGACATACGATATCTTAAACACGGGGAAAGTCGTATATGTAATTCGGCGGATTTATTATTGTTGAAATAATATAAATTAATTATTGGGAATTCAATTATAATTTTATAGTGGAATTAATTATAATTGAAATTGTGGAATTTAATTAAGGTTTTCCTTTTGGGACGCCGAGTTAATTAAATTACAATTTAGCCTAGTAATTAATTTCCATTAGGTCCCTAGTGTAGCTTTATAAATACCCCACCCTCTCTTTCTCTAAACCTAAGAAACGCCGCTGTAATTAATTCTGGAGAGAAAATAAAAGCTAGCGCAATTATTTTTCTCTGCTTAATTAATTTAGATTAGCGCAGTTATTTTTCTGTAGAAATAAATTTGCTAGCGCAAATATATTTCTGAGACAGAAGAAAAGAAAAATAAATTTGCTAGCGCAAATATACTTCTGAGACAGAAGAAATAAATTCTTATGCGCACGTATATTTCTCTCAGAGAGAAAATATATTCACGGTGGGTTCAAGAGAGAAAGGAGATAGAAAGGTTCAGCGGATCGTTGCCCACTCAACGGCTGAACGTCGGGGATAGAGACATACACCGGAAGGCTTCGTGGTCTCAACAATTCGGCTTCTCCGAATCACGCGACAAAGGTATAAGAAATCGAAACCCTAATTCCGCTTTTATTCGATTTCTTTCTCGTTGATTATGCATCGAATCTTAGATCGGGTTCCGGGCATCGTGGATCATGTTCCTCGACTACTGGGGGGTCAAGGACCTCCGGATCGGTAGTCGGAAGAGGAAAATCGACCCGGAAACGCGTTCGGAACAGCAGCGTCGCGCTGCTGTTCGAAGCAGGCAAGCGCCCGCTTGGGGGGGCAGGCGGCCGCTTGCTCCGGGCAGATTGCGAGCCGTGGCCTCGGCTGCGGCGGACGCGCGATCTCTTGGGCGGGCGGCCATGGCTGTTCGGAGGTGACCTCCAGAAGTCGATTGGGGATGTCCGGATGTTCGAGGGTTCGAACGGACGTGTCCCGGATAGTCAATTTCCAACAATTGGTATCAGAGCCGGTTTTTGGTTCGTTGTATTTTTGCGCATGTTACCTTGCACGTTGAACCCGATTATTATGGCCAATTTATTTTTGATATTTTAGCTGTATGTGTATGGTTTTGATTAAACTCTCGGGCTTGTCGAGATTGTTTTAATTTTGGAAAGTTGCTTGTTTGTAATAAATAAAAACGACGGGTTGAGTCGTTAGGATTATTTATTTTTCGTTAGATCCGGAACATGTATAGGATCGATCACCATGTATAGGATCGATGCCGGAGTTAGTAGAATAATTTTTTGTAATTATTTTTCTGCTATTGGATCGAGAGGAGATCGAAGCCCGGAGGAACGAGAATCGAAATCGAGACGAGCAACGAGTTCGAGTTCCAAATCGTAATTGCTTTTTGTGTGATTTACGTGTTTTGCATTCAAGATTTTAAGGCCATAATAATCGGGTCACGTTAATTGCTTTTTGTGTGATTTACGTGTTTTATTATGCTTATTATCTTATGCATGATTATCCCTAAATCGTAAAATACTAAGTGGGAGAGGGATTGGAAACAATCCTGCGGTCTCCATTCTCTGTTTTGATGGTGATGTGTATTGACTTACGAGTCGATACACGGATATCACTGGATCAAATTTCGAATTCAATTCCACTTATAAGAATCGAACAAATATATTTTTCAAAAGCAAGTGCTAATCTGTTTTTCAAAGACAAAGTTCAACTCGACTCATTCTCACCCCGGGGAGTGGAATGGAGCCAAAGCGCTTGCTTATGTCGATGACACAGATTAGAGACATTCGAGTCATTCGATGACTAGATCGATTCTCTGGTTGGCTCCCTCACCTAGTGAGAGATAGGGCTCAATTGCATGATTGATCGCTGGTTAGAAACTTCGAGTTTCACTTACGAGATATCAAGCTTTGAATAATAAAATTGTGAAATTTAATAAATGTAAGAGTCAATTAACAAAGTTGTTTGTTTTAGTAAACGTCCACACTATCGTGGCTTGCTAAATGGAAACGGTACTTTGGGTTAATTGAGACTCTATGACATTTAAATAAATGGGATTCAATTAATAAAGTTGTTTGTTTTAGTAAACGTCCACACTAACGTGGCTTGCTAAATGGAAACGGAACTTTGGGATTAATTGAGGCTCGACAGTTATAGAAAATCGTGGAGGACCGCATGTCAACGTAAACGTCCACATGAACGTGGCTTGCGGTGGATATGTAGTTCCTGAGCGGTTGACTTAGTACTGAGAAATGGTACACACTTAGGTACGCTTTATAGTATCCTCCCCATCGGAGTCACTGCTATAATGATGTACGACCAAAGTAAAAATCCAATTATAAAATCATTTGGATTAGTATACGTCCACAAGAACGTGGCATGCTAGTCTAATGGGATTTTGGAAATGATTAGTAGTTTAATGATATTATTTGAGGGAAATGATATCGAATTAAACTCATTGTTTGTTTTATATGGTATTATTCCCATTAAAAGTCAACAAACTCACTGAACCTGTTTGTATGGATTAAAGAAGAAACTTGGACAATGTCCTAACTGCAGAGGAGTACAAATATGTACTCCAAGTCGATTGACCTGCTGAGCCAAATGATGCTTCCACTAATGAGGAAAGGAAGCTCATGGAAATGGATCAAGGCTCTGAGATGACGTGGAGCTACATTAGCTACATTATGGCCTTCATGTCAAATGTGTTGCGACATCGGGATCAAGCCATGACCATTACCTATGATATGATGCTTAACCTCAAGAAGCTTTTTGGTTATCAGGACAGGACAGCCGGACAAAATGCAATGAGGCAACTCATGACGACCATCATGTCGGAAAGAACGCCCGTGAGGGATCACGTTCTTAGAATGATGGGCTATCTTAATGAGATGGAGATTCTAGGAGTAATTATCAATGGGGTAACCCAAGTCGATATTATGCTCCAGTCTCTGCCGAGAAGTTTTGAGCAGTTCCGCCTGAACTATAACATGAATAAGGGGTCTTACTCATTGGCGAAACTTCTAATTGAACTTCAAGCGGCTAAGGAATCTTTAAGGGCTCTCAAAGCACTTGTGGCTGAGAAATTGGCTCTTCCTAGGCCTCCGGGCGGCAAAAGGAAGAAGAAGCAAATACGGAAACCCAGTGGGCCTAATATATCTGGACCACGGAATGGGACAAGCAAGCCCAAGGGGAAAGTGCTTCCGTTGTAAGCATTCTGGATACTGGGAGTTTTAATTGTCCTCTCAAGCAACAAGAAGTTGACTCTTCCTTAGTCACCGAAACATGTTTAGTGGTGTTATCTACCAGTACCTGGTGTGTGGATACGGTAACCACTAATCATGTTTGCACTTAAATGCGGGGGTTCCAGGAAACCCGGAGACTTAGAAAGGAAGAAGTAATAACCTACATGGGCAATACTGTTAAGGTAACAGCCGTTGCAGTGGGAGATGTTAAATGTTTTTAACGGTAGGATTTTAGTTATAATAAATTGTCTTTATGTGCCGGAATTTAGAAATAAATTTCATTTCGGATTTCTAAATTGGCTTAGAATGGATATTCCGTTTCTTTGGATAGTTTCGTACTTTTTCAAAGTAGGAAACGGGGTTGTTATCCATTCTGGTACATTGACAAACAATTTAATACTAAATCCATATTCTTCCACGATGCAACACACCGGAGCAAATAACACATTGTCAAACCCCAATAAATGATTCATTACAGAAATATCTCTTAAAAGTAAAACGAGTTATATAAAACGGTTCGTTGCATCGTGGTGGACTTAGGATTCATCAATTATATATTGCTAGCTAATGTACCAGAATAGATAATATCATTATTTCTTCTTATAACCATCAGATGGTTAAAAGAAATAAAATATCCATTCATTAGAAATCCAGAACAAAGTTCTTTCTAAAAGGTACATAAAAACAATAACTCAAAATGAAATCCTATAAAAATGTCCTCCACTGCAACAGCTGCCTCCTCCACAGCATTGCCCATGTAGACTACGATTTCTTCTTTTCCAAGTCGTCGGGTTTCCTGGAACCCTTGCATTTAAAATGCACATACCGTCAGTGGTTCCATATCTACACACCAGGTTCCGGTAGATAATACCACTGACTATGTTTTACGACTAAAGAAGATTTCGTACTTTCTTTGAGAGGATAATCAGACTTCCAGTACCCAGACTGTTTATATCGAGAACACTTGCCTCCGGGCTTTCTCATCCCATCTCGTGGTCTAAGAGACTTAGGACCACTGGGTTTCTTTGCTTTCTTTTCCTTTACCCCGTTTTTGCCCTTAGGTTCAAAACCTTTGGCATTGGCTACAAGATCTTGCGATTTCTGTCTCAACTCGTCCAAAAGGTCTATCATCTCAAAACGTGTTTAAGCGTTTCCTCGAAATGACTGGCCTTTATGAGTATCCTCATCGCCTCTTGTCTAGCCGCTACGTCATGTCTAAACATCTCCTTGAGTTTGAACATGATATCAAAATCAGTGGTTATTTGCAAAAGCATTTTCCCACTTCTTAAAATCAGTTCTTTCCTCATCAGTTAGGACATTGATAGGCTCGGGAGGACAAAGCTCACTTGAGTACAAACTTGTACTCTTTAACAGTCTGGGCAATGTCCAGATCTCTATTCCAATCAATACATTCAGGGACCAATGAGTTAAATTCCTTAAGTATCACATAAAATGGGTTCAAAGCCATCCATAATCTATGAGCACATATAACAACAAACAATTGATTTAATCTCCGACATTATCTCCCTTTAATAATATCATTAAACCACTAATTGTTGGAGTTGTGTACTTAATGTCTAGATTTAAGTGTCGGTAAACTCCCGGCCATAGCATTTAACCTATTTAATTAATAAACAATTATTTGCATTTAATTATTATTAATTAAATATGCAAAAATATAGTCCTGGATTTTATACGTTGTAGTTAGTATGGTGTGTCGGGCCCACACAGAAGATCATACTATCGGTCACTCGTATTTAATCAAACAGTTGCTCACGACCTAGATGGACACGGACCAATCCATCGGTATAGTCGTTGTGTGAGAGAGAAAATAATTTATCTTAATTATTTTATCACACTTGTACACTTGGTGTATTGGGCGGATCGCTTGAGATTTATCAAATAGGATTGCCGTTGATAATTGATTTAAATCTCAGAGTATTTTATTCTTAATCCCCGATACTATTGCGGGTGTGTATATTTAATATAAGAGACTTTGATTTTCCAAAGGATTTAACCGATTTAATTATTGGGTTAATTACCGGTAAAATTGGGTCGCTATATTTTATATATGACATGCCGTGAATACTTGACGGGAAAGTGTATCCCGGAAGGGTTGATAATATCCCCGAGACGAGTTCATAAGGAATTATTGTGTAAACCTCATGAGTGGATTCGTTCCGCACAATAATTAAGGTTGAACGGTACTAGTCTCGGATATAAGAGATGAATTTAATTTATTGAGCAATAAATATATTTATTCATGGATATTTAAATCTTAAATACACGGAATAAATAATACTACCGGAGAAATATTATTTGATATAATATGGTTTAATATTGGGAGTGCAATTAATTTATATAGTGGAAAATAAATTAATTAATATTGATAAGGATTAATAGATTTGGGTTGGGCTCAATTTAATCATCAATATTGGAAGCCCAATATTCCACCTCCTTTTGATCCCCTACGTAGCCTATAAAAGCACTACATGGCCTTCACAATTCATACATCAATCATAAGTCTTGAGAGTGAAGGAGATCCATAGGAGTTCGATAGATCGTCGCCCACACGACGTTCGAACGAGGTGCAAGGAATACGTAGGAAGATTCGAAGGTCTTCAACGCATTTAATTCGTTTCTCCGCACAACGAATCGAGGTATAAAATCATAAACCCCTTCTATGATTTTATGTGAATTATATAATTGTGATATATACATGAACGCACGATCCGGGAAAACGACGAACTTCGGGGACGGGGATTCGAGATCCCCGGCGAAGATCGAGAGGACCCTCGGCTTGGAGTCGAGGGGGCGATCGAACCCTAGGGTTCGATCGCGGCGCGCAGATAGAGGGAGCCCCGGCTGGACGCCGGGGCAGGCGATCGACCATGGGTCGATCGCGGGGAGACCGCCGTGGGCTGGTGCCACGGCAGCAGGTCCCTCCCCAGCCCTCGACCGGCGGCCAGGCGCACGGGAGGAGCCCCGGCTGAAGCCGGGGCATGCGATCGACCGCGAGGTCGATCGCGGGGAAAGCCGCGGCGGGTCAGCTGGAAGCTGACCGCCCCTCCTCGGGCGGCGGTGGTGAGTCGCCGGACTCACCACCGGGGGCTGCTGGGCAGCCCCAGCGATCGCATGTGCATGCGATCGCGAACCCCGCGTCGGGGTTCGGGTAGGGTTTAGCCGCGGGTTCATCCCGCGGCGATGCTCTTGTCGAGCCCGGTTCTTCGTGGTGTTCGCGATCGGTTTCCAACGACGGGATTTCGATCGGATTATCGGTTTCCGCATCTTTCGGTAATCCGGGATATCGATTCCCAGCACTAATCACATCTAAAATCCCATCAGATATGGCAAGCCACGATAGTGTGGACGTTACCTACCCAAATGATTTAGCAATTAGATTTGCTTCGGTCGTACATCATCATTAGCGTTACTTCGATGGGAAGAATACTAAGAAGCGTACCTAAGTGTAAACCATTACTCAGTACAAAGAAGTTCGTTTAAGATTCACATATCACCGCAAGCCACGATAGTGTGGACGTTTACGTTGACACACGGATCCTTCACTCCCTTCTTTAACTGTCTACATCAATCGATCCAAAATCCCATTCAGTGCAGCAAGCCACGATAGTGTGGACGTTTACTACACCAAAAGATTTTTACAATTGACTCCCAATTACTTGATCCATTCGATTTTAATAAATCAGGACGCGGAGAATCATAAGTGAAACTAGAAGTTTCTAACCAGTGACTCACCATGCGAACAACCCTATCTCTCATTAGATGAGGGAGCCGAGCGGACAATCGATCCATTTCTAGAAATGGTACGAAGTGTTGGAATTCGATATCCCGGGCTATTAAAAATTGCGGAAACCATAGCCCGATCAAAAACCCTTCGCCGGAGATCACGCGAACACCACCGCACGCGCCGGAGCACGACCTAGGACACGACGCACCCGAAGGCACGCCGCTGCCCCAGCCGAGCCCCCGCGAGCGGGGCTCCATGCGATCACCGATCGCATGATTCGATCGGTCGGGGTGGGGCTGCCCAGCAGCCCCCGCGGCGAGTCCGGCGACTCGCCGCCGCCTGGAGGGGGCCCACCTTCACGGTGGGGAGGGACGGCACCAGCCCGTGCCCTCCGCGATCGATCCAAGCGATCGATCGCATGCCCTCGGCCCAGCCGAGGGTCGATCCCTCTCGCCCCTTCGAAACCCTAGGGGCGATCGCCGTGGTCCGGCGATCCTAGATCGACACCACGCGTTCGTCCTCTAATCCGGGGTTTGATCCTTGGATCTTGTTTTTCGATAATTGATTTCAATATACATGAATTAAATAGCGGAATTATTTAATTCACCTTTCGATTCGTTGTGCGGAGAAACGAGATCTTATGATGACCTTGAGATCTTCCCACGTATTCCTTGCACTAGCTCGAACGTCGGGTGGGCGACGATCTTCCGAACTCTATGGATCTCCTTCTCTCCTTTCTCTCTCTAGAATTGTGTTCTTCAAGTATGAGAATAGAGAAGACCCTTTTATAGGCTACGTAGGGGATCTTAAGGAGGTGGAATATTGGGCTTCCAATATTAATGATTAAATTGAGCCCAAGCCCAAATCTATTAATCCATTAATATTAATTAATTCTATTTTCCACTATATAAAATTAATTGCACTCCCAATATTAAACCATATTATATCAAATAATATTTTCTCCGGTAGTATTATTTATTCCGTGTATTTAAGATATAAATATCCATGAATAAAATTAATTTATTGCTAATTAATTTATTCATCTCTTATATCCGAGAATAGTACCATTCAACCTTAATTATTATTGGAATGTAGCGGGACC
Organism: Euphrasia confusa; assembly: GCA_954870475.1. Classification (NCBI taxonomy): domain Eukaryota; kingdom Viridiplantae; phylum Streptophyta; class Magnoliopsida; order Lamiales; family Orobanchaceae; genus Euphrasia; species Euphrasia confusa. The sequence continues at coordinate 38,272,360 of OX940951.1, read as the reverse complement.
GGGCTGTATGGCGGCTGGAGGACGACGGAGGTCGACCGCTGCCGGGAGGCCAAGCGGTTCAGCCGCTACGCGCGGCGGCTCGTGGGACGGGCTGCTGGTGCTCCATGCTCGGCGGTCTCCGTGTGGGGGCTGCTGCTGTGTTGAAGTCGATGGCATGGGACGTCTTCACGCCGGAAGTCGGCGAAAGTCCAGGCGAGCACCGGCGCGATCGATCGAACGGCGTTTCGATCGAACGGCGCGATCGCGGGCTGCGTGGACTGTGTCGAGGTTGATGGCGTGTGTCGTCAGTGGAGACACCATGCCGGAAATCAACCAGGGTCGTGCACAGTTCGCCGGAGAAGACGATGAAATTTTAAGCGGGCATTTTGTGCGTGCATGTGCTTAAAATTGAATGGGTCCTTCATGTGCATGGCATGACATGAATATTTGATTCATGGTGCTGTACGTTGATGTGCGTGCATGGCTAGCCCTTATACATGATTTACCCATTGCAAATTCATGGTTCAACCGGGCATGGACTGAGAGATTCGTGCGAGTCTCGGTTTCGGTTCGTCCCGGTAAATCCGATCTTTCCGGAAATAATTTAATTTTTCTAATTTTATTTAATTTAATTTTGGAATTAATTCAAATTTTATTTGGATTATATTTCTTAATTATGGAATTAAATAATGGAATTAGATGGAAAGTTAAATTAGGAAAGAAAACCCTAGTTTCTCTAGATATCCTATACCTACTTGGATTAGAAGTCTTAAGAAGAATCAAAATTCGATTTTGATTAGGATTCTTGAGATCTAATCTAAATAGAATTGAGAAATTATTAAAATATTGATTTTATTTAATTTAAGTATTTTATTTAAAATCATTAGATTAATTCAAAATTTATTTTGGATTGGAAAATCTTGGATTTTATTTAGAATAGAATTAAATATGGAAATCAATGGATTTTAATAATATTGATTTTATTTAATTTAAGTATTTTATTTAAAATCATTAGATTAATTCAAAATTTATTTTGGATTGGAAAAACTTGGATTTTATTTAGAATAGACTTAAATATGGAAATCAATGGATTTTAATAATATTGATTTTATTTAAATTAAGTATTTTATTTAAAAATCATTAGATTAATTCAAAATTTATTTTGGATTGGAAAATCTTGGATTTTATTTAGAATAGAATTAAATATGGAAATCAATGGATTTTAATAATATTGATTTTATTTAATTTAAGTATTTTATTTAAAATCATTAGATTAATTCAAAATTTATTTTGGATTGGAAAAACTTGGATTTTATTTAGAATAGAATTAAATATGGAAATCAATGGATTTTAATAATATTGATTTTATTTAATTTAGGTATTTTATTTAAAATCATTAGATTAATTCAAAATTTATTTTGGATTGGAAAATCTTGGATTTTATTTAAAATAGAATTAAATATGGAAATCAATGGAATTGATTTTATTTAATTGGAGTAAAATTAAATATGAGAATCAAAGAATTTTTCCGTCGCTCGGCAAAGTATTCAAGACGTAGAATGAAGACTCAAGACAAGCATGCTGGAATTCATCAAGGTACGAATACTCGAGAAATAATTTTACTTGAGCAATTATTTGATTATTTGTGTACGTACTTGCATGAAATGTATGTTTGTTATTATGCTTATGTGTATTTAATTATGCATTAGATAGCGTATCCCTTTGTTATAAAAAGCTAAGTGGGAGAGGGAATGGAAACATTGCCATGGTTTCCATTGCTGTTCTCTTGGTGACTTTTATGGACTTTTGAAGTTCGTATAGACAAGTCATTGGAGGAGAATTCTTGTAATTCATTTTACGAGAAACATTGATTAAGTTTATCAAACAATGCCTAATTTGTCTTTCTGAAACTGATTTCAAGTCGACTCATTCTCACCCCGGGGAGTGGAATGGAGCCAAAGCCACTTGGTCATATGGATGACACAAATTAGAGACCTTCGTACCATTTCTAGAAATGGATCGATTGTCTGCTCGGCTCCCTCATCTAATGAGAGATAGGGTTGTTCGCATGGTGAATCACTGGTTAGAAACTTCGAGTTTCACTTATGATTCGCCGCGTCCTGATTTACAAAAATCGAATGGATCAAGTAATTGGAAGTCAATTGTAAAAATCTTTTGGTGTAGTAAACGTCCACACTATCGTGGCTTGCTGCACTGAATGGGATTTTGGATCGATTGATGTAGACAGTTATAGAGGGGAGTAAAGGAGCGTATGTTAACGTAAACGTCCACACTATCGTGGCTTGCGGTGAATATGCGTGTCCCAAACAATCTTCTTAGATACTGAGTAATGGTTTACACTTAGGTACGCTTCTTACACTACAAAAAAACAGCGAAATCCCTACGGCACTTCCCGTAGGGATCCCCGTAGGGAAGGCCATCCCCTACGGCATCCCCTACGGGATTTGGACGTAGGGGTTAGCCTCGTAGGGAGCTTGATCCCTACGAGAAATAATCGCCGTAGGGGACATTCCCTACGGGTAGCTCGTAGGGGGCCCCGTAGGGGGTTTCATTTTCCCCGCCCATCCTTCCCGTAGGGCAGGCCGACGCCGACGCCGTAGGGGCGGACGTAGGGGTGTCCCCTACGGCTCCTCCCGTAGGGGACCATGGGAGGGTGTCCCCTACGGCTACTCCCGTAGGGGACCGTGGGAGGTGTCCCCTACGGCTCCTCCCGTAGGGGACCGTGGGAGGGTGTCCCCTACGGCTCCTCCCGTAGGGGACGTCTGGCATAGTTCCCTACGGCTCCTCCCGTAGGGAATTTCAAAAAATAGGGGCAGGATAAATCCTGTTTTCCTACCCCAAACCTGCACTCAATTTTCAGGAACATACAAATTCATTTAACAAACAAAATCATTCAGAAACATACAAAATCATTCAGAAACATTCAACATCATTCAACAACATTAAAAAACAACCAAAATAATTCAAACACAGCTAAAATATTAAGTTAAACAAACAAATCATAATGAAATACAATCAGGGAGGCGGTCGACCTAGCATCTCATCTCGCAAACGCTGCTCCATCTCTCTCAAGCTCGCAGCGAACCCCCTCTGTAACTCGGCACGATCAGCAGCGCGCTCAGCCTCTCGCTCTCGAGCAAGTTCTTCGCGCTCAGCCTCTCGCTCTCGAGCAAGACGTTCCTCGGTCTCCTTTTGCCTCTGCTCGAACTCCTCTCTCAAAGTCTGCCTGATGCGCTCCTCCGACTCTGACGGGCCAGACGAGGAGGACAAAGAAAATGAGGAGGAGCCGCTACTAAAGACCTGAAGCAGACGGAAGCGTAAGTAAACAATTAAAACTTGTTGATTCTATGAATAAAGAAAAAATTAACATCCAAACCTTCGCTAAGGTGCCCGTTCCGAAGATCCTATTCTTCTTCTTCGGGGCGACGCTCAGGTAGACCTCGTCCACATCGGGCTCCTCCTGCGTAGAGGCTCGACGCTCCTCTATAGCCTGCTCCACCGAAGCCTAAAAGGAAAATCTTTAATTAGTTAAAAATAATTAAAACAAAAATTTAGAAATAGTCGATAGAATAACGTTATAAACTTACAATGAGCTGATGTGCTCGCTGAGATGTCGGGGTCCCGTCCTTCTTCGTATGCAGACGTTTTGCAACGTCCAAAGCTGTCGCAGGTCGACCTAACTCCTCAGCCTTCAAAATATGAAAACATATATAATTAAGTACATATATAATTTAAAATATGAAAATATATATAACTACAAAACTTACAATGTCCAAGGCATATCGGACGCCCGATCGAGATCCTCCAGCGGCCTTTGAAATGCCGGTGCCCGGCCCATCTGGCTCACTCATCCGGTTCTTCGTGTTACGCTCAGACCTCTCTTTATACTCGCCTGAGTCGAATATCACCAACCACCTCTTCCACACCTCATCGGGCACACAGCTCGGAGCCACCCTAGATTCCCTCCACTTCTGACGCCACTCGCTCACGCGGCTGCTGTACCTCCTCATCAACACTGCTCTGAACCATTTATAGATCTCAGCAATAGTGAACCTGCTCCTATCCCAAGTAAAGCGACGCTTCAAAACAGACAAAATTAATACAGTTAGTAAAATCAAAGCGTTAGATAAAATATATACGAGCTACAATAAAATATCAACACACGTACCTGAAACTCGGTCCAATAAATCTCCTGATGACTCTTAGGGACCTTAGAAAGAGTGTATCCATCTGGGTGGATACGAGCCTCAATAATCTCTCGGAGCACCAATGCAACGATCGTCTTATTGCGAGCCACAAAACTACATTAAAAAGACATTATTAACAAAAGATAAAATCAACAGTTACTAACATTCAAATAAAATTATACTTACGTCCCTCCCTCTGGATAAATCTCGATAGGAGGGGGAGCAGCTGAAGAAGATGCATCTGCACTCGGAGGAGTAGCAATAGGAGACAGATCAGCATCAGGAGTATGAGGAACACTCCCAGAAGAAGGAGTCGGAGGAACACTCCCAGAAGAAGGAGACTGCATGAGGATGTTCTTTGTTAGTTAGTGTATCGAATGGACTTAAAAAAATTGGCAGCACTTCCCTACAGTTCTCTAAGTACACGTGTTTCAATGTACCCGAGAACGTAGAGAAATAACTAACCAAATCTTAAAATAAGTCCATAATCGAAACACATATCAACTAACAAAGAACATCATAATCACATTCTCAAACTGTCCAAAAATGGGACAATTCAAGATTCAATATCGAATGGTAAGTTCGATATTAAATCTCAAACGGGTCTAAGCTCCAACATATTGAATGGTTAATTGCAACATATCTCAATATAAACATTAAACATTATAACATAAATAAGAACCAAGAAGTATTGTTTTTAATTTTTAAATATAACTACAATTTTAAATTTAAAAGAAAGTATTTTTTTTTAATATACAAATTAAGTCCAAACACTAACACGCAACTTTTACTTAACCATACACATTAAGAATATTTACTTACTCCAAACACAAACAACTGTTTTGAACAACTGTATTTATACTCCATACACATTAGTTTTTAAAATGGATACCAAAAGTGTATAATTAAAGTTCTTATGAAAATAGTCCACAAACAACTGTTTTGACTCGCAAAATGAAGGATTTAGTTCAAACTCCAAACACTAAAAAGTTGCGTATCGAAAAATTAATGGGGGTCAGCCTACTAAACATTTTGCAAACGAAGTCATTTACTATCCCAAAACAAACCAAAATGAAAGCAGCCCGAGTGCACAAAATATGAAATTTACATTTTTATTTTGAGGCCATTTTTTTTATTAAAAAGGTACTGACCTCCAAAATTACTAAAATAATTTTCAAACAACACTCAAAATCCCCAAATCGAAACAATTTCACATTTTCAACAACTGAAAATCAAAAATCCCAAAATCGGAACAAACCCTAAAATGACATTTTTCAATAATTCAAGATTCTAAATCGACATATACATCATATTCTATACTTAGCACAGCTCAATAACGTCCATAATCGAAGAACACTAAAAAAAACACATTTTTCCAAGAACCCTAATTTTCGAAATTGCAAAAACAGAGAAATTCAAAGAGAAAAATCGAATACTAACCTTAAAGCCTTGGATAATGGAATGGGTTGAGGTGTTTGTTGATTGAATTCGCCGGTTGAAGCTCCAAGTCGCCGGAAAATCGCCTTGAATCGCCGCAGCCCCTTTTCTCTCTTCAAAACGCGAACTGAAGTATGTTCTGTGTACAGGCCGCTAATATAGGAGGCCCCTACGGGCTAATTCCCGTAGGGCATAAGTATATGTATTAAACGATGCCGTTTAATACTCCCCTACGGGAGACGTTTCCCGTAGGGTCCCCTACGGGATCAGCCGTAGGGGGTCTCTGCGTCTCGTCCCCTACGGGGATTCCTGCCGTAGGGCGTAATAGCCTACGGGGAGCCGTAGGGGACCCCGTAGTAAGCATTGGAGGGAAGTTGACGCGGAAAAACGCGCGCTTATCCCTACGGGGAACCCCTACGGGAATCTCCCCTACGTCTCCCGCCGTAGGGGTTGACGTAGGGGATTTCAATATGGTATCTCCCGTAGGGGACGCCGTAGGGGCGTCCCTACGGGCTTCTAGCCGTAGGGGATCCCCGTAGGGGATCCGCGACTTTTTTGTAGTGTTAGTATTCTTCCCATCGAAGTAACGCTAATGATGATGTACGACCGAAGAAAATCTAATTGCTAAATCATTTGGGTAGGTAAACGTCCACACTATCGTGGCTTGCCATATCTGATGGGATTTTAGATGTGATTAGTGGTTTAATGATATTATTTGAGGGAGATAATATCGGAGATTAAATCGATTGTTTGTTGTTATATGTGCTCATAGATTAGGAAATGGCTTTGAACCCACTTTCTGTGATACGTAAGGATTTTAAACTCACTGGTCCCTAAATGTAATGATTGGAATAGAGATCTAGACATTACCCAAACTGTTAAAAAGGGCAAGGTTGTACTCAGTGAGCTTTGTCCTCCCGAGCCTATTGACATAGGCGGCTAGACAAGAAGCGATGAGGATACTCATAAAGGCCAGTCACTTCGAGGAAACGCTTAAACACGTTTTTGAGATGATTGACCTTTTGGACGAGTTGAGACGGAAATCGCAAGCTCTTGTAGACAATGCCAAAGGTTTCGAACCTAAGGGCAAGAGCGGGGAAAAAGGAAAAGCAAGCAAAGAAACCCAGTGGTCCTAAGCTACTCTTGGACCACGAGATGGGACGAGAAAGCCATAAGGCAAGTGTTCTCGATGCAAACAGTCTGGGTACTGGAAGTCTGATTATCCTCTCAAAGAAAGTACGAAATTTTCTTTAGTCGTAAAACATAGTCAGTGGTATTATCTACCGGAACCTGGTGTGTAGATATGGAACCACTGACGGTATGTGCATTTTAAATGCAAGGGTTCCAGGAAACCCGACGACTTAGAAAAGAAGAAATCGTAGTCTACATGGGCAATGCTGTGGAGGAGTAAGCAGTTGCAGTGGAGGACATTTTATAGGATTTCATTTTGAGTTATTGCTTTTATGTACCTTTCATATTAGAAAGAACTTTGTTCTGGATTTCTAATGAATGGATATTTTATTTCTTTTAATCATTTGATGGTTATAAGAAGAAATAATGATATTATCTATTTTGGTACATTAGCTAGCAATATATAAATGATGTATCCTGAGTCCACCACGATGCAACGAACCGTTATACATAACTCGTTTTACTAATAAGATATTTCTTTATTAAATCATTTATACTTGTGGATTCTTATGCTAAGTCATATTTATTCAAATAAGAAGTTCAAAGGTCGAAAATTGATTGTAAGATCAATTAAGTTGAAGGAGTGGACCTTCCGACCTAAGAATCTAATTTGGAAGATAATACGACTAAGCAATCCTTTATGGATATAAGATATAAGATCCGGACCAGTATTAGAATTGATTGACTCTGATTTATGATCAGAGCTTGGGATTGGATCCCAAGTGACTACACCATACAGTCCTCTGTAGGATTGGTGTGTCGGAAATAAGAAATGGAACTCTTATAGAAATAGTAAAAGCATGAGTTAAACGGAACTACCTATGTTCTATAGTACTACCTATAAGGTAGTTCCGTTTAACTCGTGCTTTTACTATTTCTATAAGAGTTCCATTTCTTATTTCCGACACACCAATCCTACAGAGGACTGTATGGTGTAGTCACTTGGGATCCAATCCCAAGCTCTGATCATAAATCAGAGTCAATCAATTCTAATACTGGTCCGGATCTTATATCTTATATCCATAAAGGATTGCTTAGTCGTATTATCTTCCAAATTAGATTCTTAGGTCGGAAGGTCCACTCCTTCAACTTAATTGGTCTTACAATCAATTTTCGACCTTTGAACTTCTTATTTGAATAAATATGACTTAGCATAAGAATCCACAAGTATAAATGATTTAATAAAGAAATCTCTTATTAGTAAAACGAGTTATGTATAACGGTTCGTTGCGTCGTGGTGGACTCAGGATTCATCATTTATATATTGCTAGCTAATGTACCAGAATAGATAATATCATTATTTCTTCTTATAACCATCAAATGATTAAAAGAAATAAAATATCCATTCATTAAAATTTAGAAATCCAGAACAAAGTTCTTTCTAAAATAATAGGGTACATAAAGCAATATTTCAAAATGAAATTCTATAATATGTCCTCCACTGCAACAGCTGCCTCCTCCACAGCATTGCCCACATAGACTACGATCTTTTCTTTTCTAAGTCGTCGGGTTTCCTGGAACCTTTGCATTTAAAATGCACATACCGTCAGTGGTTCCATATCTACACACCAGGTTCCGGTAGATAATACCACTGACTATGTTTCACGACTAAAGAAAATTTCGTACTTTCTTTGAGAGGATAATCAGACTTCCAGTACCCAGACTGTTTGCATCGAGAACACTTGCCTCTTGGCTTTCTCGTCCCATCTCGTGGTCCAAGAAACTTAGGACCACTGGGTTTCTTTGCTTGCTTTTCCTTTCCCCCGATCTTACCCTTAGGTTCGAAACCTATGGCTTTTGGCTACAAGAGCTTGCGATTTCCGTCTCAACTCGTCCAAAAGGTCAATCATCTCAAAAAAACGTGTTTAAGCGTTTCCTCGAAGCGACTGACCTTTATGAGTATCCTCATCGCTTCTTGTCTAGCCGCCTATGTCAATAGGCTCGGGAGGACAAAGCTCACTGAGTACAAACTTGTACTCTTCAACAGTTTGGGCAATGTCCAGATTTCTATTCCAATCATTACATTCAAGGACCAGTGAGTTTAAAATCCTTACGTATCACAGAAAGTGGGTTCAAAGCCATTTCCTAATCTATGAGCACATATAACAACAAACAATTGATTTAATCTCCGATATTATCTCTCTCAAATAATATCATTAAACCACTAATCACATCTAAAATCCCATCAGGTAAGGCAAGCCACGTGGTGTGGACGTTTACCCATCCAAATGATTTAGCAATTAGATTTTCTTTGGTCATACATCACTTATAGCGTAACCTCGTGGGGAGGAATACTATAATGTGTATCTAAGTGTAAACCATTACTCAGTACTAAAGTAAATCGTTTGGAACCGCTACATCACCGCAAGCCACGTGGTGTGGACGTTTACGATGATTTCACAATTCTTCACAATTCCTTATATCTGTCTACATCAATTAATCCAAAATCCGTTAGTATAGCAAGCCACGTGGTGTGGACGTTTACTACACCAAGAGACTTTTATAATTGACTCCCAATTACAAGATCCATTCGATTTTCGTAAATCAGGACGCGGAGAATCATAAGTGAAACTCGAAGTTTCTTACCAGTGATTCACCATGCGAACGACCCTATCTCTCATAAAATGAGGAAGCCGAGCAGACAATCGATCCATTTCTAGAAATGGTACGAAGGTCTCTAATTTGTGTCATCCACATGACCAAGTGGCTTTGGCTCCATTCCACTCCCCGGGGTGAGAATGAGTCGACTTGAAGTCAGCTTCAGAAAGACAAATTAGGCATTGTTTGATAAACTTAATCAATGTTTCTCGTAAAAGGAATTACAAGAATTCTCCTCCAATGACTCGTCTATACGAACTTCAAAAGTCCATAAGAGTCACCAAGAGAACAGTAATGGAGACCATGGCATTGTTTCCAATCCCTCTACCACTTAGCTTTTTATAACAAAGGGATACGCTATCTAATGCATAATTAAATACACATAAGCATGCATACATGTAATAAAGCACATAAATATTATCACATAGTCAAAATAATACTAGAATATTATTTTCCGACTATCATGGCTTTATTCCATCTCCGTACGCATCTTCTAGTCTTCAGTCTTCGTTCTTGAATGCTCCATGTGACGAGAATATTAATCCCAATATTTAAATCTATTTATTTTCAATTAATCCAAAAGTTACTTAATTCGAAAATTAAGTCAATCGAATATATCAAAAATAAAATTAAATATTATTAATACTTTTTATTTATTTTTATTTTCCTATCTAATTCTATTAAATCTCTAGAATTTCATCCAAGTCAAACTTGGAATATTCTAGAAGACTTCTATAATAGAATAAGGAAATAAAATAAATTAGGACTCTTAATCCTTCCAAATTAATTCCTTTCCTAATCTATTAAAAATTCCATAAAGGAATAATTAAATAGAAAAAATTAATTAAGGACTTTCAAAACTTTCCAAATTAATTATTTTTCTAATCCATTAAAAATTCCATAAAGGAATAATTAAATAGGAAGAATAAATTAATTCTAAATTTATTACTTTCCTATTCCATGAAAATTCCCAAAAAATAGGAATAATCAATAAGGAAAAATAAATTTATTCCAATTTAATTCTTTTCCTATTCCATGAGAGTTCTCAAACTTAGGAATACTCAAAATAGGAAAACCGAATTAAAATAGGAAAGTGAATCTTGGTTAGGAGTAGCACGGGTTGGGAGTCCCCGCGCCACCCCCACCATCGTCCGCCGCCACCGGAGAGGAGCACCGCCGCCCAGCCGGCCGGCCAGCCACCACCATGACCGGAGGCAGCCCCAGCCGAGGGTGATCCAGCCCCCTCCCCGCGGTTGACCTTGAGGGTCGATCATGGGGATGATCGTCCCTTTCGTCCTTCGTCTTCTTCGTCACATCTTCATCTTCCGGCGATCGTTCCAACATCGAACCAAAGTAAATAAATTACAATAATTTAAATTACAATTCCGGTATCGATTCTATACATGAAATCGACCCTATACATTTTCCGGAAAACATAGAACAATATTAATAATAAATCCTAAATTCGGTCAACCCCCGAATTTTTACTATTACAAGCATTCATCCACACAAAACGAATCTCGACATGTCCGAGAGTTTAATAAACGAATAATCATGGTAAAATAATTAACGAAAAAATTAAACCATGATAGCCGGAAATCCTGCAAGGTAGAACAATAATCGAACATATACATGAACACGAAACCAACGCTCTGATACCAATTGTTGGAAATCGATATCCCGGGTAATAGAAAATTGCGGAAACCGACAACCCGACCGAAATCCCGTCGCCGGAAACATGATCGCGAACACCGAACGAACCGGAGCATGACCGAGGCATCACCGCGGGCGAACTCGCGGCTAAACCCTAGCCACGCCCCCGCCGGGGTTCGCGATCGCCGTGCATGGCGATCGCATGGGGATGCGGGGTGCATCCCCACGGGCTGTACGGAGCATCCCCCGGCGGTGAGTCCGGCGACTCACCGCCACAACCAGGAGGGGCGGTCAGCCCAGCTGACCACCGCGGCTCCAGCCGCGGTTTACCCCCGGCGATCGATCTCGCGATCGATCGCCCACCCCGGCCCAGCCGGGGTGCCTTCTTGCGCATGCCGCCGTCGAGGCGGCGGGGATCCGCCACGGCACCAGCCCGTAGCATCCCTAGCGATCGACCCAAGGTCGATCGCATGCCCCGGCGTCCAGCCGGGGCTTTCTTTGTGCCAGCACGCCGGCGGTCGAACCCTAGGGTTCGGCTGCCACCCTCGATCCTATCGAGGGCTCTTCGATCTTCGCCGGGGATCTTGAATCCCCGTCCCCGAAGTTCGTACGTCTCCCGGATCGTGCGTTCATGTATATATCACGATTAAAAACATATAATCATAAGAGGGGGTTTACGATTATACCTACGTCTCGTTGTGCGGAGAAACGAGATAGCTTGAAGACCTTAGGATCTTCCCACGTATTCCTTGCACTTCGTTCGAACGTCGTGTGGGCGACGATCCTCCGAACTCCTATGGATCTCCTTCACGAACTCTCTAGAATATCAAGTATGATAATCTTATGGTGTATTGAATTGTGAAGACCATGTAGTGCTTTTATAGGCTACGTAGGGGATCTTAAGGAGGTAGAATATTGGGCTTCCAATATTAATGATTAAATTGAGCCCAAACCCAAATCTATTAATCCCATTAATATTAATTAATTTATTTTCCAATATATAAATTAATTGCACTCCCAATATTAAACCATATTATATCAAATAATATTTCTCCGGTAGTATTATTTATTAAGTGTATTTAAGATATAAATATCCATGAATAAAATTAATTTATTGTTAATTAATTTATTCATCTCTTATATCCGACAATAGTACCATTCAACCTTAATTATTATGCGGAACAAATCCACCTGCAGGGTTTACATAATAATTTCTTATGAACTCATCTCGGGGATATTATCAACCCTTACGGGATACACTTTCCCGTCAAGTATTCACGGCATGTCATATATAAAATATAGCAACCTAACTTAACCGGTAATTGACCCAATAATTAAACCGGTCAATTTCTTTGGAAAATCAAGGTCACTTATATTAAATATACATACCCGCAATAGTATCGGGGATTAAGAATAAAATACACTGAGATTTAAATCGATTATCCAAGGCAATCCTAATCGATAAATCTCAAGTGATCCGCCCAATACACCAAGTGTACAAGTATGATAAAATAATCAAGACAAATTATTTTCTCCCTCATACAACAACTGTACCGATGGATTGGTCCGTGTCCATCTAGGTCGTGAGCAACTGTTTGATTAAATACGAGTGACCGATAGTATGATCTTCCGTGTGGGCCCGCACACCATACTAACTACAACGTATATAATCTAGGACTATAATTTGCATATATTTAATTATAAATAATTAAACGCAAATAATTGTTTATTTAATTAAATAGATTAATGGCAATGGATCGGGAGTTTCCGTTACTTAAATCTAGACATTAAGTACACAACTCCAACAATCTCCCACTTGTACTAAGGTCTAGTCATTTCCTCCAAAATCCCGACTCCCATGCTCATTACGTGCTTAAACTGTACTTGCATGAAGTACCATGTGAATGAGCAATCTAGGTTGCCGCTCTGAAGTTATCTTGGTGACTACAGCGTCGTCTTCCCTGACGATGATTCGTATCAGGTGGTACTTGCTCTATGTGTTATCTTACACTTATGGACTTGTGATTTCTTACCATTTTCCATCGCACCGCTATTTACATAGCCTTTGGCAAACTAAGAATCACATCTTAGTCCAAGAGAATATCCCGGAGTATTACCAGAACTTCCGCTGCCTCTGAGGCCGCTATTCTTGGTTACCCATGGCAGAGTCCGAAAAGCATCGTGCTTATCACTCTTCCATGTTAAAACTCCTCCTCCTTTAATAGTGAAACACATAGCCTGATATCGACTTACACCGGTCCTTTTCTGATTAGAAACCTTAGAAAATGTAATCCAAAGGAAAAATTCGTTTGCTCCGTAATCCATAACATAGTTTCTAGTACTTCGAAAGTACTTTAAATGTTCCTTACAGCAGTCGAGCATTCCTTTCCAGGATTACCTTGATGTCCTCCCACTATGCTAACCGCATAGCCGATATCAGGTTCTCGTTTTCAACATTGCATTTATCAAGCTTTCCACACTCCAAGTGTAGGAAACCGCTTTTATTGCTTCTATCTCCTTTTGTGTTCCAAAACACATATCCTTAGATAGATGAATTCCGTATCTGAAAGGTAACGAACCGTTCTCGGAATCTTGCATGTTAAAACGAACCATAATCATATATATGTAAGATGTTCAGGAGAAGTACAATGTTCTTTCCTAGAGATCCAAGATCTCAAGAACATGTCCAACTTCTTCCTTTATCTTTCATATTGATTTATCCAGACAACCATCATTTCATGTCTGATGACATTTTTACATTGTTGCCAATGATAAAATGTTATCTACATAAAACCCGAGAAACACCACTTTGTTCCATCACGTTTCCAATACACACGATTCGTCTATGCCTTGATGAATCCATAAAATTGACTATCTCATCAATTTGCAAGTACCACGAACTCAATGCTTTGTTCCAATCTATAAATGGATCAACTAAGCTTGTACTCTAAATGATCTTGACTCTTAGCAATAATCCTTATTGCTTTCCAAGAAGGCACATTTAGATCTAGTACTGCTTCCATGTAGATACAGGGATCGATTTCATGTATACTAGGTCCAGAGTCCGAAAACTCTCCTAGTCTTATGAATATCTCCGGTTGATCCACAACCTCCCACTACAACGGCATTCCGGTGTATAAACAGTAATAACAGTAGGTGCAATTAGTGGTGTACCGCTACTCGGTTCGGCTGGTTCTCAGTCCTTATCGTTCTCTCTTATTTCAAAGTATTACGTCACTTTGGGCTTGTGGTTCATCTAATAGTCTTCCTCTAAGAACCGGGCGTTAGAACTTATAACGTCCTTCTGGTTCATAGTACTATTGAACACACAACTTTTGTCCTTCCAGGATATTCTACAACCGCATTGAATGCGCCGTTGTTTTCAGGACATATCCATAGAACACAGGTAGTTCCGTATAACTCATGCTTTTACTATTTCTATAAGAGTTCCATTTCTTATTTCCGACACACCATTTCTACACAAGAGTGTATGGTGTAGTCATTTGGGATCAAACCCCAATCTCTGATCAGTATGCCATGCATTCCTCAGACAGGCACTTGCCTCCGCGATCAAATCCGAGGCTTTCAATGGATATACTATGATGGTTCCCCACAATAGCTTTGTGTCCATTGACTTGTCAAAACACTTTGCTTTTGTGGCACATCAGGTATGCTAATCAATTTTTCGAGTAATCATAAAATGAAGTACTCGTACCTTATTGTCTGAGTAAACAACGGTCTGCATACATCAGAGTGAATCAATTCTAATACTTGTCCGGATCTTATACCTTATATCCATAAAGGATTGCTTAGTTATGTTATCTTCCAAATTAGATTCTTAGGTCGGAAGGTCCACTCCTTCAACTTAATTGATCAAAATATCAATTTTCGAACTTTGAACTTCTTATATGAATAAACATGACTTAGCATAAGAATCCACAAGTATAAACGATTCATTGCAGAAATATCTCTTAAAAGTAAAACGAGTTATATACTGTTGGAAATCGACTACCCGGGATGCGTTCGTTCGATCGCTCGAACATCCGAACGATCCCAGTCGACCTCCAGATCCGCTACTCCGTCCACGTGCCCAGCCCGTGCCCCGATTCACGCCCAGCCGTTGCCCCGGAGGACAACCGCGCGAGCCGGAGCGGGCTGCCCGAAAAAGAGCAAAACAGCGGTCGCCGTTTAAGAAACGGCGGTCGCCGTTTGTCCTTCAGCAGCGCGGACAGCAGCGCGACCTGCTGTTCCGGGCTCGTTTCCGGATCGTTTTTCCTCTTCCGACTACCGATCCGGAGGTCCTAGAACCCCCAGTAATCGAGGAATATGATCCACGATATCCGGAACCCGATCGTACGTTCAAAGTATAATCAACGAAATATGAGATCGATAAAAGCGGAATAGAGATCCGATCTCATACCTTATCGGTCGATGATTGAGACCTTAGAGCTTCTAACGTATGACTCTTCCCGACTCTAGCCGTTGTGTGGGCAACGATCCGCTGGAAATTCCTTGTCCGCTCTCTCCTTTCTCAAACCAGCGCAATGATTTAATTATTCTCTCTGAGAGAATAAAATATATTTGCGTTAACTTTTATTTTAACAGAGAAAAGTTTTTATTGCGCTAAGCAATTAATTTTTCTCTGCTGAAATAATTATTGCGGCGATGTGTAGGTTTAAGGAGAGGGCAAAGGGGGGGGGGGGTTTATATAGAGTTACGTTAGGGACCTAAGGATAAATTAATTAAGGGCTAAAATGTATTATTAATTAACTCGGAGTCTTTAAAAAGAAATCCTTAATTAATTACACTTTTAATTATTATTAATTCCACTAAATAATAATAATTGAATTCCCGAAATTAATTTAATATTATTCAACAATAATAATTCCCCCGAAATTACATATACGACTTTCCCCGTGTTTAAGATATCGAACGTCCACGAATTTATTTAATTACTAATAATTAAATTAATTCGTTTCTTATTATCCGAGACTAGTACCACTCATCCTTATTATCATGTGGAACAAATCCACCTGCAGGGTTTACATGATAAACTTTATGAGCTCATCTCGGGGACGTAATCAACCCGATAAACGGGACACGGTTTCCTGTCTATAATCTATAGCATGCCGTGCGTACAATTACGATTCCCAATTTACCGAGGATCTCGACTAATCAATTAGTCTCACTCATTGGCAAGTTAAAGAACCGAGAATTGGACACACGCACCTATAATTATATAGGGATTAGGAATTCGTATATCCGTAATATCTGAGGTCTAGTTCGATTACTGCGATTAGTATAAATCGAACGCCCTCCCGTGGTCCTGCTCAATACACCAAGTGTACGAGTGTGACATGATAATCAAGACCGACTATCTACCAGTCACACAACGACGTACCGATGGATTGTCCCTGTCCATCTAAGTCGTGAGCTACTGTTCGATAGTATACGAGTAACCGACAGTATGATCTTCCGCGTGTCTCCTCACGCCATACTGTCTACAACGTATATATCTAGGACTATTGCATAAAGTACATGAAAGACAAAATGCCGACAATTTGATTAACAGATAATAAAACACAGATAAGGAGTTCCATATTGTCACTAAACTAGACATTTAGAATATAACTCCATCAATCTCCCACTTATACTAAAAGTCTAGTTGCCCTCTCCCATACATCCGATACCCATCCCCTTCACGTGTCTCTTGAACGCTTCCGCTGGAAGTGCCTTCGTAAAGGGGTCTGCCAGGTTATCCGCTGATGCAATCTTGGTGACAACCGCATCGCCTCTATTGACGATGTCTCTAATCAGGTGGTACTTGCGATCTATGTGTTTACTCGCATTGTGGGCTCGTGGTTCCTTCGCATTTGCCACTGCACCGCTATTGTCACAATAAATTGTGATAGCTCTAGGAAAATTAGGAATCACATCTAAGTCCATGATGAAGTTCCGGAGCCACACCGATTCTTTAGCTGCCTCAGAGGCTGCTACATATTCGGCTTCCATGGTGGAGTCCGAAATGCATTTCTGCTTAACACTCCTCCATGAAACTGCTCCACCTCCCAATGTGAACACATAGCCTGATGTAGACTTTCGCTGTTCCTTATCAGATTGGAAATCCGAGTCTGTGTAACCAATAGGAATCAACTCGGACGCTTTGTAACTCAGAACATAATTCCTAGTCCTTCGCAGGTACTTAAGTATGTTCTTTACAGCAGTCCAGTGACCCTGTCCAGGGTTACTCTGATATCTAGCTACCATGCCTACGACATAGCAGATATCAGGTCTCGTGCACAACATAGCATACATTAGACTATCCACTGCTGAAGCATAAGGAATCGTCTTCATGTAATCTATCTCCTTTTGTGTCTTGGGACACATATCCTTAGATAGATGAATTCCATGGCAGAAAGGTTGAGAACCTCTCTTGGAATTCTGCATGTTGAAACGAGCTAGAATCGTATCAATATATGAAGCCTGGGACAAGCTCAATGTTCTTTTCTGGCGATCCCGTATAACCTTGATCCCAAGAACATGCCCTACTTGTCCTAAGTCTTTCATATCGAATTGCTTGGACAACCATCCCTTTATGTCCGACAACATCTTCACATTGTTGCCAATTAGAAGAATGTCGTCTACATAAAGCACGAGAAACGCCACACTGTTTCCGTCACTTCTCCGGTATACACAGGACTCGTCCATGCTTTGAATGAATCCATAAGACTGGATAACCTCATCAAACCGCATGTTCCAAGATCTAGAAGCTTGCTTCAATCCATAAATGGATCGCTTTAGCTTACACACTAGATGCTCTTGGCCTTTCTCGATGAAACCCTCTGGCTGTCTCATATAAATGGTCTCGTCAAGATTCCCATTCAAGAATGCTGTCTTGACGTCCATTTGCCACACCTCATAATCCATATGAGATGCTATAGACAAAAGAATCCGGATCGACTTTAGCATAGCTACCGGCGAAAAGGTCTCCTCATAATCGATCCCTTCTTTCTGAGTGTACCCTTTCGCAACAAGCCTAGCTTTGAAGGTTTCCACCTTCCCGTCAGATCCTCTTTTCCTCTTGTACACCCACTTGCAACCAATGGCTTTTACACCTTTGGGCGGTGCTACAAGATCCCAGACCTGATTTGAATCCATAGATTCAATCTCAGATTTCATCGCCTTTTGCCAAGACTGAGCATCTTGATCTTTAAGCGCCTCGTCGTAGGTCCAGGGATCGGCTTCATGTTCTCCAGGTAACAAGTCCGAAGACTCACCTATAAACATGAACCTGTCGGGTTGTCGAACAACCCTCCCACTACGACGACGCTCCGGTGTAACCTCAGTAACTACAGGTGCAGACTGTGGTGGCGTATCACCCGGTTGGGTTGGATCTAAGCCTTGATCGTTCCCTCTCAGTTCGTTGAGTATTATCTCACTATTGGGCTTGTGGTCCATTATATAATCCTCTTCCAAGAACCGAGCGTTGGTGCTAACAATGATCTTCTGGTCCTTAGGACTATAAAATAGACCACCTTTCGTTCCTCTAGGATATCCTATAAACAACCGAATATCTGAACGTGATTCCAACTTATCAGCCCCGTGCTTCAGCACATGTGCTGGACAACCCCAGATCCGAATGTGTTTCAAGTTTGGCTTACGCCCGGTCCACAATTCCGAGGGCGTCTTAGGGACTGATTTGGAAGGAACTAAGTTCAAGATATAAGCCGCTGTTTCCAAGGCATATCCCCAGAACGAAATTGGTAGTTCTGAGTAACTCATCATAGATCTTACCATTTCCATAAGAGTCCTATTCCTTCTTTCTGCTACACCATTCTGCTGGGGCGTGTATGGTGCAGTCATCTGGGAGTCAATCCCATTCTCTAATAAGTACGCCTTAAACTCTCCCGAGAGGTACTCTCCTCCACGATGAGATCGTAGAGTCTTTATGGTTTTACCATGAAGGTTCTCCACAAGAGCTTTGTACTCCTTGAACTTGTCAAAGCACTCGCTCTTGCGGCGCATCAGGTATATAAAACCATACCTTGAGTAATCATCAGTGAAGGTTACAAAATATTCGTAACCTCCTCTCTCTTGGACAGATAAAGGCCCGCACAAATCAGAGTGAATCAATTCCAGCACTTCCTTGGATCTATACCCCTTATCACTAAAGGGTCGCTTGGTCATTTTTCCTTCCAGGCATGATTCGCAGGTTGGAAAGTCCTCATCTTTCACATCACTGAGTATTCCATCAGTTATCAACCTTTGAATCCTGCCCAAGTTAATATGACCTAGCCTAAGATGCCATAAGTACTTTTGATTCATCCTAGAAGGCTCCTTTCTCTTATTGGTACTAGATGTGTTATACGACTCTACTCTTTGCATCGTGGAATAATTAGGATTCAGTATATATAAGTTGCCTATCAATGTACCAGAACAGATATAATCACCATTCTTCTTGACAATAACAGAATTATCAAAAGAAACTGAATATCCATTCAAAACCAATTTAGAAACCGAAACAAGGTTCTTTCTAAAATCCGGTACATAAAGACAATTATTCAATACCAAAACATTATTATTAAAAGATAAATGAACATCTCCAACTGCAACCGCCGCCACTTTTGTAGCGTTGCCTATGTAGATGGTGATCTCTCCCTCTCTAAGCCGCCGGGTTTCCTAGAACCCCTGCAAAGAATTGCAGACATGATCAATGGCTCCCGTATCCACACACCAGGTACCGGTGGATAACACCGCTAAACATGTTTCAGTGACTAAGGAAAAGTTCATACCTCCTTGTCTGAGAGGACAATTAGACTTCCAATGTCCAGACTGCTTGCAACGGAAACACTTGCCCTTAGGCCTGTTCACTCCATTCTGTGGTCCACCAACTCTGGGCCCACTGGGTTTCCGTCCTTGCTTTTTCTTCTTCTTAATCCCCGAAAGGCGAGGAAGAGTCGATTTTACAGCCACAAGTGCTTGAGAGTTCTTAAAGATTCCCTCTGCCGCCTGGAGTTCAGTCAGGAGTTCCGCCAACGTATATAACCTCTTGTTCATGTTATAGTTCAGGCGGAACTGCTCAAAACACCTAGGCAGAGACTGGAGCACTATATCGATCTGGGTTTCCCCATCGATAGCACCTCCCATAATCTCTATCTCATTCAGATAGCCTATCATCCTAAGAACGTGATCCCTCACGGGCGTTCCTTCGGACATAGTGGCCTTCATGAGTTTCCTCATAGCATCTTGCCTGGCTGCCCTGTCCTGACTACCAAACATCTCCTTGAGGTTAAGCATCATATCATAGGCAGTGTCCATGGCTTCATGCTGATGTTGCAGCACATTTGACATAGAAGCCAAAATGTAGCACCGCGCCATCTGATCAGCCTTGACCCACTTCCGATGAGCTTCCTTTTCCTCAGGAGAGGATGTTTCAGTAGGTGCAACAGGACATTCGACCTGGAGTACATACTTGTACTCCTCAGCAGTTAGGACAATGTCCAAGTTTCTTTTCCAATCAACATAATTTGGACCAGTGAGTTTGTTTTCTTTTAGTATCACAGACAGTGGGTTGAGTGCCATATCTATAGAAGAGACAAATCAAACCGTCAAATTTAATTCGATATCAACTCCCTTAATTAATATCATTAAATTTACCAATCAATCCTAAAATCCATCAGACCAGCATGCCACGTTCATGTGGACGTATACTAGTCCAAACGATTTTATAACTGGACTTTTACTTCGGTCGTACATCATTACAGCAGTGACTCCGATGGGGAGGATACTGTAAAGCGTACCTAAGTGTGTACCATTTCTTAGTACTAAGTTAACCGCTCGGAAACTACATATCCACCGCAAGCCACGTTAGTGTGGACGTTTACGTTGACATGCGGTACTTTTACGATTTCCTATAACTGTCGAGCCTCAATTAACCCAAAGTTCCGTTTCCGTCTAGTAAGCCACGATAGTGTGGACGTTTACTAAACAAACAACTTTGTTAATT
Source organism: Euphrasia confusa (assembly GCA_954870475.1). Lineage (NCBI taxonomy): Eukaryota > Viridiplantae > Streptophyta > Magnoliopsida > Lamiales > Orobanchaceae > Euphrasia > Euphrasia confusa. The sequence goes on along the minus strand of OX940951.1, from coordinate 38,251,288 downwards.
GAATTCCATTTAATAAATTTCACAATCTCATTAATCAAAGCTTGATAGTTTCTAACCAGCGATCAATCATGCAATTGAGCCCTATCTCTCACAAAGTGAGGGAGCCAACCAGACAATCGATCTAGTCATCGAATGACTCGAATGTCTCTAATCTGTGTCATCGACATAAGCAAGCGCTTTGGCTCCATTCCACTCCCCGGGGTGAGAATGAGTCGAGTTGAACTTAGTCTTTGAAAGACAGATTAAGCATTTGCTTTGAAAAACTTAAGTGTTCAATTCTATAAATGGAATTGAATTCGAATTTTGATCCAGTGATATCCGTGTGTCCACTTTATCCGATAGGGAGGATGACACTAAAGCCAACTCGTAAGCGACACACATCACTATCAAAACAGAGAATGGAGACCGCGGGATTGTTTCCAATCCCTCTCCCACTTAGTTTTTACGAAAGGGATAACATTTACATGCATATAAAATTAAAGCATATTAAAACACGTAAACACATAGAAAGCATTTAACGTGGCCCGATTATTATGGCCTTTAAAATTCTTCGATGCACGTCTTCTCGGATCTTCGTCTCGTTGCTCGTCTAGGTCTCGATCCACCACCGACTCGTCTAAGTGCCAAGAGACGAACCCCTCCCACTGGAGTATCATCCCGGTCCTCGACGAGCGATCCGTGGTGTCCGTCGAACCCCCGCGGAGCTGCTGCCCGAAGTCCAGCGAAACGGCGACCGCCGTTTGCCCTTCAGCAGCCGCGGGTTCGACTTCTCGACTCTCGTTCGTCCGGCCTTTGATCTCGTCTCGATCCACCAAGCAGCAGCAACATTACACATGTAAACTAACTACTTCCGGCATCGATCCTATACAGGTTGATCGATCCTATACATCCGGATAAACGAAAACGGAAAAAAAACCCTAAACGACTCAACCCGTCGTTTTAACTATTACAAACAAGCAACGATTTAAAATAAAATCTCGACAATCCCGAGAGTTTAACAAACCAAAAACATACAGCACAATCACATGGCCATAATAATCGGGTTCAAACCTGCAAAACAAATCTCGCAAAAATACAACGAACGTACAAAACCGGCTCTGATACCATTTGTTGGAAATCGACTACCCGGGATGCGTTCGTTCGATCGCTCGAACATCCGAACGACCCCAGTCGACCTCCAGATCCGCTACTCCGTCCACGTGCCCAGCCCGTGCCCCGATTCACGCCCAGCCGTTGCCCCGGAGCAAAACGGCGGTCGCCGTTTGTCCTTCAGCAGCGCGGAGAGCAGCGCGACCTGCTGTTCCGGGCTCGTTTCCGGATCGTTTTTCCTCTTCCGACTACCGATCCGGAGGTCCTAGAACCCCCAGTAATCGAGGAATACGATCCACGATGTCCGGAACCCGATCGTACGTTCAAAGTATAATCAACGAAATATGAGATCGATAAAAGCGGAATAGAGATCCGATCTCATACCTTATCGGTCGATGGTTGAGACCTTAGAGCTTCTAACGTATGACTCTTCCCGACTCCAGCCGTTGTGTGGGCAACGATCCGCTGGAAATTCCTTGTCCGCTCTCTCCTTTCTCAAACCAGCGCAATGATTTAATTATTCTCTCTGAGAGAATAAAATATATTTGCGTTAACTTTTATTTTAACAGAGAAAAGTTTTTATTGCGCTAAGCAATTAATTTTTCTCTGCTGATATAATTATTGCGGCGATGTGTAGGTTTAAGGAGAGGGCAAGGGGGGGGGGGGGGGGGGGGTTTATATAGAGTTACGTTAGGGACCTAAGGATAAATTAATTAAGAGCTAAAATGTAATATTAATTAACTCGGAGTCTTTAAAAAGAAATCCTTAATTAATTACACTTTTAATTATTATTAATTCCACTAAATAATAATAATTGAATTCCCGAAATTAATTTAATATTATTCAACAATAATAATTCCGCCGAAATTACATATACGACTTTCCCCGTGTTTAAGATATCGAACGTCCACGAATTTATTTAATTACTAATAATTAAATTAATTCGTTTCTTATTATCCGAGACTAGTACCACTCATCCTTATTATCATGTGGAACAAATCCACCTGCAGGGTTTACATGATAAACTTTATGAGCTCATCTCGGGGACGTAATCAACCCGATAAACGGGACACGATTTCCTGTCTATAATCTATAGCATGCCGTGCGTACAATTACGATTCCCAATTTACCGAGGATCTCGACTAATCAATTAGTCTCACTCATTGGCAAGTTAAAGAACCGAGAATTGGACACACGCACCTATAATTATATAGGGATTAGGAATTCGTATATCCGTAATATCTGAGGTCTAGTTCGATTACTCCGATTAGTATAAATCGAACGCCCTCCCGTGGTCCTGCTCAATACACCAAGTGTACGAGTGTGACATGATAATCAAGACCGACTATCTACCAGTCACACAACGACGTACCGATGGATTGTCCCTGTCCATCTAAGTCGTGAGCTACTGTTCGATAGTATACGAGTAACCGACAGTATGATCTTCCGCGTGTCTCCTCACGCCATACTGTCTACAACGTATATATCTAGGACTATTGCATAAAGTACATGAAAGATAAAATGCCGACAATTTGATAAATAGATAATAAAACACAGATAAGGAGTTTCATATTGTTACTAAACTAGACATTTAGAATATAACTCCATCATATACTACGGTTCGTTGCATCGTGGTGGACTTAGGATTCATCATTTATATATTGCTAGCTAATGTACTAGAATAGATAATATCATTATTTCTTCTTATAACCATCAAATGATTAAAAGAAATAAAATATCCATTCATTAGAAATCCAGAACAAAGTTCTTTCTAAAATGAAAGGTACATAAAAGCAATAACTCAAAATGAAATCCTATAAAATGTCCTCTACTGCAACAGCTGCCCCCTCAACAGCATTGCCCATGTAGACTACGATTTCTTCTTTTCCAAGTCGTCGGGTTTCCTGGAACCCTCGCATTTAGAATGCGCATACCGTCAGTGGTTCCATATCTACACACCAAGTTCTGGTAGATAATACCACTGACTATGTTTTCATGACTAAAGAAAGATTTCGTACCTTTGAGAGGATAATCAGACTTCCAGTACCCAGACTGTTTGCATCGAGAACACTAGCCTATTGGCTTTCTCGCCCCATCTCGTGGTCCAAGTAGCTTAGGACCACTGGTTTTCTTTGCTTAGCTTTTCCTTTCCCCCGGTTTTGCCTTTAGGTTCGAAACCTTTGGCATTGGCTGCAAGAGCTTGCGATTTCCGTCTCAACTCGTCCAAAAGGTCAATCATCTCAAAAACGTGTTTAAGCGTTTCCTCGAATCGACTGGCCTTTATGAGTATCCTCATCGCCTCTTGTCTAGCCTCTACATCATGTCTAAACATCTCCTTGAGTTTGAACATGATATCAATCAGTGGTTATTTGCAAAAGCATTTTCCCACTTCTTAAAATCAGTTCTTTCCTCATCAGTTAAGACATTGGTAGGCTCGGGAGGACAAAGTTGTAGATGTTAGTTTTTGTCAACAACATGTGTCTGTTGTTTGTTTTTGTTTTCAGGTGTTGAAGTGAATGGATGTAAGACTTTTTGTTTTTGTTTTTGTAATGAGCATCTGAGCATCTGTAAATCGTGTTTTTGTTTTTGTAATGAGCATCTGCTGCATATCATTTAAAGCTAAAACTCGTCTAAAGGACGCCGGATCACATTGTCCGTCGGCTCCCCTCTGATGAGTAACGCTAGTCCCAAGTGGAGTGCCTTAAGAGTTCACCTTGCTCTCATGAATTATAATCTCTTGTGCGGTGTAAACTCAACATATATGTTCCGATGAAACAAGATTGCATTCTTGTGATTGCGACGAAGGACAAGTTAAACTTATTTCAATATACTTCGGTCCGTTTCACCGGTTTTTACTTCGAGAGTTATTTCATTATACCTCAAAGTTATATTCACCTTGTGTGAATTTTTTTTTGTTTTGGAGATTGATGATACGTGACTGTTTTTTTGGGAAAATATTTGCTCTTCACTGCCTCGTATCACCGCTTGAATCTCTCTTAAAATGTATTTGAATGTTTGCTGTGTGTTGAACGCTTGAATACTAACTCTGGATGTGTTGTTTTGATATGTACTCTTGTAGTTCATGTTCAGCATCTCGTGGAGTTCTTACGTAAAGGTATAAGATGAGTGTAGCAGCACCTGGTGGACTTCATACCTCACGACGTGCGCCAATAAGAGAAGGTCACGGCATGCGCATACTGGCATCACTCAACTGCAACACTCCACTCTCTAATATCAACACCTCAACACATCAACACCTGTTATCAACAACACTCAACACCATGTCATGCTGTCAACACAACATGGTATCAACAACACTCAACACTTGGACAATCGAGCTCAAGCTGAACAGATGGATGCTTTCGACTACCTTCACCAGATGACCCATCAAGGGGGAGGGTTAGGTGGTGCTTGCTCATCTAGTAAAAGTTTGCATCTCTGTGATGCTGGTTTTTATGTTTTGATAACTCTTGAACAATTCTGCTTTGCATGCATAAGACTTGACATTTACCATCATGCTTTCGACTACCTTCACCAGATGACCCATCAAGGGGGAGGGTTAGGTGGTGCTGGCTCATCTAGTAAAAGTTTGCATCTCTGTGATGCTGGTTTTTATGTTTTGATAACTCTTGAACAATTCTGCTTTGCATGCATAAGACTTGACATTTATCATCATGCATGTTTTTCATATTTGATGAACACCTTTGTTGTTTTGATGTTGAACTTGACTAAGTGTTTTGGTTTTCATCTCTTCAATGCTAGTCTTTCATTGTTAAATGTTGATTGTTTTATTTTACTTAGTCTTATTTTGATATGCTTCTCTTGAGGGGGAGATATTGTGTATCTCCGTTTGCTAACCTTTGGTCACATGAGTTGTGCCAAAAAGGGGGAGATTGAAGATGTTGGTTTTTGGCAACAACATATGTTTTGGTTGCTTGGTCTTTGAGATTCTTTGTATCTCCTTATGCTAACTCTTGTTCACATGAGTTGTGACAAAAAGGGGGAGATTGTAGATGTTAGTTTTTGTCAACAACATGTGTCTGTTGTTTGTTTTTGTTTTCAGGTGTTGAAGTGAATGGATGCAAGACTTTTAACTTGGTGAAAATGGAATGAGTGAAGTCAATGCATCAAGTGTCTGCTTCACAACACCTGAGCTTACTGGTCAAGTGTCTGCTTCACAACACGTGATCTGATAGTCAATGCATCAAGTGTTTGCGTCACAACACCTGAGCTTACTGGTCAAGTGTCTGCTTCACAACACCTGATCTGATCAGCGCAAGGTCTGCTTCACAACACCTGATCTGATCAGCGCAAGGTCTGCTTCACCTGATCTTATCGGCGCAAGGTCCGCTTCACAACACCTGATCTTATCGGCGCAAGGTGTTGGAATGAACGGATGCATACCTTACTACATGGAATGAGGAACATCGTCATCAAGGTCATGCGACAAGAGTCGCACGACCATGCATCTTCATCTCAGGCGACAGGAGTCGCACGCTCCACCATCTTCAACATGTGTGTGTTGTTTGTTTTTGTTTTTCAGGTGTTGAAGCTAATGGATGCAAGACTGATAACATGTTGATATGGAGTGAGTGAAGTCAAGTGTCAAGTATCAGCATCAGCGGCATCAGGCGCTAGCGCCAACTCACCATAGTCCGGACCTGATCATCTTGTCGCTAGCGACACAATGCCATGACCCTCGATGTGCAGTCCGTCGATTTTGGCCATATCTCCTTCATACGAGCTCTGATTGTGTTGATTCAAAATGCTATGGAATCCACACTTCAAGAGCTACAAGAAACCCTCATCAACTCTCGCTAGCGACGCCCTACCATAGTCCGGACCTGATCATCTTGTCGCTAGCGACACAATGCCATGACCCTCGATGTGCAGTCCGTCGATTTTGGACATATCTCCTTCATACGAGCTCTGATTGTGTTGATTCAAAATGCTATGGAATCCACACTTCAAGAGCTACAATAAACCCTCATCACCTGTCGCTAGCGAAACTTTTCCAAGGTCCTGCATCCCTGCTTTCTGTCGCTAGCGACAATCACACAGGGTCCCGCATTCTTGCCTCTTGTCGCTAGCGACAACTTACCATTGTCCGGGACCTGATCATCCCGTCGCTAGCGCCACTCTTCCATGGTGCTGCACTCTTGCATGTCATCATCAAGTCACGCCGTGGTACCTTCTCTCAGTGTTCATCCCCTGATGCTGAGTGTGCAACGTCCTATCATCAACGTCAAGTGCAAGTGATACCTATCCACGTTCAAGTGGTGATGATGAGTGACTGCTGTTTACTACTTCAACGATATCGACGACCGTGAAGATGATGAAGTACTGAAGACTCAACGACGAGTGTTCGTCACGATGAAGTTGAAGATGAAGTATTGAGATCGACGGAGTCAAGATAATGTTGAAGTCTGATGTTGAAGAATCGAAGATTCAAGAATCGAAGATAATTCCAAGATTCAAGAATCGAAGATTCCGAAAGTGATGTCATCCATGGAATTGTGATGTAGGCCAAGCATGTGACCAATCAGATTGCTCTATTTCAAGGTCTCACATGTGAGAGACTACTATATATACCCATGGAGTTGGATGACATCCTTTGACGATTTTGAGAGAACGAAATCTGATATTCGAGTATCGCTATCGTTGTTTGTTAGACGCTGAGCCTTAGAGTTTTGGTAGTTGTTTTGTGTTGTGCACCAATAGTAGAGTTTGGAGAATAGAACTCTAGGTGTAGTAGTACTAGGACTCTGGTTCGTTGGAGTGTTGCGACACTTGGGATACGACCTTTGTTCATTCCGTCTACCTTTCTCTTCAAGTGTAATAGTTTAGTTTTGTTGATTCAATGAAATGAATACTATTACATAACTTTGTCTTCACTACTTTACATTCACTGAGTGCGAACATACATACATAACACGAACCGTGCACGCTCCAACTGAAGCAAGTGCCAGCTGAGTGTGTACGAACGAAGTGTGTGTGAACCTTAGTTGTTGAAGACTGATTTAAGACCGACTTCGCGAAAAGTTGGTATCTTACGTCGAAGATGTAATTTCAATTGGTATCAGAGCGGGACGTCATACGTATAAGACATGATCCGTTACTTGACTTCATATTTTCCGCTACAATGGAGTCTTCTATGTTCGCACATCAACCGATCATGCTTACTCATCAAAACTATTCGAATTAGAAAGACAAAGTATCAGCTAGGATTAAAGGACATGACTCTCGTGCATGGAGATCAGTGTTAGAAGGCTGGGAACGCCCATTTACTATTGATGCTAAAGGCAACAAAATTCTCAAACTTGAACGACATTGGTCTAATGAAGAGCTTGAAGCTTCTACTGCCAACAACAAAGCTTTACGTTTCATCTGCGAATGGCTGGAGCTCAACATGTATCGACTTGTCAAAGATTGTACATCAGCAAAAGAAGCTTGGGAAACTCTCCAGAGAACTTGTGAAGGATACAAACACGTCAACCAATCTAAGAGTTGCTCTCTCACTACACTAGTTCATAAGCTTCAGATTGAAGAGCAAGAAGTTGACAAAAAGAGTGAAACATATTCTGATGGAACTACCTCAAACACTGAATCTGAGTATGAATCAGAGTCAACAGAGAATGCTCCTAACACACCTCAAGTTGATGTTGAGTCGAGAAAAATGTTGGATTTGAAAGAAAGACCATGTGATGAGGATATATTTTCTGATGATGAATCCGTGACTGAAGATGAAGAGGATGAGGTGACTTTGAATGTATCTCAAAATGAAGTTGAGTGTGCCGAACTGCTTGCCTTGAAAGAGAGCTACTCTGAACTTCATAGATCTCTTGAAACAAGCTCTGCTGAGAATATTGAACTCATAGTCTCTAAACAACTCTTGAAAGAAGCTATCAATGAACTCTCCGAGCGTGAGCGAAAATTCTACAAAGAATGTGTTGAGTTGAGGGACGTGGTTGACAAGACTGAATGTGAGAATCAAAAGTTGAAAAATTCTCTGACAATCCTGAAAAATAAATTTGATGATCTCTTCGAAGAGAAGCACAAATACTTTAAGGAGGGTGTTGCACTGAGAGAATTGTTTGAGAAGTCGAACTCTGAAAATTCGAAACTGAAGGCTTCTCTGAAGAAAGAATCATCTGAAGTGAAGAAACTTAGAACTCTTTTTAAGAACTCCGATGCTGAGAATGATGAGCTAAAGTCATCCTTGTTGAAAACTCAAGCTGATCTAGCCATGAGTGATAAGGAGTGTTATGTTCTGAAGGAGAAACTTTACATGATTGATGAGCTACTAAGAAAGATGAACACAAACTCATCGGTGTTTGACAACGCCGCATCATACATGAACCCAGGTCGTTGTGGACTTGGCTTTCAGAAAGTGTTTGAGTCTATCTATGCTTCACCTGAGAAGAAAGAAATGACCTTTGTCAAAGCTTCAACTGAATCTTAAGATGGTAAGGCTACACATGACTCTGAAACTGTAAGACGAAAGGAAATTGCTGAAGGAAAGAAGGTTGTCACATCTCCGAAAGCTGAATCTCAAGACTCAATATCGACTACTCGCTTGAAAATGGAGACATATCAATTTCCTAAGTCTATCGTGAAACATCCTCGTGGTATCTTGCCATACGAGAAGACGTTGCTGGAGAAGTTGAGCAAACCTCAGAACGTGAAGCCAACTGTTCAACTCTCTCGCTCTAAACCTGTCACGGTTAAGACTTCATCGAGTGCTGAAGTTCGTCGTAAGAGAGAGTATGTTTGTCATTACTGCAACAAACCCGGACACATTAAACCTTTCTGCTATAAGCTGAGAGATGACATGAACCGGGATTTAGTGACTGAAAAGAAGAAGAGTGGAGCTGTCAAGGGTGTGAAGAAACACATTTCTCAAACTCTGAAAGTTGAGAAAAATGTGAAGTCTGTGATCGAGAAAAATTCTCGAAATTTTGATGTGAAGAAGAGATGGGTGCTGAAGCCACAAAAAGGTGAAGTTAAACTTAACTACACCACTTCGAATGGTTGGAAACCAAGGGAGCTGATCTTCGGCAATGTTGCACTCAATGTCTCTGAAACTGGAACCAAAGGAGTTTGTCGGGATATGCTACACTGAATAGTTGGATGTCTATCTTATCGAGAGTGCTCACTTGATGTTGTTCTGTGATAGTCAAAGTGCTATCAAAATCAGCGAAAATCCTGTCCAGCATTCTCGCACTAAACACATCGACATTCGACATCATTTCATTAGAGATTTGGTTGATCGTGATATATTCATTCTACAGCATATTTCAACAAAAAAACAACTCGCTGACATCTTCACCAAACCTCTTGACTTTGAGAGATTTAAAAACTTAAGAAATTCTCTCTGCATGTGTTCTCTATAAGAGTTCACGAAAATTTTGAAGTCTGAAAGATTGTTTTCTTTACTTCTGAATATGCACTATGAATCGTCGTGGACTAGTCTAACCAGACGAACATGGATTCGAGGCCGCTTTAGTCTTCGGACCCAAGTGTATTTATTCCTCTGAGTGCAAACATGTGAACTTGGCATATAACTCCCATCGCTATCATTTGCATAGATTCATAATACCGAGTAACGGAGGATGCCGGATCACATTGTCCGCCGGCTCCCCTCTTCGAAAGGTAGCACATGAACGCTATAATCTAAAATGCTCAACCATCACACTTCGGAGATGCAGGATGATCCTTGCTCCCCTCTGACTGTTGTAATGAGCGTCTGCTGCATATCATTTAAAGCTAAAACTCATCTAGATGACGCCGGATCACATTGTCCGCCGGCTCCCCTCTGATGAGTAACGCTAGTCCCAAGTGGAGTGCCTTAAGATTTCACCCTGCACTCATGAATTATAATCTCTTGTGCGGTGTAAACTCACCATATATGTTCCGATGAAACACGATTGCATTCTTGTGATTGCGACGAAGGACAAGTAAAACTTATTTCAATATACTTCGGTCCGTTTCACCGGTTTTTACTTCGAGAGTTATTTCATTATACCTCAAAGTTATATTCACCTTGTGTGAATTTTTTTTTGTTTTGGAGATTGATGATACGTGACTTTTTTTTTGGGAAAATATTTGCTCTTCACTTCCTCGTATCACCGCTTGAATCTCTCTTAAAATGTATTTGAATGTTTGTTGTGTGTTGAACGCTTGAATACTAACTCAGGATGTGTTTTTTTGATATGTACTCTTGTAGTTCATGTTCAGCATCTCGTGGAGTTCTTACGTAAAGGTATAAGATGAGTGTAGCAGCACCTGGTGGACTTCATACCTCACGACATGCGCCAATAAGAGAAGGTCACGGCATGCGCATACTGGCATCACTCAACTGCAACACTCCACTCTCTAATATCAACACCTCAACACATCAACACCTGTTATCAACAACACTCAACACCATGTCATGCTGTCAACACAACATGGTATCAACAACACTCAACACTTGGACAACCGAGCTCAAGCTGAACAGATGGATGCTTTCGACTACCTTCACCAGATGACCCATCAAAGGGGAGGGTTAGGTGGTGCTGGCTCATCTAGTAAAAGTTTGCATCTCTGTGATGCTGGTTTTTATGTTTTGATAACTCTTGAACAATTCTGCTTTGCATGCATAAGACTTGACATTTACCATCATGCTTTCGACTACCTTCACCAGATGACCCATCAAGGGGGAGGGTTAGGTGGTGCTGGCTCATCTAGTAAAAGTTTGCATCTCTGTGATGCTGGTTTTCATGTTTTGATAACTCTTGAACAATTCTGCTTTGCATGCATAAGACTTGACATTTATCATTATGCATGTTTTTCATATTTGATGAACACCTTTGTTGTTTTGATGTTGAACTTGACTAAGTGTTTTGGTTTTCATCTCTTCAGTGCTAGTCTTTCATTGTTGAATGTTTATTGTTTTATTTTACTTAGTCTTATTTTGATATGCTTCTCTTGAGGGGGAGATATTGTGTATCTCCGTTTGCTAACCTTTGGTCACATGAGTTGTGCCAAAAAGGGGGAGATTGAAGATGTTGGTTTTTGGCAACAACATATGTTTTGGTTGCTTGGTCTTTGAGATTCTTTGTATCTCCTTATGCTAACTCTTGTTCACATGAGTTGTGACAAAAAGGGGGAGATTGTAGATGTTAGTTTTTGTCAACAACATGTGTCTGTTGTTTGTTTTTGTTTTCAGGTGTTGAAGTGAATGGATGCAAGACTTTTAACTTGGTGAAAATGGTATGAGTGAAGTCAATGCATCAAGTGTCTGCTTCACAACACCTGATCTGATAGTCAATGCATCAAGCGTCTGCGTCACAACACCTGAGCTTACTGGTCAAGTGTCTGCTTCACAACACCTGATCTGATCAGCGCAAGGTCTGCTTCACCTGATCTTATCGGCGCAAGGTCCGCTTCACAACACCTGATCTTATTGGCGCAAGGTGTTGGAATGTACGGATGCATACCTTACTACATGGAATGAGGAACATCGTCATCAAGGTCATGCGACAAGAGTCGCACGACCATGCATCTTCATCTCAGGCGACAGGAGTCGCACGCTCCACCATCTTCAACATGTGTGTGTTGTTTGTTTTTGTTTTTCAGGTGTTGAAGCTAATGGATGCAAGACTGATAACATGTTGATATGGAGTGAGTTAAGTCAAGTGTCAAGTATCAGCATCAGCGGCATCAGGCGCTAGCGCCAACTCACCATAGTCCGGACTTGATCATCTTGTCACTAGCGACACAATGCCATGACCCTCGATGTGCAGTCCGTCGATTTTGGCCATATCTCCTTCATACGAGCTCTGATTGTGTTGATTCAAAATGCTATGGAATCCACACTTCAAGAGCTACAATAAACTCTCATCAACTCTCGCTAGAGACGCCCTACCATAGTCCGGACCTGATCATCTTGTCGCTAGCGACACAATGCCATGACCCTCGATGTGCAGTCCGTCGATTTTGGCCATATCTCCTTCATACGAGCTCTGATTGTTTTGATTTAAAATGCTATGGAATCCACACTTCAAGAGCTACAAGAAACCCTCATCACCTTTCGCTAGCGAAACTTTTCCAAGGTCCTTCATCCCTGCTTTCTGTCGCTAGCGACAATCACACAGGGTCCGACATTCTTGCCTCTTGTCGCTAGCGACAACTTACCATTGTCCGGGACCTGATCATCCCGTTGCTAGCGCCACTCTTCCATGGTGCTGCACTCTTGCATGTCATCATCTAGTCACGCCGTGGTACCTTCTCTCAGTGTTCATCCCCTGATGCTGAGTGTGCAACGTCCTATCATCAACGTCAAGTGCAAGTGATACCTATCCACGTTCAAGTGGTGATGATGAGTGACTGCTGTTTACTACTTCAACGATATCGACGACTGACGCTACCGTCGTTTGAGTAGCGCAAAATAAATTTATAAGACCTAAAGCTTCACACCAACAACAAGTATTAGTGGTAAGTATTAGGTGTCGATCCCACGAGGAGTTTATCGTTATTTTCTCACGGCTTTGCCCAATGTGGGTTGTCACGATTTTAGAAAGTGTTTTGAGTGAATGACCAAACAACTAAAATAACTAAAAACAAATAATAAATAAACTGAAAATAAAAGCAAGAAATAAAAATACTCAGCTACTGTACTTGACCAAACTGTAAAACAGAGCATCTGGGCACAATCGTCACCTTGTCTACCTGATCAAGTTTCTACTGTTCATCGGCACTTAAAATTTTGCTAACAGCTTTATCTTTCGGTTATAGGTTGTCCAATTAAAGTATAAACGCCCCTATGATGTCACGCACGCAAATACCTCAACCCTTATTCACTCTTTCGGTTTAAAGTCTTACTAGATCTCTCTATGTAAAACCCCTAGTATTGACCAATTCGACACTATGTTAGCTGACATGAGTCTAAGTTGATCAAACTGCCTTAATCTCTAAGCGAACCCAAAATGGCCAATAGCATGCCCGGACAGACCCGAGTCATACGACCACATCTCCAGCAACATGTAATACTATGCGGACGCCAAGTCTCCCTGCACGTTGATCCGCGTATGTGTGTGTTAGGTGAAAAGGGTTTCCTACTGGCTACTGTAAGTTGCCCAAGTCCCTAACATGCCTGTAGATACTACCCTGTTGAATCGGGAATAAAACTAAGTTAGTTGCTATAATCAAAAGCCTCTCAGTATTTTAGAAATCAGGTCGACCAAGTTCAGACGTTGCCCAGGCGCAGATTTCTAGCTACGCATGAACAAAGCTAAAATAAATAAAATAAAATAAAAAGAAAACATGCTGGAATTAAACTAAGAAATCAAAGAACTAATTGTCTACAATATTCAGAAAATAAAAACATGAATTAAATCGAAATTGCCCAGCTATGCCCGAAGGCGATAGCCGGGGAGAACTCGTCTTCTTCTTCCTCCTATCTTCTTTGGTGGGCTGAATATTTTCGTATGTGAGTTTGTGTATGTGTTGCCACGTGATTTCTAGGGCTTCATGTGTATTTATAGATGCTGGAAGTCTTGGGCTCCAAGTAAAATCGATGACTTGATCAGTTTAATTGAGATAAGGAAAGAAAAGATTATTTCCTAATCCACTCCTGAAAAATAGGGATCCTGCCGCGTCCTTGACCAATTCCTTGTAGATATAGGACTCAATCTGATGTAGAGACGTGTTGGACAATGACTCTAACGTTGGATGAGAGTCCATCTTTGATACTTCTATGAATCTGGTCGCCTTTTAAGACTCCATAACTCTCAGAACTCTTCGTACACTACTTGCTCAACGTCCATCTCTGGTCAACTCGGATCTTTGTCCAACCTCTTTACTTCGTACGGTACTTGGTCAAGCTTCGGTCTTGGTCACTTTCTGACTTTGGCCAATATGACATGGGCGTTCGTGTCAGACTAACTTGCTCAACCATCATACTTGCTCAATGTGACGATTTCTCTCCAAATGTTCGTCTTTTCACGTTTCACCTGCATAATTTGACCATAGACTCCAAATGTGCCCTCCCAGACACAAGCAAGGTGAAAACACCTAAAAAGACTCGATTAACTTGACTCAAAAGAACTAAAAATGAGCCAAAAAATATGGCTCATCAATGACCGTGAAGACGATGAAGTACTGAAGACTCAACGACGAGTGTTCGTCACGATGAAGTTGAAGATGAAGTATTGAGATCGACGGAGTCAAGATAATGTTGAAGTCTGATGTTGAAGAATCGAAGATTCAAGATTCGAAGATTCAAGAATCGAAGATTCAAGATTCCAAGATTCAAGAATCGAAGATTCCGAAAGTGATGTTATCCATGGAATTGTGATGTAGGCCAAGCATGTGACCAATCAGATTGCTCTATTTCAAGGCCTCACATGTGCGAGACTACTATATATACCCATGGAGTTGGATGACATCCTCACATGTGGAGACTACTATCGTTGTTTGTTAGGCGCTGAGCCTTAGAGTTTTGGTAGTTGTTTTGTGCTGTGCACCAATAGTAGAGTTTGGAGAATAGAACTCTAGGTGTAGTAGTACTAGGACTCTGGTTCGTTGGAGTGTTGCGACACTTGGGATACGACCTTTGTTCATTCCGACCTTTGATTCAATGAAATGAAAACTATTACATAACTTTGTCTTCACTACTTTACATTCACTGAGTGCGAACATACATACATAACACGAACCGTGCGCGCTCCAACTGAAGCAAGTGTTAGCTGAGTGTGTACGAACGAAGTGTGTGTGAACCTTAGTTGCTGAAGACTGATTTAAGACCGACTTCGCGAAAAGTTGGTATCTTACGTCGAAGATGTAATTTCAAAATCTCACTTGAGTACGAACTTTTACTCTTTCACAGTTTGGGCAATGTCCAGATCTCTATTCCAATCAATACAATCAGGGACCAGTGATTTAAAATCCTTAAGCATCACATAAAGTGGGTTCAAAGCCATCCATAATCTATGAGCACATATAATAACAAACAATCGATTTAATATCCGATATTATCTCCCTCAAATAATATCATTAAACCACTAATCACATCTAAAATCCCATCAGATATGGCAAGCCACGATAGTGTGGACGTTTACCTACCCAAATGATTTAGCAATTAGATTTGCTTCGGTCGTACATCATCATTAGCGTTACTTCGATGGGAAGAATACTAAGAAGAGTACTTAAGTGTAAACCATTACTCAGCACTAAGAAGTTCGTTTGGGACTCGCATATCACCGCAAGCCACGATAGTGTGGACGTTTACGTTGACACACGGATCCTTCACTCCCTTCTATAACTTTCTACATCAATCGATCCAAAATCCCATTTAGTGCAGCAAGCCACGATAGTGTGGACGTTTACTACACCAAAAGATTTTTACAATTGACTCTCAATTACTTGATCCATTCGATTTTTGTAAATCAGGACGCGGAGAATCATAAGTGAAACTCGAAGTTTCTAACCAGTGATTCACCATGCGAACAACCCTATCTCTCATTAGATGAGGGAGCCGAGCAGACAATCGATCCATTTCTAGAAATGGTACGAAGGTCTCTAATTTGTGTCATCCACATGACCAAGTGGCTTTGGCTCCATTCCACTCCCCGGGGTGAGAATGAGTCGACTTGAAGTCAGCTTCAGAAAGACAAATTAGGCATTGTTTGGTAAACTTAATCAATGTTTCTCGTAAAAGGAATTACAAGAATTCTCCTCCAATGACTCGTCTATACGAACTTCAAAAGTCCATAAGAGTCACCAAGAGAACAGTAATGGAGACCATGGGAATGTTTCCATTCCCTCTCCCACTTAGCTTTTTACAATAAAGGGATACGCTATCTAATGCATAATTAAATACACATAAGCATGCATACATGAAATAAAGCAAATAGAATATTATCATATAGTCAAAATAATACTAGAATATTATTTTCCGACTATTATGGCTTTATCGCATCTCCGTACGCATCTTCTAGTCTTCAGTCTTCGTTCTTGAATGCTCCATGTGACGGGAATATTAATTCCAATATTTAAATCTATTTATTTTTAATTAATCCAAAAGTTACTTAATTCGAAAATTAAGTCAATCGAATATATCAAAAATAAAATTAAATATTATTAATATTTTTATTATTTTTATTTTCCTTTTCTACTCCATTAAATCTCTAAAATCCTATCCAAGACCCACTTGGAATATTCTAGAAGATCTCCATAATGGAATAAGGAAATAAAATAATTTAGGACTCCTAGTCCTTCCAAATTAATTACTTTCCTAATCCATTAAAAATTCCATAAAGGAATAATTAAATAAGGAAAAATTAATTTAGGACTCTTAAAACTTTCCAAATTAATTATTTTCCTAATTCATTTAAAATTCCATAAAGGAATAATAAAATAGGAAAAATAAATTAATTCTAAATTTATTCCTTTCCTATTCCATGAAAATTCCCAAGAATAGGAATAATCAAAAAAAGAAAAATAAATTTATTCTAAATTTATTCTTTTCCTATTCCATGAGAATTCCCAAAAATAGCAATACTCAAAATAGGAAAACCGAATAATTTAGGAAAGTTAGATCTCGGCGGGAGAGCACGGGTTGGGAGTCCCCGCGCCCTACCACCATAGATCGCCGGCTCGGAGCACCGCCGCCGCCGCCCCCATACGGCCAGCCATCTTGCCGGCAACATCATGGCCGAGAGGGCTTCGCGGGCAGCCCCTTTGTGGTCGATCGATCCTACGGGATCAACCATGGGGTTGGCCGATCCGGAGCCCTCCCTCTCTTTCGTCTCCTCCGTCACACGTCTTCTTCTCCGGCGGTCGTTTCGGCATCGATCCAACGTAAATAAATTATAAAATTAATTTACAATTATCCGGTATCGATTCTATACATGAAATCGACCCTATACAATATCCGGAAAAAATAGAACGTAATAATAAATCCTAAATTCGGTCAACCCCCGAATTTTTACTATTACAAGCATTCACCACACATAAAACGAATCTCGACATGTCCGAGAGTTTAATAATCAAAACATATTATGACAATAATTAACGGAAAAATTATATTTAGCCATAATAGTCGGAAACCCTGCAAGGTAGAACAATTTATCGCATATACACATGAACTAGAACCAACGCTCTGATACCAATTGTTGGAAATCGATATCTCGGAGTCGACGGAATTGCGGAATCACGACTCCGATCAAAATCCCTTCGCCGGAGAACAACCGCGAACCACCGCGCGAGCCGGGCCCGACCGAACAACCACCGCCGCGGGATAAACCCGCGGCATGTCCAGCCGAGCCCCGCGAGGGGCTCGCGATCACGCACGGTGATCGTCGGGGATGCGCATCTCATCCCCCGGGGCTGCTCACCGCCACCGTCGGTCGAGGGAGGGGGCGCCTGCCGCGGCACCAGCCCGCGGCTGCCCCCAGCGATCGACCCTAGGTCGATCGCTCTCCCCGGCGTCCAGCCGGGGCTCCCTTCCTTGCTTGCTGCCGGCGATCGAGCCCTAGGACATCGATCGCCACCCTCGGCGTCCAGCCGAGGGTTCATCCTCTCGATCCCGGCGAGGATCTCTCGACCTCCCGCGGTCCGGTGATCCTCGATCACCACCGCGAAGTCGATCCTCGTCCTCGGGTTCGTACGTCCCTCGGATCTTCGTTCATATGCATATACGAATTAATAAATAAAATCATCGAGGGGGTTCGTGATTTTACCTTTGTTCTCGTTGTACGGAGAAACGAGATCTATGAAGACCTTGAGACCTTCCCATGTATTCCTTGCACTCCGTTCGAACGTCGTGTGGGCGACGATCCTCCGAACTCTTATGGATCTCCTTCTCTCCTTTCTCTCTCTTGAATTGTGATCTTCAAGTTATGAGAATAGAGAAGACCATGTAGTGCTTTTATAGGCTACGAGGGGATCTTAAGGAGGTGGAATATTGGGCTTCCAATATTAATGATAAAATTGAGCCCAAGCCCAAATCTATTAATCTCATTAATATTAATTAATTTATTTTCCACTATATAAATTAATTGCACTCCCAATATTAAACCATGTTATATCAAATAATATTTCTCCGGTAGTATTATTTATTCCGTGTATATAAGATATAAATATCCATGAATAAAATTAATTTATTGCTAATTAATTTATTCATCTCTTATATCCGAGAATAGTACAATTCAACCTTAATTATTATGCGGAACAAATCCACCTGCAGGGTTTACATAATAATTCCTTATGAACTTATCTCGGGGATATTATCAACCCTTACGGGATACACTTTCCCGTCAAGTATTCACGGCATGTCATATATAAAATATAGTGACCCAACTTAACCGGTAATTGACCCAATAATTAAACCAGTCAATTCTTTTGGAAAATCAAGGTCACTTATATTAAATATGTTGGAGTTGTGTACTTAATGTCTAGATTTAAGTAACGGAAACTCCCGATCCATTGCCATTAATCTATTTAATTAAATAAACAATTATTTGCGTTTAATTATTGTTAATTAAATATATGCAAATTATAGTCCTGGACTTTATACGTTGTAGTTAGTATGGTGTGCATGGGCACACAGAAGATCATACTATCGGTTACTCGTATTTAATCGAACAGTTGCTCACGACCTAGATGGACACGGACCAATCCATCGGTATAGTCGTTGTGTGAGAGAGAAAATAATTTGTCTTAATTATTTTATCACACTTGTACACTTGGTGTATTGGGCGGATCGTTTGAGATTTATCGATTAGGATTGCCTTGGATAATCGATTTAAATCTCAGTGTATTTTATTCTTAATCCCCGATACTATTGCGGGTGTGTATATTTAATATAAGTGACTTTGATTTTCCAAAGGAATTGACCGATTTAATTACTGGGTCAATTACCGGTTAAGTTGGGTCGCTATATTTTATATATGACATGCCGTGAATACTTGACGGGAAAGTGTATCCCGTAAGGGTTGATAATATCCCCGAGATGAGTTCATGAGGAATTATTATGTAAACCCTGCAGGTGGATTTGTTCCGCATAATAATTAAGGTTGAATGGTACTAGTCTCGGATATAAGAGATGAATAAATTAATTAGCAATAAATTAATTTTATTCATGGATATTTATATCTTAAATACACGGAATAAATAATACTACCGGAGAAATATTATTTGATATAATATGGTTTAATATTGGGAGTGCAATTAATTTTATATAGTGGAAAATAGAATTAATTAATATTAATGGATTAATAGATTTGGGCTTGGGCTCAATTTACTCATTAATATTGGAAGCCCAATATTCAACCTCCTTAAGATCCCCTACGTAGCCTATAAAAGCACTACATGGTCTTCTCTATTCTCAATAACTTGAAGATCACAATTCTAGAGAGAGAAAGGAGAGAAGGAGATCCATAGAGTTCGGAGGATCGTCGCCCACCCGACGTTCGAACGAGTGCAAGGAATACGTTGGAAGATCTCAAGGTCATCATAAGATCTCGTTTCTCCGCACAACGAATCGAAAGGTGAATTAAATTTCCGCAATTTAATTCAAGTTTTATTGAATCAATTATCGAAAAAACAAGATCCAAGAGTCGAACCCGGATTAGACGAACGATCACGCGGTGGTGGCGAAGCCACCGGACCGCGGGATCGCCCGCTAGGGTTTGGCGGCGCGCGGAGGAAAGGAACCCTCGGCTGGGCCGAGGGCTCTCGATCGATCACGGGGATCGATCGCCGGGGGCGCGGGCTGGTGCCGCACCCCACCCGCCGTGAAGGCGGGGCTCCTCCAGGCGGCGGCGAGTCGCCGGACTCGCCGCGGGGGCTGCTGGGCAGCCCCATCGATCGCGAAGATCGAACGCGATCCTCGATCGCGTGAACCCCGCGACGCGGGGGTTCGGCTGGGGGCGGGCCGCGTGCCTTCGGGTGCGTGGTCTCCAAAGGCCGGACTCCGGCGCGTTCATAGGTGTTCGTGTGATCTCCGGCAAAGGGTTTGATCGGGTTATTGGTTTCCGCAAATTTAAATAACCCGGGATATCGAATTCCAACAAAACATACACACCCGCAATAGTATCGGGGATTAAGAATAAAATACACTGAGATTTAAATCGATTACCCAAGGCAATCCTAATCGATAAATCTCAAGCGATCCGCTCAATACACCAAGTGTACAAGTATGATAAAATAATCAAGACAAATTATTTTCTCCCTCATACAACGACTATACCGATGGATTGGTCCGTGTCCATTTAGGTCGTGAGCAACTGTTTGATTAAATACGAGTGACCGATAGTATGATCTTCCGTGTGGGCCCGCACACCATACTAACTACAATGTATATAATCTAGGATTATAATTTGCATATATTTAATTATAAATAATTAAACGCAAATAATTGTTTATTTAATTAAATAGATTAATGTCAATGGATCGGGAGTTTCCGTTACTTAAATCTAGACACTCCCTTTGTCCGCGCGCCGGCGGTCGAACCCTAGGGTTCGGCCGCCACCCTCGATCCCATCGAGGGGCTCTTCGATCTTCGCCGGGGATCTCGAATCCCCGTCCTCGAAGTTCGTACGTTTCCCGAATCGTGCGTTCATGAATATATCACGATTAAAAACATATAATCATAAGAGGGGGTTTACGATTATACCTACGTCTCGTTGTGCGGAGAAACGAGATAGATTGAAGACCTTCGAATCTTCCCACGTATTCCTTGCACTTCGTTCGAACGTCGTGTGGGCGACGATCCTCCGAACTCCTATGGATGTCCTTCTCTCCTTTCTCTCCCTAGAATTGTGTTCTTCAAGTTATGAGAATAGAGAAGACCATGTAGTGCTTTTATAGGCTACGTAGGGGATCTAAAGGAGGTGGAATATTGGGCTCCCAATATTAATGATTAAATTGAGCCCCAAGCCCAAATCTATTAATCCATTAATATTAATTAATTTATTTTCCACTATATAAATTAATTGCACTCCTAATATTAAACCATATTATATCAAATAATATTTCTCCGGTAGTATTATTTATTCCGTGTATTTAAGATATAAATATCCATGAATAAAATTTATTTATTGCTCAATAAATTTATTCATCTCTTGTATCCGAGACTAGTACCATTCAACCTTAATTATTATGCGGAATAAATCCACCTGCAGGGTTTACATAATAATACTTATGAACTCATCTCGGGGATATTATCAACCCTTCTGGGATACACTTTCCCGTCAAGTATTCACGGCATGTCATATATAAAATATAGTGACCCAACTTTACCGGTAATTGTCCCAATAATTAAACCGGACAATTCCTTTGGAAAATCAAAGTCACTTATACTAAATATACACACCCGCAATAGTATCGGGGATTAAGAATAAAATACACTGAGACTTGAATCAATTATCACAGGCAATCCTAATTGATAAATCTCAAGCGATCCGCCCAATACACCAAGTGTACAAGTATGATAAAATAATCAAGACCGATTATTTTCTCCCTCATCCAACGACTATACCGATGGCTTGGTCCGTGTCCATCTGGGTCGTGAGCAACTGTTCGATTAAATACGAGTAACCGATAGTATGATCTTCCGAGTGACGGCGCACACCATACTAACTACAACGTATATAATCTAGGACTATAATTTGCATATATTTAATTATAAATAATTAAACGCAAATAATTGTTTATTTAATTAAATAGATTAATGGAAATGGATCGGGAGTTCATATCACTTAAATCTAGACATTAAGTATACAACTCCAACAATCTCCCACTTATACTAAGGTCTAGTCATTTCCTCCAAACTCCCGACTCCCATACTCTTCACGTGCTTAATATGCACTTCCAAGAAGTGCCTTGTGAAAGAGCAATCTAGATTGTCGTTTCTAAGTTATCTTGGTGACTACACCGTCGTCTCCCCTGACGATGACTCGTATCAGGTGGTACTTGCTCTATGTGTTATCTTACACTTATGGACTTGTGATTTCTTACCATTTGTCATTGCACCGCTATCTACATAGCCTTTGGCAAACTAAGAATCACATCTGAGTCCCAGAGATTATCCCGGAGCTATACCAAAACTTCCGCTGCCTCTGAGGTCGCTATTTGGTTACACATGGCAGAGTCCGAAAAGCATCGTGCTTATCACTCTTCCATGTTAAAAACTCCTTCTCCTTCAATAGTGAAACACATAGCCTGATATCGACTTACACCGGTCCTTATTTGATTAGAAATCTAAGAGAGTGTAATCCAAAGGAAAAGCTTGTCTGCTCCGTAATTCAGAACATAGTTTCCAGTACTTCGAAAGTACTTAAAATGTTCATTATAGCAGTCGAGTATTCCTTTCCAGGATTACCTTTATATATCCTCCCACTATACTTGCCGCATAGCAGATATCAGGTTCTCGTTTTCAACATCGCATTTATTAAGCTTTCCACACTCAAAGTGTAGGAAACTGCTTTCATTGCTTCTATCTTCTTTTGTGTTTCAAAACACATATCCTTAGATAGATGCATTCCGTATCTGAAAGGTAACGAACCTTTCTCGGAATCTTGCATGTTAAAACGAACCATAACCATATCTATGTAAGATGTCCAGGAGAAGTACAATGTTCTTTCCTAGAGATCCAAGATCTCAAGAACATGTCCAACTTCTTCCTATATCTTTTCATAATGATTTATTCAGACAACCATCATTTCATGTCTGATTACATCTTTACATTGTTGCCAATGATAAAATGTTATCTACATAAAACCCGAGAAACACCACCTTGTTTCCATCACGTTTCCAATACACACGATTCGTCTATGCTTTGATGAATCCATAAAATGGACTATCTCATCAATTTGCAAGTACCACGAACTCAATGCTTTGTTTCAATCCATAAATGGATCAACTAAGCTTGTACTCTAAATGATCTTGCCTCTTAGCAATAAATCTTATTGCTTTCTAAGAGTGCACATCTAGATCTAGTACTGCCTTCATGTAGATCCAGGGATTGATTTCTTGTATACTAGGTCCAGAGTCCGGAAACTCTCCTAGCCTTATGAACATCTCCGGTTGTCACACAACCTCCCACTACAACGGCATTCCGGTGCATTAACAGTAATAACAGTAGGTGCAGTTAGTGGTGTACCGCTACTCTGTTCGGCTGGTTCTAAGTCTTAATTTTTCTCTCTCAATTCAAAGTATTACGTCACTTCGGGCTTGTGGTTCATCTAATAGTCTTCCTCTAAGAACCGGGCGTTAGAACTTATAACGTCCTTCTGGTTCATAGTACTATTGAACACACAACTTTTGTCCTTCCAGGATATTCTACAACCGCATTGAATGCGCCGTTGTTTTTCAGGACATATCCATAGAACATAGGTAGTTCCGTATAACTCATGCTTTTACTATTTCTATAAGAGTTCCATTTCTTATTTCTGTCACACCATTTCTACACAAGAGTGTATGGTGCAGTCTCTTTTGGGATCTAATCCCAATTTCTGATTAGTATGCCATGCATTCCTCAGACAAGGGCTTGCCTCCGCGATCAAATAGCAGGCTTCTAATGGATATACCTTGAAGGTTCCCCACAATAGCTTTGTGTCCATTGACTTGTCAAAACACTTTGCTTTTGTGGCACATCAGGTATGCTAATCCATTTTTCGAGCAATCATAAAATGAAGTACTCGTACCTTATTGTCTGAGTAGACATAGGTCTGCATACATCAGAGTTAATCGATTCCAATACTTGTCCGGATCTTATATCATTTCCAAAGGATTGCTTAGTTACGTTATCTTCCAAATTAGATTCTTAGGATGGAAGGTCCACTCCTTCAACTTAATTGATCAAAATATCAATTTTCGACCTTTGAACTTCTTATTTGAATAAACATGACTTAGCATAAGAATCCACAAATATAAATGATTCATTACAGAAATATCTCTTAAAATTAAAACGAGTTATATACTACGGTTCGTTGCATCGTGGTGGACTCAGGATTTATCATTTATATATTGCTAGCTAATGTACCAGAATAGATAATATCATTATTTCTTCTTATAACCATCAGATGATTAAAAGAAATAAAATATCCATTCATTAGAAATCCAGAACAAAAGTTCTTTCTAAAAGGTACATAAAAGCAATAACTCAAAATGAAATCCTATAAAAATGTCCTCCACTGCAACAGCTGCCTCCTCCACAGCATTGCCCATGTAGACTACGATTCCTTCTTTTCCAAGTCGTCGGGTTTCCTGGAACCCTTGCATATACCGTCAGTGGTTCCATATCTACACACCAGGTTCCGGTAGATAATACCACTAACTATGTTTTACGACTAAAGAAAGATTTCGTACCTTTGAGAGGATAATCAGACTTCCAGTACCCAGACTGTTTGCATCGAGAACACTAGCCTATTGCCTTTCTCGCCCCATCTCGTGGTCCAAGTAGCTTAGGACCACTAGGTTTCTTTGCTTAGCTTTTCCTTTCCCCCGGTTTTTGCCTTTAGGTTCGAAACCTTTGGCATTAGCTACAAGAGCTTGCGATTTCCGTCTCAACTCGTCCGAAAGGTCAATCATCTCAAAAACGTGTTTAAGCGTTTCATCGAATCGACTGGCCTTTATGAGTATATCCTCATCGCCTCTTGTCTAGCCTCTACATCATGTCTAAACATCTCCTTAAGTTTGAACATGATATCATAATCAGTGGTTATTTGCAAAAGCATTTTCCACCTTCTTAAAATCAGTTCTTTCCTCATCAGTTAAGACATTTGTAGGCTCGGGAGGACAAAGCTCACTTGAGTACAAACTTGTACTCTTTAACAGTTTGGGCAATGTCAAGATCTCTATTCCAATCAATACAATCAGGGACCAGTGAGTTAAAATCTTTAAGCATCACATAAAGTGGGTTCAAAGACATCCATAATCTATGAGCACATATAACAACAAACAATCGATTTAATCTCCGATATTATCTCCCTCAAATAATATCATTAAACCACTAATCACATCTAAAATCCCATCAGATATGGCAAGCCACGATAGAGTGGACGTTTACCTACCCAAATGATTTAGCAATTAGATTTGCTTCGGTCATACATCATCAATAGCGTTACTTCGATGGGAAGGATACTATGAAGCGTACTTAAGTGTAAACCATTACTCAGTACTAAGAAATTCGTTTGGGATTCGCATATCACCGCAAGCCACGATAGTGTGGACGTTTACGTTGACACACAGATCCTTCACTCCCTTCTATAACTGTCTACATCAATCGATCCAACCCATTCAGTGCAGCAAGCCACGATAGTGTGGACGTTTACTACACCAAAAGATTTTTACAATTGACTCCCAATTACTTGATCCATTCGATTTTTGTAAATCAGGACGCGGAGAATCATAAGTGAAACTTGAAGTTTCTAACCAGTGATTCACCATGCGAACAACCCTATCTCTCATTAGATGAGGGAGCCGAGCAGACAATCGATCCATTTCTAGAAATGGTACGAAGGTCTCTAATTTGTGTAATCCACATGACCAAGTGGATTTGGCTCCATTCCACTCCCCGGAGTGAGAATGAGTCGACTTGAAGTCAGCTTCAGAAGGACAAATTAGGCATTGTTTGATAAACTTAATCAATGTTTCTCGTAAAAGGAATTACAAGAATTCTCCTCCAATGACTCGTCTATACGAACTTCAAAAGTTCATAAGAGTCACCAAGAGAACAGTAATGGAGACCATGGCATTGTTTCCAATCCCTCTCCCACTTAGCTTTTTATAACAAAGGGATACGCTATCTAATGCATAATTAAATACACATAAGCATGCATACATGAAATAAAGCACATACTATTATCACATAATCAAAATAATACTATAATATTATTTTCCGACTATCATGGCTTTATCGCATCTCCGTACGCATCTTCTAGTCTTCAGTCTTCGTTCTTGAATGCTCCATGTGACGAGAATATTAATCCCAATATTTAAATCTATTTATTTTCAATTAATCCAAAAGTTACTTAATTCGAAAATTAAGTCAATCGAATATATCAAAAATAAAATTAAATATTATTAATACTTTTTATTTATTTTTATTTTCCTATCCAATTCTATTAAATCTCTAGAATTTCATCCAAGTCAAACTTGGAATATTCTAGAAGACTTCTATAATAGAATAAGGAAATAAAATAAATTAGGACTCTTAATCCTTCCAAATTAATTCCTTTCCTAATCTATTAAAAATTCCATAAAGGAATAATTAAATAGGAAAAATTAATTAAGGACTTTCAAAACATTCCAAATTAATTATTTTCCTAATCCATTAAAAATTTCATAAAGGAATAATTAAATAGGAAAAATAAATTAATTCTAAATTTATTACTTTCCTAGTCCATGAAAATTCCCAAAAATAGGAATAATCAATAAGGAAAAATAAATTTATTCCAATTTAATTTTTTTCCTATTCCATGAGAGTTCCCAAACTTAGGAATACTCAAAATAGGAAAAGAGAATTAAAATAGGAAAGTGAATCTTGGTTAGGAGTAGCACGGGTTGGGAGTCCCCGCGCCACCCCCACCATCGTCCGCCGCCACCGGAGAGGAGCACCGCCGCCCAGCCGGCTGGCCAGCCACCACCATGACCGGAGGCAGCCCCAGCTGAGGGTGATCGAGCCCTCTCCCCGCGGTTGACCTTGAGAGTCGATCATGGGGATGATCGTCCCTCTCGTCCTTCAATTTCTTCGTCACATCTTCGTCTTCCGGCGATCGTTCCAACATCGAACAATAATCGAACATATACATGAACACGAAACCAACGCTCTGATACCAATTGTTGGAAATCGATATCCCGGGTTATCAAAATATGCGGAAACCGACAACCCGACCGAAATCCTCTCGCCGGAATCTACGCGAACCACCAAACAGAGCCGGGCCCGACGAGAGCTCCACCGCGGACAAGCCGCGGCAAAACCCTAGCCGAGCCCCCGCCGCGAGGGGGCTCGCGATCGCGCATCATCCGATCGCTGGGCTGCTCCGGCAGCCCTGGGCGCTGAGTCCGGCGACTCACCGCCATCATCGGAGGTGGGAGGAACCACCAGCCGCGGCGCCAGCCCGCGGCAATTCCCCCCGGCGATCGAACTAGGGTTCGATCGCCCCAGCCCCGGCGTCCAGCCGGGGCTTCTCCTTGATGCGCGCCGCCGGTCGAAGGGTGGCTGGGGTCCACCCGCCGTGGCACCAGCCCACGGCGAACCCCAGCGATCGACCCACGGTCGATCGCACGCCCCGGCGTCCAGCCGGGGCTTCTCCCTTTGTCCGCGCGCCGGCGGTCGAACCCTAGGGTTCGGCCGCCACCCTCTATCCCATCGAGGGGCTCTTCGATCTTCGCCGGGGATCTCGAATCCCCGTCCCCGAAGTTCGTACGTTTCCCGGATCGTGCGTTCATGTATATATCACGATTAAAAACATATAATCATAATCGGGGTTATTATCAACCCTTCCGGGATACACTTTCCCGTCAAGTATTCACGGCATGTCATATATAAAATATAGTGACCCAACTTTACCGGTAATTGTCCCAATAATTAAACCGGACAATTCCTTTGGAAAATCAAAGTCACTTATACTACATATACACACCCGCAATAATATCGGGGATTAAGAATAAAATACACTGAGACTTGAATCAATTATCACAGGCAATCCTAATTGATAAATCTCAAGCGATCCGCCCAATACACCAAGTGTACAAGTATGATAAAATAATCAAGACCGATTATTTTCTCCCTCATACAACGACTATACCGATGGCTTGGTCCGTGTCCATCTAGATCGTGAGCAACTGTTCGATTAAATACGAGTAACCGATAGTATGATCTTCCGTGTGACGGCGCACACCATACTAACTACAACGTATATAATCTAGGACTATAATATGCATATATTTAATTATAAATAATTAAACGCAAATAATTGTTTATTTAATTAAATAGATTAATGGCAATGGATCGGGAGTTCATATCACTTAAATCTAGACATTAAGTATACAACTCCAACAAGAAGAGCTCGCACTTGTTGACTTTGTTAGCCTCGTCTTTGCCGGAGATGTTGTACGCAATGTACATATGCGCGAGGAGAAGGGCCGGGTCGGAAATATGCGCGCTCTTCCCGGTGTGAGAGAGGAGTGATGTCACGTTCCTCCATGCCTCGTCCTTATCGATGGTTTGGGGGACATGCCTTTGAACACCGGAGGTCGGGAATCCAAAATCCACACGGAGGGTATCGACATCAAAACGGGCATCTTGCCCCAAGAACCGGCATGTGTAGAACCTCCCGTTCGAATGCTTCTCCAAAGTACAAAGCATCTCGAGGCCCAATTGCACGGAATAATTGTGGTTTTGTTGGGCGATTGTGTTGAGTCCCAACAACTTCAAGTATTTCTCAACATCATCGGCCAAGTCCATACCACGTAGAAGGTTCCAATCAAAGGGGAGGGGGCATTTAAACGGATGTTTACGAAAGGCAAGTAGGCGTTTACCTTCGTCGTGGTCATAGATGGGGAAGTCCGACTCGTACTCGTCGGCGAGGTCGACTTTGGGTGGCGGGGATGGTGGTGCAACCACAGTCGAGGGTTCGGCCTCGGTTCGGGGGAGCCTTTTTCTTTCCTCCTCGTGTATTCACCATAATAGTAGAGAGATGAGTCGAGGTTACCGGGAGTCGGGGCGAGAGTCGACGACGGCGACGGAGCTCGGGTCCGGTGGCGTGGGGGTCGTCGGCAGCAGGTGTGGCCGGAGCAGAGGGGCGACGGCTGGAATCGATTCTGGTGAGGTGTCTGAGCACAGTGGTTGGGACTCGTGTCCGGTGGTGTCGACGGCGGTTCTAGTGGGCGAACGGGCGAGATGATGACGGTAATTGTTGGCTGGGCTACGGCGGAGACGGGGCTCGGGTCGGCGGTCGGAGATGAAGGCGGCGGCGGCTTCAGCGGGCGAGTGCACGGTGATGTTCGGAGGTTGTCCGGAGAGAAAAACGGATCTGTAAAAACGAGTAAGAGAGAAAAACAAATGTGGGGGCGGATGAGTGTATTAGGGTTACCTCATATGTATTCGCCCCTTTTCGAATTTGCCAAAAAAATTAAAGAGCAAGCGACCGCTTGATCAGGTGGCGATCGCTCGCGAAGGGGAATCAGCGATCGCTGAGGTTCAAAGCGATCGCCTGCAAGAATTTTACTCCACCTGGAACTTACGAGGAGGCGACCGCTCATGGTGCCTGCGATAGCCCGCGGCTGAAGGGAAGCGATCGCCTGCAAAAACTTTCCTCCACCTGTAAGTCATGGGGAGGCGACCGCTCGCCTTGCACGCGGGCGCCCGCGACAGGGTGCAAGCGATCGCCCACAAGGCTGGCGATCGCCTGCAAGGGTTTTGCTGCACCGGGAACTTCAATTTGGTCTTCACCTTATCCCCCGTTTTCGCACCCTCCGGACTATTGCATTTCCTGAAAATGACCAATAAATACTCATTTTACGTCGTGAGCTTGACAATTCGTGGGTAGGCCCCCATGCGGCGCTCATTTTGGGAACCGGAAGAGCGTTACGGTCCGTGGACTAGTCTCCACGCGACGCTCGTGTATCGTCTCGAGCTCGACCAATAATCCCTTTACTCATAGGAGGCCTCCCCGAGTAGAATAGATTCTACTCCGATGTATGGGGTTTCGCTCTCAAGGTGCAGCTTCACACGATGCCCATTGACTTGAATCGTCTCCCTCGTATGCTCGTTGTAGAGCTTGACTACACCATAAGGGAATACCTCGACTACTTCATAGGGTCCAGTCCATCGAGACTTGAGTTTACCGGGAAAAAGTTTGAGTCGTGAATTGTACAAGAGAACTTGCATCCCAGCTTTAAGTTCCTTGTTCTTAATACGCTTGTCATGGAACTCCTTCACTTTATCTTTATATATCCGGGAATTCTCGTACGCTTTATTTCTCAACTCATCCAACTCGGACAAAGTTAAAGCTCGGGCTTCTCCACCTTGCATGAGATCCATATTTGTGGCCTTAATCGCCCAATAAGCCTGATGCTCAACCTCAACCGGCAAGTGGCAATATTTCCCGAACACGATCCTATACGGACTCATCCCAATCACCGTCTTGTACGCGGTTCGGTACGCCCATAGTGCCGAGTTGAGTTTGTCGGACCAATCTTTACGTGAGGGTCGGACGGTCTTCTCGGGAATGGCTTTGATTTGACGATTGCTAGTCTCGGCTTAGCCCGATGTCTGAGGGTGATAAGGGGTTGATATCTTGGGATTGATCCCATTCTTGACCATGAGTTTCTCGAAGAGTTTGTTGCAAAAATGCTTTCCACCATCACTAATAATGGCCTTGGGAAATCCAAACCTACACAAAATATTCCCCTGCACAAACTTGAGAACAACCTTAGTATCACAAGTCTTAGTGGGGATTGCTTCAACCCACTTCGACAAATAATCAACGCCAAGCAAAATATATTCGAAGCCATTAGACTTAGGGAACGGTCCCATGAACTCTATGTTGGAGTTGTGTACTTAATGTCTAGATTTAAGTATCGGTAAACTCCCGGTCATAGCATTTAACCTATTTAATTAATAAACAATTATTTGAAATTAATTATTATTTATTAATTATGCAAAAATATAGTCCTAGATTTTATACGTTGTAGTTAGTATGGTGTGCATGGGCGCACAGAAGATCATACTATCGGTTACTCGTATTTAATCGAACAGTTGCTCACGACCTAGATGGACACGGACCAATCCATCGGTATAGTCGTTGTGTGAGAGAGAAAATAATTTATCTTAATTATTTTATCACACTTGTACACTTGGTGTATTGGGCGGATCGCTTGAGATTTATTGATTAGGATTGCCTTGGATAATCAATTTAAATCTCAGAGTATTTTATTCTTAATCCCCGATATTATTGCGGGTGTGTATATTTAATATTAGAGACTTTGATTTTCCAAAGGAATTAACCGATTTTATTATTGGGTTAATTACCGGTAAAATTGGGTCGCTATATTTTATATATGACATGCCGTGAATACTTGACGGGAAAGTGTATCCCGGAAGGGTTGATAATATCCCCGAGATGAGTTCATAAGGAATTATTGTGTAAACCTCATGAGTGGATTCGTTCCGCACAATAATAAAGTTTGAACGGTACTAGTCTCGGATATAAGATATGAGTATTATTTATTGAGCAATAAATAAATTTATTCATGGATATTTAAATCTTAAATACACGGAATAAATAATACTACTCGGAGAAATATTATTTGATATATTATGGATTAATATTGGGAGTGCAATTTTATTTATATAGTGGAAAATAAATAAAATTTAATATTGATAAGGATTAATGGATTTGGGTTGGACCCAATTTAATCTTCAATATTTAGAAGCCCAATATTTAGTCTCCTTATGATCCCCTACGTAGCCTATATAAGCACTACATGGTCTTCACAATTCATTAACCTAAGATACGCCAATCATAAAGTCTTGAAGAGTGAAGGAGATCCATAGGAGTTCGATAGATCGTCCCCCACACGACGTTCGGACGAAGTGCGAGGAATACGTAGGAAGATCGCAAGGTCGTCAATCGATTTCGTTTCTCCGTACAACGAATCGAAGGTAAAATCATAAACCCCCTTTTATGATTTATGTGTTCGTTAATTGTGATATATACATGAACGCACGATCCGGAAAAACGACGAACCTCGGGGACGGGGATTCGAGATCCCCGGCGAGGATCGAACGCGGCGGTCGAACCCTAGGGTTCGGACCGCCGGGACGCGCGGCGATGGGATGAACCATCGACCTAGGGTCGATCGTCCGGGATGCCGTGGGCTGGTGCCACGGCGGATCCCAGCCGCCATCGCCGGCGGCGCGTCGGAAGCAAAGCCCTCGGCCG
Source organism: Euphrasia confusa (assembly GCA_954870475.1). Lineage (NCBI taxonomy): Eukaryota > Viridiplantae > Streptophyta > Magnoliopsida > Lamiales > Orobanchaceae > Euphrasia > Euphrasia confusa. Next base: position 38,219,261 of record OX940951.1, on the reverse strand, counting down.
AAGCCGAGGGGCGATCGAGCCCGTGAGCTCGATCGCGGGTCGCTGCGGGGATGACCCGCAGCTGCCTCGTGCGCGCTACGGGTGTTCCCGTAGCAGAGGCGCACGGGGCTGACCCCATGCGAGCAGCGAGTCCGCGACTCGCTGCGGGGCTGCTACGAGCAGCCCCCGGGGATGCCTCGCGCATCCCAGCGATCGTCCGTAGACGATCGCGAGCCCCTCGCGGGGGCTCGGCTGGCGCACGCGGCCTTCGGGCCTCGCTGGGCGTTCGGTCGGGCCCCGGCTCGTGAGGTGGTTCGCGTTCGTGGTTTCCGACTCGCGGGGGACTTCGGCTGGGGGCGGGCTGCGTGTCTTCGGGCGCGTAGTCTCCAAAGGTCGGACTCCTTTGGATGAGTCGGTGTTCCAATCTTCGGCGATCTAGGGTTTTGATCGGGTTATCGGTTCCGCAATTTTTGATAGCCCGGGACATCGAATCCCAGCAATTGATATCAGAGCGTTTGGTTTCGTGTTCATATATATGTTCGATTATTGTTCTACCTTGCAGGATTTCCGGCTATCATGGTTGATTTAATTATTGCTTAATTAATTATCATGATTATTTATTAAACTCTCGGACATGTCGAGATTCGTTTTTGTGTGGTTGAATTTTTGTAATAGTAAAAATTCGGGGGTTGACCGAATTTAGGATTTATTATTACGCTCTTTATTTTCCGGAAAATGTATAGGGTCGATTTCATGTATAGAATCGATACCGGATAGTGTAATTTAAATTTTTTAATTTATTTACGTTGGTTCGATGATGAGACGATCGCCGGAAGACGAAGACGTGTGACGAAGACGAAGAGGACGAAAAACCGGGGGGGGTCGATCATCCCCATGATCGATCCCCATGAGGATCGATCGACCCCATCCCGGGGGCTGCCCGCTAGGGCTTCCGGCCACGCCGGCCACCGGTGGTGGTGGCGCGTGGGCTGGGGGCGGCGGTGGTGGTGGTCCCGGGCGGTGGAGGTCGACGGTGGGGATAGCGTGGGATCTCCCAATCCCATGCTATTCCTACCAAGATCTACTTTCCAAATTAATTCGGATTTTTTCTATTTGAGTGTTCTCCTTTTGGAAACTCTCATGGATTAGGAAAAGAATTAATTTGAATTAATTTTATTCCTATTGATTTATTTCCTTTATGGAGATATTCATGGATTAGGAATTTAATTAATTTAGTACTAAATTTATTTTTCCTATTTGATTATTCCTACTCATGGGAATATTCATGGATTAGGAATAAAAATAAATGGAAAGTAGTAGTCCTAATTTATTTTTTATTTCCTTATTCTATTATAGATATCTTCTAGAATATTCCAAGTTTTACTTGGATAGATTATTCTAGAGATTTAATAGAATTAGATAGGAAAATAAATAAATAAAAAATATTAATAATATTTAATTTTATTTTTGATATATTCAATTGACTTAATTTTCGAATTAAGTAACTTTTGGATTAATTGAAAATAAATAGATTTAAATATTGGAAATTAATATTCTCGTCACATGGAGCATTCAAGAAACGAAGACTGAAGACTAGAAGATGCATATGAAGATAAAGCCATGATAGTCGGAAAAATAATTCTCTAGCATTATTTTGACTATGTGATCTATGTGCTTTATTGCTTACATGCATGCTATATGTGTTTATTTTATGCACTAGATAGCGTATCCCTTTATCGTAAAAAGCTAAGTGGGAGAGGGGATGGAAACATTCCCATGGTCTCCATCACTGTTCTCTTGGTGACTTTTATGGACTTTCGAAGTTCGTATAGACGAGTCATTGGAGGAGAATTCTTGTAATTCCTTTTGCAAGAAACATTGATCGAGTTTATCAAACAATGCCTAATTTGTCTTTCTGAAACTGACTTCAAGTCGACTCATTCTCACCCCGGGGAGTGGAATGGAGCCAAAGCCACTTGGTCATGTGGATGACACAAATTAGAGACCTTCGTACCATTCTTTGATAGGTGGGTCGATTGTCTGCTCGGCTCCCTCATTTATGAGAGATAGGGTCGCTCGCATGGCGAATCACTGGTTAGAAACTTCGAGTTTCACTTATGATTCTCCAAGTCTTGATCTACGAAATCGAATGGATCTTGTAATTTGGAGTCAATTATAAAAATCTCTTGGTGTAGTAAACGTCCACACCACGTGGCTTGCTATACTAACGGATTTTGGATTAATTGATGTAGACAGTTATAAGTGATTGTGAAGAGTTGTGAAATTGTCGTAAACGTCCACACCACGTGGCTTGCGGTGACGTAGCAATTCCAAGCGATGTACTTTAGTGCTGAGTGATGGTTTACACTTAGATACGCGTTATAGTATTCTTCCCCACGAAGTTACGCTATGATTGATGTATGACCAAAGAAAATCTAATTGCTAAATCATTTGGGTGGGTAAACGTCCACAACACGTGGCTTGCCTTACCTGATGGGATTTTAGACGCAATTAGTAATTTAATGATATTATTTGAGGGAGATAATATCGGACATTAAATTGATTGTTTGTTTACATGTGCTTATAGGTTTAGAGAATAGCTATGAATCCACTTTCTGTGATACTCAAGGAACATAAACTCACTGGTCCCAAATTACATTGATTGGAAGAGAAATTTGGACATTGTCCTGACTGCTGAAGAGTACAAGTTTGTACTCTATGAGCAATGCCCTGCTGAACCCACGGACGCCTCAACTGATGAGGAAAAAGAAGCATATCGGAAGTGGAAAAAGGCTGATGAAATGGCTAGGTGCTATATTTTGGCTTCCATGTCAAATGTACTCCAAACCCAACATGAGCCGATGAACACTGCCGAGGATATGTTATTTAACCTCAAGGAGATGTTTGGGCATCATGACCGTGCGGGTAGGCAAAAAGCAATGAGAGTCCTCATGTCGACTACTCAATCTGAAGGAACGCCCGTTGAGGAGCACGTTCTCAAGATGATGAGTCTGTTGAATGAATTGGAGGTCCTAGGAGCTATGATTGATGGTGAGACGCAAGTCGACATCATACTCCAGTCTCTGACCCCTAGTTTTGAGCAGTTTCGTATGAGCTATAATATGGGTAAACTATCTTATACTCTTGCGCAACTCCTGACTGAACTAAAGGCGGCAGAGGGGATCTACAAGAAGGGCAAGTCTCAAGCGCTTGTGGCTACCAAGTCCAAAAGCTTGAAAGCTATTGGAGGTAGGGGCAATAAAAGGAAGCAAGCCATGAAACCCAGTGGTGCCAAGAGGAATGGACCACGAGTGGGGGCTAGTAAGCCAAGAGGCAAGTGCTTCCGATGCAACAAGTCTGGACACTGGAAGTCTGAATGTCCTCTCAGAGGTACGAATTTTTCTTTAGTCGTAAAAACATAGTCAGCGGTATTATCTACCAGAATTCTGGTGTGTAGATATGGAACCACTGTCGGTATGTGCATTTCTTTAAATGCAGGGGTTCCAGAAAACCCGGCGACTTAGAGAAGAAGAGTTCGAGTCTACATGGGCGAAGCTGTTGGGGTAGCAGCGGTTGCAGTGGAAGACATTTATCTGTTTTAAGTTTTCATTTCTGTTATTGCTTTATGTACCCCTTTATTTTGAAAAAGAACCTTTTGTTCTGGTTTTCTTTATTATTAATGGATATTTTATTTCTTTAATCATTTGATGGTTTGGATAAGAAATAATGGTGTTATCCATTCTGGTACATTAGATAAGCAATACATGAATCCTTAGTCTACCACGATGCAACAAACCGTTATGTATAACTTGTTTTACTTATTAGATGTATATCTCTTATCAATCATTATACTTGTGAATTCTTGAACTTGGTAGTATCTATTCAAAAGGGATTCAAAAGGTCGAAATTGGTTTGATCAATTATAGTTGGAGGAATGGACCTCCCGACCTAAGAATCAATCTTGAAAGATGATACAACTAAGTTAACCTTTCTGGATAAAGGAAGGAATTCGGACAAGTATTGAAAATGATTAATGATTGATGTGGTGACATGTGTAATTAGAGAGGTACGAGTCGTTCTTTAAAGAATACTCGAAGATGGATTAGAATACTTGATGTGCCATAAAAGCGGAGTGTTTTCAACACAAAGCCATTATGGGGAACCTTCAAAGTATATCCATTGGAAGCCTGCGACTTGTTCGCGGAGGCTATCACCTATCTAAATAACACATAGCATAAATCAAAGGTTGAGATTAAGTCTCAAACGACTACACCATACACTGATGTGTGGACATGGTGTGTCAGAAATAAGAGATGAGATTCTAATAGTAAAAGGACAAGTTTGTTCGGAACTACCTGTGTTCTATGGATATTTCTGGATACAACGGCACATTCAATGTGGTTGTAGAATATCCTAGAAGAACAAATAATTGTAGGTTCAATAGTACTACGAACCAGAAGGGTGTCCTCGCCCGGTTCTTAGAGGAAAACTATTAGATGAACTACAATGCCCTAACTGACAAAGTACTTTAAAATGAGGAAAGGGAAAGACTGAGAACCAGCCTGATCGAGTAGTAGTACACCACTAACTGCACCTAATGTTGTTACTGTTATGCACCGGAACGCCATTGCAGTGGGAGGTTGTTAAGCAACCAGAGATGTTCATAAGACTGGAGGAGTTTTTGAACTCTGGATCTAGTAGACATGAAATCAATCCCTAGTTCTGCATAGGAATTTGCGAACTGATGAGATAGTCCATTCTATGGATTCATCAAAAGGCAAGGAAAGGTGTGTTAGAGACGTAATGGAAACAAAGGTGGTGTTTCTCGGAATTTTGTGTAGATAACACTTCATCGTTGGCCACAATGTAAAAGTGTTGTCAGACATAAAATAGAGGTTGTCTAAATGAATCAAGATATAAGATGAAGTCGAATCATGTTCTTAGAAATTTTTTTTTTGATCTCTAGATAAGAACATTTGTACTTCTCTCAAGATATCTTTATGGTTTGTTTTAAACATGCACAATTCTGAGAAAGGTTATTACCTTTCGAGAACAGAATGCATCTATCTAAGGTATGTGTCTTGAACACATGAAGGAGATAGATATAGACAAAGCAACTACCTACACTTCAAGTGTAGAAAGCTTTGTAGATGCAATGTTGAAAAACAAGAACCTGATATCAACTATGCGGCTAGCGTAGTGGGAGGATATCAAAGTAATCTGGATAAGAAATATTCCAATGCTGTAAAGTACTTGGAAGTACTGGATTACTGGCAAAACGAAATCTTCTTAGATTACAGTTTCTCAGATCCAAAATCAGAGAAGGACCAGTGTAAGTCGATATCAGGCTATGTGTTCACTTTTAGAAGAGGTGGAACCTAAGTATGAAAGAGTGATTAGCGTGATGCTTCTCGGACTCTATCATAAACCGAATAGCGGCCTCAGAGGCAGCGGAAGTTTTGGTTAGGTTCCGGAATGACCTCTGAACTTGGATATGACTCTTGGTTCACCAAAGGCTATGAACATAGCGGTGCATGGAGAACTGGAAGAAGTCATAAGTTCAAAAGGTGATGATAACACATAGAGCCAGTACCACCTGATACGAATCATCGTTAGAGAGACGACGCAGCAGTCACCAAGATAACTTCAGATCGGCGACCTAGATTGCTCGTTCACATAATACTTCTGGAAAAGTATAACTTAAGCACGTGATGAGTATGGGAGTCGAGAGTTTGGAGGAAATGACTAGACCTTAGTACAAGTGGGAGATTGTTGGAGTTGTGTACTTAATGTCTAGATTTAAGTATCGGTAAACTCCCGGTCATAGCATTTAACCTATTTAATTAATAAACAATTATTTGCAATTAATTATTATTAATTAATTATGCAAAAATATAGTCCTAGATTTTATACGTTGTAGTTAGTATGGTGTGCATGGGCGCACAGAAGATCATACTATCGGTTACTCGTATTTAATCGAACAGTTGCTCACGACCTAGATGGACACGGACCAATCCATCGGTATAGTCGTTGTGTGAGAGAGAAAATAATTTATCTTAATTATTTTATCACACTTGTACACTTGGTGTATTGGGCGGATCGCTTGAGATTTATTGATTAGGATTGCCTTGGATAATCAATTTAAATCTCAGAGTATTTTATTCTTAATCCCCGATATTATTGCGGGTGTGTATATTTAATATTAGAGACTTTGATTTTCCAAAGGAATTAACCGATTTTATTATTGGGTTAATTACCGGTAAAGTTGGGTCGCTATATTTTATATATGACATGCCGTGAATACTTGACGGGAAAGTGTATCCCGGAAGGGTTGATAATATCCCCGAGATGAGTTCATAAGGAATTATTGTGTAAACCACATGAGTGGATTCGTTCCGCACAATAATAAAGGTTGAACGGTACTAGTCTCGGATATAAGATATGAATATTATTTATTGAGCAATAAATAAATTTATTCATGGATATTTAAATCTTAAATACACGGAATAAATAATACTAATCGGAGAAATATTATTTGATATAATATGGATTAATATTGGGAGTGCAATTTTATTTATATAGTGGAAAATAAATAAAATTTAATATTGATAAGGATTAATGGATTTGGGTTGGACCCAATTTAATCTTCAATATTTAGAAGCCCAATATTTAGTCTCCTTATGATCCCCTACGTAGCCTATATAAGCACTACATGGTCTTCACAATTCATTAACCTAAGATATGTCAATCATAAAGTCTTGAAGAGTGAAGGAAATCCATAGGAGTTCGATAGATCGTCACCCACACGACGTTCGGACGAAGTGCGAGGAATACGTAGGAAGATCGCAAGGTCGTCAATCGATTTCGTTTCTCCGTACAACGAATCGAAGGTAAAATCATAAACCCCCTTTTATGATTTATGTGTTCGTTAATTGTGATATATACATGAACGCACGATCCGGAAAAACGACGAACCTCGGGGACGGGGATTCGAGATCCCCGGCGAGGATCGAACGCGGCGGTCGAACCCTAGGGTTCGGAACGCCGGGACGCGCGGCGATGGGATGAACCATCGACCTAGGGTCGATCGTCCGGGATGCCGTGGGCTGGTGCCACGGCGGATCCCAGCCGCCATCGCCGGCGGCGCGTCGGAAGCAAAGCCCTCGGCCGAAGCCGAGGGGCGATCGAGCCCGTGAGCTCGATCGCGGGTCGCTGCGGGGATGACCCGCAGCTGCCTCGTGCGCGCTACGGGTGTTCCCGCAGCAGAGGCGCACGGGGCTGACCCCATGCGAGCAGCGAGTCCGCGACTCGCTGCGGGGCTGCTACGAGCAGCCCCCGGGGATGCCTCGCGCATCCCAGCGATCGTCCGTAGACGATCGCGAGCCCCTCGCGGGGGCTCGGCTGGCGCACGCGGCCTTCGGGCCTCGCTGGGCGTTCGGTCGGGCCCCGGCTCGTGAGGTGGTTCGCGTTCGTGGTTTCCGACTCGCGGGGGACTTCGGCTGGGGGCGGGCTGCGTGTCTTCGGGCGCGTAGTCTCCAAAGGTCGGACTCCTGCGGATGAGTCGGTGTTCCAATCTCCGGCGATCTAGGGTTTTGATCGGGTTATCGGTTCCGCAATTTTTGATAGCCCGGGACATCGAATCCCAGCATTCTATGCCCCAAACATCAAAAATATCAACAGCAAGATTAATATTCATGGGAATCTCATCTTTTTTACTAATATTTCCCATTCTTGGACACCTATCGCATGATTTGCAATACTCTTGTGCGTCACCAAAAAGGGATGGCCAATACAAACCTGATTGGAGGACCTTGAAGGCGGTTTTCTGACCTCCATAGTGTCCCCCACTCTCGTCGTGATGGCAACACTTAAGCACATGTGGTTGCTCGTCCTCCGGTAGGCATAGTCGTATCACTTCGTCTTTTCCGACCTTATAAAGGTAAGGATCGGCCCAAAAATAGTTGTGGGAGAGATGCTCGAACCTCTTCCTTTCTTGTGACGTCATGTCCGTCCTAAGTGCTCCTGCAGCCAAAAAGATGACGATATCCGCATACCAAGGTACGGGGGTGATAGCCATAGCCGTTTCATACGGAAAAACGTCGGGAATAACACCAGAAACGTGATCTTTAGAGAAGTCAACATGGTGCTCCATCCTAGACAAATGGTCCGCTACGGCATTCTCACATCCTTTCCTATCCCAAATTTCTACATCAAACTCTTGGAGGAGTAGGATCCACCTAATCAATCTAGGCTTAGCTTCGGACTTAGCCAAAAGGTGTCTAAGGGCTTGATGATCGGAGTGGACAATGACCTTGGAGCCTATGATGTAGGACCTAAATTTGTCCAAGGAGAACACTACGGCTAGCAACTCCTTCTCGGTGGTCGTATAATTGGCTTGGGCACTATTCAAGGTGAGGCTCGCATAGTAGATTACCCTAAGCAATTTATTCACACGTTGGCCTAAGAAGGCTCCTACGGCAAAGTTAGAGGCATCACACATAATCTCAAAAGGCTCCTCCCAATTCGGTGCTACCACTATAGGTGCGGTGATAAGTTTCTCCTTAAGGGTGTTGAACGCATCTAGACACTTCTCATCAAATTTGAATTCTACGTCTTGACTCAAGAGGCGACACAAGGGTTGACTAATTTTTGAAAAATATTTTATGAATCTCCGGTAAAAACCAGCATGCCCTAAAAAACTACGAATCCCCTTAACATTGATAGGTGGAGGTAATTTTTCTATGGCTTCTATCTTAGCCCTATCGACCTCGATACCCTTCTCGGACACGACATGCCCTAGGACAATCCCACTAGGCCCCATAAAGTGGCTCTTCTCCCAAATCAAGGTCAAGTCGGAGTCGATGCACCTATTCAAAACATTATCAATCTTGTCCAAACAATCATAAAATGAATTACCGAAAACGGAAAAATCATCCATGAATACCTCAAGGTAGTCTCCGATCATCTCGGAGAAGATAGACATCATGCACCTATGGAACGTGTCGGGGGGCATTACACAACCCGAACGGCATCCTCCTCCAGTCAAAAGTCCCAAAGGGTGTGGTGAACGCCGTCTTCTCCTGGTCCTCCGGTGCAATAGCTGATGGAGTAGTATACTTAATGTCTAGATTTGAGTATTCTGAACTCTGTATGCACTTTCATTTACCTATTAATAATGAACATTCATTTGCTTTTAATTATTGTTAATTAAATATATGCAAATCATAGTCCTGGATTTTATATGTTGTAGTTAGTATGGTGTGTCGGGCCCACACAGAAGATCATACTATCGGTTACTCGTATTTAATCGAACAGTTGCTCACGACCTAGATGGACACGGACCAATCCATCGGTATAGTCGTTGTGTGAGAGAGAAGATAATTTATCTTGATTATCTTATCACACTTGTACACTTGGTGTATTGAGCGGATCGCTTGAGACTTATCAATTAGGATTGCTCTGTGATAATTGATTTAAGTCTCGGAGTATTTTATTCTTAATCCCTGAAACAATTGCGGGTGTGTATATTTAATATAAGTGACTTTGATTTTCCAAAGGAATTAACCGATTTAATTATTGGGTTAATTACCGGTTGAGTTGGGTCACTATATTTTATATATGGCATGCCGTGAATTCTTGAAGGGACAGTGTATCCCGGAAGGGTTGATAATATCCCCGAGATGAGCTCATAAGGATTTATTATGTAAACCTCGCGAGTGGATTTGTTCCGCATAATAAATAAGGTTGAGTGGTACTATTCTCGGATATAAGAGATGAATAAATTTATTAAGCAATAAATAAATTTTATTCATGGATATTTAAATCTTAAATACACGGAATAAATAATACTAACCGGAGAAATATTATTTGATATAATATGGATAAATATTGGGAGTGCAATTTTATTTATATAGTGGAAAATAAATAAAATTAATATTGATAAGAAATAATGGATTTGGGTTTGAACCCAATTTAATTTTCAATATTAGAAGCCCAATATTTAATCTCCTTTTGATCCCCTACGTAGCCTATAAAAGCACTACATGGTCTTCACAATTCATAAAAACCTAAGATACGCTAATCATAAAGTCTTGAAGAGTGAAGAAGATCCATAGGAGTTCGATAGATCGTCGCCCACCCGACGTTCGAACGGAGTGCAAGGAATACGCGGGAAGATCACGAGGTTTAATATCTAAACGCCCTTGATATTTGTTTGATTTGATTTATCGAGAATACCGTAGGACGAAGATCCGAAGATCGAAGCCCGGATTAGACGAACGATCGCGCGGTGGTGGCGAAGCCACCGGACCGCGGATCGCCCGGCTAGGGTTTCGGCCGTGGGCATGGGGGCGAACCCTCGGCTGGGCCGATGGTGTGCGATCGATCCACGGGGATCGATCGCTGGGCACGGGCTGGTGCCGTGCCCTACCCCGCCGTGAAGGCGGGGGCCTCCTGGTGGCGGCGAGTCGCTGGACTCGCCGCGGGGGCTGCTGGGCAGCCCCACCCCGATCGATCGCCGGCGCGCGATCGATCTCTCGATCGTATGAACCCCGGCTCGCGGGGGTTCGGGTGGGGGCGGATTGCGCGCCTTCGGGCGCGTGGTCTCCAAAGCCCGGACTCCGGCGGATGAGTCGGCGTTCGTGTGATCTCCGGCGAAGGGTTCGTTCGGGTTATCGGTTCCGCAAATTTTGATAACCCGGGATATCGAATTCCAACAACTGGTATCAGAGCGTGGTTTACGTTCGCGGTATTTTCGATAAAATTGTTCTACCTTGCAGGGTTCCGACTATTATGGCTTGATTAATTACTCGTTTAATTTATTTTGTCATGATTGTTGGTTTTATTAAACTCTCGGACATGTCGAAATTCGTTTTTGGTGGGGAATGCTTGTTATAGTAAAAATTCGGGGGTTGACCGAATTTAGGATTTATTATTATGTTCATTGATTTTCCGGAAAATGTATAGGGTCGATTTCGTGTATAGAATCGATACCGGAATTGTAATTTAGATTTTTGTAAATTTATTTTGCGATTGGTTCGACGAATCGAAGACCGCCGGAGAAGACGAAGTGACGAGGAGACGAAGGACCGGGATCGATCAATCCCCATGATCGATCCCGAGGGGATCGATCGACCCGCGGCCCTAGGCGGGCTGTCCGTGGGAGTCCCGGCCACGCCGGCCACCAGTGGTGGTGGCGCGTGGGCTGGGCGGCGGCGGCGTGACCTAGGCGGCGGTCGGACGTGGTGGGGGTGGCTTGGGGTCTCCCAACCCGTGCTACTCCTACCGGAAATATACTTTCCTATTTAATTCGTTATTACCTATTTTGATTATTTCTTTATGGAATATTCAAGAAATAGAAAAAGAATTAATTTAGTACTAAATTTATTTTTCCTATTTGATTATTCCTACTCATGGAATATTCAAGAAATAGAAAAAGAATTAATTTAGTACTAAATTTATTTTTCCTATTTTCCTATTTCTCGTCATGGTGTGTCGGAAAGAAGGAATAGGACTCTTATGGAAATGGTTCGTTCAATGATGAGTTACTCGGACTTACCTACTATGTTCTGGGGACATGCCTTGGAAACAGCGGCGTACATTCTCAACATGGTTCCAACAAAAACGGTACCCACAACACCCATGGAAAGGTGGAGCGGGCGCAAGCCTAGCCTCAGGCACCTTCGGATCTGGGGATGTCCAGCACATGTGTTGCGACAAGGGGCCGATAAGTTAGAACCTAGATCAGAATTACGGTTGTTTGTAGGATACCCGAAAGGAACTAAAGGTGGCATGTTCTATAGTCCTACGGACCAGAAGATCGTTATAAGTACTAACGCTCGGTTTCTTAGAGGAAGACTATGTCATGGACCACAAGCCCATGAGTGACATAATACTTGATGAGTTAAGAGGTAACAAGGAAGACTCAGATACAGCCGAACCGAGTGTAGATACACCACTAGAACCTGCACCTAATACTGTAACTGTTGATACACCGGAACGCCGTCGTAGTGGGAGGGTTGTCAAACAACCGGACAGATGGATTGGACTGGGTGAGTCTTCGGACTCGGCACCCGGAGTTCATGAAGTCGATCCCTGGACCTATGATGAGGCGGTACAAGATATAGATGCGCCTTCTTGGAAGAAAGCGATGAGATCCGAAATAGAATCTATGGATTCTAATAAAGTCTGGGATCTTGTAGAACCACCAAGCGGCGTAAAGCCAATTGGGTGTAAATGGGTCTACAAGAGAAAGAGAGGATCTGACGGAAAGGTTGAAACCTTTAAAGCTCGGCTTGTCGCGAAAGGATATACTCAGAAAGAGGGAATCGATTATGAGGAGACCTTCTCGCCGGTAGCCAAGATAAAGTCAATCCGGATTCTCTTATCCATAGCAGCTCATATGGATTATGAGGTGTGGCAAATGGACGTCAAGACAGCTTTCCTAAATGGAAGTCTTGACGAGACGATTTATATGAAACAACCAGAAGGATTCATTGCTAAGGGGCGAGATCATCTAGTGTGCAAGCTTAATCGATCCATTTATGGATTGAAACAAGCCTCGAGATCGTGGAACCTGCGGTTTGATGAAGTAGTCCAATCTTTTGGATTCATTCAAAGCATGGACGAATCGTGTGTGTATTGGAAACGTGATGGAAAGAAGGTGGTGTTCCTCGTGCTTTATGTAGACGACATACTTCTCATTGGCAACAGTGTAAAGATGTTATCAGACATAAAGGGATGGTTGTCTAGACAATTCGATATGAAAGATTTGGGAGAAGTTGGACATGTTCTAGGGATCAAAGTTATAAGGGATCGCCGGAATAGAACATTGTGTCTTTCCCAGCAATCTTACATAGACACGATTCTAGCTCGTTTTAACATGCAAGATTCCAAGAAGGGTGATCTACCCTTCAGTAAAGGAACTTATCTTTCTAAGGAGATGTGTCCTCAGACACAGAAGGAGAAAGATGACATGAAAGCGGTTCCCTACGCTTCGGCTGTGGGAAGCTTAATGTATGCAATGTTATGCACGAGGCCTGATATCTGTTATGCCGTTGGCATAGTAGCAAGATATCAGAGTAACCCTGGAAAGGCTCATTGGACTGCCGTAAAGAGCATTTTCAAGTATTTGCGAAATACTAAGGATTATGTTCTGAGATACGGAGCAGACAATCTGATTCCTTTGGGTTACACAGATTCGGATTTCCAAGCTGATAAGGACCGGCGTAAGTCGACATCAGGCTATGTGTACACTTTTGGAGGTGGAGCCGTATCATGGAAGAGTGTTAAGCAAAAGTGCATTTCGGACTCTACCATGGAAGCTGAATATGTTGCAGCCTCAGAGGCAGCGAAAGAGTCAGTGTGGTTCCTTAATTTCCTCCAGGACTTAGATGTGATTCCGAGTTTGCCCAAGGCTATAACAATTTATTGTGATAATAGCGGTGCAGTGGCAAACAGTAAGGAACCACGGTCCCATAGTGCTACGAAACACATAGAGCGCAAGTACCACCTGATTCGAGACATCGTCAAGAGGGGCGATGCGATAGTCACCAAGATAGCTTCGGAAGACAACCTAGCGGACCCTTTCACCAAGATACTTCCTAAGGAAGTATATTACAAGCACTTGGAGGGTTTGGGAGTCAGAAGTTTGGAGGATAAGACTAGACCTTAGTATAAGTGGGAGATTGATGGAGTAGTATACTTAATGTTGAGATTTGAGTATTCTGAACTCTGTATGCACTTTCATTTACCTATTAATAATGAACATTCATTTTCTTTTAATTATTGTTAATTAAATATATGCAAATCATAGTCCTGGATTTTATACGTTGTAGTTAGTATGGTGTGTCGGGCCCACACAGAAGATCATACTATCGGTTACTCGTATTTAATCGAACAGTTGCTCACGACCTAGATGGACACGGACCAATCCATCGGTATAGTCGTTGTGTGAGAGAGAAGATAATTTATCTTGATTATCTTATCACACTTGTACACTTGGTGTATTGAGCGGATCGCTTGAGACTTATCAATTAGGATTGCTCTGTGATAATTGATTTAAGTCTCGGAATATTTTATTCTTAATCCCTGAAACAATTGCGGGTGTGTATATTTAATATAAGTGACTTTGATTTTCCAAAGGAATTAACCGATTTAATTATTGGGTTAATTACCGGTTGAGTTGGGTCACTATATTTTATATATGGCATGCCGTGAATTCTTGAAGGGACAGTGTATCCCGGAAGGGTTGATAATATCCCCGAGATGAGCTCATAAGGATTTATTATGTAAACCTCGCGAGTGGATTTGTTCCGCATAATAAATAAGGTTGAGTGGTACTATTCTCGGATATAAGAGATGAATAAATTTATTAAGCAATAAATAAATTTTATTCATGGATATTTAAATCTTAAATACACGGAATAAATAATACTAACCGGAGAAATATTATTTGATATAATATGTATAAATATTGGGAGTGCAATTTTATTTATATAGTGGAAAATAAAATTTCCTTCTCGTCATGGTGCAATTTACTAACCAGGGTGCTGAAGTATCGCACTCGCTACACTGGTGACGACTACCTTCTCGTCATCAACAAATTTCCTCTTGTTCGAGGCGAGCTCCTTGAAAAATTTCACGTAAGCGGGCACATTCCGGATGATGTCGAGGAGTGGTAGATTCACGTTAACCCTCGAAAGCAACTTGTAAATCTCGGAGAATTGTCTGTCTTGCTTGTCATTCTTCATTCGGCTCGGGTACGGGAGTGGTGGTCGGTACGGGTTCTTCGTCTTATGCAAGGTGTGAGTGCCCAGTTCGGGCTCTTATGCTGGGATATCCGGCTGAATCGGCTCAGTCGGTTCCTCCTCTACTATGACCTCCTCCGTTTCTTCCTCAACCTACGGTTCATGTATCTGCTCTCGGTTAGGAATTTGAACCTTATTATCGATCACTCGACCACTGCGGAGGACGGTGACTGCCTTAGCCTGATGTGACTGGCTAGGAAGCTTGTCCTTCTGATTCGGTTGTGTCAACTCATTAATTTTTCCAGCAATTTTCCCGACCTGATTCTCGATTCTCTTAATCGTCGAATTCTGATTGGTCAATGAGGACTCCAACCCATCCATCCTCTGCTGGTTATGTTGCATGTAGCCCTGGGTCGAGGACATAAATGCCGCAAATTTTTCATCTAAGTCGGAACTCTTCTGAAGCGGCTGCTGAGGTGGAGGTGGGGCCTGATAGACGGGCTGATGTGGCTGCTGATACTGAGGCCTCTGGTAGTTCTGATTACCATGCCAGTTTTGGTTGCCTTGGTTCTGGTAGTTTTGATTCTGGAATCGGTTTTGATTGTTGTAGTTCGACTGAGAACCTTGCCCTTGTATATGTTGTTGGTCTTGTTTCCACGAGAAGTTGGGGTGATTTTTCCACCCAGGATTATACGTGTTTGAGTATGGGTCATTCCTCTGGTTGCCCTGTTGATTGTAACCCTGCATCGCATTCACCTGTATCTCGGGACCGAAATTCTGATCCATCATTTGAGGTGGAGATGGCATACCCTGGCCACAGGTGCTGGAGAAATGGCCAACCTCCCCACATAAGCTACACGGCTCTACCTGGTAAACCTACCTCTTGGGTTGCTCTTCAGTAGTCTGTAACATCTGAACCTTCTTAGTAAGATCGGCGACTTGCTTCGCCAACTGAGCATTGACACTCCCATCGGACCTGGCGTAGTTACTACTTCCCTTTGAACTCGTTTTCCTAGATTCAGCTGACAAGGACTTGAAGATCTCCGTCATCTCATCGCTGGTCCGGCCACTGATGTTTCCGACGGCTGCGGTTTTCACCTCTCTCTGGTCTTCTCTGCTCAAACCCTTGTAGAAGAACTGGATGATCGAATTAGGAGTGAGGTCGTGATGTGGGCACTGCCTCAGTAGACTTCTGAATCGCTCCCAAGCCTCATGGAAAAACTCCCCCGGTTCTTGCTCGAAGGCACACATCTGACCTTTCAAGTCGAAGGTCTTCTGCTGAGGATAGAACCGAGTAATGAACTCCCGGTACATGTCCGTCCAGGTTGTGATCGAGTCTGGCTCCAAGGATAGCAGCCAGTTCTGTTGGAGTTGTGTACTTAATGTCTAGATTTAAGTAACGGAAACTCCCGATCCATTGCCATTAATCTATTTAATTAAATAAACAATTATTTGCGTTTAATTATTTATAATTAAATATATGAAAATTATAGTCCTGGATTCTATACGTTGTAGTTAGTATGGTGTGTCGGGCCCACACAGAAGATCATACTATCGGTTACTCGTATTTAATCGAACAGTTGCTCACGACCTAGATGGACACGGACCAATCCATCGGTATAGTCGTTGTGTGAGAGAGAAAATAATTTGTCTTAATTATTTTATCACACTTGTACACTTGGTGTATTGAGCGGATCGCTTGAGACTTATCAATTAGGATTGCCTTTGATAATTGATTCAAGTCTCAGAGTATTTTATTCTTAATCCCCGATACTATTGCGGGTGTGTATATTTAATATAAGTGACTTTGATTTTCCAAAGAAACTGACCGATTTAATTATTGGGTCAATTACCGGTTAAGTTGGGTCACTATATTTTATATATGGCATGCCGTGAATACTTGACGGGAAAGTGTATCCCGTAAGGGTTGATAATATCCCCGAGATGAGTTCATAAGGAATTATTATGTAAACCCTGCAGGTGGATTTGTTCCGCATAATAATTAAAGTTGAATGGTACTAGTCTCGGATATAAGAGATAAATAAATTAATTAGCAATAAATTAATTTTATTCATGGATATTTATATCTTAAATACACGGAATAAATAATACTACCGGAGAAATATTATTTGATATAATATGGTTTAATATTGGGAGTGCAATTAATTTTATATAGTGGAAAATAGAATTAATTAATATTAATGGATTAATAGATTTGGGCTTGGGCTCAATTTAATCATTAATATTGGAAGCCCAATATTCCACCTCCTTAAGATCCCCTACGTAGCCTATAAAAGCACTACATGGTCTTCTCTATTCTCATAACTTGAAGATCACAATTCTAGAGATAGAAAGTAGAGAGGGAGATCCATGGAGTTCGGAAGATCGTCGCCCACACGACGTTCGAGCTAGTGCAAGGAATACGTGGGAAGATCTCAAGGTCATCAATTGAGTTCTTCGTTTTTCCGAACAACGAGAACGAGGTAAATCGTAAAACCCCCTTATGATTTAATCGTTTAATTATCGTAAAATTATCGTGAACCAAGATCCGAGGTTTGGGATCCTCACCGGGGTCGAGCCGAGCGGTGGCGATCAAGGATCGCCGGACCGCCGCGGCTGGAGCGACCCGGCGGCAAGGATCACGCGAACCATGTTCGCTGGAAGGGCAAGCGCCCGCCTGGGGACCAGGCGCCCGCCTGGTCCATGTCGCGCGCGATCGCGCGACCACCAGGCGCTCGCCCCGTGCGCGCTCGCAGCGAGCTGCGAGTTTTCTCGCAGCGGACTCGTGTGCGATGCGAGTCCATGCACGGGGCTGTACGAGCCGAACCCCAGCGCATGTCCGGCGACGTGCGCACGCCCCGATCGAACAGCGGTGGCTCGGGCCGCTGCTAGGGTTTGATGAGGGCTGTCCGGGAGGGTTCGGCCATGCCCAGCGGGCTGCTACGAGCAGCCATAGGCGGCTGCCGTGTTCAGCCGCGAGCCCACGCGAGGGCTCGACCGAACAGTCGTGGGTTCACCCGCGGTTAGGGTTTGGTTGAGTCCGGCTTCGCGGTGGTTCGTGGCGGGATGTTCCGGCAACCGGGAGTCGATTGGAATTGTCGTTCCGCGATTTGACAACTCCGGATATTCGATCTCCGAAGGATTTCGGTCAGAATTAATTAGATAATTTTTTATTTAAATTTATTAATTCCGGGATATCGATTTCCAACAATTGGTATCAGAGCGATGGTTTTAGTTCACGGTATTTTTCGATAAATTGTTCTACCTTGCAGGGTTTCCGACTATTATGGCTAGATTTAATTATTTTAATTAATGTCATAATATTGTTCTTGATTATTAAACTCTCGGACATGTCGAGATTCGTTTTGTGTGGATGAATGCTTGTAATAGTAAAAATTCGGGGGTTGACCGAATTTAGGATTTATTATTATTGTTCTATGTTTTCCGGAAAGTGTATAGGGTCGATTTCATGTATAGAATCGATACCGGAATTGTAATTTAAATTCTTGTAATTTATTTACGTTGGTTCGATGTTGAGACGATCGCCGGAAGACGAAGAAGATGTGACGAAGAGAACAAAGGGGACGAGGGGCCGATCATCCCCATGATCGACCCCATGGGATCGACCCGCCGGCATGGGGGCTGTCCGTGGGAGCTTCCGGCCACGCCGGCTACCGGTGGTGGTGGCGCGTGGGCTGGGGGCGGCGGCGGTGCTCCTCCCGGGCGGCGGTCGACGGTGGGGGTGGTGCGGGGACTCCCAACCCACGCTACTCCTACCATAATCCGACTTTCCTATTTGATTCGGTTTTCCTATTTTGAGTATTCCTAAGTTTGGGAACTCTCATGGAATAGGAAAAGAATTAAATTGGAATTAATTTATTTCCTATTTGATTATTCCTATTCTTGGGAATTTTCAAAAGATGGAAATTAATTAATTATGGAAAGTAGAAGAGTCCTAATTTATTTTATTTCCTTATTCTATTATAGAAGTCTTCTAGAATGTTACGAGTTTGACTTGGATGGGATTCTAGAGATTTAATAGAATTAGATAGGAAGATAAAAATAAATAGGAATATTAATAATATTTAATTTTATTTTTGATATATTCGATTGACTTAATTTTCGAATTAAGTAACTTTTGGATTAATTGAAAATAAATAGATTTAAATATTGGGATTAATATTCTCGTCACATGGAGCATTCAAGAACGAAGACTGAAGACTAGAAGATGCGTACGGAGATGCGATAAAGCCATAATAGTCGGAAAATAATATTCTAGTATTATTTTGATTATGTGATAATAGTATGTGATTTATTTCATGTATGCATGCTTATGTGTATTTAATTATGCATTAGATAGCGTATCCCTTTGTTATAAAAAGCTAAGTGGGAGAGGGATTGGAAACAATGCCATGGTCTCCATTACTGTTCTCTTGGTGACTTTTATGGAGTTTCGAAGTTCGTATAGACAAGTCATTGGAGGAGAATTCTTGTAATTCCTTTTACGAGAAACATTGATTGAGTTTATCAAACAATGCCTAATTTGTCTTTCTGAAGCTGACTTCAAGTCGACTCATTCTCACCCCGGGGAGTGGAATGGAGCCAAAGCCACTTGGTCATGTGGATGACACAAATTAGAGACCTTCGTACCATCCTTTTGAAGGTGGATCGATTTTCTGCTCGGCTCCCTCATTTTATGAGAGATAGGGTTGTTCGCATGGTGAATCACTGGTAAGAAACTTCGAGTTTCACTTATGATTCTCCGCGTCCTGATTTACGAAAATCGAATGGATCAAGTAATTGGGAGTCAATTGTAAAAATCTTTTGGTGTAGTAAACGTCCACACTATCGTGGCTTGCTGCACTGAATGGGATTTTGGATCGATTGATGTAGACAGTTATAGAAGGGAGTAAAGGAGCGTATGTTAACGTAAACGTCCACACTATCGTGGCTTGCGGTGAATATGCGTGTCCCAAACAATCTTCTTAGATACTGAGTAATGGTTTACACTTAGGTACGCTTCTTAGTATTCTTCCCATCGAAGTAACGCTAATGATGATGTACGACCGAAGCAAATCTAATTGTTAAATCATTTGGGTAGGTAAACGTCCACACTATCGTGGCTTGCCATATCTGATGGGATTTTAGATGTGATTAGTGGTTTAATGATATTATTTGAGGGAGATAATATCGGATATTAAATCGATTGTTTGTTATTATATGTGCTCATAGATTATGGATGGTTTTGAACCCACTTTATGTGATACTTGAGGAATTTAACTCATTGGTCCCTGAATGTATTGATTGGAATAGAGATCTGGACATTGCCCAGACTGTTAAAGAGTACAAGTTTGTACTCAAGTGAGCTTTGTTCTCCCGAGCCTACCAATGTCTTAACTGATGAGGAAAGGACTGATTTTGATATCATGTTCAAACTCAAGGAGACGTTTAGACATGACGTAGTGGCTGAACAAGAGGCGATGAGGATACTCATAAAGGTCATTCATTCGAGGAAGCGCTTGAACACGTTTCTAAGATGATGGACCTTTTGGACGAGTTGAGACGGAAATCGCAAGCTCTTGTAGCCAGTTCCAAAGGTTTCGAACCTAAGGGAAAAACCCGGGGGAAAGGAAAAGCAAGCAAAGAAACCCAGTGGTCCTAAGTTTCTTGGATCACGAGATGGGGCGAGAAAGCCAATAGGCTCGTGTTCTCGATGCAAACAGTCTGGGTACTGGAAGTCTGATTATCCTCTCAAAGAAAGTACGAAATTTTCTTTAGTCGTAAAACATAGTCAGTGGTATTATCTACCGGAACCTGGTGTGTAGATATGGAACCATTGACGGTATGCGCATTCTAAATGCAAGGGTTCCAGGAAACCCGACGACTTGGAAAAGAAGAAATCGTAGTCTACATGGGCAATGCTGTTGAGGAGGCAGCTGTTGCAGTGGAGGACAATTATATAGGATTTCATTTTGAGTTATTGCTTTTATGTACCTTTTAGAAAGAACTTTGTTCTGGATTTCTAATGAATGGATATTTTATTTCTTTTAATCATTTGATGGTTATAAGAAGAAATAAGGATATTATCTATTCTGGTACATTAGCTAGCAATATATAAATGATGAATCCTAAGTCCACCACGATGCAACGAACCGTAGCATAAAACTCGTTTTACTTTTAAGAGATATTTCTGTAATGAATCATTATACTTGTGGATTCTTATGCTAAGTCATGTTTATTCAAATAAGAAGTTCAAAGGTCGAAAATTGATATTTTGATCAATTAAGTTGAAGGAGTGGACCTTCCGACCCAAGAATCTAATTTGGAAGATAACATAACTAAGCAATCCTTTATGGATATAAGGTATAAGATCCGGACAAGTATTAGAATTGATTAACTCTGATGTATGCAGACCTTTGTCCACTCAGACAATAAGATACGAGTACTTCATTTTATGATTACTCGAAAATGGATTAGCATACCTGATGTGCCACAAAAGCAAATTGTTTTGACAAGTCAATGGACACAAAGCTATTGTGGGGAACCATCAAGGTATATCCATTTGTAGCCTGCGATTTGATCGCGGAGGCAAGTGCCTGTCTGAGGAATGCATGGCATACTGATCAGAGATTGGGACTTGATCCCAATTGACTACACCATACACTCTTATGTAGAAATGGTGTCGGAAATAAGAAATGGAACTCTTATATAAATTGTAAAAGCATGAGTTATACGGAACTACCTGTGTTCTATGGACATGTCTGGAAACAACGACGCATTCAAATGCGGTTGTAGAATATCCTAGAAGAACAAAAGATGTGTGTTCAATAGTACTATGAACCAGAAGGACGTTATAAGTTCTAACGCCCGGTTCTTAGAGGAAGACTATTAGATGAACCGCAAGCCCAAAGTGACGTAATACTTTGAATGAGAGAAAGGGATAAGGACTGGGAACCACCCGAACCGAGTAGCGGTACACCACTAACTGCACCTACTGTTATTACTGTTTATACACCGGAATGTCGTTGTAGTGGGAGGTTGCATGACAACCGGAGATGTTCATAAGGTTAGGAGAGTTCTCAGACCTGATATACATGAAATCGATCCCTGGATCTACATGAAGGCAGTACTAGATCTAAATGTGCCTTCTTGGAAAGCAATAAGGATTATTGCTAAGAGGCAAGATCATTTAGAGTACAAGCTTAGTTGATCAATTTATGGATTGAAACGAAGCTAGAGTTCGTGGAACTTGCGCATTGATGAGATAGTCCATTTGATGGATTCATCAAAAGGCATTGACGAATCGTGTGTATGGGAAACGTGATGGAAACAAAGTGGTGTTTCTCGGAGGTTTTATGTAGATAACATTTTATCATTGGTAACAATGTAAAGATGTTGTCAGACATAAAATGATGGTTGTCTAGATGAATCAATATGAAAGATATAGGAAGAAGTTGGACATGTTCTTGAGATCTAGGATCTCTAGAAAAGAACATTGTACTTCTCCTGGACATCTTACATATAAATGATTATGGTTCGTTTTAACATGCAAGATTCCGAGAAAGGTATGTTACCTTTCAGATACGGAATGCATCTATCTAAGGATATGTGTTTTGGAACACAAAAGGAGATAGAAGCAATGAAAGCGGTTTCCTACACTTCGAGTGTGGAAATCTTAATGAATGCGATGTTGAAAACGAGAACCTGATATCTGCTATGCGGCTAGTATAGTGGGAGGATATCAAGGTAATCCAGGAAAGGAACACTCGACTGCTGTAATGAACATTTTATGTACTTTCGAAGTACTGGAAATATGTTCTGGATTAAGGAGCAGACGAGCATTTCCTTTGGATTACATTCTCTTAGATTTCTAATCAAATGAGGACCGGTGTAAGTCGATATCAGGCTATGTGTTTCACTATTGAAGGAGAAGGAGTTTTAACATGGAAGAGTAATAAGCACGATGCTTTTCGGACTCTGCCATGGGTAACCAAATAGCGGCCTCAGAGGCAGCGGAAGTTTTGGTATAGCTCCGGGATAATCTCTGGGACTTAGATGTGATTCTTAATTTGCCAAAGGCTATGTAAATAGCGGTGCGATGGCAAATGGTAAGAAATCACAAGTCCATAAGTGTAAGATAACACATAGAGCAAGTACCACCTGATACGAATTATCGTCAGGGAAGACGACGCTGTAGTCACCAAGATAACTTCAGAGCGGCAACCTAGATTGCTCATTCACATGGTACTTCTTGGAAGTACAGTTTAAGCACGTGATGAGTATGGGAGTCAGGAGTTTGGAGGAAATGACTAGACCTTAGTACAAGTGGGAGATTGTTGGAGTTGTGTACTTAATGTCTAGATTTAAGTAACGGAAACTCCCGATCCATTGCCATTAATCTATTTAATTAAATAAACAATTATTTGCGTTTAATTATTTATAATTAAATATATGCAAATTATAGTCCTGGATTCTATACGTTGTAGTTAGTATGGTGTGTCGGGCCCACACAGAAGATCATACTATCGGTTACTCGTATTTAATCGAACAGTTGCTCACGACCTAGATGGACACGGACCAATCCATCGGTATAGTCGTTGTGTGAGAGAGAAAATAATTTGTCTTAATTATTTTATCACACTTGTACACTTGGTGTATTGAGCGGATCGCTTGAGACTTATCAATTAGGATTGCCTTTGATAATTGATTCAAGTCTCAGAGTATTTTATTCTTAATCCCCGATACTATTGCGGGGGTGTATATTTAATATAAGTGACTTTGATTTTCCAAAGAAATTGACCGATTTAATTATTGGGTCAATTACCGGTTAAGTTGGGTCACTATATTTTATATATGGCATGTCGTGAATACTTGACGGGAAAGTGTATCCCGTAAGGGTTGATAATATCCCCGAGATGAGTTCATAAGGAATTATTATGTAAACCCTGCAGGTGGATTTGTTCCGCATAATAATTAAGGTTGAATGGTACTAGTCTCGGATATAAGAGATGAATAAATTAATTAGCAATAAATTAATTTTATTCATGGATATTTATATCTTAAATACACGGAATAAATAATACTACCGGAGAAATATTATTTGATATAATATGGTTTAATATTGGGAGTGCAATTAATTTTATATAGTGGAAAATAGAATTAATTAATATTAATGGATTAATAGATTTGGGCTTGGGCTCAATTTAATCATTAATATTGGAAGCCCAATATTCCACCTCCTTAAGATCCCCTACGTAGCCTATAAAAGCACTACATGGTCTTCTCTATTCTCATAACTTGAAGATCACAATTCTAGAGATAGAAAGTAGAGAGGGAGATCCATGGAGTTCGGAAGATCGTCGCCCACACGACGTTCGAGCTAGTGCAAGGAATACGTGGGAAGATCTCAAGGTCATCAATTGAGTTCTTCGTTTTTCCGAACAACGAGAACGAGGTAAATCGTAAAACCCCCTTATGATTTAATCGTTTAATTATCGTAAAATTATCGTGAACCAAGATCCGAGGTTTGGGATCCTCACCGGGGTCGAGCCGAGCGGTGGCGATCAAGGATCGCCGGACCGCCGCGGCTGGAGCGACCCGGCGGCAAGGATCACGCGAACCATGTTCGCTGGAAGGGCAAGCGCCCGCCTGGGGACCAGGCGCCCGCCCGGTCCATGTCGCGCGCGGTCGCGCGACCACCAGGCGCTCGCCCCGTGCGCGCTCGCAGCGAGCTGCGAGTTTTCTCGCAGCGGACTCGCGTGCGATGCGAGTCCATGCACGGGGCTGTACGAGCCGAACCCCAGCGTATGTCCGGCGACGTGCGCATGCCCCGATCGAACAGCGGTGGCTCGGGCCGCTGCTAGGGTTTGATGAGGGCTGTCCGGGAGGGTTCGGCCATGCCCAGCGGGCTGCTACGAGCAGCCATAGGCGCCTGCCGTGTTCAGCCGCGAGCCCACGCGAGGGCTCGACCGAACAGCCGTGGGTTCACCCGCGGTTAGGGTTTGGTTGAGTCCGGCTTCGCGGTGGTTCGTGGCGGGATGTTCCGGCAACCGGGAGTCGATTGGAATTGTCGTTCCGCGATTTGACAACTCCGGATATTCGATCTCCGAAGGATTTCGGTCGGAATTAATTAGATAATTAATTTATTTAAATTTATTAATTCCGGGATATCGATTTCCAACAAGTTCTTCGCCCTATCTCTCAAGGCATACGGGACACACTTCAACCGGAGCTGATCATCTTCGAGTGCTCCGAGGGGGAAGGCATGCAAGGCTGTGTAGAATTCCCTGATGAAGTTGAGTGCATCCTCGTTGGTGGTTCCGGAGAACTGAGGAAGCTGAGCAAGATGGTGTGCCTTGAGGTCGTATCTCCGGGCGGCATCACTTAGGACGATGCATGAGCTAGCTCCGTCGATTTGCGGAAGCGTCATATCTCCAAAGAGGGGTGGTGGGGCACGGTAGTTGTTGTTGCGGTTGTTGTTGTTGTTGTTGTTGTTGTTTTTGTTGTTCTTGTTGTTTTTGTTGTTGTTGTCCACATTGTTAATATCGCGTTCGTCCATTTCTGCTAGGTCACCTTCAGGTTCGATTCCGGTAATGGTGGATTCTG
Source organism: Euphrasia confusa (assembly GCA_954870475.1). Taxonomy (NCBI): domain Eukaryota; kingdom Viridiplantae; phylum Streptophyta; class Magnoliopsida; order Lamiales; family Orobanchaceae; genus Euphrasia; species Euphrasia confusa. Next base: position 38,193,930 of record OX940951.1, on the reverse strand, counting down.
ATGAACTGTCTGACGAGTTACCGTCGTCCACTGAGATGTACCGGCTGATGCTCTTACGTCGGTTAATATTCTCGATCACTGGTGCAAATTCGGTAGCTCGACTACATTTACCTACCATGCACCAACAAAACCAAGAAAAGAATCAAACGCACCTGAACAACGAGAATAAATAAAAAGAAAAATAAAAAGGAAATTGTTGCAAACACCTAAACACTAATACTAGTGCCTAAAGTGCTCCCCGGCAACGGCGCCAAATTGATAAGTCGTTTTTATAGCGGCGAAATCAATTAAAAATAACCGAACTAGTTGTCGAAACAACTCGCCCGAGTCGGTCTCGAGGAACACTACTATCGGCGCGTATACGTGTTTATTTGTTTGCAACGAAGGAACGAAAGTGAAATAGCATAATGCATTGGTTGATTTTGGTTTTGATTATGAACTAAATTTTATCTAAGAATTGAAAGGACAAAAAAACGAGAACGATCTATCTATGGTGAACTAGGGTTTCGAAATTCATAATTTTAATCGATGAACAATTGAATTTTAGAACACAGGAATTCATGAACAAATTGGAAAAGTAAAAATGAAAGCAATTAATCGAAAACGAAATTGAAAGACGAAGCAATAGAAATAAAAGAAAGTCTTACTAGATTAATTCTCAAATCCAAAAGTAAACACCCGTCGGTAGCTAATCCGACTTTTGCCAAGATCCGAGAATTCAAACAATTCAAACTACGATCGATAAACCTAGATGAAAGCGAGTCCCAAGTCTTCTCTCTAATCCCAGAAAAATAAAGTAAAAAGTGCGTAACCCCCAAACCTAGGTTCGAAAAAACATAAATAGTCTCAGAAGTCGTCGGTCAAAGCACGAGTCAATTGCTGGAAAGGACCCCAAGCGACCGCCTGAGACTCAGGCGATCGCCTGAGCAAGGTCGCGAGCGACCGCTCAGAGAGTAGGCGATCGCCTGCACAATTCTTCTTCCACCTGTTCCTGGAGTGCAGGCGATCGCTAGGGGAGCAGCCGGTCGCCTGGTGGTCTTCGCGGGCGATCGCCGAGGGCATAATCGGGCGCCTGGTGACAGCTGGGCCGCATGCTTCTCGACTCCACTCGAACGAGCTCGATTCTTCGATCTTTTCCACATAATCACTCCCGAGGACCTGCAAACTCAACAAAACATCAAACATACCACAACCACGAGGAATACGTAAAGAAACGACTCAAAACATAACAACTCACGCCCAAAAGAACAAAGAAAAACGACACAAATAAGAATACGTCAATCACATCTAAAATCCCATCAGATATGGCAAGCCACGATAGTGTGGACGTTTACCTACCCAAATGATTTAGCAATTAGATTTGCTTCGGTCGTACATCATCATTAGCGTTACTTCGATGGGAAGAATACTAAGAAGCGTACCTAAGTGTAAATCATTACTCAATATCTAAGAAGATTGTTCGGGATACGCATATTCACCGCAAGCCACGATAGTGTGGACGTTTACGTTAACATACACTCCTTTACTACCTTCTATAACTGTCTACATCAGTTAATCCAAAATCCCATTCAGTGCAGCAAGCCACGATAGTGTGGACGTTTACTACACCAAAAGATTTTTATAAGTGACTCCCAATTACTTGATCCATTCGATTTTTGTAAATCAGGACGCAGAGAATTATAAGTGAAACTCGAAGTTTTTTACCAGTGATTCACCATGCGAACAACCCTATCTCTCATAAAATGAGGGAGCCGAGCAGACAATCGATCCATTTCAAGAAATGGTACGAAGGTCTCTAATTTGTGTCATCCACATGACCAAGTGGCTTTGGCTCCATTCCACTCCCCGGGGTGAGAATGAGCCGACTTGAAATCAGTTTCAGAAAGACAAATTAGGCATTGTTTGATAAACTCAATCAATGTTTCTCGTAAAAGGAATTACAAGAATTCTCCTCCAATGACTCATCTATACGAACTTCGAAAGCTCATAAAAGTCACCAAGAGAATAGTAATGGAGACCATGGCATTGTTTCCAATCCCTCTCCCACTTAGCTTTTTATAACAAAGGGATACGCTATCTAATGCATAATTAAATACACATAAGCATGCATACATGAAATAAAGCACATACTATTATCACATAATCAAAATAATACTAAAATATTATTTTCCGACTATTATGGCTTTATCGCATCTCCGTACGCATCTTCTAGTCTTCAGTCTTCGTTCTTGAATGCTCCATGTGACGGGAATATTAATTCCAATATTTAAATCTATTTATTTTCAATTAATCCAAAAGTTATTTAATTCGAAAATTAAGTCAATCGAATATATCAAAAATAAACTTAAATATTTTTAATATTTTCATTATTTTTATTTTCCTTTTTTACTGAATTAAATCTCTAGAATCCTATCCAAGACCCACTTGGAATATTCTAGAAGATTTCCATAATGGAATAAGCAAATAAAATAAATTAGGACTTCTAATCCTTCCAAATTAATTCCTTTCCTTTTCTATTAAAAACTCCATAAAGGAATAATTAAATAAGGAAAAATTAATTAAGGATTATTAAAACTTTCAAAATTAATTATTTTCTTAATCCATAAAAAATTTCATAAAGGATTAATTAAATAGGAAAAATAAATTAATTCTAAATTTATTATTTTTCCTATTTCATGAAAATTCCCAAGAATAGGAATAATCAATGAGGAAAAATAAATTTATTCTAAATTTATTTTTTTCCTATTCCATGAGAATTTCCAAAAATAGGAATACTCAAAATAGGAAAACCGAATAATTTAGGAAAGTTCGATCTTGGCGGGAGAGCACGGGTTGGGAGTCCCCGCGCCCCACCACCATCGACCGCTAGCCGAGGAGGAGCACCAACGCCGGTGACACCGCGGCCGAGAGGCGCGATGTGCCCTCCCCATGCGATCGATCGATCCATGGGATCGGCCATGGGGATGGTCGGTCCGAGTCCTCCCAATCTTTCGTCTCCTCCGTCACACGTCTTTTTCTCCGGCAGTCGTTTCGGCATTGATCCAACGTAAATAAATTACAAACTTAATTTACGATTATCCGGTATCGATTCTTTACATGAAATCGACCCTATACATTTTCCGGAAAAAGTAGAACGTAATAATAAACCTAAATTCGGTCAACCCCTGAATTTTTACTATTACAAGCATTCACCACACATAAAATGAATCTCGACATGTCCGAGAGTTTAATCAAAACATATTATGACAATAATTAACGGAAAAATTACATCTAGCCATAATAGTCGGAAACCCTGCAAGGTAGAACAACTTATCGCATATACTTATGAACTAGAACCACGCTCTGATACCAATTGTTGGAAATCGATATCCCGGAGTCGGCGGAATTGCGGAATCACGACTCCGACCGAAATCCCTTCGCTGGAAACCACCGCGAACCACCTTACGAGCCGGAGCCCGGCCGAGAACACCCGCCGCGGGATGAACCCGCGGCTGCCCTAGCCGAGCCCCCGCGAGGGGCTCGCGATCACGCACGGTGATCGCCGGGGATGCGCATCGCATCCCCCGGGGCTGCTCATAGCAGCCCCCGGCGGTGAGTCCGGCGACTCACCGCCACCGTCGGAGGAGGGGGCTGCTCGCCACGCGAGCAGCGGCGGCACCAGCCCGCCACCCCACGCGATCGAGCACGCGCTCGATCGCACCCCCGGCGTCCAGCCGGGGTCCTTCGTGCGCTGCCGGCGATCGAGCCCTAGGGCTTCGATCGCCACCCTCGGCGTCAAGCCGAGGGTTCTCCCGCGTCGCACCCGGCGGTCAAACCCTAGGGTTTCGACCGCCCACCCTCGGCGTCCAGCCGAGGGTTCTCTTGTGTGTGCGATCCCGGCGGGGCTCGCATGACCGCCCGCGGTCCAGTGATCTCGGATCACCACCGCGCGGTCAAACCCCGTCCCCGGGTTCGTCCCTCGGATCTTCGTTCATGCGTATATCCGAATTAATAATTAAAATCATCGAGGGGTTCGTGATTTTACCTTTGTTCTCGTTGTACGGAGAAACGAGATCTATGAAGACCTTGAGACCTTCCCACGTATTCCTTGCACTTCGTTCGAACGTAGTGTGGGCGACGATCCTCCGAACTCCTATGGATCTTCTTCTCTACTTTCTCTCTCTAGAATTGTGATCTTCAAGTTATGAGAATAGAGAAGACCATGTAGTGCTTTTATAGGCTACGTAGGGGATCTTAAGGAGGTGGAATATTGGGCTTCCAATATTAATGATTAAATTGAGCCCAAGCCCAAATCTATTAATCCCATTAATATTAATTAATTTATTTTCCACCTGCAGAGTTTACATAATAATTCCTTATGAACTCATCTCGGGGATATTATCAACCCTTCCGGGATACACTTTCCCGTCAAGTATTCACGGCATGTCATATATAAAATATAGTGACCCAACTTTACCGGTAATTGTCCCAATAATTAAACCGGACAATTCCTTTGGAAAATCAAAGCCACTTATACTAAATATACACACCCGCAATAGTATCGGGGATTAAGAATAAAATACTCTGAGACTTGAATCAATTATCACAGGCAATCCTAATTGATAAATCTCAAGCGATCCGCCCAATACACCAAGTGTACAAGTATGATAAAATAATCAAGACCGATTATTTTCTTCCTCATACAACGACTATACCGATGGCTTGGTCCGTGTCCATCTAGGTCGTGAGCAACTGTTCGATTAAATATGAGTAACCGATAGTATGATCTTCCGTGTGACGGCGCACACCATACTAACTACAACGTATATAATCTAGGACTATATTTGCATATATTTAATTATAAATATTTAAACGCAAATAATTTTTTATTTAATTAAATAAATTAATGGCAATGGATCGGGAGTTCATATCACTTAAATCTAGACATTAAGTATACAACTCCAACAATTTAGGCCCAAGCCCATGTCTAGAAACCCTAATCTATGTACTATAAATAGTCGAGTTTCCTCATTTGTAAAGGATAAGCACAGTTCCCCAGAAATATACCAGGAATTTTACACTAAAAAGCTTTTGAATTTTTTCCTTATTTGTTCTCTCAATCCTCAAAATATCAATACGTTCGCGGGAGAATTCCTATTAAGATTTTCTGCCCGTAAACACCATTATCGACAAAACTAACACAATTAGGGTTCCTATAGGTCGGGTCATGTCATTGTTAGGGCACTTATCATATGTTGTCATATTCAAGTAATTACAAATATATATATATATATATTATCGGAGAATCCGTGCAAACAATACAGCGAATTTAAACTCAATTGTATGATGAGACATATCATTCGAAAATTCGTTATATTAACTCGATTGTATGATGGGACAAGGTTTATTAGGCTTGTCAATTTAGACACGACCCGATAACACGACTCGAAACCCGCACGAAATAAAGCGAGTAGAACCCGCACGATTATAAAACGAATCAACGGCGGGTCAACCCGCCATGACCCATTAATTAAACGGGTTAACCGCGGGTCGGCCTGCGAACTCGAAATTAACCCGCTTAACCAATTTATTAAATTTATTTTAATTTTTTATATTACAAAAATATATTATCTAATAAATAAATAAAAATAAAAATATTATATTACTGGTTTAGAATAATTGATTAATTGTCTATCTTTTACAATTAGAGTTATCATGACACTCACTATCTCTTTAAAATTTTGTCTCTTTATGCGATTAGTGATGTGTAATTAAATTTTATTTAATTGAGTAACTATTCATCAAATGAGTTGTCATTCATCAAATGAAAGTTTGTGCCATTAGAATGATCACACTTCATTTGTAATAGTATGATCATTCTAATGGGACATAAATAATATATAAAACGACATAAAGTTGTATGATGGTTCATAATATACATATCAGTATTTTTAGTTAATTAAATTATCTTATTGTATTATTATTTATAAAAAATATATAAAATTTAATTTTAATTATTTAAATAATTTATTTTTTTCTTTATTTAACTTTTAAATTGATTTATTAATATTTTATTTTTATATTATTCAACATGAAAGAATTTATTTATTAATTAAATGAGTTGAATGGGTTGAAAAAGGGTAACCCGTTTAAAAATAGGTTGGGTTTATGTCTAATTTTTCGATACGATTATTAAATGAGTTGAGTTTGGATTTATGTCTTGTGACCCGCGAATAGTCTTGACACGACTCGAAACCAATCCGACACATTGACATCCCTAAGGTTTAAGAAATGTCACCATTATCTACAAAACTAACACAATTAGGGTTCTTCCCGGAATTCTAACTTCTATATAGGCGACTCGAAACCAATCCGACACATTGACATCCCTAAGGTTTAATAAATGTCACCATTATCTACAAAACTAACACAATTAGGGTTCTTCCGGAAGGGGCGGAGGCATTTAAAGGCCAAAGCATAAGAGTATACAAGTTCTGAAGCCTCGTCCATAAAAATGTAAGTTAAGTAGGTGACGAGCGACGAAAGCCGAGATCACCAAAATAATATTTGTATTTAGCCAGTACCCCTTTAACTACAAAACGTAGATAATGGTAAGTACGTGGGGTCGGTCCCACAAGGAGGCAATTACAGTAGGTGATCTCGGCTTTACCCAAGGGGTTGTCACAAAAAGTTTTGAGTTTGGGTGTTGTGGGCACAGCGGTTTTGCAATCGTTTCAAACACTCAGATCTAACTACAACTAACCAAACTATCATGCAAATAAATAAAAACAAAAGTAAAGCAAGCAAACACTCAGATCTAGCAGAATACTAAAAGGTAAAACTTAAATCAATTAATAAACAAGGCATCCGGGCAGACAACTTCACTCAGGATCATTAGGGCAAACTACCGTTCATCGGCACTAAGGATTTTTACCAGCGGTTTGTCAGCAGTTATAGGGTGCAAAAACAAAAGTGGTCCTATTGCGTCACGCCCAGCAATTGCCCCACCCCTCATCTATCCTTACTGTATAAAGAAAAGGCTTGGTTAACACTTAGCCTAATCCCCCTGGATCTGAACAATTCGATAACCTATGCGACCAAACATGGATCTAGTTTGCCCAAACCCGCATTACCCTCTAGACAGACCCGCTCGGCCAATAGCATGCTCGAAACATACGACCGCATCTCCTGCAAGTTCTAGTGCTATGCCCGCAACAATACTACAAGGTACATCTATGCGGTTTGCCAATCACCAGTATCCCAGTTTGTAAAGGTTCACTAGTGGTCGTCCTAGTTTACCCAAACTCCCCAGAAATAAACCTCAAACAACTTTGCCTCGGGAACAAACACCCAACCGGTTAGTTCAGCCCCATCAACCTCGCGGCCTAACTAAACCCTAAATCACCATCGATCCGTCCTTGCCCAGATGCACAATAAATTTAGCTACTCATACAGAAATTAAGAGACGAAATAAATAAGGGAAAGTAAACTATATTAATCATAGCTTCAAATCGATAAACGTTTTTGAAGGAAATCAAAATACGGAATTAAAGAAAATTAAAAACGGAAAGCATGAAATTGTTTCTCGACCCGAAGGTCGGTTCTCAAAACAAACAAAGAGACTCGGACGAACAGCTCCGATCTCTTTCCGGCGACTTCGGCGGCGACGGCGGCTTCGGGACCGGCGGCTCTTCCGACTTCTCGGTGCGTAACGTGTGTCTTCTTTGCTGCCCGTCGCGTCCCTCTTTAAAGACTTCGAATTTGAATTTTTGAATTCCCGGTTGTTGCTCGCCCCTTAGGAATAGGCGTCCTTGGTCAATGGGCTGGGGGATAAGTCAGATCCCCCGAATCCAGGGATTCTGGTGTGCTGCCAGCTTGCCCGCAGCGAATCTCCTGTCAACAACCGCTCTCTGCCCAAATCGAAATCTGCAGGTAATTCTTCTCCTCCACAGGTGGTCGGACCAGGCACGGTACTTTGTAGGAATTCTGGGTCTTCTGCTTCATGACCTTACCCATTTGCCCGATGTGGTCAAACTGTTGCTTGTCACTACCGCTCCAGAATCTGATTTGCCCAAAGAAGGGGATTTCCTTGCCTCTTTTGCCCAGTGCGCCACCTGTTACCTGCATCACCACACACTCTGCCCAAACACCTAATTGTGCCCTCCCAGACACGTTAACGACTCAAACTGACTCAATAAAGGGTGTAAAAGTGCTCTAAGATGAGCAAATAAAATGGCTCATCAGAACCGCACACACTTGGATACGCTTGTCCCCAAGCGTGGGCTCTGATTTGCCTGACTCAAGACCAAAGTGAAAATAGAAATGAAAGAAATAGGAAGAAATAAAGCAAAGGACTTTAGCATGATCAGTAAAGGGCATAGTACATACAGATAACACAAAATTCAAGTAAAGATAAAAATAAGTCAAGAGTCTGTTCTAGGTCTTTGGGTTCACTCCCTCACAGTGTTTCTCTCTTTTCAGTGTTTGGGTTCAATGACACTCATTTTCTGCTGTGACTCCACTTTGCCTAAATTTGCCTTATTGCTAATCAGAGTTTGTTTTAACTAAGCAGGGGGGTTATCAAAGGGACTTTTATTGGGTTGTAGTGTTGGGCTCATAAGGGTAGATTTTTCTGGGAGTAGGCTCTATTTGGGCAGAGGGCTTTTTTTTTATGTTAGCCTTTTCTCTGCCACTTTGCACCTTTTCTTACGGGCCTTAGCACAACAACTTTTTTATTCATCTTTTTCTCTTTTTTTTTTCTTTTCTGATTTTTTTTTTTTTTTTTTTCTGAACACTATGCCCTAACTCCCTTTCTCTCTCTGGCTGCCTATGTAATGTGGGCATAATACCAGATGGGTTCACAAAGAATATTCAATAAAGCTCAAAGGGGCTAGCAAGGGATAATGTTATTTATTCTGGGGAAATAAAACAAAGAAATGCCCTAATCATGTAACAACCCTACTCAGTCAAACTACTCAATTCAGCAAACAGGCAAAGACAAGCATTGTAAAGATCACAGCAGACTCTCAAAGAAAGAAATCATTTATCGATGTAGGCTCAATTCTCACAGTTTGCCTAGAACAGTTCCATCATCCCTATTTCATGCATCTTAACTATAAAGTTTGAGTTACTGTATGTATGTTTGCCCAAAGTGACACATAATCATGCTGACTCGATTAGAAACAGGGGTTTGCCCTTTCCCTTTCCCCCCTCACACACTTTGCCTGGGCAAAGTATGCAAAAGTAATAAGATCAGTAGGGGCTAACCACGACCAGACTATGACTCAAAAAGTTGGCGCACCTGCCCCCTCACACACTTTGCCTGGGCAAAGTGTGTCAGCAGGGAGATCAACCTAGTCTCCCCCGAACCAGAGTGACTCGGGGGTGACCTTAACAAAAAACAGAAAAATAAAAGAAATAAATAAAAAAACTAACAACTACTAAAAACAAGGGAGGGTACAAATTAGGAGGTGGAAGCAGGTGTGTACCTGAATCCATTGTGGTCAAAGTATGCGATCATCATCGCCTTTACTTCCTCGAACACCTTCTCGATCTTATCCAAACGCGCCTCGATCGCGCCTTGCCTCTCTGCAACTTCTTCTTTGGCCTTAGCCTCAGCAACCGAATCCTTCACCTCTACCTTCACTGGTTTCTCTTCCAAAAACTTCACACCGCCGTCACTCAATGGCACAATGTCCTGCATGCGCTTGAAGCACTGGATGTCAAACTTGCCCTCCACCATCATCTCCAGCTCTTTGCCCTTCTTGATCAGGTTCATCTTGGCCGCGTACACCATCGGAAAATGGGCCAATGATAGGCGCTGTAGGGGGTGAGTTTGCAGCCACTTCATTTGGGCACAGAGGCAGGCACTGAAATGCAGCCTGATCTTCTGATGCATGCACCACAGTATGCCCAGTTCCAGATGGGAAACAGCACTACTGGTGTCCGTCTTGCCAAAGAAGTTGATGGCCAGGATCCTGTGGCAAACCCTGAGTGCATGGCTCTTCAACTGGATTGACTTGGTGCTTTGCCCCACGAACTCGCCTCCTTTGCCCAACTGCTTCCAGATCTTCTGCAGCTCCTTCTTTGTGTACTCTGGCAAAGCCCTCAGTGACTCCTGGTAGGCCTTTGACTTCAGATCTGCAATACCTGCCATATCCAAACATAAATCCAATTCGTTACCACCAATAGACACAGCCCGATCAAACAACTCAAACTGAATCCCTATAACTCCCTCATCCTTGGTCTCTTTGATACCCAGAGACCCAAAGAATTCTCTCACGATGCCTTCGTTGATTTGCCCAGACCACTCAAGAAACGGCTCCCACCATATGGCCTTGAAATACCCTCGAACCTCCTTCTCCACACCCATCAGTTTGAGCGATTCGAAGCACACCGTTTTCGGGGCCGCGATTTCGCGCGCCGTGGTGTCAACCGCCTTTCTCTTCTTGGTGGATGCGCGGGTCCTGCTTTTGGGGGCTGGGCTTTTTATCACCTCCTCTTCTTCTTCCTCTTCCACCGGAGTTTTACCGGCGGCCGTCGAGTCTTCCTTTTCCTTGTCGTCGTAGGTGGATCCGGCAGTGGGGGTGGGGGTGACCTTCTTCTTGCCTTTGCCCGACGACTTCTTCTGCTTCTTTTTCGGGGGACTGTCAATGGCGGCTTTGCCCTCCTCCTTTTGAGCGGCGGTGGCTAGGGTTTCCAGATCTTCTTTCTCGCCGGTGGTTTTGGATTCGTCAATCTCTCTGGCCAAGTCGTCAATAGGGGTGTTGTCAGTCTCCGTCGTGGCGGGGCTCGGCGGAATGGTGGCCAGCGGGACGGCGTGAATGGCTTCTTCGGCGGCGGGGGATTTGGGCTTTGCCGGACTCGATCTTTTCGGAGACACCATCTTCTTCAACTTTGATGCGGCGGTTCCAATGGTTAGATCAATTAGGGTTCCAGTGGGAATTTTTCTGAGTTTGTTTTTCGCTCTAGTAGATACCATATGGAGAGAGAGAGTATATAATGTTGATTTTGAATTTTGAAAAAGGCTGAAAAAATGGGGGTGGCAGTTATCGATAATCGTGGGGGAGTTATGATAAGGGTGGAACTGCAGAGTCCCTGATGGGACGGGCTCCAGCCCCTTGAAAATTGCAACTGCCCCACTTGCATCCCTATTTTCCCAAAGGCTCAGTCTGCCCAAAGTTCTCCTGCAAAATCAAAAACAAACAGTACCTTTTCTCACGGCATAGTCAAAGTCCTTTGTTGCTAGTAGTTTATTCCTAATCTAAAAAAAAATGAAATAACAAAATTATACAAACATACCAGGTTGCCTCCTGGTCAGCGCCCTATTTATAGTCCCGGGCAGGACCCAACTGCTTCATTCGTTTACTCGATCAGGGCAAGCTGCCCTTCCAGATTCTCTTGCCCAAAGTAGGGCTTTACTCTATGGCCATTCACCTTGAAAATGTAGTCATCATCCTTTTTGCTTTTCAACTCCACAGATCCATTTGGGCTGACATGGTGAACAAAATAGGGTCCGTCCCACTTAGAGGACAGTTTGCCCGAACGGAATTGATTTCTGGTTTGGTACAGTAAGACTAACTGTCCAGCCTCAATTTTTTTCCTCTTGATCAGTTTGTCATGAGCCCTCTTGGTCCGCTCTTTGTAGTGGGCGGCATGGTCATACGCCTCAATGCGAAGCTGCTCTAATTCGACCAAGTCAAGTTTACGCTCTTTTCCAGCCAGATCCCAATCAAAGTTGACTTTATTCACCGCCCAGTGTGCCTTGTGCTCTATCTCTACGGGCAAATGGCAAGCTTTCCCAAATATCATTCGGTAAGGGGAGATACCAAATGGAGTCTTGAATGCAGTGCGGTATGCCCACAGTGCATCATCCAGTTTGCCTGCCCAATCCTTCCCTTCTGGCCTAACTGTCTTCCTCAGAATAGCTTTAATAATCCTGTTGGAGAGCTCTGCTTGGCCGTTTGCCTGGGGGTGATAGGCACAAGTGATTCGATGAGTCACTCCATATTTTCGCAACATCCTCTCAATTACAGCGTTGCAAAAGTGGGTCCCCTGGTCGCTTATTAGTGCTCTGGGCACACCGAACCGAGTGAAAATATTTCCTTTGAGGAATTCAGCCACAATGCGCGAATCGTTGGTGGGGGTCGCCTTTGCCTCGACCCATTTTGAGACATAATCAACTGCTAGGAGTATATATTCCTTACCTTGTGAATTTGGAAATGGCCCCATGAAGTCTATGCCCCAGACATCGAAGATCTCTACTGGCAGTATGGGCACAGAGGGCATTTCATTGCGCTTGGTCAAATTGCCTTCCTTCTGGCACTCATCACATCTCTTGCATAGCTCATAGCAGTCTCGAACCAAAGTGTTCCAGTAGAATCCGCAATCCAGTATCTTCCTTGTTGTACGCCTAGGCCCAAAGTGGCCTCCACAGGGTTGTTTGTGGCAGTGATCCACTATGCCCTGCTGCTTGGACTCGGGAATGCATCTTCTAAGGACTTGGTCTTCACATCTTTTCCACAAATAGGGTTCATCCCAGACATAGCTCCTTGCCTCACGCTTCATTTTGTTTTTCTCGTAGTAGGTCATGCCGTCCCTGAAAATTCCAGTAACCATGAAATTCACAAGGTCAGCGAACCATGGCTCTTCGCCCAAAGTGGTTATGGAATACAGATGCTCATCAGGGAACGTCTCGGTGATAGGCATATCCTCTTCTTTCTGGAGAATTCTACTTAGATGATCTGCAACGAGGTTCTGATTGCCAGACTTGTCTCGAATTTCAATGTCAAACTCCTGAAGTAACAGGATCCATCGAATAAGCCTTGGTTTAGTCTCCTTCTTTGCCATGAGGTACTTCAGTGCAGCGTGGTCTGTATACACTATGGTCTTACTGCCCAACAGATAAGACCTAAACTTCTCAAAGGCAAAGACAATTGCCAAAAGCTCCTTCTCAGTCGTGGCATAGTTACTTTGGGCAGCATTAAGGGTTTTCGAAGCATAGTAAATCACATGCCTTTCTTTCCCTTTCATTTGCCCTAACACAGCTCCTACTGCATATCCACTTGCATCACACATCAGCTCGAATGGCATGCCCCATTCTGGTGGTTGAATAATAGGTGCTGTGACCAATCTCTCCTTCAAGTGATTGAAGGCAGCCTTGCAGTCCTCATCAAAGTCCCACTCTACATCATTCTGAAGCAGTCTGGTCAAAGGGCGAGCAATTTGGGCAAAGTCCTTCACAAAACGTCTGTAGAAGCCAGCATGCCCTAAGAACCCCCTGACTTGCTTCACATTCCGCGGGTATGGCAGCTTGGAGATGACTTCAATATTGGCTTTATCCACCTCTATGCCCTTAGATGAAATAACATGCCCAAGGACAATTCCCTCTTCGACCATGAAATGGCATTTTTCGTAGTTCAGAACAAGGCTCTTCTCCACACACCTTTTGAGCACCATCTCTAAGTGTTCCAGGCAGGAGTCAAAGGAGTTGCCATACACGGTGAAATCGTCCATGAACACTTCAATTCCATTTTCGAGCAGGTCAGCGAAGATACTCATCATGCACCTTTGAAAAGTTCCTGGTGCATTGCAGAGGCCAAAGGGCATTCTCCTGTAGGCAAAGGTGCCAAAAGGACAGGTGAAGGTGGTTTTGTCCTGATCCTCTTGAGCAACCCATATCTGCATATACCCTGAGTAGCCATCCAGAAAGCAAAAGTGCTTCTTCCCAGCCAATCTTTCCAACATTTCATCAATGAAAGGCAAAGGGAAGTGATCCTTGCGGGTTACCTTGTTCAGTTTGCGGTAGTCAATGCAAACTCTCCACCAAGTTTGTAGTCGTGTGGCAATCTGCTCATTTCTTTCGTTCTCTATGACTTGAACTTCAGACTTCTTTGGCACCACATGCACTGGGCTAACCCACTTGCTATCTGACACTTGGTAGATTATGCCCACACTGAGAAGCTTCTTGATCTCTTTGAACACAACTTCCTTCATTGCTGGATTGAGCTTCCTTTGAGGATCACGTACGGGCACAGAGTCATCTTCCAGAAGAATGTGGTGTTGGCAGATGCTTGGACTTATCCCTCTGATGTCAGCCAAAGTCCACCCTATGGCCTGTTTGTACTGCCCCAGCACATACCTCAACTTTGCCTCCTCTGCCTCTTGCAAGTAGGCACTTATGATGACAGGCAAAGTGTCATTATCTCCCAGATATAGGTACTTCAGGTGCTTGGGCAGCTTTTTCAATTCCAGCATTGGTGGCTTTTCAAGGGAAGGTACCATGATCATTTCTTCAATCTCTATCGGTTTGCCCGGACTGCCTTTGAAACTTTCCAGAGAATCTAACTGCTCAATTGCCTCTTGCAATTCTTCCGGTTCGTCCTCCATGTCAAACTCTGTAAGCCCTTGTTGAATGGCTATCTCAGTATGATCATACTTGCCACATTGGAGCGCCTTTGCCTCAACTGCCTTCTCAATTTGGTCAATGTAGTGGATCTCCTCGGTGTCAGCTGGGTGCTTCATGGATTTGTAGAGGTCAAAGGTGACCGTCTCTCCCTCGAATTTGCACGTCAGCCTACCGGTTTCGCAGTCGATGTGGGTCCTTGCTGTTTTCAAGAACGGTCTGCCCAATATCATCACTGGGGCTTTACTTGATCTGCCCATATCGAGCACATAGAAATCAGCAGGGAATATCAACTCTTCCACTTTGACCAGGACATCTTCTAGTATGCCCTCAGGATAAACGTTCGATCTATCAGCCAGTTGGATCACAACTCGAGTGGGCTTCAGTTGTCCTATTTCCAAGTCTTCGTACATCGTTTTGGGCATAACGTTGATTGATGCTCCAAGATCGAGCATTGCCTTCTCTATCTTCATATGCCCTATGATGCACGGAATGTAGAACATGCCTGGGTCTCCACACTTTGTAGGTCCAGTCTTTTTAATCACGGCAGAGACATTCTCCCCCACCTCAAACTTCGCATCGTCCTGATATTTCACCTTCTTTGTGCAAAGCTCCTTCAAGAACTTAGCACATCTGGGCATAGCGTTCAGTATGGTTAGAAGGGGCATATTGATTTCCACCTTCTTAAACATCTTGAACATCTCTTGAGTTTCTTCCCTCTCACGGTTTTTATTCAATCTGCCCGGGAAGGGTGGCCTGATTTTCGGTGGTGGGGATTTGTCCCTCTTTGCCTTGACTATCACCTCTTCTTGCTCAACATCTGTCCCAGGGTCTTCCTCAATGACTGAGGGATCATCTAACACAGGCTCTTTGCCCTTTACTGCAGAATTTTCCACTATAGTAAGTGGTTTGCCACTTCTGAGCTGGACGGCATTAACATGGGCATTGTTTACTTCGACTTTCGGGGGCAAAGTACCTCCTTTCTGTTCTAGCTTTGCCACCACTTGAGTGAGATGTGAGACTTGGGCTCCTAGATTTTGGAACTGCCCTCTGGTCTCTTGTTTGAATTTCTCATTCTCTTGGTGGGCTTTGGCATTCTCTTGCTGGAACTTGATGTTCTCTTTGACCAAAGTTTCCATCATTTCAGACAGGGTAGGCCCTTTGGTCTGAGCGGGCTGGTGGTACATCCCGGGGCCTTGCTGTTAGCACTGCCCCTGTTGGTTGTAGCGCTGGAAATTTTGGTTTCCATTATACCCTTCATTGTAGTTGTTATTCCCATACCTATTATCATAGTATGGTTTCCCCCTTCCTTGCCCGTTACCGTTGCTCTGCCCCATTGCTTTGACCTCCTCGTCATACAGTGAGGGGCACTCATCAGTGGCATGCTCTGTGCCCTGACAGATCTGGCAAGCTTTCACACCTCTCTTTGGCCCGGTGGCCATAGAGTTCATAAATTTCTCCATTGCGCTGCACAGTTTGTCGATTTTTAAATCTGCAGCGGTGGTTGTCCCCAAGTTGGTCCTGGGCAACTCACTTCCATCATCCCTGAACTCCTCTGCCATTTCCTTGAAAAGTTTAAATGCCTCCTCAGCACTTTTATTAAGGATAGACCCTCCACTGGCAGCGTGCAGGAGGGTTCTCTCGTGCATCCTTAGCCCAGACACAAAGTACTGGATCAAATCATGGTCAGGGATCTGGTGCTGAGGACACTTTGCCAACATCTGTTTAAACCGTGCCCAATATGCTGGAAACTCTTCACCTGCCCCCATCTTAATGCTACTGATGTTTCTTCGCATGTGTTGGATTCGGGCGGCAGGGAAGTACTTTTCCAAGAACTTCTGTTGGAGCTGTGCCCAAGTAGTGATTTGTCCTTCGGGCAGAGTGTAGAGCCACTCTCGTGCTCCATCCCCAAGTGAGAAGGGAAAATCCAGCAGTCGGATGTATTCACTCAAAGGGGGCCCTCCCCTTATAGTTCCGCAGGCAAACTCGAAGTCTTGAAGATGCCTCTGTGGGTCTTCCATGGGCATATCGCTGAACTTAGGAAGTATTTGGATGAAGTTATGTTTCATCTCCCAGTTCTCGTTGATTGTGGGCAAAGTGATGCCTGATGGTCGGAGGTTCAGATTGGCAGGGAACATCATTTCCCTGAGGGTTGGGTTTGCCATGACGGCTGGTTCCGGTGAAGGTCTTGGTGGGGTAATTGGGTCACCTCTCCTTGCCCTTCGCGGATTTTCTGCCCTTGGTGTATGGGCAGCTTCTTGGGCGGCACGTGCTAACGCTTTGGCTAGCCTTGTTTCTTTCCGGATTCGCTTTGCGGTCTTTTCGATCTCTGGATCGTACCAAGTTACTATCTCTTTGCCAGCAACAGAATCCTGCATAAACAAAACAAGTCAAACTGTTAGCACAGACGACTTACTGTTGGAAATTTGCCTCCCCGGCAACGGCGCCAATTTTTGACGAGCGACGAAAGCTTGTCGTGGAGCAAACGCGCTGCCAAAATAATATTTGTATTTAGCCAGTACCCCTTTAACTACAAAACGTAGATAATGGTAAGTACGTGGGGTCGGTCCCACAAGGAGGCAATTACAGTAGGTGATCTCGGCTTTACCCAAGGGGTTGTCACAAAAAGTTTTGAGTTTGGGTGCTGTGGGCACAGCGGTTTTGCAATCGTTTCAAACACTCAGATCTAACTACAACTAACCAAACTATCATGCAAATAAATAAAAACAAAAGTAAAGCAAGCAAACACTCAGATCTAGCAGAATACTAAAAGGTAAAACTTAAATCAATTAATAAACAAGGCATCCGGGCAGACAACTTCACTAAGGATCATTAGGGCAAACTACCGTTCATCGGCACTAAGGATTTTTACCAGCGGTTTGTCAGCAGTTATAGGGTGCAAAAACAAAAGTGGTCCTATTGCGTCACGCCCAGCAATTGCCCCACCCCTCATCTATCCTTACTGTATAAAGAAAAGGCTTGGTTAACACTTAGCCTAATCCCCCTGGATCTGAACAATTCGATAACCTATGCGACCAAACATGGATCTAGTTTGCCCAAACCCGCATTACCCTCTAGACAGACCCGCTCGGCCAATAGCATGCTCGAAACATACGACCGCATCTCCTGCAAGTTCTAGTGCTATGCCCGCAACAATACTACAAGGTACATCTATGCGGTTTGCCAATCACCAGTATCCCAGTTTGTAAAGGTTCACTAGTGGTCGTCCTAGTTTACCCAAACTCCCCAGAAATAAACCTCAAACAACTTTGCCTCGGGAACAAACACCCAACCGGTTAGTTCAGCCCCATCAACCTCGCGGCCTAACTAAACCCTAAATCACCATCGATCCGTCCCTGCCCAGATGCACAATAAATTTAGCTACTCATACAGAAATTAAGAGACGAAATAAATAAGGGAAAGTAAACTATATTAATCATAGCTTCAAATCGATAAACGTTTTTGAAGGAAATCAAAATACGGAATTAAAGAAAATTAAAAACGGAAAGCATGAAATTGTTTCTCGACCCGAAGGTCAGTTCTACTCAAAACAAACAAAGAGACTCGGACGAACAGCTCCGATCTCTTTCCGGCGACTTCGGCGGCGACGGCGGCTTCGGGACCGGCAGCTCTTCCGACTTCTCGGTGCGTAACGTGTGTCTTCTTTGCTGCCCGTCGCGTCCCTCTTTAAAGACTTCGAATTTGAATTTTTGAATTCCCGGTTGTTGCTCGCCCCTTAGGAATAGGCGTCCTTGGTCAATGGGCTGGGGGATAAGTCAGATCCCCCGAATCCAGGGATTCTGGTGTGCTGCCAGCTTGCCCGCAGCGAATCTCCTGTCAACAACCGCTCTCTGCCCAAATTGAAATCTGCAGGTAATTCTTCTCCTCCACAGGTGGTCGGACCAGGCACGGTACTTTGTAGGAATTCTGGGTCTTCTGCTTCATGACCTTACCCATTTGCCCGATGTGGTCAAACTGTTGCTTGTCACTACCGCTCCAGAATCTGATTTGCCCAAAGAAGGGGATTTCCTTGCCTCTTTTGCCCAGTGCGCCACCTGTTACCTGCATCACCACACACTCTGCCCAAACACCTAATTGTGCCCTCCCAGACACGTTAACGACTCAAAATGACTCAATAAAGGGTGTAAAAGTGCTCTAAGATGAGCAAATAAAATGGCTCATCAGTAGGCCAATTTGAATGAAAAGACTTAAGTGCCCTCAAAATTTATCTTTTCTCACAAAAAACAAATCGAATATTACAAAATAACAAAAAGAATATCAGAAAAATAAAGTTGCCCCACAAAATCAATTTTCGACGTTTGAAATTCACACGCACGACGAGTGCCGCCACGGTGAAACACCAGGCCCGACCGTTATCGTATCAACTATTCAACTCCGTCTCCGACGATCATCATTATGGCAAGCAGTGACAACATGGACAACCCAGACAATCGCGCTCAACCTCCGGTAAGTCCATAACCCTAGCTTTCGAACTTTCGATTATTCGAGCTTTGATGTTTGTAAATCATTCGATTGTAATTTGATATCGGTATATCCTTTCAAGATAGGGTTTTTGTTTCCGACATTTTAAAATGGTTAATGGTTTATTGCTCTCTGCAATATTTTCGCATGCGGTTGTGTGTCAGTTCTAGTAGACGACGGTTCAACCGTGAGTTTTATCACCGTGTATTATCACGGTAGAGTTTAAGACGGTGATATATCTCACGGGTGACATACACCGTGTGTACTTACGGTCTAGTCGATTTACGACTATGATTCATCTCACGATGTACATTTACCGTGTGTACTTACGGTCTTGTACGAGCACGATCCACGACAGTGTTTTATTTCACGGTGTATGTGTACTTACGGTCTTGTACGAGCACGGTCCACGACAGTGTTTTATTTCACGGTGTATGTGTACTTACGGTCTTGTACGAGCACGATACACGACAGTGTTTTATTTCACGGTGTATGTGTACTTACGATCTTGTACGTGCACGATCCACGACAGTGTTTTATTTCACGGTGTATGTGTACTTACGGTCTTGTACGAGCACGATCCACGACAGTGTTTTATTTCACGGTGTATGTGTACTTACGATCTTGTACGTGCACGATCCACGACAGTGTTTTATTTCACGGTGTATGTGTACTTACGGTCTTGTACGAGCACGATCCACGACAGTGTTTTATTTCACGGTGTACAAACACCGTGTATAAAGTAAACCGTGGAAAAACATATTCACCATATGTTCAAGGTCGTGTGTAATGTTCACCGTGGAAGAACACAGCTTTGTATGTTCGCGGTGAATTTACACCGTGATATTCTATAAATTTTTTTCTTACGGTGTAATTGTTGGAGTTGTGTACTTAATGTTTAGATTTAAGTAACGGAAACTCCCGATCCATTGCCATTAATCTATTTAATTAAACAAACAATTATTTGCGTTTAATTATTTATAATTAAATATATGCAAATTATAGTCCTGGATTTCATACGTTGTAGTTAGTATGGTGTGCATGGGCACACAGAAGATCATACTATCGGTTACTCGTATTTAATCGAACAGTTGCTCACGACCTAGATGGACACGGACCAATCAATCGGTATAGTCGTTGTGTGAGAGAGAAAATAATTTATCTTAATTATTTTATCACACTTGTACACTTGGTGTATTGGGCGGATCGCTTGAGATTTATCGATTAGGATTGCCTTGGATAATCGATTTAAATCTCAGAGTATTTTATTCTTAATCCCCGATACTATTGCGGGTGTGTATATTTAATATAAGTGACTTTGATTTTCCAAAGGAATTGACCGGTTTAATTACTGGGTCAATTACCGGTTAAGTTGGGTCACTATATTTTATATATGGCATGCCGTGAATACTTGACGGGAAAGTGTATCCCGGAAGGGTTGATAATATCCCCGAGATGAGTTCATAAGGAATTATTATGTAAACCCTGCAGGTGGATTTGTTCCGCATAATAATTAAGGTTAAATGGTACTAGTCTCGGATATAAGAGATGAATAAATTAATTAGCAATAAATTAATTTTATTCATGGATATTTATATCTTAAATACACGGAATAAATAATACTACCGGAGAAATATTATTTGATATAATATGGTTTAATATTGGGAGTGCAATTAATTTTATATAGTGGAAAATACAATTAATTAATATTAATGGATTAATAGATTTGGGCTTGGGCTCAATTTAATCATTAATATTGGAAGCCCAATATTCCACCTCCTTAAGATCCCCTACGTAGCCTATAAAAGCACTACATGGTCTTCTCTATTCTCATAACTTGAAGATCAGAATTCTAGAGAGAGAAAGTAGAGAGGGAGATCCATGGAGTTCGGAAGATCGTCGCCCACCCGACGTCCGAGCTAGTGCAAGGAATACGTGGGAAGATCTCAAGGTCATCAATTGAGTTCTTCGTTTTTCCGAACAACGAGAACGAGGTAAAATCGTAAAACCCTCTTTATGATTTTAATCGTTTATATTATCGTGAAAATACCGTAGAACAAGATCCGAGGTTCGGGATCCTCACCGCGGTCGAGCTGGGTGGTGGTGATCGAAGATCACCGGACCACCGCGGCTGGAGCGACCCGACGGCGAAGATTCGCGCCTAGGGTTTGACTGCCCAGGCAAGCGGCCGCCTGGGGGGTCAAGCGGCCGCCTGGTGTGCCCAGGCAGCGGGCTGCGGGATTTCCCGCAGCGGATCCGCGGGGGCATCGCTGGTTGCGTGCGGGGGCCTGATCGGACGGCGGCGGTGCGAGCTGCTGCTAGGGTTCGATGGCTGGTCCTCGCCGTGCTCGGCCACGCATGGAGCTTGATGGGCTGAACCCTAGCGCACGTCCGGTGACGTGCGCACGCCTCGATCTAACATGCAGCGGCTTGGCCGCGGCTAGGGTTTGAGGGGGCTGTCCGTGGAGGGTTCGGGCATGCCCGGTGGGCTGCCATGATCAGCCCTAGGCGGCTGCCAAGGACAGCCGCGAGCCCCACGCGAGGGCTCGACCGAACAGCCCGGGCTATCCCCGTGGTTAGGGTTTGGTTGAGTCCGGGTTCGCTTGGTGGTTCGTGGCGGATTTCCGGCAACCGGGATTTCGATTGGAGTTGTCGTTCCGCAATTTTAACAACTCCGGATATTCGATCTCCGAAGGATTTCGGTCGGAATTAATTAGATAATTTATTTATTTAAATTTATTAATTCCGGGATATCGATTTCCAACAATTGGTATCAGAGCGATGGTTTTCGTTCACGGTATTTTTCGATAAATTGTTCTACCTTGCAGGGTTTCCGACTATTATGGCTAGATTTAATTATTTTAATTAATGTCATAATATTGTTCTTGATTATTAAACTCTCGGACATGTCGAGATTCGTTTTATGTGTGGTGAATGCTTGTAATAGTAAAAATTCGGGGGTTGACCGAATTTAGGATTTATTATTATGTTCATCGTTTTTCCGGAAAATGTATAGGGTCGATTTCATGTATAGAATCGATACCGGAATTGTAATTTAGATTATTGTAATTTATTTTGCGATTGGATCGACGAAACGAGACCCCGGAGAAGACGAAGTGGCGAGAAGACGAAGGACTGGGGATCGATCAATCCCCATGATCGATCCCATGAGGATCGATCGACCCTCGGCCCCAAGAGGGGCTGTCCGTGGGAGTCTCGGCCACGCCGGCCACCAGTGGTGGTGCCGCGTGGGCCGGGCGGCGGCGGCGTGCCCTAGGCGGCGGTCGATCGAAGTGGGGGTGGCGTGGGGTCTCCCAATCCATGCTACTCCTACCGGAAATTTACTTTCCTATTTTAGTTCGGTTTTTCCTATTTTGATTATTTCTTTATGGAATATTCATGAAATAGAAAAAGAATTAATTTAGTATTAAATTAATTTTCCTATTTGATTATTCCTACTCATGCGAATATTCATGGATTAGGAATAAAATAAATTTGGAAAGTATAAGAGTCCTAAATTATTTTATTTCTTTATTCCATTATGGATATCATCTAGAATATTCCAAGTCTATCTTGGATAGATTATTCTAGAGATTTAATGGAGTAGAAAAGGAAAATAAAATAAATAAAAATATTAATAATATTTAATTTTATTTTTGATATATTCAATTGACTTAATTTTCGAATTAAGTAACTTTTGGATTAATTGAAAATAAATAGATTTAAATATTGGAGATTAATATTCTCGTCACATGGAGCATTAAAGAAACGAAGACTGAAGACTAGAAGATGCGTACGGAGATGTGATAAAGCCATAATAGTCGGAAAATAATATTCTAGTATTATTTTGATTATGTGATAATATTTATGTGCTTTATTACATGTATGCATGCTATATGTGTTTACATTATGCATTAGATAGCGTATCCCTTTATTGTAAAAAGCTAAGTGGGAGAGGGTATGGAAACATACCCATGGTCTCCATTGCTGCTCTCTTGGTGACTTTTATAAACTTTTGAAGTTTATATAGATAAGTCATTGGAGGAGAGTTCTTGTAATTCCTCTTACGAGAAACATTGATTAAGTTTATCAAACAATGCCTAATTTGTCTTTCCAAAGCTGATTTCAAGTCGACTCATTCTCACCCCGGGGAGTGGAATGGAGCCAAAGCCACTTGGTCATGTAGAGGACACAAATTAGAGACCTTCGTACCATTCTTTTATAGATGGATCGATTGTCTGCTCGGCTCCCTCATTTATGAGAGATAGGGTTGTTCGCATGGTGAATCACTGGTTAGAAACTTCGAGTTTCACTTATGATTCTCCGCGTCTTGATTTACAAGATCGAATGGATCAAGTAATTGGGAGTCAATTATAAAAGTCTCTTGGTGTAGTAAACGTCCACACCACGTGGCTTGCTATACTGACGGATTTTGGATTAATTGATGTAGACAGTTGTAAGAAATTGTGAAGAGTTGTGAAGTTGTCGTAAACGTCCACACCACGTGGCTTGCGGTGATGTAGCAATTCCAAACGATTTACTTTGGTACTGAGTAATGGTTTACACTTAGATACGCATTATAGTATTCCTCCTCACGAGGTTCCGCTATAAGTGATGTATGACCAAAGAAAATCTAATTGCTAAGTCGTTTGGGTGGGTAAACGTCCACACCACGTGGCTTGCCTTACCTGATGGGATTTTAGATGTGATTAGTGGTTTAATGATATTATTTGAGGGAGATAATATCGGAGATTAAATCGATTGTTTGTTGTTATATGTGCTCATAGATTAGGATATGGCTTTAAACCCACTTTATGTGATACGTAAGGATTTTAAACTCATTGGTCCCTGATTGTATTGATTGGAATAGAGATCTAGACATTGCCCGGACTGTTAAAGAGTACAAGTTTGTACTCAGTGAGCTTTGTCCTCCCGAGCCTACCAATGTCTTAACTGATGAGGAAAGAACTGATTTTATCATGTTCAAACTCAAGGAGACGTTTAGACATGACGTAGTGGCTGAACAAGAGGCGATGAGGATACTCATAAAGGTCATTCATTCGAGGAAGCGCTTGAACACGTTTCTAAGATGATGGACCTTTTGGACGAGTTGAGACGGAAATTGCAAGCTCTTGTAGCCAATGCCAAAGGTTTCAAACCTAAGGGCAAAAACCGGGGAATAAAAAATAGCAAGCAAACAAACCCAGTGGTTCTAAGATTACCTGGACCACGAGATGGGACGAGAAAGCCATGAGGCAAGATTTCTCGGTGCAAACAGTCTGGGTACTGGAAGTCTGATTATCCTCTCAAAGAAAGTACGAAATCTTCTTTAGTCGTAAAACATAGTCAGTGGTATTATCTACCGGAACCTGGTGTGTAGATATGGAACCACTGACGGTATGTGCATTTTAAATGCAAGGGTTCCAGGAAACCCGACGACTTGGAAAATAAGAAATCGTAGTCTACATGGGCAATGCTGTTGAGGAGGCAGCTGTTGCAGTGGAGGACAATTATATAGGATTTCATTTTGAGTTATTGCTTTTATGTACCTTTTAGAAAGAACTTTGTTCTGGATTTCTAATGAATGGATATTTTATTTCTTTTAATCATTTGATGGTTATAAGAAGAAATAAGGATATTATCTATTCTGGTACATTAGCTAGCAATATATAAATGATGAATCCTGAGTCCACCACGATGCAACGAACCGTAGCATATAACTCGTTTTAATTTTAAGAGATATTTCTGTAATGAATCATTATACTTGTGGATTCTTATGCTAGGTCATGTTTATTCAAATAAGAAGTTCAAAGGTCGAAAATTGATATTTTGATCAATTAAGTTGAAGGAGTGGACCTTCCGACCCAAGAATCTAATTTGGAAGATAACATAACTAAGCAATCCTTTATGTATATAAGGTATAAGATCCGGACAAGTATTAGAGATGATTCACTCTGATGTATGCAGACCTTTGTTTACTCAGACAATAAGGTTCGAGTAATTCATTTTATGATTGCTCGAAAAATGGATTAGCATACCTGATGTGCCACAAGAGCAAAGTGTTTTGACAAGTCAATGGACACAAAGCTATTGCGGGGAACCATCATGGTATATCCATTGAAAGCCTGCGATCTAATCGCGGAGGCAAGTGTCTGTCTGAGGAATGCATGGCATACTGATCAGAGATTGGGATTTGATCTCAAATGACTACACCATACACTCTTGTGTAGAAATGGTGTGTCGGAAATAAGAAATGGAACTCTTATAGAAATAGTAGAAGCATGAGTTATACGGAACTACCTGTGTTCTATGGATATGTCTGGAAACAACGGCGCATTCAAATGCGGTTGTAGAATATCCTAGAAGAACAAAAGATATGTGTTCAATAGTACTATGAACCAGAAGGACGTTATAAGTTCTAACGCCCGGTTCTTAGAGAAAGACTATATAATGAACCACAAGCCCAAGGTGACGTAATACTTTGAAATGAGAGAGAAAGATTAAGACTTAGAACCAGCCGAACCGAGTAGCGGTACACCACCAACTGCACCTACTGTTATCACTGTTTATACACCGGAATGCCATTGTAGTGGGAGGTTGTGGGACAACCGAAGATATTCATAAGACTAGGAGAGTCTACGGACTCTGGACCTAGTATACATGAAATCGATCCCTAGATCTACATGAAGGCCGTACTAGATCTAAATGTGCCTTCTTGGAGAGCAATAAGGATTATTGCTAAGAGGCGAGATCATTTAGAGTACAAGCTTAGTTGATCCATTTATGGATTGAAACAAAGCATTGAGTTCGTGGTACTTGCAAATTGATGAGATAGTCCATTTTATGGATTCATCAAAGCATGGACGAATAGTGTGTATTGGAAACGTGATGGAAACAAGGTGGTGGTTCTCGGGTTTTATGTAGATAACATTTTATCATTGGCAACAATGTAAAGATGTAATCAGACATGAAATGATGGTTGTCTGGATAAATCATTATGAAAGATATAGGAAGAAGTTGGACATGTTCTTGAGATCTTGGATCTCTAGGAAAGAACACCGTACTTCTCCTGGACATCTTACATATATATGATTATGGTTCGTTTTAACATGCAAGATTCCGAGAAAGGTTCGTTACCTTTCAGAGACGGAATGCATCTATCTAAGGATATGTGTTTTGGAACACAAAAGGAGATAGAAGCAATGAAAGCAGTTTCCTACACTTCGAGTGTGGAAAGCTTGATAAATGCGATGTTGAAAACGAGAATCTGATATCTGCTATGCGGCTAGTATAGTGGGAGGATATCAAGGTAATCCTGGAAAGGAATACTCGATTGCTGTAATGAACATTTTAAGTACTTTCGAAGTACTGGAAACTATGTTCTGGATTACGGAGCAGACAAATTTCCTTTGGATTACATTCTCTTAGATTTCTAATCAAATGAGGACCGGTGTAAGTCGATATCAGGCTATGTGTTTCACTATTGAAGGAGAAGGAGTTTTAAAATGGAAGAGTGATAAGCACGATGCTTTTCGGACTCTGCCATGGGTAACCAAATAGCGGCCTCAGAGGCAGCGGAAGTTTTGGTATAGCTCCGGGAATCTCTGGGACTTAGAGGTGATTCTTAATTTGCCAAAGGCTATGTGAATAGCGGTGCGATGGCAAATGGTAAGAAATCACAAGTCCATAAGTGTAAGATAACACATAGAGCAAGTACCACCTGATACGAGTCATCGTCGAGGGAGACGACGCTGTAGTCACCAAGATAACTTCAGAGCGGCAACCTAGATTGCTCATTCACATAGTACTTCTTGGAAGTACAACTTAAGCACGTGATGAGTATGGGAGTCGGGAGTTTGGAGGAAATGACTAGACCTTAGTACAAGTGGGAGATTGTTGGAGTTGTGTACTTAATGTCTAGATTTAAGTAACGGAAACTCCCGATCCATTGCCATTAATCTATTTAATTAAACAAACAATTATTTGCGTTTAATTATTTATAATTAAATATATGCAAATTATAGTCCTGGATTTCATACGTTGTAGTTAGTATGGTGTGCATGGGCACACAGAAGATCATACTATCGGTTACTCGTATTTAATCGAACAGTTGCTCACGACCTAGATGGACACGGACCAATCCATCGGTATAGTCGTTGTGTGAGAGAGAAAATAATTTATATTAATTATTTTATCACACTTGTACACTTGGTGTATTGGGCGGATCGCTTGACATTTATCGATTAGGATTGCCTTGGATAATCGATTTAAATCTCAGAGTATTTTATTCTTAATCCCCGATACTATTGCGGGTGTGTATATTTAATATAAGTGACTTTGATTTTCCAAAGGAATTGACCGGTTTAATTACTGGGTCAATTACCGGTTAAGTTGGGTCACTATATTTTATATATGGCATGCCGTGAATACTTGACGGGAAAGTGTATCCCGGAAGGGTTGATAATATCCCCGAGATGAGTTCATAAGGAATTATTATGTAAACCCTGCAGGTGGATTTGTTCCGCATAATAATTAAGGTTGAATGGTACTAGTCTCGGATATAATAGATGAATAAATTAATTAGCAATAAATTAATTTTATTCATGGATATTTATATCTTAAATACACGGAATAAATAATACTACCGGAGAAATATTATTTGATATAATATGGTTTAATATTGGGAGTGCAATTAATTTTATATAGTGGAAAATAGAATTAATTAATATTAATGGATTAATAGATTTGGGCTTGGGCTCAATTTAATCATTAATATTGAAAGCCCAATATTCCACCTCCTTAAGATCCCCTACGTAGCCTATAAAAGCACTACATGGTCTTCTCTATTCTCATAACTTGAAGATCACAATTCTAGAGAGAGAAAGTAGAGAGGGAGATCCATGGAGTTCGGAAGATCGTCGCCCACCCGACGTCCGAGCTAGTGCAAGGAATACGTGGGAAGATCTCAAGGTCATCAATTGAGTTCTTCGTTTTTCCGAACAACGAGAACGAGGTAAAATCGTAAAACCCTCTTTATGATTTTAATCGTTTATATTATCGTGAAAATACCGTAGAACAAGATCCGAGGTTCGGGATCCTCACCGGGGTCGAGCTGGGTGGTGGTGATCGAAGATCACCGGACCACCGCGGCTGGAGCGACCCGACGGCGAAGATTCGCGCCTAGGGTTTGACTGCCCAGGCAAGCGGCCGCCTGGGTGGTCAAGCGGCCGCCTGGTGTGCCCAGGCAGCGGGCTGCGGGATTTCCCGCAGCGGATCCGCGGGGGCATCGCTGGTTGCGTGCGGGGGCCTGATCGGACGGCGGCGGTGCGAGCTGCTGCTAGGGTTCGATGGCTGGTCCTCGCCGTGCTCGGCCACGCATGGAGCTTGATGGGCTGAACCCTAGCGCACGTCCGGTGACGTGCGCACGC
The DNA here is from genome assembly GCA_954870475.1 of Euphrasia confusa. Taxonomy (NCBI): domain Eukaryota; kingdom Viridiplantae; phylum Streptophyta; class Magnoliopsida; order Lamiales; family Orobanchaceae; genus Euphrasia; species Euphrasia confusa. Next base: position 38,165,637 of record OX940951.1, on the reverse strand, counting down.
CTCGATCGAACATGCAGCGGCTTGGCCGCGGCTAGGGTTTGAGGGGGCTGTCCGTGGAGGGTTCGGGCATGCCCGGTGGGCTGCCATGAGCAGCCCTAGGCGGCTGCCAAGGACAGCCGCGAGCCCCACGCGAGGGCTCGACCGAACAGCCCGGGCTATCCCCGTGGTTAGGGTTTGGTTGAGTCCGGGTTCGCTTGGTGGTTCGTGGCGGATTTCCGGCAACCGGGATTTCGATTGGAGTTGTCGTTCCGCAATTTTAACAACACCGGATATTCGATCTCCGAAGGATTTCGGTCGGAATTAATTAGATAATTTATTTATTTAAATTTATTAATTCCGGGATATCGATTTCCAACAGTAATTTCACCGTGTCGTTATATATCGCATATTTTATCCTTTAATTCTTATTTATTTATTACATATTTCAGTCTGGATTTGAATGGAAGAGACCAACCAATCTGCAGTCGGTCAATTTAAGTCTCAGTTTGTATACTCGCTACGAAGTTCCGGAACTGATCACGAAAACAATAAAAGATATCGGTGGTGATGCCGTCGCAGTTCGCGATTTTTTTGCGCAGCCTTACATGAAAAGTGTTCTGGGAATAAGATTTACTGTCAAATCAAGCACTAATTTTTTTCACCACCTCGTATGTCGAGAGTTGTCAGGTCCGTCAATACCGGAGAAGGAGCATTGGTTCTACGTCGGTGGTAAGACTGCGAAACTCACACCCGCCGCTTACGCCATTGTAACGGGACAGAATTTCGGCACCTACGATAAATTTGACATCCATGCCACACCCCAGTTTGCTCCAGGTAGCTTAAATAAGCGACTATTCGGTGGGAAGCGTGTAAGAAGCAATGATCTACGCAAGTTATTTGCGGCCAAACAACTCTTCGATGGGGAACAACCTGCCTCGTTGGAGGATTACATTAAAGTCGCCAATCTCATCGTCTACTATTCCTTCTTTCTTTGTCGATCCGCTGAAATGTATGTCGAGAACTGGGCATGGGCATTAGTGGATGAGCCGGAAAAGTGGCAGAGTTTTCCATAGGGCGCTTATTGCTACCAGGCTCTGAGCTACTACCTCGAAACAACAGCGATGGACCCTTAATTAGCAGAAAAAACTTCGTACCACGTCTATGGCCCCAGTTGGGCTTTTATAATTTGGATGTTCGAGTCCGTTCCGAATATCGGTCAGTTATGTGGTCAACGTGATCCGAATATGAAAGTGCCACGTTGTTTGATGTGGAGTACATCTACAACAAAGACTGATTGCGATGATCTTTTCTTCCAAGGAGAGGTACGTAACCATCTACTCCTACTTATATTTTGCTAGTAATAGTATTTGTTTCACGCGGTGGAATATTAATACTCTGTGTTGATAAGTTTCAGATTGAAGTTGTTCATGAAACTTTGATTCCTACTGATGAAGAGAAAAATGAGCCGTGTTACCTTTCTGTACATGACAGACCATTTCATGTTGAGTACAATCGCCCAGTACGCAATGGTGGTAATGCAATCAAAGCCAAACAAAATCCGGAGAAGCAAAAACAAACCAAAAAGCCTTCATCGAAAAAGCGTGCTGCAGCCACGGATATTGAAATGCCCGTTTCTAGATCACGCAGACAACGTGCTTCTGAGCAGAGTACTCCTGGTCCAAGTGGGCATGTGTGTTGTAGGCCTGTGTGCTGTCGGCGTACACTTTGTTGCCCACATGAAGATGCTTCTGAGTTGGACAGACGACTGAATGGGCTTTTGAGGGCCAAATTGAGAGCTGGTCATGAACGGATTTTGTCTGATGAAGGATTGATTGCAGATTTTGCTGGATATATCTTTGAGCGGATTAAAGGCATCACTCCACAACAACTTCATGAGAGCGCGTCTCTGCATGAGTCGCCGGGAGATCTGCGCCGACCTGTATCGCCGATCACAACAGACAATAATACAGCGAGTGAGGCTACCGGAGAAGCCGACGTCCAAAATCAGACAGTTGCTGCCGGAGAAGTCGTAAACAACCACGTTCAACCGGAGCAAGATCCTGTTTCTGATTACGTGGAAGTCGTCCAACCCACTAGACCAAACATTGTCGCTGATAAGGCCAACGACCAAACATTCACAGTCCCTGTTTCTGATACCGTTGAAGTCGGCCAAACCACTGATCCCAACGACTTAGTGATGTCTATTGTTGGACAAATTTCAGCAGATGAAGCCAGTGTCCTAGAACCAACAATCCCTGCCAGAGAAGTCGAAGAAAACATTGACCTATCGCCAACAGTTGATACCGGGATGGTAGCTGATGTGGCCAGTGTCGTCGTCTCGACAACCGCTGCAGTTGATCACTTGGCGACGGTTGATCACGCAGAAAGTGTTCAATCAACTGCAATCACAGATGCGTGCGAAAATGTTGGTAGGCCAATTGTTTCTCCCCGTAGGCTGAGAACTCGTAAGCCTGAAGCGGCGAAAAATGCTCCCCAAACTCACGGTAAGACACCACTTTCTCCCAGTGAAGGACTTGAAGCTGTTGTAAATGTTGGAAATCGATATCCCGGGCTATTAAAATTTGCGGAAAATAATAACCCGAACGAAATCCTTCATCGCCGGAAAGACAACCGCGAACACCGTGCGGTCCGGAGCCCGACGAGAGAATCGCCGCCGCGGGATAAACCCGCGGCCGAAACCCTAGCCGAGCCCCCGCCGGGGCTCGCGATCAATCGATCGCGTGGGGTGCGCGATCGCACCCCTGGGGCTGTTCGGAACAGCCCCCGGCGGTGAGTCCGGCGACTCACCGCCACCACCGGAGGAGGCGGGGGGCACCTGCCGCGGCACCAGCCCGCGGCAGCCCCCAGCGATCGACCCTACGGGGTACGATCGCTCACCCCGGCTGCCAGCCGGGGCCTCCTTCGATGCGCGCCGCCGTCGAGGGGCGGAGGGGACCCGCCGCAGCACCAGCCCTCGGCCTCCCCGACGATCGACCCCCGTCGATCGTCTGCCCCGGCGTCCAGCCGGGGCTCCCTTGTCGACACACGCCGGCGGTCGAAGCCCTAGGGCTCGACCGCCACCCTCGACTCGGTTCGAGGGTTTCTCGATCTTCGCCGGGGATCTCGAATCCCCGTCCCCGAAGTTCGTACGTTTACCCGGATCGTGTGTTCATGTATACGCTACAATTAATTCACATAAAATCATAGAAAGGGTTTTTTATTTTACCTTCGATTCGTTGTGCGGAGAAACGAGATCAAAACACCTTTGATGACCTTCGGATCTTCCCACGTATTCCTTGCACTTCGTTCGAACGTCGTGTGGGCGACGATCTATCGAACTCCTATGGATCTCTTTCACTCTTCAAGACTTTATGATTGGCGTATCTTGGGTTAATGAATTGTGAAGACCATGTAGTGCTTTTATAGGCTACGTAGGGGATCAAAAGGAGATTAAATATTGGGCTTCTAATATTGAAGATTAAATTGGGTCCAACCCAAATCCATTAATCCTTATCAATATTAATTTTATTTATTTTCCACTATATAAATAAAATTGCACTCCCAATATTAAATCATATTATATCAAATAATATTTCTCCGGTTAGTATTATTTATTCCGTGTATTTAAGATTTAAATATCCAAGAATAAATTTAATTTATTGCTAATTAATATATTCATCTCTTGTATCCGAGAATAGTACCGTTCAACCTTAATTATTATGCGGATTAAATCCACCTGCAGGGTTTACATAATAATTCCTCATGAACTCATCTCGGGGATATTATCAACCCTTACGGGATACACTTTCCCGTCAAGTATTCACGGCATGTCGTATATAAAATATAGTGACCCAACTTAACCGGTAATTAACCCAATAATTAAATCGGTTAATTCCTTTGGAAAATCAAAGTCACTCATATTAAATATACACACCCGTAATAATCTCGGGGATTAAGAATAAAATACTCTGAGATTTAAATTGATTATCCATGGCAATCCTAATCAATAAATCTCAAGCGATCCGTCCAATACACCAAGTGTACAAGTGTGATAAAATAATTAAGATAAATTATTTTCTCTCTCACACAACGACTATACCGATGGATTAGTCCGTGTCCATCTAGGTCGTGAGCAACTGTTCGATTAAATACGAGTAACCGATAGTATGATCTTCTGTGTGGGCCCGACACACCATACTAACTACAACGTATAAAATCCAGGACTATATCTTGCATAATTAATAATAATTAATTGCACATAATTGTTTATTAATTAAATAGGTTAAATGCTATGATGGGGAGTTTACCGATACTTAAATCTAGACATTAAGTACACAACTCCAACAATCTCCCACTTGTACTAAGGTCTAGTCATTTCCTCCAAACTCCCGACTCCCATACTCATCACGTGCTTAAGTTATACTTCCCAGAAGTATTATGTCAATGAGCAATCTAGGTTGCCGCTCTGAAGTTATCTTGGTGACTACTGCGTCGTCTCTCTGGCGATGATTCGTATCAGGTGGTACTTGCTCTATGTGTTATCATCACCTTTTGAACTTATGACTTCTTCCAGTTCTCCATGCACCGCTATATACATAGCCTTTGGTGAACCAAGAATCATATCCAAGTTCAGAGGTCATTCCGGAACCCAACCAAAAACTTCCGCTGCCTCTGAGGCTGCTATTTGGTTTATGATAGAGTCCGAGAAGCTTTACGCTTATCATTCTTTCATCCTTAGGTTCCACCTCTCCTAAAAGTGAACACATAGCCTGATATCGACTTACACTGGTCTTTTTCTGATTTGGATCTGAGAAACTGTAATCTAAGAAGATTTCGTCTTGCTTAGTAATCCAGTACTTCCAAGTACTTTTACAGCATTCGAATATCTCTTATTCAGATTACTTTGATATCCTCCCACTACGCTAACCGCATAGTTGATATCAGGTTCTTGTTTTATAACACCGCATTTACAAAGCTCTCTACACTCGAAGTGTGGGAAACTGCTTTGTCTATATCCATCTCCTTTATGCGTTCGAAACACATACCTTTAGATAGATGTATTCTGTTCCCGAAAGGCAATAACCTTTCTCAGAATTGTGCATGTTTAAAACAAACCATAATCGTATAAGATATTTAAGAGAAGTACAAACGTTCTTATCTAGAGATCGAAAGATTTCTAGGAACATGATCCAACTTCATCTTATTCTCATATCTCGATTTATTTTAGACAACCTCTATTTTATGTCTGACAACACTTTTACATTGTTGCCAACGATGAAGTGTTATCTACACAAAATTCCGAGAAACACCACTTTGTTTCCATTACGTCTCCAATACACCAATCTTGTCTATGCCTCTTGATGAATCCATAAAATGGACTATCTCATTGATTCGCAAGTTCCACAATTTTTCAGCTTTGCGACAATCCATAAATGGATTCACTAAGCTTGTACTTCTAAATGATCTTGCCTCTTAACAATAATACTTATTGCTACCCAAGTAGGCACATTTAGATTAGTACTGCCTCCTATGCAGAACTAGGGATCGATTTCATGTCTACTAGATCCAGAGTTCAAAACTCCTCCAGTCTTTATGAACATCTCTGGTTGCTTTAACAACCTCCCACTGCAATGGCGTTCCGGTGTATAACAGTAATAACATTAGGTGCAGTTAGTGGTGTACTACTACTCGGTCAGGCTGGTTCTCAGTCTTTCCTTTCCTCATTTTAAAGTACCTTGTTAGTTAGGGCATTGTAGTTCATCTAATAGTCTTCTCCAAGAACCGGGCGAAGACACCCTTCTGGTTCGTAGTACTATTGAACGCACAATTACTTGTTCTTCTAGGATATTCTACAACCATATGGAATGTGCCGTTGTATCCAGAAATATCCATAGAACACAGGTGGTCCCGAATAAACTTGTCCTTTTACTATTAGAACTCCATTTCTTATTCCTGACATACCATGTCTACACTCCAGTGTATGGTGTGGTCCTTTGAGACTTAATCTCAATCCTTGATTTATGCTATGTGCTCTTTAGATAGGTAGTGGCCTCCGCGAACAAGTCGCAGGCTTCCAACGGATATACTTTGAAGGTTCCCCATAATAGCTTTGTGTCAAACACTTCGCTTTTATGGCACATCAAGTATTCTAATCCATCTTCAAGTATTCCTAAAAGGAAACTACTCACACCTTTCTAACTACACATATGTCTGCATATATCATATTTGATCATTCTTAATACTTGTCTGAATTCTACCCTTTATCCAGAAAGGTTAACTTAGTTGTATCATCTTCCAAAATTTTGATTCTTAGGTCGGGAGGTCCATTCCTCCAACTATAATTGATCAAATCAATTTCGACCTTTTGAATCCTCTTTTGAATAAATACTATTAAGTTCAAGAATTCACAAGTATAATGATTGATAAAGAAATACATCTAATAAGTAAAACAAGTTATACATAACGGTTCGTTGCATCGTGGTAGACTAAGGATTCATCATTCATATATTGCTATCTAATGTACCAGAACAGATATCACCATTATTTCTTATCTAAACCATCAAATGATTAAAGAAATAACATATCCATTCATTAATAAAGAAAACCAGAACAAAAGTTCTTTTTCAAAATAAAGGGTACATAAAGCAATAAACTTGAAATGAAATCCTATAACTATCAAAATAGATAACTGTCTTCCACTGCAACCGCTGCTTCCTCAACATCTTCGCCCATGTGGACTCGAACTCTTCTTCTCTAAGTCGCCGGGTTTTCTGGAACCCCTGCATTTAGAATGCACATACCGTCAGTGGTTCCATATCTACACACCAGAATTCTGGTAGATAATACCGCTGACTATGTTTTGCGACTAAAGAAAAATTCGTACCAGGATAAGATGTAGACCCCCAGTACTCAGACTGCTTCCCTTGGTGATGTTTGCCAGAAGGCTTCTTTATCCCACCCTTTGGTCCAAGTCCCTTAGGACCACTGGACCCCCTTGTCTTCTTCTCCTTTCCCTTGCCCTTAGGTCCGAAACCTTTGGCCTTGGCTATAAGAGCTTGCGATTGTTTCAACTCGTCTAAAAGATCCATCATTTCAAAAACGTGTTCAAGCGTTTCCTCGAAGCAACTGATCTTTATGAGTATCCTCATCGCCTCTTTTCTAGCCTCCCCATCATGTCCAAACATCAACTTGAGTTTAAGCATGACATCATGATTAGCGGCTAATGCATGAGCACTATCCCACTTTTCAAAGTCAATTATTTCCTCATCAGTTGAGTTAATGGTGGGTCTAGGAGGACAAGTTTCACTGAGTACGTCTTTGTACTCCTTTACAGTCTGAGCAATGTCTAACTCTTCTTTCCATTCAACACAGTATGGAACCAGTGCGTTAAATTCCTCAAGTATCAACGAAAGTGGATTCATAGCAATTCTCTAAACCTATAAGCACATATAAACAAACAATTAATTTAATATCCGACATTATTTCCCTGGAATAATATCATTAAATCACTAATCACATCTAAAATCCCATCAGGTAAGGCAAGCCACGTTCGTGTGGACGTTTACCCACCCAAATGATTTAGCAATTAGGTTTGCTTTGGTCGTACATTATTATAGCGTTACTTCGTTGGGAAGAATACTATAAAGCGTACCTAAGTGTAAACCATTACTCAGTACTAAGGCGAATCGTTTAGAATTGTTATGTTACCGCAAGCCACGTTCGTGTGGACGTTTACGATAACTCGCAATCCCTCACAATTCCCTATAACTGTCTACATCAATTATTCTAAAATCCCATTCGGTATAGCAAGCCACGTTCGTGTGGACGTTTACCATACCAAAAGATTTATATAATTGAAATCCAATTACTTGATCCATTTGATCTTGTAAATCAAGACGCGGAGAATCATAAGTGAAACTCGAAGTTTCTAACCAGTGATTCGCCATGCGAGCGACCCTATCTCTCATAAATGAGGGAGCCGAGCAGACAATCGACCCATCTATCAAAGAATGGTACGAAGGTCTCTAATTTGTGTCATCCACATGACCAAGTGGCTTTGGCTCCATTCCACTCCCCGGGGTGAGAATGAGTCGACTTGAAGTCAGTTTCAGAAAGACAAATTAGGCATTGTTTGATAAACTTGATCAATGTTTCTTGTAAAAGAAATTACAAGAATTCTCCTCAAATGACTCGTCTATACGAACTTCGAAAGTCCATAAGAGTCACCAAGAGAACAGTAATGGAGACCATGGGAATGTTTCCATCCCCTCTCCCACTTAGCTTTTTACAATAAAGGGATACGCTATCTAGTGCATAAAGTAAACACAGATAGCATGCATACAAGCAATAAAGCACACAGTATCACATAGTCAAAATAATGCTAGAAAAATTATTTTTTCCGACTATCATGGCTTTATTCCATCTCCGTACGCATCTTCTAGTCTTCAGTCTTCGTTTCTTGAATGCTCCATGTGACGAGAATATTAATCTCTAATATTTAAATCTATTTGTTTTCAATTAACCCAAAAGTTACTTAATTCGAAAATTAAGTCAATTGAATATATCAAAAATAAAATTAAATATTATTAATATTTTTATTTATTTATTTTTCCTATCTAATTCTATTAAATCTTCAGAATAATCTATCCAAGTAAAAAAAAACTCGGAATATTCTAGAAGACTTCTATAATAGAATAAGGAAATAAAATAAATTTAGGACTCTCCTACTTTCCATAATTAATTAATTTCCATCTATCAAAAATTCCAAGGAATAAGAATAATTAAATAGGAAATAAATTAATTCTATTTTTAATTCTTTTCCTATTCCATGAATATTCCTTAAAAGAAATAATCAAAATAGGAAAACCGAATTAAATAGGAAAGTCGGATTATGGTAGGAGTAGCGCGGGTTGGGAGTCCCCGCACAACCCCCACCATCGACCGCCGCCCGGGAGAAGCACTGCCGCCGCCCCCAGCCCACGCGCCACCACCACCGGTGGCCGGCGTGGCCGGAAGCTCCCACGGACAGCCCCTTCGCCTAGGGCTCGATCGATCCTCCATGGGGATCGATCATGGGGATGATCGACCCCTCGTCCCCTCGTCTTCTTCGTCACATCTTCTTCGTCTTCCGGCGATCGTCTCAACATCGAACCAACGTAAATAAATTACAAGAATTTAAATTACACTATCCGGTATCGATTCTATACATAATATCGACCCTATACATTTTCCGGAAAATAAATAACGTAATAATAAATCTTAAATTCGGTCAACCCCCGAATTTTTACTATTACAACCATTCATCCACACAAAACGAATCTCGACATGTCCGAGAGTTTAATAAACGAATAATCATGATAATTAATTAACACAAAATTAAATCCAACCATGATAGCCGGAAATCCTGCAAGGTAGAACAATAATAGAACATATACATGAACACGAAACCAAACGCTCTGATACCAGTTGTTGGAAATCGATATCCCGGGCTATTAAAATTTGCGGAAAATAATAACCCGAACGAAATCCTTCATCGCCGGAAAGACAACCGCGAACACCGTGCGGTCCGGAGCCCGACGAGAGAATCGCCGCCGCGGGATAAACCCGCGGCCGAAACCCTAGCCGAGCCCCCGCCGGGGCTCGCGATCAATCGATCGCGTGGGGTGCGCGATCGCACCCCTGGGGCTGTTCGGAACAGCCCCCGGCGGTGAGTCCGGCGACTCACCGCCACCACCGGAGGAGGCGGGGGGCACCCGCCGCGGCACTAGCCCGCGGCAGCCCCCAGCGATCGACCCTACGGGGTACGATCGCTCACCCCGGCTGCCATCCGGGGCCTCCTTCGATGTGCGCCGCCGTCGAGGGGCGGAGGGGACCCGCCGCAGCACCAGCCCTCGGCCTCCCCGACGATCGACCCCCGTCGATCGTCTGCCCCGGCGTCCAGCCGGGGCTCCCTTCTCGACGCACGCCGGCGGTCGAAGCCCTAGGGCTCGACCGCCACCCTCGACTCGGTTTGAGGGTTTCTCGATCTTCACCGGGGATCTCGAATCCCCGTCCCCGAAGTTCGTACGTTTACCCGGATCGTGTGTTCATGTATACGCTACAATTAATTCACATAAAATCATAGAAAGGGTTTATGATTTTACCTTCGATTCGTTGTGCGGAGAAACGAGATCAAAACACCTTTGATGACCTTCGGATCTTCCCACGTATTCCTTGCACTTCGTTCGAACGTCGTGTGGGCGACGATCTATCGAACTCCTATGGATCTCCTTCACTCTTCAAGACTTTATGATTGGCGTATCTTAGGTTAATGAATTGTGAAGACCATGTAGTGCTTTTATAGGCTACGTAGGGGATCAAAAGGAGATTAAATATTGGGCTTCTAATATTGAAGATTAAATTGGGTCCAACCCAAATCCATTAATCCTTATCAATATTAATTTTATTTATTTTCCACTATATAAATAAAATTGCACTCCCAATATTAAATCATATTATATCAAATAATATTTCTCCAGTTAGTATTATTTATTCCGTGTATTTAAGATTTAAATATCCATGAATAAATTTAATTTATTGCTAATTAATTTATTCATCTCTTGTATCCGAGAATAGTACCGTTCAACCTTAATTATTATGCGGATTAAATCCACCTGCAGGGTTTACATAATAATTCCTCATGAACTCATCTCGGGGATATTATCAACCCTTACGGGATACACTTTCCCGTCAAGTATTCACGGCATGTCGTATATAAAATATAGTGACCCAACTTAACCGGTAATTAACCCAATAATTAAATCGGTTAATTCCTTTGGAAAATCAAAGTCACTCATATTAAATATACACACCCGTAATAATCTCGGGGATTAAGAATAAAATACTCTGAGATTTAAATTGATTATCCAAGGCAATCCTAATCAATAAATCTCAAGCGATCCGCCCAATACACCAAGTGTACAAGTGTGATAAAATAATTAAGATAAATTATTTTCTCTCTCACACAACGACTATACCGATGGATTAGTCCGTGTCCATCTAGGTCGTGAGCAACTGTTCGATTAAATACGAGTAACCGATAGTATGATCTTCTGTGTGGGCCCGACACACCATACTAACTACAACGTATAAAATCCAGGACTATATCTTGCATAATTAATAATAATTAATTGCACATAATTGTTTATTAATTAAATAGGTTAAATGCTATGACGGGGAGTTTACCGATACTTAAATCTAGACATTAAGTACACAACTCCAACAGTAAAAGCATATCGGTCGTTTTTTAGATCATTCAAACGGACCAAATCTTCTGTCGATTGTGTAAATTTCCGTGGCACGCAAATTACCGTGAAACGGAAAACATTTCTTGACATTGAAAACGTAAATTGGGACTTCGACGGGGAGGTAACCATTGTAAATTTAAGGTATATAGTAGTATAATTCGGAAATAAAGTTTATATACTTACCAACTATTATTTTTATATCAGGTGATGACTACCTTCTGCAGTTACGTGGAGTTAAAAATGGAAAAGGAAAAGTGGCCTACGGAATCCTTCGTAATTTTACCCCCAAACTATTTTTTAAGTTTTCACAGACTCCGTGGTATGAACTCAATAAAATCTAGCTCACTTATGACCTTATATATTTTTTTTGCACTTTTTCAGTTTTGCTTCAAACATGCTTACAGCTCATTGAACAATCCAAATTGGAAACTCCCAGTCAGTTTATATGACGATTTCGAATGGTTCAGATTTTCCCACGTAAGTACTACAATCATATACCCTAAATCACAAACTCTGAACACTAATTAAGCACTCATGATATCGTTTACTTATTTTATGTGAAGGCCGTCATGGTTTGTCATCTTCCGGGACATTGGGTCGTAGTTCGAATTTGTTTTGATGATTGGACTGTCGAGCTGTATGACTCGTTAGCTCATAACTATGAGCCTGGTGTGAACCCTCGCGCCCCTGAGTTCGAGTGTTTGTTGAAGGTCTTACCTCGAATGTTGGAGAAAACAGGTTACTGGGAAAGAAAAAGATTACCTGTGAAAACGGAAGACTTCAAGCTCAAGGTCATGCCAGCCGAAGAACAATTTGCCCAATATGACAACCACTCTTGCGGTCCTTTCTGCACAATGTATTTGGAACGATTGCTCACCGACCCATCATTGTATCGTAACGCGGACGACATCGATATCAAAGCTGTCAAAAAAAACATAGCACTGAAGATATTTTGGATGTCCTGCAAAGACATTGAACTCCCTTTTTTATTAAGGGATGGATAACAGTTGGTTTCGTTTTGGTTTGCAAGAGAGTAAACTTTTCATATACTGTATGCCGTTGTATGTATAAACGTGTGTTTATCACCATGTGGTTGATCAGCGCCGTGTGCAAAACTATCAATGACTGTATCTAAAAAAAATTGTTGATAACCGTGTGCACTTACGGTCTTGTATCAGCACGAACCGTGAGGTACCAACGGCGACGGTTATTGTATTTGAATTTAAAGACGTCTTCACTCTCACACGGTGATCTCACGAGACGTCACCGTGATACAACACCGTGTGGTTATCAAATCCATTCTAAAAATATTAGAAATTGAACGAGTTCTTTTTTTAGATGGCGTATTTTTGTTTCTAGGATTGGGGCGGGTTAGTCGATGCACGTGTACTTAAATATTAGTGGTGTCAGTTATCAGGACAGCTTTTGCAAGCGGGTATTCATCTTTTATTCTTTTATTTAAAATTCAAATTAAAACATCGGAAAATAAATGAGAGGGGGAAGCCGTTTTACGCACGGCTCAGTAAAACGTATATTGTGCACGGTGACACATGGTCATCAATACATCTTCACCGTGTCTTGTTCAACCCGCAAAAAAACGATCGCCAATTGTTTGTATACACTTTTAAGGCGTCGTTACCATCAACGGGGTCATGTTTCAGGCAGTGAGACGTATGGTATTTGAAATTAAAGACGTACGATGCGATTTGCATTAGTGCATGTCTCAAATTCAAGAGATGTGTAGTTCATTGGTAACAATTTACTCTCAAGTGTGATCATATTGCACATGGTATTGTGGAATTTAATCGTTTGATGTATTATTGTGGAATTTTTTAGGTTCAATATAATCATGTTCATAGGAAATTAACTTTTATTAAGCATTTTGCCAAAAAGATTATCGCGATTGTGCAAGAATCACGTGAAAACGTCATTGTTCATGCTCACACGGTAATGTCGTGAGACCTCACCGTGATACAGTACCGTGCGACGGTCAAATCAATGTAAGTATGTAAACAGATACTTACGTGGCACGGTTTTGTCAGTGAACAGAACAGCTTTTGAAGCCGCAGGTTTATTCAACCTTTTTATTCATCTTTTACTATTTAATAAATTTAATTACCGGGATTCCCAAAAACCAAAAAAACAAAAAACAAAAAAGAGAGGACGGTTGCCTTTTGCCACGGTTCAATCACCCGACCCTTAGCGCACGGTAATATCTTTAAACGCTAAAGTCACACGGTTACTCGTGCACGGTGGGAGAAGGTCGAAATATATTAACAAAGAAAAACAAGCACTAGTACAGTATTATAACGTAGATTACGTAGTGTAGTAGCTACGAAACCAGAAAAACATACTGTAAAAGCAAAAATAAGAACATACTATTCATAAACAAAACGCAGAAAGAAACATTCTTTGCATTCATGGTTCATCATCCTCGCCATCTGCGTCATCGCCTTCATCATTCGTTTCGTCCTTATCGTCTGCTTCATCGCCCATATCGTCCTCATCGTCCAAGAGCTCCACCACTTCCACCACCTTCTCAAACAAGATCTCTTCTACAATCTTATATATGGTCGGCAGAAGGGGGTCTCTAGGGGCATTAGGATCGGAAAAGTTACGAATCTCGAGACCATCTTTACTGTAGACATTGACAAAGAAAGGACCCAATTTCTCGGCGTAGTGAAAAACCAAAAAATAACCGAATTTAAGATGATGAGCCGTGCAGAAATCGGTCCAACCACGATGAAAGCACAAGTAACCGTTGACCCAAGAGATTTCCACGGACCACGGGGCACGAGCGGTGGCAAATGAGGCGAGTGTTTCACAATCTCCAAGCAAAGTAGCCCTGCCTTCCAGATACTCATGTTCATGAGCAAAATCAGAAGGTAAACGACAAACTTCACGGAAATCAACGGTGTTCAGAACTTTGAAGAATCTACAAATCGGGATTGGGGTGGCCATTGAATATGAAATTTTATTTTATAAAAATTAGGGTTTTCAGCGTGGTACGGTGCTTATGTATACACGCCAAAAGTGGGTAGTTGAGGGGTTAATAAACTAATAAAGGTTTCACAATACACCGTGAGATACCAACGGCGACGATGGGTAAGGGTTTTTATCAAAGGTTATCAGTGTCACATAGACCGTCACGGTAACCGTTACACGGTGATAAAATCCACTTTAATAAACCCACGGCGCAATGTGTTTAATGGGGGTGGTTGGGAATTGAGTGATTTCGTGAAACGATTTAAATCCGGCGACGATGTGACTCAGAACAGATACTCATCAATTCCCTGAATTGAATGGTCATATCATATCATATCTGGACCATCAATGAGCGTAGTTGGAAGTTGGGTTGGGTCGTGTCGTGAGACGATTGAAATCCGGCGGAGGATCAGAACAGACACTCATCATAAATTCTTTGAATTTCACGGTCATATCTAATTAATGGATATCGTGGTGGATGGGGGGTTAAGTTTTCTATGTCATATATGAACATACCACGGCTTACGCACCGTGGGATACCAACGACGACGGAGGATTAGGTTTTTTTTATGTCACCTATAACATGTACGTACACGGTGTTAGACTGCACCGTGCTAACATCACGACGACCCATTCAGAGTTGTAGTCACGTTACCAAAGTCACAGTGACCGCGACACGGCGATTTAATCCACCGTGAAATACCCACGGAGGCACAGTTCTAGGTTTTTATTTAAATAATAAATTAATTAATTGCAATGTGTTTAATGGGCGTAGTTTAGAGGTCAGTCGTTTCGTGAGTCGATTGAAAGCCGACGGCGGGATCACTTTATTAGGTCAGAAAATTGAGCCTATAAATACGAACGAAAAAACCTTTTTTTTTTTATACCCAATTTTTTCTCATGTTTTCTGCGTTTTTTTTTTTTCTTATGGAGCGGTTTTCACCACACATCTTTCAAATTCATAGCTGCAGTCCGGTAACGAGATACTCGAGTTTCCAAAAGAAAACCTTCTTTTTCCTAGATCATCAATGACGAGGTACTCGAGTTTCCAAAACATCTCGAGTATCTTTGTTAGATACGGATCTTAGCAATGCCACTTTCTCCGTAGCGGTGAATCTGGCCATATGTTGAGATCATAAAAGGCTATGATTCAGGCCAGAGAAAAAGAAGGTCTTCGAATTGCTTCCCATCCATAGAGTAGATTCTGAGGCGGGTTGGATTTCTTTTTATTTCTTTGTTCATCCAAGTATGATTCTGGGTTTAGGGTTTTGATCCATCAATTGTAATTCCCAATAGGGTTTTGATCAATCAATTGTAATTCTCAATAGGGTTTTGATCCATCAATTGTAATTCTCAATATGGTTTTGATCCATCAATTGTAATAAGACTACTTTTGTTAAGTTTAAATTGTTTAATAATTTTTCTTTTTGGTTTCCCATTATTAATATTGTAATGAACACACTTCGACTGTATTTTCATTTATTTGGCGGTGTATTCTAAAACGAGGAACTCACGTCGACGCTGTTCTGTGTTTTATATCTCATTTATGAGCCTTCCACGGTGTTATAATCCACCGTGCTCAAACCACAGCGACACATTATGTTAAGGGTTTTACACCTAATACCGTAGCACGGTGTCACAATCCAACGAGGGAACCCCGCGGCGACGCTGTTCTATTGGTTTAATTTCTCATTTATGAGCCTTCCACGGTGTTACAATCCACCGTGTTCCAACCACGGCGATACATTAGGTTTTAGGGTTTTCTACATACCTAATACCGTTGCACGGTGTTACAATCCACCGAGGGAATCCACGGCGACACAGTTCTAGGGTTTTATTTATTTTCTTAATTAATTAATCGCAATGTGTTTAATGGGCGTGGTTGGGAGTTGAGTCGTTTAGTGCAACGATTGAAATCCGGCGGTGGGAGGACTCAGAACAGAGACGCATCGATTCCCTGAATTGAGTGGTCATATCATATTAATGGATTTGGAGCGTTGGATGGGGTGATTTTATAATAATTTTATTAATACGAGTAATTAATAAGCACCGTGGACAGTTGAATCGTTTCGTGGAACGATTGAAATCCTGGTGGTTGGATGACTTAAAATTAGATCAGAATATAAGCCTATAAATACGAACTAAAGAAATCTATTTTTCTATACCCATTAATACTCCATTTTTCTGTTTTGTTCTTGTTATTCATGGAGCAGTTATCACCACTCTTTTTCGAATTTCACAGTTGCTTTATTGAGATACTCGAGTTTCTAAAAGAAAACCATCTTCTTATCTTTCATGACCGGCCTCCATCTTCTTGACTCTCGTCAGACTGTGCAACTTGATGGGGATAGACCGGGATCTCTTCCGATCCGGTTATGTCTTCTGAGCTTCCCATTATTCATGTACAGGGTCAAGCGGCTTTTCAAGATGTATCTACTTTTCAATAGATAGTGTTCAGGGTTTTGATCCATCAATTTTTCACAATAGGTTTTAGGGTTTTGAACCATCAATCAATTGTTTACTGTACTTTTTCCTTAAATGTATCATTAAAAGATTTTAATATCACCGTCATTTATTAATCTTGCTAAAACCGTCACTCGGTTACTCATTAATATAGAAACCCTAAATCTATCAATATACGTATTAATTATTAAGAGACGGCCGTAGTTGCCAGACGCGTTGGCGCTCCGCCTGGATTTCATTAATTAAAATTAAAATTAAAATTACAATATATATATGCGTGTACTAATTTACTATTTATTTTACCGTGTACTATTACCGTGTTGAATACGGGTGTGTGTAACCGTGCATCGGTATAAGGTTATATGATATAGCATCTTGAATAATTGCACGGTGTATATTAATTCACGGTGTAATATTATTTCACGGTGTAATTATTAGATCACCGTGAAATACCCAAGGCGACACTGTTTTATGTAATTGCAATTTCTTTTTCATACGACGGTGTTACAATCCACCGTGATCTAACCACGACGACACATTAGGTTTTAGGGTTTTCTATCGAATACAGTTGCACGGTGTTACAATCCACCGTCGTAACCGCACGGCGACACAGTTCTAGGGTTTTATTTATTTTCTTAATTAATTAATCGCAATGTGTTTAATGGGTGTGGTTGGGAGTTGATGAGTCGTTTCGTGCAACGATTGAAATTCGGCGGTAGGATGACTCAGAACAGAGATGCATCAATTCCCTGAATTGAATGGTCATATCAAATTAATGGATAGCATGTTTAATGGGGTGATTTTCTATAAATTTTAATTTTATTAATACTAGTAATTAATAAGTGTAGATGGCAGTTGAATCGTTTCGCAGAACGATTGAAATCCTGGTGGTTGGATGACTTAAATTAGATCAGAATATTAAGCCTATAAATACGAACGAAAGAACTCTATTTTTCTATACCCATTAATAATCCATTTTTCTGTTTTGTTCTGGTTTTTTCATGGAGCAGTACTTATCACCTCACTTTTTCGATTTTCATAGTTTCATTACTGTATCGAGATACTCGAGTTTCCAAAAATAAAAGCATCATTCCCCTGAATTATCTTCCACCAGAGATAATTCGGGGTTTCGGGTGGAATGATAAGGGAACACATGAGTTCCTTATCTCCGTCGAAATCACCAGTTAGGTCTTCCATCGCCGTTTCACTTCTGGTTGAGGCTCAAAAATCCGTGCTGCTGACCAAATGTCGAAAGAGGAGATTCTCTGTGTGCTTTGTTATTCTTTTTGTTTGCTCATCTTTTGTTGTATTACGCTGACCGATGGTGTTTAGGGTTTAGAGTTTTGATCCATCAATTGTTCTCAAGTTTTAGGGTTTAGAGTTTTGATTCATCAATTATTCTCAATTATAAGATTTAAATTTATTTTAAATTTGTCCAATTTCATATTCTCAATCAAAATTATCACAGTCGCTTTTAATTATCGTATACGTTGCCACGACGCCCATTTATCGTTGATTTGTCTCACGGCGTTGACTTATCGTTGATGGTCTCACGGAGTTGACTTATCGTGTATGCATCACGCTGTCCATTTATCGTGATTTGTCTCACGGCGTGCGACTATCGTGGATGAGCTCACGGTGTGCAATTATCTTATATGTTTTCACGGTGTCAATTTATTGTGGATAGTCACACTGTCTCTATTTATCGTGGATGTCCTCACGGTGTCCATTTATCGTGGATGTTCTCACGGTGTTCGATCATTTATCGTAGATGGTCACACGGTCTCTCTTTATCGTGGATGAATTCACGGTGTTAGATTATCGTGGCTGTTCTCACGGTGTCCATTTATCGTGGATGGTCTCACGGTGTCTATTCATCGTGGATGAACTCACGGCGTACGATAATCGTGAATGATGTCACGGTGTCTTATTATCGTGCATAGTCTAACGGCGTACTTTAACCGTGGATGATCTGAAATTGTATTGGAGTTTTATTATTAATTTTTAAAAGAGAAATTCTATTTTAAATTACATATTCAATTTATATTCATTTGTTAATCAGCGAGGATAGTGTAGACTTTTCCTACTCAATTGCCTAATAAACTTCTACTTTTATGAAAAAGGCCTCAGAACTTATTTATTTTATGAAGTGGTCCTGAATCCGATAATCCCACCTTCCGGAATTCTAACTTCTATATAGGCTTCCTGTTGGTCGGTTACCTTTGCCCACAAGTGCTATATGCACATTAACGGCATTGACGTGATCGATGCCTTTTTAATTTTTTTTTTATTATTTAATTAAAAACACGTTTTTCAATAATATTAATTAAAATTTATTTTTACGAAACGTAAATATTTTTACATTTTTGAAATCTACAAAATGCGCATGTAATATAAACATCAATTTTAAATATAAATTATTTCATGCGTTTCTACTTACTTGTACACACAATTAAATTTGTCCCGAATTTCAAAAAATACTTCGTTTTTAATTTTTGAAAATTTTGAAATAAATATAAACAAATACGACGAAACTTTTAAAGTATAAAATGACGATCGAAAATCATAAAAACATTGAAAAACCTTTTTATAAAATTGCGATCGAAAACAAAATACGTTTTTCGAAAATATTAATTAAAATTCGTTTTTACTAAACATAAATATTTTTACATTTTTGAAATCTACAAAATGCGCATGTAATATAAATATCAATTTTAAATATCAATTATTTCATGCGTTTCTACTTACTCGTACACGCAATTAAATTCGTCCTGAATTTAAAAAAAATACTTCGTTTTTAGTTTCTGAAAATTTTGGA
This sequence comes from Euphrasia confusa, assembly GCA_954870475.1. Classification (NCBI taxonomy): domain Eukaryota; kingdom Viridiplantae; phylum Streptophyta; class Magnoliopsida; order Lamiales; family Orobanchaceae; genus Euphrasia; species Euphrasia confusa. The sequence goes on along the minus strand of OX940951.1, from coordinate 38,146,107 downwards.
ATAAATATAAACAAATACGACGAGACTTTTAAAGTATAAAATTGCGATCGAAAATCATAAAAACATTGAAACACCTTTTTATAAAATTGCGATTGAATATTAATAAAAAAATTAATTAAATTGCAATGGAAAATTATAAAAACATTGAAACATCTTAACGTAAATAAATGGGTAAAAAGTTTGGTATCTATTTAAATTAGAAAACAAATAAGAATAATAATAATAACATATTTAAAAAAAAAACATTGAAACATCTTAACGTAAATAAATGGGAAAAAAGTTTGGTATCTTTTTAAATTAGAAAACAAACATGAATCATACTAATAACATATTTTTCAAAAAAAATTGAAAAACTGTTTTTTTTTTTTTTTTAGCTTGTTTTTTGGCCTCTTTGTCAGCCTCTAATTGATCATTACGTTATTGTGCATTATTGTTGTGCAGATAATTGTATAGATCCATTTGATTGTAACTTCAAACCATATGTAGATGGGTCTCTTTTGTTCATCCAGTATTTCGATATCCACGGCACTGGATGATAGTCGGATCTCATGTGCAACTGAAATAAAAATTATAGTTATTATCCTGAAAAAAATACATTATAAATTATATAATAAAAACCATGAGTTTTTTTTCTTATCAATATCCAATGGTTATAATTGTTCACATGCCCTAACACCACCCTTGCGCTCGGAAGTGCTTCATAGGGTTTCAAAGCTACAGGAGGACATAAATATCCGCCAGTTTCTCCAAATGTCATTATGAAGATATTATATGTGGTTGCAGCCACGTATCCACAGTCAGGTACTGAGAAATAGTTAGTCGGGATGCAAGGACCATCGAAGTGATTAATAGCTTGGTCCAAGGATGACATGGTTGTAAGACCATCTATGAAAGCTTCGATCGTATTTACTTACCTTTCCTCCGTCGATCTTGCTGTTACGACTGGAAGTTTGAACTCACGGAATGAGTGACTTGCTCTCCTCTTTACTTGACTTCAGAAAATCCAAGCTCCTTCCACGGGTTTTCTTCTTTTTGCTTCTCAGTTCGTTTCTTCTTCTCTTCTCTAATCTTCTGTTTCATGTGAAACTGTACGCACATTAATAAGAGGATGGCAATTCTCTTCTCTATTATTCTGCCAAATTATAAAAGGATGGCAATAGACATTAATAATTTCCACCGCCATAACGTCGGGGCAGCCAGGGGATGGCAGTACAGGGAATGGCAGCACAGGGGACGGTCATAAATATGTATGTTTTGAAATTCGTCACAAATTTAATTGCGTGTACAAGTAAGTAAAAACGCACGACTTAATTTATATTTAAAATTAATGTTTATATTTATTTATATTATGAAAATTTAAAAAATGTAAAAATATTTAAATTTCGTAAAAACAAAATTTAATTAATTTTTTTATTTATATTCAATCGCAATTTTATAAAAAGGTGTTTCAATGTTTTTATGATTTTCGATCGCAATTTTATACTTTAAAAGTCTCGTCGTATTTGTTTATATTTATTCCAACATTTTCAGAAACTAAAAACGAAGTCTTTTTTTAAATTCAGGACAAATTTAATTGCGTCTACAAGTAAGTAGAAACGCATGAAATAATTGATATTTAAAATTGATATTTATATTACATGCGCATTTTGTAGATTTCAAAAATGTAAAAATATTTATGTTTAGTAAAAACGAATTTTAATTAATATTTTCGAAAAACATATTTTTTTTCGATCGCAATTTTATAAAAAGGTTTTTCAATGTTTTTATAATTTTCGATCGTCATTTTATACTTTAAAAGTTTCGTCGTATTTGTTTATATTTATTTCAAAAATTTTCGATCGCAATTTTATAAAAAGGTTTTTCAATGTTTTTATAATTTTCGATCGTCATTTTATACTTTAAAAGTTTCGTCGTATTTGTTTATATTTATTTCAAAATTTTCAGCCGTTAGTGTGCATATAGCATAACTCCCTTTGCCTTACGCTTTTAAAGTCCAACACTTGTATGATGGGACGTATCATTCGAAAATTCGTTATATTAGCCTTTTATAGCGTGTAATTAAACCATATTAGCCTTTTATAGCATTTAATTAAAAAACTTAAAACTCGGATTTATGTAGTGCAAAAATGGAGACAATAACCAAATAAAATTGTTTACATCCTCTATAATGCTAAAAGGAAGTTTAAACAATCAACATATCACTTACTTTTGTAAAAACAGAGAAAATACAGTAGTTTCCTTCTAGGCCACATTATATTTATGAACCTTCGGATTTGCTTCTCCTTCTCAATTGGAGTTATATTCCAATTTGAATTTTCATCCTCTTTATAATAATGAAACTATGTTGATCGGGTACATATGGCAACACCCGTATAGTATAACGATCAATCATTCAAGGTGACACCAAAACTAGTTGTCGACTCAAAGAACATCTCCAACCAAACAAAAGCCATAATTGGCGATACAGAAGAGGACGTAAAGAAAAGATTAACAATATCCTCGGTGACGTTTGTAATACCGATACAAACTGAACGCAAGAAAGCCATGCAAGCCAAGAGTACAAACGCAAACAACTGAAAGCACTTAATACAATCTTGGGCATCAGAAAGCAGTTCAACAAGTTTTATAATATACAGAAACTAGGAGACTACTCCAGAAAGCAATAGCATTCCACTTAACATCAACACATTAGAGTCATAGAGATAGCCATAAGTACAAGCATAGGGTAGCTTTCCGATTGTGACCACTTCATGTTCTGCAATTCAATTTAATCAATCTTTATATAAAGCGGAACACAAAATAAAAACACAAGCACCAAAGAAAGAAAAAATAAAATTGAATTACCGGTTTACACTTCATTTCGAGTTTCTAATGAGTATTAACTCAATTAAAATTAAAAGTCACCTCTTAGATTCTCCTGGTGCTAATGTCTAGAAGAATTTCACTATTTACTAATCCTATTCCTCTCTCCCCAAGAAGTATACGACTCAGACCATCACAAGACATTCCAGGCTATGCATCTGAATCTCCTCAGCCTGTGTCTAACCACTTGCTCTAGTGACATTCTATTTATGCCTCACATACTCATGCTGATTTAAACTTCATACTTTCTTTAGTGAAGTATTGAGTTTCATCCTACAAGATTATACTCCTCCTTAGACAATTTTAATATTGGGACAACACCCACTTTTATAATGAAATAGGTCATGCAAAACAAGATTGTGGGTAGGGAAGAATAAGACAATTATACAAATCTTCTGTGGCAACTTCAAAGTTGTTAGTAATTTTGGCTAAACATTAGAATTGTCTCAAGGATTATCAAAATTTATCCTACATACTCACCGAAAATATAAGACTTTATTCAGATCCACATCCTTCACATAATGTATAAAATAAAAAGTATGCCTAGTCACCGAAAAATACTATAAGTACAACTTAAATAATGAAAATATGATGTAAAAAAGACAAGAAAGAAATAATAGCCAACCTCAAATTTCAAGTCCCTTGCATTTTTTTTTTTGGGTAAAAAGTCCCTTGCATTTAGTAGTCCGCTTTCTCCTGTAAGACAATACATGTACATTACCCCGTAGTTATTACAATTGGCAATGTCATGATATCAGTTAATCGGTATATTTAATTATTTGGTAAACTCGAAATAAAATATGTAAAAATGGTTTTTCATATATTTTTTGAGTTGCACGTTGATAGAAACCAGAACCAGAGAGAAGAAATGATAAACTAATAAGGGCTGCGGCCCAGCAGTAGCTTCGACCAGAGCTTGGTCCCCTACGCCCTGCTCTCTATCACACGTATACCTACTGACCTTGGGAAGGTTATGTTTTATTTTAAGGATTTCTGAAGTTAGCCATTTTACCCAAATTATTTTTTCAGGGGAACAAGTGTGCCATTTTTGCAAACAAATTCTTACATCTAACCAGGAATATTGGGACAACACCCACTTTTATAATGAAATAGGTCCATGTAAAACAAGATCGTGGGTAGGCCGGTGGCAACTTCAAAGTTGTTAATAATTTTAGCTAAACATTAGATTTGTCACAAGGATATCAAAATTTATCCTACATACTCACCGAGAAGATAAGACATTATTCAGATCTGCTTTCTTCACATAATGAGTTATCTCCTGTATAAAATAAAAAGTATGCCCAGTTACCGAAAAATACTATAAGTACAACTTAAATAATGAAGATATGATGTAAAAAAGAGAAGAAAGAGATAATAGCTAACCTCAAACTTCAAGTCCCTTGCATTATAGTAGTCCACTTTCTCCTGTAAGACAATACATGGTACATTACCCCGTAGTTATAACAATTGGCAATATCATGATATCGGTTAAATCGGTATATTTAATTAATTGGTAAACTCAAAATAAACTATGTAAAAATGGTTTTTCATATATTTTTTACGTTGCACGTATACCTACTGACCTTGGGAAGGTTATGTTTTATTTTTAGGATTTCTGAAGTTACCCATTTTACCCAAATTATTGATATTAAAATTGATTAGAACAAGTTAAACGTTATCTTTAATAAATTCATTTTAACCGTGAGTAAACTAGAAAAAATTCGGAAATTTGTAAAATCAAGAATATCACGGTGGATCACTTTTCTATAGCACAAAAGAAAGACAAAACTTCTGGTCTTCTTGTTCACCGGCTTCACCCATACTAATTTAATTCGTCTACAAGGAATAAAGGTTGGTAATCTGAGAAAAGAGAAATTCAAGTACTGTAATTGAAATCTCCGGAAATCTTGTCGGAGTAGGCAACCAGTGTAAAGTATCAGTCAATAGCAACAGTTTTGAAAACCGTGGTAAATTGAAACAGATATATTTACTTTTGGTTATAAGATTAGACAAAAGAAGTTGTAAACGGGGAAATTCATCGAAAATATCGAAAGACTTACTTTAGCAGACATGGTCTTCCACATTTTTGAAGCAAGAGCACTAACCTGATACATGTTAACATGAACTTGAATAACTCTGTGATGATGATGATGATATAAACACATTTAATTAAAACAAAGCGGAAATAATACTAACATGGCGTAGACGCAAATTGTCGAACTGAGGAAGCTTCCTTAGGTCACTCCTGCAAATTGAAAAGCGTTTAAATAACGTGAAAGCATCGGTTCATCAGGTGGAATATATATATATATATATATATATATATATATATATATATATATATATATATATATATATATATATGACGAAATACAAAATAACATACATGAAGCCAAGAAAAGCGCCCTTTGGGACGAGTATTTGTTTATTTGGGACGAGTATTTGTTTATTCCATACCTTAGGGCCTAGAAACAGAAGAAAAGGTAAGAATTATGAAGAAGAGGTGAAGGTGTAATTGCACAGACTCACCAGGTGGTACATAATCATGAGGTCGTTCACGGAAGATTTTGACAACATATTCCTTATGTCTCCAAACCTGGGTCTGATAGATGCTGGTTTGATTGAGGGAGGTTGAACGAACCTCAATGGTAAGGTAGTACAAAACGCCAGACACAGGCTGTTTATTAGCATTCACCATTCTCACAAACTCTAAATCTGTATTGTTCTCTTCATTATGTTTCTGAACCGCAAATTTAGCGGCTGCAACAGCCCTTTCTAAGGCGTCTTTACTACCCATTAACGGGCAAATTGCTCCACATAAAAACCTTCCATCCGAACACACGTCGAACCCCTTTTCCTCCATCATCAAAACTCATAATAAGTCACAATACAATCAAAATATGTAATTATCAAAATTAATAGATGGAGATCAATTATTACCTCGCTCTCCTTGGCCATTCTAAAGTATGCATTGATTCCATAAAACCGCTCCCAACGCTTCGCTTTTAATTTTTTTTTCGCCATTTCTTTCTTCTAGGGTTTTCTTCAACCTTCTTCGTTTTCTTTTTTCGATAAAAAGTTAATTTATACGAGTATTTATTTTGGGGACATCTGTGGCTGTACGTTTATTGGGCACCGATAGTCACCCTTGGCCCATAAACAAAACTATTTTTAATATCAACATAAGGTAAGTACCTTCAGGCCCAATTGAATTGAATATCACAAGGTTAATAGAAAATAGACGGGCTTTACTTGTTTGGGCCTAGGCCATAGAAACACCTTGTTTAATTTTGGTAACACCAGGTTTTGTTGTACGAAGAATTAACCCCAAAACCGACTCCACACTCTCTCTCTCTCTAGAAGATTTAATCTCCCCGGTTGCTCAGCTGCTCAGGTAAGTCTCTTATATATTTTTTTTCTTTTTTATTGCATGTCTTTATAACTGGTGACGAGATTGATACCACTAATTCAGATTATCTTGCTGCTTTGTTATTTCAAATATATGCTAAGTATAATAAATTAGCAGAGATAAAAAACGACAAGATGAGTCTAGCATTATTGTCTCTCCGTCTTTTATATGTTAGTATTAATTTGCAGATTAAGGTATTGTTATGTATACATTTTTGAAGCCCGCCTCAAAATCTTGGTTTTTTTTCAATTTTTTTTTATGAGTTTATGCGATGATGATACTAGGCACAAAGGGTGTCTTTGGGCAGAGGTTTAATCGGCCTCGGTGAGCTCATTTAATTAAACGACTTCTTCCACTGAGCATAAACCCTATGACATAATGTTTGGACGTCATAACTGTATTTTTACCATTTTGACCAGTCATCTTTTCAATGTGATTGGATCCAGGAAACACCACATAAGTTCTTTCTTCCTTAATTTTATCGAAAAAAGATTAGATTTTTAGTAGTTCGTATAATGTTTAGTGAATTTGAATTTTTTTTAATTGTTACATGTGGTTTTTTGTTTATTTTGTTGTGTTGTTGTAACCTATGTTCTTTGTCTAACATTTGATTGTTATATATCATGGTGTATTTGGTTTCATCGAAATTCGGTTGGCGTAAATTGATAGATTAGTTAATATTCTTTGATGATTCAAGGTATGTAGTAGATATTAAATTTTGATCTGGCACATCTGTCCTTAATTGTTTTTATAGTATTTCAATCTAAATATTGAGTTTTTAGTCGTTTTATAGAGGAGCGGATTGTGATCTTACTTTTGTTTTTTCAAAGTTCCAGTTTTATTTGCAAATTGTGAATCAAAATTTGCGTATCTATTAATTCGGCATATTTCGTTTTCTTTATTTTTTAAATCTTTCTTTCGTGTTTCAAAATTATTAGAATAATTTTCCTATTATCAGAATTCCACATAATTCTTCTGTTTCCATAGATATATTCAGGCAAGGATGTTTGGCACTGTGATATTTGCAATCGAAAGCGGGCCGTGGATTTGGTGAGTTCTTTCTAGGTCTTGGTCTATATGTTGTTTTTGTATTTGAATACCTACTATATTGTTTACCCCCCAGGAAAACAGAAGAGAAGAATTCAAGTTTTACGACTCAGGCATTCTGATAATGTATTTTTCTCTCTTAGAGTCAACTGCTAAGGTTCTGTCCCGACTCTTCAAAATAAAATATGAAAGTGGAACTTTAGAAGAATTGCTCTACGTTGATATGCACTGAGAATATCAGAGTTTCTCTGGGAAAATCGTTTTGGACTTTGCGAAAGCAATACAAGAGTGTCTTTGAGCTGAGCAACTCCGTGTTGTTCGTGATGGTCAGCTTCGAATTGTATATTCTCTCTTGATCTCCGTGTTGTTCGTGGTGGTTTTTTTGTTTATTTTTTGGATTTACTGTATTTCGTTTTCAGTTCACTGAAGATGTGGGATTAGGATTAGGGATTAGGATTATCAGACTCCCTAATAGCGTGTCCGGCCCCGGGCATGTTTGTTTCTACTGCTTTCGTCGGGAATCGTTTCGTATTTTCCTTCTTGTTCTTTGAAGTGTATGGTATCTGAAACAGCCTTCAAATGCTCAGATTCTTGTGATTATATGTACTCACAAATTTAGGTACCTGAAAATGAAATATTACGATGCGCTTTGATGATTAGAGTTTTCTAGTTCTTGGAGCTGTCTACATGAAGCCGTGTAGCTTTCAGAATTACACATGAATGATGAATTAGATAAGTAGGAGCAAATTCATTGTCTCGAGGGTGGAACTCTTTTGTTGTAGTACGGAAAGATTGCAATGGTTTCCATTCATGCCTTCAACATTAGTTCGAGAAATATGTTAATTGTTTAAGTGGGGGTGTCAGGGATGAGAATCTCTGCTCTTGTATGTAACTATTTGCTTTTCATGCTTTGCAGGGAACAAAATTGTTTGTGGTACGATTAATTTGAAGGCTGCATTATCCCAGATCGCCAAAACAAGTAATACTCTTTTTTCCCCTTTCACATTCTTGGCTAACTCTCGGTTTCTTTCTTCTGTTTTTGCTTATGTAATTTCTTTACTTCTATTTGTGCAGCCAGAAAATGGAAAATAATTCTCCTTTAAAGTATGTGGTGGACACATCTCGGGTATTCCCTATTTCCCTACTCCGTAATACTGAATTTTTTCTTTACAAATAGCACTTTAGGATGTTGGGATGTGGGGTTTTATGTTTTATTTTTTTTATCACCCTTCCGCAGGCAAGACGAGTACTGTTATATTCGTGGAGTCGCTCTCCATATTACAAAACAACTCTGTGTCCTATTGTAGACCAAAAGGTTACATGTAAGTCATTTGATAGTTGGATTTAAGTCTACGTTTATAGGAGGTCTAATTCCGAGGAAAAAATTCGTGTTTCCTAAAAGCAAATAATTGAGTCCTCCCATCACATGGAGGCCCCACGAATAAAATGTTTGTATGTGTTGTTTAAATTTGCAGGCATATGTTATGCTTTGGCATCCGGTGAGGCAGCCCGCGCTGTAATTAATTTGAAGAAAAAAACGATGATTGGCAAATTGTCAACGCTAGAAATAGTTAGAAACAACATTGGTGAACTGTGTCGAGGGTACCACACGCCTATTTGTTTGGAATGGATAAAGGAAACAGGGGTTGTCGAGGATTCTTATATGTCCTTAGATGCAGTGGATCTAAACAACCATATTAGTAAAACATCGCATCCCCCAGAACTCTCGGTCAGTGATGTTAAGCATTTTCTTTAATTATTAAAACATATTTTTAAGAATTACAGTGCAACTTTGCACAAGTTTACCCATTCATATAAACGAATTAACTTTTTTTAATATTAGAAAAATGGGGAACGTCACAAGATATCAGAGTGGGAGGCTATTCCAGATACTGATGCTGAGATTAAGTGCAACGTTATGAGACAGCCAGTAGTTGCATCTTTGCAGGTGGATGAAACTCTTTGTGATGAATATCAGGGGGTATGTTTTTATTCTTTCATGTTACAATTTTTATTATATGATAGAGTGAAGATGAGTTGAAAGGAGAATAAAAAATATGTTTATGAAAAACGAAATACGTTAAACAAGGTCCACAGAAATATTCTCTGCTGCCACAGCATATGCTGCATAAACCCTAATAATTCTGATATGTCTTCCCTAATGAAAGACTTACACTTATATAGATATTAATTAAACCCTAATTAAAGGCCAAGAACAAAGTCCACAAATTTAGAATAACTAAAACTATAATAAACTAAATTAAATAATTAACTAGCCAATTCCAGCAGGCCCGATGCTACCATTATACCGTAAATGATACAACAGTTGTGCCCAACATATCTGGTGGAATCAGGCGGGTATCTCATCTGGTCCTAGCTGTTTAAGCGAGCTTTTAAGTGTAGGACTGTTATTCGCACCTCCTTTGTTGTAAAATTTCTCTTTAGTCTTGTCAGATATCTCTCCTTAAAGTTGAAATTGATTGCTGAAGACACTATCTTATGACGATTTAATATTCCTCAAAGGATGTTTTCTGAATGGTAGGATTATACAGGCTGTAGAGAGTCTCTCTAAATGTTTCTTCTATATCAATTGTGTTATATTAGTTAGTGTTACACTTATATGACCCCCTAAATGATACATTGTTACAAAATGAATTTGTTCAGGGACTTGTAGATCCTTTTTTGATGCTAGATCCTGATTCTAGCTCAAAACATTCAATATTGATAACTGGATTTGGATATTACTTGTATGAAGACAAAACGACCAAAGATTTCTGGCTAGCAAAGAATTCCTATGGAGAAACTAATGCCGTTGATAGTGGTTATGTCGATTTAATGGCAAATTCTTCACAACCTTCTAAAGAGAATTGGGTATCATTTGATCCTGTTGTACCTTTGTGCATTCTACAGGTATTTTTCTTTACTCCTTTTGCTGAAGCTACATTTCATAGTTCAAAGTTATATACGATGGTATGTTAGGGAACTTGGAATTGAAATTAAATTTCGTAATTGAGGAAATGTAAATGTTAAGGGAACTTTTTGAAATTAGAATTGAACTCAAATCCCTTCCAATTTGAACCTGGTCCATTAAATTCCTCTCTCTCAACAGTCAATTTAGTGTCATAATTGTTCGATTTTCGCGCTACACTTGTAAAAAACGTAGGGCAAAAGCACGTTTGAGCCCTAACTTAATAGCTAAGGGTCATGCTCGATTAAAATGTGGTAATGTGGACTTTTTTTTTCTGTTTCATGTTTTGTTAACAGATGTAACGTGTCTCGGATCTCACCGAGTTCCAATACCATGAGTTCCTAAACATCGTTGAGGAATTGAAATTTGGATTATATTATTAGACTTTCAAACTATTTTATGGAAATTTCGATATTTGAATTTATGAAACGAAATCAATTCCACGTTTCTAATTGCGCTCTACCTGACTTTTAATTTGTGAATGACAATTGTTTTGTTTTATGTAGGATGAACAGTACGAAAGAGAGCATTTGGTAGTAGAGAAGTCCCTAGACGAATTTCCTAGTATTGCGAAAAATATTGATTTCGATATCATCATCTTATTCTACAAGGGGTAACAATTTATTTATCTTGTCTTGTTTTTTTTTGTCGAATTTGTGCTTATAGCTAATATTTTTATTGTTATGTTGTTACAGGCGCAGAGATGGCAGAAAGTTTTTTAAGGTCAAAGTCAAATATTTTTACAGTTTTAGTTTTTACCTTTTCTATTATTATGTTTTGTTTATCTGTATTTGTCTTGAATTGTTGTTTGAATATTGAATAAATTGGATTTGGATATCAACAAATACAAATTTGGTAGAAATATTTTCTAGTACAAATCAAATGATACCTAATTACTTCTGTCATGATCTGAATAAAATGAGGGAAAAAATATACTCCGTACTTATTATCATCTAATGTCTAATGTTCTGGTAAACTGATGCGGTGTATCAACTATCAACGACTCAAAAAGAAAGTCTCAAATAGGAAGTCCCAAATAAGAGGGAGAGCTGAGCCGTAGTTGAAGTTTAATTATTATTATTATTATTATTATTATTATTATTATTATTATTATTATTAGTTTTTTATGGGTTTTGAAGTAGCAGCTTGGGTCTTTATTTATTATAAATACTTGTTAATTTTAAGCTTAGGGTTTATATTTGGATCATTAGGTTTGGACTCTTTGACTTTGGACGGGAGAGTACCGAGTACCGTTCGTGCTCGTAACCCCATCAGGTCTCCAAGGTGAACATCTTATGGTCGATGGAACAATGTAGGTAAAGGAAGTCGGTAAAATGGATACGGAAAAATGATTGGCTCTGAGGGTTGGGCACGGGGTCCTAGTCCCGAACCCTTCTGCTGTCGGCGAACTGCTCGAGCTGCTCTCGCGGCGAGAGCGGATCGTTGTGTGTTGGCCGGGGGACGGGCTAGGAACGGCCTCTTTGGGGGCCTTCCTCGGCCGTTGAACATCGAACAGTCGACTCAGAACCCTCAGAACTGGTACGGACAAGGGGAATTCGACTGTATAATTAAAACAAAGCATTGCAAATGTGATTTCTGTTAGTGCTCTGAATGTCAAAACGAATAAATTCAACCAAGCGCGGGTAAACGACGGGAGTAACTATAGCCAAATGCCTCGTCATCTAATTAGTGACGCCCGTTTTCTACGTTATTCTTCTTTCAATAAATTTTGTTTCGTGTTCGTCTCTTTGTCTCTAACCAGGGGCGGACCCAGCCGACCAAGTTTCTCCGTTAAAAGTTTACTTTAAACTATTATTTTTAAAGTTTACTTTAAATTATTATTTTTATATAATTATACGATAAAAATTAGAAAATTTTTGGGCAATAATATTAGGAAAAAAAATATTATTTTTTTTTATTTTTTTACTAAAAAAATTATTTTTAAATTAAAAAATAAAATAATTTAGAGTAAAATTTAAAAATTAAAGTATAAGTAATTGTAAAATTGTTTTTTAAAATGTAAAAATTAAAATATATATTTTGTTTTCGAAAATAAAATTTAAAATATTTTTTAATTTTAGATACTATATTATTTATTAATTCACAATTTAATAAGTCTCAAATGATAATCATTCATATTCACCAAGTATAATTTATAACATTTTAAATAAATTATAAAATTTTATTTACTTCTATTTTAAATAAATTTGATTATTTCACTCTTTGTTTAATTTGATGTCCATATATTTATTCAAGGGCGGAGCTACCTTGTGGCTGGGTGGGCTATAGCTAGGGCTGTCAAATGGTTCGGTTAACCGACCAAACCGAACCAAACCGACTTAATTCGGTTAAACTAAACCGAACCAAATTAATTCGGTTCGGTTTTTGATTTATAAAATTTAGTGTTTTTGGTTTTCGGTTCGGTTCGATTATTTTAGTCGGTTAACCGACGTAAACCGAAAACCGAATTGATGCATTATCTAATATCAATATTATATATCAATGTGATATTTATATTATTATTTATATATATAAAAAGTGAGTGGGAGTGTCAGTGGATACATAGCTTCTTCAATACACTTTTTATATATATAAATAATAATATAAATATCACATTTATTTCGTCAGTTCCTTTTTCAATACACCTCGGCAGTTCTTTTTTCTCTTTCATTTATTTTTTTGCTTCTTGGCCGTGCTCCTCCACTGCTCTTGTGAATCTGATATGCTTACGGGATCTTGGATCTTGTATCAAATGGTGGATTAGATGTTTACGTTTTTAAAAGTATCCACTTATAGGCCACAAACTAGTTTTTTTTTTAAATATATAGATTTTTGGTTAAAATCGAACCAAACCGAATGAGTTCGGTTTTAACCGAACCAAACCATTCTTTAAACGGTTCGGTTTTCGGTTCTTGAAAAAAACTCTTATTTGGTTCGGTTAACCGAAATTTCGGTTTGGTTCGGTTTGGTTAAACCGAATTGACAGCCCTAGCTATAGCCCACCCTGATTTTAATTTTCTTAGGTATATTTATATGTAAACCCAAATTTATTCCAACTTTATTGGCTAGCTTAGGTCGTTTAGATGATGCTTTTCTTGGTTGTTGATTATGAGTTTGAATCTTGAAGTCCTACTTTGCTTCTTTTTTTTTCTTTTCTAGTCCTAATGCTTTAGCCCGTCCCGTTTTTTTTCTAGTCCTAATACTTCAGCCCATCCCAAAAATAATTCGTGGCTCCGCCCTTGTATATATTTATGTTAGTTGTGGTATAAATGTAATAATGCAAAGTTTGCAGTATTTATGCATTCACTCCTTATAATGTCCTACTAAGTAGTATATAGATATGTATTTATATTACTTTCTATATTTAATTACCTAATCGGCCCACCCATCCAATTTGTTTTTGTAAATTTCTTTTTTTTTTTAGGTAAAGGTCGTTTTTGTAAATTTCAGTGTGGGCAAATATGACCTAAATGTAATATATACCGTATAAATATAGTACTTAAATATATATATAAAGGTATTTTCTGAAATTGCACGGGGGGCGGAGGCCCACTCTCGTCCATGAGTGGGTCCGCCTCTGTCTCTAACATAAAACACTTGAATTGGTTTTTTTTAATAGGTACCAGTCCAAAGTGAGCTTCGTGTACCCGCTCCTTAGAGTTTACAAGTTTGTAGAAAAAAAGCCTGGAAAAAAGCGGCGGACAAGAAACTTTAAGAGTGGGAAAACTATTTGTTTTGAAAAAGGAGATATTGAGTTTGTGGAATTGGTGGTTGCGCTGTTGAATGCAACAGGTGGAATGTAGATGGGTATAAGATGGTTAAATACTTGTTTGTGTGCACATATCCACTTTTGCTTTTCATTTTGGAGCCAAATTTTTACGTTTGGGGGTGGAGGGGAATTTGTTTGGGCCTTTTGAAAGCAAAATGGCTTCGGTTCTTTTTTTTGTTTGGGAATTTGATGGCCCACCTTCTTATACCTTTAATCATCACCCACCATTAATAGTCCATCAAACATTAGAATAGGGCATTAATCAAGTTTGACCAATCTCGGAAGGTTTAGTTTGCCAAAAAGACTTTTGTTTATTACAAAACGTATTTGTTTGTATCTATATCTATATATATATACTCTATATATAGAGAGAGGAGGCTTCTCATAAGAACCGGTACTTAGCCACCATATAAAATTCTCAATATTATATTAATATATATTGTTAGGATCTCTCTATATATATCTTGTATAATATACATACTATATTAAAGAGATACGAGGGTAGGAAAATTATTATATTATTAGTTTTAGTTTATCTTTTTTATAGATTTAATTTCGGTGTAGGAAACTTATTATATTATTAATTTTAGTTTCTCTTTTTTTGTCCCTTTGTGACCGTTTTTTTTTTGTTTATTAGATAAAGTTAGAAATTACAAACATTTTCAACAACATTATAAATATTAACTTTGTCAAGATAATTCAAAATTTATTACTAACACACAGTATATAACATGAAAATTTGATAAACTATAAATTATTTTTAAAAATAACACAGTTAAAAAAAAATACTAAAATAATGATATAGAAAAAAAAACTCAAGAATATTGCGAGATATTTCTCAATTTAAATTTGCATTTTCTTCCTCTTATGACTCGCTAAAACTCTTGTAAAGTTGCATCGTCACGCAATGAAGACCTTCAAATAACATAAAATTAATTATTACAATAATATCTGCACATAATACAAAAATAAAAATAAATTAATTATTACTTACAAATTTTTAATAGACGGACAATTTCGTTTATCATGCTACTGATTTATTTTACCATATCCATGGCAACGTCGATCTTTTTTATTTTTTGCAGCAATGACTGATTTT
This sequence comes from Euphrasia confusa, assembly GCA_954870475.1. NCBI lineage: Eukaryota > Viridiplantae > Streptophyta > Magnoliopsida > Lamiales > Orobanchaceae > Euphrasia > Euphrasia confusa. The sequence goes on along the minus strand of OX940951.1, from coordinate 38,130,953 downwards.
TTTTTCCACCCAGGAGCCTTTTACGACACCCTTTTGCTCGCACTTCGTCAGGTTCACACAAGAAGAATGCATATTTTTCAGTACACTTTCTTCATTGTTACCATGTGGTATACCTTTTTCTGTGGATGCCTTTACACCTATACGAGTAGTGGTAAATTGATCGATTTTCTCATTAATGGCACGAACTCCATCTAAAAACATTTGTCTTGTTTCCTCACATAACAGGGCTTTGTCAACTAAATCCAATGATGCTTGGATAAATTGACTACGCATCAAGAGATATGAATTGTCATTATCTATTTGCGCGCCATTATCATCAATAACTATACCTGATTTCGCAGACTTTGTCCATCTCTTCTGTTGTAATATTAGTGTTGGCCCAATCTTTATTGGTGCTGGCCCAATTGCAATTTAATGAGCCCAGCCAGCAGCCCATGATGCGTAGCCCACCTATTACACTTGTGTTGGCCCATCTTTCAGCCCAGCCCACTACTTAACCTAGTTGACCTAATCCTAGCCATTGATCTATGTATGGTAATGGTATGGCTTGATCTGAACCGTTGCCCACCCTATTTGTGACCTGATACACACTCTCCCGTACTCACTTCACTCATCACCTACTGTGTGTAAACCCTACCTTCACTGTGTGCGATTTCTGATCCCCTTCACCTTCTTCACCTCCTGTGGTGTTCTGTGGTGTAGATCTGTGAGATCCTTGTGTGAGCCGAGGGTTGTGAGTGAGTGTGTGTGTGGATTGTGCTCTGGTTGTTGTTGGCTGGGCTTCAGGTGGCTCTCTCCTTGTTTGGTGGTGCCGGCGACCCCTGCTGTGACTGCAGTTCCTCAGTCCTGAGCCGAAAAGCTCAAATCTCTCTATCTCTTCATCTTTGTTCATATATAAATATATATATATATTTATACTCCGCTGCATGTGCCTTGAAACACCATCGAAGCCCAAATCCTGTAATACAGACCGGTTCTCCTTGAGATCCGTTGACTGTTGTGATTTGGGACCTTACTTTGGTTTTAAGGCTTGAACAGATCTGACTTGGTTTGTTTGTCTCTGATTTTGCAGGTGTACGTGGCTCACCGTAGAAGCGCGGAGACACAACATTGGTATCAGAGCCTGGTTCGTCTGGGTTCGATGTGGATGGACGCCCTCAGTGTAACCTCGATTGTGACTCGTGGGTGCCTTGTGTCGAATGTCTTCTTGAAAATATGGTGTTCAAGCAGCGAGTCCCGTTGGTCGGCGGTACAAGATGAACGAATCTTATCGAGAAGAGGAAGATAACTATGTGGTCCTCGGTTTGAGGGGAGGATTGTTGAGTACAAACCTATCCCACATCGGAAAATGAAGGAGAGTTTGCCAAGCTTATAAAGAGACCCACCACTCCATTAGTATGAGGCCTTTTGGGAAGGAGTCCCAAAGTGAAAACCGTGAGGGCTTTGCCCGAAGCGGACAATATCATACTAATGAGACGGAGTGGTGGTGGCGGGCAGACTCAACATTGGTGATTGTTGAGTACAAACCTATCCCACATCGGAAAATGAAGGAGAGTTTGCCAAGCTTATAAAGAGACCCACCACTCCATTAGTATGAGGCCTTTTGGGAAGGAGTCCCAAAGTGAAAACCGTGAGGGCTTTGCCCGAAGCGGACAATATCATACTAATGAGACGGAGTGGTGGTGGCGGGCAGACTCAACAGTGGTATCAGAGCTCCTGCTCCGTGCTCCGGTAACGGTCGGCAACCGGTGAAGCAGATCTGTACCCTAGGGTTTCAGATCTGCACGGATCTGTGAAGGTCGGCCCGAGCCCGACACCTCTAGGAGACCCAGGTAGCAGATCCGAATTAGGTGTCCCCAGCCATTGTAAATCCGGGATTTAATCACCCCCTTGGCTGTAAGGTTGGCACCCGGATCGCCTGTGAAACGCGAAACGGGCCCTGCAATTGAGGTCACTTGCGAACACCTCGCTAGGTAAGCCTCTGTGAACCCCCTCTTTTGCGTGTCTACTTGATGGTCAGCCCGCCTGGAGGCATTCTGTGACGGTGTGGCCCGCCTGGTGGTCGTTTAGTGTTGAAAATCTGTTTTTCAAAAAGTGTGGTTCATATTTTTCCTGGGAAAGCCTTCTGAAACTAAGTGTTTGAAAATTTGAAATTGGAAATAACTTGAACAACTTGTTTCTCTGTATTAACTGCCTCTGTGTGTTTGGATAGTTAACTAGGGTTTGAGTGTTTGTTTGAATTCTGTGTGTCTGGCTTTGTGTGAGAACTGTGAGTCCTCTGTGGTGTGGTCTCTTGTGTTTTCCTTTCCTGTCTTTTCTGGAGTTTTCAAAACTGGTAATCCTTTTTCAAAATGTCTGGGTATAACCTTCCCCCTTTTGATGGAAAAAGTGATTTTGTGATTTGGAAACAGAAAATGAAGGGTATTTTGATTCAACAAAAAGTTTACAAAGCTATAAGTGGAGGTTATGCTACCACTGACACTGATGCAATCAAATCTGAAACTAATGAACTTGCCCACTCTGCCATTATACTTGGTTTATCTGCTACTGTGCTTAGGAAAGTTAGTGGTATTGAATCTGCAAAAGAACTTTGGGACAAACTTGAAGAACTTTATACTGAAACCTCTTTAAACAGCAAGTTGTTTTTACTTGAAAAGTTTTTTAGATTCAAACTTGATATGAGTAAAGATATAAATGAAAATATTGATTCTTTCAACAAGTTAATCCAAGATATCAAGTTAACTGGTGATAAGCACATTGATGATTACTCTGCTATTATATTGTTGAATGCCATACCTGACTCCTATTCTGATGTTAAATCTGCTATTAAGTATGGTAGAGATGTGGTCACCCTTGAAACTGTAGTTAACAGCCTTAAGAGTAAAGAGCAGGATTTAAAATCCAGTAGAACTCCTAAGGCCACTAATGATGTTAATTATGTTAAGGGCAAGTTTAAGAATAAGAAGTATGGCAATCAGGGCTCAAAAGGCTCTGTGAGTCAAAACAATGATAGCAAGGGTAAGGGTAAATCTGATCCTAAGGCTAAGGGTAGAAAGTGTTATAACTGTGGTGAAATTGGACATTACATGAAAGACTGCAATAAACCTAAGAAACAAAATAGTAATAATGCTAATGTGGTTTCTGATAATCTTGGTGATGTGTTTATGATGCATGATTTCTCTCTGCTGTCCAATGTGAATGCTACTAGTGCCTCTCTTCTGTGTGAAAATGATTGGCTAATTGACTCTGGGTGCACTTATCATATGTCTCCATACCTGCATTTGTTTTCAACTTATAAAGAACTTAAAAATTCATATGTCTCCATGGCTAATGATAAAAGGTGTTCTGTGAATGGTATTGGTGATATCTCTGTGAAATTTGAAACTGGTAGTGTGTACACTTTCAAAAATGTTAGGCATGTGCCTGACTTGAGTCAAAATTTGATTTCCTGTGCTGCACTTGAAACTGAGGGTTTATGTGGTAAATGGGGTAATGGGTGCATGACTATATTGGAGGGTTCTAAGGTTGTTTGCAAAGCTGCTAGGCAGTACAACTTGTATGTTTGCAAAGCTGAGTGCTATTTGAATAATCATGCTAATTCTGTCCATGAAAATGTTTCTGATTTATGGCATAAAAGGCTTGGACACATAAGTAAAACTGGTTTTGAATTATTGCAAAAACAAGGTGTCTTTGGTGATGCTAAAATGACTTGCTCTAAATTCTGTGATACTTGTGTGTTAGGTAAACAAACCAGAATGAGTTTTCCTGTGTCTCCCTCCCCCAATGTGCCCTCTACTAAGTGTATCCTTGAATATATGCATGCTGATGTGTGGGGTCCTTCCCCTGAACCTACCCAAGGTGGAAATAGGTATTTTCTCTCTGTGATTGATGATTTTTCCAGAAAAGTGTGGGTGTTTCTAATGAAAAATAAATCTGATGTGTTTGCAAAATTTAAAGAGTTTAAAAACTTAATTGAAAATCAAACTGGTTTGAAAATTAAAACTCTTAGAACAGACAATGGTCTTGAATTTTGTAATGCTAATATGAATGATTTATGTGCTGAGGCTGGTATTAGAAGACATAGGACAGTACCCTATACCCCACAACAAAATGGAGTGGCTGAGAGAATGAATAGGACTTTATTAGAGAAAGTTAGGTGTTTACTTGCTTCTTCTGGTCTAAGTAAAAGATTTTGGGGTGAAGCTGTGTTAACTGCAACTTATCGGATAAATAGGTCTCCCTCTGTGCCTCTTAAGGGTAAGTGCCCTGAACATGTGTTTTCTGGAAAACCTATTGATCTGACAAACTTGAGAATTTTTGGTTGTTCTGCTTTGGTCCTCCACTCTGGAGATAAATTGGAACCTAGGTCTAAGAAATGTGTGTTTCTTGGTTATCCTGAAGGTACTAAAGGTTATAGGCTGTGGCTTAGGTGTGACCCTGGTTTTAAAACTATCACTAGTAGGGATGTTGTGTTTAATGAATCTGAATTTCCATGCTTGCCTGTGAGTCAGTCCAATGTGGATGTCCAAAATGAGGTGGAGCTTGCTCCTGAAATTGATTCTGTGAATGAACATGATTCTAGTGATTTGCCTGATCCTTGTGTGCAAAGTTCTGATCCTGCTTGTGTGCCTGAATCTGTGAACTTGCCTATACCCCCTGTGTTAAACCCCAGTGGACCTGTACCTGATGTATCAGGCCACTCTTTTCCAGCTAATTCTCAAACTGTCAACCCTAATGATTATAATAATTCCCCCATGCATGATAATGAAAATGCCTCTATGCCTAATGATTACCAACTTGCTAGAGATAGGGTTAGGAGAAACCCTAGGGCTCCTGCTAGGCTAAATGATTTTCAGTTGGGTGCTTTTGCCTTTAATATGCATGATGTGATTGACAACTCTGAACCTAAATCCTATGTGGAAGCTTTAAAATCTGAAAATTCCAAAAACTGGCTTTCTGCTATGAATGAAGAAATGAACTCTTTATTGAAAAATGGAACTTGGACTTTAGTCCCTAAACCCTCTAAGTGTTCTGTTGTGGACTGTAAATAGCTTTTCAAAGTTAAACAAGAGGGTAATGATTTAAGATATAAAGCTAGGTTAGTTGCCAAAGGTTTTTCACAAAAAGAAGGAATTGATTATAATGAAATATTTGCTCCTGTTGTGAAGTTTACTACTGTGAGAATAATGCTTGCTTTGTGTGCTCATTATGACTGGGAACTGAAACAAATGGATGTTAAAACTGCCTTTTTACATGGTGACTTAGAAGAAAGAATTTTTATGAAGCAACCAGAGGGTTTTGTTGATAAATCTAAAACTGAACATGTTTGTCTTTTGAAAAAATCTCTTTATGGTTTGAAGCAGTCACCTAGGCAATGGAATAAAAAGTTTGATGAATTCATGATTTCTCAAAATTTTAGCAGAAGTTCTTATGATCCTTGCTTGTATTATCTGAAGTCTGCCATACCTGTTTTTCTTGTGCTCTATGTGGATGACATGTTAATCCTATCTCCTAATTTGAACTCTGTGAAATCTGTTCAACATAATTTAAGTACTAAGTTTGAAATGAAAGATTTAGGAGATGCTAAGAAAATTCTAGGTATGAATATTGTGAGAAATAGAACTGAAGGTTACATTCATCTTAATCAAACTGCCTATGTGGATAAACTGTTAGATAGGTTCTCCATGCTAGGTTGCAAATCTGTTTATGTTCCCCTTGCTTCTCATTTTGTGTTGTCTAAGGACCAATGTCCAAAGACTGATTCTGAAATTGCTTCTATGGTTAATGTGCCTTATGCTTGTGCTGTGGGGTCTGTGATGTACTTGATGGTGTCTACTAGACCTGATATAGCTTATAGTGTTAGCTGTTTGAGTAGGTACATGGCTAACCCTGGACAGCCTCATTGGGAAGCCATGAAATGGCTGTTCAGGTACTTGTCTAGTACTAGAAGCTTTGGCCTGAGATTCACTAAGTCAAAGGCTGGAGTTATTTTGAGTGGCTATGTGGATTCTAATTATGCTAATGATAGGGATTCTAGGAAGTCTTCTACCTCTTACATTTTCACTGTGTGTGGTGGCTGTGTTAGTTGGAAATCTCAGTTGCAAAATGTTGTTGCCCTTTCTACTACTGAATCTGAGTATATTGCTATAACTGATTCCTTCAAGGAAGCTATTTGGTTGAAAGGTCTTTTATCTGAGATTAAAATGTTAAGTGGTAGTGTCTCTGTGTTTTCTGATTCCCAATCTGGCATACAACTGTGTAAGAATCCTGTTTTTCATGATAGAACTAAACACATTGATGTTAGGTACCACTTCATTAGAGATCTTGTTGAATCTGGTTACATTTTACTTGAAAAGATATCCACTCATCATAACCCCTCTGATATGGGAACTAAATCACTGCCTCTGGAAAAATTTCTCTTCTGTTTGAAATTTCTGCATTTTGATGTCTGTGATTAGTTGGCCTTGTTTTGTTACTTGCTATGTGCTCTGTGTTCATTGTTGGAGTTCTGACCCTTAGGTTATTACCCCATTTACTTCTTACTGTGTGTAAGTTGAGTCCCTAGTTGGGACTACCTTTATAGTGTTCTCTGAATGCCTCAGGTAGGGCTGAGGAGTCTCTATAATATTTTGTTACTTTGTGTAACTTGCCCTGTGCACTTAGGTGTACAGGGCTAAGGCTATGATGAAACTGAGTTGACTGTGTTTGCATGTGTGTGGCTTATAACCAGCATGTAATGTCTTTATGAACTGTTTGAGCAGGGGAAACTGTGTGTTGCCAACAAGGTGGAGAATGTTGTAATATTAGTGTTGGCCCAATCTTTATTGGTGCTGGCCCAATTGCAATTTAATGAGCCCAGCCAGCAGCCCATGATGCGTAGCCCACCTATTACACTTGTGTTGGCCCATCTTTCAGCCCAGCCCACTACTTAACCTAGTTGACCTAATCCTAGCCATTGATCTATGTATGGTAATGGTGTGGCTTGATCTGAACCGTTGCCCACCCTATTTGTGACCTGATACACACTCTCCCGTACTCACTTCACTCATCACCTACTGTGTGTAAACCCTACCTTCACTGTGTGCGATTTCTGATCCCCTTCACCTTCTTCACCTCCTGTGGTGTTCTGTGGTGTAGATCTGTGAGATCCTTGTGTGAGCCGAGGGTTGTGAGTGAGTGTGTGTGTGGATTGTGCTCTGGTTGTTGTTGGCTGGGCTTCAGGTGGCTCTCTCCTTGTTTGGTGGTGCCGGCGACCCCTGCTGTGACTGCAGTTCCTCAGTCCTGAGCCGAAAAGCTCAAATCTCTCTATCTCTTCATCTCTGTTCATATATAAATATATATATATATTTATACTCCGCTGCATGTGCCTTGAAACACCATCGAAGCCCAAATCCTGTAATACAGACCGGTTCTCCTTGAGATCCGTTGACTGTTGTGATTTGGGACCTTACTTTGGTTTTAAGGCTTGAACAGATCTGACTTGGTTTGTTTGTCTCTGATTTTGCAGGTGTACGTGGCTCACCGTAGAAGCGCGGAGACACAACATCTTCAATATGTATTTATTGGGCAACTCTTCAATATGCAAAATTTTTATCAAATATGCAATGATATGCTTACATGGAATTCCGACGCTTTCAAACATTTTGCAGCTACACGAAGTCAAATCCAAATCCTTATCATAAACAAGCTTGCGAACCTTACTATCTGTCACTTTCGTTCTTTGAATATCATATGTGATATGATTTTCCACTTCTTGCAAAACTCGAATCCTATAGTTGAAGCTATCAAACACTTCACTCTCAAACTTAAAGTATATCTCATTTGTGTAAATACCAGCCATTTGATCCAATAGATCAAGATTTACTTTGAAACAAATCTTTTGAAAAATGAATGACCACTCTCTACACGTTGGCTAGTTGACATGCCGGCCGAAAAAATGTGATTAACATATGCAGGAATCCATTTTGAACGAAGTTGATACTGATGTTCTAACCACTTATTCTCTAGAAGTCCACTTTTTTTAATAAGACTTTCCCATGTTATATCAAACTCTTCAGGAGTCTTTGATTTCCAAATGCAATCCATGAACTCACTTTTATAAGTATTGTACTTTACTGCGTCAATCTTCTCCGAAAACTTCATTAAGATGTGCCAACTACAGTACCTCTGAAATGTATTTGGAAGAACAATAGGGAATGCCTTAGCCATAGCTGGGTCTTGATCAGTAATAATCATTTTTGGAGCACCACCAGGCATAAATTCCAAGAAGTTAGTAAATAACCATATAAAATCATTAACGCTCTCATGATTCAAGAATCCACAAGCAAATATAACAGTTTGGCCATGATTGTTAACCCCCATAATTGGTGCAAATATCATTCCATAACGATTAGTATTATATGTAGTATCAAAAATTACCACATCGCCATAAAATGCATAAGCTCGCCTAGAAATTGCGTCAGACCAAAAGCAACGAGTTATCTTTTTATCTTCATCCACATCAATTTTGTAAGTAAACGACGGATTTTTACATTTCTCCAATTTTAGATACTCGTAAAACATTTCACCATCTTGACCTTTTTTTTCAGCGCGCATATCCCTTGCATGCTTATACAAATCTGTTTGCGTGCAACCGATATTTTCTATACCTCCAGCTTGAACTCCAAGAAAACTAAATTGTTGATGTGGAGGTATATTGACCATAGAAAATTGTTTAGTTAGAGACTTTGTAGAGGCAGAAACATTACGATGAGACCTCAAAAGGTGAACTTTCGAAGGACAATAAATAGTTACTGCTAACAAAATACAGTAATATTTTAAAAGCATTTCCATATCACTTCTCTGCATGCATGAACATGTACTCAACAGTATACATTCTTCAATCAAAACAATGAACGAGTAATAAATCATAAATTGACCTTTATCTATCTCTATTCTAGCAGTCACATTCATTAAAAACTGGAAATCAGAAATCGGAAAGATTCTGTTAACAAATAGTTAAGATACATACAAGCTTGGATCTCGAAGAAACATAGCCTGTACTGCTCCCTTCTCTTGCATATTCTCCATCTTTAGATGATCGCCTATGTAGAAGAAAAACAAAAGGCTATTAAGCAACTTATTATATGTAGCATATTTAAACAAGTAAATGAAGTCCAATATAGTGATCATAACTTCATAAGGTAATGATGAGGCTTTTAAGGCTAACTTATAGAGTTGATTCTGATTACCTTTCATCATGTCTCTCCATTTCACGCTTCTGCTTCAAATCAGCTTTGTGAGCTTCAAATTCTGCTCTGCTCATGATGGGTGGCCTTGGATTAAACCTCATTGCTAATTCTGCAAGATCCCTGTAAACCATAAAATATAAGACAGTCAACTCTTCAGAACCAACATGCTAACAATCACAGAGAGCTGATATCAATGTTGCAATTTTAAAAGTATTTTCCTGTTGCATAAACCAAAAAAGGAAAGACAAAACACAAACAGAATCACACCTCTGAGGCTGAGGAGGGCCATATGGCATCATACAACCAGGTCCTCCAAATGGAGCATGAGGTAAACCACCCCCAAAGGGAACCTCCATCGGATTAAATCCATAACCCATGTATGGCATAGGACCACCATATGGAGGGGGCATGAACCCATCCAATCCTGGTTGCATGCCATTCCAGTAAGGAATAAAAGCAGATGGGCCTAATGGCATCATATAATTCTCAGGTGCAAGGTCTTGAGCAGGTCTCCGTTGCATATCTGCTGCAGCTGCACGGGATTCAAAAATTATTTGAAAATGTATATCATAGCTACTAACTGGTAGTACAAATCAACCAAAAGACCCTAAGCCTTGCTTAATCTAATCCAAGTTCAGTAGCATGTATTTAAAATCAGATGAGATCCCAACTCAAGCATCCAAATATTAAAGCTGATTAGTAACCGAAGCTTGAATAAAATGGACATCAGAGAGAACCTTCACAATTGAAAACAAAGAACCACCATGAAAGATCCAAGGTTGATCAATTCATGATATTAGTTCCACTAGAAAATCTGAAATTACCCTCAGATTGTCTAGTGAGGATATTAGTTCCACTAGACAATCTGCAATTACAGCCCTGAAGAGAAAAGTAGGTTTTAAAAGGGCATAGTTAAGAAAACAAAATTCAGCTACCTCGACTTGAAAGGACATCCCTAAATATCAGTAATATTGAGGTTAAATGCATACTCCTATCCAAGTTTTATCAAAACCTATCTATGAACAGAGGCTATCATGAGACATCAATAGAGCGTACAATCACAGAAAAAGCAGATAAGTTTGAGAATAAGATCATACCACCATCAGAAGGCATGCGCGCTTTCTTCTTTTTCTTCGTTCCTGCAAAAATAAAAAAACTCATGGCTAAACAAGTTCCAGCCCCTAATAGAGAGAAACGGATAAAAAAAACTCAATTTCTTTGAATCCCAGTTACCTGCTTCCCCAGAAATAGGTTTATGCTGCAGCTCTTCATCAGCCAATGGAGCACTTCCCCGTGATGCTGGTTCCTTAACTACTCTCGAGTCATGTGTAGCTTCTGAGACATCAGGCACTTCTGCAGTTCTCTCTTTCTCCTGTATCAGTAGAAAACTGGAAGACTTATATTCTCTAACAGTATCTGCAATTATTGGACTCTCATCCCTTTGGGCGGGTTGTAGACCAGGCTCTTGATATGCTTTTGAGGCTGCAGAATGTGTGGGAGATGGAACCTTAGCTTGTGGGTTGCGGGACTCCATGTCTGAACAACCATTTTTAGAAAGAGTGATCCTCGTAAGAGAACCAGTTGTATGGCACACTTCTTATACAAACAACAAAAAGGATAACAAAAGAGAAAACATTGAAATGAAACACTCAGTTAGACACAAACCTGGGGCTTGAAATGCACTCTCGCCATTTTCTGCACTGTTGTTATTGGATTCTAAAATTCGGTTAATAGTATCCCTTAATGTCTTGTTGGGCAACAGATCATCTGCAAGAATATTTGTGGCCCCACAGATACACATCGATTTGGAAATGATTTGATCTCGAATACCTAAGGAAAAAGTAGAAATCATAATGAATCAACTATTTAAGAGGAAGAACAAGGATGACAAAAAATTCAATCAGAAACATGACACCTTCAACTCTCACACACTTATTTCACAAGCCTCACCCCTCATGCCCATAAGAAGGAAGACCTAAATGTTATGGTAAGGGAAAAGATAGCACAAACCAAAGGAGTAGCATCTTACATCTATCACAAAAGCTAGTAAAACAACACTTGCTCGTAAGTACAGCATTCTTCATCACTTGTTTACAAACTGGGCAATGCAGTTCTGGGGGAAGATCACCAACAGAACGCTTGGATGGCATCCCCTCAATCTCTTTCTCAAAGGCAGCCCTGTAAAGTTCCACCAATACAAGTAAACATCATACATTGTAACAAAGTAAATATAAAGTGGATTCATTGGTCAAGAGATATACTCATTTGGCTTCAAAACTGCCACAACTCCACTTGGTAATGCATACGAGCCATCTGGAGTTTCCATCAACATCGACTTCGGAATACCAGTAGGAGGTTTGACCCTCCTGATGTCAAAATTGGGATCACCATTCGTTGGACAGTGTTGAATAAAATGCCCTGAACAATATATTTCAGATATTCACTAATATGTATTTTATAACCAATAGAGAGACAGTCTATTTATTATTTTTCTTCACTTCCAGGTAAAGAAACATACCAGGCACCTTGCACCTGTGACATATGTAGCCTTGAGGTGGTGTTTTCTTCTCAAAACCACCTCGACCTGAAGAAGTAAATCAATTAGAAACAATCATACAAAAATACAATATAGTGAAAATGATAATGTCTTAGGACATAATCAAACAACATATTTAACATCTCATTATATATGAAGGACTAAGAGAATCACTAAAACCACATCCACCCATCATTCTTCCACCCATGCCCCGTCCAAAACCCCTACCAGTACCAAAGCCATCAGAAGGCTGACTGCGAAAACAAAAAGGGATAAAAACAAAAATAAACTTAAAGTCACAACAGGTAAGTTCAGTCAGTCAAAAGGTTGATAACCAAAAAGACTTGGAAAAATCATTGTTGTAATTAGAAACTTCAATATTGATCAAAACAGCTTCTCACCACTGCCAATCTAAGGATGGAGTGTCAATTAATGCTTTGATCTTGCTCTCCTCGTCCTCTTTACTAACAGGAAGAGCATCCTGAACCGTAATGCTCGCTTGGAGAGGTACGGTTTCCGGAATAGAATAAAGGTCATTTCCAAATTCATCCCATTCAAAATCATCAGCCTACAAGAACAGTGTATTACTCATTTTCAATCACTTAGCAACTTTATTGACAAGAACATGCTATCATATACCAGCTTCTCAAATACCTAAAAGTGCGGGCTTTAAATTTAAATTAATCAATAGAAGCTTACATATTTCATGGAAGATGGATCTACTCCAGCAAAGCTACTTTTTACAGCTTGAACGTCATCAGAATTAGTTCCAACATTGGTCCTACAGTAGTACAGTACAAATAAAAAGACAAAACTAAGCAGTAAAACAAACTACAAACATTGCGTGTATATCATATTATAATTGTTATGCACGCAAGATGGATATTGTTCTTTCTACCCAACATTATGTACTGCTTAAGTGCCAACGAAAAGTTGAAAGGTTCCATACGGCGTGCACCAACGAAGTTAGTGAGAGAGGTGAAACCAAAGCCAACATATACACTTAAATAAACTGAATGAACAAAGTTTAAAAGGATCAAGGCATTACTCTTCTTGCTCAGTAACTGGAGCAGTAACTATGGGCTTGCGAGGACGTCCAGGAATCCGGCGTATTAAAACTGAAGTATTTTTGGGTATTAACATTTCTTCATCGAGATACTCTGAAATTACAGAAAATAAAGTGTATAAAGCCTACAAAACCAACATATGAATGCAATCAACTATACTTAACACTACTAAACATCACTTCCAGATATCCTTCTTTCCCCTCTGTCTTGATCTCAAACAAACAAGAAAATAATAACCTTACAAACTTAAATATTAATCGATTGCTAACAACCATTACAAGCTCATATTTTACTTCTTAGTTTAGTTGCCACAAACAAATACTAAGATGGTCCAAATAGATTTGGTCCAAATACAAACTTAAATATTAATCGATTGCTAACAATCATTCTAAGAAAAGCTGTCTCTCCCCCACTATCCATTTTTTCTTTGATAAAAGAAAAAACACTAATATGTGATCAGACATTTTTCTTCATCAGACATACAACTAACAGATGCAGGCATAGTGAAGGTGTGTGCTTGTGTAACATTTATAATGAAATATTTTTTCATTAGTCTGGGCATATCAAACAATCAAAACCAACCTTCATCAGTCTGGGCATTGGTGACAACGAGGTCAAAATCAGTACCTCTGCCCAAATGCTTTAATTCAAATATTTTTTCTTTCAAGTGTCCCACAGATATAAAGTGACCGTCGATCGCAACTGAATCAAAATCTTTTGCACTTTTAAATTTATAGTAAACAGCCATTTTTTTTCACCTTTCTTTGTATATTTTTCTTTCTCTCCCAGAATAAAATAACCACAAACAAATATAGAGGTCAAGTAACAAAAGTACAATGAATACTCAAATTATTCAAAAGAAAAACAATAACAAAAGTACAATGAATACTCAAGAAGTTATTTCTTTCTTGTATTTTTTTTCCTTTGTGCAAAAATAACTCCAGAAAAATAACCAAGCCGACTAATGGCCTTCTAATTTTCCAAGAACTCCAAAGCAATCGAATTCAGCGGTGGCTTCTTCGAATTTCCACAGAGATCCAATGGATCCACCAAAGAGCGCTGCCTTCGTCCTGACCTTGAATAGAATTGCCGCGTCCTAGAGAACTCTCTTTCGAATTTCCTCGCGAAACCCTAGCTTCAGAAATCAAACCCTTGCTGGATGAAATCTGTGACGAATTGATCTCCGAACGGAAAAGAAAAAGTGCGCCAAATTTTCTGTGCGAACAAGCAACTAGGTTCATCATTATTAGTCTTCGCCATCAATTGGAAATCCAGTGGGTATAAAGAAGGTAACTGACCGAGAGTAGAAGCGATTGCCGACTTATGGAACTCGAGAAATCGAAATCGACAATTGAGCAACAGTGGAAAAAGGTTAGGGTTTCAAGAAATAAAGAAATATAGAATCGGAACTGTGAACCAATTTATAAGAGGGGAATGGAGAATGGAGAGTAAAAATCTATCTCTACTCTACCTCTCACTAAAAAAAAAAATTAGAAAAATTTCTACCCGTAGAGATAAAAAATATTATTATTATAATTATTTCAGTGTACTCTACCTTTCACTCAAAAATGACCCAAAAAAATAAAAATCATTAGAAACTCCTAAAAATATAGAAAAAAAATATTATTATTATTATTATTATTATTTGCGTTAATAATTATTTTATATTTTAATTTTATTTTATATTTTATATAAAAATCAATAAAAAATAAGAATTTTAAACTAATTAAAATTTTAACTCAGATTATTTGTATTTTTATTTTATATAAAAATTAATTAAAATTAAAAATTTTGAAATTGTTATAAAGTAAAGAAAATTGAGAGAGAATTGAATGAATTTATTAATAAGGAGCTTTATATAGAATATAGTCTAGGGTTTCTGACTTAGCCAACAAGTCATTCACTATAATATATATTTATAACACTCCCCCTTGAATGACTATTTATAGGATTGTTGCCTCGTTAAAACCTTGCCATGAAAATCCAGTGGGACAAAACTTGAACGAAGGAAAAAGAGTACAGCATGCTCCCCCTGATTTAAATTACTTAACATCCTTGAGTCGACGCATACCAATTTCATTGACTAGTTTCTTGAAAGTGATAGTTGGTAATTCTTGAAAGTGGTAGTTGGTAATGACTTCGTGAATAGGTCTGCTAAGTTGTCAATTGATCGTACTTTTTGAACTTCAATTTCGCCATTCTTCTAAAGCTCGTGTGTGTAGAAGAACTTTGGAGAGATGTGCTTTGTTCTGTCTCCTTTGATGTAGCCTCCTTTGAGTTCTGTTATGCAAGCGGCATTGTCTTCATATAGTATTGTTGGATCATCCTTTATAGAGTCAAGGTCACATGATGATTGGATGTAGTGAGTCATATTCCTTAGCCATACGCACTCTCGACTTGCCTCGTGAATTGCAATAATTTCAGAATGATTTGAAGATGTTGCCGCCAATGTTTGTTTCACAGATCTCCATGATATGGCAGTTCCTCCACGAGTAAAAACGTATCCCGTTTGTGATTTTGCTTTATGTGTATCTGAAAGATAACTTGCATCTGCATCCAACTAAAGAAGATCCCAAATTTTGTGAATAAAATAAACCTAAGTCAATGGTACCCTTTAGGTATCGCAGTATGTGCTTAACACCATTCCAATGTCTTTTAGTGGGTGCAGAGCTATATCTCGCGAGGAGATTAACAGAAAAAGCTATATCAGGTCGAGTGCAATTAGCAAGATAAGTTAATGCACCAATTGCACTTAAGTATGGTACTTCAGGACCAAGAATTGTTTCCCCATCTTCAAGTGGACGAAATGGATCCTTTTTCACATCAAGTGAACGAACAACCATTGGTGAATCCAATGGGTATGTTTGATCCATATTAAATCGTTTTAGCAATTTTTCTGTATACGACGATTGATGAACAAATAATCCATCTTTGATATGCTCAATTTGCAAACCCAGACAAAACTTAGTTTTCCCTAAATCTTTCATCTCAAATTCATTTTTCAAGTAATTTGCAGTTTTTTTGAGCTCTTTAGAAGTTCCTATCAAATTTAAATCATCAACGTAAACTGCAATGATTGCAAATCCAACATTTGTTTTCTTTATGAAAACGCAAGGGCATAGGTCTGTTGGGAATCGATATCCCGGGCTATAAAAAAAAATCGCGGAACCGATAACCCGACCGAAACCCTATCGCCGGAAGACCCGAACGCGAACCACCTCACGAGCCGGGGCCCGACCGAATGCCCAGCGAGGCCCGAGGACCGCATGCACCCAGCCGAGCCCCCACGAGGGGCTCGCGATCGTCTTCGGACGATCGCTGGGATCGCTACGAGCGATCCCCGGGCTGCTCGCGGCAGCCCCGCAGCGAGTCGCGTGACTCGCTGCTCGCGAGGGCGTCGCCCTCGCACGCCTCGCTACGGGTGAACCCGTTGCGCATACGAGGCAGCTACGGGTCATGCCGTAGCACGCCCGCGATCGAGCTCACGGGCTCGATCGCCCCTCGGCTCCAGCCGAGGGCTTCGCGCGGAACGCGCCGCCGGCAAGGGTGGCTGGGGGGTCCACCCGCCGTGGCACCAGCCCACGGCGAACCTCCCGGCGATCGACCCTAGGTCGATCGCGTGCCCCGGCGTCCAGCCGGGGCTCCCCTTTGCCGCGCGTCCGGCGGTCCGAACCCTAGGGTTCGACCGCCCCTTCGATCCTCGCCGGGGATCTCGAATCCCCGTCCCCGAGGTTCGTCGTTTTCCCGGATCGTCTTGTTCATGTATACATCACAATTACATCATATAATCATAGAGGGGGTTTATGATTATGTACCTCGATTCGTTGTGCGGAGAAACAAATTAAACGCGTTGAAGACCTTCGAATCTTCCTACGTATTCCTTGCACCTCGTCCGAACGTTGTGTGGGCGACGATCTATCGAACTCCTATGGATCTCCTTCACTCTCAAGACTTATGATTGGCGTATTAATTATGAAGGCCATGTAGTGCTTTTATAGGCTACGTATGGGATCAAAAGGAGGTGGAATATTGGGCTTCCAATATTGAAGATTAAATTGATCAAAAGGAGGTGGAATATTGGGCTTCCAATATTGAAGATTAAATTGAGCCCAGCCCAAATCTATTAATCCTTATCAATATTAATTAATTTATTTTCCACTATATAAATTAATTGTACTCCCAATATTAAACCATATTATATCAAATAATATTTCTCCAGTAGTATTATTTATTCCGTGTATTTAAGATTTAAATATCCATGAATAAATTTATTTATTGCTCAATAAATTATATTCATCTCTTATATCCGAGACTAGTACCGTTCAACCTTAATTATTGTGCGGAACGAATCCACTCATGAGGTTTACAAAATAATTCCTTATGAACTCATCTCGGGGATATTATCAACCCTTCCGGGATACACTTTCCCGTCAAGTATTCACGGCATAACATATATAAAATATAGCGACCCAATTTTACCGGTAATTAACCCAATAATTAAATCGGTTAATTGCTTTGGAAAATCAAAGTCTCTTATATTAAATATACACACCCGCAATAATATCGGGGATTAAGAATAAAATACTCTGAGATTTAAATTGATTATCCAAGGCAATCCTAATCAATAAATCTCAAGCGATCCGCCCAATACACCAAGTGTACAAGTGTGATAAAATAATTAAGATAAATTATTTTCTCTCTCACACAACGACTATACCGATGTATTGGTCCGGGTCCATCTAGGTCGTGAGCATCTGTTTGATTAAATACGAGTGACCGATAGTATGATCTTCTGTGTGGGCCCGACACACCATACTAACTACAACGTATAAAATCCAGGACTATATTTTGCATATTTAATTAATAATAATTAAATGCAAATAATTGTTTATTAATTAAATAGGTTAAATGCTATGGCCGGGAGTTTACCGATACTTAAATCTAGACATTAAGTACACAACTCCAACAATCTCCCACTTGCACTAAGGTCTAGTCATTTCCTCCAAACTCCCGACTCCCATACTCATCACGTGCTTAAGTTATACTTCCCAGAAGTATTATGTGAATGAGCAATCTAGGTTGCCGCTCTGAAGTTATCTTGGTGACTACTGCGTCGTCTCCCTAGACGATGACTCGAATCAGGTGGTACTTGCTCTATGTGTTATCATCACCTTTTGAACTTATGACTTCTTCCAGTTTACCATGCACCGCTATATACATAGCCTTTGGTGAACCAAGAATCATATCCAAGTTCAGAGGTCATTCCGGAACCTAACCAAAACCTTCCGCTGCCTCTGAGGCTGCTATTCGGTTTATGATAGAGTCCGAGAAGCATCACGCTTATCACTCTTTCATCTTTAGGTTCCACCTCTTTTAAAAGTGAACACATAGCTTGATATCGACTTACACTGGTCTTTCTCTGATTTTGGATCTGAGAAACTGTAATCCAAGAAGATTTCGCCTTGCTTAGTAATCTAGTACTTCCAAGTACTTTTACAGCATTCGAATATCTCTTATCCAGATTACTTTGATATCCTCCCACTACGCTATCCGCATAGTTGATATCAGGTTCTTGTTTTACAACACTGCATTTACAAAGCTCTCCACACTCGAAGTGTAGGAAACTGCTTTGTCTATATCTATCTCCTTTATGTGTTCAAAACACATACCTTTAGATAGATGCATTCTGTTCTCGAAAGGCAATAACCTTTCTCAGAATTATGCATGTTTAAAACAAACCATAATCGCATAAGATATCTTAAGAGAAGTACAAATGTTCTTATCTAGAAATCGAAAGATTTCAAGAACATGATCCAACTTACTCTTAATCTCATAACTCGATTCATTTAGACAACCTCTATTTTATGTCTGACAACACTTTTACATTGTTGCCAACGATGAAGTGTTATCTACATAAAATTCCGAGAAACACCACCTTGTTTCCATTACGTCTCTAATACACCTTTCTTTGTGTTATGCCCTTTGATGAATCCATCTCATGGACTATCTCATCAATTCGCAAGTTCCACACAGCTTTGTGATAATCCATAAATGGATTCACTAAGCTTGTACTTCTAAGTGATCTTGTCTCTTAACAATAATACTTATTGCTATCCAAGTAGGCATATTTAGATTAGTACTGCCCCCTATGCAGAACTAGGGATCGATTTCATGTCTACTAGATCCAGAGTTGAAAACTCCTCCAGTCTTATGAACATCTCCGGTTGCTTAACAACCTGTTAAGGAAGCTGTTAAGGAAGCAGCGGTTGCAGTGGAAGACATTTATCTGCTTTAGTAGCTATAGGATTTCATTTCAAGATTATTGCTTTATGTACCCTTTATTTTAGAAAGAACTTTTGTTCTGGTTTTCTATTATCAATGAATGGATAATTTATTTTTTTAATCATTTGATGGTTTAGATAAGAAATAATGGTGTTATCTATTCTGGTACATTAGATAGCAATATATGAATGATGAATCCTTAGTCAACCACGATGCAACAAACCGTTATATAACTTGTTTTACTAATTAGATGTATTTCTTTGTTAAATCATTATACTTGTGAATTCTTATACTTAGTAGTATTTATTCAAATGAGATTCAAAAGGTCGAAATTGATTTGATCAATTATAGTTGAAGGAATGGACCTTCCGACCTAAGAATAGAATTTGGAGGATAATACAACTAAGCAAGCCTTTCTGGATAAAGGATAGAATTCGGACAAGTATTGTAATTGATTGATAGATGCAGAGATATGTGTAATTAGAAAGGTATGAATAATTCTTCAAGAATACTCAAAGATGGATTAGAATACTTGATGCGCCATAAAAGCAAAGTGTTTTGACTAGTCAATGGACACAAAGCTATTATGGGGAACCTTCAAAGTATATCCATTAGAAGCCTGCGACTTGATCAAATCAATTACAATACTTGTCCGAATTCTATCCTTTATCCAGAAAGGCTTGCTTAGTTGTATTATCCTCCAAATTCTATTCAGAATCCAGGACTATATTTTGCATATATTTAATTATCAATAATTAAATGCAAACAATTGTTTATTAATTAAATAGATTAAATGCTATGACCGGGAGTTTACCGATACTTAAATCTAGACATTAAGTACACAACTCCAACACAACTGACTCATATCTGCTTCACAACATCAGAGCCATCCGGCGCATGCGCCAGCTTCACTTGATCATCTCATGCGCCAATTGGCGCACGACTTCATCCCTCCTGCTCAAGCGCCAATTGGCGCACGCTCCTGCAGTTCCAACTCAAGCGCCAATTGGCGCACGGTTTGGTCACCTCACTGTGCAAGTCGGCGCATGCGCCAATTGGCGCACGCCGTGGTAGTGTCATTTCTATGATCATCATCTGAAGATGCTTATGTAACGTCCTATCATCAACGTCAAGTGCAAGAGATGCCTATCCACGTTCAAGTGTAGAAGATGAGTGAATGTTGATTACTACTTCAACTATATCGACGACCATGAAGACGATGAAGTACTGAAGCCTCAACGACGAGTGTTCATCACAAAGAAGTTGAAGATGAATTATTGAGATCGACGGAGTCAAGATGTGTTGAAGTCTGAAGTTTAAGAAATCGAAGATTCAAGATTCGAAGATTCAAGAATCGAAGATTCCAAAAGTGATGTCATCCATGGAATTGTGATGTAGTCCAAGCATGTGGCCAATCAGATAGCTCCATTTCAAGATCCCACGTGTGTGGTGCTACTATAAATACCCATGGAGTTCCAAGACTTCACTTAACGATTTTTGAAGATTTTGAGATAACGAAATCTGATATCCGAGTATCGACGATCGTTGTTTACGGCTCTTTGCCTTAAGAGTTTTGGTAGTTGCTTTGTGCTGTGCACCGATAGTAGGGTTATGTGATTTAGCTCTAGGTGTTATAGTTTTGGATCATTAGTTCGTTGGAGTGCTACGTCACTTGGGATACGACTCTTGATCATTCCGTCTACCTTTCTCCACAAGTGTAATAGTTAGTTTTGTTTATCAATGAAATGAAACTATTACATAACTTTGCCTTCAGCACTTTACTTTACTCTTGTTGAGTTCGAACACACAACACAAACCAAGCGACATCCATAGCAAGCAAGAGTTGAGTGTATGCGAACGAAGTTGCTGAAGTATCAGTGTTTAAGACCGACTTCACGAAAAGTTGGTATCATACGTCGAAGACGTAATTTCAGCATGTCAGATAGTGTGACATGGCATGCCACACAAGCAAGTGGGACCACATATCATGATTTGGCATGATTATGTGGAGGTGTCTTTTCATCTCCCCATTAACCAAAAGCGAGAGAAGAAAAAAAGAAAAAAATCAATGCAAAAAAAAAATCATTATTTATTTATATATAAAAAAGTCTAGAGAAGAAAAAAGAAAAAAATCAATGCAAGAATTATAAAAAATGAAAGGTAGAAGACCATTATATAATGATAAAAGAGCTGCGTTTATTATGGAAAATATTAATTTAATATTTTTTGAATATCATTGATTGATTGAGTAGAGATAATTAGGGAAAAAATGCGTGAATTAAATTAATAAGAAAAATTGAAAAATGATATATTTAGTAATTTGAATTTTTTAAGTCAATAGTTATTATAATTAAGGAATTTATAAAAGTAAAACTAATAAAAATAAATCGGTCAATAATAATAATTAATAGATATAATTGAGATTATCGTGAGAACACATTTTAATTTTTTTTTAATCTAACTATTAATTGTTTAACGATAGGTGTGAATACAAAAAAATCCAACCTAAGAAATATTCCACATTTAATTAATTTATATTATATAAAGATAATAAAATCCACAATGTTGCAAGATATGTGACTTGATAATAAGTTGTTAATATATGCACATGAAAGATGTGTTAGATTTATGTGATGATAAATTCATTTCATTTGTAGCAAAATCGATCAATAATTCATGCTTTTGTGTTCCCAAAAGTTTTTTTATTTAATTTTGGTTATTGTTCGATTTCTCGGCAGAGATAAAAAAGTGTAAAAACTTAGGTTCATAAGATTTTATAAATGATTGACTTGTGAAGAAAAAATACACTTGTTAAAGGACTAAATTGCAAAGTTTGAAGTTGAAGCAAAAAAAGAATTAAGCTCTCATCCTTCTTCTCTCTCCCTCTCCCAGTGGTCCCAATTGATGTTTGCGATTTTCCTCAGATCTACCAGAAGAAAAACACCATCTCCATAACCAGACTCAATTAAGGGTTCCGTCAGTAGGAAATGGACAAGATGAACCAGGCGTTTGAGAAGATGAAAATGCTGGTCGGAATGGAGGTTGACGACGAAGAGCAGCAGCAGCAGGAAGAGCCTTCCCTCATCGATGATTCAATCGCAACTGCACTTTGTCCACCAAACAGGTATTCTTCGATCAAACCCTTGATTCGATTTTTTACTGAATTTGTGACATCCGTACGAGTGTGTGGGTGTGTGATGAGTTATTTGTTTCGACAGAGATTTTACGGGTTTGCGATTTGCTTGGCCTCTGGTATCGCTTGCACGCTCTTGGTAAGTTGTTCTTGTTTGATGTTTCTGTTGTCATTTTGATGTGGAGATAGTGAAGGTGTTTGTGTAGTGACGCTGCAAATATATGAGCTCTGGATTGACATTTTTTTATGTTTGTTTTTTATTATTTACTTACATTCGATGCTTGTTTTCTTCCATCCCGTCAAATTTGGAATAACATTCTCCTTTGGCAATATGCTCGCTCTTGGAAGGTTCGATTTTCGGATAATACATGTAGATACTATCAGTTGTTGTTGTTGGCTTGTTGCATTCTCCTATCTCGAACAAGTACGAAATATCGAGTGAATTTGCTTGTTAACAACTGTACATTTTCTTCTTTTTTGTGTAAGTGTGGGTTTCTCCTCCTACATATGATGACCGAATCGATCCCATTATATGAATAATGAATCTCATCTTCCTCAATCTGAATGGACAGTTTTTCTCAATTGACATAAATCAGATAATATCTTGATGTGCGTAGAAATCACGTAGCTACTAGAATGCTGTTTAGGTTTGCCCTTTTCTGGAGTTGGGTCATAGGGAAGAAAACGGCTAGCCATTCTGATGCTATAGTCAAGTGAATATATGAGTGAACTTCTCTTTGGTAGAAGATAAAGTACATTTGGTTAAACAAGAGGATTATGTATGGAAAAATGTAAAATATTCATATGCTACACAATGAGATTTTCATTGAACAATTTCCCACTACCTTGAAATGAATTGTCTAATAGATAACATAAGTAGTTTATTTCATAGTTCGACTGATTTGCATTCTAAAAACTAATCAGAAATGTTCTGTAAATTTAATTTTTTCGTAGCAAGTATCATTTAAACATGGTGTAATCTAACAATTTCTAAGGCCTAAGCTTTAGATTCATATCATCCTTCACCAAGTTTTTTGGGTTGTTCAATTATTCTTAATACGTTTTCTTGTACGTTCATGTGTTATAAGTCCATTTAATTTTTAATGTTTTGTGTCAAATGCATTCACTCAATATTATGCACTTACTTCGTGATTTTTGTATTATAGTGACTCAATTTGAATTCTATTGATTACAGACATGACCACATCAGTCTTTTCTCATGTCTTTTCATACAAATCTTGCGTCATATATGCAATATTCAGAAGTTCCCTGACCCTGCCAAAGCTATTTATAACTGTTAAAGAAAATATAAGTTTTCTAAATTATATTTTCAACAATATTTTCTCCACTTGTCTCAGACTTCTTCATTTTAATTCTTCCATTTTTAAAATTATTGGCACCATTTAGTGATAAAACAGGTCATGGCATGCCATTCTTTACTTGACAAGCTCTCAGGATACTGAAATAGTGCTGGTTGTCAATATAGAAAACTGTTGTGTGTGTTGATTAGCATACCCATTGTCACATATACATGGATCTGCATTTACATTTCAATTTCTTTTGATGAATTGTCTTGTTTGTTGACTCTCTTATATGATGTGCGTTCTACTTATTTGTCCTTCTTTCTTCCTTGTCATTTTATCATTCTTAAGGGTCAAAATCATTGTAATGTTGTCATTTCACTTCCATTTATTTCGGAAAACAAAAATGTTATGTTTTAATTTATTTCATTTTAAAAGTGTTCTACAAAAAAGAAAACTTCCATTAATATTAAAATGCTAACTTGGGTGTTTTTCTGTGGCAGCACAGCATTCCTTATAGGCCCTAAAAGACAAGCGACAATGATGCTTGACCCAGTTCGTATATATGCTACAGCATTATATATTGCTAGCATCAAAATTGCGCTTTTTTGTGCAATATATGTATGTTTACTTACGATGATAATTCTTCTTCAGATTTTGCTACTTGATATCTTTCTTTCTTTCTTGGCTCTGTCTAAGATTGACTCACTTGAATGGTTTAAGTTCGAAACAAGCTACTGACACTTCTGGCAATTGTGCTAGAGTTCGGTGCCCTCGTTTGGTACGTCTTGATATTCTTGCATAATAATTCTGACTATATCAACTACTCCTATATTTTGTCTAAAATTTATAGGAGTAGATTCTTATATGATGAATTGAAGCCCTTGTGTTGCTTATTTTATTGCTTTCCACTATGCCTCTGTGATTCAATTCGTTTTATGAAGCAACCACAGTTAATTTTCAAAACTTTGAACATGTACTGGCCCTGATTTCCCACACATCCCACACTTTTAGAGTGTTTTATTTTAAACAAAGCTTTTGGGAATTTGAAAAATCTTACACGGACAGATTATTATTTGACCTTTGTTGGTTTAACTAAGCAGTACGAACTCAATACCGTTTTTTATTTATTATGTACAGGTATAGCTTAAGCTACATTCCCTTTGCGCGGGCAATGGTTTCAAAGATTATGGTGGCATGCTTCGACACTGAATTTTAACAGTAATGAAAATGAGAGTTGTGACTACTATAGGACACATGAAAAGGCGACTTGGTTAAGGTTGTGATGATTAGTCGTTGAATAGAAATGTATAGGTGCGTAAGTGTTCCCGAGATATTTTTTGTTGGTTAATGATTTTGCAAAATATATACCTCTTCACCTAGTAGAATTTAGCAGTTTCACAAGTAGAATCACTCTAAAAATTGATCTAGCTTTGGGAACCTTAATTAGAACAATTAAGTGAATGATAGTATTGTACTTTAATCTTCTCACAAAATCTCATCACAAGTCACCACGGAACTGTTCATCTCTGAAAGTAGTAGTCTGTAATTTCCACCTGCTTCTCACGACAAGTCGAACACTCCTTTTTATGTTCATCTGAACTTTGTTCTTAATCTCTCTTCTTTTTAGCATGGTCAGTCTACAAACAACATGATAGTTAATTGTAATAAAGCATGCTAAAAGAGATACACCGAACTAATATAGGAAAACATTCATATCCGAACACCCTCATTCGGTCATTCCAGACACAAACAAACTGCAAGCAATGGCTGCCTACATGAATGTATCGCTCTGGGAACAAACAATACAAGAAAACAACTGGGTCGGACATCAGTCAATAACAAACAACATAGCAACACATACAAAACAAACAACAAAACACCATATTGGAAAAGACAGGATAGAAAAAAAAAACAGAAAGAAAGAACTTTCAAGAGATTATGCAAGTTTTCAAAGATAAGTAAAGTTCTTATAATTAAATTAAACCTAAAAACATTTCCTTTTGTAATTAACCCTTGCTATGGTCTATGAGTATGCAAGCACGCTGACACCAAAATAAGTGCGTGTATAGAGAGTCAAAGAGGGAGAGAGCATGGACACAGATAAGTCGTACATTTCTTGTGGTTTCTATGATTTGTTTTACAGACTTCTAATAAGTAACCCTGCAACATATATATCCAAGAATCACTTATGTACAATTACGCTTACACATAAACACAGTATAAAAAACATCTGCCTGGTAGGTAAAAGACGCCCTCTGTAGTCCCCTCTGGAATTGGCCAATGACCTCTTCCCCAAAATCAAGGCTAATCAATCAGCAGAGCACAAACTCTGTTCATCATTCATTGTCTCGTGCCAATTGATTTTCTTGCTGTGGGGGTCCAGCAGCAGCATAAACTTGTTGACCTTGTAGATCTCTAAACATCGACAGGAATGAATTTAAGCTTTTCGAAGAAGCTCCACCCAGAATCCACAAAAGCAATGAACTATACGAAGTCATAGCCCCAGGAATGCCTCCATTATTACGAAGGACTTCAGTAAGTTGACCTCCCATATCAAGAGGACTGTGTAACCTATCTGGATTATTATTTTCATTATTATTATTATTATTATTACTATTATTACTGGGTGGTTGTTGAGGGCCAGAAGATCCGATAGTAGTAGTAGCAGCAGCAACATTGTTCCTTGTAGCCCCATTATCAGCATGCATGTCTGTGTGATATGGAGCGGAAACAGACTTGAGTCCACTATTCGTGGGCTAGGGAGTTTAAATTAATTAATATTCTATTTCCTTTTTATTATTTAGATTTTTATTTTGTTTCTATTTATTAGGGTTTTCTATGTTATCAGGACTCTATAAGTCCTTAGGTTTAATTCATTCATTGGAGAATATTATTAAGAATAGCCTATTGGCTTTGGGCAACGGAGTTTTCCGTTGATTTTGGGGATTTTTGTTTCTATCACTGTGTTCCTAGTGTTTAATCTCGTGATCCGTAGTGTTGAGGCAAGGATAGTCGAAGATGTAATATGGAATTCCAGATGCTGCTGAAAATGGGACCTACGGTTTTGCATAAACCTCTGCAGAGCAGCTGGTCAACCTTCTCAGCCATCTGAGTCACCGTGAGATTCTCCACCGAACCCCAATCCAGCAACACCTCACTCTCCTCCGACTCCCGACAAAAACCCGACCCATCAAACCCTCCTCCTTTGTTCGGCAAATATCACTACAAAAAATTCGCAGATTCCCTACGGCAATTCCCGTAGGGAAATCCACAAAAATCCTTCCACAAAAATCCGTAGGGAACAGGGTTCCCTACGGCATCCCCTACGGGAATCACGCCGTAGGGGAGCCGTAGGGGACTGCTTTCCGCGCCCTACGGGATCCCTACAGGGAATAAGTTTTAATTAAAAACGGGAGCTCCAATCGGCTCGGGACACAAGCCCGACCCACGATCCAAGGCCCGACAACATCTCACCATTACAAGGCCCGAGACAAGCCCAGCCCTCAATTGAGGGCTTTGTAATAATTATTCATGTATATTGCATATACAGGGTTTGAACCCTTGACCTTATGAATGAAGAAGAGGATGATAACCGCTAGGCTACCTGAGTTATATGTCCAATTCTTAAAAGATAATATATATGTACCATTAACTTATATATATATATATATATATATATATATATATATATATTTAAAAAAAAGGTAATTTTAAATAAAAGGGAATTTAAATATATTAAATTAAATAGAACTTTCAATATATTTTTATTAATATTTAAGGTCTTTTATTTTTTAACTTTTTTGCGTTTACAAGTTTTACGTAGATTTAAATACTATTTAGTAGTAGTTTTTGAAATTTGTTTAGACTATAATACCTTTTTATTATTTTTCCGTAATTTTTGCGTAATTGCGATATTTTTTATAATTAACTATTTTTATAAAATTGTGTAATTGCGTAGTTGCATAATTGTAATTGCGTAGTGCGTAAATGGTTAAAAAAACTTTAATTGTAATTTTATTATCTAGTAAAATATTGATTTAAAAAAAACATTTAAAACAATTTAACGTAATTTTATAATAACATTTAATGAATTTATTATTATATAAATTAATTGTATTATTAAAAAAAAAAACTCCCTACGGCAAATGCCGTAGGGGACCCCTACGGGAAAAATACCCGTAGGGAATTTCTTTAATTGAATATAATTTTAAAAAAAAAAATACTCCCCTACGGCATTTGCCGTAGGGGATCCCTACGGGAATAATTCCCGTAGGGGATTTATTATTCCCTACGGGGGACCCCGTAGGGCCTCTTGGAGGGAAGGTATGCGCGCGAATTCGCGCGCAGTCCCCTACGGGAATCCCCTACGGGAGTCACCCCTACGGCTGGAGCCGTAGGAAATGCCGTAGGGGATCTCAAAATATGCTCCCGTAGGGGATGCCGTAGGGAAATCCCTACGGGAAAAAGGCCGTAGGGAATCCCCGTAGGGGATCCGCGGTTTTTTTGTAGTGTATCTTTCCCTAGAGCTTGCTCGGGAGTTGATTATTTTCGGGTTTTATCGTGTGTATATATAATATAAATGATTTTTTTGTTGCAAAATTCTCAATTTTAATGGTTTTTTCTGTGCAGGAGTATGCAATAAGATTAAGGTGCTCTTAGAATCTCATTCAAAGACCTGTGAATGGGTATGTTTTCCATTCTGAAGTATTTTTTTTTGTTTTTATGTATCTATATAACCTTTTAATTCCTTCTTTTTATCTTCTTATGATTTTTATGTATTTATAACCTTTTAATTCCTTCGTTTTATCTTCTTATGTTTATAGATCACTGATGGACCAAGCAATTGTCTCATTTCTAAGAGATGTCCTATAATCGCTTTCCTTGAGAACATGAGAGAGGAGGAACTAATCAACCTGTTGCCGAATCTTCATCTTCTGCCTTATCAATATCAAGTGGTAGCAATTTCGAGTATTCAAAACATTGAAGTTGTTCGACTGAGGCTGTTGGAAGCGTTAGCCTCGTTCTACTTGTGTAAGTTTGTGCAAATTTCTACTTGTCTACTTGCGAGATAAATTGGTTTTCATAGCTTCTAGTTGTTTTGTTTTATTTATTTTATATGTGTGTTTCTCAGGTGATGAACCAGGTCATGAACCAGATACTCAAGTTCTTTTCCCACTTACTGAATGTGTCATTCTCTGTTATAAGAGAAACACGGTTACTCATGAAGATTTGACTAAGTTCTTCGGCCTCATCTTATCTGGCTTCAAAATTGGAGCCTTTCCAGGTTTTTATCCTATGCTCATTTAATTAACTTTCACTTTATTTATCGTTCTTCTAATTGCTCTCCTCTTCAGAACAAGAACCATTTGACGATTTTGAGAAAAGAATTAGGAGGGAGAAACTACTTGAAGGGTTTGGAGATCAGGTTAGTATCGTGATTTTATTTAATGATTATCAACTTGAGAGATTCAAAACAACATTATCTAACTAAAGCTAATTATCAGGTGGCTAATGTTATGGTGACTTCAGCTAGGTCTATGGAGTTGACACATTCCTTATGTAGTTCACTTGAGGAGATGTTACAGTATAATATGCATCCGCTGAAGAAGGCCGTAGCTTTGCGCATTTTGGCTGTAGGAGTTCACGAGCAAAAATACTCGACGAATGAAAATTTGAACTTGAAGGAGTCACTCACATCTTACTTTAAAGAGATCGTGGCGATAGTAAGTTAATTCTTCGAACTTCAATTCAATTCAACCCCTTCGAACTTTAAAGATATTTTGCGAAAATATTTGCTTTGTTATAACAATAAGTATCCCCATCCGGGAATCTGATCAATTTGTAGGTGCTTGGAGACATGACAGTCAATGGTGAGACGTATTTTGTCCCCTTGTTCGTTGTATTGGCATATAATAAGACTTTATTAAGTCTATTCCAGAGTGGGAGGAAAAGAAAGCAGTTGGTGGACCGAGATCAGCGGTTTTTAGATGAATTCTGCAAGATGTGTGAAGTATTCGGTAAAAGTGAAGATTTTCAGCGGGACAAAGGATACCACGTGAGCGGTCATCATTCACAAGAGGTGAAGAATTTTATTACTTATATGCGACAATAAAAGAAATATGGTCATGAACACGAGGAGCATCGTCGAGCCACATCAACGTACGAGTAAAATTCCTTTCTATTCTTCAATTTTCGTATGATTCACATTCTTTTTTTATATTCATTCAAATTAATTGATCAACATATGATCCTATGGAGAGACGAGCGATGCATAAAAGGGCCGGCACGATGGTTGCAGATTAGTTTTAAGAATGTTTTTTCTTCAAGTAGTAGGGAAGCACCCAAGCACATACAATTGGTGTTGCTATTAAACAATGTTAAATCACGGCCTACCTTTCTTTTGCTTTGAACTTATTAGATGGTTGCAGATTAGTTTTGAGAATGTTTTTTCTTCAAGTAGTAGGGAAGCACCCAAGCACATACAATTGGTGTTGCTATTAAACAATGTTAAATCACGGCCGACCTTTCTTTTGCTTTGAACTTATTAACGACGTGGATGTTTGGAAGAAAAATATAGATTGTTATAAACAAGAAGAAAGTAATTGTGAAGAAAGAGGGATACACAAAAATTGCTAGGATTGGGTGGTCGATTCCATGATTGATGATTATATATTTTTCTAGGTTTTCAACAACTATTGCAATGAGAGGTTAGGGGAACAAAGTAACACCACAAGGAATCAGATTACTACTTAATAAATAAAATAGTTGTTGGACATGGATAAAGAAAACGAAAGCTACTTAATAAAGTGGAAGAGCGTCATAGAAACTCATAGATGATTGATTCTATAAATTGAATTCACTACTAAAAAACAACCATACAAATCGGGTATTACCCGATTTAAATGAGTTAAGCGACCGATGTGTATGGAGACGATGTCTATACTAGCCATATTTCAAACATCGGGTTTCTGTACTCACAACGAAAT
Organism: Euphrasia confusa; assembly: GCA_954870475.1. NCBI lineage: Eukaryota > Viridiplantae > Streptophyta > Magnoliopsida > Lamiales > Orobanchaceae > Euphrasia > Euphrasia confusa. The sequence goes on along the minus strand of OX940951.1, from coordinate 38,100,415 downwards.
CGGTTAATACTCGATTTCCCATGTGCCCAATTATATTGATTTTCCCAATTAAAACTGATTTAAATATTAATATAACATTTAAATCGAGTATTACCCGATTTAAAATCTAAGTATAACAGTTAAATAATGTATTACCCGATTTCTATAATAATTGTAAATTTTATTTAATTAAAAAAAAAGTGATATCTTTTAGGTAAATAAATCAGTTTACTCTTACAAACGATGTCCGTGACACTAAAATCACACCAAAATATATAAAATATTATATTAATACAAATATTAATACAATAATATTTGCTTCAATAACATCCTAACCATTGTCAATATTAACTAATATACAAAACATGTCCATAATTATAAGAGCGCGCCAATTGCAGTTCCAACAGCCGCTTGAAGTATGGATAGCTGCGTACACAACGGAATATCTGCTGCATTAAGTGGACATACATTAACAAGTACTGCAAGAAATGGTGATTTGCAACAAAACACAACAAGCTAAGCTAGTATTCCATAGAACATATGTAGTTGGCAGGTTACTCAACATATACCAAGATACTCATCTACAACACATGAATAAACCGAAATTAACCAAGCACTATATATATAGAACATATGTACTGCTGGAAATGATAATTTGCAACAAAACACAACAAGTACCCTATAGGACATATATAAACAAGATACTCAGGCACAACATATGAATTACAATGAATTTGAAAATTTACAAATTCTCGTATTAATTTATACGAAGAACTCTCTTGGCTGACATACTCTGTAGGTTAACATTTTCGATTTGAGAGTTCAACTAGATTTCTCAAGAAATTTCTAGACATCTAGGACAAAATTGAAATGAATATGAATAATATGTGACAGTTTCACTTAAGGAACAACTGCAAGGAACTACCTTAGATGTGGACGTAATCAGTCCCATCATTCCAGGCATAGGCCTCATGTGCACACCACGGTCATTATTGCGCATCTGATAAACATCAAGGCAAAATGACTTAACAACATTTTAACATAATACGCCAAAAGAAAAAGAAAATACACAATTAAAGTGAGATACAAGGAAATCTGAAGTGTGCATATCATATGACCTGAATTTGTCTATTCTTGACCATGTATTTATTTGTTCTTTCCCGGCACAATTTTTTGTACTTATCAATGTTTTCATGGTGGGGCTTCATGTCGAATTTGCGATCTACTTTCCCTTCCAGTGCTACTTTTCCTTTTAAGAGAAAACATAAAAAAAATCAAATTATGCATCCAAGCTGGACAGTCCCATTCGTATCTCCGACTTTCGAGTTGCGAATGTAAATATGGACTTATTAAATTGCTTCTGCATTTGAACTCAAGATTTGCCTGTGATAAAAGCTCCAAACAAGGTAATCAATCACCTTTTTTTAAACACGTATAATTTTTCATCGTTTTATTAAATTTAATGCATGATGAACTCATCCTTATAGATTCAAGGCTGCTAAAAAACATAAGTCAGAAACCACAATATGAGTACAAGTCAGAAAATCAAAATCCCCGGACTTGTCCAAGTACCCCCAAGAATACTACAAGTCTGCAAGCCCCGTGAATCGGTTATAACTAACTGAGTCATGATTTGTATAACCAAGTAACCAACAACAAGAGCTGTATGCATTATATAAACAAGCAACCGTCCGGATCATTCAATGCAACAGTGTGAACATGGTACAAAGGAAAATTCATGAAAAATACCTCTAATATTAAAGAAACTATATCAACAACTAATTTTCAAGTTTGCGAAAACAGTGGAGAAACGACATGCATAAGCTAACATTTCAAGACATATGGTTAGCAAAAAATATCAAACAAACTGGGAACACGATTACCATACCATAATATTCCCGGCTTCTCGGGAGAATTCATCTCACAGACCTCATGCAAGAGTACACACCAAGTAAAACAGATCATCAATAAACTTTACCGACCACCACCATTAATCCAACCATACATGAGATCACATGATCTAGCAATGAATCTCAGTACTCAGTAGTAGTTCTCCTAAAAAAAATCTAAAACAAGCAATTCTACAAATAAAAACCGATAGATCACAAACTTTAGTTGCACTACAGTTGAATACACACAAGATACAAATTGAACAACTGCAGAGATTATACAGATTTTCCAAATTTGCTAGTTTTTGACTTTTTGTCCAACCAGAAGAAAAAGAAAACATCAAACTATTGTTATATATCAATGAAGTACTATTGATTACCTAATGCTGCCATGAGCTCGTGGGGGGATGGTTCCTAAATTGGTAAATCAGTAAATTGCTGCTTCAATATGTCCTCTTCTGCACTACATAATGCTTTGGCTATATCGCATAAACCTGAAATATCCCTGATCATGGGTTCTTGTGCTTCAACCTATAGGTTCAAAATAAAATACAGTAAAAAAAATCAGCTCACTCAGCTTCTAATTAAAAACAAAAACCTATGGTAAAAAACCCACTAAAATCAATCTACTCGGCTTCTAAAGAAAAAATAAATTGGGGAAGCTGAAGATCCCTTTTACAAAATCCTACTATAAATCCCAAAAAAATACTAACACCACTAACACCAAGTACAATTAGGGGTTACCTGAGAGAGGAGATCATCAATTGCTCTCTAGTGAGTAGATTCATCAGACCCCCTTCTTCAATTCTCGTAGGCGCTTCCTCTCCGCCCTCGGATCCGGCGCCGGAGGCTCGTCAGCGGGGTCGAGGCGCGGACGCTTCAGGCGCTTGTGCACGAACCCGTCGTCGTGTACCAGCTCCAATAAACACGAATTTTGTAATTTCACGCAGAGAAATCACGCACACAGCACGTGCGCGTAATATTAGAGAAGAGCGTATTTACTTGGATCGGGTCTTCAGGCTGGAGGAGATCGAGAGAGACGACGATTTTGGCGACGGGCGCTGGAAATGGATTTTTAGAAATTAGGGCTTCAGAGTTAATGGAGAACGAAGGTAATACACAGACCGAAATTGTTAGGGTTGAGTTAATGAGTTATAGAGATTGTGAGTGGAAGAGAGACGAAGCATATTTTTGACCTGAGCTTGAAGTGAAAAGATTGGAATGCCCGAGAGTGTTTGAGCGGATGAAACATATAGAGGGACATCTTAACTTAGAATTTTTTTTATTTTTTTTATCACAGTTACATTTATAACCGATCACTTAGGGTCATGTTTGGTGTACAAGTTAAATTATCCTTAGTTAACTTATTGGTATTGTTTATCGATCAAAAGGTCTGTACTTAGGTTTGGTTCATATTTATGATATTTTAAATAACTATGAAAATATTGAAATATTACTGCTAAAACAATCAAAATATTTTATGTGGCTCTTTCATCTCTCTTATCTTCGTTTCATACTCCTTTCTTCTGATAGAAGTCCCCTTTCTTCTGATAGAAGTCCGCAAAAAAGAAAAAAAATCTGACTAATAACATAAACAACATAATTTGAAAGAAAAACAATCATTAATTTAATATGATAGATTAAGAATAAGGAATAGATCTATTCAAAATGAAAAAAGAAAAATAAAATAAAATACATTTTCTTCGTAGTTGCAATTGTCTTGCAAATGATCAATTCAATCAAAAAAAAGTAAAAAAAAAAAAGTAAAACACATTTTTTTCGTTTTCATACATGTAGATCCATTAGAAAACATAAATAAAAATTATGAATAATTGAGAAAAAAATTAAAAAAAAAATCAAATTTTCATTTTTTTTCGCCCCTTGCAACTGATAAAGTAGAAAACAAATGAAAATTATTATTATTTTTTGCTTTAATGTCAATATAAACATGTCATTTATCTGTTACATATATAAAACAGAAAGAAATGTCATATATTCGTTTTAATTAGCCAAAAAAATCTTTATCGTTGGATTAACTCTGGTCTTCACATACTAATTAATAAATAAATAATAGTTATGATTAAGAAGTTATAATTAACGTGCGGTAATGTTTATTCAAATTAATTGATTCATTAAATATTCATTTACCTATTTAAACTCCTTAATTTAATTAGTAATTATCTTCTCATATAAATCATAAAGAAATTATATATTATTTATTTATTCTTTTAGTAGTCAAGCGTTAATGTTTAATCAAATTAATTTGATTCATTAAATATTCATTTATCTATTTAAATTATTTAATTTTAGTAATTATCTCATCATATAAATCAGAAATAAATTATATATTATTTATTTATTCTTGGGAAAAATGGCAATAAAGCCATTTTCCAGCATTTTTTCGGCAATAAGGCTTTCGAGAAATTACGCGTGTCAATTAGGCCGCCTAAAATGTGCAAAGACGTCGTTGCCCTCGCATATATACACATTTGAACAAACAGGTTCCTCATTTATTTCTTTTCCCCCGCACCGAAGTCACGAAACCCACACCTCATCTCCCTTTCTCTCGCTCCCGCTACAACACACAGAATACCAAGCTTTCGAAACCACCACCAACAACACGAAATCCTCTATCACTTTTCCTTCTCATCTCAAGCTAGCTTTTCGATTTTCATATGACTCCGTCGAAGAAAACCGCCGCCGCGAAGAAAACCGCCGGGAAGAAATCGACTCCAACCGCCGCTGCTGCTTCCGACAACACTGAACGGAGGCTTGTTCAGTACACTCCGTCGAGTGAAGAGCAGGAGAGCCCTCAGCCTGCCGCCGGCGAGAAGAAGGAGAGGAAGTAAGTGTTTTCGAACCCTAATTCGATTTTCACTTTCAATCTGTTAATTTCCATTTGCATGAATGAATGTCTAGTGTTTTTTTTATGTGTTTTGATGGAGGTTCGGTGTGATTATGTGTTGAACAGCTTGATTGTGTGTGTTGGTGGCTGTTCAGTGTCTTTATGTCCTGTTCAGTGTTGTATATGCCTGTTCAGTGTCTCTGCATGCCACCCAGTGCCATTGCATGGCCACCCAGTGCCATTGCATGCCACCCAGTGCCATTGCATGACAATCCCATCTTGTCAATCCAAGCTCTCCCACTTGCTTCCTGATATACCCAATAACAAGTTTTATAACCTCCTTTTACGAAAGGCGTTTACTTGTATCAAAGTACACCATTTCACAATGGAATCACTCTGGACTACTCAGGTCAGAGGAAATTGCTCGACAGTCAATGAAATAGTATTATGACTCGAAATCTCAAATACTATTTCAGTCGGGTCTGTTCGATCATTAGCTCCCAACTAATATCTATGCAACTGTACTTGACGTCCCACGTCACTAGCCCATGAAGTGGCGCTATAGTACACATTGCAATCTAGTTCATTGTATTATCGGTTTGTCCGTACTCGATGATACGAACCAGGAACAATCATATGATTTAAGTATATCAGTTCAACTATTGGGACTTCATTATGCGGTAAGTCGACCTCATAACCCAATTGATATCACTTAATCATTTGGACAATTCATATAAATTAAACCATATTTATATGAAGAAATATGTATTATACATATGAGTGAATGTTTACCAAATCTCCAAAAGTATCTAATACAGTAATAGAAATCACAACCCATCTCTAAGATGTCTGATCTCTATTGCAGTCGTGAAAGCCTCAAGCTTAAATTGCTAGAGAGGTTTAGAAAACGGGTTTGCAACCTTACCAAAAGTTGCAACTTTATTATCTTGATGTCTCCACAAAACTATCTCCCAGATAATGTGGAACTTCCTGAGCACCAGTTTTAGACTTGTGGTGCTTCCTAGCTCATTGGCTTGCACGATAACTCTACTATAAATAGAAAACTATCGGATGGGCTGAGCTAGTTACGCCACCTAGTTCATTCAAGAACTTTCAAATATTAACTGCCAACATTATTGCATCCAATGCAATACTGTGCTCAGCTTCTGTAGTTTAATCAGCTATATTGCATTGCATGGAACTATTCCAGCAAATTTTACCTCTAACCAGACAAAAGATATAACCAGATTAAAATCGGAAATTATCTTAGTCTGTTTTGAAGTTAGCATTCAAACAGATTGTTAATATCAACTCTTTTTGTCTTCCAAAGACAACAAAATATTCTTTAGTCCATCTAAGGTACATAAGAATATTATTGGCCGCAGTCTAATGCGCCTCACCTGGATTTCCTTGAAACTGACTCGTCATGCTCAAAGCATACGATACGTCCGGTCGTGTACATATCATGGCGTACATTATAGACCCTATTGCCGAAGCATAAGGAATGTTTTCCATCCTCTTTTGCTCATCAAGTCCCGTAGGGCCTTGCATCTTGCTAAGAGATGTGCCATGACTCATTGGAATGAGACCCTTTTGGCGTCTTTCATTCTGAACTTATCAAGTACCTTATCAATATAGGTCACTTGACTAAGTCCAAACCTCATTTTCGATCTGTTCCGACAGATCTTGATGCCCAATATGTACTGTGCATCTCCAAGATCCTTTATTGAAAATAATTTCCAAGCCATTCTTTAATAGAATTAAGCATAGAAACATTGTTTCCAATAAGGAGTATGTCACCGACATACAACACAATGTATACAACGTAACTCCCACTGTTCTTCTTGTAAAACAAGATTCTTACGAGTTCCTCTGAAATCCAAAACCCAGTATGGATTCATTGAACTGAAGACTGCTACTCCGATATGCTTTGCTTTATTCCATAAATGGAATTATAAGATTGCATAATTTTTCAGCCTTATTAGGATCGATAAAACTCTTTGGCTGTGTCAAAACACATTCTCTTCTAGAATCCAATTCAAGAAGTTAGTTTTAGCATCCAATATTACCATAACTCATTATCAAGATGAGTAGCAATGGCTAAGATAATCTGAATGATTTAATCAAAGCAACTGGTGAAAGTTTTTCCATAATCCACCTCGTGAATAAAACTTTTACCATCAACCTTGCTTTGAAAACCCTAGGTTTTCCATCTGTCTGTTTAGATCTTAAAGATCTATTAGCATTCATTGGGTCTAACCCCGTGATGCAAATATATCAAGTTCAAAACTTGATTATCAGATATTGATATCATCTCAGATTTCATGGCACCATGCCAATTTTAAGTAGCTGGATTCGTCATAGCTTGAATATAGGTCGAAGGTTCATCGCTTTCCAAAAGCATGGATTCATATCTCTCATTGGTCACAATATCTAAGTATTTGAATAATAGAGATAGATTTATGCCTTCCGGACCTACGAGGGTTGGTATGGCTTCCAAAACCATAAGAATACTCTCAACCCAGTCTTGAGTATTCATCATTGGTTGTTTCACTTGAACCTCGTTCAAGACAACCAAGCTCCCACTGAATTTCTAGGAAAGATAACTCTTTTCAAGAAAATCACTATCTCGAGCAACAAAATATTGTTCTCAAATAGATCGTAGAAGTTGTACCCTCGAGTTTCTTATGGACATACCATAAGGAAACTTTTATCCCATTTGAGTTCAAGCTCTATAGAGATAAATCTCGTCAGAGAAGCTTTTAGAACCTCAAATCTTGATGAAAACAATTTAGGGACCCTCCCTTTCCATACCTACTATGGTGTCTTATCAACAGCTTTTGACAGCGTCCTATTCAGTGTATAAGTTGAAGTCTAGAATTGTGTGTTCCCAAAAGAGACCAGTAGTTCATTTAGACCTCTCATCGAATGGTCGAACTATATCTAATATAGTTTGTTTTCTCCTTTTCGAAACATAACCTTCATGTGCTTGTGAACTAATAGGTTCCACATACATCAGTATGGATCATCCCTAATTACTCACATGTTCTCCTTTCTCCAAGAAAGATGACATTGTTATCTTTTCAATCACACCTCATTCACATGTATCAAATGACTCCAAGTCAAATGATTCTAAAATTCCTTCTAAAAGAAGCTTCGTTACATGTTTAGATTTTGATTTGATCTAATCAACAATGTTTCAGTTATGTCTCATCGATACTTATTCGATTTGGCCTTTGGTCTTAATGATATATATGATTTGTCAAGTTAAAATTATACATAAACAATATAATAATCGTACCAAAACAAAGAATAATTCACAATTAAAATAGTTACCAAACTATTTAATAGTGAAAAAACTAATCCATCAGTATCTAATACTGAACCAATATTCATTGTTTATTGAAGGTACGAAATTACATAGTTATAATACTAAAACAAGGCCCTAAGGCAAAACAACATCATATGATCATACGGCTAATGCAGCGACCTTCGCTCCATTTCTTGCCCGTAGATCGACATCTCTATTCACCAAACTTATACTTCTATGTAGTTCCTCCACATAAAAATGTGAGAACCACATTTGGCATCCAATACCCAAGAAGTAGAATTTGTGAAGTTTAATGTCTATATCATTAATACTTGAAGATGAAGCAACCCCGTTCTTCACATCTTCTTTGAACTTTGGGCAAATTCAATTATTCCCAATAATTGAGTCTCATTCAAATTTCCCATTCAAAATTAATACAATGTCAAAACGTGATAAATCGTAAGTGAAAAATCGAAGTTTTCTAACCAGCGATATTATCATGCAATTGAAGCCCTATCTCTCATAAAATATGAGGGAGCCAACCAGACAATCGACTAACGCCATCCCATGGCTCGAAAGTCTCTAATTTGTGTCCAACACTTTTGCAGTAGACGCATTGAGATTCCCTAGGAATCCTAGTAGCCTTCTTGCCCATGCTCTTTTGAATACCATATCCTCTATCATAAGAATTTCCCTCTTAGGGTCCTTATCTATCGCCAGCTCAGCAGCCTTGAGCATCCCTTGGAGCTCACGAAGCGATTTCTTCAAACCATTCATGTGGAAATTTTAGCCTAAAGGCATTCACTTGAAGTATGAAATCGGTTGCCAAATAATCATCATAGGAAAAATCTAGGCGGTCACTTGAAGCAAATAATCCAATCATTTGTTGCACATGTGATTCCATAGATTTCCATTTTTCCAGCCTAGCTGAAGCGATGACCCTGGTCATACCGAACCGCTCAATCTTAGCATATTCCCCGAACATGCTATTGAGTTGTTCAATGATATCTTAAGATGTGGTCATTTAACACATTTTCATTGTCTTCGTATTTGAGGACCATCCTCAAATTACGTTGTGAATCAAGAAAATTTATGTTGTTCAATTTTTCATAATCAAGAATTGAACCAAACTTGAATCGAGTTGAAATTAACATGATAAACTACAAAAGAAAGATAAATAAAGTATGTAAACATTCACAAAGCGGTAAACAAATAAGGTTGTCTAACAAGCTACTTATTTATTCCATTTTGTTCAATCGATATCTAATATCTTTGTTCCCTTGAACAAAACAATCCCAAGACCCTCATCTTGCAAATTCTTAAGCCGACTGAGTCCGCACTTAAGAAGTCCAAGATAGGTAGACATCCCATGTCAATGACATCTAATGTCACTCTCGGTCGATGAGAGTCCCATTCTCATCTCATGTCTCGATAGCCACGCCTGCAGTGGATCTATCGATGAGAAAACCAAACTCACGTGTAAAGGTCTAACCTTTACTCCCACTTATCCCAAGATAACAAGTAGTACCCCGCTGAGGCGGACCTACCAACTTATGATCGAGGGCTTCACGAGTGTGATGTTTTTGGACAAGACATTATACTCATTATTTTGGGAACTTGCATGCATAGGTTTGTTTATATGTAAGTTGAACCTTTATAACATAAAACAACTTATAACTAGCAAAGCAAATAAATACGTATTCGAAAGGCCCCTAGAACCTCACAACTCTCAAACGAAAAGATTAAAAGCAACAAAATAGGCCTTGAACATCTTCTGGACTGGTCCACGCCCGCCGTTTCAGTTCCGCGCCCTCCGATTTTGGTCAAATCTATTCCGTACCCAAAAAACCACGAACGGCGCCCGCCGCTTCACAATCAGCGGTCGCCGAACACCACCGGCGGTCGCCGTTTCCAAAACGGCGCCCGCCGAAAGGGTTTGGAAAAAATCTGACCCAAAATCAGCATTTCGACGGTCGTCAAATCAAAACGACGGTCGTCGTTTCCAAAACGACGGTCGTCGTTTTTCTCTGACAGCCCCGGTTTCGCCCGTTTTGCTTAGTTTTGCTTCGTTTCTTCTCGTTTTCGCCGGAGAGCCGAGATCCTCCATCGAACCATGGAACAAGTCCATCGCTTACAAGTAGTACAATACAAATATAATAGAAAAACCTATCTATTACAAATGATTCCGAGGGACGCAGCCCTCAAATACTACGGCCAATCGAAACGTAAAAAACGACGAAATCATTCACCCGACCACTAACGGTGGCCGGCCTTATATCTAATCACATAATAACATAATCACAATTAAGCCATTTATGTTGATTTAAACATATTGTGTCCAACACAAAAGTGTGCACGAGCCCTAGGCTCTGATACCAATTGTAGGTTTTCGATACCGATCCAATCGCTCGATTACCTTGTTCGTGTGTGCGGAAGCGTGTAAAACAATAGAACACGAACAACATGAAGATCTAGGCACACATTATATGTATAGACACGTTTATATATATACATCCAATATATATATATAGGGATTAACGAGAACACTTACAACCGGTGTAGCGTGCCTCGTTGATGTTGATGAAGGTGGCGTTGAGTCGATTGAACCACCTTCATGGATCAGTCACTAGATGCTCTCCTTGTGAATGACCTCGTCACTCTTCTTGTCTAGATCGCCCGGATGTTGAAGCCGCACAAATGGTCCGGCCTCTACGTGTTGCACACGAACCCGGATGACGAACACTTTGCTTGCTTGAGTCGGTTCTCTAAGAACACTCTCTCATTTCTCTCTTTTGTGTGAATCTCGAAATTGGTAATCAAATCATTGTGAAAATCAGATTTTCACTCCTTAACACCTTCATTACCACCTCCATCACTCCCTTGTAACCCCCATATTGAATATGCACCATTATATCACATAATGGATGGTTAATGGGGAGGTGAAAGGTCATGTACACATCACTATGCCACAATGGCATAAAATGTGGTCCCTCTTGCTTGTGTGGCATGCCATGTCACACTATGTGACATGCATCCATGCAAGCCATGCAATGCATCCCATGCATGCATATAAATTCACGTAAATATTGATTCTAAATCAATATAATTAACAAGCATTGTACATCATCTACGAGTCCGTGTGTGACCCTGTAGGTATGATTTATCGATCAATATTATATTGTTCCCAACAATTAATATTATCGAATAATCATTAAACATCCAAAGACGACCTTATGACTTTATCGATTGCACACGTAGGATCGAAGGACATATCCCAACACGACCATCTGTGGAGGAGAAGAAATACCTGCGGATTTCAGTTTGGGCAGAAGACAATGCAGACAGGAGATTCGCTGCGGGCAAGCTGGCAGCACACCAGAATCCCTGATTTTGGGGGATCTCACTTATCCCCCAACTCCTTGACCGCTGACGCCTATTCTCTAGGAAGGAGAAACAGTCGCGGATTTGAAATTCAAATTGAAGTCAATAAAGAGGGGCGCGGTGGGCAGCAAGAAAAAACAACATTACGCATCGATAAATCGAGAGAGCCGCCGGTCCCGTAGCAAGTCGCCGAAGGAGTCGCCGGAGAGAGATCAGAGTTGTTCGTCCGAGTCTCTTTTTCTTGTTTTGAAGTAGATCCAGCCTTCGGGCTGAGAAACAATTTAATTTCTTTATGTTTTGATTTCCCGTTTTTATTTCCATTCGTACTTTGATTCCAAAATAGTTCGGTTTGAACTATGAATAATCTAGATTGCTTTTTCTTATTTATTTTGTCTTTTATTTTCAGCATGAGTAGCTAAGTTAATCGTGCATCTGGGCAGGGGTGGATCGAAGGTGATTTAGGGCTTTAGTTTAACCGCGAGGTCGATGGGGCTAGAGTAGCCGGTTGGGGATTTGTTCCCGAAGCAAAGTTGGTTGAGGATTATTTCTGGGGAGTCTGGGCAAACTAGGACGACCACTAGTGAACCTTTACAATCTGGGATACTGGTGATTGGCAAACCGCATAGATGTACCTTGTAGTATTGTTGCGGGCATAGCACTAGAACTTGCTGGAGATTGCGGTCGTATGACTCGGAGTTCCGAGCATGCTATTGGCCGAGCGGGTCTGTCTAGGGAGTAATGCGGGTTTGGGCAAACTAGATCCATGTTTGGTCGCATAGGTTATCGAATTGTTCAGATCTAGGGGTTTAGGCATAACGTTAGCTGGCCTTCTCTTTAAATTGTAAGGATAGATAAGGGGTGGGGCAATTGTTGGGCGTGACGCAATAGGACCACTGTTGTCTTTTTAAAGCACCCTATAACTGCTGACAAACCGCTGGTAGAAATCCTTAGTGCCTATGACCGGTAGTTTGCCCTAATGACCCTGAGTGAAGTCGTCTGCCCGGATGCCTTGTTTATCATCTGATTTAAGTTTCTCTTTTAGTATTCTGTTAGATCTGAGTGTTTGCTTTGTTTACTTTTAGATTTGTTTATTTGCATGTTAGATCTGTTAGCCGTAGTTAGATCAAAGTGTTTGAAACGTTTGCAAAACCGTTGTGCCCACAGCACCCCAAATCAAAATCTTTTTGTGACAACCCCTTGGGCAAAGCCGAGATCACCTACTGTAATTGCCTCCTTGTGAGACCGACCCCACGTACTTACCATTATCTACGTTTTGTAGTGATAGGCGTACTGGCTAAATATAAATATCATTTTGACAGCGCGTTTGCTCAAATGACAAGCTTTCGTCGTCGTCGGGTTGAAGATCTCATAAAACCTCCTACGCTCGTCTTCTCATACCCATTCGCTCCGCTCCTCTTCCAAAAAATCTATTTAATCAATTTAATCTTCTTTTGATACCAATATTAATCTATTTACATTTATGACTTAACTGTTCCAGATTGTTCTTTTTTTCGTCGATCCTTAATTCAACGATTTAATTTTATTAACTATTCAACCATTTCACATTTATAATTCACAAGATTATATGTTTAAAAAGACTAATGAAACTATTATAAATTATTATTCAAAAAAACTTTCAAATTATCTTTTTATTTTATTTTCTTTATTTAAAAAAAAATTGAGATGGAAAATATTTGAATTTCAAAATAAAAAATAATAATAATTAAAATTTTTTATTTTATTAATTATACAACAATTCATCCATAATATTTCAACTACACATAAATAATATTTATTATTTGTTTTTATATCTATGTTCTAAACAAAGTTATTGTGAGGCACTGAACTATAAAAGTTTTTGTATTTTTTTTTTTAGATTAAAAGTTTGTAAAAAAATTTCTTTTATTTATTACAAACTAATGTATACAAATATAAATATTTATATAATTATTTAAACATATATACTTTAATTAAGTTAAAAATAAATCGGGTAAAACTTCAGTTATAATCCCCGAGCATCGCCGGGCTGAAAGATCCTAGTTTTTATCAATTATAAAAAGTATGTAGATTTTGAAAATCTAATACTCTCTCTGTCCTATAGTCAATGGTGGTCAACGCTGACTTTTTTTTTACCGTCCAATACGTATGATAAACTGTATACAAAAATTATAAAAAATTACTAAAATAAAATTTAAAGTTAAATTTTATTTTAGTAATTTTTTTATAATTTTTGTATACAGTTTATCATACGTATTGGACGGTCAAAAAAAGTCAGCGTTGACCAGCAGTGACTATAGCTCTGGGACAGAGGGAGTAGAATTTATGCATAGTTTTGATTGATTTTTCTTATTGATTTATACTACTTATGAATTTTATAGACTTAAATGATTGTGAAATAATCCGTATACATTTTCATATACTTTTTACCATGAAATGCAAAAATATGTGAAACACATTTGTTCAAAAATATTTAATTGATTATTAAAGTGTTGAATTGGACTTTAGGGTCTGAGTAATCGGGGCGGGGCGGGGCGGATATCCGATTTTCAACGCTGAGAATTGAATTGGAATTTGAACATTCACAAATCATAATACAGTAACAGTATATTTGTAAATCACGAGAGCGCCAGGTCGTCTCTCCTCCAAAACTTTCACCAGATCCCACATTCATCACCATAGTGTTTTGATCGGAGTAATCAATATTAATATTCCGTTTCTTATACGTTGTTTCGTTGAATATCCGACGAGATGGTGAGCGAAGAGCTCGCGGAGATCGAGGGCCAGATTTCTGATATTTTTCGAGCTCTTTCGTTAGTTTCTTACCTCGTTTTTTCTATTGGATTTAATCGATTTCCGAGCTCTTGTTTTGATATTTATATTTAGAGAGGTTAAAAAATGTTGCATCTTATTGACATTGGTTGATTGCTTATCATGAAGGAATGGATTCCAAAAATTGGAGAAAATTAAGGACTCCAATAGGCGGAGCAGGCAGCTCGAGGAGCTCACCGACAAGATGCGCGAATGTAAGAGGTATTTGATTCGGCTATCGGCGTTTCGTCTTGTTGTTGAGTGTGTGAGTGAGTTGGTTGGCGTATCTGTTCTCTGCGTATGATATGTATTCTTTCCAAATTTCAAGTAGATCTTGAAAGTAAAAAAGGGGTGGGCTCCACGCTTACCGCACGAAAACAGGAGGGGAAGACCCGAGTCACTTTAGGGAAGTTTTATCTTAAAACCAATCGGTGGTAGAAGGAGTAGCTCCCTAAGGTCACAAATCAAATTTAACATGAGCCGTATTGTTCTTGTTCATCATCATTTTCTTCCTGATAACAAGTTTAAGTTGCTCTAATCAACTTGATATTGATGCGTAACAAAGACAACAAAGTTACACATGTTACAGATTATATTTGTTAGAAAATGTACATCGTTTTTATGCATGTTTTACGTGTTATATTTTCTGGAAAATGGTTGGTCGAATTTTATTTACATGAATGTCTTGTCTAGTACACTCTAAATAGTAACATTTTGGTTTTGGATATTATAGAAATGATGTTTTTTGGTAACTTAAAATAAACACAAAGAACCATGGAGGACTTTACTGATCAATTAGAGACTCTTTAATTGATCATATAATGTCATATTCGCCATCACATTTTTATTTATTCATTATTTCCATTTTGCTTATCTTTCTCTTAACCGCAAACAATCACATGCATATCTGTTTAACCATAAATTCCATTCTACAACTTTCCTGTTCCAGCCTTATTACAGAGTTTACCCGAGAGGTGAAGGACTCGGACTACAAAAATGACCCTGACACAACCAAGCTGCTTACAGAGAAAAAGCAATCAATGGTGGGATCTAGTTCTTGTAAACTAGTGATTTCTGTAGATGCTAAAGGAATAACCTCTTTCTTATTTATTTTGTTTTTCATGGACTTCTCTTTTATGTTTTTGCAGATCAAAGAGTTGAATTCATATGTTGCTCTTAAGAAACAGTAAGTTCAATAAGAATAGGCAGAATTGGATTCTGGCGGCAGTTTCATTTTTCCTAGGCTTATCCCCCAGCCCTTCCCATTTGGAAACATACTAATCATTACATATCAACTAAGACACTTAATAGACTTATAGACCTGCCAACGAACACGATATGATAATTATATCTTTATTGCTGTTAATTACATGCAGTGCAGAAGAACTCTAAAACTAAAAGTTATCATTCTGCATATGAGCATTCATTCTTCATTTCAAAGAATAAACAATGTGGCTTAACCATCTTAATAAATAGTAGTATGATATTTAGTTATTTTACTTGATTTGTAAATGCAAGTAACTTTCCGGTGATTGCTGTAGGCATGCAAGTACTCTTGAAAACAAGCGAGTGGATCTCTTTGAAGGCCCTGGTGAAGGACTTGTAGAAGATAATGGGATGCTTGCTTCAAGTAAGCAACTTCATCTCACTAATGGAAAAATGAAGATCCGTTCATGTTTTTTGGGATTGCTAATATAATTTCGCTTTAATGAGTTTTTCTGTATGCCTAGAATTCACTTAGTGAAGAAGGAAAGCATAATGATTTGCATTTACCTTTGTCCCTGCAATTAATTCTTAGTAGTTGAATAACGATGACCCCAAGGAAGAAGTCAAGAAACACTAATGATTCAGCTCCGAATAACATTTGTTTTTTCCTTCTTTGGATTTATGAAGGAGATTATCTACTTTCCCTTAATATATGACCTTGTCAGATTGCATTATGTTTATTACCAATATTCATAACTGTCAGCATGTCAATAGAAAGAAAGCATAGTTTGAGGTATAGTAGAATTTCACTGTATCCCTAAGAAATTTTGGCTACGTTGTAATTCTGAAGCTTATTAGCGTCTGGTTTTTTGCTAATGAATGGTAGAATGAAATACTTTCACATTTTTTTTTGGTTGTATTTAGAAATCTATAGGAACAAAAAATAATTATTTGAACTTTGTGTATCTGTTTCAATCAAATATATTTTGGGGCAAATGTAATATTGCAGATATGTCAAATCAGCAGCTAGTGGATCATGGAAATCAGATGATGGATGAGACTGATCAAGCAATTGACAGAGCACAAAAGGTATTTACATTTAAATCATAGAAAAAATCTTGGAACTTGGGAGAATTCGTAACTTCGCGTGCTGTATGATAACTTCAATCATAAAATCATTTTTTTCGTTTATGATTTACTATCAATTTAAGGCAACTAATCTCACAGTTTTGGTTCTTCACTGTTCAAGTTCATTTGTCTGTGATTTGGTGTTATTTCATTGGAGGGCTAAAAGTTCCTATTTGTTAGTATGAAGAAAGGTAGTCGAACAATAACATTAACCTACTTTTGGGCACACAAGCAATCGTAAATTATACGCGGTTTATATGTCAGTAACCAGTAGAAGAATTAACTAACAGCCCCGTTTGCTCATAGATGAGTGCGTTGTTTACTTAGATTAGTGTAAAAGGAGAATATTTGACATGTGGATGTATGATAAATAATTACTACCATGAAATGATGCATGGACGTTTTTTTTTGGTAGGTTGTCCTTGACACCATTGATGTTGGAACTGAGACTGCTGCAGCTCTCAAAGCACAGGTGTGTTTTGGACAAGAAGAGGCTTGGAATTCCGATAGATTTCATAGATCTGAGATTTGAAAATAATATTACCAATGTTTCTTTATTTTCAGACTGACCAAATGAGCAGAATTGTTAACGAGCTGGACTCAATACATTTTTCAATCAAGAAGGCATCAAAGCTAGTCAAGGAAATCGGTAGGCAGGTCAATATTTATCATAGACATCCTTTTCGTATCATATGCCTAGTCAAGGAGTACTTGTTATATACAGTTCACTTACTTTGGTTTCTTAATTAGGTTGCAACTGATCGGTGTATCATGTCCCTCCTTTTCCTAATTGTTATTGGTGTCATATCTATCATAATAGTGAAGGTCAGATATCTGTTTGGTTTTAATTTATTATTATATTATTGCTCCTGATACTTAGTAGAAAATGTATGCCATTGTTTTTCTTCAAATACAGTATTTGTCATACTACTCTTCAGAAATAGTTACTACTATCCTTTAGACCTCTGCATTTTCGATTATGCAACCTCACTGAAACTGGGATCACAGGTTCCCAATAGAACACAATTTTGTTGTTAAATTAGAAACCTCATTATCTTCTCACTTGTCATCTATTTAGCTCGTCTAAATTATGGGTCTCGTTAAATTTTCAGATAGTGAACCCAAACAACAAAGACATTCGAGACATACCAGGACTAGCTCCTCCAGCTCCCGCTCGAAAACTACTTTGGAGCTCTGATTGACGTGTGTTCGGCTACATTGTCACAAATATACCTGGCTTTTATTGGAGAAAGACTGGGTTCATGCAGTATTGGAGAATTTTACCCGTATGCATCTCACAGAGTTTTCAAGTGGCAGCTACCATTTTTTTAGCAAACATTAAACGGAACTCGGAATTGTTTGTTATTCGTTCCCCTGTATCTTCTGAGATTACATTCTTTCCCATTTGGATGAGAAGTATTTGGTGTATATGATGTTGGCACTCTCTTATACAAATATTTGCTTATGTACTTAAAGATGAAAGTTTACATGCTGCTTGCTAATGGACAAGACGCCCCCACTCAATCGTGATTCAGACAATTAGTTAGTCACTTGAGGTCGATAAAGTGATAAAATTAATGGATGTATTCGGGTTTGACTATTTCTTGTTCTAAGCAGTATAGAAGAATGTGTATTTGCTTTCTTGATTTACAAAGTGAAATTACAACAAATATATAGCAGTGACTACAACCTACGTAAATAAAAAATGTATCGCAATCCCACAAGATCAGAGATACGATCTCGATACAAATATTCAAAAAGATATATGATATTCTTTTATTTAATACGCCCCCGCAAAATTGACGTGCCATCAGCCACAGAAATTTTGGAACGTAAAGATTGGAACCGAGCTCGAGCAAGAGGTTTCGTAAGAAGGTCAGCTAGTTGATCTTGTGTATTGACATAAGCGACACGTAATATGTCTTTAGTTGTCAAGTCTCGAACAAAATGAAGATCAATAGCAATGTGTTTCATTCGGGAATGCTGAACAGGATTAAGAGCGAGTTTTGTAGCGCCCATGTTGTCACAGTACACAACTGGAGGCTTCAACCATGGAATACCAAGATCCTTGAAAAGATGTTGAACCCAACATACTTCGGAAGCTGCTGTAGCGAGAGCACGATACTCAGCCTCGGTTGAGGAGAAAGCAACGCCCCTTTGTTTACGGGATCTCCATGAGATGGGCGTTGAACCAAGGAATACAATATAAGCCGTTGTAGACTTCCCGTCAGTAAGGTCTCCACCAAAATCAGAATCAGAGTACGCAGAGATGGTGAGATGATCAGTACGTCTGATAAGAAGGCCATGATGTAACGTACCTTTGAGATACCGAAATAAGCGCTTAACTAAAGACCAATGCTCAGGAGATGGGGTAGACATAAATTGCGCCAATTTATTGACAGTGAATGCAATGTCTGGACGAGTGATGGTTAGATACTGCAATCCACCAATGGCGCTACGATATTCCGTAACGTCTACATCACCAGAGGAAGGTATACCTTTTGAGGAGATAGGAGTAGTAATAGGTTTGACACCATCCATATTATGACGTTTCAACAAATCAATTGTGTACTTGTGTTGAGACAAAAATAATCCTTCCTTACATGAAGCAACTTCCACACCAAGAAAGTACGACAATACTCCAAGATCCTTAACTGCAAAATGAGAGCTTAGATGTCGTGTAAGAGAGGCTATTAAGTCAGTAGTGGAACCTGTAATAATTAAATCATCAACATATGCCAAAACAATAATATGATTGTTCTCTTTATGAAGAGTGAAAAGCGACGAGTCTGCTCGAGATCGAGATAAGCCAAAAGAGAGTAGGGCAGCGCATAATGAATTATACCAAGCCCGTGGGGCTTGACGGAGACCATAGAGCGAGTGACGAAGGAGACAGACGTGAGATGGAGATGATGGATCAATGAACCCCGGCGGTTGAGACATGTATACGGGAACATCCAAGTCGCCATGTAGAAAGGCATTGCTAATATCTAATTGGCGAAGTTCCCATTTAGACGTAAGAGCTAAAGTGAGGACAGCCCGAATAGTAGCCGGTTTAATAACCGGACTAAAAGTGTCCCTGAAATCCACTCCTGGTCGTTGATGAAACCCTTTTGCGACAAGTCGCGCTTTGTATTTTTCAATAGTGCCATCGGGATTGCGTTTGACTCGAAAAACCCATTTGCAGCCAATAATATTACATCTCGGAGGTGGAGGTACAAGGTCCCACGTGCCATGTTTTTGAAGGGCAGTGAACTCATCTGCCATTGCCTGACGCCAATGTGGAATAGAAAGAGCTTGTTTGACGGTAGATGGTTCCACGTCAATTGGTAAAGGATGTTTAGTTGCGGCAAAATAATTTTTTTTTGGTTTGTGGATGTTATTGAGACCACGTGTGCGCATAGGGTGTTGGCGAGATGTAGATGGAACTTGATCATTAGGTACTGGAGTTGTAGAAAGTGGAGGTGTGGTTGTTGTAAGTGGTGATGGAAGAGTAACATTAGGTGGAATAGAGGGCTGAGCAAGGTCAGGTTGTATAATAGAATTCGGTGGTTGTGATAATGAAGGCCCAACATTTAAAATGGGATGTTCAGGCCGAGGGGAAAGAGGTAATGTGATAATGGAGCTTTGATGTTCATTCGACGATGGAGGGCTAGTCGGTATTCCTGGAAAATTAGTCTCAACAAATTGCACGTGACGTGATAAATATATGCGACCAGTCATAGGATCAAGACATCGATAAGCATTTTGAGATGTTGAATAACCAATAAATAAGCACGAGAGAGAAGGAGAATTTAATTTACCATGGATGTAAGGGCGCAGCCATGGAAAACAAAGACACCCAAAAATTCGAAGCTTCGTGTAATTTGGTAAAGTACCAAACAAGGCATGAAACGGACTGCGACGACCAAGTAGAGGAGTGGGCATACGATTGATTAAGTAAACGGCTGTTTGTAGAGCAAAAGACCATAAATTCAATGGGAGTTTGGCATAGTGGAGAAGTGATCTTCCAACTTCTAAAATATGACGATGACGGCGCTCAACCAATCCATTTTGTTGGGGTGTATGCGGTGCAGTCGTAAGCCATGTGATACCATACTCAACCAAGAAGGACCGTAAAGCTTGAAATTCCCCACCATTATCTGTGTAGAAATTTTTGATCTTGTGCCCAAACTGATTTTCCACCAAAGATCGATATTGCGGAAAAATTGTAGCAACCTGTGACTTGGCATTCATAGGATATAACCAACAATATCGAGTATACATATCAACCAACAACAAAAAATATTTTGAACCATCAAGAGACACAATTGGCGTTGGGCCCCAAACATCCGCATAGACATAATGTAAAAGGTGAGTAGCAACAAAAGACGTTCTACCAAATTGTAGTCTGTGTGACTTACTCAAATGGCAAGAAATACAATCAGTGCCCAAATTCTGGGATTTATTCAAAATAGGCAATTGAAACTTATTAATAATAAACTGAGTAGTGTCTTGAGATGGATGTCCCAAGCGTGCATGCCAACACGGAGAGGAAGTGCGAACGCCAGTAGCAGCAAACTTGTGTTCTGGGAGGGTATTGCATGGGGCAGAAATATGATAAACACCATCATGACATGGACCCTTAACGAGAGGCGCCCCCGTGATTTGATCCTTGACAAGGAAATATTTCGGAAAGAATTCCATAGAAACATTATTAGCTGCAGTAAACTTGCTCACGGACAATAAGTTTTGTCGAGCATTTGGGACACATAAAGTATCAGAAATAATAAATTGACGTTCTGGAAATTTTAAATAAGATGTACCAGTGTGAGTTATAGGAAGTCCTGAGCCATCAGCGATTTGGACTTCATCAGTACCGTCATACTCGGAATGAATAGATAGATTACTAAGAACGGCGGTTAAATTATGAGAGGCACCAGAGTCGACCATCCACTGATTAGTAGATGACCCCGCTGCTGGAGAGGTGACAAAGTTTGCAGATACCGGTGGACGCCGACAAGTAAGAGCTCCATGGCCTGGTGTGTTGCATAGTTGACAAACAATTGTTTGGTTTGAGATGTTTGTATTTTGTGACTGCTGAATATTGCGATTGTTGTTGGTTCCATGTGAATTGTTGTTGTGCTGATAATGACCTCCGCCACGCCCAGAGGACTGGTGACGACCACGGTTGGAATTTTGGTTGCCTCCACGAGAGTTGCCATTATTGCGAGAGTAATTGCCGCCGCGGTTGCCGTGGTAATTTGACTGGGCGGAATTCGCAGTTGCCAATAGTTGACGAGTGGCGACCTCTTGATTTTTGATGGAGAGTTCATGTTCAAATAATAAATCGTGAAGTTCCTCAAATCGAAGAGGCGTTTCACGGGTTCGAATCGGACCAACAATGTTACCATATTCAGGGCCAAGTCCATTGATAACGAATAGAGTTAGATCATCCATACTCACAGGTTGATCGATGAGAGCGAGTTCATCTGCTTTTGACTTGACGTAGTGCAAATATTCAGTGATTGAACGAGTACCGATTGTGATCCGGTAGAGTTCGCTCTTGAGTTGATTGACTCTGGAGCGAGAGCGGCTAGCAAACAATCTGGTAAGGATTGCCCAAGCATCAGCCGAAGTGGTGGCGGATGAAACAAGAGGAAGAACATCCGACGATAAGGAACCAAAAATGGCTGCCAACAGTAGTTGGTCTTGTTGTGTCCATGACGTGACGGCATCAATGTTAGCGTTATTAGCTAAGAGGGAGGGCTTTGGGGTTGTACCGTCGATAAAACCCAATATGTTATGACCACGAAGAAGGGCGATTAAATGCGCCCGCCAAGAGGGATAGTTTTTGTGGGATAATTTGATGGTTAGGTGGTGGTGAGCTGTGATGGGAACGATTTGGGGTGGTGGGTTGTTGGTGGATGCACTTTCGGTGGTCATGGTGGAGAAGAAAGCAAGAAAAAAAAAGATGTTAATTAGGATCGTTATGCTCTTGATACCATATAGAAGAATGTGTATTTGCTTTCTTGATTTACAAAGTGAAATTACAACAAATATATAGCAGTGACTACAACCTACGTAAATAGAAAATGTATCGCAATCCCACAAGATCAGAGATACGATCTCGATACAAATATTAAAAAAGATATATGATATTCTTTTATTTAATAAGCAGTTCAGCAAATTTACACCATGATTCTTTTGGAGGTGATGCGATATTTCATTTTGTTGTTGTGTGGTCAGTTAGTTATTTTAGAGATTGTAATTGATGACGATGTTGTCATTGCATCTGCTGAATAGTTCTTTGCTCGTTAAGCAGTCCTTTCGCTTAGTTTTTAATAAACACTCTTTTCAAATTTTAGGCGCTGCTTCTGACTCTCCGCCTTCAGTCGCTATCCCTTACTTTTTTCCTTTCCTACTACCCCGAAATAGTTATTAATTACATAGTTAACAATCCAATTTTAGCTGTAATAAGTGAGCATACTTGGAGTATACTATAAAATTTATAATTATTGTAAATAATTAATTTCCAAATTAACATTCATTATAAAATTAAAGTTAAATAATACTCCCAGTAGTTGTTTAAATTTGTTTGCTACAAGGATTCACAAGTGTCGAACAATGATCGGTTCGAACATATATGAAAAGAGCAACCCGCTTCTAAGATCCACTCTCTCACTTGACTTGAAGTCATCACCTTGGTATTACTGGAATTATTATTGTTTTCGTCTCTTTAAAAAATAAGACAGTTGGAAACAATTCCTATTTGAAATAGTTAAAAATGGCACAAAATCTTAGTCTGGAGAAAATATTGGAAAAATAGCGCTAACTACTTTTTGACACGATCACACGAACGTACCAAGCTCTCAGAAAGTCTGCCATGTTTCTACGCCTGAGGTACCGTCCGCTAGGTATAGGTAGTGGTTGTTACTTGCCATGTTATCTCGTTTTTGTGATTTTTGCGTCACTTATTCAACAAATACTATAATAAACTTTCTTCTCTAAAATTAGTCCCAACATATGTAGATATTATTGAAAAAATAAACTCCAATGCTTACATATTGAAGCTTCTTTAGTCCATGTACGTATTGTGACGTTGAAATATCCTGTCTCATTTGCTAGTGATAATACCCCTAGATATGGACTGGTCTATATTCGAATGAAAATCGCATCTAACTTGGGAGGAGGATAGAAATGAGACCGCTTTGACATTTATGAATAAATATGATCGTTTTTTTATTTAATTTGTTATAATTGCTTTAATTTATAGTTGAGAGTGGTAAAGTCTATATGATTTTGGTGTAATTCTTCGGTGACGCAAGTTCGGTTCTCAAGTAGGACCAAATTTTATTGAAATATTATAGAGTTTGTTTTGGGCGAGATTTGTTGACTCTCTTTCGCATGTGTCTAGCACATTCTTCGATTTACATCCTAATTAATCAAAAATGGGGTGAAGTTTCTCGTTTCTTCTCTTTATAAAAAAACTTGTTAATTTGGATAATATTTTTTTTTGTCAGCGATCATAATTTTATTATTGAATAAGATTGATTAACATTTAGAAATTAGAATACGTGTATTATCAAGATATTATTTAGCTTTCTCTCGTGTAACGCGGCCTGGGGTGAAAGAAAATTAAAATATGTGTAATATCAAGATATTATTTAGCTTTCTCTCTCGTGTAACACGGCCTGTGATGAAGGAAACGTGAAGGAAGATTTATTACATATTTTTTGAAATAAATTAAAATAAAATAAATAATAAATAGTTTAAATCAATTAAATTCAATTCCATATTTCCCTTGGTATCGCAACTTTTTAATTTGGAACTCGTTAGCCGAACCAATATAATACAGGTAATACTCCTTTATCACTCCCATTTGCCATTACCCATAGTCCATAGACATAGTCAAAATTTGACTGAATTACATTGACATTTTGCATTGCATTGGTTTGACCCGGTCCAATGTTCCCCCAAGAGCCGCAACACAAAAAAAAAATAAAAAATACTTAGTGATCTCACATCACAATTTTGGCGAATTTTGGCGTAGTATAAATTTATTAGCTTAATAAATTTTAATTCAGTACTGTATATACAAAAAATAAATCTCTTTCATATCATTCTTTAATATTATTTATGAGTGATTACTACAGGGTGATAATTTACAGATAATAGGGTGGTCAGATGCAGATTATTCATTAAACTCGTGGAATGTAGTTAAGAATAATATCCTATTTTGCCATGGCTAAGTGAACCGTGCATGTTTGTTATCATCATTTTATTTAATATATATATTCATCATTAATTCATTCTTACTTAGTTGGTATCATGATTTATTTAATCTTCACAAGCGTATCATTTAATTTAATCAATTTTTTAATAAGATTACCGATAATTCTTAGATTTTGTAGTGAATATATTTAATAATCACAAGGCGGTACATGAAGTCTAAGATGACAATTTACGTCATCAAGTAGCACAGTTAGAGTCACACCCGAAAATATTAATTTAAATTATTGCGTACTCCTTTCGTTTTATTATGATCAACCAAGAATTTGTATATGATCATCCCTAGCTAGGCCCGGGTCCAACTTTACTACTTTTAATTGTTAATTGATGGTCACATGGTAATGTTCAAACATAAAAGTCAACAAATAGGAGAATGTATTAGCTGAATTTATAAGTTACAAGTTTGTTTTCTTTGAATTAATTTATAGTGAATATTATTAAATATTTTTTATCTAACAAAATTAATGCAATTTTGTAAATTATACTCTCTTCATAGCAAATTAATGGTCACATTTTCTTTACAAAAATCTTATATAAATAAATAATTTCAATTTTATTTTTTTAACAATAGATCAATTCAGAAATAAATCTAATTCTTTTATTTAATATACAATATTAACATAATTATTATAGTGATTCTGTTTTATAATATATAAAAAAAAGTATAGCTATTATTATATTTGTTTCAATAAATTATAAATACTTTCGTTTTAATTTATAAAGAAAAAGGTGAATATTTATTGAGGACAAAAAGAGTAATATAAATAACGAAAAGTAGATGAAAAAGAAATATTATGACCATTAAAAATTAGAGAAAATTTCAATCAATTAAATTTAGTTACAAAAAGTAGATGAAAAAGAAATATTATGACCATTAAAAATTAGAGAAAATTTCAATCAATTAAATTTAGTTACTACTCGTATAATTTTTTATACTTAAAAAATATTAAAATTATTTTTAAAAATGTAATAATATTAAATAAAGTATCAATGTTTTGGGGATATTCTTTTTTATTTACATTTTCATGTTACACATAACACATCACACACATTAATAATTAAAAAGTAGAATAAATTTGAAATATATTGTTATTTAATACTTCCTCTGTCCCAAAGCTATAGTCACTGGTGGTCAACGCTGACTTTTTTTGACCGTTCAATACGTATGATAAACGGTATAAAAAATTATGAAAAAATAACTAAAATAAAATTTAACGGTATAAAAAATTATGAAAAAATAACTAAAATAAAATTTAAATTAAATTTTATTTTAGTTATTTTTTCATAATTTTTTATACCGTTTATCATACGTATTGAACGGTCAAAAAAAGTCAGCGTTGACCACCAGTGACTATAGCTCTGACAGAGGGAGTACTATATTACAGTATTACTACTACTAGTTGATACTCTCCCAAAGAGTCAAATGGAAAGAGCAATACAGTAATGTTTCTGGTTGAAAGTCAAATGGAAAGAGCAATACAGTAATATTTCTGGTTGAAAGAGTGTCGCCTCTTTTTAAAAATTATTAAATATTTATATGAAATACACAAAATTTAATAACAACGTAAAATGTACTCCTATTATATTATTGTTAAAAAAATAATTATTGGTAACTTTTTATTTTAAATAAAAAATTAGTTTTACATTTTAACTTAATTTTTAAAATTTTAATTAAAAATTATTTATTTAATTTAATAAATTAAAATCCATATTTACTGATAAAAATCAATAAAATATTTATATTTTAATGTTGTGCACAAACAAACATGATCATTAGATCAATGTTGTGCACTCAACTAATTTTTGTACACATTCTTGTTGATATATTTGTGACAATAATTTTAAATAAGAAAAAATAAACTTTTGATGAATAGGAATTGACCAAGAAGAAAAGTTTAGTCTTGATCGGTCGTCTGAAACGCGTTAGGTATGAGAAAGGTCTTTGAATTCCTCTTCCTCGGTTTCTTTTATTTCCACACGCAAAATAAATCTACATACACAAAAGAAAGAGTACTACTACAACACAACTGCTTTTACTCTTTTAGGAACCTTCTTTCTTTTCACACCATTATTTAAAATTATGTGCTATGATCATGAATTCTTATTTTCTTTCAACACTTTTTTATTTTTTAAGTAAATAAGAGTATTGCACAATATATATATATATATATATAACAATTAAACATCACTCAAAATTCACATATGAAAATTATAATATTAAAAATTCAATGAAAAACGGATGCATCATAATCAGACATACATAATACTTAATACTTTCATTTGATTGAACAATAAAATTATTGAAATCAAATTCATAATACTATTTCTATTTCGGTATAAAATTGAATTTATTTAGCACACAAAGTAAAAATATACACTTCGAAGTATAAAATATTTGAAGTTATTAAAAACAATAGTAACTCTGTAGTTTACTCTTTATTAATTAGTATTTACAAAATTTAAATTAAGCACTGATCCAATTTTAAATTTAATAATTTTTAATTAATTTTGAGTAAAATAAAAATTACATATTTAAATCTATATTGAAACTCAAAATCACATTAAAATTAACAATAAGATGAAAAGTCAAAATGGCATATATTATGAATAATAAGTGTACATTCTGTGCACCTCTAAGTATAATGAAAATTGTTGCAAATATTTTATGTGGGAATACAACTTTTTAAACACAAAAATAAAAAGTACATTTATTTTGTCACACCTCATAAGAGTACATTTATTTTAGACAAAATCAATTGGAAAAGTCCTCTTTACCCTTACTTTTTTATTCTCTCAAATAATAATACAAAAAAGATTTTAAAACATTTTAAAAACTCAAAATATCAAAACAAAAAAACTGTGGGGCCCACGAAAATCAGATTTGAGGTTGGTGGTGTGTTTATTGCATGCATGAATGCCCTCATCTTCCCCTACCTCAAACCCTCAAACCCTAAACCCATTTCAAAAAACAAAACTTCATTCTCTCTCAAACAAATATCCTCTCTACAAAAATCGTCGTCTGAATCTACGTGGGAAGGGCAGCCGAGTTCGCCGGCCGAAAGGTACGTCGAAACGCGTCGATTCTGGTTTTTTTTTTCGATTTTCTGCAAAAAATCATAACTACACGGTGGCTACACGGTGGGTTTCCTTGACCGTGTAGCCACCGTGTAGTTATGAAGATTACCCGGTTGCTCGGTTACACGGGCTCGCACTACACGGGTATTACCCGGTCACCGTGCTCTCGGTAACACGGCAAGTCCACTACACGGTCACGTGACCGTGTAGTGACCGTGCTCTCGGTAACACGGCAAGGCCACTACACGGTCACGTGACCGTGTAGTGACCGTGTACAGACCCCGTTTTTTCATTTTTTTTTTTAAATTGTCTAATAATGGCTTTGTTTATGCGTTTGGATGGATATTTTGGGTTCCCTAACTGAATTCAACTTTTTTGTAATTGTAGATGTCGAATAATCAACGAATCACGGTACGTTACGGTGGTCGTTGGGATCGAGAGGGCTACGTTGACGGAGTAGATATGTGCCTCTTCTTTCGTAGGGAAGAAATTACACTCGACGCTCTCGTGAGCCGGATTCGTGCGGTTTTGCGCCCTCCGCCCAGTGTCGATTACATGTTGTATTGTTATACCCGAGGCTATGACATGCGAAGCGTGCGAGCTCCTATGCTTTGTGACGAAGATGTGTCCCGCATGTTAGACGAGCAAAGGGCCGAGTGCTTTGTGTTCGTCGTCGAAGTAGAGGGACAACGAGCTGCGCCGGAAGTGAATATCGGAGGAGAAAACCGCGATCGGGGCGTACCGTCAGAGAACGAGAACGAGGAGGTACATACTTCCGAGGACGAAGAAGAAGCCCGTCAGTCCGATCTCTTGGTATCGTTGACCACGGAGTGGACCGAATGGATTAGACAGCCGGGCGTGGTTAAAAAGATCATGTCGCGCCGTAATATGTCCTCGAGTTCTCATGCGGGAGGTGGCGAGCAAACCGAAGCTTCTCAGAATGCACAGAATAATCCACTGCGCAATTGGATCATTCCACTACCGACGTTTGACCCCGCTGTTCCGTTGCGTTCTGTCGAACACCAACCGATTTACGGTCAGATGGCAGTCGGAGCCACGTTCCGAAAGAAACGGGATCTGAAGGTGATGGTGGGGATGTATCACATGGAGAATAACGTAGAGTGCAAAAGTGATCGCTCGAACACTGAACGGGTGACGTTCGTTTGCAAGCTGGGGCGTGAAAAATGCTCGTTCAGATTGTGTTCCACGGGTTCCGATAACACCTTTTGGAGGATTACGAAGCTGAACTTGGATCATACGTGCCGTAACAATTTGGGGAGGACTGCGGATCGACAGGTGTCGTGCAGGGTTGCGGCTACTTTCTTTGCACGTCAGTTAGTCGGCAATCGGGAACTGAAGCCGAAAGATATGGTTGAGGATTTGAGGAGATTGTACGGAGTTCACATCAGCTACAACTTTGCCCTGCGGGCGAGGAACCTGGCGCTTGAAATAGTGTACGGCGACTATCAGGGATCGTATCAGAGGCTCCCGTCATATCTGTACATGCTGAGAGAGCATAATCCCGGGACTCAGTACCAGATTCAGACGACCGACCAGGGCGTGTTTTGCCGCATGTTTGTTGCGCTCGGGCAGTGCATTCGTGCCTTTGAGAAGGGCACTCTGAGGCCTGTGATAGTACTCGACGCCACCCATTTGAAAGGGAAAAACACCGGTGTGTTGTTTGTCGCCTGCACAAAAGACGGGAATGAGAATATTTTCCCGCTTGCGTTTGGTATCGGTCCGATAGAGAATGACGAGGAGTGGTTGTGGTTTCTCCAGCACGTCAGAGCTTGCTACGATACAGACGACGAGGATCTCCTCATTGTGTCCGACCAGCATAAGAGCATCGCGAATGCTATTCGGAGTGTCTATCCCCACGCGACCCGTGCGTTGTGCTATCACCACCTCTCGAAGAATCTAGCACCGTACGGCCAGAAGGTGGTCGAAGCTGTATACTGTGCTGCCTATAGTTATCAGGTGGATGAGTTTGAAAGGCATTTTGCGAATGTGGAGACTCTTAGTAGACAGGGTGCTTATAGGCGCCTTACTGATATCGGGGTTGAGCACTGGGCGAGGTCACATTGTGCCGCACGACGATACGGTTTCATGACATCGAATGCGGCCGAAGTTTTCAACAGTGCTATCATATGGCCACGGAGATTACCAGTCTGTGCGATGCTCGAGGCGATTCGTGCGATGATTGAGAGATGGTTTGACGAGAAACGAAGGACAGCTAATGTGAGACAGAATGACCATGAGCTCACCGAACAGGCATTACTCAAGTTGACTAGTCAGGATGAGTTGAGCCGTTATTTTACCGTTGTGGAGGTCAGTGCGAATACCCTATACAGAGTTCAGGAGGATGACAGGTCTTATCTTGTGGATATCGCGAATCGCACGTGTGATTGTCGGGAGTTCGACTTAGACCTAATACCGTGTCGTCATGCTTGTGCCGCTATAAGGTATGATATCATTTTACCTTTAAAATTAATTTTTAACATTTGATTCAACTAACTTGTTTGTTGTTATTATGTAGACGGGCCAGATTTTCATTGTACGATTTCGTGAGCCCCTATTTCAAGATGAGCAGTCATGTCGAGATGTACGCGACGCCTGTGGTGCCGTTGCCACATTATGATGATTGGGTGGTCCCGCCGGATGTGGCTTCATCCGTAGTTCTTCCTCCGGTAGCGGTTAGACAGGCTGGACGTCCGAGGATGTCTCGTGCTCGTTCCGCAGTTGAGAGCTCTACACCACGTAGGAAGGTTTGTACAATTAATATCATTACACCACGTAGGATGTCGTGTCCAGACTTGGACCTAATATCGTGTCGTCGTGTGCAGGTGTGTTCGAGATGTAAGGGCGTAGGTCACAACATGCGGAAGTGCACGGTTTTTATCCCACCCGAGACTGTTGATTTAAATGTCCCTGCAGAAGAGACGGGAACGCAAGAGTCGAGCCGAAGAAGACAGAAGAAGAAGTGCAGCATCTGCAGAAACGAGGGACACACGAGAACAAAATGTCCAATGAGCACGGAGTCAGAGATCTAAATTGGGTTTGGTTGATTTATCGGTGTTTTACAAATATTTGAGACTTGGATTGTTTTATTTTCGTCTATTCTCGTTGGATTTTGGATATTTGGTGTCTTTTAGGTTATTGTGCTTGTTTTAGACTATTGTGCTTGTTTTTGGAGTTTGTTTATCTTGTGAATGTGAAATATGTGAAAAAACAGGTTGGAAATAGGTTTTCGGGAGAAGGGCGGGTCGATTTTATAAGTTATTCTTAAGGTTAATATATAACATTTTGCTAAATAAGTTCAGTGTAGAGTTCTAGTTCAACTGGTAACGCCCCATTTGAAAAATTGCGTTTAAAGCAACAGGTCAGGGGTTCGAATCTTAAGAGCCCCTTTTTTTTTTTTTTTTAACCGGATACACGGCTGATACCGGATAACCGTGTTACCGGTATAAGCCGTGTTACCGGATTTTTTTTAATAAATCGAGCTACACGGTCACTGTTACCGTGACCGTGTAGCCGGTACACGTGACCGTGTAGTCGGTTCCACCGTGTAGCAGAGTGCAGACCCCGTTTTTTCACCTGCTTTTCGCCTAAATCAGTCAAAACAAACACCTATTTCACCAAAATCAATCAAAACACACATATTTCACCGAAATCAATCAAAACACACATAAATCAAGTCAAATAAAAACCAAATCAATCCGAAAAGATACCAAATCAATCCAAAAACGTACAAAATACAAAGCAATGAGATTTTTCGGCCTACATATCTACGAGTTGAAGGAAATCTGGCATGACTTGGATCCTCGCTCAAACAATGAGATTCTTTGGTGCGCATCAAGCTTTTCCTTGTCAGAGGAACTATAACGGGGGAATCCGTCTATGTCCATCCTCTCAAGTACTTGAGCATTCCTCAAAATATATCTCACCATGTCAAAACCGCTATCATCATACAAACCGAATTTTTCAATTCTAACAGTCCTTAGATGAAATAAGATGCACGAAGGCACTCGTTCCGGCTCTCTATAGGGCATCAAGGTCGAGCGAATCTGATGAAAAAAACAAGGATGCAAATAAAAAAAATATATATAGAGTTGCAGAATATGTAAAAAGATAAATTGCAAAAGCTAACTTCACTCACAATAAGATCTTCAAGATTATCAGCAACTTCGAGGAACTTAGCAATAAAATGCCACTGAGCGTTCATATTAAGTACGAGTTTGGTTAAATTAACAAACTTTGGCATTGAACTCGTTCCTACAATGTCAACCAGCTGCAAAAAAATCATATTTAAAACCACAAACAGGGTATAATTAAACAGGGTATAATTAAGTATGAAAAAAAATTAGAACAATTAAAAAATCAAAACGCACCTTCTCTTGTCCATAGCTTGTGATGTTTAGGTACCTTACATGGCAAAGAGAACTAAGAAATGCTCTCGAACAGTCATGCTCGATGCAATCGATGTGACAATCATGCCAATGTCCATTCAACTTAATATCCGCTTCAATTAAGGAGGACATGGTCTTCATCGAACTTTTGGCATACTCCAAATAACAACCACTCACCTTAAGATATACGAGGGCGGGAAGATTTATTATCAACATCTCATCATAGTATTGTTCGCGACTCGAGGAGAAATCAATGTTCAGCTTTTTTATTGTGGGTGAAGATACAATAAAGCAGCCCAAGTTCGTTTCTTCCTCCCTAAAGAAATCATCGATGATCAGCTCCTCAATCACAGGACAACCAGAAAGCAAGTGAGGGAGGGAATCCTTATCCTCATAATCGACATTACTGAGATCAAGCTTCTTGAGGCAAGGCATAAACACCTCCCCACTAGAGGGGATCACTCCACAGTTATTGAGCTTCAAGTCGACGAGAGTCTTGCACATGAAGAGAATTCCTGGCAAACCGCACGCGATATACTCCTTGTAGTCTATATCACCGAAATCAAGGTACATATTTCGGACGCTGCGCTTGAGGGCGTGGATAATCAATGTCTCCAGTCGATACGAGCTGCCCTCCACATTGGAGAGGCTAAAAGTATTCAGGGGTTTCGCTTCGTGCATCGATACAACCCTGTCTATGATGTCCAAATGCGTAGAGCGGCGAAACTCTAAATTTGGGACGAGGGCCCACAAAAACCTCCAACGTCTCGCGAGAACGCTGGTGCGCACGGAGAGGTTCGTCGGCAGGAAAGAGAGGACATGATGCAGGATCTCATCTGGTAATCCGCTTAGCATATCCATATCTATTTTTCTCCACTTGAAGCCCTCCTTCAAAAATGAAGTTAAATAAATAAATATTACATTCAATTAAATAAAAAAAACTCAAAATCAAAAAAAAAAAAAAAAAAAAAAAAACTGTTCTGACCGGCTACACGGTACCGTGTAGCCGGTTAACCGGGTACACGGTACCGTGTTCTGACCGGGTACACGGTACCGTGTACCCGATTAACCTGGTACACGGGACCGAGTAAATCACACCATGTAACCGGGAGTTTTAGGTCAATAATCGGCTACACGGTAGGTAGCTACACGGTGACCGAGAAAATCACCACCGTGTAGCGCTACCGTGTAGCTTGGAACAGCGGGTTTGCCCAGATTTTTCAGACATTTTAACGAGCATTTCAACACTGAATTTCGATTCTAAATCAACTAAAACACAATTGGGAACTCTAATACACTCAAATCTTAGCAATTAACGCATCAAATAGAACACATTAATAAAAAAAAAATCAAATTTTCGAAATTGAAAAATTAGGTTTCGGCACTTACCGGAGCTTGAATCGGCCATTGTTGCTCTTCTTGTTGTTCGTTGTTGTCTGCCATTGCGATTCGCCGGAATTGAAGTGGCCGGAGTTTTTCTTGATTCTCAAAAAATCGGCTGCGGTGGAGGTGCCTTCGAAGAGAGAGAAAGAAAATGAATTTTTGTTTTTGTTTTTACATTTTATTGTATTTTGAAAAAAGGTTTAGGTTAAATCTATAGAATATTAGTAAGGTTAATATATAAAACTCTGCTAAGTGATTTCGTTGAGGAGTTCTAGTTCAACTGGTGAACTGCCTTTGAATAATTCATTGAAAGCATAAGGTTTGGGGTTCGAATCCTATAAGCCCCAATTTATTTTTTTACACGGTAACCGGTTACCCGGTAGCCGTGTAGCCGGTATAGGCCGTGTTACCGAGTAAGCTTTTTTCAAAAAATCGAGCAATTGCCTTCTACCGTGTAGGACCTTCTGCCGTGTAGCCCACCGTGTAGCCTACCGTGTAGTGTACAAAATATTTGATTTTTCTTGAATTTGAAGCATTTCTCGAGCATTTTTGTTGTTACGTTCAGCATGAAACATCATTTAAAACACTAGATACATCCAATACACATCATAAAACAACTAATATAGGACTACAAAGATGAGATGCTTAGAATGTTGACCGTTTTTCGAACATTCTACTAATATTGTCACAATCTTATCTACATAGGTAATAAATTGTTCATGCGTAATCACTTAATTCGTCAAATTCAATAGTTGTTTATGTTATTTGAATCATTTTGATTATTAAAATGATGTTTTATACTACAAGAACAAGTTAACAATCGAAAAATGCCTTAAAATAAACGAAAATCAAAATTTCTTTTACACTACACGGTCAACACCGTGTAGCCCACCGTGTAACCGGTTACTACCGTGTTACCCAGTAACTGACCGAGCAGTTCTTGGCTACACGGTCAGTTAAGGCTACACGGTAGAACCCGGTACACGTGACCGTGTAACCGGTAGCCACCGTGTACCAAGGATTTGTTCTGTGGAACACGAGGCTCAGCCCGCATTTCTGATTAAGGAACCCGCGGATCACCCCATTGACCTGAGGGTTGACTTCCGTTGACCGACCACAAATTGAGTTGACTAAGACCAAAATTAGTTGACTTCCGTTGACCGACCCCCAAATTGAGTTGACTAAGACCAAAATTAGTTGACTTTCGTTGACCGACCCCCAAATTGAGTTGACCGAAGGTAAAAAAAAGGCCGACCCCGTTTTTTCAGCTGCTTTTCACTTAATTCAATCGAAATATTTCACCAAAATCAATCAAAACACATTTATTTCACCAAAATCAATCAAAACACACATAAAATAGTTTTTTTTTTTTACAAATTTTATTTAATTAATAAGTTAATATATTATAAATAATTTTAAAAAATTTTGACGGGATTTATTTAGTTAATATCAAAGCTAAACCTGCAAATCAATCTCAACACAAATAGCAATCAATCCAAACACATGCACACGAAAAAGTCTAAAATCATCCAAAATACAAATCACTGGTCTCGATGACTCAAACTGAAAATTTTTCGAGCTACATATCGACGATACTTCATCAAGTACCCGTCGTCGATTTCTTTACCACGGTGATTGAGGTGCTTGTTCACGAGACGATCCAAGTACATGCACACGTACGGGCCGCAGTTGTTGTTGTCGACTTGCATAAACTGCTCCAACGGGGCTTCGACCTGCATAGAAGTCTTCTTGTGGGTTCGATGAAACAAGTTTGGACCCTCCCAAAATCCTGCAGCTACCAAAAGACGAGGCAACAACTCCAACACCGGCATTAGTACATTAGACTTGGCATTTATTTCCGGACAACGCCACCACAACGAGTCGTACAACTGTATAGTCCAGAGATTCAGGTCAATCTTTATCACGACCCAATGGTCCCCGGTATTGCAGACCGTTATCACCTACAAAAATAAAAATAAAATAAAACGTTATTTACAATTAAATTAAAATATTAAATTGAATTTAAAAAAAAAATGTACGGTTCTTTAAATTACCTCTCGTGCGTGTTCCCAACTCTCGTGCCTACCGTCTCCCGTGATGTATTTCAGCATGAAGTCCGGCGGTGCCCAGGTCTCATATTTCTTCTCCAAGTTCGTTCTCCTTGCATGTGCACGTGGGATCGCAATCCTAGCGTACTGGGTCTTCATAGCGGTCTGTTAATTTAAAATAAATTTAAACGATTAGTATTAGGAAAATAATAAAAAAAACTTGTATTTGATAGGATGATTGGATCTTACGAAGAACTCGGTACACAAGAGTATAGTCTTCCTTGGAGTGACTTCATCTTTTAAACCCTTGCCGGACTTTATCTTGTCGCGCAGGTACGTAATGTACATGTCAATCTCCTGAAAAATATACATATCACAGTTAAGCACAATTTAATAAACATTATAAATTTCAAAGTTTAACTACAAATTAACTTACCATGTCCGCGTACCAATGATGTAGTGACTCAATCCGGGTGAAGTAGGCCTGGTCCAGATACACTTCGTTGAAAGGGATATAAACACTCATTCCATGCCCGTCACGACGGAACATCGAATAGAGCGCCCTAACCTTCTCGTTGCCTCTCCGAGCGAACTGCGCGACGTACGGGCTCCGAAGAGCTGCCGATGGCCTCCTCACACGGGGTCCGAGACTACTCTCGGCGACATCATCCTCCTCCTCCTCATCATCCCCAAGTTCTTTCTCCTCTTCCGACATTGCAATCTCTTTTACGTGTTCATTTTCCACGGGAGATGTAATCTTGAACAACTCGACTTGAGACGCAGCCGGAAAAAAAGTCTCTGCATCAACGATCTCCTGCGGTATATCAGCCCCCCTCGGTACAATAAAACCAGGATCATACTCTGGCCGATAAGCAGTAGTCGGAGTGAAGATGCCGTGGGTGGGAATCGCTGGGAAGGCACCGAAGACACCCTCAAAATCACGCAGCGCCCTCGGTGGCGAAGAATGACCGCTATCTGCCCAGACAGCCTGAGTCTGTGCCGGTGTGCGATAGCTATCGCCAACGGTCGTCTGCTCGTACTGGGGCTGCTGCTCGTACAGGGGCTGCTGCTCGACCTGAGGCTGCTGCTCGACGTGGGTCGACTCGGCATGGAAAGACTCGGCATGGGTCGGCTCGTCAAGTGGCGACCTGCGATAACCAGCAAAACTGTGTCGCCTGTCCCCAGACGAAACCCTGATATCAACATCAACCAACTCTTCGGGCTCCGAGTCCTGATAGCGAGGAGGCGCGCTGATAGAATGCCGAGCAGCCGGAAAACCGCCCTGAGATGCATCAGAAGGACAAGGGCGACTCCGAGAGTATCGCCTGCGACCGAAAAACCCCCGAAACTGCTCCATCAGACTGTCGTTGCCCTCCTTCTGTATCCTCCTCATCCGGGCAGTCAATCGGCCCATAAATCCAGTCTCAGACTCATCGTTGAGGATCTTGTGGAGCCGTCGATCAATGCGTCGATCGGTACTGTCATCTGAAGCCTCAGGTGCCTCAGGTGCCTCATGTGCCTCAGCTGCAGGAGAGGGCTCTCGTCGGGCTCGATGAGATGCACGCTGAGATGCATGCCGCTCGGCAGATGAATCAGATGTCCTGTCGTCACGCGTGCGTCGACTAGTCTGAGGGACATCGCCCGT
The DNA here is from genome assembly GCA_954870475.1 of Euphrasia confusa. NCBI lineage: Eukaryota > Viridiplantae > Streptophyta > Magnoliopsida > Lamiales > Orobanchaceae > Euphrasia > Euphrasia confusa. Next base: position 38,063,041 of record OX940951.1, on the reverse strand, counting down.
AATCTTGTCCATTGCCTTGGACACGCGTCCGGCCACGCGCTCTATCAAGCTCTTCTTCTTCTTCGTCACCGGTTCTGCAGCCTGTGCTCCGATCGGAGCATGTCCAATCCTAGCAGGAGCATCATACCTCACTTCGTCTGCTCCTCTGTTAAGGAACGAAGTGTAGTACACACTCCTCGCCTCCTTGCGTGTCGGCTCTAGAGTCGAGAGGACCACAAGCTGAAAACAAATGAAAATTAATTTATTAAGCATTAATTAAAGGAAATAAATAATTTAAAACATTAATTTCACAAAATTTACCTCATCGTCCTCGAAGAAATGAGTGAAATCGAGGGTGCATCCAATCGATTTCCAGTTCAAAAACCGAGGCCTATTTCTTTTCTCCATCCGCACTCCGCAGACACTGCCCAGGCTCGGTATGGCCTCGTACGACCAAAGCTGAAAGGCCCAAATTGGACCGTAAATGTGGTATGCCCTCTTGTCAACCTGACCGGGCTTCATCGCAGCTATGCTGATGTAGTGCGACATGATCTGCCAGGTGTAGGATCCCCAGGGAAACGACTCCCATCCATCAACGTCCTCGACAAAAGCCCAAGCCCAACTCTCGACCGTGATGTCGTCTCGGCACAACAAAAAGAAATAATAAACCAGCAAGTTGGCCGCCTTCAGGTAGTCGGCCGGGTCGTGGCCCATACTCAGAGACCTGAATCTCGTACGAAGCACTGAAATCAGCGTCGGCTGTCTGAAGTGTCTGTGGTAAATAGACTGCTCAGAAATCGAGTGGCTGGCCCTGTCTGAAGGATCAAATGCGTGAGCACCAAATCGAAGTCCGGTGATCAGGGCATACTCCTGTGCTCGAAAGCGAATAGTCTGACCCCCGACGAAAAACCAATGCTCGAACGGAGGTATCGTCGCACCCACGATCTCCCGAGCTAGGAGGTGATGCATGGCCACGTTTGATCTTCCGGATCTCTGAATCCAGAGAAAAAACCCAAAACAACTGTCCCTAAATGTGCGAATAGTCGCATGGGTAGGGTCAATGGACGTCAGCGTGGCTTTAATTTCTTCTAGTACGCCATCTTTATCGTACAAATTTAGGTTCTTCGTCGTGTGAATGAACTGTGGCCTCCTCCAGTTGAATCCCTCCTGCAAAAACAAAGTCAAATAAATAAATATTACATTTTTAATCAAATAAAAAAAAAAAAAAAAATTCTGTTCTGACCGGCTACACGGTACCGTGTAGCCGGTTAACCGGGTACACGGTACCGTGTTCTGACCGGGTACACGGTACCGTGTACCCGATTAACCGGGTACACGGGACCGAGTAATTCACACCATGTAACCGGGATTTTGAGGTCAGTAATCGGCTACACGGTAGGTAGCTACACGGTGACCGAGAAAATCACCACCGTGTAGAGCTACCGTGTAGCCTGGAACAGCGGCCCAAAACCAGATTTTTCAGACATTTAAACGAGCAATTCAACACTGAATTTCGATTCTAAATCAACTAAAACACAATAGGGAACTCTAATACACTCAAATACTAGCAAATTCAACACATTATTGAAAAAAAGTCGAATTTTCGAAATTGAAAAAAACTAGGTTTCGGCACTTACCGGAGGTTGAATCGGCCATTGTGGCTCGTCTTGTTGTTCGTTGTTGTCGTTGTTGCCTGACATTGTGTTTCGAATGGCCGGATTTCTCTTTGATTCTCAAAATCGGCGGCGGTTTTTGAAGAGGGTGGGGGGACCGATTTCAAGATTCGGGGAGAGAGAGAGAGAATATTAGGGTGGGGACCGATTTTTTAATATGTTTTATTTTGTTTTGTTTTGTTTTGGAAAAGGTAAGGGTAAAGAGGACAATTCCTTTCCAATTTGTCTAAAATAAATGTAAACTTATGGGAGGGGACAAAATAAATAGAGTTTTTATAAATGTGTTCAAAAATCGGGAGGCCTCATATTTTATTGTAATTTACAATTAAATAAAATGATGTATTGTGAAACTACTATTTATTACTCCCTATAGTGAAAAATTAATATTATTTTTTATATTAAAAAATATAAAATTTGTTGTGAAAAATATTCATACCAGTTGTGGTACGGTACTTCATTTGTAAATAATAAACAATTGTTTATAAAATGTAAATAGTACTCTCTCTCTCTTAGTTAGATTAATTGTCACATTTATTTTGTAATTTGTAAAAAGAAATTTGACAATTAATTTGAAAAGGAGAAAGTAATGGGTAAAATCTGAAGGTAGAGCATAAAACACTTTTACAAATTCTTAAAATTGGTGGAAATGAAATATACATTTATCACTATAAAATAATTGATAAAGTATACTACTAATAATATTGTGTACTACTAACTCAATACGCAATTAATAGTAATACTGCGACCCTTCTTATCTAATCTAAAGGACGGTACAGACTACAGAGACTACACACGCATTCTCACCATTAAAATTTCTTATAGCTACATTCAAGTTTCTCTCTCTCTCTCTCTCTCTCTCTCTTCTTCTTCTTCTTGCATTCCCACTTGAACTCTCTTCTCGTCTTGAATGACAGATTTCGTGAATCGAACAAGAAATTAATTAACGATGAAGTGTTTCCAGATATTTACCAAGGAGAAGCTCGGCAAGTGGAAGCCCGGGAAATCGGCGCCGGAACTGAGCCGCAGAGGAGGAGACAACGAGTCTCCGCCTCCAAAAAACCGTGCGCCTAATTCCACCGGCAGCAATGGCAGCGGAAACGGAAACAGCACGTCTTCTCCCCGACGGACCATACCGGAAATGTACAGAGAGAGAGAGCATCACCTGAGGGTGTTTTCCCTGACGGAGCTCCGGGAAGCCACCAGCAATTTCAACAGGTTGCTCAAAATCGGCGAAGGTGGTTTCGGATGTGTTTACAAGGGCTCTCTCAAACCCCCGTCTCAAAATCACCCCGCCATTGTCGCGATTAAGAAACTCAATACCAAAGGATTGCAGGTGCTTTTACACTACCATACCCCTATTTAATCTGTAGCTTCAATGTTTGCTTATGCTATTTTATGTTTTGTTCAATCCTCCATTGAAATTGTGAAATGGTAAAGATGAAGATATTATGCTTTCGTCAGACAATCGGAATCTCAATAACTACTAGGTTCATCATCATTGTTCAGAGTTATTTACTCCGGAGATGTATACTCTCACCTCTCGGTTGGGTTTGGAGTGTTTGAATTTACCACCCCACCTACTAATAAATATTTAGGAAGGTAATCGAACGAGAATCGTCTGAAACTAGGAAGTGCTTGATCGATCCTTAGTAGCCCGTTCAATATCACTAATTTCTAGAGCTCAACTCCTATTAGACGAGTTTTGAACACGAGCAACCTGGAATTTTCTAGGGTCTCATGGCTTAGGTCTGGAGACAAGACCAGTGCTCCAGTTTTGTAGTTTGCATTCATGTAGTTATAGCTTTCATGTAGTTATTTAGAGTTCAACTAAAGTTTTTCATGGATCATGTAGGGCCACAAGCAATGGGTTGCGGAGGTCCAGTTCCTTGGAGTACTCGATCATCCCAATCTCGTAAAGCTTTTTGGGTACTGTTCCTTGGATGGAGAACGAGGAATACAAAGACTACTGGTTTACGAATACATGCAAAATAAAAGCTTGGAAGATCATCTTTTCAACAGGGGTGTGCCGACAATACCTTGGATAACCAGAATAAACATTATCCTTGGGGCAGCACAAGGAATGGCGTATCTGCATGAGGGTTTGGAAGTCCAGGTACTTTTTTTTCCTTGTATAGTTCTTATACAAATTCACTTGACTAGCTTTCAAAGTCATCCCTCAGAGAAGTTATTTCACCCGACTAATCCTTACATATTCTTGTTCTAACATGAAAGGTAATATATCGGGACTTCAAATCCTCTAATGTGCTTCTAGACAAGGACTTCACACCCAAACTTTCTGACTTTGGGCTGGCAAGGGAAGGCCCAACAGGGGACCACTCTCATGTGTCTACAGCGGTAAGTATACAGAGATTTTAATGATGGATTATGACTGGTTTAGTGAGCCTCACTGGGAAACATTTACAGTATAACAGAACACTTCACTAGCTTAGAGTTGTTTGATCCATCTTTATTTTAGACGGACATATAAAAGCACTTTTGGTGTATGTATATCCTGGGAATATCAGATTGCTATAGGATATATTATCTAACATTGCTATAAACTTTTTGAAGTATTTTCGTCTAGATCTCTATTTTTAATTACATTCTTGAAGTTCAATAGCAATAATATATCCTGAGCTTCTTCAATTACCATGTAGGTTGTTTCTTATTCATTTTCATGTTTTCTGATATCTTTTGAGCTTTTGTAATGTTAGCCTGTTGGGACACGTGGATATGCGGCTCCAGAATACGTTGAGAGAGGCCATTTGTCAGTTAAGAGTGACATATGGAGCTTTGGAGTTGTCCTGTATGAGATACTGACAGGAAGGCGGACACTGGAGAGAACCCTCCCATCAACAGAGCAGAAGCTTCTAGAATGGGTTAAGCAGTTCCCAGCCGATAGTAACAAATTTAACATGATCATCGATCCACGTCTCCAAAATCAATATTCCCTGAGTGCTGCCAGAAGAATCGCGAAATTGGCCGATATGTGCTTGACCAAAAACCCAAAAGATCGGCCAACTATGAGTCAAGTAGTGGAGATCTTGAAGCAAGCAAAGGAAGAATCACAAGGAACTTGTACTTCAGCATCAGTGGCAACTGCTCCAAATAAGCCTTTCGGAAGAATGGAAACTGCTACTACTTCTAAACAGACACCTCAGCTGGCTCGGGTAAGTTTTTATTCAGCTGTAGAACACGCCATAGTTTTCTCTTGACAACCTTAATCCTTGTCTAACCATCCTTGTTTTTTCAAATTTCAACAGGCTTGACTATGTGAAGGGTAATGATGTCAGCTCGTTCGGTTAAGGGTTCATATTATTTTGTATTGTAAAGAATATTTTCATACTGGGTAGACGGCGTGGTGAAAGCTTTAGCGTATTTGATAGTACTTTACAGGTATATGGTTGGAAGAGAGTAGTTCTTGGTGTTGTGGTCACACATGCATGTTATTGATTGCTATGCCAAGTAACTTTGGCTTCTTATTTTTTAACAGATTACAGAGTATACAATCACTACATTAATTATTTTATAAATCGGACTCTTGAACGATCATACAACGGCAAGTTCCGTGTTCTTGCCAAGCTTATTTTGTTTGATAAACCCTACATACAGATCTGTTCCTATCCTATCACTCGGCAGCAGAAGTATCGTGCTATGTCCGCCTGCAGCCATGCTTCGTACAAACTCAACGAAACCCCTCCAGTTATCCGCTTCAAACAACTGCTTATTCATCCTGAGGTACGTAAACGCACTCAGCCCACTAGTCGCAAGCACCTGGGAAAACGCTCCCCCATCATACCTCTCGAGCGCATTTTCTCCAGAAAGTTCCGTTCCCGCAGTCTTAGTCGCCACCTTGACCTGCCTCACTAAACCTTCCGGCGAGCAGTTAGCTTCTCGAGGCTGCTCTGCGTCTCTCATCTCCATGCACGTGAAGTTCATCACGACTCCGTGCTTAGCCAGCATTCTCGCTATCGGCAAGTAGCCGTCGATGTGCCTGGTGTTGTAGTACCCTGCTGTGAGCTCTGCTGCGTGAGACCTCGTGTTGTAGTGCCAATGGATTCCGGCTACTTTTCCAGACAGTTTTGCCCCTGTGCCTTGGAAGACTCTCTCTGCGGCCGAGAGGATTTTCTCTCCGTGTTCGAGGAGGTTTCGTGAGTACCAAGCGAGGAAGAACTGCCCGTACTCGCTGTCCCAGGTGCCGTCCCTCCGGAAGAATCCGGTGTCTTCCGGGAGCTGGTTGTATTGCCCGGCGTCGTGTGGACCCCGCCGGCCCCAGTCGTCCTTCCCGATTGATTCGGCTGCTGCTGCTAGTGAAGCCCTCATGTACTGCTCAAAAGAATTTTGAATTTCAGTACAAATAAATTAAACAAGACTTAAAACCTGTTCTTTTGGACTTAATTTTAGTCCATTTCAGTTTACGATTAGATCGTTTCAGTTCAGTTCAACTCGATTAGGATCTGTTCTTTTGGACTTAACTGAACTGAAACGATCTGAACTGAACAAAATTGATTTTTATTTATTTTATTTTAATTTATTTTGAAACGAACTTAATCGAAGCTGAACTGAAGCGATCTTAACTGAACTGAAATGTATTGAAATTAATTACAAAAGAACAGGTCCTTCCGTTCACTTCAGTTCAATACGATTCAATTTAGTTAAGTTCAGTTCAACTCGATTAAGTTCACTTCAGTTCAATACGGTTCAATTTAGTTCAGTTCAACCAGTAAAAGAACAAGTCTTAAATGTGAAATTCCATTGCAACTAATATGTTACCTTGTCGTAGCACTGGAACTCTCCGATTCCCGGGAATCTCCAGGTTCCGTTGCTTTCCGGATACGACGGATATCTTAGCTCCCCGCAAGGTCCCATCCCTACTTGGATCTCCTGCAGTCAAAGAAGCGTACGTAATCTGATCAGTATTCGTACGTGCTCGTGTATTTGAGTCGAGTCGCGGTTTAATAAGATTTTATTCTGCCTACCACTATAACATTTCCAAGGTAGTCCTGGAATCTGTCCCTGAAGCTCCTCATGTAGTCGGAATAGACCTGAATCGGCGTTCTTCCTCTTAGAAGAGGCAACGAGTCCGACCCCAACGATATGTACTCAGGGTTACGCCTACCAGATCTATCCGTATAAACAAGGTCTGGATTCTTGCTGATTTCCTCCAGGACCCACGGAGGCAGAGGAATGCTGATCGAAAAAAAGAACGATTTTATTAGTTTAGAGAGGTTATTAATTTATCGAGTATTAATCAAATCAAATATACCTGCAGGAGTCGCCGACGTTTCCTCCACACTGATGGAAGGACATGACGATCTGAAGCTTGAGGCCGAGCTTTGCGAGCATCTTCACGAGCTCGGCGTAGCCTTCCCAGTTGTATTTGTGGGGCCCGTCTTTCTCGACTAGGCCCCACCACGCGTCCACCATGACTCCCTCGACTCCTCCGCTCTTGAGGGCCACGAGGCTTGCCAGCATGGCCCTAGGTTTGTTCAGGCTCCCCCCGACTGAGACGGTGTCGAGAGGAAGCATCACGAAGACGGGCACCCTTTTGTTGTCGCTGATGTGGCGGACTCGATCGCCATGTGGGGCCGACGACACGTGGAGCTTCTCGACTGGAAGTTGAAGCTGAGGGTCGTTTGTTGTTGCTCGTAGATGGCACGATGGCTTGATTGGGGCGAAGCCGACTATGGTGGAGATATCGTCCGGTGACTTGAAGCTTCTTTTGTCGATGAAATTGATCAGTGGGGTTGAAGAACGAAGTGTCAAGGCCATTTTTTGAGTTTTGGTTTTTGAGGAGGAAGATTATGTTGTGTGATTATGAAACGGTGAAGGTTTTATTTATGAAGAGAGGGTTTAACATCAAGACAAATATATGATATTTTGTGAAAGAGAAAAAAAAAAGTGCAAAAGATCAAACGAGTCGCTTTAGCTTTTCTTTGAACGCGTTGTCACTCTTTCCATCTTATATAATGAAATACCATATGGTGAAATGCATGTTTTTCTTTTTCCCTTTTTATCAACCATAAAATGTTCACATATTAACCGTTTATTTTTACTTAGGTCTCCTTCCTCTGCGTCACATTAGTACGATATTGTTTCGATTTAAGCAAAAAATTTGTAGTTTTGGTTTTGAGCTCCTATCCAAAACCAAAAGGCTCCTCTGACTGAGTTGCTACCTCAACAAAAAAAAACAAAGCGTATTTATGTATTTTTAATAAGTACTGAAATACTATATAACTGCACTGCAGTCTGCACACATGAATATTATACATATTCACATGTATTGTGTATTGTGTATTTGTGTATAAAGAAATACTCATAGTATTAAATTATATACTCCATCAATTCGTATTTGCTAGTGTTTGTAAATTCATATAAAGAAGCTGATAAACGTTTAAGAGGCAAAAATAGTATTATTAGGTGTATTATTTCTGAAGTAGCATCTACGACCCCACCACATGAGTGTGATAAACAACGGGTGGCTTTCTTTTGCGGTGACCTATATAGCCCACACGCTTTTTCTTGCTTATAATTTGTCCGTTGATGAAGACATTGTGTTGTGTATGTGTATTGTGTTGTGGGTGAGAAAAATCTTCCGTCGACATTTCCTATTATTTTGGGTGTTAGGATAAGAATGGAAATATCTTCGTCATTCATTCAATCAACACAAAAGAATTATGTGGTTGTAACAAATTCTGTGCTCACTTTTTCTTCTTTTTCTTTCCCATTAACATTTTCCAATATTAACAAGAATTATTCCATATTCCATCACTTATTCAATATTCAAAAGCTTTAAAAACGTCTTCCAAGCTTTGAAAATGTGTGAATCACGAATAATAACCAATCTTGGGTTTATCAAGTGTAGGAGCATATATGAACTCAAAAGAAATAAATGCAAATGACTTTTTTTATAAATAAAACATGATTTTACGTGATTCCATCGTCAACAATGACGACTTTTGTGCACGAGGGCAAAAAGACGGGGTGTTATATTGTGTTCTTGAGAGGAACCAAACATGATTTGGTTTGATCTATTCTTGTTGGAATTCTTGACGCTAACTCGAAGGCGTTACATAAAATGGCGTACACATGAGTGATTGGCAAATCTGCGAAATACTTTAAAGTAACTAAAGCACTCAAATCATGTTTCACCAATGTAATATTGAGGAAAGAAAGAGTAAAATTTACTTCAAGAAGATAAACTCCATAGTGCAACTCCACATGTTAGACAAGGAGGAAGTTGTTTCTTAAGGAAGGCGTCAAGGGCTGACGAAGAGAAATAAAAAGTAATTCATGTCTATAATCATTGCAACAGTCAATTCATCAAATCTGCGGTAGGAATAAAACATCTCATAACAGAGTCATAGACACCATCAAATGCTGCTTACAGGTTCTCAGGTATACATAAATTTCAGTATAATTAAGAGTCTGCCACTGGGAAAGCTGACCCGATTTTGTTCCCAAGACGATAGCACTTTATATTTATAGGGTACGGTCCAAGTTGAACATGGTTATCTTCTCCTCCCATGTAGAAGCATAGAGTATATATTGCAATTTCAAACTCAGGGCTCACGCCAATCAACGTGCTTGAGACCGACTTCAGAACACCATTCCATTCAAACTGAATTGTAAGTAACTGTGTTTCTGAATCAGGCTGCAAGGGGACACAGAAAATGGTCCTAATTAAAACATGTAACAAAGGGAGTAGAAGATAGCTGTAAGTTACTCAATACCATATCCTCACCTCACTACATTAACAATGAAGACAAAGACTTGAGAAAGGTGAGTTGTTTAAGATACTACCAATACTTTACAGTTTACACACAACAGCAGTTCATTACAAATCAAAACTACTTAGTAGCTACCATATAAAAAAACAGGACATTTGACTGACTAATTCATTCAAAAATATACTTTTATAGGACTATACTCCCTGCATGCTCACTGCTCAGATACAGGCGTGGATGGAGCCTTAAGCGACTTGACTACTCTTTCAGAAGAAGAGAGATATGTTATTACAATTACAAAAGGCAAGTAATTGGACCAAAGTGAATGAAGTACACCGAAAATTCCCTAATAAGACAGTAAAATCAGTAGGGATACAAGTGTTGTTCACCCCTAAACACATGGCACAAAATGGACTATTTCAACCACGTTTTGAGATCCATGTAAGCAAGTTGGGCATGATTGACATCTATACACTAACTTTAGGAGTATTGACAGTTTAAGATTATTGGGATACTTCGTTGGATTTTGTTTACTGGTAATAACGATCTGATTGAGTAGATCTATTCGGATAGTTTTTCGTTAATTGCATACAGTATTTTATTTCCTAGTTTTTACACATTCAAAATTCCATGCAAGATCAGATTAGACCCATAATATTGTAATGGAGAAAGTAAACAAAATGTGTCAAAGGGAACTATAATCACTTACAATTTGGCCACGCCTTCGAGGAAAAATATATCCTTGATAGTCGACCCTGCCCTTCGTCTCTTCAAGATAGAACTACAAAAGGATGAAGAGGCAGATATATACTCCAATATTAGAACGAGAAATCAAGGTACACACAATTTTCACATTGATGTCAAAAAATAATGATATGCAAAAATGAAACTGTGGATTAAACATAAATCCCTGATCAAATTTATATGGTCAGAGAAAAGTACTATTTGTCTATAACACTCAACAGTACAATGTAAGGGCTAACTGTTGGCCTTTTTTAAACGTCTTTCTAAATTCAGCAGGAATAGACTGAATAGTAATACAATACAGAATGTAAGGGCTAACTTGGCTCATCTATTCGTCTTGCAAGACATCAATATATCTCATAACTGTATATAGTCTATATATCACCCCCACAACAAAAATTGGTATGAGAGAAAAAGTTTAGACGAAGACCTGAATCCAATTATGAAATCCCGACACTTGTTGCTCTCCACGCTTGATTTCCCCAACAAAAACATGTTCAAAAGCAGAAGAACAACTAGATGTACCACCTCTGCCATATAGATCAAACCAGATACTTGTCATCATTTTCTTAAAATCTTGGTAACTCTCAGATGCAATGCCCTTGGCCAGCAGATATTTGTACAGGTATTTGATTGGTGCAGTTCTACTGATCTCTTCAATAAATGCTGCTTGTTCTTGTCTCTCTTCAGGTGTTACAACTTCCTTATATCCTTCATGTGGATTATAATTATCAAGAAGAGAACAGAAACGTGAATATGTAGGCCTCCTGAATATGTCATCACTCAGCCAGGAAAACAGGCTCCCCGCCGCCATGTCTTCCTTCTGGTAAACCTTCTTTCCCTCACCGCAATCAATCTCATAATCCTTTCCAGGTGATGAACGGTTTAAATCAAGCTCCCACAGTCGGTTTAGAGCCTCTGAAAGATCAGCAAGCTCTTGTGCTGAGGGTTCTACTCCAGCTCCAGAATCAACTTCACTTGAGTAATCTTGCTCAGCAAGGGGCCGCTTGTAATTTCCCCACTGTTCTTTATGTACCTGTACAGTAACCAGTACAAATAGTTAATGAAGTAGACACACAAATAAATTTATTCACTTCAAACAGAATTGATGACCAGCCAACATATGAACTCTCACAGATTTTTAGTTGGAAAACTAGTCAACCAGACTCGATTACGATTCCCGTTCGAAAACATCAGGTAAAATTTAGGGTGATAATATTAGTTAGATATTGTCCATAATTTAACATAGCTACACTACACTATTCTTTACATTTTAGATAGCTTAAGTGACAACATGAAGCTCATAACACCTTTGTTTATCTCTTATAAAAAGCTACAAATCAAGGAAGAATAAACATTGCGATAGATCAAATATATATACTAAAGAACCTGGCAACTCAATACAAGACATTTTCATTACGTTATTACCCCAGTTTGTCCACATGCATCTAACCACACAAACTATGATTAGCAAGAACCAATAACAATGAACCATCCATGAAGTGCAATGGTGTCATCAACATTTCACATAAAATGAATTATCATAATATGTTTTAAGGACAAACATGAAGTTATAAACTAGACCTTAAGCGACTGTTTTGAAGGCTTCTTCTGGACAGTCTCCCAACCATCATTATTTTGGCCTTCATCCTATAAACAAACCACAAACATCAAAAATTATAAACTTTTGAACAAAGCTTCAATACTCAGGAGTAACATTAAGAATGGGCTAGCAAAATCTCTTGATGTATGTACAATGGCTAGTAATTTCATCACCCTCCTACTGTATTCATTTTCCCGATGCAACTCATGCATTAGAGATATGAATAAGCATATACATAAACCATTTAAAATTGTATATGGGGACACGTGGATTCAAATCTGAAAATAAAGACACTAATTATTACCTTGCGATTTATATATAACCTTTAGAAGCATTATTATTTTTTTATATAAGGAACTGAAATATTTTACTTAAAAATGGGAAGGAACAGTACGAAGGGGATGAAAGATCTCCAACAAAACAGGGAAAGAATGACTAAGCACAAGCTCAAATCTCTAAAAATATCCATAACAGCACTAACAAATATACGTAACTTAAATTATCCTACATCTAGTCTAAATACTCCTCTCTATGTTCCATAGAAAGAACAACATTAACCAAAGATATAGAAAAAAGTGAAATTTTGGGTTCTCACTGTACGGGGCGATACTCGTGATTTCTGCTCATGTCTTCCATAGCTCTGCTCCTGCCAATGACACATATAGAGCATGAAAACTGCAAACTTAACAGTCAAAATTGTTCGTTTAATTTCAAAATCCTCCATTCAGTGTAACACTATTCAAAAAAATGAGATCCCTTTTGTTTTGCCTGATTTCATAATAATTCTCACCCTTATAATTTCCAAAATTTCAGAAACCAAAACACAATCACAACAACGTATTCAAATATGTGGACTCCAACTCACTCTCACTAAAACAGATATACCTTCTCCACATTTGAACATAACAATAACGCTCACCGCTAATACATCAGAATAATAAACTAACATTTTAATAACACTATTCGTTTCATAAAATTAAAAACTTCATCCAAACAGATTTCATTTCCATAAGATAATATACTCCTACTACCTAAAAACATGTCACTGAAAATACTAATTGAACATAGGGGACACGTGTTATCATTTCCAGGGTTCTCTTCACAATTTATAACTATTTATAAAAACTGAACCATTGTATTAATACTGGACATAATCATCTTCCTGATTTCAAATAAAACAAATATCAAACATTTGATATCAATTTTTAACCATATGCACTACCTTGCATCACTTATCAATTATTGTTATCATCTTTTTATTTAATTATAATATTCTAGTAACTATTTTTAAATTAGATGTATCTCCAAGGATTCTGAAACCCATCAATTTATCTCATACAAATATAAACTACTACCCCATCGTCTCAATTGACATTTTGGTCAGGCACGGAAATTAACCCACCTGATATTTTGTGTGTAAATTATTTTATTGTGAATTGTCGCAGTGAAGCAGTGGCGTAAACTGGGTTGCTCGTTGTATTGGTATATAGTATGACCACCAATATAAAAATGATTAACCTTTTACTATTCTCTTTTCAGCTAGCTTTATCCATGCTAAACCCAAGAGAATACTCCATGTCAATAATTACTCTAAATTTAAGATGAATATATATAAGTGCATACATAATCACACACTTAACACCTATGTGTATACATTTACAGTCCATATATTAACGAATGCATTCCTTCAAAGGTAACATGTATGTACGAGACATTCTCAGTGAGACATCCTATATGTACACGAAAATATAATTCAAAAATCGATCAATCCAACATCGCTCCATTTTCCATTCTCAGCGAGACATCCTATATATACACAAAAATATAATTCAAAAATCGATCAATCCAACATCGCCTCATTTGCCAACCTACGTACAACCTCAACCACAAAGATTGGTTGTGTCACTATATTTCAGGCGTCCCACATATATAAGTAGATAATGAATACAAGTACTGAAGAAATTGCTTGATCGAAATTAAATTGAAGAAAACAAGTAATTTTACCTGTCTGTTGTCGAAAGGTTTGGTGCTACTATTGTTGTTGTTGGAATTGGGGCGATCATCGTCTTCAGCCTCCCCGGACACCACCTGCGCATTTTAACACAATTCAATTTGATTAATTATTTCTTCATAGCGCGTAAAATTAGGAGTGTGAGCAGCAGCAGTACTAACCTGCGCCCAACTTGATCGGGATCGCTCATCCCTTTCATCTCGATCGTTGCTCGGTCGGGATCGATCATCATCATCACCACCACCACCTTGAATGTGATCCAATGCTACATTGAGCAGTTCCTTCACTAAACCTTCCATTGTAATTTTTGGGTATCGGATGAAAAAACAAATTTTATTTATTTGATAGGTTGATGAGAATTATTTACCAAAGTCAAATAGATCCACACCCACTTGATTTTTTATGCCTGCCGACACACTAAGAAGAACACGTTTGTTCAACTTTTCTACAAATAAGGTACCAGTGTTTTATTTATGTCTTCACAGTTCACGCTATAGTTTTTATAACATAATTAATTATTGGGAGAAAAATTAAAGTGCATATATGGGATAGCGGTACATTTTTTTTACACTAGCATATAAAAAGTATGCTAATTTACACCAAAAAGCGGTGAATGCCCTAAATTACCCTTACTTTTTGTAGAATGCATGTTTGTAGAATGAATGTATTCGACACACATTCGACAAACAATTTACCATTCGACAAACATATTCGACAAACTTTTTTTATTCGATAAACACATTCGACAAACAATTTACCATTCGACAAACATATTCGACAAACTTTTTTTATTCGATAAACATATTCGATAAATATTTTTTATTCGACAAACATATTCGACACACATTTTTTATTCGATAAACATATTCAATAAATATTTCTTATTCGACAAACATTTTTTATTCCAAAAACACTAAAATTTGACCTAATTTATTTTAGTATAAATAGTTTTTATTGTCTCATTTCAAAACTAAAACCAGAAAAAGAAATTCCAGATCTAAAATTTTTCACCGTTCATCTTTTCCGCCCGATTTCAAAATTTCCAATGTACACTTCCGCTCACTACCAGATCTACGCACGACCTACCAGATCTACACCAAAAACTCGTCAAATTCGTCGCTGCCGCTGTCGCCCCAGCCACCCTGTCCGAGGAAGCTTCAACGAAGTGCGCATTCGAGGCCCGCTTGATAGCAGGTACGCCGTCCGTCAAAGCTTCTGCCAAAGACGACGACAAAGCCTACCTCCATCAGATCGCCTCCGCCTGAGCACATCCGAGTCCAGCCGTCCCCACCGCAAACCGCAACCCTAATTATTTATCCACATCAGCCGGAGAAGAAGCCGAGCCCCGACGAGACCGTCGTCTCCAGTTGTCATTGTCTTCTCGGCCGCAGTCTCGTCCGTCAAAGAAGAAAAACAAAAAAGCCCATCCACCTTTCTCACTCTCACTCCTCTGTAAAAGAAGAATATCAAATATAAAATAATAATTAATCGAATATTTAATTTGTGGAGATCAAATCCTATGTTATTTTAATTTTGTTTGGTAATTTCATTTGATATTGTTAATTTTGTCAATAATTTCATTCGCTTGTAATTTCATTCATGTGCAGTTCTTCATTGGACAAATATATGCATTCGATATAAAAACCCAAGGGTTCGACAATAATTTATAAAATGATTTAGACATCCATTCGATAATAAAATCAAAAGGTTTCACACAAAGGTTTGCATTCGACAAATCAAATATAACTCCATTCGACTAGATTCCATATAAAAAACTTGTCTAAGTCAAATAAAGGGAAACACCGGTATTTTTAATTAAGGGTATTTCAGTCATTTTGTGTAGAAAAGCATAGTTTTTATATGCTAGTGCAAATAAACTGTTTTACTATCTACTTAAGGGTATTTTTTAACATTTTCACTTAATTATTTAATAATTTCGAAATTAATCACACACAAATATATTATACTAATTTTAAAAGGCATATAAATAGGAAATATATTTAATTATCAATCGTTTCAAATTCTGCTAATTATTAATTAATTTGATTTGATTAATTTATTTATTAATGATATTTAATTATTTAATATTTCCAAAAAAAATAATTTCAAAATAAAATATACCTACTATATGTTACAAACATAACAAAATATAACATCCAACTTAAATTACAAAATAAAAAATGATAAATAAGCTTCCATTGATTAGAGTTTTAAGCTCTACAACTCTTTTATGTAAGAGCACTTACATAAGGAGATAAGGGGATGGTAATACATAAATAAGTGTTATATAGTTGTTTTAAAGATAAAATGTGCAGCTTTTGACCGATAATATCGGCACTTTACTGCAGAGATAATGTTTTACTTTTGACTGAGAATCTCGACATTTTACGTCATTTTGCTTTTGATCGAGAATCTCGACACTTTACGTCAGAGATAGTGTTCGGCTTTTGACCGAGAATCTCAGCACTTTACGTCAGAGATAATGCTTTGCTTTTAATTGAGAATCTCGACATTTTACGTCAGAGATAATGTTTGGCTTTTGACCGAGAATCTCGGCACTTTACGTCAGAGATAATGTTTTGTTTTTGACCGAAAATCTCGACACATACGTCAGAGATAATGTTTTTGACCGAGAATATTTATAATTATTATACACAATATTATTATTACAAACAACATTACAAACCCTAATCACACAATATATACAAATTAATATAAAACAATCTCATACTGGTACAATTAAATTGAAGTTACCATTTTAGATAACTACGATAAAGCACTCATAAAAATATTAGGAACTTATACAACAAAATACTAATAAAAACATTGATAACACTTACTTAGCCATTTCGCTCTAATTTCATCACATGCATTCATGAATCTCACGTTGGCCACGTGACATAGTTGAGGTGTCCTTATTTAGAATTTCATACTCCTTAAGTTTCAGCCTTCTCTCAGTATGCTCCAATTTATTCTTTGCAATCTCATTAGCTATTTTTTTTGCCTCAGTAGCTTCTTTTTTGCCTCAATAAACTCACTAAACTTTTCATAACATTCTGCATAACTTTCATTTTTTATATCTTGAGAAACAAAGTTGAGTTTTGTTTTACTTTTTAATTTTCGTTTGACAGCCTTTTGTCCGATTGACTTTGCATCGTCTATGTTCAGATTAAAATCCAAACAACGTCCTCCGACAGTAGATTTGTTGCTAGCATCTGAGTATGATGTCTTCGTCCTTTTGGAAGACTCGCGTGAGTCACTATATTGTGGTGCAGAAAGTGTTCTTCGTCTTGTAATTTGCCAAACATGCTCATAATTAAAAGCAACATTGTCATTTTCTCCAAGATATTTTGAGCATGCCATGCTTAGTCTTGTCCATAAAAAACATGGTTCAAAAATTTGATTGTTATTAGCCATTTCAAAAAGAAAATTATTTTTTTGTGATATAATGAAAGCTAGAGTAGAATGATTTTGAAGCGGAATAAAATGATGGAGTTGTTGTCTATTTATAGACAAAAAATTGATAAAATACTGTTTAAAATATTAAATTCAATACAATCCTTTATTTAAATAATAATAATATTTTTAAAATTTCTACTAATAATTTACATAAAATAAATAAATAAATATATTATATTCAAATAAAAATTAAATTATGAAATTTAATAATAAAAATAATTTAAACAAATATTATAATTAATTAATATGTATTTAAAACTATAATTAAACAAAAATTATATATATATAAAATAGAAGATAAATAAAACATTAAAGAAAAGTTAAAATTGGTGGAATGTGGGTGGGCCTGCTGCAACTTTGTCAATACACATTCAAACGCTTGTGTGAAGGGCATACTACACTCTATTGCAACTAGTGAATCAACCGTTGAGTACATGTGGCACAAAAGAGTGAAAAAACATAAAAAATGCTTGGTTCATACTTTTGAACCGAGTTCAGACAAAGATGCACTGGCGCATGCATTGATTTTAATTGATGTCAGTTCATTATGTGAGTTCGAACTAGATTTTTTCTCAACCAATGTAAATGCTCTAAGAGGAAATCTGCACTACACCTTTTCTACGCCTATTTATAAGAGGAAAGTACTGATAGAGAAGGAAAGACTAAGAGCATAAAAGAGAAATCTTAGCCCACCAAAATCTGCACATCGTCAATTGCCGATATTCAGAGGTCTTCTGATGATGAATATTGTGGAATTCTGATGATGAATATTGTGGAATCGATTGGGGCGAGATGTATTTCAAAAATGGCTGAAATTTGATCGATATGTTTTAATTTAATTTAGAATTAAATTCAGAGATCTTAGAACTGTGATTGATTTGTAACATTATACTCCATATATCATTGATACCATATGTTATATTGTAAGAGAGATATTGATGCCTAGATTGGATGAGCGGTCATGGATTTCTAATCTCAAGAATGTTGAGAGATGTTAGATTGAATAACATATTTTTTTTCATGTTAATATTTGTTTATTGTATTAAAATGTAATGTGCTTTAATTGATGTTAGACCACCTCCAGTAGGAGACAATTGAGGAGATATTCACGTCCAATAGGACATAATTGGGATGAGTATCTTTTCATCCATTTTACAAAGAATTATTGAATAATTCTTTGAATTATTCTGACGCAAGGAAGGATGTGGGTGCCCACATGAATGAAAATTTACTTTTTGGATAATTAAATAATACGTGTCAATTTCTTATTGGACATCTATATTTCGTTTATCTTATCTTTTAAATGAGATTTTTAAGTATAATTAAAAATAATTTTTCATTTTTTTTTACATCAATATTTTTAATTTTTCATGATCTATAAATAGAGACCAAGTTTGTTTGATTTGGATACCAATTTTTTTTTACAATTTTCTCCACTTTTGTTTGTATAATTTGTGTTTTTGATTTGTGTTCACAAAACATATTTACGTTATGGATCCAAATCAAACTCCTCATTATTCTTCAAATTTTATATATCATAATCAACCACCTCAAAACCCCAATAATCAACACCCTCAAAATCCCAATAATCAATATCATCAAAACCCAAATTACCAACGCCCTGAAAATCCACAGTTTATGATGCCACCAAATCCAAATTTTATGCCACCGAATCATATGTTTGGTACACAATTTCCATATAATAATTATCAATATATGCAATATGGGTATCCCAATATGCAAAACCAAAGTTCTCAACCTTCGCTAGAACAATCAACTCCCCATTTCAGTAGTGGATCTACTGGAATTCCTGAGTTTTCGACTCAAATATCTCTTGGAAATACAGATGATGACACTCAAACCAGTTTTGTACCTCCAACAAACTCAAAATATGGAGTTTGGAGTACAGATCAAAATAAAGCTCTTTTATCTGGTTATTTTTACTTCAGCAATGATAGTGAATTGGGTAGTGGCCAAAAGGGAGACACTTTTTGGGGGAAAATTACTGCATATGTGAACGATAATTCAACAACTGGTCCTAACAGAACTCAAACACAATGTGTAAGTCATTATCGTGATCTTAACAAACGAATCAATATTTGGGTGGGAGCATATAGAAAAGCAATGTCCGAGGGGCGAAGTGGTTGGTCTGACGATGATTATATATCTAGAGCTCAAGAGGTGTACATTGAAGAAACTCGAAAGAAGTTTACTCTAATCGAGGAGTGGAAGTTGGTTCGTGATCAACCAAAGTACATGGTTGGATCTGGTGCATCTGGTAGTAGTGGCTATAAAAGAAAGAGTAGTAGTGATAATGCTGATATATCTTCCTCCATTCCTTCTCTTGAGCGCCCAGAAGGAAGGGAAACAACAAAAAAGAAGGCAAAGGCGTCTGGATCAAAATCATCCTCTTCAAGAAAGTCAAAGGCTTATTTTGAGGAAACGTATGAGAAGATCGATCGTGAGCGTCAAAATCTTAAGCAAGATAGAGAGCGTGGAATTGTAGCAATGGAAAAATTGGCTTTGTCAAACAAAGAGCAAGCTCGTACTAAGAAGATGGAGTTGTGGTGCAACCTACACCAAAATGATAATCGAGACGAGCTTGAACAAAAAATGTTTAACATGCTCACGAGTGAATTGTTTGATAGTTAATTGTATTTGCATGTGTGCTTAATTAGTATTTTCAGTGTGGTGTGTTGTTTGTTTGTTTTTCTAATTGTTGTACGTTTCAAATTGTGTGTTTCAATAAAAATGTGTTGTATTATATTTTGTTCAAAATTTAAAATCCGACTTCACGTAAAAAGGCTATTCGGGTTTGTAAAAGGGCTATTCAGCAGAAATGTGTTTTAAATCTTGAATAACACATTATCATCCCCACTAAACAAGTGGAGGAACTTATTAAATTTGATGCATTAATTTTTTGAAGTCCGACTTCACGTGATTGACAAACACCTTATCATCCCCACTAGACAAGTGGAGGAACTTATTAAATTTGATGCATTAATTTTTTGAAGTCCGACTTCACGTGATTGACAAACACCTTATCATCCCCACTAGACAAGTGGAGGAACTTATTAAATTTGATGCATAAATTTTTT
The DNA here is from genome assembly GCA_954870475.1 of Euphrasia confusa. Lineage (NCBI taxonomy): Eukaryota > Viridiplantae > Streptophyta > Magnoliopsida > Lamiales > Orobanchaceae > Euphrasia > Euphrasia confusa. The sequence goes on along the minus strand of OX940951.1, from coordinate 38,042,747 downwards.
GAAGTCCGACTTTAACAACAATAAATACCCTCAATCAAAATACAAAACACATCTCAAATCTTATTCCAAATACATACTCAAATCTTATTCCAAATACACATACTCAAATCTTATTTCAAATACACATCTCAAATCTTATTCTTCTATTATGGATCCTCCTTTCGAGTTCAACTTTGAAGAATTCCAACAACAATATGAGTTGGAAGAGTCTTTACTCGAACAACAATCACTTTTACTTGAAGAATGGAAAGCTTCAAGTAATCGAAAAAATAAGAGGGCGTACATCGATAGGGATCATGGCGCTGCACATAAAAGACTTGTGGAGGACTACTTTGCAGAATCTCCAACTTACACTGATCCACAATTTCGTCGGAGATACCGGATGCAAAGGCCACTATTCCTACGTATTGTTGAGTCTCTATCCAATTACGATGTCTACTTCACTCAAAGGCGCAACAACTCTGGCAAGCTTGGTTTATCCCCACTTCAGAAGTGTACAGCAGCTGTACGCATGTTAGCCTATGGAGTAGCTGCAGATGCCTGTGATGAATATGTGAAGATTGGAGAAACTACCGCCCTTGAGTGCTTAATAAAATTTTGTGAAGGGGTCATAGCCATATTTGAGCCTACTTATTTGAGAAGGCCAAATAAGGATGATCTAGAAAGACTCATGTAAGTTGTTGAAGAACGTGGTTTTCCTGGCATGATCGGGAGCATTGATTGCATGCATTGGCAGTGGAAAAATTGTCCTAAAGCTTGGCAAGGGCAGTTCACTAGTGGACATAAAGGTACAACAACAGTAATCCTTGAAGCAGTTGCATCGTACGATCTATGGATATGGCATGCTTTCTTTGGATTACCAGGTACTCTAAATGATATCAATGTATTAGCTAGGTCCCCAGTCTTCGATGATATTGAAACAGGAGAAGCCCCACAGGTAAACTATATTGTGAATGGTCGCAATTATAATTTGACATACTATCTTGCCGACGAAATTTATCCTAAGTGGCCTGTCTTTGTTCAATCAATTCACTACCCTCAAGGCAAGAAAGCTAAATTGTTTGTGAAAGTTCAAGAATCTTGTAGAAAAGATGTGGAACGTGCATTCGGAGTACTACAAGCACGATTCAGTATCATTCGACAACCAGCAAGACTATGGGATTTGGATGCCTTATCAAAAATTATGAAGGCGTGCATTATATTGCACAATATGATTGTGGAAGATGAACGTGAGACGTATAATCGAAGTTGGGAAAAAACCGCTTCAGATCAATTTGACTCTACTGGCCCGAGCTCATCATTTGTGAGATCAAATCATGTGTTACCAGAGTTTGAAGTACATGTTCAAGCTAGATCCGAATCAGACATTCATACTAGATCTGAACTTCGTGATAGAGCCAAACATATTCAGTTGAAAGAAGATCTCGTGGAGCACATTTGGCAAAAGTTTGGTGCTACCCAAAATTAAATTCAAATTATGTTTTTAAGATTTGAAATGTTTGAGTGTGTTCAATGTTTGTGTTTTGAATAAATTGTTGTACTACTTGAATAATTTATGTATGTTTGTTTTTCTTTTCGTTTTTTTAATAATATAATTTATTTTGATATTTTTCTAATTATATTATTTTTATTAAATAATAAATAAATAATTTAATTATTTTTATATCAATTATTATTTAACAAATATTATTATTAATTAAAATTTTATAAAACATGCAATTAAAAATAAAAAAGTAATATATAGTGGGGTATAGTGGAATAATGATGTGTAGGAAAGAGAAAATGAAATATCTTTTGAAATATTTTCTATTGTAGAGTATGAGATATTTGAAGGATAATTGAAGATATTTGATGAGGTGTAAAGTGGAATAAACTGATGTGGCAAAGAATATTTAGGAGTTGAAATATTTGCTGCTGGAGATGGTCTTATACAATGTAAGTTACTTTGTTTATTTAATAAAAAGGTAAAAGCAAAAAAACAGGAGATGAATTAAAAACAAAAAAAATTCTGACGATTTTTTTTGAAGATATTTATGTATCTTAAAAACATATTTTTAGAGTAACATACGTTTTATAAATTTGTAATCAATCTGAAAAAGGCTTAAACCTAGTCTAATTATTGATTTAAACATGTGAGGTTTTATTTGCAAAGAACTACCTTTTCAAATGAATTTCAAGACTAGTCAATAGAGTTTACCTCATGAATTTTCATCAATATTTTTGAACATATAAAGTTAAAATGAAAACATCTCAAGTAAAATATTGGGTTATCATCATGCTCCAGGACTATATATACATCGAAAACACAACTCCACTGCTCAGTTCCAGGACTATATATACATCGAAAACACAACTCCACCGCTCAGTTATTTAGATAGACAACTCTTAAATTCAGTTATTATGTAGAAATACAACTCTTCGCTTCAGTTATCATGTAGCTTATATGTACTGCACTTAGAAAGACAACTCAACCCTTCAGAAGAAAAAACATCATTTCGAGTCGGTTGAAAGCTGGGGATTATTGATAACCCTTTTAGGCTTCCATTCAGATTCTTCCCGGGGTTGTCTCAGGGCAAGGAACTGAAGAGCATCACTACGCAATTGATAAATGTGACATGCCCACGGGTATGACTCGGGTGCCCACCAAATCTTGGGCTCTTCAAACGTCGTCTCTTCACAGATAGATTCGGCAACACAGTACACAGAGTTGACATCTGGCTCTGCAAAATCTGCTACGGCAACACACCCGAGAGATACATATCCCTCAGGCGCACGTGGTTGCCAAATTGAAACATGGCTTTTATAATCATCTAAACAATTTCTCCAAACCTGCAGTGGCAATTGACATGCATCAAGACAATCATTCCGGACCAATATACTGTATCATTTGATAATAGTATCAGAATTTCTGTTTAAAACATTAAGTTAAAATTCAAAATCTCAAGTAATGTTTACCAGGTCATAACCCACTGGGCAGACGAACAATTTATCAGAATTCCGATATATAGTGGCAACGGTAGGAGGATGGCTGCCACAACGAGCTATATCCCCAATTGATACATACCTGAAAAATATTATAAGTGCATTAAATAAGGGTGACGATGGTAGTAGTAATTACCTACGGTAGGGGTATTTGTTCTTACCCATCAGGACAAACCGGCCGCCAGATACTACAAATTTCGCCAATGTCCGAACCCTGGAAGCAACAAAAAAATTCACATAATATAAAAACATGTAGGATTATCACTTCCAACAAATTTGACATCACTCACCTGCTTTCGGCACAACGCGCATCGGCCTTTCGATTCTCGCTCACTACTCCAGATTCTGGAAAAGTTGATACTGTGTTCAACAAATTTCTGTTCATTTGAAACAGAACCTGAAGAAGATATCTTTGTTGCATTGAGAATGGTTCCATGCTGTTTATGAGATTCTCCTACATCTATTTCACTCCATGTAAATGGTATATTATGTCTTTGGCTTGAGGGAACCTGTGGTATGAAAAAAAGATTATGACAATATATGTGCTTCATACAAATATTATAAAGTTTAAAAAACCCCGAGGTTATAGCCTAACTACAAAACCCTCAGTTATCTTTGAAATTCATAAAAATACTCTATAAAGATGACAGTTGTACATTTAGGGGAATACTTGGAATCTTTTGAAATTACACTGAATCTCGAGGGTACTTTTTCAATAATCCCTATAAGTGCGTGTGTGTGTGTGTGCAATCTCATGGTTAATTAGAAACCTGTTTCAAGTTGTTCTGGTGTGCCTTCCACATCCTATACACCACTGAGCAGACTGTAACAGCTTGTGGTTCTCTTTCCCCTGGCAATTTCTCACTATTACAATTTATCACTCGAACAAAGCTCTCACCTCTCCTGAAGGTTTTCTGATGAATAATCAAGTGACAAGGGATAGGATGGCTAGCTTTAGCCAATTCCAGAGCCATAACTTCTTCCCATGGTACATCCCACAATATTTTGCAGGGTCTTTTATCCATCCTATCAGGTACGATACACTACCATACAGAAAGGATTACCAGCATAAAGTAAGACTATTAAAAGTCAAGATCTGTATTAAATAAAGTAACATATCCAGGGATTACCTGCAGCAGAATAACTCGTCTATTAGTCACTAAAACAATTCGCTGATAGGGCACAACAAAATGCTCTTCATAGCAATCTGACCAGGCGAATTTCGAAGGCTCTTTGAATATTTCTGTACATCCAAAATTCCTACTGGCTTCTGCAAGGTTCAGTATCATCTGAAACAGATATAGTATGTCAGATTGCTAACATAACTCCATAGTCAAGAAATTTTCAGTGCCATACTCATGATGGGACACCTAGAGAAGCAGTACAATTAAACTTTTACAGCTTCAAAGTAATCTTTCTATTACGATAAGATTACAATTGGATCCGACACATCCATCAGAATCCAGGAACATAATATGAAGCTGTATAACTAAATCTCAACTATCCTTCTGTGTGCGAAAGGTGTTAAATAACAGACAGAAAAATTGCAATATCTCAATAGGGAATGCATCAGAATCATTAAATACTTAAAAAGTATCATTGTTCATTGGAAGTAAGATTTACGAGTGCATAGAAAAAAAAAACTGCATTTAAACAATACAAATTTAACAAAAGTCTATACCTGACCAAGTGCTTCTCTCTCAGAGTACTCTCTTAGTACATGGTCAGCATGAAATGCCCGTGGATTTCGTATTCGCTCAAAGGTTCTCTTGTTGTTGAGAATTTCTAAGCACCTGGAGCAACTTGCACCAATCCCATCAACTGTCAAAGAGAAAAAATCTAATGCTCCACTCACTGGTTGAACAAAAAATCCAAGGAATGCTTGTCCCAACCCATGGGCTAGGCCAAGAAGACCATTTTGCCTAGCATTCTCTACAGGTTTCCTCACAACCCCTGACACTCCAAAAGCAAAACCTTGTGCAAGAGCTTCAGTTCCTTGTACAATTCCATCACCAACACCAGTAATCCTTCTTGACCACACCTATGTCCAGTAGTCAACATCAGTAGAATTCAATATCACCTGATTGGAAAAATACTGAAACGCTATATAACCTGCTTTGAGCGAAGCTGCAGAAATTGTCCATCAGTTGAGAGCTCAGCAAAGCCTTTGCTAAGAGAAGCCAAAGTGGAGCTTGTCACACCTAGAACATTGACGGAAAAAATTAAATGTAATGGATTATGGATCAGATCTCTCCATATGCGGTTTCCAACCGAAGAAATCACAGAACTCTTCCGCAGAAATCTGTCGGTATGTGTTACTTTCCGAAGATGAACCTGAAATAGAGACATTACCATTAACTTCTTGCCTATTTTCATAGACATATTTCTTCCATGTGCAATGATTAATGTTCATTCATGCAACTTCTTACAAATAAATATTCAAGAACAAAACGAATGCTGTATTTCATAATTTTCAGATTATTCATACAAAGGCAGTATGGTAATCAAACTTAACTGATTAAAAGATGAATATCGATATCAGAACATAATTTCAATAGATACGAAGATACTGAGTAATCAAAACATATATTAATATTTGAAACTAAGTTAATGATAGTAAGTTAGTAACACATAAAGAGAGCATTTTTTTTTTGCTATTTCATGCTGTTAAATTAGCTCATGGTTTTCATGGGAATTATGAAACGACAAACTAAAAAGCTAAAAATAAATAAAAGGAAAGTTATATAAGGATAGCAAAAGAACCACGCACCTGGATTTTAAATGTGTTCCCAACAGCTGACAGAATAGGCCCCCATACACCCAGAAGCCCATGTGGTCTTTCAGCTGGGGCTGTCTCCAAAGAAACCTTCAGCCTTACTTCAGAAATGTCTATCAAGCTGAACATAAACAAAACTAACATGTGTCAGCTATTCATGCATTCTTACATGAGATTATCTTATATCCATAAATAACGATATATTATACACTTTCACTGATACAGAGGATATACAGTACAACCTGAAATATATATAATTATGAGTAATCGAGTCAAGGGTTTATGAAGAAAACAATGAGAACCAAACAAAACTAACTGGCAGGGCCTGTCCCAAAGCACCAATTTTCCCGCGAAGAAGATTATTCTTGCCATGCTTAAAGGTCGAATTCCAAAAACTACCAGAGATCCCAATCTCAAAACAAGAATCCATTCTTAAACAGTATCTTAACCCTAATGTGTATCCTAATTTAACGGTCCTAAAGCCGAATTACTAAATTGAATATAAAAGATAAATAAATTATATCACCACTAATAAAACAAAAGAATGCTGGCAACATCTGCAATCTGTTGTAAACTCAACTCATTAAACAAAGCTAACGGGTGAAAGCCTGCCCCAAAGCGCCAATTTTCAAAATGTAGGTATAATGTTTAACTATGTAGGTAACTACTGTGATAGTTATACTGTTTAACTATATAGGTAACTACATTGTAACTATATACATAACTACTGTGTAAACTATGTTGTTAACTACTGTTTAAATATGTAGATAACTATGTGCCCCTATTTCAAAATGGCACTATTTATAATAAAACAGCATCCTAAGTGTCTGTTTTCTGTAATAAACTCTTTAACATGATTCGTAACATAATCATTATCACACAAACAATACTCATAAAGAAGACGAGCAAATTGACATTAATCCTAACAATTGAAATTGAATATAATATGTAGTCAATCGGTTCAACTTTACACCTATCAGTAAAATATTTGAAGAGTTTTATGAAGCGTACTGATACCCAAGACCTTGTCAGTCGAATGTTAATTTGACAGCACAAAGTAGAAAATACAATAAAATTCAGTGTTTATGGTGCAACCACGAGTCCTTAGAGGTTTTTGAATGACTTGAGATGTGTCAGAAAAACGTTTCATTGTCCAAGTAATTATCAACACATAAAAAATAGGAATTTGTAGCAATAATATAGAATACAAGAGAAAGCAAGACACCAAAATGATAGAGGTTTCAAAGCGCTAAGAAAATTATTTTGATTTGTCGATACTTACTCTACACGTATTTCAGGATCAACTTGAGTGGTTTTGGTATTTTGAGGAATACGATCTAACAGGAGATTGTTGTAGAAATCTACCAAAGCCCAAATGATGGGTTCATGGATACTAAGCCTCCAAGTCTTATCAATTACCTGTCAATTTTCAAATACTAAAAAGATTAGCAATCTATGTAAAATTGTAGTTCTCATGTATCTTCTGCCCAATCCTGAAATTGACATTTTTTAGGACATTACCCGTATATACACATATGGGTAGATCTGGAGACCATCTAGGTTTTCATTGCACATGGTTATAGTCATCTTGAACACTGGATGCTGTACATCAGGTACTTGTTCAGGTGCCAAAAGCACAGGCATTGCCGTCAAAGGGAGCTGATTGTCCAGCTGCATATAACCAAGTATAAGCTTGAACCTGGCAGAGGAAAAAAATAATACATAACCAATCAAACACTTTAGTTATTTCCAATATAAATAATTGGCTCAGAAAACTGTTACTGAAACATAAAACACGTGTTGAATATGGACAACTTTCTACGAGGATAGTAGCTTTACCACTCCTACATGGAAGAGTAATGGGTGACAAATTTCCCAAGGAATCATGCACGCTTAATAAATGTATAGCTACACACATAAGATGAGAATTCGAACTCAAGCAAAATAAGAAACGTGGGATGATAAAATCAGCAATTGCGCAAGACAACACAACAGACATTTTGGAAAATCGCAATGAAACAATCAACCAAATGATTGCCGTTTAGAATAGGTACCATTGAGTTAATTTGATCTCTTTAAACATATTATTGAATCGCTAACAACTATTTTCTTCGATTTTAATGGGATGGATGACTTCTTAAAAATCTCAAATTGTTTTAGTTCTTAACTTATATACATGAGGCTCCCATTATTCCAAAAAAAAGAACATATAAGTGTAACTTATTCTAGGGTAATTGGACAAATGACCAAACCAAAATTTTATTTTTTGTTTCTTTCTTCAATTCTCTAGTATAGTTTAATTAGTTTCCAAAAAAAACTCAAATGCACCTAATTATAAAAAAAATAATTAGTCAATCACAAAATGTAGAGCCGAACCAGCCAATCACAAAATGTTTATCAAGTAGCAAGAATATAACGGCAACTCCTTCAGAGCAATGATATAGCGAGACCCTAATATTGGTTGAGTCATCATTTTTTTTTAAATATGAAAATCATACTACGACTATTATCTCATTTTTTTTGCAACACTTGGGACAGAAATGAGCTAGGGATTGTTTTCATACTTTAACAAACATAGATTCACTATATTAGCCCAGGATGTACCGCCTAATCTCTGTTGCTTCAGAGGAAAACACCATGAAAGATATAACGTTTAACAGAATCAAGGTCAAGAAGAAGCTAAAACCTGCTTGTTGTCCCCCCATCATAGCCAGTCGAATATGACACGAACAATTTCTCCACATACAAGTAAGCAAGCTCTCTTGGTCTATGATCTACAATAGATATACCAATTACACCCAACTCTAATATAAGTTCCAATGGAGATCCTTGATCAGGTGTCTTAGGCTGGACACGGGTGTTTCCAATGTTTCCCTCCAGCATTAAAGGTCCACTTCCTTCTTTAGTTTTTGGAAGTACTGTATGAAGATTCAGAAACCTAACAACCTTAATATCAGCTATGTTTCCAACATGGAGAAATAAACTAGAGTCGTTGTCAATAGGGGATAACCCTGATTTTTCCAAACCAAATTTAAATATCCCAGTATTACTACTCCCATAGAACTCAGTATCAATAACTGCTTGGCCATATGGATCCTCCCAAGAAAAGTTTGATGTCGAAAGTGGCTGTAAAGAAATCCAAGCATCATCACCAAACCCTGTTTGCCGAACCCTTATAGTGTTGTTTCGTGTTCGGTTCTCAATCCTGGGCAGAGAAAATCATAGTTGAAAAAACAGTAGGAAACACTAAAACCATTGAAGTATCAAATAAAGAAGTAATTATCGATGTGTTTTCGTTATGCTGAAGTGGTCTGACCTTATTTTTAATATTAATCTGGTACTTGATGATTTGTTTTCTTTTAGTTTTGTTAATTATACATACAACACAACTCTAGGACAATTCTGACAATTCATATGTACACTAAACTGGTAAAAGTAACTAAACAGGACAAAACAAGGTCATATTATTGGTAGAGCAAGTTCTCTTTAATGGAGTACAAGGACTTCTCTAAAAGCAGCAATGTGCATCATTAAATACTTTGGGATACATACAACTCATAAAATAATAAAAAAAATGAAACTACCAAAGGCAGGTTAGAACTGGACAGAGAACACAAGGAAGCTACATTGTTTTTTACCACAAAAATCTCTGATTTTGCCAATGATTTATAATGTATTTCTTTGTGGGTTATGGGAACATGATAATTAACAGGAATGCCACAATTCTATGTTAAGCCATGATAAGGAAGCAGGGAATGCTCAGTAGCGGATGTAACAAGGGCCGAATTAGTTTCTGGTGGCTATGGAGGAGCTGTGTTAATTGTAAAAAGTCCTGGAGAGCCCTTTCTTAAGTATGTTTTTGTTATTCCTTTTTGGTGCTTATTTTTTTTCTTCTTCATTCATTTTTGTTTTGATATATTCATGTTCTTGCTGTTAGAGTAACCAAAGATATTAGGTTAATCGAGTGGGTATCTGTGACATACCCTCAATTCTCACGAACCAGAATGTAAAATTTAATATCAATACACAGGAACCAAAACAGGCAGTACCAAAATGACAGTAGAGCGTTATTTATTTTCTTTCGGGCATGTGTATGCTTAGTACACCTAACAGCCTACTACAGTGGACCTACATAAGCTCGGCTCGCAGAGTCGCAGATGAATATAAAGGAAATTGTACCTTATAGGACCATTAGATGATCCAAGGCGAAATACGACAATAAAACGAGAACCCTCCTCATAACCTCGAATTTCTGTTCGTAAGAAAGTACGTGTGCCATCGGGTTTCTTTAAGGATAGACTGAACGTGTCCTCCTTGATGATTTGAATAGGAAAGGACCAATCTGTATTTGGCAAACGTACCTATACAGACATCAATCGGTACAGTTAAAGTAACACAGATATGGATAAGTACAGCCAAATAAATAAAAAAAAAAAAAGGAAGAGAGGAACAAGCAGAAAAGTTTCCACTATATATCACCAGTTATTTTTCTGATGATTCCCCAATGCTTTTTGCTTTTACACATTACAGCTATTAAAAGCAGGTAGATCTGGATTTCGTAAACTAATCATAGTTTCATCATTCTTTGATGTTTCCCTTTTGTTAGTTAGATTATTCTCTCTGTTATATATTTTATGATATTAGAAATCAGATATGAAATATATTTGTTTTTACAGCATTCTTTTTCTTGTACATATGAGCTCATCAAGTTGTAACAATAAAACTCACTCTAACCTGAATTTCATTAGGTCCATCTGATTTTCGATGTACGAAGGACACCCTTGTATCAGACACCTTCAAGGTCTTAGGGTGGTCTTCACTGCTGAACTTCAATAACAAACTTTGCCCAACTCTGTTTGTAAAAGTCATAAATGGTCGAACAGATATTACCTGATGCAGAGAAATATAAGTTACATGTGAAAATACCAAATGATCTCACTGCAGGGATGTAATTACCTTAGTTGGGACGGATTGGTAGGGACAAGGTTTTGATGATACAAATAGTTGCATACAATTCCCATCAGCATTATAAGCAAAAAGGTCCACAGAGCCATCCTATAAATCAAGAAATCTAGATAAGCAATACTTCTAGCATTTAGCAAGATGTAAAACATTTATCAATTACCATGTCCGCAAGTGGAGAAAGATCTTTTGCAGGGCCAAATTGTTCTCCTTCAGATTGACCTATAGAAGCAGAGAGACCCAGATATTTGAAATTCAACGCAGATGCAAGTGTATAACCATCACGCATCTCCTCTTCAGTAATTTCCTCGAGGACGACTTCTTTGAGTCTGTTGGTTTGAAAAGACAGAGGATTCTTTTTCAATCTTCTAGCACCGACATCGAAAAGCTTGAAAGCAAGTGGCGGACATCTTGCAATTCCAAACCAATACGGTGAATACACTTTAAAGATCCTTGGCTGCAGAGTGCGTTCAATGGTATGATTCTGCTCAAGAATGATTTGAACAATCCTGCACATAAAAAAGTTGAACATTAAAACTAGAAATGCAATCTTTTATTCAAGTGAATAAAGAATAATCTGTAGTTACAACTTCAAACCTTCCAGAAACTGAACTTCTTAAGCTAATTGTCTTTGACGGTGAACTAGTTGGATGAGACAGAAGAATAGCCTCCTATGAAAAAAATAGTTAAACATTAGAATCAACAAAACAGTTATATTAAGAGACTAAAGCTAAAATTGTTATGGAAAGAAATATATATGAAACAATTTAACAAACTTACATGTAGTGGTAGCCATCCTCTTTGCGGAAGCAAAGAAAAGTACAAAGGATTTCTTATGTCAGCATTGTACACATTAACATTCTCTCCAGGAGCAGATAGCCCTCTATAACAGGAAAGAAAATGACCACTGGATTGCATCTCAAGAAGAGATATTTCGGCCATAAGAGGAAGGTAGTTGGCAATTGATACAGGAGATTTGACCACAAGTGTCCAGTCTTGAATTGGGTTAAAACAAATGTCCTTTGCAATTTCAGTTGATTGGATGCTCAAACAAAACCACACACCACGTAAACTATTAGATGAAGTCCCACTAATTCCAGAGCAATATAAGAGTTTCTCAGACTCTGAGAGAGTGGAAATACAAATTTCTGGAACTTCGTTCGATCCCTCCACATCTTGTGACTGAGCAGACATACCCACCACCGAACTCCAAGAATATTGATTATCATCATCCATATTGGAAGGTTTTAAGTGCAAAAAATACAAGGCAGAATGATCTAGGAAAGGCAAGGGAAGAGGTGCACTTTCACCAGGTTCTATGGGGCCAACAATGATTTGCGATTTAAATCCCTCACCCGCTCGTTTCCTCATCCTTATCCACCTTCTCTGCCTTGCATAATTCAGATACTTAAATGAGTTGTAAGATTCTGGCCATTTCAAACTTTCAAAATCAGGAGCATAAGCCCATCCATCAACTGTGTTTACAGATGAATTATCGACATGCCATTCATCAACCCCTACCCATCCTGATGGCAAGTGCACTGCAGATATCGCCTGAAAGTGACAAATCTTGTCAATCGATAATGGATTCTCCATATCAAGCCAATATAATTAGTTGTTATCAAACTAAACTAATAACATATAAGAAAATTGAATTTACTACAACACAAAAGAGAAGCCCTTTCACATCGATCACACTACAAAATTGATAAAACATTTTGAATGCCATCATGGAACTGAAAATTAATTTAGTTGGCACTGCCACTTTAATTGGTCCTAGGTTTCCACACAACCTTCGATGACAACTAATTAATAATGTAAACAGTAAATGTATTGCATTAAATAAAGTCAACATTACCACAAGTGCTACTTTATCTAATAGGACACCAAAGCTGTATAACTCTTTTGTTGGAATAGAAAAAGAACCTCCTTCCATGATGCTTTGTTTATGTGACATCAACGAAAGCAATGTTAAATGAGTTAGGTGTCTGAAAAGTAAATTTATATTATCGGAGCAACTTCTCTCACCTAATAAGGATTAATGTAAATTTATATTATAGGACATTTTTGTAGGATTATTCATCCACTAACAAACAAAACTGATTCAAAAATAGATATAATTTCTATTTAAATCTCCTACACTTTGCCAATATGAAAGGAATTGTACTCGGGAGTCGTGATAGACTTGCCTCATCAAAGTTAGTGCATGGGACCCAACCACTTGCAGTATCGTATTTCTGAGATTCAAATTGCTCATCTGTTGCAAATTCACTTCCTTCATATGTGGCATCCATCATTTCACCAATTCCGGAATTCGCACCATTTGTAGACCTAAGTTTTAGGCAGAAGTCTAGTCGGAAGTCAGTGTTGTTAAGAACTGATACCAGAGACCTGATGTTGACATATCTGTTTCCATTATTTACACTCACTTCACTTGCAACTACATCAGTTCCTAGCCGCCAACATGCAGCAGGTGAACCATAGTTTAACCTGACTGTGGTCCACGGTCCCTCTGCAGTAGGGCTAATCTGAATCGAACCGGGTTGTTGGTATCTATCATATGATTTTTCAAAGTTCTCAGCTTCAGATGTAGGGGGCAAGAATACAGTGCATCTGATTCTACCAAATTTATTGCTTTTGGCATTATGCTGCATAAGAAATCACAAAGGTGAGGTGTTGATCTTATGAGAGATAGATAGAGATAAAGAGTAGATTTACCATAAATTCTCCAGAAGACAACTCTAGCCAATTAAAACCATTTGAACAATTATTGAATTCAGAGCTGCTTTGAGACCCAGCCAGCTGTTTCAAAGAAGACGTATAGTAGCCAACTGGCTCATCTGCAAAGTCAAATCAGAGTCAACCATGTACAAAACAACTGACTCAAATATAAACAGGGTTGCAAGAACCATTTTTATCTTGCAGGCTTCATTGTTTACATCTAAGAAATTAAAAAACTAAATTCCAAGGCAGACCTAAACTAGATCACAGGAACAAGTATCACACAGGAATATATAATCTAACACTGCTAAGATATCAAGAATTTAAAAATGCATCCTTTGGATTTAGATAATTATTTTCTGTCCGATAAGATAATTAGAAAAAAAAAAAAAAACAGATCAGAAGCACAATATACATACAATGGCACTAATAAAATAAGAATAAGCATATGCAAGCTGTTAAGAGGAATGTCAATAACAGTTAGGATAGTAGATGAAGGAAGGTATTGCAGATGTAGAATAAACAAACAAAAAAAAAAAAATCTCACCAATTAATTCCTTCTATATTCCGACAGCTTCCTAATTATAGGACATGAGGGGTCTAGCCATTGAAAATCCCTAAACTTATCCTCATAAATCCTAGGTTGTTAAAAGCAGCCTAATTTAGCCATCAGTTATTTCAAATAATAACTTATTTGTTCCTATCACAAAAACATTTGGCCCTAAAAAATATAGTCAGTTTAATTCGACATCTGCACAATAGAATTCTTCACAATACGATTCTACTTTAGGACAGATCCATATATATAGATAAATTACCTCTCCCAATCTCATTCACTGTTAGTTCCAGCGTGCAGCTGTCCTGTAAACCATAAAGAAGGAAATGAAAGAAGTAAACAGAGACTGAATTATTCATAAATTGAGACCACTAACAAAGTATACAAATAGTAATCTCAAAGCATTCTGACTAATGGACCACAAAGCAACTTTGTACCTAATTCTATCTTGAAATAATTATACTATTAATTCTCGAACTAGATGTGCCAGGTGAAGGTGAAGGTGAAATTGAATGAGTTTACACAAAACAAGCTTACTATTAAAAGAGTGTATTCAAATCTAATTTATACATACAAGAACTATGGCAGCTAAACAAATAAACTGACAAATAATAAGCAATTCTAAGTGATGCGTCGAATACCAATTAAACCTGATTTAAGGGAAAGCTATCCAAGAGGAATTGTAAACAAAAAGTAAATCTAATAGTATATTTATCTCACAAATATACTCAGAAAAAAATGTGCATGTCAGACAATTAAAGGACAAATAAAGGAATCCTATAATTATAGAAACTCAGCTATGTGCATTCATAAGTTCATAATTAAAAACGCTCTTTAGGGACAAACCACTGAATCAACTTTGAAGAAAAACACTTCGTCCCACTTCACAAATTCAACATCTGAAGATTCAGAGTCATCTGATGCAGCCGCACGAGTTCGCACATACTGTTGATTTAGGTGGGATCGACTAGGGTTACTCTGGTCATCATAAATACGGACTCCAACACTGTACTGATGAGAGCACAATCCTTCCAGCTTTAGGAGCTGCATGTTCAAACAGAGTACACAGTTTCAGTACGATAAACATCAACATATATCATTAACATTGGAATAAATTTCATATCGATAAACTACAATAGATTGTCAAAGTGTTTCATATTTGTACTTCCATAACGTACAGGTAGTTTCCATTTAACTGCCATACATCAGCGCGTTAATGAGTTTTGAACATGGTTTTAACAAGTACTATCTACAAAAAATTGAGATAATCATTATCTCCAATTTTATCCGACAATAAAGTTACAAAAATGAATGAGATCAAGTGGGTCTATGTAAGTCGATGAAGGTGAAAGGGGCAGAAAAGATGTGTGCTTGGTCCACACTCGGATTTGGTTACCACTAGCAGTGTCTGACAAGAGTGCATACCTAGAAGTCCAACTATTTTATTTATTTTTCTGGAATTAAAAGGCTGGATACGGCTATAAAGGATCCAAGATTAGGATACAGAACAGCGCTATGTCCATAAATACTCCAAACTAAGAAATCAAACCATTAGATTAACCCCAAAATTCATTAATGAAATATATTAAGAATATGGACACGCCAATTGTTATAGGCTCATGACAATAATATAAGCCCAAAATTCATTATTTTAAGCAACTTTTAAGCACAACTCATACAGACCAAACCTTGAGCCCAATTGACATAGCCCATGAAACTAATTTAGAAGACAACCCTAAGCACTAATTGCATTTCCTCGCTCAATACTAACTAGCCCGATACACACAGTAAACATCTAACGATCTCACAGTTCTCTACCCTGCCATTTTTCTAGGATTAAGTTCTTCCAAGATTTCTCCATGTGTCTCTGTTAGAGAGCAGAATATGAGTCGGGAACGGGCTCAAGCCTATTAATAGGCCTATGGATACTTGGGCTATTTTATTAGTATTATTATTATTTATTATTATTCTACATTATTAGTATTGTTTTAGTATTTAGAGTTATTTATTTTTGGTATTACTTAGAGTCCTAAACTATTATATAAGTTGTTATTAGGGTTTAAGGTTATTCATTATTAAAATTATTTATTGGAAAAGCTGGTGCTTTTTGGGCAAACGGTTCTGCCGTTTGATTGTGTTTTTTCTGCTCCTAACAATTGGTCCGACCTGCCGGATCCCGTTCCCGCCGACATGACGAGATCTACAACAGAGACGACAGAGAGATTGGACAAGATTGAGGCAGAACAGGTGGTGATGATGGCCACGTTGAATTCCAATACTCAGCGATTGGAGGAAATTTCCAGCGCGTTAGCGGAATTGAGCAAGTTGCTGAAACGATCGGATGATACGCACGAGTCGTCCACCTACGAACGTGCAGAGGGCGGCGAAACTTCGGACAACGAGACAGCAACACCTTTGAAGACGAGTCAAATGGTGCAATTGTCGTCGTTTGATGGCACGGATCCTATCGGTTGGTTAGCTCGCGCTAATCAACAATTTGAAATCCACACTACATCGCCTAAATTGAAAGTATCAGCAGCAGTTGTAGCGATGGAAGGGGCTGCACTCTACTGGATCACTTGGTTGCGAACTCGCAAACCAGGGCTATCGTGGGACGAGTTTTCTCAAGCATTGGTTTCACGTTTCGATAGTCGTTCCAAGGGGAGTCGGTTTGAGCGATTGTCGAATGTTCGACAAACGGGGTCCGTCAATGAATATATTAATTTATTCGTTCAATTGGCGAGTCAAGTGCCTGGACTTAGCGATCCGCACTATTTGGGGTATTTCATGAACGGATTGGACGATTCAGTTCGTAGTTCGTTGAGGCTACTACGACCGCCAGATTTAGAAACGGCGATGGAGTTGGCTAGGGATGTGGAGGACAACTTGGCAGTGCAGTCCGGCGGGTTTCCGAACAAGGTACTTTCGTCGGCCCCAAGTACAGCCGTGTTTTCGAGGCCGAATTTCTCGACCAGGCCCCACAGTACTCAAAACTTTGGTCAACAAGGCAGTTCAGCCACAGGGCAGCCCGCCAGGGCTATCGACAGACCCCAGCCCACAGCATCAGGGGTGTCGGGGCAGTCCACAACCCGTACAGGGTTTGCGCGCCTTTCGCCGCAAGAACTCGCTGATCTTCGTGCAAAGGGGCTCTGTTTTCGCTGCAAGAAACCTTACACTCCAAATCACGATTGTCCACTGAAGCAATTGAGAGTCATGGTTGCTGAAGAATGGGAGGATTTGGAATTAAATCAATTGGAGTTTGTGGAGTATGATTCTAAGGGAGAGTCTGAGCCACGAATAGGAGAAGAACTGTACGAGGATGGACCGCTCCAGGTTTTCTCGATGGTCAGGTTGGCACGCCCACGGACTATGCGAATGCCCGGGATAATGAAGGGACGCACTATCACGGTTTTGGTGGATAGCGGCGCTAGTCACAACTTTGTTTCGGCATCTTTGGTAGCATTGATGAAGCTTAACCAAGAAAAAGTAGGTCGACTGGGAGTGCAATTTGGAGATGGAAGACGACAAGAGTTGGATGTCGTATGTCGCGAACTTAACGTTGCCTTACCGGGTTGTGATGTAGTAGCGAATTGTTACGTGTTTGCTTTGGGAGAAGTTGATGTTATACTGGGAGTCGCATGGCTGGCGACGCTGGGAGATGTCCGAACCAACTGTGACACCATGATGATGTCCTTCGTCTGGAAGGGAAGTACAGTGGTTCTAAAGGGGGACCCGACGTTGTGCAGGGGACTAATTGAGTTTGAGATGGGCGAGTTTGAGCCAGAAACGGTGCTGGATAGTCGGATTTCTTCTGAAGGTGGCAGCGAGGTACAACAAGTGTTGATCAAATGGTTGGGTCATTCATCGGATGATGCGACATGGGTGGACATTGTTCCATTTCAGCAACAATTTTCAAGTTTCAACCTTGGGGACAAGGTTGTTTTGAAGGAGGATGGAGTTGTTAGAGAGCAGAATATGAGTCGGGAACGGGCTCAAGCCTATTAATAGGCCTATGGATACTTGGGCTATTTTATTAGTATTATTATTATTTATTATTATTCTAGATTATTAGTATTGTTTTAGTATTTAGAGTTATTTATTTTTGGTATTACTTAGAGTCCTAAACTATTATATAAGTTGTTATTAGGGTTTAAGGTTATTCATTATTAAAATTATTTATTGGAAAAGCTGGTGCTTTTTGGGCAAACGGTTCTGCCGTTTGATTGTGTTTTTTCTGCTCCTAACAGTCTCAACCTTTTACCCAAACCAGTCTTCAAGCTTAAATCCTTCTCATCAAAGCTCAAGAAACTTTTCCATAGTTCTCATTTCCTTGAAACCATAAGATAGTGGTGTGCCCAGTTGTTTTTGGAGGATCTGACACGTAACTCATTTAAATCATCATAGCCCAGCATGCAAATCATCATTAAATCATATCTAGTTACCGAATTATAAAATGAAGTTATTAAAACTGTTTCAAGAGCTGGTAGTCCTACGATCTGGCATATATCACGTCTATTGCTAAAGTTGATGACAGGACACAATAAATTATCCATCATATATATTTATTTTAATTTTTTTAGAATTTTTAATGGTATATCTATCTTTAAGTTGCCTTAAGGCTCCTCTATCCGAACAACTCAATCATGTCCCTTAAAGCTGGGATCCTTAGACCAGACTCCCACGGTTATTAATAAAGCACCACTCTTTCCTCCCATCTACCGAACCACCAACGACTACCTTTAACGAAGTGAAGGGATGTGTTTCCCTTGTCAGGCTAATCGAAATTAACCTGATGCGCTTTGGCCTAGTTAGGGAGTGAGTGAAGGAGAGGGAACTAGAGAAAGGCAGAAATCAAAGATATTGATACCAACTAATATGTTTTCAATAGAGGTATCATAAGTAATACGGTGATACATGGCTATAGGAAAAGTTCTGTAGAGCAAACAAACAAAGATGTTTACTAATACTAATAATAATAGTATGACTTTGGAACGACGCACCTCTGCTTCAGCTACAATAATAGTTACCATCAGCCGCAGTTTCTTAAGAAGACTTCCTTTCAAATGAGAATCTAGCATGTTGTTCGGAGCCGGCAGTTTTAGAGCCTTTCTATCTCCTGCTGGCATTTTGATAATGTCAGGAAGTCCATTGACTGAAACAACCCTGATAAAAATGTCCCTGCCAAGCTTATTTTGGGGAACAATGTAATAATTTCTTTTTTGTAGAACATCAATTACAGATCCACCATCACTATCTGGAGAATGTCCCCCCTGTTAAAAGAAAAAACAGATTCCAGTTGATAGAGGCTTATAAAAACTCTCAGCAATAATAACAGACATGCAGATAAGAAAAATAATGTATATACTGTGCAAAATTGAACCTCTGGTGATTCTTGGACTTGGCTAAGATTGTTCCAGCTTGCATATGCTTGTAAAATCATATTGGCATTGGAAACGGACACATTCAAATTCAGATCTCTAGTAGAAGAAATACGAAGCTCAGAAGCTACACCAGGAGCATTAGGATTGTATTGGTATCTGAACAACATAAATACAACATTAGTTAAGCACAAAAACACACGCATGAAAGAATAAAAAGAGGGCGTGCATATTCAAGTGTGCATGTTGAGCACATTAGCCCTAACACCGTGCATTACATAAAGTGGCGCTTGAACCAGAAAAAGTAAAACAATAGCGAAGTATGCTCAAGGTAGATATGTAAATTGTAATAATTGCCTTATACTCATTGTTGCCAGATGCCTATTTAAATGCAAGATTGTAAGAAATACAAAGAAGTGAGTTCTACTTTGATTTTATGTTGCAATAATGGAAACAACAAATGCAGACGAAAGGTTTGAACAACTCTTGCAGCTGCTAAGATAAACCATATACTGGACATTCACGTCGTATTCTTTTCTCACTGATTAACTGATTCACAATTAATTCTCAATTCAGTAACTAAATACTTTTAAAAACTTCAAATTTGGTTTCTTTTTTACGTTTACATGATTATTTTAATTTTAGGATATGTTAGTTATTCATTTTCACAGGTTATTTAAATTTTAAACATTTTGTATTTTAAAAATGCAATACAGAGTACTTGATATATTGCATTAATATTTATATAGGACAGTTGAGTAACATCAGTTTAATTATATAGCAGGACTTGTCGGGACAGTGATCAATGATCATTAATTCTTAGCAAGATCGGTTTACTTACCTATATGATTAATGGTTATATATAAATTGGATCAACAATAGGGAGCACACATGAGAAATAAAAGAACATTTTTAACATTTGGTCCAACATGATAACAAAATATATTTTGACTTGTGAACAAAGATATATGAAATATGGAAAGACTTATAATATTCAACTTACTGTTCATGTTAAATGCTAATAAATGAGTATTCATCAGTGAACGGATCATGGTAATTCCAATCATAAGTAACGAATTGAAAATCCCCATCAGGAAGAAGGTATCTCCACCATTCAGAGCAATGGTAAAATAGAAACACTTAGATAGCAATAAGTTAGGAACAATAAAAAAAGGAGTCATCTTATATGAATACGAGAATACTGACAGCTATCATGCATATGTATACCAATGTATAAAGACTCTAGCTTGCGGAGTTAAAAGTACTAGAAGGATTAGAAGAATAAAACTTGATTCAATTAAAAAGTTGGAAAAGAATAGAAGGGTTAAAGTTCCAATATATACCTCAGTGATCCATCAACTGGCTCAACAAGAGGCTCCCATGAATCATATTTATCATTGTATGATCTTGCAGCTAAAGAGAAGATCACAGTTGACTTTAAACAATCAGGTCTTCCATGCAAGCTGAATCCTATTCCACTTAATGATATATTACACAATGGGACAATCTAAATAGATGAAAACTATGGTTAGAGAAATAAATTTATCCTTCTGGATGTTTCAAAGTACATACTGATATGAAAATTAAATATACGTACTCGAGTATGTATATGCACAATGGTTATGCATGAATAACAACAAATGTAAATGAAAGTGAGGAGACGTGTTACGTGTTAAGTACACATGTGTTCTGTAGTATTATTGTAGATAAAACATTCTACAAGACAAATAAAGTGAACAAGTAAACATATATACCTAAATGTGTATACACAATACAAATACAAGTGCAGAGAGAAGAGTCAAGAACATAGGCATACCACATACATGTAATTGTGAGTGGGAAAAAGAATTGCAGATCAATAAGATGAATTTGTTTTATACAAGGATGTTGATCAGTAAACAATAGAAGAAAAAACACTAAAAGGCAATCAAGTATATACTTTTGTACAAAATTCCCTGTCATTAATTGCAGCTATTAATTGTCAAATTCCAATTGGAATATGTGAAGTTAATAAAGTAGACCCCAAGATGGAGCCAAACTAAATTGGAAAAAGTGTCATTAACCTGATGCAAAGATCCCTCTCATTCATATAAGATAGACTAAGTTGGAAGGTGCTTGCAGTTGAGCCTTTGTGAATTGCAAGTAAAAATATGCAAAAAATTAAGATGGGCTTGTAACCAAATGCTAAAGCAGCATGCCTCCTTTTCAAGTGTTTTAAGTATTACCCTCACCAACAGTTGCTTTAAACATAGGAGAAAATTAAAAAGAACATTTCAGGATAACTCAATAACCAAATAAGAAATAGAATTACCAAGCCTCCATAATCATCAAAAAGTGCCGCAGAGAATGTTCTTATTTCCGCATCAATCACGGTATCATCAGAACCACTTGGTAAGTCTCGCTCACTGAGCTTTAAAGCAAATCTTTTCGGAGGCTTTTTCAAACCATTCCAAACAAGGAAGGTTCCCAATTCATTTCCAACTCTCCAGATGCTAAATTGCTCTCTTGTAAACCTCGACTCAGATGTGTCCCATATACTTTCTTCCGAAAAGTGATCAGTTGAGACCATATCAGTGCGAATGCACCGTAAAGAATTGAAATCAGATTGCTTGGGCGTGCTTTTGCAAGCAATACATCCTAATGTAACAAACCCTGGTGGAGCCTGAGGCATCCAGAAAGACATGCTATCCATTTTCCTTTGTCTTTTTATATGTCCAACAAGTTGAAAATCAGAAGGAGCTTTGTACAGATCATAATCTTCAGATTCTTGAAAAATAACGCAAGTATTTGGAGGTTCATAACTGAAAATCAAGTAAAAAGTAAATATAAAAGTGTAATTTAGTAAACCAACAGTACAATAAACCATTTCTTACCCTTGTACTGCAATATCACCGAAATGCACCATTCCTTCTGAGACAACGGGACGCCAGATAGATAACTTCTTTCGTGATCCAGAACCTTGATTCCACCATATTAACCTAAAGGTAGCAACAGCTTCAAATCTCCGTCTAGAATTTACTGTTGACGACCTTTCGGATTGAATGGTATCGTTGCCAACTGAAGTAGATACTTGGTTTTCCAAGCCTTCAATTTTTTTTGGAGTAATTTCCGGAAACCCAAAGTACAATTGTCTCAATTCATATGCTTTTTGAGTCAGATTCAAGGTGACAGGATCAGCAGGAAGAAATGTTCCAAAAGCATTATCCACCCGCCAGAAGGCCAAGTTAGGACATCTAAAGATCAAATTCCCAAAAACAAAATGAACTAATTAAAATGAGTGCTGCAAGCAAGGAATAAACGAACCAATATAACTAAACACTTGCAAGAAGTCACCACTATTGATTTACATATCTACACTAAATATTAATTAGTCATTCTTTTTTATCTTTATATCACTACTCCAGTGGGAAGAAGTAACTCATAAAGGAAATCAATACAATCACGCTCTAAATTAACATATTTTTTACATACCCGAAGCCTGACCCAATACTGATGCAATCTCTCAGGCCACAAGGAGAAAGTACAGAAGTCAAGATACAAAAGACCGAGGAAATTGGAGGTGGTGTACTGCCTGGAGAAACTACACAACCCAATGATACATAACCTTTTGGGGCTTCAGGCATCCAAATTGAGCATGTTTTGTCACCGTCGGATATACCTACATCTTCAATTGACTCAGTACTGCCTGAACCTTCAGCCCAGAGGACATCATTGGAAGATGAAAGGGGCCATACAAGTGTGAAAGATTTTGGTCTCTTTACTCGTATTAAGCTTGTATTAACAGCAATTACACCTTTTGTAGGTGGCTTATCACTGTAAAATGAGGAAAAGAGCATGCATAAATTGTTTGCCAAATAAATACATTAAAAGGGAAGAGCATCAGAAAGATACTAACATCGGTGTCAGATAGTCACCAAGAACAGCAAAACCAGTTGGTGCTCTAGGTCTCCAAAACGCATACACATGGCCACATGCAGGACCTGACAGAAGGAGTCAAATATCCATCAAGCTCAAATTTCTCTTACACAAGTAATGAATGATACAAAGTGAACCACACTGTTAAGTAATAACTTACTTTTAATGGTTCCAATTCTATCAAATTCAGAGCATAAAACAGTTGATTTATTCGATGTTGTTCTCAAAAACGATAAAATGTCCTCTTCAACAGCCAAGAATAGCCTCAAGATGCTGAATGAGAAATTCATGAATATATCTGAAACAGTCAACTGTATGCTTGTCTTTCCAGAAGAACTGAAGAATTTTACTGATGCATCAAAAGGCTCCAAGATTGTAATCCCATTGCTCTCCATGGTCAAATCAACGACTTCTGCGCTCATTTCAACAGTATTGCCATTCAAAACAAGCCTGCATAAGTAAACACATAAAGCATATTGTTTTATCACGAATGCTTGAAATATGTAGATGCGGCTTCATAGTTTTAGAATGAGACTGAAATACATGTTTCAAATAAATATAATCCAGTTTCTCATAAAAAAAATTTACTCATTAATATGTAGATAGTATCCAGTTTTATAGCTAGGGCTGCAAACGAGTCGAGTCGAGCATTGAGCTTATCGGCCAAGAATTGCATTCAACAGCAAGTTTTAAATTTAATTACAGTAAGAAACAAAGGTGAAAGAACAGAGTGTAGGTGTGATAGCGTGAGAATTAGGGAATGAATTAGGATTTTACTAATATACAGAGAAAGGAGAGGTGAAGACTGAAGTGAGAAGGAATAGAGCGGCGGGCGTGAATTTTTTAGGGTTTGCCAAACACACACATGGGTGTATATATATATATATATATATTCAAGCAGCTCGCGAGCATGAGGTAATAAGCAGAGCTCGAGTCAAGCGTTGACTCGAGCTCGTTTACAGCCCTATTTATAGCTGAATTAGTTTCCTAGATAGCTAGCTAGCTAAGTACTGAAATATTTAGAAAATTAGGATAAAATATGAGATTTAGGACTTTGGTTCGTATTATCATTCAAATTAAGTAGTGCCATTGTCGGGTTTGCAGCAAATTTATTTGCTACAGTTTACATGTTTTGGTGACTGTTACTGTTAGGGATCATCATGATGATTGGTTTACTATATTCCCTTCGTCCCATGAATACCTTCACACTTTCATGGGCACAGAGATTAAGAAAAAACAATTGTCGGTAAAAATGTAAGGGTAAGTTGGTATTTTACAGTGAAAAAGTAAAAATAGATGAATAAAAGTAGAAAAGTAGGTTAAAAAAGTAAGGGTGGGTATAATTGTATTTTAAAGTGAAAATTTGGAATAATTATATCTTTTTTGCAAGTGTGAAGATATATATAGAACAATCAAAAAAGAAAATTGTGAAGATATATGTAAAACGGAGGGAGTATATTGTACTCGTATTGAATTATGGGTCCAGTTTATTATATTAATAAGGGTTAAAATTCGGGTAATTATGGTTAGAGCTTATTAAAATTAGGTTGTGCCAATTTTGGGATTGCAGTAAATTTATTTGCTACAGTTTCATGCTTTGGTGATTGTTACTGTTAGAGACCATCATGATGATTGATTTACTATAAATTTTAGTATTTTGTACATTATATTTCATTATGGGTCCAGTTTCATATTAATTAGGGTTAAAATTAGGGTAATTAAATTTCCCATATGACTATATTTACTCTACTTAAGTCCATCTACATCTTTAGAGAAAGGTCTTATTCAGATATCAGCTTAGGCTTTAGCAAGAACTTCTCTCCCTGAGGAAAATCATCGGTCTGCACATTAGGCAAGCTTATGCCTTAACTTTGTTTCTTCTCTCCACTTAAATATGAGTATCTCTGATTTAATTTATTTATTCTCTTTGTAAATCATGGATACTATCTGTGACAACTAATGCAATTATGCTAAGGGATCCTGTTGGTGATATTATACAATATCTGCTTTGTGTCTTTCATACAAGTGTTTTTTCCTCAAAAGAGGATAAAGATAATTTAGGTAGAATTATGAACACAAATAAATACTCCTAGTAAAGAGAGTTTTCTCTTAACAAACTCACTTCGTGACTAACATTTGTTTAAAAAAAGGATTGAAGGAGACTTCTGCATCCGTTTTTCATCACATAGTTTATAGAGGCCAGATGACAATCAGGGTAGAGGTGGATATGACATGGAATTTAATTTGGGACTTCAGTGCCAAGTCCAGAACTAATAGAATAGGTGCATAAAACTTGTAAGAAGCTAACCTGCAGAATGTGTTCATCTGTGCATGCAAAAGTTTGTTAGAAATGATATTTTGTCCTGCATTTCTTGATTTATTGTAGAAGGTGAGCTCAGGACCGATAGCCTATGAACAACATCATATCAAATATATAAGCAACGAAATATAATGGAGATTCGAAAAGATAAATTTTCCAAGGAGATATCCATTCGGGGTAAATAAACCATTCGGAGAAAATCCAAAGTAAAAACAGGATAGTGGACGATAATTTGATTTCTAGATTTCCACGTCCCAATATAGTTACAGTATTCACTAACATTTTTACTTTATCGGGTCAACACGAAAACGATATAATGAACGTCTAACCAAATATGGTCTTCATCATTTTTGTACATTGTGTTTCCACCAATTGTCCTCAAATATAATTGTAAGTGAATGGTTAATCAGAAAAGCACAATAGTTGGGTAACATTAGATTTAATATGCTATCATCATGTAACATTTGAGTTACAAAACACAACAAAAGATCAAATGATTTTCATGCTTATTGAGAAAGTTATTATCTACAGAGCTAAAGGCAAGAGCAGAATACCAGGTCAACTGACAAATCAATTGGAACTGTATCAAAAGTCATACCTGCAATTCCAATACTAGTTCCCTTGATCCACCAGAAGCAGTATTTACTGATGCCATAGCAGTTGTGTTCCTTCCTGAAGAGTTATCAGAAGGGATTCCAATATCTCCCTCCAAAAACACATTATCCTTTTCATTAGCAGAATAGCTACTGTTAGCTCCCAATGAAATGCACGAATCAAAATATTCCCCACTCTGTACAGTGAAATGAAGTCAGAGTCATTTGATAATTGGTTTTAGGTAAGTATAACATGCAAAATAACTTCAATAACTGCAAGTAAGATATGGAAGACCTACCCTGATTCTAACATTTCTAAATTGCAGTTTCTTTCCATTCCCCACATAAACTAAAGCTTCCATACTCATAGATGAGAGATGTAATCCCTGTCTGTCTTTCAGATACAAAGTTCCACCTCTTCCATCATATGTAAAAAGATCAAACCTTTCACCATCAGCAACCAATGGTTTCTGAGGAGAGATTGAGAATTCAGCAGAGGGTTGACAGAAAATTGGCTGATCAAGTATGAGTGCATCCAGAAAATTTAAGGGATTTGCATTTTCATCATCACCACGAACTGTTGGAACAAAGAACTCAACTATTGCAAGCAAAAAATCTAGTGCAACAAGCAATTGTGGCCTCTGGATGCACAAAGAAAGAACTGTTGAATTTTCATTAAATTTGGCATCAAGAATAAGAATAGCTGGAGTATACTTTCTCTCGCTGCCCACCAGAGGATTGTTCTCAACATTATGATTTGTGTTTTCAGTCACAGACTGCAAAGAATTGTGTCCATTTACATCAGGCTTTCCGATTGCCAACCTAAGCTCTTTTTCTGTTCCTTCACGATCATCAACCACAATCAAATCCTTCAGTGTAGCTGAGAGAGAACCTTCCCCCCCTGTTTTAGATTTGTAAGAAAGCCACACTCCACCCACCTGAAAATAAAGTCCATTGCAATGTTGAAATACAACATAAGTGACTGTGCAGTACAAGAGAAATTAACCAGACAAACATAAGCTATCAAGATAAATTGTTTGCAAGCGTTTGGTAGGTGATTGAGGATCTTTTGGAAGAGTTGCTACCCCACTATGCTGTCCCAACATAGACCAACTTTTTACACCATTTTTATATGAAATGTCAACTTTTATAACAGAAGTAGGGACGAGACATCCTAAAATGATTACAGAGTGGAAATACATCAACATTTTACACTTTTATGACATCTAATTATTCATTCTCCTGATTAGAAGATACATAAACAATCAATTAATATATAGTTATATATATTAGATTTAGTAGAGCATATGTTTCCTCCATATATAATACAAAAATGTATGAACCATCCTGATAGGTCATTCATATATACATGAAATTGAAGGCATTAAGTGAGCAGTATGTACTACCTGAAGAGTGGCAAGTGATGCATCCCTTGTGACGCCATAATGGAGACAAAGTTCAACCATATCAATACGGACAGAGATTACAGTTTCAACAAATATTTCCCTTGCCTGAGTTTCAGATTGAGCATGATCTAAATCTGGAGTAACAGTGTTACCCGCCACATCAATAATGGGTGACATTGATTCCTTATTTAGTGAAGGTGCAGAATTTGGTGTCTCTGAAATATTAGCTTGTGCACATTCTATGATTATTTCATATTCCTTGTTGGATAAAGCTGCTTTCAGTTCTTCAATCTGAAATTCAAAGAAAATTGTAAGTTAATAATGCTTAGAATAAGATACAACATATATAACACGTATTCGCATTGTTTTTGGAAAATCCTTCATCAAAACTTCCATTCAAAGAGCTAAACGCAGGATAAAAAATGCCACAAGCTCTTAGAAATAGTTAGATCTGGAGATCAAAATTAAATATGACGTGAGAGGATTTTATAAAAACAATCGCACAGTTAACGGATTTAATTTTGATTTTTACCGTAATTGCAACTTCTAAACTCGGAACTTGATGCAATAAATCACGAAGTGATCTCTGGATGACGAATGAAACACCCTTAACCTCTTGAATTATGCTTTCACCCAATTCTGAACCTGAGCCAACATTTAAGTTGATATCTTCAACCTGACAATAGCTTGTGGTATGGTGAGATCTTTATCAACAAACCAGAAAAATTAATGCTTTGAGATTGATTTAAACAAAAAACATATAGTACATTTTATATCAAGGACAAGACGTCCTAAAACTGATTACAGATTTGATTACATTGCCTCGTACAAATTACTTAATACATCAGAGTTAGAATTGCCTCTAAAAGCATTCTGACTAGAAGACCACAGAGACATTATATTTAATTATACCCAAATTTCATTAGAAAATTCGCATCTATTTTCAAAAATTATATTGTTCCTCTTTAACCAGATTTGTCATATTACCACTGAGATTGCAACACTCCCTAATATTTTCACTTCTCTGCTAATTTGTATATATCACTAAACCTGGGGTTTAAATTTGGAATGGAATGATCTTCAAATCATATCCATATTGTACCAGTTATTACACAACTCAAAAATAACAAAATGTATATTTTTTCTTATCCATCTTGATGTATGATTTTTCCATGCCTAGATTGCAAAGAAAATATAAAATGGTAACACTCAACTTTTAGAAGTAATGAAGTGAATCTTTTTAGGAAACTAAGCAATTGATAAAACTACATGTACTCTCTGCAGTAGCGAACTGGTTTCTGCAGAAGGAAAATATCTTACACGAATTTCTAGAATATCCACGTGCACAGCCTTGATTTCACTTTTGCTCCCCCCGAACCATCTACATGTGTTCTGAACAGTGATTTGAACCACATCAAGTTTCAAATAACTGCAAAAAAATAGAGGATTGTGTTTTAATACCAAATATTATGCCATGCAAGCAATCAGCCACGCAGCAAGTTAAATGAAATGCGTTCAAGGATACTTTGAACTTACTCTAGGCTATTTGTTCTCTGAGGCATTACTATGATAGGTTTTCTAAGAGAAAGATCTAACTTTATTGCAGGTGAACCTTCTATTTCACTTCTTGTAAGCCACGTCTGTGAGTTTGTCACTTGATCTTCTATTTGGATAACATCTTTTGTATTGCTAGGAACAAGACCCATAAAGTAACTGATAACCTGAATATGATTGACACGGTTGCATCCATTACATCTTTTGAAACCAGAAGAACAAAAAATGGGGAAAAAGAAGTCAATTGACGAACCTCTTGAAGAAAGCGATTTAAATAGACAATCCGCACTTCAGACAGCTCCCCCAAGAGGCTGTAGTCATAACCCTCATAGTCATCATCAGCAGCACTAAATGAACAAAATACCAACTGCATATTCACCATAAAATTACTAATTTAATAAAATACACGAAATAATACAATCATAAGTCATAACTCAGAAGTCCATATATAAGTACATAAGTTAACAAAACCAAGTGCAGATTCAGGAGTTTCAACTTTTTTTAAGAAAATACAGTATAATTTTAAATCAAATAGAAATAAAAAGATAAACCAAAAACATAAAAAATGAAAGATTCACCATGCATCCCTTGTATGTTAAAGAATCATAACTATCATACAAGGAAGCACGGGAACGGATACGTAAAACGGATACGATACGATACGGATACCGGGAAACGGCAAATTTAAAAAAATTAAGATACGGATACGTCAAAAATACGTTTTATTTTTTAATAATTTTTAATATATATATAGTATCTTAATTATAGGAAAATTAGTATTTTTAAAAATATTATTAAATAACTTAATTATTTAGCTACACATAACAAATAATGTTGAAAAGAATTAATTACTTAGTGGGGGAATATAGAAGTAGTGGTCAAATAATTACTTAGTGGGTGAATAGAAGTAGTGGTCAAATTATTATGACATAAACAAACGGCCATTAACTGCTAATTGTATCCCAAATAATTAAAAAAACAGTTAAAAAAAAGAAAGAAAAACAAGAGACGTTTTTAAGCGTTTTTTAGAGGTATCCGTATCCCAAACGTTTTGGATACGGGAACGGCACTACTTTAGCCGTCCCCGTGCTTCTTAGCTATCATATGCTTCTAAAATGCGGGCAGGGCCATCAGATAAAGAATCAATTGAAATAGAAGATGAAAACTATAAAGTTATAAAGATAGTAGACTGAAGATAGAATATTAACAAGAAATCATAACTACCTCCACAAATGAATTACCACCAGGATTCCTCATGTCACAGGCCCAGAAGTAAATATGACTGCTATGGAGACTGTCATCACTTATTCTAAGATTCCCAAGGGATGCCTTAATACTAAAAGACGTAGGAAATACCTGCCACATGAAGGGAATAATTTCAATCCAAGTATCATATTATAAATTCTCAGCAAAGAGCAAAGGATGCAATTTGTACTTTAATATCAGTGCGAAGATTATCCTGCGACAAAGTAGCAAGTTTATCTTCATTTTCCTTCATCAAAAATATCTCAGCACGAGCCATATTCAACAGTACATAAAACACCACTCTTGATTTCCCCTTTCCTAGTAAGGATTTAACAACAGGCTCCTCCATGGGAGCTGAAGGCACACCATCATTCACAATTTCCTTGAATGTATCATGTTGCACAATAGCGGTTGGAGATGAATCACTAAGAGTTTCACAATTATCCTCCTGAATGTTAATGGCATTTACAAATTCCAAGATGGCTAGTATAGTAGGTCTACGACAGTAAAATGACAAAGTGGAGAGTGTGACTGCCACCTGAAATAGACAAAAAAAAAGTAAAGACAAGTGTGTATAAAATCCTTTTGCATAAGAAATAGCAAGATTATATTGAATAAAAAAGACCGTACAAAGGGACGATAAGTCCCGAAAACCAGAGCCAAAAAACTGCATGACACAGCTCAAATCCTCATACAAGACAAACTAAGAAAACCGTAGACTATGAATAACTTGAGACCCATAAAGGGATCCCTGTACTTAATCCTCGGCCACACCTCCTCAGAAGATTACACTTTATCTTCAAGAATTCATTCATTAATTTTACCCACAGCCAACAGGGAAGCAACAAAAACTTTAAGCAATTACACAGCAAACCACTTAACCCCCGTAATCTAAAAAATACGCTGATTGTTAGTATGGATGATTTATAAGATATAATATCCACAAGAAAAGATCAAACAACAAATGTGGCAAACTGTAAACTCATCTCCCCACTACTCTGTATCAAAGGAAGGTGGCAAATGGGCATTTAAGAAACACGTGATCCAAGTCTTCTGAATGGTTGACTAATGTCTTTGTACTTTGTAGAACACCAATTCAAATAAGGTACAGAATGTTAAGGGAGGAAAAAAATGTAGAGAAAAAGACGTAAAGAAGGATTTACAATCAAACACACGAGATGATTCCAACTTCCAGTGTTTAACAACCTCCAAACCCTACACTAGTGTAACACCATCCTACTGATTAACAAAGACAAAACGTCTTGCAACTCAGAATATTTGGACTTGCAATAAAAAACGACAATCACAAATCCAAGTGTAAAGGACTGCACTTTGCAGTGGATTACATCACAGATAAAAGAATAAATCTGTTAATTAGCTAACCAAATTATAATATCCCACAGCCATAAGACTCAAAAACGTTTTTAAGAAAATGCAAAGTGTCATTCAAATAGTTCCTAGAACATAATTTGCGAGATATACATGAAGTTATAGATTACCTACACGGTCATGTATCCAAAACATTGTCAATATCGCATATTTGACTATGCATGAATCATGGATGATACTTAGAATAATAGTCTAAGTTTTCAGAAAAATCTAATTGTATTTTGTTAATATTTTTCTCACACATTCGAAATATTTGCAAGGTTTATAAATCATTATTGTTCAAAACTTGATCTAAATTATTTAAATTATTAGCAACAATATGATAACATCTTAACCACATTTTCCAGGATGGAATATCTATCAATTGTCGTGGATGGCATATATATCTTAACCACAAGAAAATACAAACATAAACTTACATAAATTACCAACTCACTTGTTTATCAACACTTGAGTAAAGTGGTGAATTCTGGTCGAAAATAACTATCTGAGCTTTGACAAAACTGTCTAACGCATCAGTAACTCCCTTCTGACCATCTTCCAGGTGAGTTACATCGAATGGCAGTATTCCAGCAACACGTATAAAACTAGGTGCTTTCAAGTATGAGTTATCTGATTGAGTGATAATTCGAGAACTCATACGATCCAAATCATCACCTGGTGACATAGGACTGCCAACTGAATCATTAAGATGCTCAGATGCCTCATAAAACTCATCATCTCCCTCACATTGGCTAAGATCACTACTTGCTTGAGTTAGACTCTCAGTACTCTCCAATAGGGAAGGTGTGTCTGCATTCCTGATAAAAGATCTTGCTACATAGACTTTAGATGCTCCTCTGCGGCAAACCAAGTCTTCTATCTCCAAAGCATTAAGGACAGTCCCAATGAAAATGTCATTTGCTTTAATGGAAAGTTCAACCTGCATCAGATTAGTTCACAATACTCAACAATTATAAATACATGAAAACAAATTAAAGATTTTAAATTTTATATCTTACGTGTCCTCCTTTTGCTCGGAATTCAAGCAAACGCTTCTCCTCCGCAAGAAGCATCTTCATAAAACTTTGATCATTCTGAAAAGTTATCTTCAATAGTTTAGAAGAGATATATCCGTGTAACAGACTAAAATTACATCTGAGAGAAATCTTACCAGGCTACAGTAACTGAAACTTATCTTCAACTCATCTAGTACACCAATTAAAAGTAACTTTTCTGATATCGATGAGTTTGCTGAAACAGAACTGTTATCTTCAATGTCTTCCGAGTCTGATAAGGTTTCAACTAGACCAGTCACAGGAGCAGTTCCCTACAAACATTGAAAGAATTTTTCACACTAGAAAAAGCATCGCTAAAAAACTATCGGTGAACATGATGACATCAAAATGATGCAAAATCAGTTTCAAATAAAAAATGACTCAGTATTCAGACAAATGCAAAAGGAACAGAGTATGAGGGGAATCAGGGAAATCAGGGGATTCAGCAAATATTGTTCCTTCAACTGTCACCAAAAAAATAATAAGTTCCAGCAATTTGGCTATAAAGGAAATCTAATTCCATTGTAACATAAGTTAGTTAAACTCCATTATAAAAAATATGAATTGGCATGGAAAGAGCGCAGAATAAGATAATAATCGAGTCGCTGCAAATCTTGGCTACTCAAAAGTCAAACACTAGTATGCAGGAATGATGTGGGGATGGAATAAACTCCCAAGTCTATTTACTTCACATGATAGTTATGTATCAGTAGGACCGTAGTAAAAACTA
The DNA here is from genome assembly GCA_954870475.1 of Euphrasia confusa. NCBI lineage: Eukaryota > Viridiplantae > Streptophyta > Magnoliopsida > Lamiales > Orobanchaceae > Euphrasia > Euphrasia confusa. The sequence continues at coordinate 38,009,183 of OX940951.1, read as the reverse complement.
TCAACCCAGCAAAGCCAACTCACTTCAACCAAATCAATATTTATTAGTTATGGTCCTATGTTTGGTTGGTTTGAATCAAAAAATTAGTAAACACAAGTAATGGTTTAGATAGTGCATTCAAAGAATAAAAAAACAAATTAAACTCAATCCAGGAAAAATTATAAGCAAGTTGTTAATCACCTAATTATAAGAGTTGCTAAATAATACTCTTTATAAGAAAGGCTATATTCCAAATAGCACAAGCGTAAAGATTATGAATTAGGCCACCATAATGTTAAGCATTATAAAAATATAGTGAGTACCGATGCTCGATAAATGGCGGCCTGAAGGTAGCTTTGCCATGTTCTCCTCGAAGCTTCAGATTCGCAACGCAAAATTAGAGCATTTGCATCTTCCACAACCTAGAAAGGTAAAAAAACTTAATTGAGAGCCATACAATGCCAAACGCAAAAAAAACAAAAAAAAAACAAAAAAAAAACAAAAAAAAAAGAAAAAAAAAAAGACAGAACTCCATGAAACAATACTGAAATCAACGTAATGTCGGCTTATCATTCCATGGAATACCTTCAAATAAGGGTTCTCAGCATCACCAACAGCCAATACATGTTTCACATTTCCAAGAACATCAGAGGGAACTTGATGAAGATGTTTACCTAGTAGGCTGGATATCGAAAAATAACTTAAACAGTTAATCAACAGCCGTGAACTATGATGCAGCTGAAGAGAAAATTGAAATGAAGTACTTTAAGTGCTACATATACAGCTATAAGTTCCATGTGGAATTATTTCTGCTCACCTTTCAGTCATGAGTCATGACTATCTAGAGATTACATTTATCATAATATTAGGCATTAAAAATGTTCACGATGCCACTAATATTAGGCATTAAAAATGTTCACGATGCCACTAATCTAATTTCGCTATTATTTTACAATAGCGAGTGACAATATACCCTTTCAAATTTAAACTTTGTATCCACACGTCATGATAAGGGAAAAAAATCCAGATTCTTCAAAGCACACAAAAGTCAAAACGCTGCAGATATGGCATGAGATTATTTATATAAATTCATTCTACAGAGGTTGTATCAAACCAAATATAATATTAACTTCCACCAAGATAACTTCATTATTTCCTTTTATCCATTTATCGTTGTGTAATCCATTTATAATTGTTTTGCTAACAAAAATCCTCAAAGTTAACCCTACTCAGATTTCACAGAAACAAATACGTTGTTTTTTATTTTTTTCATAATTGCACTAGATAAAAAGAATTCAAGTGCCCTGTCCAAACCTGAAATATTGTTTATAATTTCTTGATTCAGGGTTTTCTAGCAAATAAAGAAAAGGTCCAACTATACAAAAATATCTCCGCTGCCATACAGCTTCTCTACCTCCAACACCCTAAAAAAGATGGAAAGGAAAAATATCAATAGATAGACCATGAACCAACAATTATATTATTCATAGTAGGCAACACACAAACAAAAGGTGGGAAAAAAAGAGTAACCTTCCGCGCAAGATGATACAACCAGCCCTCGAAATCAGCTTCATCCCAAGGACGAATAAGATCAGGATTTTCAACATGATCCCCTTGAAAAAAATTAGCTACTTGCATCAAACGATGATAACGAGATGGAGAAAAATGAATCCCTATGGAGGGTAATCGCATCGCAATCCTTGTTAAGGGGAATGAAGCAACTGGAGATTTAATCTGAAAAACAAAAATAACTATGTAAAAACATGACTCTGAAACTTTAGTAGACAACTGAATAGAACTGAATTCAAATTTATAAAATAGGTGAATAGTTATCACCTGCTGAAGTTTTAGATATACTGCACATTTATCAATAACTGGTAGGAAACTGATAAAGCCACTCTTGGATGATCCATCAGCTCTATTAAGAGAAGGTTGATTCCAGCAATAATCACCATCAACTAGGAAAGCCGACACATCTCTCAAAACAAGATCAAATTGTGAGTACATGTTCATCTCTTCAGGTGAAGAATATTCAGCATTTTCCTGCGCATATCGCTGTCAAGTTAATATATTGCAGCAAAAGAATCAATCAGACAAATATCAAAGCGTTGGAGTTAGGGAAATTAACCTGAGAACGAATCACTAACTTCCCCAAATCGATCAGAAGCTTAGTAGGGTGGACATTATCAGGATAAAAGTCGGTAGGAATAGTAATTTTGGGCGCCGCAATATCCAAGTCTATGAAAAACCTGACCCAAGGTTTATCTACAATTAGCTCATATAGACTACGGAAACTTGAAAATATAATTAGTCAAAATGCCAATCTCCGGCATAAGAGTGGCATTGCAGCATGTGAAATTTGCTTTGAATATTTCCCAGAGCTATTTTACAAGAATAAAGTAAATGTTGGGTATGATAACCACTATATACACCACTGTACCATTTTAACTAACCAGAGGCAGATAAGGTATATATGCATTGATGGATATAGCATTTCAATCTTAAAATTTGATAGAGTTTTGTCATCATCACTTATTAATTGCACCCACATGAACGTAATGTCATGGCCTATGGATTTGAACCCAGCAATATCATCTAATCTAACGACACAACAGCGGACTAACAGACAAAGTTGTGTTATACTCGATCCTGATTAATTTACAACTTCCAACTCCGAAGCTATAAAAAAGTACCTGGCTGTAGAATAAGTGTTCACTTGTTTGACTGCAGTACGCTTGACTTCATCAATTGTCATCTGAAAAGTGAATACATTAAGACAGAACACCAAAGAATAATAGTATGCATAGCTTGCCAATAAACAACTGTAGAATGTTGGAAAAAAGAGGAAGTAAGAAATAAATTATTAGAATTAAGGACAAGAGGTTACTACTTCCTAGTAAGAAGATAAAATTAGCATATATATCCCAAGTTCAAGGAAGATAAGAAGTAAAAAAAAAAATTGTAGCTGCAGTTTTGAAACATGAAGCCATAACCGAAAATCTAAAAAAGGATAAAAAGCGAATAAACAATATATGAATTCAACATTCAATGTCAAGTGTTGTCCACTGTTACAGGAAAAATCTCAGGTGTCTAGTCAGCATATTCCAATAGGAATTGAAGCCATATAGTGGAACTCAAGTACAAAGAAAAAAGGTTACACAGATACAACCAAAACTATACAGTTATTATAGTTTAAGATTAGTTGGTTACAAAAGATTTGATCAGCCAAAGGAAAAGCTGTTTCTGCAAGAAAGCAATTGAAGTCTCTCATGTCTTCCTAAACAACCAAAAACTATACAGTTATTATAGTTTAAGATTAGTTGGTTACAAAAGATTTGATCAGCCAAAGAAAAAGCTGTTTCTGCAAGAAAGCAAGTACCTACATCTCATTAGTGTTTGCCCCCAATTTGGGTACGAATTTTAAGAAATGTAAATTTTTTACTTGTTGAATCAAATAAAGGGTCTAATGTGTATTAAAGTATTGGGGTGCAAGTAAATTAAGGGATTAGTTGAAAAATAATGCCATAAGTTTAAATATATGTGTCTGTGAGGGTGATGTTTGTGAGGTCTGCAAACAATTTTGAGACGGAGAGAGCAGTTGGTATCGATCTACTATCCTGCTATCCACACACATACATATACACAGAAGAAGAGAACGTACAATTTTAATTCATGTAGAATGAACAATAAATTTCTTCAGTGTTAAGTATTAACAATAAGAACTGCTCATGTGCTTAAAATAAATGTCCATCAATTCATCATTTAACGTTTTAACGCAGGACTGATCCCAAGCTTCAAAAAAAAATGTCAATTGGATATCTACAAAAGTCTGTTCAAAAAATGAATGTTGATTTCCTAGAATGGTGGTTTGAAATCCTGTAAATTTTGTTATCTAGACTTGGAAGGATTTGATTGATAAGGAATCAGGAACACCAACAATGATTATAGATTTTGCAAATTCCCACAGTATTGCAGTTGTTCCTTAAAATCCATATAGATGAGCTGGGCACATATTATGTCCCCTATATTTCTTTAACCCTTCACGACATCGTATCAGAGACAGGGGGCTTGATTGGAACTCAGAAGTGCTCATATTTTGATTGAATGTGATACTAATATCAACTCAGCTCTGGGAAGCACTTGAAATATGATAATAATTCGAACTATTAACATAATGAGTTGTGCAAAATAGATAAGATGCTTGTGCAAAATAGAAAATTATAGAATTGATTGAAATAAAAAACATTTACTTGTGCATAGATATTATTTTATTTTTCACAAGAAACATATAAGTGTAGAACATAAATAGGGACGAGACGTCATAAACCTGATTACAGAATCGGATAGGAATGACTTCAAGATACGTCAGAAACAACTAACCCCCAAAACATTTTTGAGTTTTTGAACTTTATATTTAACTATATCCAGAACTCTTCAACAAATTTGCATTCATCTTAAAAAATTCTACTATTCCTCTCTAATCAAATGTGTCCTATCACCACTGACTGCAATCCTTCAAAATAGTTGTTATCATATAGTTGATGCAGTAGAAAAAAAAAATTGATTTAGACATCAACCATGCTAGCTATATTATTAATCGCCTAAAAGATGCACAGTCAGTTAACATTTTCGTCTAGTTTCAAAATTCCAATTTCAAGGATTGTTTAGTCTTGATATATCTTAAGATGTATTTAAACTTAATAACAAAAAAAACATTCATTAACCTTTGGGTTATTTGACACCTATAAGAAAAGTGTACACAGCTCTAGTAATGAAGAAAAAAACTCAATGTGGTACAGACCTGAACTGCAGATGCAGTTTCCCGAGCTAGAGTCTGGCTTACAGCAGTACTACTTTGAAAAAAGTTGATGATTTGATTAATAGACTCCTTCAAATACTGAAGCAAGAGAAGGAATCGTCAAAATTGTACGAAGAGACCACAATTATTATATAAAAACGCCAAGGTGTCTTACAGTCACGTAACAGGGTGAAGCTTTAACAACCAGGCTCCAGTCAACATCCGCATCAAGAGGTTTATAGCAGAACACAGCAACTAGTGAATTCGAAACAATTTCGCTCTGTATAAACAGTTCGTATCAAGATAAACACATAAGACAACAGCTGCTATGAAAGAAAAAGGGAGTAGGAGGACGTGTCATACCGCAGCAAGAAGACCGTTTGGGGATAATAATCTGTATGATCCCAATTTAAGGTTGACAGTTTTTGCTTCTGGGAAAAGGTTAATGTAGCACTCAATATTATCGCAAGATAAGTCAGCAAGACACTCCTGAGAGTCAGTTAGCTTTGATGCATTGTGCTTCATGTGAAAGCTCAACGAAAGAAATGGCAAATCCACATCCCCTTTGGTCAACAATTGATCATCATCGCCTTCCTTATATCCAATAACATCATTTAGTCTCTTCCAATCTTCTTCAGTCAAAGTCCCTGGCTCACTTTCATCTTTGATACTTTGATCGGTCCTGCAACTCAATCGCAAGAGCTTTAAGAAAAACAACTATGCTATGAAAGTTGTGAGAATAGGAAACAAAGTACAAAGTTCTAATTCACCATCCAAATGACCACCATGATTTCTTGGCTGTTTGCTCTTTCAGGTAATGTTCTGATCCCACTGACTGCTGCACAAACTTATGGGCCAGCATCCTGTTTCAGGGAATTATTGTAGCAACAATAATAAGGAGGTATGAACTAGAAAGAATATTCACTTCTGGTGTAAGATCTTGTTTGAATCATGTTTAAAAAGTATAAAGTTCACAAAAGAAATAAAATAACGGGCTGAGGGGCAAACATAAAACGAAAATCGTGAAGCCTGCTGTATAATCATGTTTAATAACCTGCTGCCCATCTGTCCTAAAAAAGACATTTTTGTCAACAAAGATATTAAAGGGGGGGAATGAGGGCAAACATAAAACGAAAATCATGAAGCCTCATCAAAAATGAGGTGCAAACATAAAACGAAAATGGATTGGCTTTAGTTATTTCTAAAACTCCCAGATTAGTGTTGTCATCGCGTCATTCCAAAATGATCTGGCAAAAAAGTGTGCAAATACATGCACAGGTCACTTCACTTTTCACAGAAAAATACACCCTCCCCAAGTTCCACAAAATGGCATATCAAGCATATAATTAACACGACTAATCTAGACCGAGTCAATGTATACCTCCACTGAATAATAACTTCTATATCAAGTTCTCGATCAAATTCGTCTATGTCTTCATTGTCATCAACTACAGCACGGCTAAGATCCGATTTGAGCAGCGTAGCATAGAGAGAAATGTATTTCTTGCGTAATTTAGCATATCGCAGTACATGCTCCCACGACAGTTTTCCACTAGCAATGAAAACAAGAAAGTGGGAGATAAGTGTAAACCAAGCTAATATTTTCAAATCCCAATTACGTACTTCTAGTCCGAGATTTCGAAAGAAGATTCTTGAAAAATAATTAAGAGAAATTTGAAAAAGAAGCATTAGTCATGTGTATTTTATAACAATTGACCAAGTTCTATCTTTCAGCGCCAATAATGAAAATCTAGCATGCCTCGTAATATAATACAAAAACATTTAAACAAATAGGTTATATATTTGCAAATCTATGCAATCTCTTTTAAAGAAATAAGTAGGTAGGAACCTGGCCTTCTTCATTTGATCGGTAACTGCTCTGTACGCATACTTCCACCAAGATCTTGGCTCACTTTTTACAGTTAAACGTGGACGATAGTGAGCATAATTTAGTCTTTGATTGAAGGCTGTGAAATTATCAGCTAATTTCAACAAGTCGCGATACCCAGTCTACAGATTAATAGATAAAACCACAGAAGATCAAACTAAGAATAGCAAGTCAAGGTGGGGCTAAAGAAAGTACATAGGGAACCATTACTAACCTTTGACAGGCACAGGGTCACATCATCAAGATTTACTGCAGCATTCTGCAATGGTTGACCTCTTCTTGGGGATGCATCAGGACGGTCCTTTGAATATTTGGCATTTCCACTTACTGGTTGCAAAACATAAGTGTGTTTCTCCAAATTATCAGCTGCAGGTTTTCCACCTGACGTACCAAATTTGAAAGTCTAGAACCCATAGATTAGCAATGTTTAAAATATACTGACAGTAAGTGTTCAACAAAGCAAACTCAAATACCTGTTCCCATTCAGACGGTAACAAATCCTCCCACGGTTTCTCAAGATGCCATGGGCTGACATCAGAATCTAGGTACAGAGCCATTCGTTCAAGTTCCACGGACTAAAAATGACATGGAATGATGAAAACTATCAGATGAAAAATTGGGGGACTAAATAAGGGAAATAATTGCATCAGTTCGAAATATATTTATCAATCTATCACCAAGATAGTTGGTAAAACACAACAGACACCACAGCTAATCTGACTGATGGTTTGACAAGCATCAATACTTGATAGTACGGATCAGACTAACTGGATCATGAACGTCTAATCTTAAGTTCAGTAAATAGCGTATATAAATATGAACATCATACATCACAAATAATATATCCAAACATGTCATGAATGTTTCAAACTAATTATCCACATGCGCTGACCTTCCAAAATATTACTTTAACTTCCAAATTACTGAAGAAGTTTCATATATCTGATATTTTAAATCCATAAGCCAGTGAAAACCACATCTTTTTATGTGAAATTTATTCCTATAGGATTAACTCATCCGTACATCACTTTTCGGAGTAGTAGTCTCTTGGAAAAGCAACGACCATGTGTGAAACTGAGCAGAACATAAGCTTGCAGGGCATTAGGAAAAACATCGGATGATGAGATTTAAGGTAATGAATATATAAATAACATTCTGAAAACAGAAAAAAAAAATGTTGACAAAAGAAACCATAACCTCAAACACAAACACAAATTTCAGCCAGAGACTTCAGGAAAAACAAAATGTGTTGTCCTACAATAACAAAATATATATATATATATATATATATATAATCATTCAAACCTTCTGAATTCGCTCCAATGCCCCTCCAGTTATAAATGTCTCCTCTCCATTATCATCAACTGTGAATGCTGAGAGTTTATCTAAGGTCATGCCAGCTGCAAATGGATGGCCTGGATTACTGAAAAAAATATTTAATGAGTAACCAATATAGGGATAGAGGAAAAAGGGAAACCGGTAAGACACGAGGTCAAGGAAATCACAGAATCCAAATGTGCTTACCTTTCAAGATCCTCATATCTGATATGAATGTTTGAAATAGAAAGCTTTAAATTCCCGATCACCGTATTGATTAGAGATCCAAGCCACGAATTGTTCTTAGAGAAAGGATGAACAGCAATGATAAGAAGATTAAATCATGATCAAAAAGCATAGACGCAAGTTTGAAAAACAATAGCATATTTTGAAACATGATGATCATTCAATGTCAACTAAAACAGGTCTGGTGTAAAGTAGAAAGAGATGGTACTAGCAAGATATACAAAAAATTATCTATAACGACAAATCATCAGCTATCATCCATGAAAAAAATCATTTGGCACAAGGTGGACGCAATGTCAAATTTAATGTACATTATTCACCTTGACCCGTGACATCTGTGAGATCAGCAAGTGGTAGTGAATTTGAAATACTTGCATAAATAATTTTAATAATGAATATATATATATATAGAAATAGATTATAAGTTTCACTATCATGTATACACATGCACTTAATGATGATAAAAGTTCTAGCCAGTTCCCAAAATGAGTAATTCTCAGTCCTGGAGAAGGTAAAATGAGTATGCTTATGCACAATTTAATTTTTGAAAGTTGTTTCCCATTAATGCACAATTCCAAGTGAAATACTCGTATTATTTTAAGGCAAAAAGAAAAAGGGCAAGAGCCAAGAGCTATAAGGGGTACAAAAAAATTCCAAATATCAGAGTTAGTTCAATTGCAAATTTTAACCCAATTGTTACATGAACCCATTGTTTTATGTAAAGTAACTCGATAAACAGATCTCACGACTCGGATTAAAACATTACATTTCAGTAAAATCCACTGCTAACCACACAAAATTTATATGTTCCGAACACAGGAGAAGGAGCCTATCCATTCCAATACCTTATACTTCATCCTAATTTCAGTATTTTCAGGAAGTTAATTATGGATTATTCTTATTCAGTAGCGTTTGCTCCTCATAACAAAGCAGTCGCTTTACTAGAAGTTTAATGTCAATCAATATTGTATAAAAGGTATATTGAATCATCAACATAATTATATAATTGAATCATTTACATTAACACCATATAGTTAAGTGTATAGGTGGGTTTGTGTTCTTGCATAAACAGGTGATTGGCAGTGGCAGTGGCAGTGGCAGTGGTGGAGAAACAATACCAAGAAAATGAAGGGAAGGACAAAGAATGAACAATACATAGTACAGTTTCTGATTTTATTTTGTTTTTGTTGGTGATGTTATCTTATAATAATTCAATTACCTAGTAAATACTAAGTGTTCCGCTTGTCTGATCCACAAAACAAAAACTAAACATCAAATCAAAAAAATAAGAAACAAGATTATACAGATCTAGGGCAATAGGAAATACTAAAATACAAAAATAAGTGTTCCGCACGTCAGTATTTTCATCCAATTACTTAATGGAAAGAGAGATGGTTAACATCCAATTGAGGTTTTGTAATGAACACTTTTTGAATTAATATTATATTTAATGAACGGAGCGAGCATGATTCACACAATAAACAAGAACTAAATCACTAGAGTTCCTCCACAAGTAGAAGACCAGATTTCAAAATGCCAGATATTTGGATAAATAGCTTACAAAGGGATGAGAAAAGTTTGATACATTATCTGAAACTTCCTTTCCAGAAATGTTGTAGTTTAGCTATTTACCAATTCAAATAACTCAGAGAACAGTAATACATGACCTCACATCCAAAATTTTATATGCACAAGATAAGTATATTAGATTTCGTTATCTCTGCAGCTACAATATAAAGAGATATACCATTTCTGAATTCAGCAATTGTTGACTCTCCAATAGCTTCATTTCCATTTCCTATGAAAATAATTAAAATTTTTAATACCTAAACAACAACTGAAATGATCACGAGGAATTATTAGGTAAATCTTACTCGTATTCGATTCTTTTTAACTTCCTGGATAGAGTCCTCACTTGATCCTTCAACCTGAGTTGCAGGTTCAGCTAATAAGAAAATACGATCCAGGTAAACCAAAACAGGATCTTGGCCCAGCCTGCTCCATGGAACCTGTTATGAAAAAAGGTAAAATTTGAAATGCGCATTAAAAGCAAACTACCACTATATGATCCAGGAATCATATTCAAAGGTACCCAAAGTTCATCTATTCTCAACAACCTTAAATACATAAAAAATCAGAGAAAAAATAGTGCATAAAAATTTAATAGTTGAAATAAAAGAAAAAAATTAACATTTGATAGTTACACCCTTTTTATGCAATTGATAGAAGTACTTTGTCACTATTTACTGTAATAATATATGCACGGTGCAAAAACAAAAAACCATCCATCAGTCACACATCAAACTAAATACATAATGGAATACATCAACTACTCATCCAAAGGTCAAATGAAAACTCCATTTAAATGGGTTGTAACACTTATGATGAGCAATGAGCATATTGGTCATCGAACAAAATATTTGAATCATTGCCGGCCACATTCCTCTAGAAGTTCATTTATGTGGCATAGCATATAAGATGCATCTCAACGAAACCGAGACAATTGTATTATGATACCTTAATAAATCCAAATACCATGTTTTATAAGTACCACCAAAAACAGTAGGTATGCAATGAAAGTGAAACAAACTACAGTTCTTTTCTGCAAACTAAACAAAAAATGATATAGTAGTCCTCAATAGGAAGATTATTTGGCAATCATCCTGAAAAACCGACTTTAAGGAACATATACTTTAAATGACACGAAACGTCCCTAAAACTGATTACACAGATGGGATACATTGCATAGTGTCAGTTTTATATACATCTGAAATACAATTGCCCCTAAAGCATTCTGAGAAATAGACCAAAAAAAAGCTTTATATTTAATTTTATCCCATATCTCATCAAAAAATTCACGTCTATCTTCAAAAATTCTACTATTCCTCTCCAACTACATGTACCATATTACCACAGATACTGCAATCCTCATTAATATTCTCCCTAGTACCGATTAAAGGAAGGTCCAGTTTCCAATGCGTGAAAAATGTACACACACATACTCAACAACATCCGCTCACGTACACAAAATAGTATGAAGCGGCAATCTGACATACCGCATGTAACAAAAATATCAGTCAGATCAAGAATAGAAAAGCATGCATATCTCAACTTATGTAAAAGCCTTTAACTGAGCCACAAACCTTAAGCTTCACCGATCCAAGAAACCCTGCCTTAACCTTCACAGGCAACTTCAATGCATTCAGTGCCTCCGGTTTGAGTTGCATGTTTGTTAGTTCTACATCACCTGTTGAATAAACAAAAATATTTAACTATGGGAAAAATGTGCCATTCAATATACATAATATGCAATATAAACAGAATCCATAGATTTCACCACTTGATTAATTGCATTTTTTTTCAAGCTCTGTTATGTTTCAGAACTTCATCATGAAGTCAAAATATATAAGCATATTTCTCAATTTTATTAATCATCAAAATTTCCACATCCATAATATATTACACAGAAATAAAGGTTACCCTCTATCAGTCGCAAAATCCTTTACAAAGGTCGGGAATGTTAGGAAAATGTGATAGGTTTTAAGAACAAAATAATATGGAAGAAAGTAGAAAGGAAAAGGAATAGGAGGACATAAATGTTAACCCACTCCTTCCTGTATCTATTATCTACAGTAATGATATAGAAACAAGAAGGAAAGATATAGAAAGAAAATGATACAATGGTACAACGATTAACGAAGATATGCAGGAGCAAAAGAGGGTAGAAAAGAGAAAAAACTAATATATAGGACATCTACATTTTAAAATCAGGTTAAGGTTTAAGTTCAACTGGATGCACCTCATTAAATGTATGTAACATGCACCTAGATTAAATGTCTGTAACATGCACCTCATTTAATTGGAGCGAATCACTCCTTATCAGTGGCTATAGAACATGCTTGCTAACATAACATTATCAAGGTTCTCTAATACTAAAACTTATTACCGCTAAAAGTGAGATTCATTCAATCATGAGGGAGTTATTACCACATTGATAGGATTAACTATTAACCTGATTAAAAAAATGCAATTCCTCCTTACTCCTGTAATATGTTCCAGATGTCTGGTTATACGGGTCATCAACTAGAAATATATATATATATATATATATATATATAGAGAGAGAGAGAGAGAGAGAGAGAAAATACATATATAAAATATAAGATACAAGATATACAGTTATGTAGAATATAGAAGAAGATTGGTACCACATAAGAGAGAAAAATAACTACCGAACGAAGGGCTTTTCTTGTTATCGGTAACTGTACTTTTGTATGTGAATATCCATTTGTATACATAACCTGGTACGTTAACTATTAACTTATTATAGGCATAATACACCCCCTACTTACATAAATTACTTGTTTATGCATTCAGATCTGTGTATACTCCCTAAGTGTGGTGACTGGTGAGCCAGAAGGGCTCAATGTTATATGAACGTAGAAGCATGCATGTATTATTCATCATTTTTTACGTCTTTGCAGATTAATATACAAATGCGCACACAAACGTATCATGTATCCATAAAAAATCTTAATTGAAGTATACTAATATATCTAGGTGTATAATAATTAATAAGCTAAATACTGGTATAAGTAGGCATTATAAGTATTTTTGGCGATCCATTTATCATCTTTAGTGTTTTCTATCCTTCTGGGTAATATGATTAGTCCAGTTTTATCTCTGGCCCATTTACGTTACAAAAAACTGAAATGTAAGACATTTTCGGGTTTATTCCCTGGAATTGTTTTAGCTGGAAAGCATCTTTTTGGAATGAAATGCCCTACTATTCAGTAGTCTTGTGTTCTTTCCCATATATATCATAAAGAGTAGTTGTCAAACAGGAATGATTTTTATTTAATTTAGCTCAGCCTAGGATGACATATAAAGTATTTATATGTGAAGATAGTGATTACTGGACTCTGGTTTTACACGGTTTAATTAATATAACATTTTGATCACAGACAAAGCATTTAGGTCCATATGTAAATGACTTCCCTTCAAGGATGACTCGTCCATTTGCGATGCATCATACACAAGCATTAGGATGTCTTAATTAGTATGCCAACTCCTTATTCTAGTTATCTAGTAGTGAATGTGGTAAATCCAATGATGCTGTATTCAAGCTTGTTTTCTTAAGATGGGTGCACTCAACTTGTTATATATATCTCATCTAAAGATTATTTGCGGCTAGTGCAGTCTTCAGTTATGTCTGAAACATTATAATTCGCCTTTTTCAATATTAGGAAGACATAGTTGTTTGTTTCCTTATATTTAAGTAGCTTGCTATTGCAAATTTTAGTAAATCTAGAAGTATGAACTATCTACTTCATCAAAATTCAAGAATTATGTACAAGTGTACTCTAATAAGCACCTATGTAATTCCTGAAGCCTTGTATTCTATGGAGGGGGCACTGCGATTATCAGATTATTAATATTTATGCTTTATTGGATATTTAGATTCCTCCTACAATTCTAGTTTTAGATAATCACGTACGGTACTGACTGAATGATTGTGGGACACAAGATGCATTGAAAAGAAAAGGGGGGAAAATATGTTGAACATCAAGCATATAACACTTGCAGCAAATTAAAACATTATTGTTCAAATATGAAAGAAAACAAAATTGACAGTACTTTGTCATTATGTGTCGCTCATAAATTCAAAACCAGAATCGGGGTTCTTTAGCATTTGGGTATGACAAGGTTGTTGCATACTTGCATTAGAAACATAGACCCCTTGATTATCAACAAAACCAGAGATATTCCTAGGTTCGCCCTAAACCTTCGATTCTACCAACCCCGGCTTAATGATTACAGTCACTATCAAGTGTAAATTACAATGAAATCAAAAATAAAACTCCGGCTATGCCGAACTATGGAGAAGAAAACCCTATTACGGACGCCCAGAATTATCTTACAATCGAAGAGCAAAACTGCAATAAAAACCTTAAAGAAAACAAAAATCAAGTAGAACCCTCAAGGGTTCACCTCTCTACATGCATATAAGACCGCTAATCAAGAAAAAATCGCAGGAAGTAGAGTTGAAGAAAATCGATGACCTCGCCAGACACTGATCTTTAGTGCTTCTTTGTTGAGCCCTCTGACATAGTTCCCAAGGTATCTCTGCAACAGATAAGCAACCTGATCCTCCAGCATCTTCCCCGAATTTCTCAACTCCGATAGCAAGCATCAGGCGGCGGAGGAGTTGCGAATTTCGGCGTCCCCTACTTTTGCGGGTTGTATTATCGTGTGGGGGTTTCTCTTTCGCGATCCTTCTTTCTGATATTTAGTAACTACTGTATTTCGGTTTCTCATATTCAGTGAACCCACGAGCCTGATTGTGAGTGGTGCACGTAGCCTCCAATTAATTTAATAATTCATAATTAATTAATTCATGTCGGTTGAAAATTAGAGCATTCCAATGGAAGAGGAGAGATAGAAGTATACGTGTACTTCTATCTCTCACTGAAAAATGTGGTAGAAGTCATGGGAGGTGCGATGATGACGTGTTAAAGTTAAAAGTTCCTAAAAGATTTGGGGTAAAAGAACTTCTATCCGATAGAAGAACTTCTACTCGGGTAGAAGTAAATTATATTATTATTTATTATTCTTATTTACTATTATTAATTTATTATTATTATTGGTCGTAATTTTTAACGTAACGGATTATTATTTATTTTATATAAAAATTATTTAAAATTAAGAATTTTGAAATAAATTAAATTTTAATTGTATTTTAACGAATTATTTTATTTTATATAAAAATTAATACAAAATAAGAATTTTCAAATAGATAAATTTTTAGCGTTAAAAATTATTTATATAAAAATTAATTAAAAATAAAATTTTTGAAATAGTTAAATTTTTAGAGTTAGAAATTATTTTTTATTTTACATAAAATTTAATTAAAAATTAAAATTTTGAAATAGTTAAATTTTTAGCGTTAGAAATTATTTTTTATTTTATATAATTCGTATTTTATATGAAATATTAATTATTTATTTTTTTCTATCTAAAAATTTTTTGTTTTAACTTTTACTATTATTATTATTTAAATATAAATAATAAATAAAAAAAAAAGAAGTTGTAGGACCTATAAAATTTATGCTGTGGGTAGAACGGTTGGATGGGTAGAAGTTTTTTTAGGTAAAGTAGAATAAGTATGAGTTGGCGCATATGTGACTCACTTCTCACTTCTCACCCAAAAGTTGAAATTACCACTGGAGATACTCTTATATAATTTATAATTTATAATTAATTAATTGAAAATTATATACTCCCTGAATTACTTGAACTAGTGTAACACCCGTGCGATGCCCGGGATATGACCTTGCGTGTTTGACCTTGCGAGTTTGGTGTTTTAATGTGCCCTTGATCTTGCGGTGCTCGTGCTTTTACGTACATAGCTCTCTACAATATCGTTTAAAACAATTTGTTTTCATTTAAAACATACATTACAAAATAATAAGAGAAACATACATTACAATTTGTTTTCGTTTAAAACATACATACATTACAAACTTCATATAGCAAAATTTAATAAAATAATAAATGTACCAGTTCATACTAATAAGAAAAACAATAGTTCAAACATATCATAGGTAATGCAGTCACTCGAAGTCAGAATCCGAATACAAATACTCACGTTCTCGAACAACGAACAACGTATTTGAGTTATAATCGTAATAGAAGTCCAACTTACTGCCGACTTCAAACTTATTCAGATCATAAAAGTCCTTCCATTCGCTGCCGATAAAAATGCTTTTATTTGTTTCTGATTCAGTTCGTCTACGCAAGGTCGCTTCCATTTTGATTCCTCTATTATTTGATAGTGTCAACTCAGATTTGTTCTCAAGTTTAGTATCCGTGGCAAACATCCTCGGAATAGTCTGAAAATCATGAAAAAAATATAATGTTCAAATTAATTTAAAATTGATTTATATTAAGTAGTAAAATAGCTTGTAGTAGAAATTACCAGTCGATAGTGTTGATGTGCTTCAAGTTGTTCAGAAAACTTGTGCGCGAGACTCTTTAAGTCTACTTCGCGACCTCTTTTTTTGTGGTCAACATCATACGTTATCTCAACACCATCGACATCATAGATATGTACATGGAAGTAGATTGGATCAATCAAATGAAAAGTCAGCAACTGCCCCGTTCTAATTTCATACCTTTCACGAAACTCCTGCCATCCGGAGAATATATGCAGACAACGGTCTTTGTCTTCACGCAAAGCAACAGAATGAGAAGGACCATAAGGTGTCTTGATTTGGGCGAAGTTAGGCATACGGTATGAGCACTTTTCAAGGAATGATGTAGGTATTTGCTTAGCAAAAGACAAATTTCGTTAATTCAGAGATAAATATAAACACAAAATATGAAGACAACATAGTATATATATACTTACAACACTATCAATAGCTCCATCGATGATCGTAATGTGGAATCTCATTGGAGATGGTAATGTTCTTGTTACTTGCGAAACAATTACCATATCAGTAGATAATACTTTAGATGAGCCCAACTTTTAAAATATGAAGTCAACAATCCGGGGTAATGCAGAAATAATTGGGTTATTGATACAAAAATTAAAATCTATACAAAAATCAAAAAGAATAATTTAGCGAAACTGAATTAAGTGATTATTTAAATCGAAAATCCAGATTCGACCATATACCGAATATGAAACAAAATCTTATCATATACAAAAATTTAAGTAGAAGTATCAAAAACAAACTAATCGATACAATAAAAAAAATGTATAGAATACTCACAGTCAACTACACCAGGATTCATCTTTCCGAGACCTTCACTCGAACTTCCAGCGGAATATCTAGCCTTAGGAGAGTTGGAATTCATGTCTCGTATGAGTTGTGACCTTCGCTTCTGAAAAAGGAGAAGAAAGATTAAAGACTAACCCTAAATATTCTGAAAAAAGATAAAAAAGCTTAACGACTAACCCTAGATTGTTTCTGAAAAAGGTAAAGTTTCTTATGAAGATGGTGAAGCGTCAGGTAGAATATAAGTAAAAGTATTAACATTATTTTAATTAATAAATATTCATTATTTAAAGTGTATTTCATAATAATATAGTAATATTTCAAATTATTTATTTATAGTAAAATTAAATTTGGGATAAATATCAACATTATTTAATTCCTATAATTAAGAATTGAATCGACTAAAATCTTTGTAAGACATCAATTTGATTGAATCGACTAATTGACTTAAATATTAGTAGTTTTTTTACTATAAATAAGGACTATATTAACCAAATTTAAATGGGTATAATTATCGATTAAATCTCACTATTTATCCATTTCCAAGTAATGACTATGAATTATAATTTAAATTTATTTAATTAATATTACGTACCTACAATTAATATTAAAGATTAACATTGATTTAAAAAAGAGAAGAAAAAAAAATTAAGTATTTAACTAAGTATTTACTTGAACGAAAGTAAAAATTATGTTGATTAACATGCTAGTCGAAAAAATCATAGAGAAGATACAAACATATATATCATGATTAACATATAAATCGAAAGAATCGAAAAATTTGCTAATAATTATTATTTTACATAACACTGAATTGTATAGTAGTAAATTGACGTTCCGTGGTTGGTGTTTTAATGTGCCATTGATCTTGCGGTGCTCGTGATTTTACGTACATAGCTCTATACAATATGGTTTAAAACAATTTGTTTTCGTTTAAAACATACATTACAATAGTAAAGTACATGTTTGAACTTCATTTATATTCTCTAAGGAAAACATTAAAAGGCAAAATTCTAAACTTTTATTACAAATTTTGAAAGACTTCCTTAAACACCACATTATTTGTTTTGTTTGTAAGTTTACCATTCTCGTCACAACACAAAATTTTTAATCCACTTCTATTCGTCACCCTTGAAACAGCAACGTACAGTTGCCCATGAGTGAAAACCGATTTCTTCAAAAACACACCAACATCTGTCAACGATTGACCTTGGCTTTTATTGATCGTCATTGCATACGATATCATCAACGGGAATTGTCTTCGTTGAAATTTAAAAGGAATCCTCGAATCAGAAGGACAAAGCGTCATCCTGGGAATATACACAATTTCATTCGCATTTTTGCCTCCCAAAACTCGCGCCTCTATAACATAAGTCCCAAGTTTGGTTACGACCAATCGAGTTCCATTGCACAGTCCTGCCGAGTGATCCATGTTTCTTATCAACATCACCGGAACACCAACCTAAACGAAAAAAAAAAAAAAAACAGAAAACATCAATAACTAAACATCATGTTCATATGCATAGAGCATAAACAATAAATAAAATAATCTACATTTTCATTTCATGAAGAAGATACCATTTAATATAAACATTAAGGAGCATAACATCCATTAATATTTTATATTACGAACAAACATAAAACTTTACAAATAAGATAGAAATAACCTTTAACTTCAACTGATGATTCGGCAACCCTGAGCATTTGATGGTATTCAAGAATTCAACGGAGTGCATGTTTGCAAACATATTCTCTGCACCCTCAGACTTTTCAATCGAATCAGCACTAAGATATGTTCTTTCATCCGTAGAGTGCATCGAAACCATGTAATCGTTAATAGAATCAACTTCTTCCAAAGTCGGAGCCAAAATGGCCCTACCTTGTAAGAATTTCACGTCTCCAATATGATTTGAGAAATCCGTGTATATTGCATCAACCATTGAACCGATGAAATCATCAGAAGACGTTATGAGAAGATCATTGGGAATTTCTACAACAGCAACCCCATCATTGTCGTCTCCTATAGTTCCATCCCCAATCGAAGACATCCAATTAGAGAATTCTCTTAAAGTAATTAAATCATTTTCGTCCACAAAATTCTGCAATCTCATATTAGTCGTCAACCTCAAGACTTTGCATTCTCTCCAAATGTTGGAGGAATTAATCGTCGCATGAACAATATCCTGTCTCGTACCTTTAGCAATTACCGGCAAAATTTGGCAGAAATCCCCTCCAAATACAATAACCTTTCCCCCAAAGGGCTTTTCACCAGCCCGCGGATCAGAACTTCGCATAATATCACGCATTGTTCGATCAAGTGCTTCAAAACAATGCCTACAAAATTATACAAAGTCAACTTCAGTTAGATAATTTTCAGCAAAAAAAAAAAAAAATACAAACAATGTGAAATACGAAACCTGAGAATGAGAAACGTTTTATTACCTATGCGTCATGGGAGCTTCGTCCCATATAATCATTTTAGCTTGTTGAATCAACTCAGCGAGTTCGGTTCTCTTGCTTATATTGCAGGTTGAATCATCGGTTAAGTTCAAAGGAATTGAAAATTTTGAATGAGCTGTCCTGCCTCCGGGTAAAAGAAGAGAAGCTATTCCGCTAGAAGCAACATTCAACACAATATGTCCCATTGAACGAACAGCGGCAGAAAGAGTGTTCCAAACAAATGTCTTGCCGGTTCCTCCATAACCATATAGAAAGAAAATTTGTCCTTTGTTTTCGTGGAAAGCAGACATTATCGATTCATATGCTTGCCTTTGATCACGATTAAGCATTCCGATCAGCTTGACGTGCTCTTCTGTAAGTATTTTTCGATCGTAATTCAGCTCTTCCGCTATAAGGCGATTTCTACCAATAGCTTCATCGTGCTGCGGATACGGCATCTTGGGATAATCTAAAAGGGTTTTCCCTATTCTTTGCATTACATCTTCAATTTCTCTCAAGCACAAATTTTTAATTTGATCGTCACTGAGAATCAAATCTGTAAAAAAAGAGAACAAATAAAAAATCACAATTTTTAATTTGATTGTCGCTGAGAATCAAATTTGTAAAAAAAGAGAAGAAATAAAAAATCATATCAAGGACTCTTAGACCCGATGTATAGTGCATTTATGTCGTCGACACATGAATAAACTGTAAAGAATGAATTGGAGATGTTAATTATCATACCAGGGCGTTCCAAACGAACACGATATTTATTTAAGATGTCTGGCATGAGTAGATGGCTGCAACTTTCCCAAAGAATCTCTGGCCGACTGACAGAATCAGAAGTAATCAAATTCACAAATAAAGATCGAAGCATTGTTTCTGAACCCCAAACTGCAGCTTCTTCAATGGCTTTAACGAATTCATTATCGTCATCAATCAAACCACGGGCGAAACAGGTTTCTCTAAAGGTTTCATATCGTATCCCGTTATAACGATAAATATCATCATACGATTCACAACCTTTCACAACATTCAGCAGAAGTCGCATATAATACAACTCCCCCCTGCCTGGATGTACATAGTTCAATCTCCCTAGAGCAAATCTTCTCTTCCTTGGCCTCCAAGCATGTTCCTTCTCATCCCAAACTAATTTCATAGGAAACTCAGCGTAAGTTATCTCTTTCGCTCCTGGAAATTTAATGTTTGCAATCATCCAAGCTGTAAACATAGTCTCTTTACCCGCTGCTCTGGTCACAACATTCGTAACAGACGACCCTTCCCTAAATACAACAACCTGCTCGTTAGGCAGATGAAATTTCAATCTCACAACGTTAGGCTGGATGAAATGAATTTCATATCCATATAACCGCCACACCGCTTCCGACGCAGATACGTATCTGCAATCTAAATATTGCTTTATTTCATCAATAATTCTATTTCCAGCAGCGTCATTGTGAGACTGATAAAAAACGGCAGTTGCTCGATCGTGTCCTTTGTGAACGTACTTGAACAAATATTTAATAGACCGCGAACGATTGCACCACTCCACGTTAATATGGGATCTATATTTTTTCAGGAGATAAGGGTTATGGGGAACAACAGACCTGAAAAAAATATGAACGCAATGAGATTATTAGAAGATGAATTTTATACAATGGCATTCTGGATGAAGTATTCAAAGATGATTTTTTTTTTATTATCTAAGCATAAATAAAACGAAACATCCTAAAAGCATACCTATTGTGAAGTTCAATTCCTCCCTTTAATATTGTCCTGCCATCATCCCTTCTTTTGTAAACGACAAAGCCATCATTATCTACCGTTGTGCGATCAACGTATTTCTTCGGGATTTTTTTGTACATCGACATCCATCCATGCACGGTGATTTTTTATTTGCTACACCACACGGACCATGAATCATGAACTCACTGACCGCGTCATAATATTCCGGATCTTCCTTGCAATCAGGAATCTCCGCAGATATAAAACTGTCGACGACACCTGGAGTTGCTGTTTGGGGGAAATTTTTTATGAACAGTAGAATATGAGCATGCGGCATTCCACGTTTCTGAAACTCGATAGTATAAACAACTGAAAATAAGAATTAAACACAATGAGAATTTAAAACTTTAAACTAATTAAATAAGAGCAGTTGAAAATTAAAAATAGATAAAGGATGCACTAACTCGCAGATAACTCCCCAAACAGCTTTCCCTGACGAAGATCTCTCAACATGTTGTCTAACTTAGTGTGGAACATTCGAGAAAGAATATCCGGTCGATCATTTGCAGTCAATCCTCTTTCTTTACAATACCTCTCTATTTCATCCCACTTTGGATTACACGTGAGAGTAATAAATAAATTTGGATATCCTACCCACCTACATACAGCCATTGCGTCATGATAATTCTGTATCATGAATCGGGCACCACCAACGAAAGAAGAAGGCAAAATAATCCTTTTACCAGTTTCTGCCAGGTTAGTCTCTCCACTAATTAATGCTTCGCCCAACGCAGCGTAAGAGTCACATCTGAAATCCTGCTGATGATTTTTTATGTAAGTAATTCTGTACGACTCAACCATCGTATAAGCGTCAACCAAGAATTGTTGAAATAAACGTCGTCCAAAAAGAATATGAGGAGACTCAGTATCCCTCTCCTGCAGCATGTAAGAGAAGTACTCTTTCATTGAAACCTTTTTTTTTTAACTTCTTTACTCCTAGTCGTTTTACGATGAGGAACGTCATCTCTAAATCCATCTTCTCCGTACAAATATAGCAACGGATACTGGAGCGGCAAATACGACACATGCAACTCATTTATGCGCTGTAAAGTCTTTGATCGAGTTTCAATAATAATATCCCTGTGATCCTCCAGGTTATCAACATCTCCAACAATTAAAGCCGCCACCTCCGAAACAGTTGGCAAATTGTATCTTTGGCCATCAGAATTCCTTCGGCAAATCAACCTCAGTTTAATGTCATCTTCAGTGAACAAATTTTCACTATGTTCACGTATCTTTTCCCCGGCATAGCGAAACCAAAGAACCAACATATTATTCTCATTCAGTACGTTCTTGAGAACAGAGACGATCTCGGCATGAAACTCAGCATCTTGTAGTTGAGCCTGTATGTCCGCAGCATTACTGTTAAACAGACAATGCGATATTAATTAAATTTATCAGAATTTAAATAAAAAAATAAAAACTGCAATCTCAATGCAAATAATTGAATACCATAAATTAATCAAAACATCTAACCTCACGGAATTAATCCTGTTTACTACTTCATTTTCAGTGTCGTAGATGTACAGTTGAGCAAACATAGCTCTATCGCTTCGGGTTGGGAGTAAACTACCAATCAAATGATAATTATCGCCATTTAATCTGAAAATAGGAGCTGCCCTTCCGTCGTTAAATGACCTGTCGATCTTCCCTCCCATTGAAGTGAAAGAAAAGATCATATTGTACATTCGCATTGACTTTTGAAATTTTTTACTCATCGGGCCATTTCCGTACAATAAATCTTTGTACTTTTGCGGAGGGTCCAGGATGGCTGGTAACTTAATTTTACCTGAGTACCAAAAAAACAGTTGTTTAACTATCCTAATACTGTATATAAATAAAACAAATTATCTACCAAAAAATAATATCATTATGAATACACAACTGACATAAAATATAATAACAAATACTAACCATGAACGCAACACAAATTATACTTTGGAAGTCCTGAAATATTTCTGGCCTTTTCTATTCTCTCATCTCTCCAGAATTTAGCACCGCAATGAATACATTTCCAAACCGGATCGCCAATGTCGTGATAACCTTAAAAGAAATGAAATTTTTAAAACTTTTATTAATTCATGCTTATTACAAAGTAAATTAAAAACAATGCATGCCGCCGAAAAAGATTAACCTGGATATTTTGCATTCTCCTTAGAAAGTCCTTGATTATTCGATGCGCAAGCACTTGGCTGATTTTCTTTTCCCTTCCACTTTGGAGCTCCGATTGTTCTATTTACTACTGAAGGGACTACATTATTCTGAATTGGAGCATTTGAAGTTGATCCTTCGCATGTCGCCATACCACTATTTATCAAAATTGAACTTTGACCACTCTCGACAATAGGAGATTTATTAGTAGATCCGCCTAATGAAATCATAAAATGTTATCAGTGATGTATTCTTCGATAATAATATAAAGGTTAAAATTTTTGAAATAGATCTGCAGACTACATTGAACTTGTACGCAATCGAATGGTTTACTCAAATCGACTATCTTGATCCGTCGTATATTCTGATCGGTAGTAACTGATAAAGGAGGGTTGATCGACGAACATGCATTCACGGTAGACGATTCTAAAATAAAACCATCTGATTGTATGTAAATGTTGGTTTTGACGACAACATATGAGTATCATTGTTTGATTGGATTTCAGGTGATTGAGTGAATGGATACAAGTTGAATCATAAGCAAAATACAAAGTGCGAATGGATTCGCATTTCAGGCCATCCTCAACATTTGCGAATGGAGTCGCAAAACTCACCATCATCATCATGTGCGACTGGAGTCGCAAATATCACCATCTTCATGTTGTGCGACTGGAGTCGCAAATCCTCTCCTCTATCAATTGCGACTGGAGTCGCAAATCATGCCCCTCCGGAAATTGCGACTGGAGTCGCAAATCATGCCTCTCCAGAAATTGCGACTGGAGTCGCAAATCTCACCCCCTCCGAATATTGCGACTGGAGTCGCAAATCTCCTGCCTCACAACATTTGCGAATGGAGTCGCAAGTCTTGCCTCTCCATCTTCTGCGAACGGGTTCGCAAATCCACGACCCTCAACATTTGCGAATGGAGTCGCAATTCCCATGCCCTCTTCATTTGCGAACGGAGTCGCAACACATGCCTTCTCCATCTGTGCAACATGGATTGCTATTTACTACTTCAATACTATTGACGACAATGAAGACGATGAAATATGATTTTTCAACGACGAGTGTTCGTCACGATGAAGTTGAAGATGAAGTATTGAGATCGACGGAGTCAAGATGTGTTGAAGTCTGAAGTTAAAGAAATCGAAGATTCAAGATTCGAAGATTCAAGAATCGAAGATTCAAGATTCCAAGATTCAAGAATCGAAGATTCCAAAAGTGATGTCATCCATGGAATTGCTGCATCATCCAAGCATGTGACGAATCAGAACGTGCCACGTCAACGTCTCACATGTGTGGATCACCTATATATACCCATGGAGTTTCAAGACTTCACTGGACGATTTTGAGAGAACGAAATCCGATATCCGAGTATCAACGTTCGTTGTTTACGGCTTTTAGCTTTAAGAGTTTTGGTAGTTGTTTTGTGCTGTGCACCGATAGTAGAGTTATGCGATTTAGCTCTAGGTGATATAGTACTATATCATTAGTTCGTTGGAGTGCTGCGTCACTTGGGATACGACTCTTGATCATTCCGTCTACCTTTTTCCACAAGTGTAATAGTTAGTTTTGTTTATCAATGAAATGAAACTATTATACAACCTTGTCCTCACTACTTAACTACTTTGAGTTCGATCATATATACACATTACTTCGAGTGTGTGTTAACGGAGTGTGGTTGAGCGAACGAAGACTGTTTTAAGACCAACTTCACGAAAAGTTGGTATCTTACGTCGAAGACGTAATTTTCAATTGGTATCAGAGCGGGACGTCATACGTATAAGACGTGATCCGTTACTTGACTTCATAATTCCGCTACAATGGAGTCGTCCATGTTTGTCCAGAAACCGATTATGCTAACTCATCAGAACTACTCAAACTGGAAGGCCAAAGTGTCTGCTAGAATTAAAGGTTTTGACTCTAGATCTTGGATGGCAGTGTTAGAAGGATGGGAACGCCCATATACTGAAGATGCCGATGGCGTAAGAATTCCGAAACCGGAACGTAGTTGGACGAGAGAGGAACATGACTTGTCCACGGCCAACAGCAAAGCTCTACTTCTTATCTGTGAATGGCTGGACCTCAGTATGTATCAGCTGGTCAAGAATTGCACATCTGCCAGAGATGCTTGGGAAACTTTACAAAGAACTTGTGAAGGAAGTCATGCAGTTA
This sequence comes from Euphrasia confusa, assembly GCA_954870475.1. Classification (NCBI taxonomy): domain Eukaryota; kingdom Viridiplantae; phylum Streptophyta; class Magnoliopsida; order Lamiales; family Orobanchaceae; genus Euphrasia; species Euphrasia confusa. The sequence continues at coordinate 37,983,622 of OX940951.1, read as the reverse complement.
AGCGATCCAAAATCCGAACTATCACTGCTCAATTCCATCAACTCAGGATGAGGGAAGATGAAGATATCAATGACTACTTGGACAAGATCATGAGATATGTGAATGAGGCTTTTGAATTCGGGGAAATCTTTCCAGCCCCCATGGTCTATGAGAAGGTCTTATCCAGTGTTAGCACTAGGTTCGAAAGCAAGGTGCTGACTATCGAAGCTCGCAACGACGAGAATCAAAACTGGGATTACGCAGACTTGATGGCTGATTTGAGAAATTATGACTTGACTCTAAAAGTTCGAAGCAACCCAGATATGTCACTTGTCTACGAACCGATGACTGCTCTCAAGATTTCTGAGAAAGGAAAGAGTTCAAGAAGCTCGAACTCTCGAAAAACTCATGTGAAAAATGAGAAAACTGAAAGTAGTTTTTCTGCTGACTTGTGCGAATCTGATGATGAGGAAGCTGAGGATATTGAGAGACTGATGAACTCTAATAATCCGGACAAACTGGCTGCACTGACTGAGATAGTCACCTATCTCGTGAAACAAGAATTTAAGAGAAAGAACCGTGCCCGAAATTTTCGAAAATTTCAGAAATGTTCTAACTCATACCCAAATACTCTTGACAACCGAAATCAGGGATCGTCGTCGGACAAAAAGTTTAAAGGGACGAAGCTCTCACCATACTCCTCTACTAGCAAGGATGTCTCCAAGATGCAATGCTATGAGTGTAAGGGATATGGACACGTTAAAAATGAATGTCCAAATTTACATCGTAAGAAGAAGCTACCAGTTAGCTATGTTGTGATTGACGATGAGGATGTCATTTCTGAGAACGACGAGTCTGAGAACAATGAGTCCGATGACGATGAGGACAACGCTCTTGTTGTCACTTTTGGTGAAGACTTTGAATTAGCGAATTTCGAAGTTGAAAACTTTGAACTTGACACTTTTCTGAAGGACACTGCAACTGCAGACAACATTTTCCGTGTGGCATCGACAAATCGAAATTTTTGTGATGATAACATTTTCTCGGATGATGAATCTGAGTCTGAGACTGAAAGGGAACAGATGACACCTGATGTCAATCAAAGTGTAATTGAGTCTGCTGAACTGATTAATCTGAAAGAGAGTTATTCTAAACTCGAAAAATTGTGTGACACAGCTATCACTGAGCATAGCACACTTGAAGTGTCACTGAAATTCATAAAAGAATCTCTTGATGAACTCTCTGAAGAGAAACGAAAAATGTATGATGAGACTGTTGTGTTGAGAACCTCGGTGGAGAAGACTGAGGACGAGAAGAAAAAGTTGAACAACTCTCTGACAATTCTTAAAGTCAAATTTGATGATCTTTTCGAAGAAAAGCATAAGTACTTCAAGGAAGTTGTCGAACTAAGAGAAGTGTGTGAGAAGTTGAGTTCTAAAAACTCAAAACTAAAAACCTCACTGAAAAAGGAGTCAACTGAAGTTAAGAAACTGCAGACTCTATTCAAGAACTCGGATGCTGAGAATGATGAACTAAAGTCTTCACTAATGAAAGTTCAAACTGACCTTGCCATGACTGACAAGGAACGATACATGTTGAAAGAAAAACTTCATATGACTGATGAGCTGTTAAGGAAAATGAACACGAACTCTTCCGTGTTTGACAATGCTGCTTCATATATGAATCCTAATCGTTACGGTCTTGGATTTCAAAAAGTTTTTGAGTCTATTTACTCGACACCTGAAAAGAAGAAAGATGTGAGTTTTGTTAAGGCGTCGGATGATCTGTCTGAGGATAAAAGCAAGGATGAAGCTGAATCATCCAAACGGAAGGAGATTGCTGAAGGGAAGAAGATTGCTAAGTCCACAGAAACTAAAACTCAAAAGTCGATCTCAACTTTAAATTCTGAATCTCAGACATATCAATTCCCGAAGAATATTGTCAAACATCCTCGTGGTATTCTACCATATGAGAAGATGTTGCTGAAGAAATTAGAAAAATCTCAGAACGTGAAACAAAATGGACAATCATCTCGATCTAAAATTATTTCGGTCAAAACATCTATGAAGGTTGAACCTCGTCAAAGGAGAAAGTATGTATGTCACTACTGTGACCAACCTGGACACATTCGACCATTTTGTTATAAAATGAAGGATGACATGAACAGAGAGCTGATGACTATGAAGAAAAAGGCCGAGAGTGCTAAGGAAATGAAGAAATCTATTTCTCCAAATCCGAAAACTAAGCAAATTCTGAAAACTGTGACTGAGAGAAATGTCCAAATGAATGGCAAGAAGAAATGGGTGCCTAAGTCTCAAAAGAGTAAAGTTGAACTTAACTCTAAAACCAGTAGTTGGCAACCAAGAGAACTGATTTTCTGCCATGTTGCTCTTAATGGGTCTGAAGATGGAAACAAAGGCATTTGGTACTTTGACAGTGGCTGCTCCCGACATATGACCGGCACTAAGAAATTCTTGAAAGAATATGAGCCGATGACCGGTTCCCCCGTGGTGTTTGGAGGGGGAGCAAAAGGTGTTGTCAAGGGAAAGGGGACGCTACAAATCAAAGGATTGCCTCCGATCAGAAATGTTGTCCATGTCAAGGGACTTGTTGCTAATCTTATCTCTATCAGTCAGCTGTGTGATGAAGGATTCAATGTTAGCTTTGATAAAGAATCATGCAGAGTTTTTGATGTTGAAGGGAAGTGTATCATGGAAGGTCCACGTGCTAAAAACAATTGCTATACAACTGAGTATAGTTGCTTCTCCGTGACCGTTCCTGATGAAGTAGACTTGTGGCACCAACGACTTGGCCACACTAGCACTCGAAATCTGAGCAAACTGGTTAAGGGGGAGATAGTTCGAGGAATCTCTCAACTCCCCAAAATTGAGAAACGAGTGTGTGGTGACTGTCAGAAGGGTAAGCTGACAAGAACTCCTCATCCAGCACTTCCTACGCTCATGAGTACTTCAGCTCCATTCGAACTTCTACATATGGACTTGATGGGTCCTATGGAAGTCAAAAGTCTTGCTAAGAAAGAATATGTATTGGTTGTTGTTGATGATTTTTCTCGATACACTTGGACTAGATTTTTGGCGACCAAAGATGAAACTTTCAATGCCTTTAAGGGTATTGTAAAATGGATACGAACTAATCATGAAGCTAAGGTCAAAAGGATCAGGAGTGATCATGGCACTGAATTTGAAAACGCTAGCTTCAATGAATTTTGTATGTTGAAAGGAATTCATCATGAATACTCGGCCCCAAAAACTCCTCAACAAAATGGGATTGCCGAACGTAAAAATCGAACACTGCAAGAGATGGCGCGTGTGATGTTAATCTCGAAAAATCTTGCCCGAACTTTTTGGGCAGAAGCCGTCTCTACAGCTGGCTACATTTTGAATCGAATAAGTATTCGATCTGGTACTACTGCTACTGCCTATGAACTTGTAAATGGCAAGAAACCTTCAGTGGCACACTTTCGTGTCTTTGGCTGTACTTGCTATATTTTGAAGGATCGTGATCCTCTAAAGAAATTTGAAGCCAAAGCTGATCGTGGAATTTTCGTTGGCTATAGCCAAAATAGTCATGCCTACCGTGCGTACAATCTACGAACTAGGAAAGTCATAGAAACTGTGAACATCAACTTTGATGAACAAGACTTTCTAGGAAAAGATGCAGAGGCTGATTGGGTTAAGGAAGGAATTCTTGAAGTTCGAACTTTTCCTTCAACACCCACGACTGAGACCTATGAAAACGCTACTCCAAATACTTCACCTGAAGTTGGAGAAACTAGTCGTCAGCACAATGACACTTTATCATCTGATGAGGAAGAAAGTGAAGAAGTGGATAACCCAGCTGATGCACCTAGAGAGGGATCTCGTATTGTGCAGAAGAGACATCCTCCAACTCAGATGATTGGAAACATGAACGAGCGAACTACCCGCTCGAAGAAACAAATTCCTTCTCCCGACGAACTCTATAACATCTGCACTTCTGCTGTGTGCCATGAAATCGGAGTCTCTTGCTTCCTATCTGAAACCGAACCGAAAAACTATAAGGAAGCTATGAAGGATGACTTCTGGATAATGGCTATGCAAGAAGAACTTAATGAGTTCGCTAGAAACAATGTTTGGTCTTTGGTTCCCCGTACTTCGAACATCAATGTTGTTGGGACCAAATGGATCTTTAAGAACAAAACGGATGAGCATAACCAAGTTGTTCGAAATAAAGCTCGTCTCGTTGCGCATGGTTATGCCCAAGTAGAAGGGATAGATTTTGATGAAACTTTTGCTCCAGTTGCTCGCATTGAGTCTATTCGTCTTCTGATTGCTATTACATGCCATCTCGGCATCAAACTTAGACAAATGGATGTCAAAGCTGCATTCCTAAATGGAGTACTAGAAGAAGAAGTGTATGTTGCTCAACCGAAAGGCTTCAAGGACCCGAAGAAGCCGAATCATGTTTACAAGCTTCACAAAGCTTTATACGGGTTGAAGCAAGCACCGAGGGCGTGGTATGGGTGTCTGACAGACTACCTTCTAAAGTTTGGATTTGTTCGTGGATCAGTCGACAAGACCCTATTCTTGAAACGTGTTGGCAAACATATGATGGTTGCTCAGATTTACGTTGACGACATTGTATTTGGTGCTACGTGCCCCAAGCTCGTGAAAGCTTTCACGGACTCTATGTCTTCAACATTTCAGATGAGTCTTGAAGGAGAGCTACACCAATTTTTGGGTCTTCAGATATCTCAACGACCGAATGGGATCTTCGTCTCACAAAGCAAATATGCGAAAAATATGTTTGAGAAGTTTGAGATGCACTATGCTAAGCCCGCCAACACTCCCATGGCGACAACTGATCGGTTATCTATGTCGACTAAGAGTCGAAGTGTTGATCAAACACTCTATCGCTCTATGATTGGGAGTTTACTTTATTTAACTGCTACTCGCCCTGATATAATGTTTAGTGTTTGTATGTGTGCCAGGTACCAAGCTGATCCTAAGGAGGACCATCTACGAGCTGTGAAACGGATACTCCGCTACATCTCTGGAACTTCTGACCTCGGTCTTTGGTATGCGTGTGACACTACAGCAAATCTTGTCGGTTTCTCCGACGCGGATTGGGCGAGTGACAATGATGAACGAAAGAGCACCTCTGGATGCTGCTGCTTCCTTGGCAATAACATAGTGTCATGGCATAGTCGGAAGCAAAATTGCATCGCTCTATCGACAGCTGAGTCTGAGTATGTTGCAGCCGGGAGTTGCTGCACTCAATTGCTTTGGCTAAAGCAGATGTTGGATGATTATCTTATTGAGAGTGCTCCCTTGGTGCTGTACTGTGATAACCAAAGTGCTATCAAAATCAGCGAAAATCCTGTTCAGCATTCTCGCACTAAACACATCGACATTCGACATCATTTCATTAGAGATTTGGTTGATCGTGATATAGTCAGTCTACAGCATATTTCAACAGAAAAACAACTCGCTGACATCTTCACCAAGCCTCTTGACTTTGAGAGATTTAAAAAATTAAGAAATTCTCTCTGCATGTGTTCTCTCTAAGAGTCCACGAAAATTTTGAAGTCTGAAAGATTGTTTTCTTTACTTCTGAATACGCACTTTGGATCGTCGCAGATTAATCTAATACGATGAACATGGATCGAGACCGCTTTAGTCTTCGGACCCAAGTGCATTTATTCCTCTGAGTGTAAACATGTGAACTTGGCATATAACTCCCATAAGCTCATTTGCATTGATCTATAATACCGAGTAACGGAGGACGCCGGATCACTTTGTCCGCCGGCTCCCCTCTTCGAAAGGTAGCACATAGACGCTATAATTTAAGATACTCAACCATCACACTTCGGAGATGCAGGATGAACCTTTCTCCCCTCTGACTGCTGTAATGAGCATCTGTTGCATTTCATTTTAAAAGCTAAAACTCGTCTGGAGGACGCAGGTCGAACCTTGCTCCCCTCTGATTGTAGTAACGCTTAGTCCCAAGTGGAGTGCCTTAAGAGTTCACCTTACACTCACGAATTATAATCTCTTGTGCGGTGTTTAACTCACCATATATGTTCCGATGAAACACGATTGCATTCTTGTGATTGCGACGAAGGACAAGTTAAACTTATTTCAATATACTTCGGTCCGTTTCACCGGTTTTTAATTCGAGAGCTATTTCATTTTACCTCAAAGTTTTATTCACCTTGTGTGATATTTTTGTTTTGGAGATTGATGAAAAGTGAAATTTTTTTTTTGGGAAAATATTTGCTCTTCACTGCCTGGTATCACCGATTGAATCTCCACTAAAATGTTTTTGAATGTTTGTAGTGTGTTGAACGCTTGAATACTAACTCGGGATGTGTTGTTTTGATAAATATTCTTATAGTTCATGTTCAGCATCACGTGGAGTTCATTCCCTAAGGCGAAATTTGAGTGTAGCTGCTTCCAGTGCATAACTCCTCATGCTGTGTTGAATATGCTTCGTCATGCGACACTGGTCGCTTGTTATCCTTGTGCGACGCCAGTCACATGGCCATGATTCGCGACGCTGGTCGCATGCGACTCAAGTCGCATCTCCAGCAATAACGTGCGACTCCAGTCGCACGCGACTCAAGTCGCGCGATCATCTCCTATTCGTTACTCCTCGCTTCACCTCTGCTGTTCAACATAACAGATATAACACTCTTCATCTCCATCAACCCTGTTGTGCGACGATGAACGTCAACGATACCTCATGCTCGTCGACGAAATTTTTGGAAATTTTCGAAATTTCTTATTTACTTAGAAAATTTTTCAAGTTTTTCGGATTAATATTTTATTATATTTTATTCGATTTTTATACTGATGGGCCGATTTTGTACTGTTTAGTGGGCTTTTTCGCAGGTCTTTTTGTCCAAGACGAGCAGGCCCAAATTTTTCCTATAAATAGGACCTCAAAATCATGGATTAGGGTTACATTTCTGAAATTCTCTAACTCTCATTCCCTTGTGCCTTCATCGATTGTCTGCATTCAAGTTCTGAGGTTGAGTTTCCTCTCTTCACGCAACCGGCGTTCGACGACTGCAGGTTTCGACTATCTTCCTTCTTTTGCTTCGCACATCAGGTGCTGTGATTGTGATACTTAGGCTCTATAGAATTCCTATCTCTCTCGCTACCTACTCTTGCTATGTCATCATCCACTGGAAACCTTTTCGATGACCTGGATAAGGAAGTGTTGGAGTCTCTCCGAGACGCTTGGAAGCAGGCTCCTTCGCCTGACTCAAAGAAGAAGGCATTACATGCTCTTCAGAAACACATGGATAAGATGGATCGTCGCTCTGGCAAATCCATCTCTGATACTCCAACTGTTGACTTGACAAAGAAACTGAAACCTACTAGCTCTGTCTCGCAGAAGTCCGGAAAAGAATCTAAGCTTAGTCAGGGATCTAAAACCCCTATTACCTTCCTGCGATGCTTCAAAGGCACCGTATCCCCTGCTGAGTATAAGAAGTTAGTGGAGGATGGGATCATGACTGAAGATGGCAAGAAGATTGTCAAAGATCCCTCCACTGCTGAAACGATTAAACCTTCTGACGCTGTTGCTGAACCAAAGAAATCTAAACCCTCTCTCTAGCGACACCTCGAAGTCTAAACAACGAGCACCTGGCTCGAGTGATAGGGGAAAACATGTTGTCTCTGGCTCTTTTATCCCACCTATCGTACCACACTCTTCGGGCTCAACAGGAGCCACTGCTGATCAGTTCTATGTGATGAAGGTTGAGGACTGTGGTCCTCCCTACAAACCAGATTTCTTTACTGAGAAGGCGGAATGTCGTCTCACTTTGATCGAGAACCTACCCATTCTTGAGGATCGTCAGGTCCGAGTTGCTGATTATGAGAAGTATGGCCTCTCGAAGTTTTTCACTGATATGCACATCCTTGAGTCTGTGACCCAAACCTACAGATTCTCTCTGCCCATCATTCAAAAGTTTTACGCCAACTTAACCCCCGAGTTCGCTGATCCGTCACACAAGATGTGTGGACGTTTTGTGTTTCGTGAAAAACTCTACACCTTCCGCCCTCTGAACATTAACAATTTCTTGAAAAGGTTAGAGATTGAGGGATCTTGGAAGTCTCCCACTACTGATGATAGATCGAATGCTCTAAAGATTGGTTCTTTCTTAACCAAAGGCAAGGCTAGGACACCTCTCCCTACTCCGAACAAGCTTTCTGCCTTCTATGGTGCTTTGCATAGACTCGGCATGACAAATTGGGCTGCACACCCTGATGAGAACTATCTTTCTCCAAAACTTATGCATATTTTGTTTCGCCTTGGCTGCGGCGAACAGGTTGATCTAGGTGAGATCATATTTGCTGATATTTGCAGAGTGGCTAAGGCTTCGAATGATATTCTCCGCCAGCAGCCCGACCTTGAGGAAGTAAGGAGAATTCATCTCACTCACCCATGCTTGATCTATGGGATGATGATTGATCAAAAGTTTATTCCAATGACGGAGACAGAGAGGAAGGTTAAGAAAAACTCTCACATCAACATCACTCCAACATTCCTGAAGAATAGAGTGAATGATCTCCCCTGGACTACTTATACTAAGCGTGAGGATGTTCCTGAACCTGTCTCCCCGCCCTTGTCTCCGAAGTCGTCAAAGAAAAGGGCACCTGCTCTCAAGCTTGAACATCCGAGTGTCAAGCGTACGAAGACTGCACCTACTCCTCAACCGAGAGTAGTTCCTCAGAAATATGGTCCTAAGTCTGGTTTGCCTCCACACAAGAATCCATTTCATCCGATGAATAACTTCCGAGCTGTTGTTCCCTCTGCTGTTGTCTATCGATGCTTCACAACGACAAGAAACTTGGAGCGTAAGCAGGCTGCTCATGCCATTGCTTACAATGAGATGATCGAGGCTCAGATCGAGCAAAAGGAAGCCATTGATGCTCTTCACCAGATAACCCATCAAGGGGGAGGTTTGGGTGGGTCTAGTGCTGGCTCATCTGTAAAGAGTCTGAGTAACACGTTTATGTTTGAACTCATCAAGGATGGGATCAAGGAAGCTCTTGCTGAGTTAGCTAAGTCAAAAGCAGTGGACACTGATGATGAGGGTGTTCGAGAGATGCTGGCTGGGGAAGTGTATGAGTTGCTGAGAAAAGGCAAAAGTAAAGTTGTTGAAGTACCAAAGGATGAGAAAAGGAAAGTTGTTGAAGAACTGAAGGATGAGACGAAAGTTGGGAGTTCCACACATCCAGAGGCATCACCTGCGATGCCGTCTGACGGTTTGAAAGATGTTGAAGAAGATGTTGAGATTGAAGATCTTGATGATGATAATGATGATGAAAGAATCAAGATTGGTGAAGACGAGTTTGGGGAATATGAGATCTATGGTCATCAAGACCATACCACTGACACTGATGATGATGCTGTAGAAGATGATGAGGGTGATGCAAAGACAGATGATGAAGCAAAGTCTGGTGACGCTTCACCACAGACTACTCCTATGCGCTCACCCACTCCTGCGGACTCACCGAAGGGTTCTGAGTTTGCATCTCAGTGATGCTGATGTTGTGTTTTTGAGACTTGAACTATTTACTTACTCTGCTTTGTTTTTCTTTCTGCATGCATAAGACTTGATTATTTCCCATCATGCATGTTTTTCATATCTCGTTTGCTGAACTCAGTTCTTGAAGTTTTTGAATGTTTAATCGATCGACTAAGTTTTTGGTTTTTCATATCTTATCCTTGATGGTTGTTGAATGATTGTTTTTCTGTTTTTACTTAGTCTATATTTGTGATATGACTTGTTGAGGGGGAGTTGGTATGGCTCTATTCTCTAACTCTAACTCATATGAGTTGTGAAAAAAAGGGGGAGATTGTAAATGTTGGTTTTGACGACAACATATGAGTATCATTGTTTGATTGGATTTCAGGTGATTGAGTGAATGGATACAAGTTGAATCATAAGCAAAATACAAAGTGCGAATGGATTCGCATTTCAGGCCATCCTCAACATTTGCGAATGGAGTCGCAAAACTCACCATCATCATCATGTGCGACTGGAGTCGCAAATCTCACCATCTTCATGTTGTGCGACTGGAGTCGCAAATCCTCTCCTCTATCAATTGTGACTGGAGTCGCAAATCATGCCCCTGCGGAAATTGCGACTGGAGTAGCAAATCATGCCTCTCCAGAAATTGCGACTGGAGTCGCAAATCTCACCCCCTCCGAATATTGCGACTGGAGTCGCAAATCTCCTGCCTCACAACATTTGCGAATGGAGTCGCAAGTCTTGCCTCTCCATCTTCTGCGAACGGGTTCGCAAATCCACGACCCTCAACATTTGCGAATGGAGTCGCAATTCCCATGCCCTCTTCATTTGCGAACGGAGTCGCAACACATGCCTTCTCCATCTGTGCAACATGGATTGCTATTTACTACTTCAATACTATTGACGACAATGAAGACGATGAAATATGATTTTTCAACGACGAGTGTTCGTCACGATGAAGTTGAAGATGAAGTATTGAGATCGACGGAGTCAAGATGTGTTGAAGTCTGAAGTTAAAGAAATCGAAGATTCAAGATTCGAAGATTCAAGAATCGAAGATTCAAGATTCCAAGATTCAAGAATCGAAGATTCCAAAAGTGATGTCATCCATGGAATTGCTGCATCATCCAAGCATGTGACGAATCAGAACGTGCCACGTCAACGTCTCACATGTGTGGATCACCTATATATACCCATGGAGTTTCAAGACTTCACTGGACGATTTTGAGAGAACGAAATCCGATATCCGAGTATCAACGTTCGTTGTTTACGGCTTTTAGCTTTAAGAGTTTTGGTAGTTGTTTTGTGCTGTGCACCGATAGTAGAGTTATGCGATTTAGCTCTAGGTGATATAGTACTATATCATTAGTTCGTTGGAGTGCTGCGTCACTTGGGATACGACTCTTGATCATTCCGTCTACCTTTCTCCACAAGTGTAATAGTTAGTTTTGTTTATCAATGAAATGAAACTATTATACAACCTTGTCCTCACTACTTAACTACTTTGAGTTCGATCATATATACACATTACTTCGAGTGTGTGTTAACGGAGTGTGGTTGAGCGAACGAAGACTGTTTTAAGACCAACTTCACGAAAAGTTGGTATCTTACGTCGAAGACGTAATTTTCATTGTAGATAGATAAAAAAAACATAAAAAGATTTAACGAAACACGTTGATCCTATGAAAATATAACTTGTAAAATAAAATGTATTTATTGTTTATTAAAAACATTGCTCGAAAATAATAAGATTACCGAAAGAGTTCGTTGTAGACCGAGCTTTCTTCGTATTTTCCGCAAGGTTGGAAATATTATCTTTCCCTATGAGAATTAGTGAGAAATTATTATCGACTTTTCAAAATATACAGTTCTCAAACACATTGGAATGATACAGAAGAACTTTTGTTGAAAATTCTTAACTCGCTTTCTCACCTGATTTTTTTTTCCTCTTGGGTGACATTGATATCAAGAACTTGATATATATATTACTGTTAAATAAGAAATCGTGAGTAAATAATCAATCAGAATGTATATAAATTTGCATGTATGTATAAAACATGCATGGCAAAATAAGAAAATAAATAAATTCATAATAAGAAATATTTAGAATCAATTACGTTTCTTCCCTACCACGTGATGCTTTGAAGTCGTGTTCTTGACCAGCGCACGATGCTTTGGTGTTGTTTCTTGACCAGCACCTGATGCCCTTGACAACATTTGCAATTCATTCATCATATATATATAATAGCTAGGAAAAATATGCAAAGGTATTAATATTAATAATGATTAGGAAACATAACTTGTGGGAAAGAATAATGTAATTGCGTATGGTATTCACCTTTCCCTCTGCAGGGGATAAACCATACCATGCGCATGGAGTTGATTATTCATTTTCTTTAAAAAATATTAATGAAAAACAATACAATTAATATAAACATATTAGGAAAAAAATATATAGAAAATATTAGAAAGATATTATATAACGATTATTTCCAAATATAAAACATATATTAATTTTATTATTAAAGGGTAGAATTATTAAATAAAAATTTAATTTAAGAATTTTATTAATTTGAATATGAATTATAATACTAAAATAAAATGAAGATTAAATTTATCATCATTACTTAATTTAAGTACCCATAAGTAAATAGTGATAATAGAGAGTACTGAATATTCAGAATTACAAAAATAAATATTGTTCAAAACTAAAAAGATTAAAAGATAATACTAAATAGAAAATATCATAATTTAAAAAGAAGCTGCCGTTTTCGAAACCATGTTCCTCGTGGCATCTGAAGAAGGAGATTCATCTTTGAAAAAGAGGTGCTTGTTCATGTCGATAAGAAAACGATCAGTGGATAACTCATCAACAACATACGCAAATTTAGATTCTTCAACTTGGCTGGAAGGAACGGTGACATTGAACAAAATTTCTTTTCCAATAAGATTGATGATTGGTTCTGGAAGAATACGTTTAAGACTAATTTCTAAGCGAACACAATTGCCATCAACTTCTTTAAATGTATCCTGCAAAGATGACAAATATTTAATTATGAAAAAATCATTTTGAATATATTGTAAAATAATGATATTTATAGAATCAAAATTTTTAATTAATCATCATTTTATAATAAAAAATATTTATATAAATAAGAAATAATATTACCAGAACCATCTTCTGAAAAGCTTCTTGAGCAGTTTTACCAAGAAGCTCCATAGCAACTTGATCCAACAAACGCAACACTACAATATCGCGGCCATTAGTAACACGAATGAAGATATCGTACTTTGCGTTTTTAATAAGATACTCATCACAACCATGGCAAACCAAACTGGAATCATTAGCAGGAGGATATTCATTGCAATCAAAACAAAATGTATAAAACCAATCTCTTGTGCTAACAATTTCAGTTATCCATCCAACGCTCCAAATATTACCTGACTACAAAAAAAAAAGAATTTAATTAAATAAAATTGAACTTTAAATAAAATAGACATAGACATAAATTAATTAAGGAACATATGCATAGTACCTCTAAACACTTCGGAATATCAGAGAGGTTCACAACTTTAGTAGAAGTAATCCGCAAATCATGAGCAGCTCTAATAAAACTAAGACATGGAAACCGAGACATAGAAAAGTTGAAGACAATTGAATACAGAACACTGAAATTGAATTTTTTTGAGAGAAGGATGAGGATGAGAATAGAGGAAAATGGTATTATAAAAAGATATAGAGATAATGATAATCCTTTTGAGGAAACGTACGTCATCATTTTTCTTTGGTTGAAATATCAATGCTTATAATTATTACTTAAAAATAAAAATATAAAATTTTTTTGGTCTAGGATAATTTTGGCAGGTTTAATATGCATTTCTGGAAAAAATAATTCAACAACACAAACAATTAAATCACACTGCAAATTAAACAACGAAAGCTGCTACTTCTTCAAAAGATATTTCATAATATCAAAAGCAACGTTTCCACGTGCTGAAACACTTAAACTTCAAAACAGAAAATAGTACCCGCAAAACACCAAAAGGATTCCAAACAGAATTTTGTAGCAGCACAACAAAAAGAGGAAACACAATAATAAAGTCCGAAGCATACATACATAACACAAAATGAGAAAACATTGACGGAGAACACATTCTTGCATCAACTTTATTTTTCAGTCTTGATGATCTTGGAAGTTACCGATCCCGCTGAATCCTGTAAAGCACACTGCAAATTCCTTTTCGTAATCTTCTTAGTTTCAGGGGTTTTGAAGCCTTCATCCGAGTTGACAACTTCTTTACCCTTGGGGGTGACTGATTCAGCAACAACATCATCAAGAGGACACCAACCGAAAGGAAGAACTCCATGGTTGAATTTTTTATGCTTCATGATCATTTCCATATCATCGGAGAATTTCTCAACAACATACACAGGGTCGCTCCCTTCAATATGCTTCAACCCAACACTGACCTTGAACATAAATTCCTTTCCAATCAATTTGTCAACAGGCTCGGGGAGATCAACTTTAGCAACATCATTTATACCACCTTCAACATTTTTGTTTAGAAAATCCTGAAATACAAAAAGAATTAATATATATATATACATTAACACCCATGCCATTAAGAAAAAAAAATCTGTAATATATTTTCGAATGTATTACACAAAAAACAATAATCTTACCTTCCTGGACAAAAATCTTACCTTAGTGATACCACCCAAAACCTCCGAAGCAGTTTTTCCAATTAACAACGTAGAAATTTCATTCCACAGCAAGAACTTAGCATTACCGGAACCATCAACCACATTAATATGTATTTTATAACGTTGACATCCAAGAACAAAATCATCACACGAACCACAGTACAACTTGTTCTCTTTGTCTACAACCTTTTTTTTGCACTTCATGCAAGACGTATAAAACCAAGCTTTCTCATATAAAACCTCGGCAACAGACGCCACAACCCAAGCCTTCAAAACCTAAAAATAATGAATTCGGTATAAAAATTTAAATAAAAAAAATCAGTTCACACAAATAAATTATTAAATAAATAAATGTTAAATAAATGCCATAAATTAAATAATAGACAACAAACTAACCACTTCACATTTCTTCAAGTCATGGAGAGTCAAGTAGACAGTAGAAGGGTTCTGCAACTCATCCTTTACACTGACAAAAGATGCACTTGATATTTGTGAACCATCGAAAGAACTTGTAACGGAATTATTTGGCAACCTGTTTATAATAAATTCCAACATGATTGTCAGTATTCTGAGTTATTTATAGCATTGATGAAAAAAACACAGTATTACTTGCTCTTGTACTCAACAATCTCTTCCAAATTTTGATCAACAATAACTTTAGTAGCATGAAAAGTATTTGAAACTCCAATCGCCCCTTCAACAAATATACAACACATTTTTTAAAAATTAATTAAGTTGGAATTATAACTAATGATATAAATCAATATTTATTCGAGTAATTTCTTTACCTCTAAATTTCCTTGCTCTGCACAACTGTATAACCACTACTTGGTTATCTTTGTTTGTTCTCAACTCTTCAACAAATTCTTTCAACTCATGGCAATAGGGTTCCCACAAAACGCACTCAATTTTCAGACCTCTGTTAATTCAATGATTAATATTTAGTATTCGATAAATTAACTTTAAAAAAATAAATACAAAACGTACTCATGATCTTGAAGCAAGAACTGAATACTCTTGTTGCCTTTGACAGACGTATCCGACTTCAACCTTGAGTCATTAATATCAGCAATAGTGCCAATTACATCTTGCATGAACACATAGTCAGATGTTTATATTAATTTAATATAAGGAAATAATAAGAAAATATATAATGATAAATATGTTAAGATATAAAATGCAAAAATACCAAATAAACCACCATCATCCTTTTGAGAACCACCGAGAATATCCAAGTAAACAGCGTAGTACGACAAAATGCACCAACTTAAAGTGGCGAATAGCAACAAATGTACAAAACAAATACTCTGAAACTAAAATCTAGAACACTTCAAAATAAAACGGAATCAAATTAACACATTATAGGACGAATCATGGTTGCACTTGCTACTGCTTGTCCGAGACTCCAAAATCAAGGTTAACATAATATTTATTCCGCACCAACTTTTCTTTGAACAGCGGGAGAAGGTCAGAATTATCACTTCCCGTATCAACAATGTACTCCGACAGTCTTCCCAGTAGATGGCCTGGATCAACTGTGACCTTTAATATCATCTCTTTTCCAAGAAGTGAAGATACAACAGCGGGGATCACTTTTTTTATACTTTCACTGCCAGAAGTAATTTTAGAATCGCTGGGAGAAACCTTGTAATAATATAATAAAAATGCAGTTACATAAGTCCAAGAAAGTAAAATTTTAATGCGATAATTGAAACCATATATATGCGAATGATCAAATTAGTTACCGTGCTAATTGAATGAATAACTTCAGGAGCTGATTTCCTAATTAGATTCACCGAAAGTTCATTCATTAGGACAAAATTTGCAGAGTCATTGCCATCATCAACACGTATATGAATTTTATACTTTGAGTGAGGAATAAGATCTTGACGACAGGAATAGCAAAACAAACCGCAAGAGGAGATATCATCTGAATTATTGCAAGCTGGGCAAGTGGTGTAAAACCATCCGCTGTTCGAAATAATTTCTGTTACTTTAACAACTGTCCAAATTTTCTGAACCTTCATTAAAATAAAAAGTAATCGATTCAAACATTATTATTATATATTAATATTTCAGGTTAAAATAAAATTGGAAGTAAGATATTAATACACATTATCATATTAATATACCTTCCCACAAAGTTTAAGACGAAATAGAGATAGGACCTTCGGCGAGTTGCTCCGCAATTCCTTTTCGGCACTCATCACACACGACGTAGAAAATTCTGATCCATCAAACGAAAGAGCTTCTATATTCACAGGCATCCTATTATTGAGTATAAGTAAAGGACAATGCATAAGTAATTTAACACTACAAAATAGAAAATATTCAATATATATAAATGAGAAGTGATTCATAAGTAGTTTTTTTCTAAAAAAAAATAAGTCTTACTTAACTAATAAAATTCAAATACACGTCTACCTTGCTTTAAACAAATAAATATCAGGCAAATCCTGCTTCACTATTATGGCTGTTGCATTGCCATGATTTGAAATACAAATTTCACCTACAAAAAAACAAATTAATACAGTTAAAACATTACACTTCAAATATTAGTTGTTTAATAAAGTCATAATTATTAATACTTTATTAAATTTACCATGGATGTTTGTTTTTTTGCAGAGCTGCACAACCACCACGGTATCAAACACTTTATCCCTCTTCAAATATCTAATAAATTCAGATATCTTTGAAGAAGGAGTTTGGAAGAAAATGCAACGCAAACGGATACCGCTATAACAAAAGAAAAAGAAACATTATTTTTATATTAGTAATTGAAGTATACATTTAAATAGTAAGCACATTACTGGCAAAGGAACTAAATAAATACAGTAACATACTTTAAATCTCGAAGCATAATGTCAAATCGATCGGCATAAGTAGTTTCCTTGACATCAATTACATGACCAATGATATCTAAGAAAGAGAAAAATTATGACAAAACAACATGAAAAATAGAAAAACATAAATACTTTGTAAAAAAAAAATTACCAAATAAAGGACCGTCATCGGCAGATGAAGGATCTTTAACGTAGGCGAAACTCTTGAAACGGAAGACATTGTGGTATAAGAAAGAATAATCACATTGAACAATAGAAGTATGACACTTAAATAGTATTATGTACTTATGATCACATATGCAGTTTGTTATAGGTTTCTCTACAATATCAAAATGTTGAATTTTGCACAAAGTCCATTCTCTAATCAACCTGTCAAAAATTCCAAAAAGGGATTTTTGCACCGAAGCTTGAATACGATTTCCCTTTAATGAAAAAAACACACTATAAATATATAAGAATAAATAAACAATACAATGATTGTAAGACAGAAGTAGATTAGAACTTACATAAAAATCCACCAATAGAATTTCAAAGGACTTCACTATATAATCTTCTCCGTAGGTATACCATTTCCTACATATACGAATAGATAAAATCGAATCGATGTTGGATGTGTTGATTTCAGACAAAGAAGAATAAAAATTAGACATTCTTGCTTAGGACTAAGATTAGGGTCTGATATAAAATTAGGGTTCGAGAAACATATAAGAATTAAGAACATATTACAGTATATTTATTTATCATAATATTGATGAATTCCGACTCCAAATTATAAAAAGTATTCGTCCATATTATGTATTAAATTTGAATCATTACTTAAATTACATTAAATATATACATATTATGCAGAATAATTTATTTAAATTATAGACGCAATAATAAGCCTATAATTAAAGAATAATTGACGAATGTGAATTTCTTTTGCACTAAAGTCCTTAATTAATTAATATATCTTCAAATAAATTTCACACGACCTATAATTAAGGAATTTATTTGAATTATAATTAAAATTTTGTTTTTGGATGATTAAGTTAAATAATAATATCATTTAATTAAAAAAATAAAATAGCTAATTAGAAATAATAATAATTCAAATTCAAACATAATTATAGTAATATAGAAAAGGATTATGTTTCTTCTCTTCATGAGGAAGCCAAAATACAAAAATGAGTAATTAAGGATTATGTTAATTGTTCAAACATAAGCCCAAAATGTAATCAAAAGACAATACTAATTGTTCAGAAATACTAATCATAAACAAACATCATAAATTGTCCATCCTAAACAAAAACTCAAAAATTGTTTCAAACTATTCTGCCCTGAATTATTTTTTCAAAAGTCAGCACTGCGCATCCGTCAAACCGCGTCGAACTCTGATCATCCTCTAAAGTCAAATGCTAATTCCAAAGCAACCTTAACAACAAAACTAAATAAATACAACAATGCACAGGAAACAGATTATTTTACTTAGCCTAAACAGAATAAGTACACAATTCAATATTGATTAATGAAATGTTAAAAGATAGTACCGCTGTTGATAATCCATCGCATCCGGACACTGATGATACAGAGTCATTCGGGTAGCCTTAGATGATTTGCACAGTACAAACTGCCCTGTAAAGGAAAAAGAATTATAAACAATCAGGTACATAACTAATAGAATTTCACAAAGAAAACTTCAATAGATAAGTACCATCGACAAAAGTCGTGTTGCACAGCTGTATGGTCACAACAGATCCGTATAGCCTGTACTCCCACCACATGTCAACATATGCCAAGATCTCATTGGAGTATGGGGCAAACACACAGAAACTCTTTTCAATGTTGCTATTAAGAGAATATCAAAAATATAATGTTAATCACAATTACATACAGATGTAAACCTAACACACAAAGTAATATACATTTCTTACTTGAGATCAGAAATTTTAAAACAAACGTATTCATCTCCACCGGAACCATCACCATACATCATCGTATCATCAACTTCAATCAGATGACCAATAACATCTTGCACAATCAGCAAACATGGTTTATGAACATATAAGATATAACTCAAGTAAATAACAGAACATTAAAAGTAAGAATGCAAGTTAGCAATGTTGAATGATACATACCAAAGAGTGGTCCAGACTCTGGAAAGGTTTTTTCAGTTATTCGATCAAAAGAGACGAACTTGTACGGAGATACTGGAAAACCTCGGTCAACAACGTTGATAACAGACGTGTCCGGATCAAAATATATCATAACAGGGTTAACCAAAAGAGGATTTATCAGTGGGCTTTTTACAACATGAAATCTTCTTATGTTGTAAGCTTCTCCCTCATGAATTTGGTCACGGAAACGACCGATCAAATTTTTTTCAACTGCACCATGTATTTGATTGCCGTGACAATTAATTTTTCAATTAAATAGAAAAAAACCCTAAAAACACGGACTTAAAAAGGATTGCGATCTTGAGTACAGGTCTGATATTCAAGTAAACCCATTTATTAAAAAAGGATTACGATTTTGAGTACAGTAATAATACATCAACCCAGCAGTTTAAAAAAACCAAATTCCGAAATCCATATATTCAGGTATTTTACGATCTATAATCTGTACTTTCGAAATAACTAAAATACATTAAAATAAAAATCATATAAAGTAAACCTCCAAGTCCATTAGCACGAAATCAACGCTGGATTCGACATTGTTAAAGCCTTCGCTGATAAATTTCCGGGTGCATCGAACGACTATGCTCCAGTCCCTCGTCGAACAATTCAGTTGAGAAATAAATGCACGGACGGCCATTCTCACTGGAGAAAAGAAAAAGAAGAAGATGAAAAAAGAAGATGAAAAGGCAGCGGTTTTTGAAAAAGTGTGTAATGGAACCTTCCTTCTTGCAGTTTCCCATATAACATGTTGATTGCACTACTAATGTAAAGTAGGATATTCTTCTACACAATGATTCATTATAATGCAACATTGGGAAACATGGGTTGTACAATAGTAATTTCAAAAATAGTTAAAACAAATACATTAACTCATAGCAATATTATTATAGATAACTTTTCTTGTAAAAAACAACTGCAAAATTAATTATACTACTACCATTTAAAGAAATTATTGGTTATTAAAGATTTCACTAAAATTTACAAAAACCAAATTGATGATTATAATATGAGACATAAAAAGTAATAATATCCAATAAATATGTTGAATTAATTACCAAGATGTTTTTTATTTAATTACCAATATGGTTTATATTACTTGTTCTTTTGAACTTAATTTCAGTCAACTTCAGTTCAGTATATCATTGGTTGCAATGATATATACATCGCGGCATTGGGATATCATTCCATGGTATCCAATCGTAAGAGAAACATTCTTCTACACAATGATAAGAGAAACATTCTTCAACATGCTCATCGTTCTCACTAAAAGAAAAACATTCTTCAACATTTCTCCTACACAATGAAACATTCTCTAAAAAAGACAACATGCGGAATTTGACGGGACTAAATTAATGTAAAAAAAGAAGAAGTAGCTTATAAGGAGACATAAAAAACAATAATAAGAAGAAGATTGTCATAATAGATTATGAAAATTACATGGACTATTTTACATACAAAAAGCACTTGATCAAGTAATTTGACAAAAAGCTTAAATTTACAAAAATTAATGCACATTATGGAATGATTTCCAAAAAAGTTCAATCTCTTAAGCAAAAGAGATCAGAAATACAAAAATCTATCATTTACAATTGATATTATACATAGTAGAATTTGCTTCTTTTTCATTAGCCGCTTCCAACTCCTTTTAATCATTCAAAGAAACCTGCCAAAATGTAACAATGTAGAGGTTGTAATAAAGTGAAATGATGGTGAAATATGAATTTAATAATTTTATCTGAAATCAATTTAATTAAATATACAACAATACGACACATATAATAAAACAAATGCACAAAAGGATCATAATACCTTCTTAAGTAGTCAATGAACTTATCAATAACAGTATAGAAAGTGACTTTAGTAGCATACTCGGTCGTATAAATAACAATCTCATCTGAAACATGAGTATTAATAGACATCTCGATAAATATAAATTGAGTTTCAAAGAGAAAGAAATTGGCAAGATATGAAAACGGACCGTTAGTAAATGTAGCAGCACCGAGTTGAACTACGACCCAAAGGTTACCACTTGCAACAAATAATTCATGGTCAACATAGCTCAAGATATAATCAGAGAATGGACCGACCAAAACACATCGCGCAGACGTCTCTCTATTATAGAATAAAATAAGAGAATCAACAACACAAAGATAAAATAAAAAAAAACATTGTTGAAAAGAGTAAGAGTTATTTTGTGATCAACTGATTATTGGAAAAAACATATGTTAGTATGGCACTTTTAAACAGAAAGAGATAAAAACGTACTCAAAGTCTTGGAGTAATAAACTTATAATGTCTGGCCCATCATCGTCAGGATGAACCCTCATCAAAGATCGATCAACAGAAACAACGCGGCCAATTGCATCTGGTATCAAAAGAATAAAAAACAACAAAGAAAAAAGAACAAATATCTGGATAAGAAAAGTCAAAGGACAATAACCTCGTAATCTCCATAAATTATGAAACTCTATGTAAAAAATCATATTAAATGCAGATAATAGATATTACTCCATGTGTTACGTAAAGTCTACGTACCAAGGTACGGCCCATTAGTATCTCTGTCAATGAGATAAAAGAAATCAACGAAACTATAAATCGTCTTGGGAAAACGCGAATGAAGAACAGGGCGCATCGACGTGTTGCTCAAGAACAGAATCCTATTAGGATTGAAAGTGACAGGTTGCTGGGGAAAGGTAGGAATCACTCGAAAATTCGACAACTCATATATTTGCCCTACGATGAGCCGACTATAAAACTTATACAGGATCTCAATGCAAATAGTTGCATGAATAAATTGTCTCTGCAAATTAAACATGTATAAACTGATTTTAGCATGAATATCATATTAATTAAAATTGTTGTAAGAGCATAAGAAGATTAGAAAGGACAAACACATGTAAAGGTGCAGTGCAAAAAGTATTCAAAATTAACCATTTAGATATCACTCTACTACTTTATATACTCCAAAAGGAAATTGTTTTACTTAATTTCAAAATCAATGTTTTATAAACAAAACCACATACAAAATACAAAGTTGACAGGAACAAATTCAAAATCTTGAAATATACAAATAGATACTGACATGTGAGAATCATATATGGACAAAAAACAGAGTATAAAGTACAGTTTTTGAAACACATTTATATCAAATTTGCAACTACATTACAACAAATAAATACACATTACTAAAATAAGAGACTCTCAAAGTAAATGCTACGACTAACTACCAACATACTCCAACTGCTATAAATATCTATTGACACAAATCCATTGAGATATAAGAATCTAAAAAATAAAAGCCAAATATAGAAATTAACCAAACAGTTAAAATTGCAAAACCCTAGTCGTAGCAAAGAATGCGATGAAAAGGAAAATCAATATTAGAAAAAAAAATATCATGCAATACTCATACAAATCGTCAGAAATAAACCTCAAAATCCATTAGCAAAACTTCCAACTGATCAGCGTCGCCATCGGGGTCTTCAGAAACCCAAAACCTACACACACGAACACGCAAAATCCAAGATTCCTTAGATCCGTTAATTTTTTAAATCGTATCGCAAGGAGCCATGGATTTGGATTAAGACAGAGAATATTTTTTGATGCAGAGTATAGAAATAGAGAGATATGTACGCCGGTGAATATATGTATCGGAGAACTAAAAAAAGAACCTTGAGTAAGAGATACGTGATAAAAAGAGAGATTAAAACTCACGGAGAACCGAAAAGATTTTTGTGCAGTTTTTTCCTTTTTCAAGAAACTAATCAGCGCTATGAATTTGAAGAGGTGAAATTATAAGAGGGAAATATACAATCATGTAAATAATACTTTAAATATATTTCCAGTTCCCTTAAATAATATAATACCTGATAATTATAAGTTTTAATTTTAGTAAGATAGAATAATAGTATCATGTATAAATAAGAAGTAAAATAATCCTTAACTAATTTATATCATTAATTAATATAATGTAAATATTGAAATTAGAAAAAAAGAAAAAGAAATCATAAAAATATAGAATTAATTATACTACTACCATTTTAATATGAAACATAAATTTACAAAAATCTAATTGATGATTATAACATGAAACATAAAAAGTACTAATATCCAATAGGCATGTTGAATTAATAAACAAAATGTTTTTATTTAATTACCAATATGGTTTATATTACCTGTTCTTTTGAACTTAATTTCAGTCAACTTCAATTCAGTTTAGATCGCTTCAGTTCAGCTTCGATTAAGTTAGTTTCAAAATAAATTAAAATAAATTAAATAAAAAATAATTTAAATAAAATATTTTAAGTATACATTATAGTTAATGTTACAATATTATTAATATTTTTTAAAAAATATTAACTAATTTATAATAATTATTATTATTTTTATAAAAAAAAAGCAGTTTAGTTCAGTTCAGTTCGGATCGCTTAAATTCAGTAAAATCAGTTTCAGTAAACAACCTTGGTTTCGAAAAAATATTATTATAGACATAATTTATTTTTATTAAATATTGTGCAAAGTCATAACACGACATATATAAAGAATGGGAGGGAGTATTATTGTAATGTTGCCTAAATTTACATTGAATAGTTGGCGGTATTAAACTGCATTGTCAATATGATGATAAATGACAAACTTTGTAGTAAAAATAAAATTACGCAAAACAAAATCGAACACGATTCGTATATAATATGAAAAAATCGGACGTAGGAATACATAATAATTATTGTTTATTGCTTATAAAAAATGTCTACAAATTATGCTGAAATTTATATTAAAAAAAACACAAATGTTGTTCAAGTTTAATTCATTTCGAGAAGATGACGATCGGGACTCCAATTGTCTTGAAACCTGTTATACATGTTTTTTTTTAGTTAGAAACAAAAAATGTCAAGATAAGAACAACGTATATAATGTTAAGAGTAAAAATTTCGTATCCGCAAATTAGATAAATACCGTCGATGGTATGCAACTGCCTCGTCAATATGATGATAAATCCGAACCTTTGTAGCATTCTTAGTACTACACAAAACAAAATCACCTACAAACAGTATACAACATTATTATAAAAAAATAACATAACACATTTTCAAATATAAATAAAAAATTGCACGTAAATAAAATATTTACCGTTGAACATCATTGTGCTTGCAAGCTGAATAATAATAACAGCAAGACCCATCCTGTTATCTCTGGCCATATCAACCACTTCAAGTATTTCGGTTGAAAATGGTTCGAAATATAAGAACTCAACGATACCAAAACTGTTTATCAACATGATATAGTTATTGTATGTAATACATATATTTTAACTGTATAATAAAAATTTTATAATTGAATTAATACAATTAAAACTTACTGTAGATCTCCAACACGAAGACATATAAACCTATGCCCTTGACCGCGAATACCATTCATCATTTCAGAATCAACGTCAACAATGTGACCAATAATATCTTGTAAAAAATAATGCCACACGCGAGTAAAAAACAAATATAAAAATATTAAACGTTGTATTTTTATACTGTACAAAATATAAGTTTGTTAAAATTGTCAAAGTTATTTTTAAAGATAACAAAACATACCCAATAGAGGACCCTCAGCTGGAAAGTTTTGCTCGTTGACACACCAAAAAGGTCTGAAATTGTAGATAGATTTAGGGAAATCTAAATACCATGTAGGTTCCACAGTTGTTCTTTTATGGAGGATTATCGTATATTTATTGTCGACAACCATATCTTTCCCAGGCAACACAATCACTTTAAACTTCTTGAATCTGTAGAGTTCACCCTCAACGATCTTACTGTGAAACTGATCGAATAGATCTGTCTTTACAAATGCATGAATTTGATCACGCTGGTAAAAACAAAATCATAAATATGGATATTTTGTTTTCTAAAGAGAATTTATTAAACAAAAAAAACTCAACCGTATTAATTAAAAAACGCATTAGCTTACCATGAGATCCATCATTACAATATGCATCGCCCGCTTATATGGATAACCTTGTGATGAGAAATATATTCGACAGATTCTTACGACGATATTCCAGTTAGTCCCAGTCGTATTTAAACCGCAAAGCAAATCGTGCCCCGCCATTGATGAATCTTGGTAGTGTATCAAGAAAAGAGAATTGATGTTATATTTTTTTACTGATAAAATAATAATGCAAAGAAAAAGGAGAAAACGATTGTGAATTCTAGGTTTAAAGGGATAATAATAATATATAGAAAAATAATATAAAAGGCCAACCGCCTGTAGATTACTCTTAGTATTTAATTTAAAGATGGATTTTTTGAACGGATACAATCTTTCTTTGAACATATATGTCTTATTAATTACACGTCTTTTTGAATAGATATGTATTCCGTTTTGTTTATTAAATCTAATTAGAATATATCTATCTATATATTAATGTTAATCATAGATATGTATTCCGTTTTGTGTAATTTTACAGATAGTAATATATCTATCTATATATTAATGTTAATCATTATCTTTTCTAAAAATACATTAAGTTGACTAATTAGATTTTTGATTTATTAGTAGAAAACATAAAAATAAATGTATAATAATAAATGAAGAATTTATTCAATGATCCTGAATTGAACTGAATTTAAATCTGAACTGAATTTTTCATTAAAATATGAAAATATATTGAGTACCTAATTACTCCTTAATAAAGCTAAAAACATGGTAGAACTACTACAAAGTCATAATCGATAACCATAAGGGAATGCTTTTAACTGTTCAAAAGAAAGATCAAAATGAAATAAAAACATATTAAGATTATGTTCATAAATACTACTGCAAAACACACATTATATAATTATTCATATTAAAAAAATGTACATTGATAACACTTTCATCAAACCAAGGCATGCATGCTATCCCTCGACATCAGCTTCGTCGCACTCCATCACATAATCTAAATCCTGCCTATTTAAGAATATTAAAAAAAAAAGTATGAAATTTGTAACAACAAAAAAAAACTAAAATTAATAACATCATTATAAATGTATTCTAATAAACAGGTAAACAAATAGCAAAATTCTTACATCTGTCGGTATTGAACGACTTCATCAGAGTGATTGTAAAGAAGCATCCTACTATACTTGAATGTGTTGCAAAGAACAAATTCCCCTGAAAAACAGAATTTTAATGTTATTATATACAGCTATCAGAATCATTTCTAATAAAGTTAAAAAAGATAAAATAATAGAACTTGCAGATACCTTCAAAAAACATGCCTTGACAGAGTTGTACAATGATAATAGCATTATTCAGTCTGTTTTCCCTGATCATGTCAGCATATCCTTTTACTTCATTCGAGTACGGTGCAAACATCAGAAAATTCACAACATTGAAGCTGGTTAAGAACACAAAACATTATCAATACATTAAGTACCAAATAAAAATATATTGAATCATTTGTACTTATAACATATAAAAAGTGTTCTTACTTCAGATCTTCAACAACAAACCGTATGTACTCATCTCCTCCTTCACCATCACCATTCATCTTACTAAGATCAACTTCAGAGACATGACCAATGATATCTTTGATAACATTATAGAATTCATCAGCAAACATAACAACATTAAACAATAAAGGAAGAACAAATGACTCGAAAACAAATTGCAGTCATAAATATGAACCATTAGAAGATAACATACCCAGCAGTGGTCCATTTTCATGATATATTTCTTGGTTAATATCAAGAAAAGCAATGAAGTTGTAGGGAGATTGTGGAAAACATGTATCAATTGAACGGGCAATGTGCGTATCATCCAAGAACCAAACTGACACTTGTGTAGTCAAAACAGGATTGACTGGTGGGCTATGTATCACTTTAAACTTTTTGATGTAATAGATCTGACCTTCTTCAATACGCTCATCAAAATAGTGAACCAAAGCATCACCAACTTCACCAAGAATTTGCTTACCCTGAGCAAACAAATACGACATTACATTTAGATTTCAAATAATAAACCTCAAAAAAACATTGATATTAAAAAGAATATATAATCAACAGTACAATGAACTAAAGAAACATCTTGTTTATTAGCATCAAAAGTATCAGCAACAATCTAAGGTTTACCAAACAACATTCTAAAAAATGCGTCTATTTCGATAAAAACAAAACAAAATTTTATTTTTACAATTAATAATAGTGTTCGAGTACAATTTTAACATGCATATATTTCTGAAATTAATAATCTTACAAACAAATCTGTGAAAATCAACAAAATTAGGGTTTACATTAAATAAACGGTATCTAAAATCAGATATTGTAAGCTATTATAACAACGAAAAGTACTTAATTGGAATAAAATAACCTCTATATCCATCATTAAAACTTCCATAATCCTTGATTCGTTGTTCTCCCCTTGTGAGATCCACTTCCTGCATATTAGAACCAACAAAGTCCAGTCGTTTGTAGTAGTTGTCAGTTCAGATATCTTGTCGTACGCTGCCATATTTTTTGCAATGTAAGTAGAACAGGAGATGGAATCACAGAGAGAGTTTTAGAGATCTGTTTTTTGTTCTTTTGTGATAATATAGATAGAATTCGAGAAGACAGTTATTTGCACAAAAGTTAAGTTGCGCACGGGTATAAACAAATAAAATACAACCCTACGTATTCTCTGCAATGATGAAATCTATTACCGCGACAACCGTGCTGCTTTATGAAATCAAATCCACAGCCCTTTTTGAAACTTGTATGTTTTCCAAATTTCTTTTTCATTTTAATTTTATTTTAGATAGATAAGTTAATATGATGAAATCATTGAAAGGATTAATATTTATTTCAAATAAATACTTGTAAGTTTATGTCATAAATAATTATTATTAATAAATATCTGGATTTTGTAACTTCCCTTAAGAAATTGATGTAAAACTCAACCAATAATAATTATGAATGAAAAATTGTAAAAAAACAAAAAATGATATAAGTTTAATAATTTTTATAAACAATTTTGATTAAGTTAGGAGTATATATTAACAATTTTTATAATAATTTTTATAAAAAATTTAATAAACAATTTTTATTAACAATTCTGTTGGAATTAGGGGTATATATTAAACACATTTTGATTAAGTTAACGGGAACGACGCATCACGCATCAGTTGTTTTAAAATTTATTAAGGGTATCTTTCCTATAAATACATATGCATCCAACAATAGATGCAGAAAACTAAAATTTAATTTTTTAAATTTTAATGTTTTAATTGATTGTATCTTTTAATAAATATTTATTTCTATAAATGTTTAAAAATTAATAAAATTAATTATACAGTAGTTGGTTTTCTCATAAAATATTGGTAAATATTTATAAATTACAATAAAGTAAAAATAAAAAATGAACAAAATAAATCTTATGGAAATATAAAAAACTTAAAAAATTGAGAAACATATGCATATCAGAGTGAAGAAAACATTATAAAAAAAAACCTAATATTGAAATTTTTATGTATAAATCAATCATACTGTATACATAGAACATACACTAATTGCAGTTAAAGATCTAAGTCGAACAGGTCGCTTGGTTCAGGAACGTATTCTTTGTAAAGATGATCTAGACGGGAATTCTTTAGACTTCGAGAAAACAGTACTGACTTGTTCTTTTAGACTTAATTTCAGTCCATTTCAGTTCATATCGCTTCAGTTCAGTTCAGATAGCTTCAGTTCAGCTTCAATTAAGTTCGTTTCCAAATAAATTAATATAAATTAAATAAAAAATAATTTCAATCAATAATTTTAAGTATACATTCTAGTTAATGTGACAATATTATTAACTTCAGTTCAGTTCAGATCGCTTAAGTTCAGTTCAGTTTAGCCGGTTTCAGTCCTCTTGGGTTTTTATGGTGAAATGTTATTTACAACTGTCACATTTTCATTCATATTTTCATCTGGTAACAAAAGACATCAACAACATACAAAGTATTAAATAAGGCTGCGCAATAAACCCGGAAGGTTGCTACTTCAAAAGATATTTCAAAATATCAAAATCAACGTTTCAACAAACTTAAAAACTTAAACTTCAAAACAGAATAGTAGCAACAAAACACCAAAAGGATTCCAAAAAGAAAATTGTAGCAGCACACCAAAAAAAGGAAACAATATTATAAAGTCTGAAATATAATAGAAAATGAGAAAACAGAGAGAACACAGACTTATATCAATAGGGTAACCTTTTAATGTCCGACCGGAAAGAATCACTACTACAAAAATAGCCTTTGACATCGGTTAAAATGGGCTATATACATCGGTTGGACAACCGATGTCCAAAGAGGCGATGTAAATATGGAATTTATTTAACATCGGTTTTGGAACCGATGTTAAAATAATATAGGTAACATCGGTTATATTGGACCTGATGTGAATGCAGCTAACAACAGCGCTTTATTTGTCTCAAACCGTTGTAATTTTAAATTTCTAACATCGGTTTTTCTAATGGACCGATGTTGGTTTGGGTTTTATCAACATCATTTATTTTTTAACCGATGTTAAATATAAAGATAAAAAAAAAACAAAACAATATATATATATTATCCCACTCATAAAATACAAATAAATATTTTAATTCACTTTCCTATAACTACACAATGAAACTTGCTAGAAGTTTGTCCATCTCCGGCTCTTGCACGATCTGCCTCCACGACCCCAAAGATTACATAAAAATTATCGTTATTGCAGGGCCTGAAAGTGAAAGATTGATGCAATTTTAAAGAACTGGAGATATGCAAAGGCCCATAAAGAAATAATATTGTATATAAAACGTTGAATATAAGTGTAGTGTTATAAGTGTCACCTGAGCTATAAGTGTAGTGTTGTACTGTCACTAAACTTGCAACAACTATGAAGAGAACCCCGTCAATAAACAAGGAAAACGACCATAGTCACTCCTACACTTTCTTGCAAATTTATGTAGAACTAACACCATGAAAATAATAGTTTTTTTCAATTAAAATCTCAACTACACTTGGAAATAATTAATACATGTGTGTATATTTTCTTTATACCTTTCTATTTAAAAATCTGCCCCATCCAAGCATCATATTTCAATAATGTTTATTCGTCGATTCTCTGCAAAATGAGTTTAAATTATTCCAACTCATAACATAAATATTAGAGAAGTGTAAAGAATATTACACAAAAACATAATTAGAGAAGTGTAATTAGCATATAATACAAAACATGAAAACATATTATAATTTATAAACTAAGAAGTACCTGAAAATGACAGAAATAGTGAATATTTACAATTGGCCAGCAAATACTCATTTTTCCGCTAATAGGTTCCTATAAATAGGAACCAGTTGCAGTTTTCGTCTCAATTTTTTTTAATCTTATGTCCTAATTTGAAGGGCTTAATCACATCTAACAGAACAATTAAACTAATATTACCATTTGGGACTGAGAAAAAGGGATACCACAAAGGGTGAACTAAACGATTAATTCTCCTTGAATCTTTTGATTAAATTATCCACCACTTCAGAATGAAATTTTTAAAAGAGAAACAAATGTAAAGAGTGCCTATTTGTAATTCTAAAAGCTGACCAACAGTCACCTACTAATCAAGTCTCTTTCGTTTCATTTTTTTTATGCTTTCCTTTTGTAGTAATTAGGAGAAACCTTGGGGCAATTATTATAATTCATAATTAAGACAAGTTATCTATAACATTTCACAAAAAAAATCCAAAAAGCCAATAAGATCAACCAAATGCAGATAAGAACATAACACATGACAACAAAAATTCAATCACAAAAAGCTATAGACTGGAAAAATTTATCAAACACATATATCACAATCAATAAGAAAATAAAAAACCCAAAAAATAATGAAAAACTGTAGAGATAAGAGAGGGAAAACATACCTACTGCACTGCTGGCAAAACCTATCTACAATCCCAAAACCCATCCATATATACATCCAATTTCGTCGATTTCAAACCGAGAAAACAAAAAGATTTCTTTTTTATATGGCTTGAATCCCCCAAACACCATCCATTCACAATGAGAGTAAAGAACCACAATCCCAGATGCATTTTTCAAAGAGTATCAAAAGAACCCACATGTAAACCTAAAACACCATTGTAAAAATCGGTTTTTTTACACAAATCATAAAGAAAATCTGAAATCCCAAAAAGGGTCTGGTAAAAAATCAAAAGAAAGAAAAAAACTTACCCCTTTGTGATGCGGTCTCTCAATAGGCTTAGGAGGGGATAGGTAGCCACCGCTGCAAGTCGTGGTGTGGTAGGGGAATTCGAACACGAGCTTCTCCTTCGGCTGCTACCACTTAACCCCAAAATCATTGAGAAACGCGTCGCCGAAACTCACCTCGTTCGACTTCTCCAAGAAAACCCACTCGCTCACAACCGTTTGCTCCAGCGTTATCTTCCTCTTGGACCCACTCTTCTTTTTCTTCCAGCAGTGGAAATTGAAGAGAGATTATTTATCTTAAATTTGGCTTAACCTAGGTTAGAGAGTGGGAGAGATCGTGAGAATTATTTTTAATTACTGGTGTATATATAAATGTTGGAATTAATAAATACCGAGTATTAATAATTATTAATGGTGATGTAATACTATATACTTACCTCGGTTACAAATAAATTGTTGTCTGACTTACAATATACAACCGATGTAAACAAAATAAGTAGACATCATTTATAAATGAACTGATGTTGGTGATCTAATGTACATCGGTTCTTTTACAACTGATATGCATAAACGTCCCACAGACATTGGTTATACAATCAACCGATGTTCTCATAGTCACACACATCGGATATTTGTAGAAATGATGTAAATACCGTAATTCACATCGGTTATAAGATAACCGATTTAAATAGGGTGTTGTTAAAGGCATATTTTGTAGTAGTGAATAGCGCAACAATTTATTAGAAACTCCTTCCTTATGCTTCAGAATAAAATAAACATCATCAGAAATTTTGTCCACCGAGAAAAAATTCAAACCTCCTTCAGAGCTTCTTCCTTGTGACCTCAGCTTGAACAAAAGTTCTTTTCCAAGCAAATCGTTGACAGGAAACATGGGATTAAATTTCACAGCATCATTGATTGAACATACTGTCTCAGGATAATTTCCATCCTTCAAAAAAATAATAGTTGAAAAGAATACATGAAAACACAATAATTATACAAAATTTAAAATATAATGTACCCAATGAAAAAATATGAATATAAAATTACCAAAACAACTAATTGTAAAGCCTCGGATGCAGACATATTCAATAGCAAAAGGGACATATCATTATCCAAACATAAGGAAGCTTGAGCAGGGCCATCACAAACAGAAATATAAATTTCATACTTTGCACTCTCAATCAGACATTCACCACAAACCATGCAACGCAAGAGATGAACGTTCTCCAAATCACATCTCTTGCAATTACGACAACTCGTATAAAACCAACCTTTTCCATAAAGGATTTCAGAAATAGTTGCAAATGTCCAAAAAGGGGTAAACTGTAAAAAATAAAAATAGGAAAATTGATCAGAAGTGGATAAAACGCAAATTCAAGAAAGAAAAATTTTACATTAAAGATGAAGAATCTAGACTGATGTATGCTTGCCTCGTCAGAGAAGACAACATCAAAAAGACAATGAACAACCGTGGAATCAGTACCCAACTCATTGTCAGCAGTTATAAATGCAGTGTCTTTCAAAAAAGATCCATCGTCATGATATCGAAATTAGAATAGGGTATCCTGAACAACAACATACCGAACTCAAAGAATTAGTGCATCAAACATTTCTTCATGAGGAAAAAATAAAGTACCTTCCCCTGAATTCAACAATTTCCTTCAAGTCTGCATTATATATGACATTAGTGGCATTGTCAACATTAGATATACCGACCACTCCTGAAAACCTCAAAGCATAAAAATTCAATTAAAATTTATAAATATTTCTAAATTATTTCAAAACCAACTAATCCAATAGAAAATATTACCTCGATGAATCACTTTCTGGCACATCTGAATAAGAACGACAACTTGATAAAAATTTTTCCTTTTCACCAAATCAACAAAATGTAACAAATATTTGTATCGAGAACCCAAAAGCACACAATTTAGAGTGTTCTTCCTGAATTGATGAAATGCAAATAATCAAATGACTATAAAAATCAAATTCAATCAGAAAATTGATTAAATTTGACCTATTAAAAATCATACTCTAAATCTTCCAGCAAAAAATGCAGACCAAATTGACTAACGCTGGTATCGTTGATATCAATCAAACGCCCAATGACATCTGGAAAAAAAACTTAAAATTAAATCAACCACGATATTGGACTTCATTTATTCAACAAATATAAATAAAAAATAAATATATTACCAAAGCAGGAGCCATGAGGTGGAGATGAACAATCTTTAATAGAAGAAAAAGATTGGAAAACAAATATTGATTCAGGAAACCATGGATATATACATTTCCCAACAAAAGTTTTGATTAGGAACAAAATATTAAACTTATGATATGAAATTCTGTTTTCAACCAAATTTTCAAGAACATCGAACCGGCGAACATTGCATAAATCACCAACATTAACTAAATCATAAAAATAATCGATCATCCAT
This sequence comes from Euphrasia confusa, assembly GCA_954870475.1. Classification (NCBI taxonomy): domain Eukaryota; kingdom Viridiplantae; phylum Streptophyta; class Magnoliopsida; order Lamiales; family Orobanchaceae; genus Euphrasia; species Euphrasia confusa. The sequence continues at coordinate 37,949,781 of OX940951.1, read as the reverse complement.
CTCTTCTTAACCGAAGCCTGAATTCGAGTACCCTGAAAAAAAATATAAAATTTAGATTAATTACTTTGTATCCAGAAATCTGGAAAAGAAGGAAAACAAAAAAACTTACATCAATATCCACCATTAAAATTTCCAAAGATACAGGAACTTTATCTTTGTTGAAGGAAAACCACTTTCTACAAATACGGACGCAAATACACAAATCATAATAATCTGATTTTTGAATAGCTTTTAGAGGGACATAAATCTGAGACATGATCGATGATGAAAAAAAGATAAGGGGGAGAAGAAGAAAAATATGAAAAGATTGGGGTGGAAAACTTTTTCAGCTTTATTGGGGAATTGAAAGCTTTATGGAGAAACCTTATATATATTTTACAGTATACAGTCTTTACGAAGCAGTGGAAGTGTGGTTGCGTGTTATAAAATACTATGGTAACACAATGGAAAAATAATGGAAGTATATATCAGGACTATGTAGGATTAGCATCTAATAAACGCTTGTTGTTTTTGTTAAAATATAGTATGATAAGTAAAACTTGCAAAACATTATACTACTACTTAAGAAGCATTTTTTAGTTTCGGACAACATTAATTTATTTTAAGACATGCAGCAATGAATAAAACTATAATTATAGCCCGAAACCTTATAAAAAACAAATGTTATCAAGATGGCTCAATACAAAACTTGATTTTAAAAGCTTGTATCGAATTCACTGAAAATTAATATTTAACCAACGTGTAATGAGTAAATAGTTAGTTATAAAATAAAAAAAACATAATTAACCCATACATTAATTGTTGAAACATAAGCCCAAAATGTAAACAAAAGAACAACATTAATTGTTAAGAAATACCACTCATAAACAAACATTATACATTTGTTGATATTAAGCAAAAAAGTAATAATTGAATAAAATGTCGCCTGGACATGCATACTATTAGAAAACATCAGCTCCGTCGCACTCCATCGCATAGTCTGAGTTCAACCTTTTTTTAAGAACACAACGAATGAAAATAAAATCTTTGTAATTATTGGGACTACAAAACTGATATTTTTTAACATGATTATAAATGAATTCGTTTACAAAAGAAATAAAGATGAAAAATCTTACATGTGTCGGTATTGAACATATTCGTCAGCGGATTCGTAAAGAAGCATTCTGGTGTGCACGAAAGCGTCACAAAGAACAAAGTCACCTGAAAAACAGAAATCCAATGTTATTGTCTAAAGAAGTAACAATAATTACTAATGTAATTAATAAATAAAGATTCAGTAGACAAAATACCGTGAAATTTCGTCCCTTGAAAAAGCTGTAAAAAAACATGTGGCTGACTCAAAACTGTTATCCCTATTCATGTCAACATATCCTTTCAATTCATTAGAGTAAGAAGTAATAAATAACCGGCATAGTATTATAGCTGGTTACCAACACATTTAATTATACAGTAAGTTAAGTTGTAAGTACACATCAGCTGAGAAAAATTTAATAATAACATAAAAGCAGTGTTCTTACTCCAAGTCTTCAATCAAAAAACGTACGTATTCATCTCATCCTTTCTCATCACCATCCATCATCAACTTCAATGAGATGACCAATCACATCTTTCAAAACATAAATCAACCGTTAGAAAACATAATAACATCTAAAGATAACGGAAGAATTGTGTACTGCATAATGTACAACGTCTCCTATATTCTATTGCACCAACAAAAAAACATATTAAAAAAATCAGACAATTAAACAAATTACAAACTTCTCCCAGAGGAGATAGAAAGTTATACAATAGTATGATGTATACTATAAAGTAAAGAATAAAAATCAAACTCACAATATGAGATGGACAATCCTCAAGACCATTCAAAACATGAGTGGCATAAATAACTGTAGGACATTGTTCTGATCATCTCTTCCCAAGAAACCCTAGTAAGTAAGCCTACCAAAAATATCTAAACCAACTAATTCTGATCAATTAGAAGAACATGAAAAGGAAGGGAATCGAAATATCAGTAAAGATTAGTAAACACTAACAAAAATAAAAGATGATCATTTAGACACTAACACATCGAATGGCTTTAGACTTTCTGAATCAAAACCCTGCATTATAATCAATTAATTATACATTTATCCACCTGCATGTAGAATGGGTTAGTTTAAGGGGAAAAAAGCATTAATATACACTAACAGGTTATAGACCAATAGACAAAACAATAAAAAAAAAAAAAAACACTTCACGGTTAAAAAGAAAAAGATAAACTTAAGGAAAAAAAATTAATTACAAAACTCAGTATAAAACTTATCTAGAAACCAATGCGGCTGCCATTGATACTGAGATGCAGAAACAATCATTACTTACGCTGTCCAATGGAAGATGAAACAAAATGTCCGTTTCTTTGCTTACATGAATTTTTAATTCTATCGTTCTCAAACGATGTTGTGCGTGAAGCCAGAAAGTTGACAACAATCAATGACACTTAAACATAATAGTGAAACTTAGATTCTTAGTGCACCAATTAGTATCAAATTCGTAGCTAATGTGCAGCCATTATCTTTTATTAAATTTTATCATTATGCTCCTAATAATGACACTTAGTAATCATGGATTAGTAAAGTGTGAACCTAGAAATGCACGAATCTTCATACATTACTAACCTCACACTTTACTAAGTCATCATTATTAAGATTCGTCAGTAGAAGCATAATATAAAAGTAAAATAAAACACAATCACTGCACATTAACTACGATTTTGTAACCTAAATTGGTGCACTAAAAACCTAAATTTCACTATTATGTTTAACTCTCTTTGATTGATGTCAAAGTTCTGGCTTGACACACAACATCATTGGAGAACGATGGAATTAAAAATCCTTGTAAGCAAAGCAAGGGAATTTTGGTTTCATCTTCCATTGGACAGCAAAAGTAATGATTTAGTCTAAACCTCAGTATTAATGGCAAAATACACGGAAAACTTATACAAATGACGGGGAAAACTTACGAATAAATGCTGACCTAACAGAAACAATAATACAGTATGTACATGCACTTAAAAATAATAAATAGAAATATAGTAAAAACAATACATACCTCAAACCTGCAAAAAAAAAATATTAAAAACAGACAAAAATACACAAACAAAAATGAATACATACTTGTTAACCTGCTAAAAATGATTAAACCATGTATAATTTATAAACTAAAAAGAACACAACAAATGAAAATAAAATCTATGTAATTATTGAGCCTACAAAACTGATCATTTAAACATGATTGTAAATGTACTCGTTTAAAAAAGAAATAAAGATCAAAAACCTTACATGTGACAGTATTGAACGGATTCGAGAGCATAGTCACAAAGAAGCATTCTGCTGTACATGCAAGCGTCACACACCTGAATTAGTTCACAAAGGATCCGTTAACTGAGACTCGACGAAACCTACCTGAATCTGCACAATGAAAATTAAATTAAATTAATACATTAAAAAATGTATTTAAGAACACAAAAAGTGAAAATTTGGAGAACATGTTACTCAATCTATTTGAATTACTTATTTATTTATTAACAACAGAAATAAAATAAAAATATACATACCTTAACCTGCAAAATTAACAAATGAACATGAAATGGCTAAAAATGATTAGAACATGTATAATTTAAATAATAAAGAGCAAATAAACAGGAAAAGTATGCACAAAAAAACATTAACCTGACCTTGATCAAAGGATGAGAAGGAACATAAACATGTTGAAGTGCGGTATTACAGAAACCAAAAACAGAACTAACATGAAAAGCTTGCCAAAAAAACCATACCCTGAACACCAAAGGGTGAGAAGGAACATAAACCGGTTGAAACCGACGTACCGAAACTAAAAACATAACTTGTGGAAAAAAAACATACCTTAACCTGCAAAATAAAAACATGAACATGAAATGCCTAAAAATGATTAAACCATGAAACATACATAAAAAAAACAGAAATATAGCAAAAACAATAAATACCTTAACCTGCAAAATTAAGACATGAACATGAAATGACTAAAAATGATTAAAACATGTATAATTTAGAAAATAAAGAGAAATATAGTAAAAAAAAATGCACACCTTAAACCTGCAAAAACAACGCATGAACACAAAACGGCTAAAAATGATTAAAACATTATACTTAATAAAATAAACAGAAATATAGACAAAAATACATACCTTAAACCTGCAAAAAAAAAATTAAGAACAGAAAAATGATTAAACCATGTATAATTTATAAAATAAAGTGGAATGTAGCAAAAAAATACATACCTTAAACCTGCAAAATAAAATTATTAAGAACAGAAAAATGATTAAACCATATATAATTTATAAAATAAAGAGGAATATAGCAAAAAAATACATACCTTAACCTGCAAAATTAAGATAAAAACATGAAATGACTAAAAATGATTAAAACATGTACATACATACCTTAAACCTGCAAAAAATATTTATTAAGACATTAAAAATGATTAAAACATTTATAATTTAAAAAATAAAGAGGAATATAGGAAAAAGATACATACCTTAACCTGCAAAATAAAAACATGAACATGAAATGACTAAAAATGATTAAAACATGTACAATTTATAAAATAAAGAGAAACATAGTAAAAAAAAATACATACACTAAGCCTGCAAAATTAACACATGAACATGAAATGGCTAAAAATAATTAAAACATGTATAATTTATAAAATAAACATGAATATAGTAAAAAATACATACCTCAAACCTGCAAAAAAACAAAACATTAAGAACAGACAGAAAATATACAAACAAACTTCTCGACGATTATCCATTAGGAGAAATCGCTCACGAAGACATGAAAAATCTGAAAAAAAAAAAATATTCATATTCATATATACCTCACGGCATCAAATCCACGATGGAAGAGTCCTTCGATCGATCGTCAAGATCTGAAAAAAGAAAATACGCAAATACATATACATACCTAACGGAGTCAAATTCGCGATGGAAGCGTCCATCGAGAAAAGGAATTTCAAAACCTTCTCGACGATAATCCACTGGGAGAAATAGTATACAAAGATCTAAAAAATCTGAAAAAAGAAAACATGCATATTTGTATATACCTCACGGCATCAAACTCGCGATGGAAGGTCCTTCGAGAAAAGGAAATTCAAAAGCTTCTCGACGATTATCCGTTAGGAGAAATCGCCCACAAAGACATGAAATATCTGAAAAAAGAAAACGTGCATATAAATATATACCTCACGGCATCAAAATTCGCGATGGATGCTTCCTTCGATCGATCGTCAAGATCTGAAAAATCTAAAAAAATAAAACATGCAAATTGATATACATACCTAACGACCTCGAATTCGGGATGCAAGGGTCCTCGCAGAACAGGGAACTCGATCGATTCTTGACGATTACCCATTCGAAGAAATCGATCACAAAAGATGCGACAGTAGATGAGGAGCGAGCGGCTGAGGTCCTGATCGGGGAAAAAATTGGGGGCTTGGATGAGTTTCTCCGCCTCTCGACCGGAAGGAGAGAAATTTGCAGAAAAAAAAAAAACGAAATATGCATACCTCAATATGAATATGAAGAAGGCGATCGGCGGAGTAGCCTCAATATGAATACGAAGAAGGCGATCGGCGGAGTAGCCGCGAGCGGCTTAGGTCCTGATCGGGGAAAAAATCGGGGGCTTGGATCAGTTTCTCGGCATCTCTACCGAAGGGAGAAAAATTTCCAGAAAAAAAAAAAACGAAATATGCGTACCTCAATCCGAATACGAAGAAGGCGGTCGTCGGAGTAGTTGGAGTGCGGCGGGGAGCCATCGGCCTGCACATGATGATCGAGGATGGGAGGACGATGATGAAGAGGGAAGACGATTCAGAAAAAAAAGAGGAGAAATTATGGTATCGGAATTATGAAAAGAATTTTGAGGGGGGCTTTTATTGGGACGTGAAAAAGGTGAAAAGAATACAGCTTTTTTGTACTGTTTGTGTACTGTTTAAGCCTTGCGTTACGCAACAGACAAAAAAAGGATGCGTTTAATATCTGAAATTGAAGAATAAAAAATTAATATATTTTGTAGTGTGAAAGCATTCTGGGTATGCCATTGGTCACCTTGGGAGGCTGCACTTCTCGTTTTATATATGTATAGATTAAAATAGTAGTTTGTGATCGATCACATTTAAAAGGGTGATTTTCTTTATAAAATAATTTTAAAAGTTTTTACTAATTAAGAGTATTAATTTTTCTTATATTTTAAAATTACATTTTTTATTTAGTAACGTGAAATATTTTAGTAATTATTTTATTTTATTTTATAATTATAAAATTAACAATACCACAATTAATAAAAAAAATTAAAATAAATTACACTTAATTTGAAAGTGTATTTTATGAAATTTAAAATATAAATTAATAAACTAAACTACCATTTTTCTTAAATACCTTCATTTAAAATTTCTTAAAGAAAATATCATAATATCAAGTCAAGACAAGTAAATTAACAAATTATAATTGTAGGACAATAATGAATAACAGTTTAATGTTCAAAAACAATTAATTTATGGTTAACCTTGCTTTATTTTTGCTTGCACATGAGTACTACTTTCACCCATTTGGATCATGTCAAATGTGTACAAAAACTAACACATGATTAAAATAAAAAACATTGATCATGTGATGGCATGAATACGTTGACCTTAATTGCACTCTATAAACCGTTGTGCTTTTACGATTCTCTAATACCACTTGTTGGATATTGAAACTAAATCCATCATGGCTCTCAAATATATATGAGATGCGAAGAAAAGATAAACGAAAAGAACAAACACACAAATTTACGTGGAAACGCAAAATACGGAAAAAAACCACGAGAAGAAAGGAACCAATTCACTACATCTTTGAGGCTTACAATAATTCACGTACTCTTTGCACTCTATGATTTTTCCTCTATGGAGAAACCCAATTTATAGATGTAAAAAACTTATCAAATTGGAAAACATTAAAATTAAAAATAAATTATTTTCTTAATATATAACTCCTAAATTAATAAAAAAAATATAATTATAGAAGAATACTACAATATATTTCTTAAATTTGAATGTACCGTACATTTATAGCATAACCAATAAACTAATGACAATTCAATTTTTTACTATGCACCATACCATATATTATTACAACTAAAATTATTTTTAAAACAAAATATTAATGTTTAAATATGTTTTTAAACATCAATTATATTCTAAAACAAATATTGCTCAAACAATATACACAAATAAAAATATTGAAAAAAATAAAAATAAAAAAATCGGCGCAGGCGCAAACAAATAAATTTAAAAAATAGGAAAAAATTAAAGTTGCGCAAACATAATATATTTGATAAATAAAAATGAGAAATTTAAATATAAAAATATTGGAAAAATAAAAATATTCTTTCTTCGAATTAATACCTATTACATTTTAAAATACGGAGTATTTTTATGACGAGAAAATATGTATTATTAATTTTATATTTTTGAATAATTACTTTTTTATATTTTTAATTTTTTGTTTAAATAAAAATGTTATTTTATTTTTTATTTGTAATTATTTGCATTATATTTTTTAATAAGAATAAAATATAATTTTATATTTTATTTTTAAATAAATATTAGAATTTCTTAATTTTTTTATTAGTTTACAAAATTGTTTAACAATGATTTGAAAAATTAAAATATTAACATGTTTTATAGGTTAGTCCATACAAAGGATAATAATTGTCTTGTAATCTCCACTCTAATTATTATATTCTTTAATTAATTCGTACGTTCATATTAGTTAATTAAATCTGATTGTTGAAATGAAAAAAAAAAGTATCGTATCTTCAATGCACGGTAGAAGTGGCTTATAATTATATTTCTAATATAATTATACTATTCCTAAACACAAACAAATAAGAAACAGAGCCAAAATCAATTAAGGTCGGTCACCCCACGTTCCCACCAAGACATTGATCTTGTGCATGCACAGTCGTTCAATTAGTCCACCATGATGTATGTAATCATGACATCATAATAATTAACCAATTTGAGTTGCGTACAAGTGCCAAGGTCGATCGTCTCCTTCCGGATTTTGCGCGTACTCTCCGTTCTCATCTTGTTTCCTTACGATTCGAGTCATAATTCCAACAAATCTCTACCTTGACGAGAATCCCTGCGACTCCAAGCCTCTCACACTCCAACAATCATAGACCTATTTTTCTTTCTTCCTCCAGCGACATAGGACTTATGTAAAACACGAGTACCCTAAGTTTGAGCCGCACCCAAACTTAGTACAAGAATGCGAAATAGCACCGATCACCCTTGGGTACCACCAAGCTCTATGACCTCCACGCAATCACCATTCTCAAAGCTCGCATTCCCACTACTATCAGCACCTTCTGCATTCGCTATTTCTTCAGTGCTATCCAGATTACGCCTAGACTCGATTCTACAAAATTTGAATACAATTCAGGTTAGTATTCCCGGTGTCCCCGACACCATCACACATGCATGACTTTAAAGATGAACCCGACTCACCTTTCAGCGAATGACTACTTTGGGTAGAGGCAGTTGCCCACGTGGAATTGTGTTGCCACATAACCCATACAATCCACCAATCTTTCTCTCGCCTCGCAAAATAAGTCGCCCCGACTTACTTTCAACATTCCACTTTTACCGAAGTTGGTACCCATTCGGATCTAAGGTCTGAGAGAGATAACATTCAGGACTGGAACGTACTTTGCAGTACCGAAGGTTCGAATATGCCCATCGAACATCTTGATTCTCAAAGTTCCTGTGCCGCGTATCTCACACGATGTGTCATGCCCCATGACCACCGTTCCACCGACACTCTCATCAAACCTGTCAAACAAATCCTTGTTTCGACACATGTGATACGGCCATCCAGAATCCAAGATCCACCCCTCACACGTTCCTCAATCAAAGACAACCAGGAGTTCCCCATCGATGAAACCTCCTTCTCCGAAATCGGCCACCTTCGATTTCTTTCTCCGATTCTTCAGGTCCTGACAGTCCCCCTTCACGTGGCCCTTTTCCTTGTAGTAGTGAAAAACCCCTAGAATTTCTTCCATGCTCCACCTTGGACATTAAGAAATTCACTTAGATTTTCACCACTCCCCTTTTTCTCGCAGTAATGACAAATACCTTGAAATTTCTTCATCTTTGCTCAACCCTGGACATCAAGATATTCCCCCGGGTTTTCACTACTCAAAAAACCTCCTTCATCGTCTCCCTCGATCGCAAAGCCGCGACCGCATGAAACAAATCATCGGAGGAATAGAGTGCAATTATACCTCTTAATTATTCTATTCTTCCATACTTTCTCTTTTGGCTCCATCGCGCTTGACATCTTCACCATGCCTCAGCAACGCATCATCTAGATCCATGTTGGTTAGAACCACTGAACCAACTCCACCTTGAATCGCCATGAAGAGAACCACATGTTCCGATCTGACACCGAATATCAACCATCGTCGCTGATATGAAATAATATATTTCGCCTCAAGGAATATGTTCATTAAACATCAGAATATATACACAAAGATGTCCGTAATAAAAGGAAACAAGATAAACATAATATCTAAAATAATAATAAGTAGTGTAAATCTAGTTATCTTCAACACCCCCCCCCCCCCCCCCCCCCCCCGCAAGCTTGGCGTCGGACATGGATGAACGCGGAGCTTGGACCGAAAGAATCTAAAGAGAGGACGAGGCAAACTTTTGGTGAAGACGTCGGCGAGCTGGAGATGAGATGGAACAAAACGAGTAGATAGGCGGCCAGACTCGACAAGTTCTCGAACAAAGTGGCAGTCGATATCAATATGTTTAGCGCGCTTATGAGAGATGGGATTTTGTGTTAAGAAAAGCGCACTTTGGTTATCACTCAGTAGAGTAGGCGGTGTAGACGGAAGAGCATGTAGGTCATGAAGAAGATTACATACCCAGAGAAGTTCAGCGGACGTGTTAGCCAAAGCACGGTACTCAGATTCGCAGCTGGAGCGGGATACGGTCGGTTGCTTCTTCGCACTCCAGGAGACGAGATTAGGGCCGAGAAAAATAGCGTATCCATAGGTGGACCGGCGAGTGTCGTGTTGGAAATCGATATCCCGGGTTATCAAAATATGCGGAACCGACAACCCGACCGAAATCCCATCGCCGGAATAATCGCGAACCACCGTACGACGCCGGAGCTCGACACGAGCATCGCCGCGGGATAAACCCGCGGCCGAAACCCTAGCCGAGCCCCCGCCGCGAGGGGCTCGCGATCGCACTTCGCGATCGCTGGGGCTGCCCAGCAGCCCACGGTGGTGAGTCCGGCGACTCACCACCGCCGCCGGAGGAGGGCGGTCAGCCTCCAGCTGACCCGCCGCGGCCCAGCCGCGGCTTCCCTTGCGATCGCGCACCAGCCGCGATCGCTAGCCCCGGCCGAAGCCGGGGTTCCTCCCGTGCGCGCGCCGCCGGGCGAGGGATGGCCAGGGGGTTCACCCCGTCGTGGCACCAGCCCACGGCCGAACCCCCAGCGATCGACTTCACGTCGATCGCGTGCCCCGGCGTCCAGCCGGGGCTTCCCCTTACCCGCGCGCCGGCGGTCAAAGCCCTAGGGCTCGACCGCCACCCTCAACTCGGTTCGAGGGTTTCTCGATCTTCGCCGGGGATCTCGAATCCCCGTCCCCGAAGTTCGTGCGTTTACCCGGATCGTGTGTTCATGTATACGCTACAATTAATTCACATAAAATCATAAAAGGGTTTATGATCTTTTACCTTCGATTCGTTGTACGGAGAAACGAATTAACGCGTTGGTGACCTTGCGATCTTCCTACGTATTCCTTGCACCTCGTACGAACGTCGTGTGGGCGACGATCTATCGAACTCCTATGGATCTCCTTCACTCTTCAAGACTTTATGATTGGCGTATCTTAGGTTAATGAATTGTGAAGACCATGTAGTGCTTTTATAGGCTACGTAGGGGATCATAAGGAGGTGGAATATTGGGCTTCCAATATTGAAGATTAAATTGAGCTCAGCCCAAATCTATTAATCCTTATCAATATTAATTAATTTATTTTCCACTATATAAATTAATTGCACTCCCAATATTAAACCATATTATATCAAATAATATTTATCCGGTAGTATTATTTATTCCGTGTATTTAAGATTTAAATATCCATGAATAAAATTAATTTATTGCTAATTAATTTATTCATCTCTTATATCCGAGAATAGTACCATTCAACTTTAATTATTATGCGGATTAAATCCACCTGCAGGGTTTACATAATAATTCCTTATGAACTCATCTCGGGGATATTATCAACCCTTACGGGATACACTTTTCCGTCAAGTATTCACGGCATGTCGTATATAAAATATAGTGACCCAACTTAACCGGTAATTAACCCAATAATTAAATCGGTTAATTCCTTTGGAAAATCAAAGTCACTTATATTAAATATACACACCCGCAATAGTATCGGGGATTAAGAATAAAATACTCTGAGATTTAAATCGATTATCCAAAGCAATCCTAATCGATAAATCTCAAGCGATCCGCCCAATACACCAAGTGCACAAGTGTGATAAAATAATTAAGATAAATTATTTTCTCTCTCACACAACGACTATACCGATGGATTGGTCCGGGTCCATCTAGGTCGTGAGCATCTGTTTGATTAAATACGAGTGACCGATAGTATGATCTTCTGTGTGTCCATGCACACCATACTAACTACAACGCATAAAATCCAGGACTATATTTTGCATATTTAATTAATAATTAATTAAATGCAAATAAATGTTCATTAATTAAATAGGTTAAATGCTATGACCGGGAGTTTACCGATACTTAAATCTAGACATTAAGTACACAACTCCAACAATCTCCCACTTGTACTAAGGTCTAGTCATTTCCTCCAAACTCCCGACTCCCATACTCATCACGTGCTTAAGCTGTACTTCCAAGAAGTACTATGTGAATGAGCACTCTAGGTTGCCGCTCTGAAGTTATCTTGGTGACTATTGCGTCGTCTCCCTGACGATGATTCGTATCAGGTGGTACTTGCTCTATGTGTTATCATCACCTTTTGAACTTATGACTTCTTCCAGTTCTCCATGCACCGCTATATACATAGCCTTTGGTGAACCAAGAATCATATCCAAGTTCAGAGGTCATTCCGGAACCTAACCAAAACTTCCGCTGCCTCTAAGGCTACTATTCGGTTTATGATAGAGTCCGAGAAGCATCACTCTTATCACTCTTTCATCTTTAGGTTCCACCTCTTTTGAAAGTGAACACATAGCCTGATAACGACTTACACTGGTCTTTCTCTGATTTTGGATCTGAGAAAATGTAATCCAAGAAGATTTCGCCTTGCTTAGTAATCTAGTACTTTTAAGTACTTTTACAGCATTCGAACATCTCTTATCCAGATTACCTTGATATCCTCCCACTACGCTATCCGCATAGTCGATATCAGGTTCTTGTTTTACAACACTGCATCTACAAAGCTCTCCACACTCGAGGTGTAGGAAACTGCTTTGTCCATATCTATCTCCTTCATGTGTTCAAGACACATACCTTTAGATAGATGCATTCTGTTCCCGAAAGGCAATAACCTTTCTCAGAATTGTGCATGTTTAAAACAAACCATAATCGTATAAGATATCTTAAGAGAAGTACAAATGTTCTTATCTAGAGACCGAAAGATTTCTAAGAACATGATCCAACTTCATCTTAATCTTATATCTCGATTTATTTAGACAACCTCTATCTTATGTCTGACAACACTTTTACATTGTTGCCAACGATGAAGTGTTATCTACACAAAATTCCGAGAAACACCACCTTGTTTCCATTACGTCTCTAATACACCTTTCTTTGTCTATGCCTTTTGATGAATCCATATAATGGACTATCTCATCAATTCGCAAGTTCCACAATTTACAGCTTTGTGATAATCCATAAATGGATTCACTAAGCTTTGTACTTCTAAATCATCTTGCCTCTTAACAATAATACTTATTGCTATCCAAGTAGGCACATTTAGATTAGTACCGCCCCTCATGCAGAACTAGGGATTGATTTCATGTCCACTAGATCCAGAGTTCAAAACTCCTCCAGTCTTATGAACATCTCCGGTTGCTTAACAACCTCCCACTGCAATGGCGTTCCGGTGTATAACAGTAATAACATTAGGTGCAGTTAGTGGTGTACTACTACTCGGTTAGGCTGGTTCTCAGTCTTTCCCCTTCCTCATTTTAAAGTACTTTGTCAGTTAGGGCATTGTAGTTCATCTAATAGTCTTCCTCTAAGAACCGGGCGTTGACACCCCTCTGGTTCGTAGTACTATTGAACATACAATTACTTGTTCTTCTAGGATATTCTATCCAGAAATATCCATAGAACATAGGTGGTTCCGAACAAACTTATTCTTTTACTATTAGAATTCCATTTCTTTTTCCTGAAACACCATGTCTACACTCCAGTGTATGGTGTAGTCCTTTGAGACTTAATCTCAATCCTTGATATATGCCATGTGTTGTTTAGATAGGTGATAGCCTCCGCGAACAAGTCGCAGGCTTCCAATGGATATACTTTGAAGGTTCCCCATAATAGCTTCGTGTCTACGGATAAACACTTTGCTTTTATGGCACATCAAGTATTCTAATCCATCTTCGAGTATCCTTTGAAAGAACGACTCGTACCTTTCTAATTACACATGTTTCTGCATTAATCATAAATCATTCTCAACACTTGTCCGAATTCCATCCTTTATCCAGAAAGGTTAACTTAATTGTATCTTCTTCCAAAATTTGATTCTTAGGTCGGGAGGTCCATTCCTCCAACTATAATTGATTAAATCAATTTCGACCTTTTGAATCCCCTTTTGAATAAATACTACTAAGTTCAAGAATTCACAAGTATAATGATTGATAAAGAAATACATCTAATAAGTAAAACAAGTTTATATATAACGGTTTGTTGCATCGTGGTAGACTAAGGATTCATCATTCATATATTGCTATCTAATGTACCAGAATAGATATCACCATTATTTCTTATCTAAACCATCAAATGATTAAAGAAATAAAATATTCATTGATAATAGAAAACCAGAACAAAAAGTTCTTTCTAAAATAAAAGGTACATAAAGCAATAAGCTTGAAATGAAATCCTATAAATATCAAAACAGATAAATGTCTTCCACTGCAACCGCTGCTTCCTCAACAGCTTCGCCCATGTGGACTCAAACTCTTCTTCTCTAAGTCGCCGGGTTTTCTGGAACCCCTGCATTTTGAATGCACATACCGTCAGTGGTTCCATATCTACACACCAGAATTCTGGTAGATAATACCGCTGACTATGTTTTACGACTAAAGAAAAATTCGTACCTTTGAGAGGACAAGACATAGATCCCCAGTACTCAGACTGCTTCCCTTGGGGATATTTGCCAGAAGGCTTCTTTATCCCACCCTTTGGTCCAAGTCCCTTAAGACCACTGGACCCCCTTGTCTTCTTCTCCTTTCCCTTATGTATGCCCTTAGGTTCGAAACCTTTGGCCTTGGCTATAAGAGCTTGCGATTGTTTCAACTCGTCTAAAAGATCCATCATCTCAAAAACGTGTTCAAGCGTTTCCTCGAAGCAACTGATCTTTATGAGTATCCTCATCGCCTCTTTTCTAGCCTTCCCATCATGTCCAAACATCAACTTGAGTTTAAGCATGACATCATGATTAGCAGCTAGTGCATGAGCACTATCCCACTTTTCAAAGTCAACTATTTCCTCATCAGTTGAGTTAATGGTGGGTCTAGGAGGACAAGTTTCACTGAGTACATCTCTGTACTCCTTTACAGTCTGAGTAATGTCTAACTCTTCTCTCCATTCAACACAGTATGGAACCAGTGCGTTAAATTCCTCAAGTATCAACGAAAGTGGATTCATAGTAATTCTCTAAACCTATAAGCACATATAAACAAACAATTAATTTAATATCCGACATTATCTCCCTTGAATAATATCATTAAATTACTAATTACATCTAAAATCCTATCAGGTAAGGCAAGCCACGTTCGTGTGGACGTTTACCCACCCAAATGATTTAGCAATTAGGTTTGCTTTGGTCGTACATCATTATAGCGTTACTTCGTTGGGAAGAATACTATAAAGCGTACCTAAGTGTAAACCATTACTCAGTACTAAGGCGAATTGTTTAGAATTGTTTTGTCACCGCAAGCCACGTTCGTGTGGACGTTTACGATAACTCGCAATCCCTCACGATCCCCTATAACTGTCTACATCAATTATTCTAAAATCCCATTCGGTATAGCAAGCCACGTTCGTGTGGACGTTTACCATACCAAAAGACTTATATAATTGAAATCCAATTACTTGATCCATTTGATCTTGTAAATCAAGACGCGGAGAATCATAAGTGAAACTCGAAGTTTCTAACCAGTGATTCACCATGCGAACGACCCTATCTCTCATTAATGAGGGAGCCGAGCAGACAATCGATCCATCTATCAAAGAATGGTACGAAGGTCTCTAATTTGTGTCATCCACATGACCAAGTGGCTTTGGCTCCATTCCACTCCCCGGGGTGAGAATGAGTCGACTTGAAGTCAGTTTCAGAAAGACAAATTAGGCATTATTTGATAAACTTGATCAATGTTTCTTGTAAAAGGAATTACAAGAATTCTCCTCCAATGACTCATCTATACGAACTTCGAAAGTCCATAAGAGTCATCAAGAGAACAGTAATGGAGACCATGGGAATGTTTCCATCCCCTCTCCCACTTAGCTTTTTACAATAAAGGGATACGCTATCTAGTGCATAAAGTAAACACATATAGCATGCATACAAGCAATAAAGCACATAGTATCACATAGTCGAAATAATGCTAGAAAATTATTTTCCCGACTATCATGGCTTTATTCCATCTCCGTACGCATCTTCTACTCTTCAGTCTTCGTTCTTGAATGCTCCATGTGACGAGATTATTAATCCCAATATTTAAATCTATTTATTTTTAATTAATTCAAAAGTTACTTAATTCGAAAATTAAGTCAATAGAATATATCAAAAATAAAATTAAATATCATTAATATTTTTATTTATTTATTTTCCTATCTAATTCTATTAAATCTCTAGAATAATCTATCCAAGTAAAACTCGGAATATTCTAGAAGACTTCTATAATAGAATAAGGAAATGAAATAAATTAGGACTCTTCTACTTTCCACACTTAATTAATTTCCATCTATTAAAAATTCCAAAGAATAGGAATAATTAAATAGGAAATAAATTAATTCTAATTTAATTCTTTTCCTATTCCATGAATATTTCTTAAAAGAAATAATCAAAATAGGAAAAATGAATCAAATAGGAAAGTCGGATTATGGTAGGAGTAGCGTGAGTTGGGAGACCCCACACCACCCCCCACCTTCGACCAGCCGGCCAACGGGGAGGAGAACCGCCGCCCAGCCACGCCGGCCACCCACCGAAACGGCGGCAGCCCGCGGCTAGGGCAGTCGAGCCCTCGCCCCTAGCCCTCGATCGATCCATGGGGTCGATCATGAGGTTGATCGGCCCCTTCGTCCTTCATCTTCTTCGTCACTTCTTCGTCTTCCGGCGATCGTCTCAACATCGAACCAACGTAAATAAATTACAAGAAATAAATTTACAATTCCGGTATCGATTCTATACATGAAATCGACCCTATACATTTTCCGGAAAATAAAGAACGTAATAATAAATCCTAAATTCGGTCAACCCCCGAATTTTTACTATTACAAACATTCAACCACACAAAACGAAACTCGACATGTCCGAGAGTTTAATAGACGAATAATCATGATAATTAATTAACACAATAATTAAATCCAACCATGATAGCCGGAAATCCCTGCAAGGTAGAACGATAATAGAGCATATACATGAACACGAAACCAAACGCTCTGATACCAATTGTTGGAAATCGATATCCCGGGTTATCGAAATATGCGGAACCGACAACCCGACCGAAATCCAATCGCCGGAATAATCGCGAACCACCGTACGACGCCGGAGCTCGACACGAGCATCGCCGCGGGATAAACCCGCGGCCAAAACCCTAGCCGAGCCCCCGCCGCGAGGGGCTCGCGATCGCACTTCGCGATCGCTGGGGCTGCCCAGCAGCCCCCGGTGGTGAGTCCGGCGACTCACCACCGCCGCCGGAGGAGGGCGGTCAGCCTCCAGCTGACCCGCCGCGGCCCAGCCGCGGCTTCCCTTGCGATCGCGCACCAGCCGCGATCGCTAGCCCCGGCCGAAGCCGGGGTTCCTCCCGTGCGCGCGCCGCCGGGCGAGGGATGGCCAGGGGGTTCACCCCGCCGTGGCACCAGCCCACGGCCGAACCCCCAGCGATCGACTTCACGTCGATCGCGTGCCCCGGCGTCCAGCCGGGGCTTCCCCTTACCCGCGCGCCGGCGTTCGAAGCCCTAGGGCTCGACCGCCACCCTCAACTCGGTTCGAGGGTTTCTCGATCTTCGCCGGGGATCTCGAATCCCCGTCCCCGAAGTTCGTGCGTTTACCCGGATCGTGTGTTCATGTATACGCTACAATTAATTCACATAAAATCATAAAAGGGTTTAGGATCTTTTACCTTCGATTCGTTGTACGGAGAAACGAATTAACGCGTTGGTGACCTTGCGATCTTCCTACATATTCCTTGCACCTCGTTCGAACGTCGTGTGGGCGACGATCTATCGAACTCCTATGGATCTCCTTCACTCTTCAAGACTTTATGATTGGCGTATCTTAGGTTAATGAATTATGAAGACCATGTAGTGCTTTTATAGGCTACGTAGGGGATCATAAGGAGGTGGAATATTGGGCTTCCAATATTGAAGATTAAATTGAGCCCAGCCCAAATCTATTAATCCTTATCAATATTAATTAATTTATTTTCCACTATATAAATTAATTGCACTCCCAATATTAAACCATATTATATCAAATAATATTTCTCCGGTAGTATTATTTATTCCGTGTATTTAAGATTTAAATATCCATGAATAAAATTAATTTATTGCTAATTAATTTATTCATCTCTTATATCCGAGAATAGTACCATTCAACTTTAATTATTATGCGGATTAAATCCACCTGCAGGGTTTACATAATAATTCCTTATGAACTCATCTCGGGGATATTATCAACCCTTACGGGATACACTTTTCCGTCAAGTATTCACGGCATGTCGTATATAAAATATAGTGACCCAACTTAACCGGTAATTAACCCAATAATTAAATCGGTTAATTCCTTTGGAAAATCAAAGTCACTTATATTAAATATACACACCCGCAATAGTATCGGGGATTAAGAATAAAATACTCTGAGATTTAAATCGATTATCCAAGGCAATCCTAATCGATAAATCTCAAGCGATCCGCCCAATACACCAAGTGCACAAGTGTGATAAAATAATTAAGATAAATTATTTTCTCTCTCACACAACGACTATACCGATGGATTGGTCCGGGTCCATCTAGGTCGTGAGCATCTGTTTGATTAAATACGAGTGACCGATAGTATGATCTTCTGTGTGCCCATGCACACCATACTAACTACAACGCATAAAATCCAGGACTATATTTTGCATATTTAATTAATAATTAATTAAATGCAAATAATTGTTCAGTAATTAAATAGGTTAAATGCTATGACCGGGAGTTTACCGATACTTAAATCTAGACATTAAGTACACAACTCCAACATGTCGACACAACGAGCCCAATCGGCATCGGAGTAGCCTAATATAGATGTCGGTCCCGGAGAAAAAGACAAGCCATAATTAAGGGTACCCTTGACGTAGCGAAGAATACGTTTAACGGCCTGAAAATGATCAACTGTAGGACGTTGCTGAAACTGACTAACGGTGTTGACGGCATAAGATATATCAGGACGCGTTATGGTGAGGTATTGTAAAGCGCCGACCAAAGACCGATAAAGAGTAGGGTCCGAATATGCAGTCCCTACAGAAGTGAATGAAGCACCTGGTGCAAGGGGAGTAGCGACGGGCTTGGAGTCCAAGAGATCGGCACGGAGGAGAATGTCACGAGCATACTTGGACTGGTTGAGATACAAACCAGACGAGGGATATGAGACTTCCAAACCGAGAAAATACCCGAGGCGCCCGAGGTCCTTTAACGCAAATTCTGTACTTAAACGTGACAACAAGGCGCGTAGCGAGGTAGGCTCGTTGCTGGTGACGATAATATCATCAACGTAAACCAGAAGATAAATGGGGAGAGTCTGGCGACGGAAGATGAACAACGATGTATCGGCGGTGCTGCATGCGAAGCCAAGTTGAAGGAGAAAGGCACGAAGTCGTTCATACCACGCCAAAGGAGCCTGACGGAGTCCGTAAAGAGCCTTGCGAAGGCGGCACACATGCTCGGGGTGTAAAGGGTCGATAAACCCAGGCGGTTGTTCCATGTAGACGGGCTGATCGAGGACACCATTTAGAAATGCATTTTTGACGTCAAGTTGGTGTAATGGCCAGGAATGCATCACTGCGAGGGAGAGGATGATACGGACGGTGGAGGCTTTTACGACGGGACTGAAAGTATGTGTAAAATCAAAACCAGGAATTTGGCTGAAACCCTGTGCCACGAGTCGAGCTTTGTGACGATCAATTTTACCGTCGGCAAGAAATTTCGTACGATAAACCCACTTGGAGCCAACGATGTTGACATTAGAAGGACGAGGAACGAGTTCCCATGTTTTATTGCGATGAAGAGCATCCATTTCGTCATTCATTGCGTGCACCCATTCAGGATGTTTAAGTGCTGTCTTGATGCCTTTGGGTTCAGAAACGGCAATGAGAGCAGAGTATAAAGCATGCGAGTTTAGAAGCGTAATATCTGCAGGATATTTCGGCTTAAAAATCCCAGATTGTGCGCGGGTTGTCATACGATGAGAACGTGCAGGAGGTGGAGGCTGGGATCTGGTGTTTGCAGCAGTTTGACCATCGGGAGAATTTTGTGTCTGAGTAGGTTGCTGAGAAGGTTGTTGTGGAGGTGGCTGAACAAGTTGGTTAGGAGATGACATACTACTGCATGACAAAGGTATTGATGTAGGTACATAGGTGATGTAGGTACAGTAAGTGATGAGCAATCCTCATTTTGACAAAGGAGAGGTGGCAGCGGCAAGCTTGTAGAAGGAACACTCGGTGGAGAAGGGTCTGAGCCGCATGAGGATGCCGAAGAAGTAAAATCACCGACGTCGAGAAATGTAGATAAACTCAACGACGAAGATGGACGAGAATGTGGGGAAATAAACGGAAACGAGGTCTCGTCAAATTTGGCGTGTCGAGTAATGTACGTACGACGAGTCGAGAGATCCATACATCGAAATCCCTTGTGGTGTGTACTATAGCCCAAGAAAACACACGGTTGACTACGCGGAGCAAATTTTGTTGGAGCATAGTCGAGGAGGAAGGGGTAAACACGACATCCGAAAACATGAAAACTTTCGTAAGCAGGTGGTCGTCCGAACAATACATCGAAGGGAGATTTTTGGCCAAGAAGTACATTGGGAAGCCGATTAATAGTGTAAACGGCAGTGCTAAAGGCTTCAACCCAATAGGACAGCGGCGTCGAAGAGTGAAAAAGCAAGGCGAGACCCATTTCAGTGATATGCCGATGTTTTCGTTCAGCGCGACCGTTCTGAGCTGGCGTGTGCGGGCACGACATAAGGTGATGAATGCCGCATGATTCAAAATGAGATTGGAGACGATAATTTGTGAATTCGGTACCTCCGTCACTCTGAAATTGTTTAATCTTTCTAGAGAATTGGGTTTCAACAAATCGCTGAAACGTGAGAAAGATGTCGACAAAGTCGGACTTAGCACGCAACGGGTAAAACCAACAAAAACGCGAATAATCATCGATGAAAATGGCGTAGTAACGAAACCCAGATATGCTCATAGTAGGTGCAGGACCCCACAAATCACAGTGAACTAAATCCAAAACATGAGAAGCACGTTTAACATTCGGACTATAAGGTAAACGGGTACTTTTAGCCATTTGACATGTCTTGCATAGATGCGGTAAAGGAAGTAAAGCCGAAATTGATAACAAACCAAATTTATTTAATAAACTAACAACCGAATGAGCAACATGCCCAAGTCGAGAATGCCACAATTCAAAAGAAGCAGACACTCGCTTATTGAGGGCGGCGGCAAGAGCATGTGGTGCAAAATCCAACGAATAAAGTCCCCGATCACGAGTTCCGGTTGCGAGAACTTGTCCTGTTAGCCGATTCTGAATAGAAAAACGGGACTCGTTAAAAATAACTGTAACCGGATGATCGCGAGTCAACTGACTAACAGACAATAAATTCTTGGTTAATCCGGGCACCACAAACACATCACGTAAAGTCAATTTTTTTGAAAGATAAAGAGAACCAGTGTGAGAGATATTAAGAGTCGAACCATTTCCAACTGTGACGTGGTCAGTACCAGAATAGCTAGACACGTGATCAAGGTTGTTAGGGTGGGTAGCCATGTGAGCCGAAGCGCCGGTATCTAGGAACCAGTCGGACGATGTGGTCGGAGACACGTTGCAGCCGGCGGAAAAGGCCTCGGCAAGATTCTCCGTATTGGATGGTCGACAGGAGCGGTCGTAAGTGCGATCAAAACGCTTAGGACAGTCAAAGGCGTCATGATCGGTTTCTCGACAAAAATAGCAACGAGGCGTGAAATTTTGTCGGCCTCGATAGTTGCCGGAATTTCTAGGGGAGCTGTTGGAATTTCCAGAGGAGCTTCCGGAACCGCCACGACCTTTGGGAGTGTTGGTACCACGTCCACGAGTTCCACCGTAACCTCGACCGCGTCCTCGAGTGGAAGTTGTAAAGGCTGCATGTGCTGTGACAGAAGAAGTGTTAGTAGAATCAAGAGATTTTTGAAATAATTCATGGGATTGTGCCTTATCAAAAAGTGTGGTGAAGTCGGGTAGCGGGTCTTGCGCCATCTGAGCAGCCGTGAAACTGGAAAAATCAGAACCGAGTCCCCGAAGAAACCAGTGAGATTTGTCGGAGGCATCAATCGGTCGACCAATCGCAGCAAGTTGGTCGGAGAGAGATTTAAATTGTCGCGCATATTCGGCAACTGATTTATCACCTCGTTTTATGGACAGTAAATCGTCTTTGAGACTGAGTTCTCGAGCTTCGGAATTATGGCTGTAGGCTCGAGCTAGCGCATCCCATACTTCTTTGGAGGTTTTGCAACCGATGACGATGGCCATGGATTCTTCGGTTAGAGTGGAGACGAGGAAAAGCCGTAGGAGTTGATCGCGTTGCTGCCATACCAGAAGATCGGAATTGGGTGCCTGATTATTCCCAGTAGCAGATACAGTGGACGCCGGAGGAGGAGGAGAGGTGCCGTCGAGAAGCGGCATGAATTGTTGACTTGTTAGCAGCGGTTCGATCTGAGCATGCCAAAGAAGGTAGTTGGATGATGTAAGCTTGATATTCACCATGTGAATCATGGTTTAGAGAGGAAGAGTCGGCGCATCGGCGGTGGTGGCCATGGTCGAACACTGCAGGCGGCGAAAGAAAAACAATTGAGGAAAGAGACTAGGGTTTCAAAGCCAAATATTAGGCTGATACCATGATATGAAATAATATATTTCGCCTCAAGGAATATGTTCATTAAACATCAGAATATATACACAAAGATGTCCGTAATAAAAGGAAACAAGATAAACATAATATCTAAAATAATAATAAGTAGTGTAAATCTAGTTATCTTCAACAGTCGCCATCTCCCAAAATATTCTCGAGTTCCTCCTGGATCTAGAAACACCAATATCTGCAACGCCCGCCTCGTATGGATTCCGCGTCCGGGATCCCCAACGAAAGCTCTTGATAAACAGGTCACAGGGTCGTAACCTAGCTCGGATACCCCTTGTTCTGCTCTTTACGATGCTCTGATACCACTTGTTGCGATATTGAAACTAAATCCCTCACGGCTCTCGAAATATATATGAGATGTGAGGAAAAGATAAATGAAAAGAACGAACACACAAATTTACGTGGGAACTCAAAACACGGGAAAAAAAACCACGAGAAGAAATGAATCAATTCACTACATCGTTGAGGTTTACAATAATTCACTCTTTGCACTATATGCACTTTATGAATTTCGTCTACCGGAGAACCCCAACTTATAGATATAAAAAAACCTATCAAATTGGAAACAATTAGAATTAAAAATAAATTATTTTTCTAATATATGACTTCTAAATTCATAAAGAATATAATCATATTTCTAGTATAATTATACTATTCCTAAACACAAACAAATAAGAAACGGAGCCAAAATCAATTAGGGTCGGTCACTCCACGTTCCCACCAAGACATCGATCTCGTGCATGCACACTCGTTCAATTAGTCCACCATGATGTAATCATGACATCATAATAATTAACCAATTTGAGTTGTGTACACGTGGCAAGGTCGATCGTCTCCTTCCGGATTTTGCGCTTACTCTCCGTTCTCATCTTGTTTCCTTACAATTCGAGTCATAATTCCAACACAAACATATTAATTATTATATTAAAATTAATAAACTCTCTTATTGTATGTAGTGAAGTATGACAATTTATTAGGTGGTACATACTACATCGTACCACGCGATTCAATATGTTCTTCTTTTAATATTTAATTTTTTTTTTTTTTTCCATTTCTTTTTTTCTTTTTTTTCTTTGTTCTCTCTTCTCCCCTCTTTCTCCTCTCTCTCTCTCTCTTCACCGTAACTCTCTCTCGCTCTCTCTCTCTCTCTCTCTCTGAAACAGATCTGAACGCGAAGCCGAGATCAACCTTTCGAAGGATCGATGTGAACCGCTCGATCGCGACGTCGGATTGCGGAGTGCGATGACGAGCGCCGCGAAATGATGTAATCGTCTCCCAAAAGCACGGCCTCCAGCCTCAGCGTGCGGGAGGACAACGACGGCGAGACAGCGTCCAGCTCGATCGAGATCTACGGTGACAACAGCGGTGACTTCGCGGAAAGGAAGAATTAAGCTCCAACTCTCCAACGAGCCGACAACGGTGCTGGAGGACACCTTCAACACCTGTTACGAAATCTAAGTCAACTGTGCTATTATCACATAATTAGTGTTCAATTACATAATTAGGGTTTCAATTTGTGCATTTTCAGAAAAGAAGTTTGTGAGTTTTTAGAATTGGAATTCTACTTTGTTTTAACATTAGAGTTTAGTTTTCGATAAAATGAGAAGAATTTATTAATAATGTGAGAAGATTTCAGTAATAATTTGATTATAATGTAATTTTACAAAATTTGATTTTGTTTTAGAGTTCAATGTTTTATATTTTAGAGTTTTAGCCTTTTTAGGGTTTAGTTGAATAATATCTTGTCTTTAAAACTAAGAAAAATTCAAATATAAAGTGAAAAGTATGCAATCTATTGTTGTTACTTAAATATTTAAACAAAATCATTTTGTTCAAAATAGTGAATACAATTGGTACAACTCTATCAAGAAAAACACTTTCTATCTTAAAAATATTGTTTTGAATCTAAACAATACAATCATTCAAAATCATTCAAACTGTTACGTAACATGTAATCCTTTTTTTTCACTTTTTCGTCATCCACCATTGCATTTCTCTTGCTCTTTTGATACCTTTTTTGTTTATTTTCATTAATCTCCATCATGATTTGAAGAAAAAAAATTTATTTGAAAAACATTGATGAAATTAGTGTCCTGTTAAAGCCACAAAAAAAGAGAATTACATTTTAAAGTAAAAGAAAATATAATACATGGCAACTATACAAATTCCACATACACACACATATATATTCATCTCAAAACAGTGAAGAACCTAGAGAATAACAGCGAATATTCCCTTTAATATTATAGCTTTTGATTGTTTATTATTTTTCAAACATTCATACTAATTAGAAGTTCCCAAAATTCATATACTCACAAATAAATATTCATTCCAAAACAGTGAAGAACCTAGTGAATAACAGTGATGATTTCATTTGATCTTACAACTTTTGATTGTTTATTGTTTTTCAAACATTCATTCAAATTAGAATTCTCCAAAATCCACATATAAAACAGAGAAAAAATCATTCGAAAACAGTGAAAAACCTAGTGAATTGCAATGAGTATTCCCTTTAATATTACAGTTTTTATTGTTTATTGTTTTCAAACATTCATACTAATTAGAAGTTCCCAAAATTCACATACACACCAGAAATATTCATCCAAAAACAGTGAATAACAGTGATGATTCCATTTGAACTTACAACTTTTGTTTGTTTATTGTTTTTCAAACATTCATACTAATTAAAAATCCCCAAAATTCCATACAAACACAAACGTATTCATCTCAAAGTAGTGAAGAACCGACTGAACCGTAATGATTATAAACTTACCAAATTAACAACTCATAGCAAACAAGCAAACTCAGAAGAAATTAAAATTGGAGAAAATTTGGATTTATTTACCTTATGTGGAAGAAGAAAGTTATATGAAAAAATCCCAATTTTCACGGAGTTAGGTTAAAGTAAGCTAAGATCGATGAAAGAATCATACAAAACAATGTTTGTATTTCAACAATAATTATTTTGAAACTAAAGATACTTAATAACTAATATTGATCAAGGTTGTTGGATGAATTAAACCATAAAAAAATATCAAAGGATTGATGAACCTCATGAATTCCTGAGAGTAGTTGTATCCCGACATCACTTCAATCAAATTGTCATAACTTATTGTAGAGAGAATATTTTGTCACCGTTTTTTTTTTGTTGTTGAAAACTAGACTGCTAGATTTTTCCAGTGACGTGTGATATGCCACCTCAATTGGCCTCAGTAGAAACAGAATATTCCGTGAAGTTGTATTCAAATTTTATGTCTAATCTAGTTTAAAATTATCTAGAGACAACTATATAAGTAGCAATAAATGTTAGAATATATAACCTAAATCAAAACACACACAATATGATATTCGAAATTTAAAAATGGAGAAGAAGTTAACATAAATTCTAAACAGTAACAAAATACTAACCCCAGATTTACAAGGGATAGTGCACTGCCACACATCATCAAATTCACAGTACCATTGGACGAATTCTCAATTTTTACGAAGCTAGGGTTGTGTGTGGTGCGCGGTTGTTGCGGTGGGCGATTATTGCGCGATTCTTCAATGGTGTTGAGTCGAAAGGTGGTTGTGGTTGTTGCGGCGGGACGGTGGTTGTAACTCACAAAGATTCGTCGGAGAAGAGGGAATGAAGAGAAATGTGAGAAGAGAGAACGAGAAAGGTTTGAGAAACTGTGATAAGCGAATAGAAATCACAACTGGGTTGGTCCTAAGTTGTTTCGTTTATTTGCTAGGTCCATGCAGGTTGTATGTATCTAGGTACTAGGGTATACGGTCCCGTCAAGTATAACAGAGTTCAGATTCTGCCCAAAGTGTCTAATGACCAGGGGCCGAACATTTCACCTATTTTAAAGATTCAAGAGAGTAAAATAACTCAGGATCGCCCTGGCGAAAAGTAAATAACTGTTTTCGGAACATCCTTAGAGGTTTAATAAGGTCACGTCATCATCAAGAATGTCAAATAAGGAAGAAGCCAAAATAGGAAGCAAGAATTTTCAGGCCATGACAACCAGAGAAAAAGACATGATAGACCGTCCAAGGAGTACAGATTCAAATGCCTAGTGAACAGGAGAAGACCAACAGGGTCAGTTCCCAAACAATACTGAGAAATCGCCAGGAGACGGTCAAATTAATAATTGAGGGAAAAAGAGGGCCTAATAGGTTTATTAGTGGGTTAATTGGTCCAATAGAAAGGTTAGTATGTGGCAATAAAGTAGCATACAATGTTCCTTAAGGGAAGAGATTTTGAGATGATTGAGGCATGCAAATCATTATGCAAAAACAACACAAAATAATTAATAAGAATTAAAGAGAAAAAGCAAAAAAACTCTCAACTCCATTTTTCCAAACTTCACCTTCTTCACCTTTTCATTGATGCAAATTCGATATATTCCCCTATTACAAAATAAATTCAATACTTTTGAGTAGTAGAAAATAAAACCTCCAATTCTAGTTTATATATTTTTGAAGATGTAAAAATGGTCCAAAACACGTCTACTTACACTTAAGTGTTCTCACTAACATATTTATACAAACACAACTTATAAACTCTTGTAATTTTAACAATAAAAGAGTAAAATATCTCATATATATATATTTAAAATTTATTATTTTATTCATACAATTTTTTTAATTTTTTTCGCATAGCATTTCTTTTTTGGTAATTTCATTTATAGTATAAGATTTTAAATTTTCAAAAAATTAACATAGTTTACATTTTTATTTTATCTAAACATTTTAACAACATACTAATTAAATAAGATCTTATAACAACTTATAATATATAAAATCT
This sequence comes from Euphrasia confusa, assembly GCA_954870475.1. Classification (NCBI taxonomy): domain Eukaryota; kingdom Viridiplantae; phylum Streptophyta; class Magnoliopsida; order Lamiales; family Orobanchaceae; genus Euphrasia; species Euphrasia confusa. Next base: position 37,922,265 of record OX940951.1, on the reverse strand, counting down.
TATAAGTTGTTTTAAATAAGCCCGGTTAAAATGAATCAATCACAAGATTAAAAAAATTGTTCTACGTAATAAATAATTATTTTTAATTATTTTTGTCTTAACCTTGTTATGCTTCTATTAATTAATTTTATTGTTAATGAAAGTTTTAATTGTAAGAAATAAATAATTTATTTTTGTCTTAACCTTGTTGTATAAATTAAAATTTTATTGTTAATGAAAGTCTTAATTGTGAGAAAATAATGCAAAGACTTTAATGGCCAATTCAATGAATACTTCTTTGTAGTATATTACTACTAGAATGTAAAGATGATACAACACCGAGGGGAAATTACTTTACACGGGAAGGAACAACATTATAAGAATGTGGTGTATTTCCCCCATTACAAGTACAAAAGATGATGTTATAAGAGATGTTCATGAACCTAGTTGTCCATTCTTTTCCTTTGCAACCTTCTCTTTTTTTAGAGCATCAGGGGCTGGCCTGAAAAAGTCATGGCTAAGAGCTTCCTCTGCACTGATCCTGTGTCTTGGATTCACAATTAAACACTTATCCACAAGATCAAATAGTGATCTTGGAATGGACTCCAGGAAATCTGGCCTTCGTGTGTTCCGCACACACCACTCCCTGAGTTTTGTACGTGGCAAGTATTTTACATCGAGTAGGTCCTGTTTCGAGAATTAAAATGGTAATATGAGAACATTGAAGTGGCTAAATAAGAGTATGACTTGGAATTTGAGTAATAAATTACTACCTTTGGAAACAATGATTCATGGTTGTGTAGCTTGGCGACTTCCCATAGATCTTCACTGCCCCTCAACTTAGCTATCTCCTTCATGCTCCTATGCATGCAACCAACTATTAAGTAATTTACTTTTTCAAGAGACTTAAGTTTAAGTGCTAGGATTTAGTGGTCTTACTGATCAGAGTCGCCAGTGAAAGGTGATCGACCTATCATCAGGTACAATAGGGTCACTCCAGCAGACCAAATATCAGCCTTAGGGCCTTGATGCAGTGATCTAAATAAAACCTGCAAACCATGATGAATCTATTCAGACTCTTTTTTATGCTTTCCCTGAAACATTTGATGTGTTTTTAGTTTTCAAATGTTTCAGCTTTTTTCCCTTATTTTTTTTTTCTTAGATCCACGAAATGTCAGGACCAGAAATTGTACCATTGCTTCAAAAATGCCATGGTGATGTGCATTAATAATGCATTTGGTGGTGAAAAGGGAAAGCATTGCGAATAACTAAATATCACTAAAACATTTTTAAAAAAGGTTACATTCATGCTGAAAGGTTTCAGAAGGAAGCATAGTCATGGAAGTCTTTGGGCTTGACTAATCTCAAATTGAATGTATACTCGAGTATTTGAAAGGGCAAAGTTATACAGTATATGTAAAAATCTGTTAAATGAATAATTGAGTGAAAGCCAGAGCTTCACTAGAGATTTGACTAAAGTACCCATGTCAAGGAGATAGCTTGCTTAAAGTCACTTGAGATGATCCTCGAACTTTTGTCAACCACAAATTTATTTCCATCTAAGATGGCTTTAAGCTGCCTAATTTATTAATTCATAGAGAAGAGAAGATTGAAATCAATTGATTTGAAGTATTGGCTTTTGAAACATAGTAAAAGTAATGAGAATAAAAGAGAGAAAGAGGAGGGGAAAGGCAGAGGCACAAATTTTGCATTTTTATGAGTAGAGAGAGAAAGACATAGCAATGCACCATAATATTCAGATCCGAGAAATCAGATTTGAATGAATGATTGCAGTTTCTTGACCTTGCTTATTTATAGGGAATATATCAAAGCTATAAGCCAATCTTTAGGCAATGATTTTCACTAGGGATATGAGGATATCCTTGGAACAGACCCAAGACACATTCCGTACAATGCAAATACACAAAGGTTCTAGCCCCTTACCTCTGGAGCCTTGAAGCCTTTTGTTCCCACACAAGGACCTTCTTGCCTGGGCTTCCCATCACCTACAAGTGACATGGTATAAATTGAGGCCTATTATATAATTGTAACTTACAAGCAACATTGAAACAAAAGAATAGTACATAAAAATAAAACCTTTGCTTTTCAGTAATCCAGAACCACGAATGCTCATTCCATTAGATTGCAGTGGCATTGGAGTTGGATACAGAAAAAAGCTCTCTGCATCTCCAGGAGATGCAGCAACTCGTTTTCTCTTAGATAAGGAAGCAGTCACAGAATCACGATTATCAACCTGCAAGGCTTCCTGCACCAGACTTAATAACTCCCTCCTACCTTGGCTTGGTATGGGTTCTCTAAACCTTTCTGCCAATTTTGTTTTATTGCTCGTCACATCCTTTGCAGAAGTTATCCCAGAGCCATCACCCCCCTGGCTTTTGATGCTATTCCTGCTACTACCATCAGTAAGAATCTTGGCTTTGTCAACCCTCTTTTTCAGGTTCCCAGGTGGTAAAATGGACTTTAAAACTTTTCCTGGATCCCCTTTAATCGATTCTGGAAATCTTGTATTCATTATCTTCTTACTCTTTGCAGGTGGTAGAGAACTAGTCCAGGGATCACTAACAGGATCACGTCCAGATTTAGAATTATCTGCAGATGTAGAAACAGAGTCCATTTTAATCAAACAAGATGAAGATGGAGATTCTAGCATGTATACAGACTAGCTAGTCCGCAAACAAAAATTAGAGTAAACTCCTTGATCATTCCATATTTAATCAAGAAAAGTAATCTTCGCAATCAAATCCTGACAAAGAATGTGACAAGGCAACTCAAGTGATTGTAACAAACACTCACCAAAGGTTCCATATTTTTTGCGCATATCCTGTTGAACAGAAATAAATTATCAAGTGAGTGCAATCAAATTGAGAAGGAAATATACAGAAAACATATATAAATGGTTAAAGTAAAAAATTCACAAGGAGGTCCACGCACCAACGCAAGATTGAAATCTATCAGATAACCTTTATTGGCTTTGCGAGAGTAAAGAAAGTTCCCAGGTTTAATATCTCTGTGAACTATACCCTGTAAACATAAGGATAGTAAGTATTTGGCCTACTAAAAGCACCCTGTTTTATAAAATGCTTGCATCTCTTCACATTAGTTCACCTGCTTATGCAGACCAGCAAGGGCTTTGAACAGACAGTAACCATACCACTGTAGGTGAATAATGTCAATTTCTCTTTTCAAACTCTGCAGGGTTAAATGAAATTACAAAAGTGGAAAAATCGACTAAAGATTGTTTATCCAAAGATTAATTTAATCATGATTACCTCAGGTCTATCATGCTCAACATGCTCCAAAACAAGACAATCAGAACTCCCACTCTTAAATGAGCCTGCATATCTAATAACGAAGTGTTTGCCCCTGCCAGTAACATTAAGAAGCAAATGTTATAGACAAAAACAGAATTTCATTAGATCTGAAACAATGTGACGAATAAGCATTCATCTGCATATTACTATTTACCGTAATCTCTCCAGCATTTTCATCTCATTGATCACATAATTTCTATTTGCATTAACATGAGGACCTGCAAAAACATGGATAAGGGATCTTAAGAAAGCAGTCGAGCATCATATTTAGGTTTATAGTATGAAATAACAAAGCATACAAAATAATGAAATATATGTATGAATTCATATGCTAAAAATGTAAACTATGAGACATAAATTTACTATATCTCACATTAATAATAATGTGCTGAATACAAATTTCATTACAAACAGAACTATTGGTTAAGATCTTGGTATGTTGAGGGTGGCTTTAAATTGACTAGATAAAAAATAAAATAGACTCACTCGTAGATAACACGCAGTGATTAGAATTAACTAATCAACTTTTCAAGTAAGCAGGATGGCAGTGTGCAAGGCTACTATGACTAGTCAGTAACTTCAGTTGTCTGTTTCCTTACAAGAGTAAGTTATTACCTTCTACAAAATAATTTGTATTTAATCAAATGGCTGCCTCACAAGAACAAGAAAGATTGCATCTCATATACACATGTTTTGTGTTACTTAAAAATTGAAGTTTCATGAGGAAAAAAAAAAGACAAAAATTCCAAGAAACATTCATTAATATTACACAAAGACTTCAACTCTAGACACCATTTAGCATCTGGCAAAAAATTGTTCTAGAAAATGTAATTCGCATGACTACATCAAAAGTTCTCTCTAACAGTATTTTCAGTATGTGGGAAACCATAGAAATACCAGTCTATAGCCATAACAAAACAAAGGATTTATTATTTGACAAAACATGTATATAAGTGGATATCAGAAACATAAAACAAAAAGTTCCATACATTTGATGGCAAATATTACTCCATCGGCTTTTCTTCTTGCCCGAAAAACTGTACCATAACCTCCTGCGTAAGTTGATAAGAGCAAAACATGGCATGAACACATGAAAATAAAAAGAACTTACTAGGATCTATGAATCTTTGACAAAGCAACATCTTCTACGATAAAATTACCTGAACCCTCTTCTTCTTCTACAATAAAAGACTCAAAATCGGGAAATGTCTTTTTCTCAATATGCTGAAACAAGAATGAAATAGCTTTAGGTTTAAGTAGATACTAAATGAAATAAAGCTACTTATATGCAGTTTAATCAGAAATATGAGACAAAAGCTTACGTTGGATGTAGAGGAAGCCCTTTTCTTTTCCTCCATGGATGATTCCATCTTGTCTGTATGCACGTTAAGGTCACAGTTTAACTTTAATTGTTGCTTCTCCATGTTTAGTTTCTTATATTTTTTACATTGTAGTGGCTCTTTCTGAGGAAGGCTCTTGCAACTCTCCATGTTGGGCCCTATATCTCCTTTTATGTCACTTGTTTCGTCCTTAAGATCAGGTTTGGTTGAAGATGAGATTTTCGTAACATTTGGCTTATCATCCTGACTCTTCAGATGACTTCCATTTCTATGTCTGGCCGAAAACAATGCCTCAATATTGGCTTCTCTGAGTTCTCTCAGAATCTTCTCAGGCATATCTACTTCAGTTTTATCTGTGAAGGTGATAGCCATGGGCTGATCTTCCCTATGGCCCCTGTATCTACCAGAGTCATGTGGCCAAACTTTCTTTCTTTTTCCATTGTCATCTTCAATTAATGTAGCACACCCTTGCATAACAACCTCATTATCCTCATGTGGAACTATCATATGTTCATCTAATTCTACCTTGGATGAATTAATCAGATTTGAAATATCACCACAAATTTTGCTCCATTCTGCGTTCTCCATTATATGTGGTGGAAGTGAGAGCTGTGGAAAAGGAAATTAATTTATTATTTCTTCTGAGTCTATATTGCGTATATGTGAAATCTACATCAAAAAGAGTGCAAGATTTATAACTAGGTCGATGTAAGTGACTACACTCTTGTCTGTTGAGATGATACTTGTCCTCCATCTCATTATAATCACATCTAACATTTTAAAGTTCATAGCTTACATGATAAAAACTGGGTTTCGTAAACATGGCAGGTTTAAATATAATATTCTCCAGTTTCTGACTATCACATTCCAAGATTGATGAGGAGCTTGATGGTGTCTGGGTACTCTGAAACATTATACAGTTCAGATTATGAGAACATGATGCAAAGACTTGAGTCCAGGATAGGCAAATAAAGTAATAATATATTGTGAATTTTTTTTCTTAAAGATCAATTATTTACAATATGCCATAAAACAGCATGCAAGATGATAAAAAACAAACAGTGCACATGAACACCTTAGAGCACATGCAAAATGCAGTCACGCAAAAGTGCACAATGAAGAGAAATATTGCTCAAACATAAAACTTAAAAGGTCAAGATATCAACAAGATTATTTTTACTCTTATTTGTGGCATTACAAACCCATTATTAAGCAATAGAGATTGGCATACATTTGATCATGTCAACACCAATCGCATTAATTATGATTGGTTTCCAAATTATCTTTGACGCTAACGTTAAAATTCAGTTGATTCCAGTACTATCTATAACCTGTGTTACATGAACATCAGCTACGCTATTAGCTGCACGTTGTGTGCGTTTACACTTATTCTCAGTAATAGGTTATGCGTACATCACAAAAGGTGTCCTTAGATACACTTGATTAAAGACTTATTAATGCAGTTTTGTATGCTGCATACACGAAACGCGGCTATTTTTTTTTTCTTAAATACTAAGAACTTGAAAAAGGCTAATGTAAAATATATTGATTAAATCTTCATTCTTCTCTAATCTCCTTACAACTTGGACCTCAAAAGTGTACAGCAGGCAGCATCTATGTTTGTAAATGATAAAACATCCATATTACTATATGTTGTGTCAAGGGAGCCAACCGAAATGAATTATCTTTCCAAATCTACCTTGTCATATTTTTTACATGCTGATATTTGGCAGGCAAAACAAATTTCACCTTAGCACCTATTTTTGGGAAAATCTGGAAACACTCTCCACTCATCAGATATGATTATGATATTAAAATTTATCGCTTATTTTAAAACCAGCTTTAACTTTTTATAAGACTCAGTTGTTCTAGAAATATAATTTGTAGAAAATATTTACAAACAAATAGGGCAGGTTCACTGATTTAACCTAGGTCATTGCTAACCTTAGTGAAACAATCTTCATGAAATGACTTAAAGTTCATCTACCAATGTTCTTTCGACATATGAAACACCACAAGGGATTAAACTGGTTTTGTGGGAGGTTGTAGATGTTATAAATAATGTAACATTGTTTGTGTTCCTAAATCAACCTTACAGTGAATACACTGCAACTGATAATCTCCAAATCTAGAAAATCACCCCATAGTCTCCTTTTTTTCTGTTGCCAGAACATTATCCTACAAGACGTGCCCAAATCATGGATAGAGCATAAACACCTAGCCTAATTATAATATAGATCAGAGAAGCAGATATACATAATAAACATAATAAACATAATAGCGCTAAAAATCATGCAAATTAAAAGGAAATCCTCAAATTATTGAATACATACATTCTGAAACCCGCCAAGATTCTGCAACTGATTAAGGTTTTCCTCCTCTGCCAAATGTAAAAAGGGTCACATACACCCAAAAATAAATAAAACGATGAACGGTACTAAAGAAAATTAGAAGAAGAATAAATGTGATAATCAGGAAAAGCATTGTACCATCTAAATCCATGAAAGAAATCTTCTTTTTCGTAAGGGGGAAATTCTCAATCTCAAACGTCGAACCCTTCCTCTTCCTGCAATTCGTCCTCACGATCTCATCTGACCGAACAGTTGAAAACAGCCGCGGCACAATTTGTGGTAAATCCAAGTATCTCGCAATCACATCGGAATGAGCACACAATTTCGCGGCGGTAGCGACTCCTATCGGGGAAAAAGTGACGAAGTGATTTTTCTCGAATCGGAGGGGAGAGTCTGGAATTGAGCATAGGAATTGTATGAATTCTGGAGTAGACTCAGAAATCGTAGCCAGCTCAGATGACCGTGCAGGGCGGCCGTGGCTGAGCAAAAGACCGAGAACATGCCACGCGGCCGCCGCGGTTGTAGAGAAATGAGCCGTGCTTAGCTGAAGGCCAGAGCCCGAGTTCGTCGGCCGAGCCTCCATGAGCAGTCAGATCTGAAGGAAATTGTTCAGGCGGAGGTGGGGAAAGTTGGAGACGTGGGCGGGAAATGAATTCATTTTGGGAGGTCCGCGTTGAAAATAAATAAATCAAAATCTCCCTTCCCGCCGATCCAATCCTAAATTATTTGTGTGTTAATTAATGAACCATTTTTAAATTATTTTATTGTATTACAATTTACAACTTAAAGGTTTTGAAATTATAAAAACATGAATTGTCAATTTTTTTGTAATTTATAAAAAAAATGTAATCAATTGTATTAAAAATTAAAATTACGTTAAAATTTTAATTGAAAATGTGTAGATTTTAGGTGAACTTGAATGTAATTTTAACATTGGTAAAATTAATTAAGAAAAAATTAAATGAATGGTCATAGAAAGATTACCTAACTAGAATTCATGTTTATTTTAAGTATGAATATGAAATTAATTTTGACCGTTGTATTTAGAAAAAAATACTAATGGTTATTTCCAATTTATTTCCGTATACATACAATTATAACAAAACAATTATTGTAGTAATTTTTAGTTAAATAACATGAATATTTTCATACTTTTTTGAAATATATATATATATATATATATATATATATATATATATATATATATATATATATATTAGTTTGATGAAAAAATAAAGTGAAAAAACAAAGCTAGTTTGTTATTTAAAGTGAAAATGTAAACATAATTTTATGTAAAAATAAAATAAAAATGTGAGAAATTAAAATTAGGGTGATTTTTAAAATTGGGCAATTCAAATTAATTTTATATAAATAAGAGTTATTCTTCCTAATTATATATAATAGTAGATTTCCATTTTTAACCTTTTAATCTAATTCACACGGGTAGGTAAATGAAGGGTAAAAAAGACATTTTAAATTTAAAATATTACTTTTTTTTATAAATACAACTATCAAACTACTCTAAATAATTAAAATAATATAAAATTATAACATTGAATTGTAAAATCTATTTTGTAGATTAGAAGTCATAATTTCATAAATTATATTTACTTTTTTCATAAAAATACCTTCAAATTATAAATGTATTTTATAGTAAATAAATAAATAAGATTATCTTTTTTATAATTTTACAATTTTCAACTTCACAATATATATTTATGTAATGTACAATTAATTTTACATCTAATAAAATCAGTTAAACATTTAACAATTAAATGATGCATTAGAGTACTAATCACTAGTCACTGCTTACTAGCTTAGATAAAAATAGTGAGAATGTTTAAAAATGTACTAAAGCATACCGTGAAACTGTTTTTTTACACTAGCATATAGAAAATGTGTTTTTTTACACAAATGAACCAATTTGACCTTATTCTTCACTTTAAAATTTTAATACACAATATCTTAACAGCTTAACCTTAATTTTTAATTGGAAAATTCCGCCGCTCTCCTCTCAAATTTCTCTGATAGAAACATAAATTTCAAAAATCAACGGAAAACTCTGTTGCCCAAAGCGAAGGCTATCCTTAATATTATTGATGAATGATCCAATTAAACTCTGAGGACTTATATATAGTGAGCTCAAGCCCGTTCTCTCTCTCTCTCTCTCTCTCTCTCTCTCTCTCTCTCTCTCTCTCTCTCTCTCTCTCTCTCTCTCTCTCTCTCTCTCTCTCTCTCTCTCTCTCTCTCTCTCTCTCTCTCTCTCTCTCTCTAAATAATAAAAGGAAATAAAATATTAATTAATTTAAACACTCCAGTCAGCTCACGAATAGTGAGCTCAAGCCCGTTTCATCTCTCTCTCTCTCTCTCTCTCTCTCTCTCTCTCTCTCTCTCTCCCCAAATCCTCTCTCTCTCTCTCTCTCTCTCTCTCTCTCCCCAAATCCTCTCTTCGTTGGCTTAGAGCTTATATCTGCTCTCCGTGAGCCACACCACCACCTGAAGCTCGAAGTTGAGGGTCTCAAACCCCGTCACCTCATCCCTAATTCAGTCTGCTGACATCAATAACAATGGAAAGCCCTTTCGTGGTGGAAGAGGTGTTGAATGCGGCCTCCCGACAGTGTGTGTGTGAGCGCGCGCGCGTGTATGTGTGTTATAGTAGATTTGATTTGAGTTTGTAAATTTCTAATTGAAAATCTTTTTTTTTTAATTCGTTTAGATCTACTGCTCGGCTTCTCGCCATCGATGTCGTACCCAGGTGGTTGTCAATGGTCCCATCTCTAAGAACAAATCAGAAGTCGCAGCCTTCTTGCTATCTCTGAAATGACGACGAGGCTTCTCGCCATTGATGTTGTCACCAGGTGATAGTCATTATCCTGCCATGGTCAAAGAGTTGCATATGTGATGATTTGACCGAAATGGGAAGAGAGTGAAGTGGGATGGTTAACCTAATTACACACGATTTCATATTCGTCAAACTTTGTCGAATATGGTGAATAGAAATATTATATCCACATTCGACAATAGATTACTATAAATAAATTTATCGAATGAGTTTCGTCGATTGTTGTGCAATGAATTGTGCGAATGAAATTGATAGTGGGATGAGTTTGTCGAATAATACAATAATTGAATAATAAATGAATTAAATATGTAAATGATTATCCAATTATTTATTTGTGTGGTTGAAATATCTGGGTTCAAAAAATTAGCTAATCATTCCATAAACTTAGTTGTATCAAAATATCGAATTATGAAAATCAATTAAAAATAATTTGTCGAAGTTGAGATTCGATTGTCGAATTTGGGTCGAATCTGAGATTCGATTGTCTAATTTGTGTCGAATCTGAGATTCGATTTGTCGAATCATATTTGTCGAATTTATATTTGTCGAATCATGTTTGTCGATTTTTATGATTGTCGAATCATGTTTGTCGAATTTATATTATCGAATCATGTTTGTCGATTTTAGTGTAGAAAAACAATGTAGAAAATTTCGGTGGTTCACCGCTTTTCAGTGTAGAAAATCATATTTTTAAGTGAAAATGTAGAAAAACACTTTTAAATCATACTGTATTTTTAAAATGAAATTATAGAAAATTATATTTTTTTAAGAGTAAAATTACATTTTCCTACCTCATGTTTACTACTTATTACACTTTCTTACCTGACCGGAAAACTGTTACAGGTCAAAAGTTTCTTAAATTTACGATTTTTTTACCAGAATATAATATTCTTTAGAATACTCCGACACTTTTATATCCACGTGTCAATCTGGTAAACACTTGACTAATTGTGAGGGCGAAATCGTATTTATATAATTATATTTATTAATTATACTAAAAAAAAAATATATATATATATAAAATAATATATGTATCTTCGTCTTTTTCCCTTTCAACATCTTCCGTACTAAATAACAAATTTGTAGCATTTTAAATTGAAAAAAAATCCTGGGCACGACGTGTGAGTCAAACGGACACGACCGAGCATTGATTTAGTTCGTGTGTGTGTTATTTTTCGTTTATGTTTTGTGTCGTTTGTGAGTCGTGTGTTGTTTGTTTTTACCGTTTTAGTTTATATTTGATGTTTTGTGTGTGACGGATCTCATGGGGTGTGTTGGAGTGGTTCGAGTTCGTTTTGTAGGTGAAAAGTTGAAGAAAGTCGAAGAAACGAGAAGGAAGAAACCAGAAATGGCGAGCGCCAAAATGGAAACGGCGGTCGCAGGTTGAGAATGGCGGTCGCCGGAGATAGAATGACGACCGCCGAAAGGGCCAAAAAGTGACAGCCGTCCAGTCAAGGTTTTTGGACGAAACGACGGTCGCCGTTTTGTAAATGGCGGTCGCCGAAACGGTTTGGCGGTCGCGGAAATCAAACGGCGGTCGCCGTTTTAGTGGCAGTTCAGGGCGGTTACATGCGAACTTGAAGATGCATTTAGGTGAGGAAATCAGATTTGGGAACAGAACTTTTCGCTGGGGAATAATCGAGAGCAGAGGGGAGAACCTATCGGAGCCGACAACTCCGAGAGCACGATCGATCAAGTCCGAAGCCGATTTAATTACCGTAATCGTAGTTGTATTTCATTTTCGAGAATTCTAGTTTGATTTCTTTTCATGTTATTTTCGTATCTTGCAAAACTTATGAATGCTTTCGAATCGAGAATGTTAGAATGCTTCTTTGAATGAATTTCTTTTGGTTAATTAAAGATTGTTCTAAACTAGTTCTTTGTTTAATTCTCTTGTTTAATTTCTTGTTTATCTTTGAGTGTATTTTAAAAGCTTCGTTTTCATTTATTGTTATTCTCGTTATTCGATCTTTGCTTAATATGTTGAACTAATTTCCTTACTCAGATGTTTATATGAAGAATTAGACGGATAATTGTTTTACCGGAAGATCTAGTATAAACGACATACTCTTGATATCGTAACTTGACCGAGAGCGATTAATCAAGTGAACTAAACGTTGAAAAACGAGTTAAGCAACCCGACCGGGAACTTGACTTTCGATTGTTGTTTATATAGATTGAGAAAGGCAGAAACAATTTGAAGTCGAATTTGAAGTATATTCATCCGAGTCTTTTCCTTATTGTGTATTTCAAGATTTCCATTTTAATCGAGAGTTCCAAAATGATTTTAGGATTTAGTATAATGAAATATGATTCTACTACTTTTCTTGCACTTGAATACTACTCTTTCGTTTCCTTGGATTGATACCGAGTCAACTACAATTGACCTCGGATTTTGACGAGAGAAGCGTACGAAAACGTCTAATCAAGCATCCAAAAAATCCAAGCAGCCAATCGGAGTTCCACCTGCACCGAAGAAGACGAAGCTCTAGGTCAGTCGCGTTGTTTGACCGACGGCAAAAGCATCACACTTTTGTAGCATTTCTTCGATGCTCGGTCATATTTTTTCCTTTCAAACTCTTCAATCTCAAAATTTATTTTGTTCTCTAATCAACTATAGCATTTCACTTGAATCAATTAACTATTCAATGAAATGAGTTTTGCACCACGGAAGGCTGAGAGTGATAGACTCGACGATGCCGGTTGGGATTTCTGGAGGTGGTGCGGCGTGACTCATAGGCAAGTACTAAACAAATTTATTTACATATCTTGATCTAATTTTAATCATCGAACCACATATCTCTCCTCACCGAGCACTCCGGTATACTCCTGCAACAAGCTTTCACCATCTTCTCCGGAACTGTATTTATCGGCGGTAGTCATATGAAGAGGACGCCGTAAATATATATATATATATATATATATATATATATATAATGGAGACATGTAATTTTCACAATATATTCATGATAGTTTTTTTTTTGAATTAATTTTTTTTAATTTGCAAATATAACCATTTTTTAATTTGAAAATAATTTTGTTTTGATTTTTTTATCTATTTACATGGAGTACTATTTATTGTTGAAATATTGTTTACTAAGGCTACATCCGTGATCAACCAAAATTTTAAGTGGAAAATTACAAATTTACCATTCAAATCGAAATATTTTTTCCAAATATTCTATTTTTGGGAGTTGTAGGTAGGTTTTTTTATAAACTAGTAATTACTGCCCGTGCGATGCACGGAACAAAAACTATATTTTTTTTACCAAATTATAAATACAATTTAATTTTTTTTCGACTTTTAGCGATTGCAAGATTGACACAAAGATTGACATTGATTTTAATTAGTGGCTATAGCATAAGATATCATTAATGAGAATTGAAGACGTTGAAATCGAAACAGAATTTTTGAATCAAATGGACTAAAAATCTGTTCTTTTAGACAGACTGAACTAAACCGCTCTAAATTGAATTGAAATGAACTGAAATTAATTTCAATAGAATTAAATTTTAAAATAATAAAATATTAATCAAATATTTCAATATTTATTGTAATATAAATACTTTTATAAAAAATTGAATGTTTATATAATAATAATAATAATAATAATAATAATAATAATAATAATAATAATAATAATAATAATAATAATAATAATAATAATAATAATAAATGAACTGAACTCAATTAGTTTGAACTAAACTTGACTGCATGAGTATAAACTGAATTGAACTGGAAATAATTTCAAAATAAAAGATCCTAAGCGTCATTCTTAAAAAATATATCTCTTGAGCATATTTTTCGCCTAAAACTTTAGTTTTAATAAATTAATTTACAAATTGAGTTTCGTTACATAAATCGTGTGATCGATATATTAAAGTGTTTTTCAATAATATGTTTTAGCATTTACAATAGTTATTGACTCATATAATTAATAAAAATAAATTATTGAATAATTATTTTGTTTGTTTCAATTAATTTTCTTCTCATTTCGTTTGTTAATTTACTTGTATTATAATTATGATAAATAAAATGAAAAAACAGTGTTGAAATTGTTTTCCAAAAATAATTATCATCGTTTTCATTGATATTTTGTAACATATAACCCCGTGTAAATTATAAATTGTGAATAATTGTATAGCTTGTAAAATTAAATTGTTAATTATCATCGTTTTCATTAATCTTTTGTAAAATATAACCCGTGTAAATTATAAAATGTGAATGGTTGTATAGCTTATAAAATGAAATTGTTATATGATTTTTTTTTTGTCATCTCTCTTCTCGATATTTTTATTAATTTAATTTTATGATATTTATGATTAAAAATAAACTTTTTTCAAAGTGTTTTTCAAATTTAATTATAATCGATTTCATTGATCTTTTGTAATATATAATCCAGTGCAAATTATAAAAATTGAATTGTGGTAGTAGAGTGAATAAAACTAAATTATCGAGTAATTGTTTTATTTGAGTTTCAATTATATATTTTCTCAATTTTTTTTATTATTTAATTGATTATTAATATAAAGAAAATAAAATATTAATTGAGTATTTTTCAAAAATAATTATCATCATTTTTATTAATCTCTTCTAATATATAACTTATGTAGTATAAAAGTTGAATTGTTTTATAGCTAACAAAATTACTGTTCAATAATTTATTTTATAATTAGAAAAAATAAGTTATTTAATTTTAAATAAATATTAAAAATTACTCTTTTCCCTAAACCACCCTTATTTGTATTAATTTACTTTAATGATATTTATGATAAAAAAACGGTTTTGAAATTGTTTTCCAAAAATAAGTACAAATATCATCGTTTTCATTGATTTTTTTAACATTTAACCCGTGTAAATTATAAAATGTGAATGATTGTATAACTTATAAAATTAAATGGTTGAATAATTTTTTATTTGTGTGTTAATTATCTATATTCTCAATTTTTATTATTATTTATTGGATCATTATGATAAAGCAAATACGTTAAAGTGTATTTTTCAAAAATAATTGTCTTGTTTTCATTGATCTCTTGTAACATATGTTGGAGTTGTGTACTTAATGTCTAGATTTAAGTATCGGTAACTCCCGGTCATAGCATTTAACCTATTTAATTAATAAACAATTGTTTACATTTAATTATTATTAATTAAATTATGCAAAATATAGTCCTGGATTTTATACGTTGTAGTTAGTATGGTGTGTCGGGCCCACACAGAAGATCATACTATCGGTTACTCGTATTTAATCAAACAGTTGCTCACGACCTAGATGGACACGGATCAATCCATCGGTATAGTCGTAGTGTGAGAGAGAAAATAATTTATCTTAATTATTTTATCACACTTGTACACTTGGTGTATTGGGCGGATCGCTTGAGATTTATCAATTAGGATTGCCGTTGATAATTGATTTAAATCTCAGAGTATTTTATTCTTAATCCCCGATACTATTGCGGGTGTGTATATTTAATATAAGAAACTTTGATTTTCCAAAGGAATTAACCGATTTAATTATTGGGTTAATTACCGGTAAAATTGGGTCGCTATATTTTATATATGACATGCCGTGAATAATTGACGGGAAAGTGTATCCCGGAAGGGTTGATAATATCCCGAGATGAGTTCATAAGGAATTATTGTGTAAACCTCATGAGTGGATTTGTTCCACACAATAATTAAGGTTGAATGGTACTATTCTCGGATAAAAGAGATGAATAAATTAATTAGCAATAAATTAATTTTATTCATGGATATTTAAATATTAAATACACGGAATAAATAAATACTACCGGAGAAATATTATTTGATATAATATGGTTTAATATTGGGAGTGCAATTAATTTATATAGTGGAAAATAAATTAATTAATATTGATAAGGATTAATAGACTTGGGCTTGAGCTCAATTTAATCATCAATATTGGAAGCCCAATATTCCACCTCCTTTTGATCCCCTACGTAGCCTATAAAAGCACTACATGGCCTTCATAATTCATACACATCATAAGACAAGAATATCATACTTGATATTGCTTGAGAGTTGAAGGAGATCCATAGGAGTTCGATAGATCGTCGCCCACACGACGTTCGGACGAGGTGCAAGGAATACGTAGGAAGATTCGAAGGTCTTCAACGTTTTGATTTCGTTTCTCCGCACAACGAATCGAGGTATAAAATCATAAACCCCTTCTATGATTTTATGTGAATTATATTGTGATATATACATGAACGCACGATCCGGAAAAACATCGAGACCGGGATACGGGGATCACGCGATCCCCGTCGGGATCGAACAAGGGGCGGCCGAACCCTAGGGTTCGACCGCCGGTACCGCGGCCAAAGGGAAGCCCCGGCTGGACGCCGGGGCATGCGATCGACGTGAAGTCGATCGCTGGGGAGTCGTCGTGGGCTGGCACCACGGCAGACGACCTCCCCGGTCCTCCCTGGTCGGCGGTGGCGCACGGAGAGAAGCCGCGGCTGGACGCCGCGGCTGGGGCGATCGAGCCCTCGCTCGATCGTCGGGGGGACTGCCGCGGGCTGGTGGCTCCCCCCACTTCCTGTGATGGCGGTGAGTCGCCGGACTCACCGCCGGGGGCTGCCGGAGCAGCCCACGCGATCGAACGCGATCGCGAGCCCCGCGGTGGGGCTCGGCTAGGGTTTCGCCCGTGTGGCGATGTTCGGGTCGAGCTCCGGACATCGTGGTGCTCGTGTTCGTGGTTTCCAGCGACGGGATTTCGATCGGATTATCGGTTTCCGCATATTTTGGTAATCCGGGATATCGATTCCCAGCAATTGGTATCAGAGCGTTTGGTTTCGTGTTCATGTATATGTTCTATTATCGTTCTACCTTGCAGGGATTTTCGGCTATCATGGTTTAATTTTTCGTTAATTATTTTACCATGATTATTCGTTTATTAAACTCTCGGACATGTCGAGATTCGTTTTGTGTGGATGAATGTTTGTAATAGTAAAAATTCGGGGGTTGACCGAATTTAGGGTCAACCCCCGAATTATAAGGTCGATTTCATGTATAGAATCGATACCGGAATTGTAAATTTATTTCTTGTAATTTATTTATGTTGGTTCGATGTTGAAGACGATCGCCGGAGAACACATGTGACGAAGATGAAGAGGGCAAGGGACCGATCATGAGATCGATCCCTGGGATCGACCCGGGCTGCCCTAGGCTCGGCCACGCCGGCCACCAAGGGAGGTGGCGCGTGGGCTTGGCCGGTGGGGGTGGTGGCCGGTCGATCATGGTGGGGGCGTGGGGTCCTCGTGATCTCATGTCTCCTACCAAGATTCACTTTCATAAATTAATTCGGTTTTCCCTATTTGAGTGTTTTTCCTTTTGGAAACTCTCATGGATTAGGAAAAGAATTAATTGGAATTAATTTTATTCCTTATTGAGTATTCTCTTTTATGGGAACTCTCATGGATTAGGAAAAGAATTAATTGGAAATTAATTTATTTCCTATTTGATTATTCCTATTCTTGGAATTTCATTAGATGGAAATTAATTAATTATGGAAAGTAGAAGAGTCCTAATTTATTTTATTTCCTTATTCTATTATAGAAGTCTTCTAGAATATTCAAGTTTTTACTTGGATAGGATTCTAGAGATTTAATAGAATTAGATAGGAAAATAAATAAATAAAATGTTAATGATATTTAATTTTATTTTTGATATATTCGATTGACTTAATTTTCGAATTAAGTAACTTTTGGATTAATTAAAAATAAATAGATTTAAATATTGGGAATAATATTCTCGTCACATGGAGCATTCAAGAACGAAGACTGAAGACTAGAAGATGCATATGAAGATGTAATAAAGCCATGATAGTCGGGAAAAAATAATTTTCTAGCATTATTTTTGACTATGTGATGCTGTGTGCTGTATTACTTGTATGCATGCTATATGTGTTTACTTTATGCACTAGATAGCGTATCCCTTTATTGTAAAAAGCTAAGTGGGAGAGGGGATGGAAACATTCCCATGGTCTCCATTGCTGTTCTCTTGGTGACTCTTATGGACTTTCGAAGTTCGTATAGACGAGTCATTGGAGGAGAATTCTTGTAATTCCTTTTACGAGAAACATTGATCAAGTTTATCAAACAATGCCTAATTTGTCTTTCTGAAGCTGACTTCAAGTCGACTCATTCTCACCCCGGGGAGTGGAATGGAGCCAAAGCCACTTGGTCATGTGGATGACACAAATTAGAGACCTTCGTACCATTTCTTGAAATGGATCGATTGTCTGCTCGGTTCCCTCATTTATGAGAGATAGGGTTGTTCGCATGGTGAATCACTGGTTAGAAACTTCGAGTTTCACTTATGATTCTCCGCGTCTTGATTTACAAAAATCGAATGGGTTCTTGTAATTGGGAGTCAATTATAAAAGTATCTTGGTGTAGTAAACGTCCACACCACGTGGCTTGCTATACTAACGGATTTTGGATTAATTGATGTAGACAGTTATAAGAAATTGTGAAGAATTGCGAAGTTGTCGTAAACGTCCACACAACGTGGCTTGCGGTGATGTAGCAATTCCAAACGATTTACTTTAGTGCTGAGTAATGGTTTACACTTAGATACGCGTTATAGTATCCTTCCCCACGAAGTTACGCTATAATCGATGTATGACCAAAGAAAATCTAATTGCTAAATCATTTGGGTAGGTAAACGTCCACACCACATGGCTTGCCTTACCTGATGGGATTTTAGTTGTGATTAGTAATTTAATGATATTATTTGAGGGAGATAATATCGGTATTAAATTGATTGTTTGTTTATATGTGCTTATAGGTTTAGAGAATAGCTATGAATCCACTTTCTGTGATACTCAAGGAGAATAAACTCACTGGTCCCAATTACATTGATTGGAAGAGAAATTTAAACATTGTCCTGACTGCTGAAGAGTACAAGTTTGTACTCTATGAGCATTGCCCTGCTGAACCCACGGCTGCCTCAACTGATGAGGAAAAGGAAACATATCGGAAGTGGAAAAAGGCTGATGAAATGGCTAGGTGCTATATTTTGGCTTCTATGTCAAATGTACTCCAAACCCAACATCAGTCGATGAACACTGCCGAGGATATGTTGTTCAACCTCAAGGAGATGTTTGGGCAACAAGACCGTGCGGGTAGGCAAGAAGCCATGAGAGTCCTCATGTCGACTACTCAATCTGAAGGAACGCCCGTTGGGGAACACGTTCTTAAGATGATGAGTCTGTTGAATGAATTGGAGGTCCTAGGAGCTATGATTGATGGTGAGACGCAAGTCGACATCATACTCCAGTCTCTGACCCCTAGTTTTGAGCAGTTTCGTGTGAGCTATAACATGGGTAAACTATCTTATACTCTTGCGCAACTCCTGACTGAACTAAAGGCGGCAGAGGGGATCTACAAGAAGGGCAAGTCTCAAGCGCTTGTAACTACCAAGTCCAAAAGTTTGAAAGCTGTTGGAGGTAGGGGCAAGAAAAGGAAGCAAGCCTGGAAACCCAGTGGTGCCAAGAGGAATGGACCACGAGTGGGGGCTAGTAAGCCAAGGGGCAAGTGCTTCCGGTGCAACAAGTCTGGACACTGGAAGTCTGAATGTCCTCTCAAAGGTACGAATTTTTCTTTAGTCGTAAAAACATAGTCAGCGGTATTATCTACCAGAATTCTGGTGAGTAGATATGGAACCACTGACGGTATGTGCATTATTTTGAATGCAGGGGTTCCAGAAAACCCGGCGACTTAGAGAAGAAGAGTTCGAGTCTACATGGGCGAAGCTGTTGGGGTAGCAGCGGTTGCAGTGGAAGACATTTATCTGCTTTTAGTAGTTTTAGGATTTCATTTCAAGGTTATTGCTTTATGTACCCCTTTATTTTGAAAAAGAACTTTTGTTCTGGTTTTTTCTATTAATGAATGGATATTTATTTCTTTAATCATTCGGTGATTTAGATAAGAAATAATGGTGTTATCTATTCTGGTACATTAGATAGCAATATATGAATGATGAATCCTTAGTCTACCACGATGCAACGAACCGTTATGTATAACTTGTTTTACTTATTAGATGTATTTCTTTATTAATCATTATGCTTGTGAATTCTTGAACTTAGTAGTATTTATTCAAAAAGGATTCAAAAGGTCGAAATTGATTTGATCAATTATAGTTGGAGGAATGGACCTCCCGACCTAAGAATCAATTTTGGAAGATGATACAACTAAGCAAACCTTTCTGGATAAAGGATAGAATTCGGACAAGTATTGAGAATGATTCATGATTAATGCGGTAACATGTGTAATTAGAAAGGTACGAGTAGTTTTTTTCAAAGAATACTCGAAGATGGATTAGAATACTTGATGTGCCATAAAAGCAAAGTGTTTTTGTTCAGTAGACACAAAGCTATTATGGGGAACCTTCAAAGTATATCCATTAGAAGCCTGCGACTTGTTCGCGGAGGCTACCACCTGTCTAAAGAACACATAGCATAAATCAAAGATTGGGATTAAGTCTCAAAGGACTACACCATACACTGAAGTGTAGACATGGTATGTCGGAAATAAGAAATGGAATTCTAATAGTAAAAGGACAAGTTTGTTCGGAACTACCTATGCTCTATGGATATTTCTGGATACAACGGCACATTCAATGTGGTTGTAGAATATCCTAGAAGAGCAAGTGATTGTATGTTCAATAGTACTATGAACCAGAAGGACGTCATCACCCGGTTCTTAGAGGAAGACTATTAGATGAACTACAATGCCCTAACTAACAAGGTACTCTAAAATGAGGAAAAGAAAAGACTGAGAACCAGCCTAACCGAGTAGTAGTACACCACTAACTTCACCTAATGTTATTACTGTTATACACCAGAACGCCGTTGCAGTGGGAGGTTGTTAAGCGACCAGAGGTGTTCATAGGACTAGAGGAGTTTTGAACTCTGGATCTAGTAGAGATGAAATCGATCCCTGGCTCTGCATGATGGCGGTGCTAATCTAAATGTGCCTGCTTAGAAAGCAATATGATTATTGTTAAGAGGCAAGATCATTTAGAAGTACAAGCTTAGTAAATCCATTTATGGATCATTACAAAGGCATGAATTGTGGAACTTGCGAATTGATGAGATAGTCCATTAGATGGATTCATCAAAGGGCATAGACAAGGAAGGTGTATTAGAAACGTAATAGAAACAATGTGGTGTTTCTCGGAATTTCATGTAGATAACACTTCATCATTGGCGACAATGTAAAAGTATTGTCAGACATAAAATAGAGGTTGTCTAAATAAACCGAGATATAGGATTAAAAGTAAGTTGGATCATGTTCTTGGAATCTTTCGATCTCTAGATAAGAACATTGTACTTCTCCTAGATATCTTATGCGATTATGATTTGTTTTAAACATGCATAATTCTGAGAAAGGTTATTGTCTTTCAGAAACAGAATACATCTGTCTAAAGGTATGTGTCTTGGACACGTAACAGGAGATAGATAAAGCGGTTTCCTATACCTTGGGGTATGGAAAGCTTAATGAATGCAATGTTGTAAAACGAGAACCTGATATCAACTATGCGGTTGGCATAGTGGGAGGATATCAAAGTAATCTTGACAAAAGATGTTCGAATGCTGTAAGAGTACTTTCGAAGTACTGGCTTACGGAGCAATGCGAATTCTTCTTGGATTACATTTTCTCAGATCCAAAAATCAGAGAAAGACCAGTGTAAGTCGATATCAGGCTATGTGTTCACTTTTGGAAGAGGTGGAACCTTAAGATGAAAGAGTGATAAGCATGATGCTTCTCGGACTCTATCATAAACCGAATAGCAGCCTCAGACGCAGCGGAAGTTTTGGTTAGGTTCTAGAATAACCTCTGGACTTGGATATGATTCTTAGTTCACCAAAGGCTATGGGTATAGCGGTGCATGGTAAACTGGAAAAGGTCATAAGTCCGGAAAAGTGATGGTCTAGGGAGACGACGCAGTAGTCACCAAGATAACTTCAGAGCGGCAACCTAGATTACTCATTCACATAGTACTTCTGGGAAGTACAACTTAAGCACGTGATGAGTATGGGAGTCGGGAGTTTGGAGGAAATGACTAGACCTTAGTACACGTGGGAGATTGTTGGAGTTGTGTACTTAATGTCTAGATTTAAGTATCGGTAACTCCCGGTCATAGCATTTAACCTATTTAATTAATAAACAATTGTTTGCATTTAATTATTATTAATTAAATTATGCAAAATATAGTCCTGGATTTTATACGTTGTAGTTAGTATGGTGTGTCGGGCCCACACAGAAGATCATACTATCGGTTACTCGTATTTAATCAAACAGTTGCTCACGACCTAGATGGATACGGACCAATCCATCGGTATAGTCGTAGTGTGAGAGAGAAAATAATTTATCTTAATTATTTTATCACACTTGTACACTTGGTGTATTGGGCGGTTCGCTTGAGATTTATCAATTAGGATTGCCGTTGATAATTGATTTAAATCTCAGAGTATTTTATTCTTAATCCCCGATACTATTGCGGGTGTGTATATTTAATATAAGAAACTTTGATTTTCCAAAGGAATTAACCAATTTAATTATTGGGTTAATTACCGGTAAAATTGGGTCGCTATATTTTATATATGACATGCCGTGAATACTTGACGGGAAAGTGTATCCCGAAAGGGTTGATAATATTCCCGAGATGAGTTCATAAGGAATTATTGTGTAAACCTCATGAGTGGATTTGTTCCACACAATAATTAAGGTTGAATGGTACTATTATCGGATAAAAGAGATGAATAAATTAATTAGCAATAAATTAATTTTATTCATGGATATTTAAATCTTAAATACACGGAATAAATAAATACTACCGGAGAAATATTATTTGATATAATATGGTTTAACATTGGGAGTGCAATTAATTTATATAGTGGAAAATAAATTAATTAATATTGATAAGGATTAATATACATGGGTTTGGGCTCAAGGCTCAATTTAATCATCAATATTGGAAGCCCAATATTCCACCTCCTTTTGATCCCCTACGTAGCCTATAAAAGCACTACATGGCCTTCATAATTCATACACATCATAAGACAAGAATATCATACTTGATATTGCTTGAGAGTTGAAGGAGATCCATAGGAGTTCGATAGATCGTCGCTCACACGACGTTCGGACGAGGTGCAAGGAATACGTAGGAAGATTCGAAGGTCTTCAACGTTTTGATTTCGTTTCTCCGCACAACGAATCGAGGTATAAAATCATAAACCCCTTCTATGAATTTATGTGAATTATATTGTGATATATACATGAACGCACGATCCGGAAAAACATCGAGACCGGGATACGGGGATCACGCGATCCCCGTCGGGATCGAACAAGGGGCGGCCGAACCCTAGGGTTCGACCGCCGGTACCGCGGCCAAAGGGAAGCCCCGGCTGGACGCCGGGGCATGCGATCGACGTGAAGTATATGGGAATGTAAATAATTTTATATAATTAATTTATTGGACTTCTTTTTTTCCATACGTAAATATTTATACTATTAATATATTTATTGTAAATTATTTATTTATCAATATTTTTTTGGAGTGAAATATATTTATGTTAAATTAGATTTTTTAACACAAATTGTTTTTTTTATTTTAGTTAAATATTTAACATAAAAATAAAAAAATAATTAAAAATAAACATAATTAAATTAATATAGATAGAAAATTATATCATTTTGTTTGCTTTCTAACATTAAAAATTAATTTATGTAAGTTTGAATAAATATTATATTAAAAAATTAAAAAAATTGTTAATAAAGTAATTTAAAATTAAGGAATCAATTAACATAATTAATTTAATCATACCAAAATAATTTTAAATTAAATCAGAATGTATTTTTGGTAAATAAATGATTACATTATTAATAAATAATTCAATTGCCATATATAATGATAATAATAAATTAATTGATCGATTATTTTTACTAAATAAAAACTACTAATAGATTACTTAATTAATTGTTATCAATTAATATACCATATTTATTGGTATACCATATATACCATATTGATTACAAAATAAGTAATTTATTTAACGGTGATTGAATAAATATATTATATATTATTGTACAATTTATTATATATCCTTTTTTTCTTAATTATAGTAAAAATAATGACAATATTATGTTAATTATTATTAACTAATGGTGATTGAAGTTATTTAAATAACTAATTAATATTAGTAACTACTTAATATCAGTGATTTTAATAATTAAAAAATAGAATATGATACATCAATTATCATTTATATGCAAATTAAATAATAAAAATAAAATTTAAAAAGTAGTAAATAAATTTGATTTGTTTTTTCATTTACAGTGATAAAAAAATATTATGTATACAAATCCTCTTCTTTCATCTTCCCATCTTCATCTCCAACTCTCAAACTTCTAATTTATTCGAAAATAATAAAAATAAGTAAAAATCTTAATTTATTCAGAAATAATAAAAATAAGTAAATTCTCACAAATATATGATGATTTAACATTTATTGATTAAATCTGGAAAAAAAAAGATTAAATCTTATTTACAAACAATAGATGATAATTTAATTATTAATCTACATAACAACCAAATATTAAATCATATTACAAGATAAATTCAAGTAAACATATAATAAACCCTCACATGAATTCAAAATATAATAAAAAAAAATCATATTAAAAGATGAATTCAAGTAAAAATATAATGAACCCTCACATGTGTCCTGAAAATAAAAATAAATTATTTATAATTTAGTACTCACTCGGTCCAAAGACAGTTGTCATACTTTTCTTTTTGGGGTGTTCAACAATAGTTGACACACCCCAAAAAAGGAAATAATTATTCTGATTTTTTCATTTTAATATACAATTTTATTCTACTTTATCCACCTACTTTTTATACTTACTCACAACTACTTTACTTTTCACTTTTAAAATATATTTAAACTTCTTTACTTTTCAATTAAAAAATAAAAAAAATTACAATTTTCTTAAACTCCGTGTCCAAGACATCTATTAATAGTTGGAGGGAGTAGATAACACTACGTAATACCAAAAGATTAATTAAAATAAAAATATAAAAATAAAATAAATACTTACTGTTTGACCTGAAAAATAAATTAAAATTAATTTAGTAAAATTGTTTAACAAAGAAATATTAAACAATAAAATAAATCAGTAAAGACTTATATGAATCTGCAAAAAGAAAAATCAGTAAAGATAATATAATTATTAATCAAAATAAAAATAAATACAAAAAATAAATAATTACTGTTTGTCCTAAAAAAATCATTGAAACAATATTTATATAACAAATAAAAAAACATAACTCATGAATCCATATAAAGAGAAATAAAGAAAATCAAATTATACATTTACCAATTTATCGGAATGAAAGTTCTTAGAAAAATAACAACACAGACATCCCTGTACAAATAATTCAACAAAACTTGCTGAAAATTGTGATATATATAGAGATGAAGAGTACACCATCAAATTTGAATTTAAAATTTGAAATTTGAAATTTGAAATTTGAATAATGATTATAATTATAGAATTTATGTTAGGATAGAAGAATAATTATGAAAAAAAATAATTTTGGAAATATAGAAAAGATAAATAATTTATTGTTTAATAACAAAGAGATTTGGTAAATTAAATTATTTCAAAAATTTCCAAGTTTATTGGAAGTATTAATCATTAATAATAAAATAATAAATATAAGATTTATTAAATCATTTACTAATACATTAGAATATTTTTTAATTTTGTGCGTTACATTTGAATTTACTTTCTCATTCCATTCTAATTCATTTAATTTAAATGGAAACAATTTACTACTACTACTATTATTATTATCATCATCGTCATCATCATTATTATTATTATTCAAAACTTATTAATAGAATTATATTAGTATTAGACTTAAAATCTATTAATTATTATGAATATATATTTAAAATATTATTATTTGATCCGAATCATTTTTAATATTCTAATTAAATTGGAAAATTACATAAAATCAGCATTATTCAAATTGGAGAATTGTGACAAATAAAATTAGAGAATTGTTAAGAAATAAAATTTTAAAATAAATTGACATGGATTACTTAAAATAATTGTTTTAACATTAAAATCAATATCATAATAATTAAAAAAAATCATTCGAATTTATATATATATATATATATATATATATATATATATATATATATATATATATATATATATATATATATATATATATATAATTGAACACTATCACACGAATATAAGCTTAAATTAAGAATTTGTAATTTGATGGGAATTTGAATTATTATATATAATATAATAATATTTATAGTTGTATTTTGAGAATTTATATATTACCATATTTATATTAGTTATCATATGGAATGAGAAGATTAGAAGGAAATAAATGAACCAAAATTGATGTGACACAATTTTAGAAAGACTAAAAATGATTTAAGAAAGGTTGGAAATTATTATTATGCAATTTATATAATTATTTATAAATTAAAATTGATTTATAAAAGTCAAAGCGTGAACATGCTCAATTTTTCTATTGAATTTATATATTGATAGATGTGTAAACTTTAGATAGTAAAATGCAATTTAAAAATGTACTTTTATTTTTCTTCCATAAAAATATTAAATTAAAAGTTTTTTAAAACAATGCAGTGGCAGTGGTGCGTCAACAGCTCTAGTTCCGTAACTCCAACATAGCGTCGTCTGGCAACTGGCATCAACAGCTCGATCGAAATTTGTTTTTAACAGCACTCATATTCCGATTCATCCATACCTTTTTTCTCAAGGTGCGAGAAACATCGCTCGTTCCGTTTGTTCATCGCTTGTATAGTTGTATACGCAGACTCGTTTTTCATTTTTGTCTGTTTTTACACGGCGAGTATTTTCCTTTCCTAATTGAAACAAGAAAAAAGAAAGAAAAAGAAAACGTTTTTAATCATGGTCCAGTTCAATTCATTAATTGGTATTAGGTAGTGTGTGATGTCAGTTCATACTCTTGAATCTAAAGTGTTCGATAAAATGTCTGAACGAGAATATGTTAGTTTGGACTAGCGGGCTTCGTTTTAAAGTTAAGGGTCTTAACGTGCTTTTGCCTTGGTGTAGATTGATATGAAATGACGATGGAGAACTCCCGTTAGCTTTCCGATCAAATGTTACTTGCAAGGAAGCTGATTGGTCGGGCGAAGACGAGTTACATTCTGCATAGCTTTCCCGGTAAAATCTACGAATATACACGTGTCAGTGATTGGGTCGCAAACTCCTGTAATCACTTACGGAGCCATACCAGGGTCTCAACATTCCCTTATGGATTCAAACATTATTCACACGATTTCACAACTATATCCGGCACTGTCTTAGTCCAGGCTCGAGACACAGGAAGACTCCATGAGGAGTTGGATAGGGCAATTAACGAGAATAGGCTTGATGACGCATGGGATTTGCACGAGCAGCACATGCGAGTTGAGGGGTTTGCTCGAAAATCAACCCTGTGCAAAATGATTGCTAAACTAACAGAGACTTCTGACATCAATTCCCTTGAAAAGGCTTATAAATTAGTCGAGAAAGCCTTTGAAGAACAGAAACAGACCTTATTTGATAGGGAGACTCTCATTTATCTCTCTCTGGGCCTTGCTAAATCTGAACTGCCCGTTCCTGCATCTACCATTTTAAGAAAGCTTGTTGAAATAGAAAGTTTCCCTCCGGTGGCAGCTTGGTCTGCGATTATAGCTTACATGTCAGGAAATCCATCTGGAGCTTTCTTAGCTACCGAGCTGGTTCTTGAAATAGGCTACCTTTTCCAGGATGGAAGAGTAGACCCTCGAAAAAAGTGTAATGAGCCTTTGATATCCATGAAGCCTAACGTGACTTCTTTTAACATAGCTTTGGCCGGGTGCAGTCTGTTTGGCACTACTCGGAAAGCAGAGCAGCTCCTAGAGATGATGCCTCGTATTAATATGAAATCCGATGCCACATCACTAATCATCATGGCCTTCATTTTTGAAAGAAATGGTCGAAGAGATGAGTTGAAAAAGCTCAGAAGACATATTGAAGAAGTTCCGGATATAACCGATACCCAGTTCCGACAGTTTTATGGGTGTTTGCTTTCTTGTCACTTGAAATTCGGGGACTTAGATTCCGCCTCCTCTATGGTTCTTGAAATGCTTCGTAAGGCAAGAAAAGCTAGGGATTCTCTTGGGGTGGCTAATTTAATATTTGAGTCCAATAAAAGAGCTTCTCGGGATGTATCTTCCGAGGGTTTGTGTGGTACGATATCTGATTATAAGCCTAAAAATAGTGTATTACCATGTTATGAAGATTTCTGCCGTGACAGAAAATGTTTGAGTCTTGAAGCTGAGACGAAAGAATTGCTCGGTAGCTTGGTTGAGAAGTTACAGGGGCAAGTTGAATTGGTTACTACCGAAAGAGGTATTCTCAAGCCAACAGAGAAGACTTACGTGAAATTAGTCAAGTCTTTCTTGGAAGCCGATAAAATAGAGGACTTAGTAGAATTTATAATCAAGGCAGAGAAGGAAGATTCCCCAGTATCTTCCGACAGCACGACCTTGGTTCACGTCATCAACGCTTGCATTTCACTCGGTCGGTTAGATCAGGCACATGATCTTCTCGATGAGATGCGCATAGCTGGAATCCGAACCACTTCATCCGTGTACAATTCCCTTCTTACAGCATATCACAAAGAAAATCGAGCTGCCGAAGTGAAATCTCTAGTGAGGGATGCTCGCAGGGCTGGGATTCAACTAGACGCAAACTCTTACGAAGCATCGATCCAGTCCCGGGTGATCGAGAAAGACACGAGTGGGGCCCTCGATTTATTTAAAGAGATGAAAGAGGCTAAAATACCCAAGAGCATAAAAACAACCGCAGAAGGCACAGAAGAAGCCCATTTAATGTCGAAGCTTTTGGAGGAGATAAAAGAAGGGGAAAACAAGGATGACACCGCAGTTCACGACTGGAATAGCGTGATCCACTTTTTCTGCAAGAAACGGCTGATGCAAGATGCCGAGAGGGCTCTGAAGAAGATGAGGAGTTTAGGTCACGTCCCTAATGCCCAGACTTTCCATTCTATGGTCACAGGTTATTCTGCAGTAGGGGGCAAGTATATTGAGGTGACCGAATTATGGGGTGAGATGAAATCGTTTGCGTTTTCAGGTGGGATGAAGTTTGATGTAGAGCTTTTGGATGCATTGCTTTATACGTTTGTTAGGGGAGGGTTCTTTGTTCGTGCAAATGAGGTGGTGGAGATGATGGAGAGAGGGAATATGTTTGTGGATAAGTACAAGTATCGAGCACTGTTTATGAAGTACCATAAGATGCTGTATAAGGGGAAGACACCTAAGTTCCAAACGGAGTCTCTGTTGAAGAAGAGGGAGGCAGCATTGATCTTCAAGAGATGGGTGGGTTTGTGATGCGTGTGGCTTTGTTTGATAGATATAAACATGTGATTTTTCTTTGTACGAGTTGCCAAGGTTGAATCCATTGCATATTTTTTTTTGTTACAATTAGTTGGTTTATAAATGATTAGACCAAAATCTGTTTACGCGTTCCGTTCCTCGTAATAGAACGAGAGGATTCTTGCATCAGGACTAACGAGAGGATTCTTGCATCAGGACTTGACTATTCGTTTTGATGTTTGCTCATGTGAATTTGAACACATTAATCAATATAAAAACCTTAGGAGCCATGAGTTCAATTTAAGTTCAAAAACAAACAATCCTTGACAACTTTGAGTTTAACCTTTGTTCAACAAGCCAAATTAAATAATTTGTCCTCAATTATTTATGCAAATTTTTTACAAGCCAAATTAATTTGTTTTTGTAAATTTTCAAAAAAATACATAAATAATTGAGACATAAAGAGTATACTGAGTATTCCTTTACAACTTGTGACAATGGCGAGCATTGAGAATTTGCATTAAATCAAAAAAGAGCGGAGAATAATGCAAATATTTAATTCCTTTAAAAATAGTAACATACGAAAGACACTCCTCACAGACTAAGCACCTGCTGGCTGCTGCTTTCCAAAGAAAAGATCTTCACACAGAGATGACGATTGCTTCTGCCGACATTTCATCGGACGCTGTCGACAGGTGAATCCTCCTCCTCCTCCTCCTCCTCCTCCTCCCACGTTTTCCCTTTCTTTATCTTATGATGTAAAAAATGGATTTTGATACTTGCCCTTTCGAATCACCAAATCTATTTTGTAGATTATTCTGATCTATCTTTTCATCCGTGATCATCGATCGAATAAGCCCACACGGTCGATCGTCTTTCTTTTGCTCGTTCGATTGATAACGCTTCATTTTGATTAAGCAGTTGAATTCGAAATACCGGCCTTTCGGAATATGGATCGAGATTTTTAATTGCTCAGTGTATTCGAATTTTTTTTATTTGAGGCAAAATTATAGTTATCGTTTTTTTAAGCTGCTCGAGTGGCACGATACAAATCTTCATACTCGATCCGTCTACGATGTAAAATGATTTAGAGTTGTTAATATCAGAATACAGGTTGAAGTATTAGTATGCATAATGCATCCACTGAAGTTAGAATTTTGCAAATTTGTAGTATTTCCCATTTTAATCAAACGGCCCCCTGCTTACGAGGGGTGTTAGGAAATAGACCAACCTATTTGTATTGAAAACCCGATGATAGAATACGAAGTAACTGAAGCAGATGAAAGATTGAATCCGATGATCGTATATGTTTTGTTGTCGAGGCATTCAGAATTTGGGATCTTGTTATTTATTACCATCTTATGTACGTAGACATTTCATGTTGTCATTTGAAAGTAAAAGAACTTAACGTAGTGTTATCTGCCGGTTCATATTCAGAACTTGTGCTTTATTGCAACTTGCTCCACTTGAAGCAGTACTGTTTGACATTGATGGCACATTATGTGACTCTGATCCCCTTCACCATATCGCGTTTCGTGAGATGCTTCAAGAGGTAGGATATAATTCTTTTGCTTCCATTAGCCTATCTCAAAAGCATCTAATTTAAATCACCTTACCCTGAATTCTTCAACAGATTGGCTTTAATGGTGGCGTTCCAATAACGGAGGAATTTTTTGTTGAAAATATTGCTGGGAAACATAATGAAGATATTGGTCGTGTGCTTTTCCCGGATAATCACGAGAAGGGCGTGAAATTTCTGGATGACAAAGAAGCAATGTTCAGAAGGTTCCCCATTCTTCCATTCCACAACCCACGCGACACCTACCCCACACATATGGAATGCAAGCATATTAAATTTTTCACTGCATTTTTTTTTCATTTTTACAGGTTAGTTAAGGACAAATTAGAAGCTATAAAAGGGTTATATAAATTGACAAAATGGATTGAAGATCGTGGATTGAAGCGAGCTGCTGTGACTAATGCCCCTAGAGAAAATGCCGAGTTGATACTCTCAATCCTCGGGCTAACAGATTTCTTTCATACACTTATTATTGGAGGCGAGTGTGAACGCGCAAAACCATTCCCAGATCCCTATTTAAAGGCACTTGATTTACTCAAGGTGTCCAAGGAGCACACTTGTGTTTTTGAGGTTAGACTTCATTCTTTTTGACGTGTTTTGCTGTGTAGACATGTTGTGGTAAAATGGTAATAGACTTGTGAGATTTGTATTGTTCAGGATTCTGTTTCGGGAATAAAAGCCGGGGTTGCAGCTGGGCTACCTACTGTCGGCTTGTCAACTAGGAATCCAGCAGAGCTGTTGATGGAAGCAAAGCCTGCTCTTCTCATCACAGACTACGAGGATCCAAAACTTTGGACTGTCTTGAGCGAGCTTGATAAAAAATAGCCTTGTGAAAACCATTTAGACAGTTTGCCGGAATAAGTTCACCCCTTCAATATTTGTCTTGTAATTGAACAGAAGTAAGTAGTATTATCAGTTTTCTGTCCTGAGATGAAAATCTGATTAGGCACCAACTCTATTCTTTTGGAGGGAGATGAATTGCTTTGCTGGGAAATAAATATTATTGTATACAACTTCATGTTTCAGGTTTATCCATTCTTTTGTTTTCTCATCAAAGTTGATTGCATCAAGAAAGAAGAGTAGGAATCTGAATCACTAGTTGATGGTTTACTTCTGATTTTAGTGTCAAGGTCATCTCGTTAGATGGCTCATGTGCTTTGGCTAACTTTTTCGATGGCATCTTTGAGAGTTTGGATTTTATCTTTATGCTATTGGGAGACTCCAGCTTCAGCCGCTGAACACCATGCATGTTCTTCTTCACCTAACGTTTGTTTTTGATTGAACAGAGTATGGATGACATAATTGGATAATCTCCGATCTCCATTTGGTCGAGAGTCCCGAGTAATATAAGCCATGATACGGCAACCAAACATCTCGTTGATGCTGAGGTTATCGAAAACACTTTGATTGGTGGTGGTGGAGGAATCATGGTTATGACTGGCGCAACCCATCAGCTGGTTGCTCGTTACTCGATGAAGGAAACTTGTCAAGTTTTTCTCAGTTCACCATTTGTACTTGAGAAATGACCAACATCTAAAGTCCTTTTCAGCACAAGGCAGCAATGGAATAAGCCTACACAATATATAAAGAATCCAACTACAAAATAGTTCCAACACAGAAAAATACATACGACGTCAAAGCATGAATGTCTTGATTGGATTCTTCTCAAAACTGGCATACATACAGTTAGTTCTTAGCTTCACCTTTAGGGGAAGGCAAAGGAGTTTTAGGTTCCTCCTCTAAACTTAATTGAATGAAGATGAACGGAATTGGATAGATCTGAAATTAAATCGACGTGACTTAATATAAAATTTTAGGTTTTGTTAGTGATCTAAATTTTTATTCTTTATTCTCACTCTTTCTTTTCGTTTTTGTTTGTTTCAATTCAAACCAATAATCACACCTATGAACATAAAAATAATCATAATTTTTTTTTTTTACTCTTACTTCTTTTCACTTAATTTTTTTTATCACAACTATTCATTATAATAATTTAAAAATATAATTTTACATTTAATTAACTTTAATATTTTTTTAATTCGGAAGATGAAATTAATATATCGGATTTCTTCCGTATACCGTATTGGACAAAAATGGAAACCAATAATTCTAAAATCGTGCGGTAACCTATTAATAGATTAATTAATTCTGGTTTTATTGAGTAATTCTCTGTAAATTAAAAAGAAAAGACGTGCTATCTGTCGACAATGGCGACGGCCCAAAAGCCCGTTTGACCCTAATAACTTTCCACCACTCGTCGTGCTCGTGCCTTTTCCCTTTTCTCTCAATTGTAAGCTCGCTCGCCTCAGGTAACTTGATCTACAATTTTTTGTAAGTTCTCATATACCAATTTCTGTTCAATTCGAGCGCACCTGTGTTTTATTTTTGTTATACTCACAAAATAATTTATCTTCTAGAATCGTTACTCTCGCCGATTCGGAATTCTCACGCATAACCCTCCTTTTCTGGGTTATATCAATTGATGTAGTTCGGGCTGTTACTTTGCAGGAAACGTTGGAGTTGAGACTATTTCGTGGAAGAATTTATAGAGGAATTCTTGTACCCTTGTCATCATCGTAGAGGATGGCGTGTAAGGGATTCTGGGAGTGCCTTTTGAAGCTCCTGAACTTCCTTTTGATTCTGGTGGGTTTGGCGATGATTGGCTATGGAGTATACCTTTTTGTTGGGTTTCGTAATGCTGCTGCAGCTGACGACGATGCGGCCATTTCCCCCTCAAGCGTGGAGTATGTGCAGCTGGGCCGACCCATGCTATTAGCTGTGTCTTTGGCTGATAATATTTTTGACAAACTGCCAAAGGCTTGGTATGAAAATTGCGTATTCACGGTTCTTCTAAGTTCCAGTATGCATTGAAATGTGTTTAAGAATATTCTAATATATATGCCATTGCTTGCAATTTACTTTCTGAACGTATTTTGGGTCACTTGGGTGTCATGGAGTGAAAGGGATTAAAGGGGTCAAGCCAAACAAAAATATCAAGATCTTTTCATTTGTAATTTTTCCTTCTAAAAAGGTTTAAGGTTCGGATAATCTATTATGTTCATGCATGAATTAGCACATCCATTGAGTACAATTTACATGTTCTGTACATATTGTGTATTATTGTATTAGATGAACGGAAACTTTTTTTTTTCTCTTACATGGGTTGGAATGGAAGTGCATTAATTCATTTTCATCTCAATTCTCAATGATTTGTAAGGGAATCCTTTTGCTTTGTGTCTTAGATTTGACCTAGGGATCTGATTGAATTATTTTTTCTCTTTACTTTGTTGACCTTTGGGGTCAGTGTTCAGCTTAAATTTATTGTATAGTTCTCAAGAAGCTTCTTTTATTTTTGTTTGTTAATTAAGTACTTTCTATAAAACATGCATATGTATTACAGAACATTGATATTGACAATATTCAAGTATAATATTTAAGTTGTTTTGGGATATTTAATTTAATTTAAACAATGCCAATAATTCGGGCATTACTGTTAGGAGGACATTTATTATGTAAGAAAATTAGTAAAATCACAGTGTAAGTAAACTAGTGAACATTACACTCTGAAAATTAGAGTATTACTTATTTTCTTTTATTTCATCATCCATTTGAAACCAAATTCCAAGGTTAGGACTTGCTTTGAATTATGTAGTTTTTAGTTGCTTTATCCTACGTTGCGCATATAATTGGATGTAGTGTTCTATTTCAGAGTTCACCATGCATTTTCATTTAGAGAACCAAACAAGAACACATTTACCCCCTTTTTTGTTTTTTGTTCTATTGTTTTGTATGTTTTGGTTTGCTTGGTTAAGTGGCATACTAGTTTTTACCTTCTGCACTCATTCAATCAGCTATGGATTATAGTGGGCACAGCACATTCGCACATTCATACTCGTGACCATTCTATGAAAGATACTGTGACAAGCCTGATATATTCTCTAACAGTGATTTGAGCTCTCTTGGATGGCGAAGATGCTATATCTAATTATCTGTGATAGCTATTAGAGTTGAAAATATGCACTGATGCAAATGTTTATTAAATCAGTTGTTTTCCTTTTTGAATAAAAAGCTATTTGAAAATTTTAAGCTTCTTACTTATCAAGCTTTCTCACCAAGAGTGATAAAGTTTCATCATTCATGTATTCATGTCTTAGTTGTCGTTTGGTTCTTGTAATGATTGTAATGACCTCATATGCACTGATTGCAGGTTTATTTATCTTTTCACTGGCATTGGTGCGGTGGTTCTTTTCATTGCTTGTTGCGGGTGCATTGGAACTGCCACACGGAATGGGTGTTGCCTGACTTGTGTATCCTTTCTAAAATCTGATGTCTGAATTATATGATTCATTATACCATTGCTTTATAATATAAGATTGATTGCCGTACTCCTGTTTTTTTTAGAGTTGTTATTATCCATCTCTTGTAGTAGGATAGGATTGATGTTGCCCTTTTACTAAAAATCTCACCAATTTCTAGTAGTTGTAGTCTGCTTGAATGCGTGAGGTTGTCCGCGAAGGTGATCTGATGTTGAATAATGTGTCCAGTACTCCAGCTATTAACCCTATATCTTTTATACTATAATAATGGCAAAATGCCAAGGCTGTCAAATTTGATAATAGAACTAACTCGTTATTAAGTTACTTTGATCTGTTCCTGGAGCTGCTCACTTGTGTAGGTTAAAGATATTACTCCTTGATACATTACATTAAAATTCTAGTGTTTTATAGAGTTCTTTTGAGATCGTTGACATTGTACATTATTTATTTGTTTATCGTGATTTCTGGGTTCCTTAAGACAATAAAGTATTCTCTGCTGGTGATCTTGTTGATCTTGGTGGAGCTGGGATTGGCTGCTTTTATGTTCTTTGACAAAAGCTGGAAAGAGGTTAGTTGGACCATGATTGTATACTTTTAATTCAAAGCAATAATTTCTGAATGTAATTTTTATCAAAATGTACAGGAAATTCCACGTGACAAAACTGGAAATTTTGATATGATATACGAGTTTCTGGAAAAGCACTGGAAAATTATTAAATGGGTCGCTCTTGGTGCTGTTATATTAGAGGTAAGGCTGTTAGGAGCTTCAGGTTATTATTCTGGTTATGGGCAATGTAGTGCTTCTCTTCTTATGAATAGATTCTAGATAACATGGTTACTAGGTTGTTTGGAATCACTTTTGAAATGGACTTTTAGGTGTTGAAGTCTATTTATAATAAAAAATGTTTTCGTAGTTATTTTTAAATTTACCTTCAGAAAATCAACTTTTCCAGAACCCAACCTGGAAGAGGTTGGAGCGATTTTTACTTTTGAATTTCTTTCTACCAATTATTGCGAAAAAGACTTCAAAGTCCATTCTCACCCTACACTAGTGATAATCATTTGCCCTTCCCAAAACTCCCATGTTAAAAATCTACAGGCTTTTATTATAGAAGTGCTCCTACACAACTATGTCATTTTGGGCCTCCGAATTCAACTCACTTTGGAGAGAAAATGGCTTATGCAACTAGCGGAGGTGTCTTTGTACCATATGAGATATAGTACAATGACTCCTACACACTTACATTCCTGTTGACGATCCTTCTTTGCTTATTTTGGTCTTTATCTACCGAATATGTAATTTGTTTCTGATGTCACGAAATAGATATTAACATTTAAAATGGATTTTTTAATCATTAAAGCAAAGGCAACAAATTAATTGCATATTCTCAATCCATTTTTTTAAGTGTTGTGAACTCATAAAATTTTGCAGGCCCTTGTATTTTTGTTAGCACTTATTGTAAGAGCTGCAAATACACCAGACTACGATAGTGACAAAGAGTATATCGGTGGCCGGAGGCAACAAATCCGTCAGCCATTGATCAATCGACCAGTTGTTCCAGCTACGGGTGTCCCTGTTGCTGGTACCCTTGATCAGCGTCCAAGTAGGAATGATGCTTGGAGTACACGTATGAGAGAAAAGGTGAGTAGTACATTATGGTGGCCTTCACAAACACAATTTTTTTTGCCTTGAGAAAGAAGGCTTCTTAAACTAAAATTTTCTTTTTACTAATAGGTCATGTTAGTTAATGATAAACATAGTAATGCATAGAATTCTTGATTTTAGTCATTTTTATGCCGAAGATGATGCTGAAGTTTTATAAAGGTCGCCAAGAATAATAAGTATTGGTCTGTTTATTATGAATAGTTTTAATTAAATATTAAATCACTCTCATCTTAAGCTTTTAGATAAATAAGGGTATTTGCTAGTCAAGGTAAAGTAATCATCACTTGTTATGATGGTTTTGCTTTTGCCAAAACATATTAATTTAACAAATATATTTACTAGATGTTTAAGATTGGCCTATTGGGATCTGTTCATTAAAGTAGTATATAGCTTTAGAATAGCTGATGCCTCACAAATATGGTCTTTAGGATTTTATACCTTAATATTGGAATGAAAGCATGATGAGACTGAATGTTCTCTTTAAATGGTGATCTTATTCTTGTAATAACAATATTAAAGTGTATTTGCAATTTGCTTCTTGATATTAGGTGAGATAGGATGGATCTGAAAAGATAGTCTGCCTGTATTTAGATATACTCTTTACCATGTTAACACTTGGCAAGTGTGCGATGCTGAAAGCGAATTGAAATGATTTTACACAAATGAGTAGTATTATGTTGTCTTGCTCGACATTGGGTTTTGGAAATGTAACTTTATCTTGGGATTTCCAAAAATTACAATTCGATAAAAATAGCATTAGGACTTGGGAGAAATGGAGGTTTTTCAAATTCACATGCAAGTGTCACTTTTAACATTAATATAAATTGTGTACTGTGTGGATACCATTCAATATCTTATATTCTTATTCCGTCACATACTTATGTTAGTGAGAACACAATCCTTAAATACAAAAAAAGTGGTACGCCCTCCATTTAAAGTCAAAGTTTGGGTGTTTGTGATTATGCTATGTTCCTAAAATTAGTGTTCACGAGAAAGTGATGTGATAACATTTCTTTTAGTGACAAGCTATTTCTTAAAGATCACAAACTTGATGAGCGTCTGGCCGTCTTCTAATTTTGTTAAATGGAAACATGACTAATAAGAGCCATTTCTGTGTACTCAACAAATAATGTATCCACTCTCCTGAAGCTGTCTTCTCCTCCTGCTCCAATAACCGTTTTTAACATGGAACAAGTTTTGGGTTTTTTAGTCTTTTCCTCTCTCTCCCTTTTTTTTTTCTGTCTTCCCTTTCTCATCTTTAATTTTTTTTCATTCTATTTCATCCTTCACTGATTTCTCATATATTTTCTCTTCCATTTTCCCCCTTGACATTATTGTCTTCTTCACCATAGTTACTGTAGCACCACAGGCTAAGAGAATGGAAAAGATGAAGTTTACTCTTTAGTTGAATTCACAGGAATTTGCTGAAAAGGCTCAAGATAACATGCGAATTGAATAATGTGCACATCCTTTATCTCTTGAGTTTATTATATAATTACTTCTGGGATCAGGAATTTGCAATATTGATTATAACATACTGAAATTCTCAGAAATATACTTCAGTTTGCATATAAATGGTACTTATTTGGGAATTAATTATTAAATGTGATTCTGCTGTAACTCGCTGCACGTCAGGTATCCATGGTGGTTTAATCTCAGTATCACACCGCAGTCAAAGTTTTGAAAAACCCTACCTTTTAACTCAGTTCTCATCAACTGTTTCTTCAAAACAAAACACAAATCAGCTAACAAATCACAAAACAGCTTTGACTCATGGTCTTTCTTCCTTTTGAGGGCTCGGCCTCTTTTTGACGGTCGCCCCTACCTGGATAATCTTCTCTTCCTTTATATTTTTCTTTTACGGCAGGTTGTGAAATTTTCATTTCTATACTTTTCTGGATGTTTCTGTTTGGGATTTGTTTTATTATTATTTTAAGATAGTGAGTGTGGATATAAAATGATTTGTTTGCTCTTTGCCATGAATCTCTTCTGTTTCTGCTTACATAATATGTCAAATTATTAAATTGCTTATAGATGTACATATTATATACTTGTTTAATTGGAGCGAATCACTCCTCATGACTGGGCTATAGAACATGCTTGCTAACATAACATTATCAAGGTTCTCTAACACTAAAGCTTATTACTGCTAAAAGTGAGATTTATTCAATCATGAGGGAGTTATCATCATATATCACATTGATAGGATTAACAATTAACCTGATTAAAAAAATACAAAATTTCCTTACACCTTTAATATGTTCCTCATCAACTATATATATATAAAGTGTGGGAGCAAATACACGTGTAAAATATAATGATACAAGATATATAGTTATATAGAATATGTGAATATCCATTTGTACACATAACCTGGTACATTTACTATTAACTTATTATAGGCATAAAATACACTGTATCCATAAATGATCTTAATTGAAGTATACTAATATACATATAGGTGTATAATAATTAATAAGTATAGTTGACCAATTATGTTATTAGTATTTTTGGCAATTCCTTTTACCATCTTTAATGTGTAATAAGATTAGTCCAATTTTATCTCTGGCCTGTTTACGTTGCCAAAAACTGAAATGTAAGACAATTTCGGGTTATTTACCTGGGCTTGTTTTTTCTGGAAAGCATGTTTTTGGAATGAAATACCCTACAATTCAGTAGTCTTGTCACTTGGGTTCTTGCCCATATGTATCATAAAGAGTAGCTGTCAAACAGAATCGTTTCTACTGAATTTAGCTCAGACTAGGATAACACTAATGTATTTAAATGTGAAGACAGTAATTACTGGACTCTGGTTTTACAAGGTTCATTAATGTCACATTTTGATCACAGACAATGCACTTAGGTCCATATGTAAATGACTTTCCTTCAAGGATGGCTCAGCCATTTGCGAAGCATCATAACACAAGTATTAGGATGTCGTAATTAGTATGCCAACTCCTTATTCTAGTTAACTAGTAGTGAATGTAATAAATCCTATGGTGCTGTATTCTAGCTCGTTTTCTTAAGATGGGTGCAGTCTCCAATTATGTCTTAAAACAATAAATTTTGCCTTTTTCCATAATAGGACAACATAGTTGTTTGCTTCTTCTATTAGCTTCCCTTGTATTTAAGTAACTTGCTATTGCAAATTTTAGTAAATCTAAGAAGTATGAGCTCTCTACTTCATCGAAATTCTAGAATTATATAACAGTGTTCTCTAATAAGCACCTATGTATTCTATGGTGGGGGCACTGCGATTATCAGATTCTTTATCTTTATGCTCTATTGGATATTTAGATTCTTCCTACAATTCTAGTTATGGTTAGTTACTGAAGGAATGATTGTGTGACAGTATGGGCTGGATACCTCGGAGTTTACGTACAACCCATCTGAGCCAAACAGGCAGCATCATCAAGCTACGGCACAGCCATCAGAGGAAGGAAGTCGGTGTGTCATTATGTAATGTTCTATTTGATTGTGCACATATGGATATATCATGTGTCAGAACGAGTGGTGTGAGTGGTCTTTGTATGGAGAGTTAGTAATTGATTGTGCATTTTCTAAGCCATAATCGATCTTCAGTACAGCTGGTGTTATTTGAATTCAGATACACGTTTGAGATTAATGTAACATTGTGAATTAAGACTTCAAATAATTGTTGATTACATCCCGTTGGAGTTGGTTGCTTACAGATTCCCTCTACTCTCGGTATTGTATCACCGCATGCTTGTGTAATGATTAATGATCATGAAAATCAAAACTTTTCTTGCCTGTTCTAAAAATTTCTTCTTAGACCTCGGCTCTAGGCAGAGCCTTATAGTCACGTTTTTTTTAGAATTTTTGATATAGTAATATCCTCCTTCACAATGGAAGGATGCAAATATTAGCAGAAAAATAAAGCACACAAATCATGATCACTAAAAGAATCTCAGCGTCCAAATAATTAAGAAGGAAAAGGCAAACATAGTTCAAGATAAACCGCCACGGCCAAGGACTACCAAGACAACATTATCATGACCAGGAGAGTCTCGTATCGGCCCTACCCACGGCCAATGACTATTTGGGCAAAGTGAAACAGAGAAATTACGTCCGAACCAGAATGACTGACTAGTTCTTTCTTCATTGATCTACGGGAACAAGATCGCATTGTATGACAATGAATTACAACTTTCTGTTATGGCAATTATCAGAATCACTAGTACCATACCTTGATAAGGAATTAAGTATTGTAACACACATTTAGTTAAAAGAATCTCAGTTGAGGATATTTAACCAAGTTGTTTCTTGTGAAAAAACAATTAGAAAGCCAGTATAACATATATACACTGATAGATCAAAAAACAAAGCTTAAACCCAAACTGGATTCAAGCAAAACAGAGCTAGCTATAAGTCTCAAACAAACGAAACAAACAATCTACAATTTACATCTCTTCATAATCGTTTGACGTACTAATAATCACCCGAATCCCCATTCGTAGTATGAACAGCGAGAGGGCCCGCAATAGGTGGCCGTATCCCGCCACATCTCCAGTATCCGGGCCCCACTTTCCTAATCTTCCTCATCACCCCAGAATAATCATCAGATGCATGTGAGTACTCGGGCGGCATCTGGCCAAGAGTCTCGGAAGCAAGCGAGTCGGTTATAGAGAGCTTAAAGCCCGTACGCATAATCAAAGACAGTAAACGGGCCGTGTTCTTGGCATCATCGAGCCCACAGTGGGCCCGGCCTTCCCAGGCGAGGCCCGTCCTCTCGACCGCCTGCTTCAGATTGCCTCTGGCCGGGCCAAAGACCTCGTTGTAAGGGACTTTCAAATTGATCCACCTGTCGAAATAGGATGGTTTGGGGATGCCTTTCAGAACACACTCCGATTCGAGCATCACTTTGCAGTCCCAATTGGTCCAAGTCACTATGGCGAATTTGGTGTTCGCGAGTCCGTTTAAGTAGAGCCATCGGTCGTGTTGAATTAGGGCTTCGTGTAGGATTACTCCGTTGTCGACTTGGGCTTGTTCGATTCCCGTGAGTTGCTTGCAGAAATCGGTGAGGATGAAGTTGCGCGTGGGACGCACGTACGTTTGGAAGGAGGCTAACAGATTTCCGGTGGCGCCGTGTACGATAACGGAAGGAAATTCGATGATCTCTTGGGGGTAGGGGTAAGGATAGGGGAGATTTCCCTGATCGCAAGTTGCCTCGAAATCGATCACCACGAAAAAGTCAAAATCCATCGGAGATAATTTGATTGGTACGATGTGATAGAAGAGTACGGGGAGAAGACAGAGGAGGAAGAAGGAAGACTATATGTGTATATATATACTAACAAAGGGAAGAGGATACGAGAAATCGGATACCGGCGGTTTCCTATTACGAACTTAATACTGTAATTCTTATTTAGGAAAGTATATTTATTATTAATATTAATATTAATGTTAATATTGATATACTATGGTAAGTACATACCATATACTATTCATCTAAATTTATTTTAGGGAATTTGAAATTATTTTTCAAATCGTATAAAAAATTATAAGAAATACATAAATAAAAAATCAGTTGTAGCTTTAAAAATTCTAAAAAAACGTGTTTTAATTTGTTTGGTTTTAGTGGGTTAATCAATCCTTTTGCGGATCAATGGTGGATATGTTAATTGGTTGCTACTGTATAGGGGTTAAGGGAATCGTTTACAAGTAAAATTTTAAAAAGTGAAAAAAGGTAAAAGTATTTTTTTCATGAGATGTTACCGTTAACATGAGACGAACAAAATCAAAATGAAAAGTGAACTCTATATATGTACTTAAGGAATACTGTGTACTCATTAATAGAGACCTGTTTCATAACACTCATTACACAATTAGTTGCTGTTCATTTGAACACCAACAACCATATTTCGTTTAAACACAGTACTAATATGTGGGTCCCATCACACACCCATTTGGTGTAAAAATCACTTCAGAATCACATTGTTCTCTTATTTTTCCATAAACTCTAAAAAGGCAATGAATTTAGACACAATTGTGGAACGCAACAAGAAACTCACTCTTAGCTTAAGGGAAAAAAAAAAGATTGCTAGTGTTGATATAAGCTGTATAACATAATCCACATCACCTGTTCGATTACGATCAGTGGTCCGTGGACGTCTCGTTGGACCCCCCGACCCAGTATTGTTTAACCGCAATCAGTATTTTGAAAGGGACGAGTGGGCCATCCTCATGGTCCACCATTTTCGTGTCCCATCTCATACCTCCTGCAATCTTCATCACCTTGTTCAACACTTCAACTTCGTCTCGGAATATAACCGTCCCTTCAGGCCGTAAAATTCGATCCATCTCGAGGAGAATGTCTTCGAACTCGCACCTACAACAACCACATTATCGAGATCTTAGCCTTCCTATTCAACTTCTTTGTACGAATTCATGTTAAGTAAATTGTTGCTTACTTGTCCGTATACAACTTGAACAACCCATTAGCGTGAATGAGGTCATACGTCCTCGGATAAGTAGAGAAGCCTTCACACCTGGACAGAGAAAGAGAGGCAATATACTGCTGTTATCCATTTTCTAAATTTATATTGAAAATCGTGCTTTAAAGATCGATACCAGTCGTGATAGATGCCGATCAAGCCTCTCTCATAGACGACACCTAAGGTGTTTGGAGCAATCGTAGGCACAACATTCATCACCCATAGCTTTTGCGATTCCAAGGCTGCAGCAAAACCTCCGAGGCCTGCGTTCATATCCATAATGTTTCTATATCTAGTGGTCCCAAGTAACCTAACAATCCTCTTGTAAGCAGTAACGTGCTTTTTCCAAAGTTTATTATCCTCCTCGTAAGATTCGGATGTCACCCCATCAACTTCACCATTTTGAATTCGAGGTGGGACATCGAAAAGCCGAGCTGGAAACTTCTTTAACTCCCCGCCTGCTACTTGATTAGGACTCTTGACATCAGGGAACGGAGTTATGCATGTCTCCATTTTCTTATACCTTCAGAGTCATAATCGAAGGAGGTAGAATTAAAATCGATAACAAACATTGATCTGTGAGAGATTTTTTATATATTTACCCACAGTTGACTTACCACACATCATCAGCATCCGAAGTTTGACAGTAATTGGCAGATTTCCTTTGGCAGGACTTGTCATTTACTCTTTTCCTAAAGATGGCGACATCTCCTTTCTCGTACTTTTTCTCCCAGCAAAGGGATTCAGCCAACTCTTCGATCCTTGATTGCTCAGCTTTCAGGTCTTCTTTTGACCTTTTCCACGTACGATAGTA
Organism: Euphrasia confusa; assembly: GCA_954870475.1. Classification (NCBI taxonomy): domain Eukaryota; kingdom Viridiplantae; phylum Streptophyta; class Magnoliopsida; order Lamiales; family Orobanchaceae; genus Euphrasia; species Euphrasia confusa. The sequence goes on along the minus strand of OX940951.1, from coordinate 37,878,119 downwards.
TGTCTTCCAGTTGATTGGAGGACCAGATAAGACCCAGTATCCACCAGGTCTAAGAACTCGGTCGACTTCCAATAGATACATGCCATCTACAAAATCAAAGACCACAAAAACACTTGTGTAACTGATTCATCGAAATTACTTTTCCCGGGACGATTACAAATAAACAGTTAGATTAACTAACGGCTAACTGGACTCTAAAAAATATAAGAAAATATGGTTCCATGATTATAATCGTATCATGTAAATGATCATCAGTTATCTGAGACGAATACACTACAATACCCTTCAACTGCTCACACAGTCTTATATGAAAAAAAAAAGAAAAAAAAAACAATGAGAGGTGTATGTCAATGTCATACCATTCGCCGTCCATGGTATCAAGCACCTCGAGCATTGCGCCATATCGAATGCTCTGGAGGGATATGGAAGTTTTATTGATCCAAGTACCCCAATAACTGCGGGCACTCCTCGTTCCAATGCAAACTGCACTTGCGCCTCATGATTGTCCCTTGGTGCAAATGACATTGCCACCACATTTTTCTTCAGCATATAAGCACCCCAGCTAGCAACCTTATTAAGGCAAGTAAAAAACAGTTTAAAGAAACCATACAAAAACAATGCTCTCAACTAGTTAGATTTATACACGAGAAAGACAGAACATACTCCGCAACCAGTATCTAGCGCTGTTCGAACAGTGCCATCGGATATTGGTATCACTTGCGCTAGTTCCTTAATATACGTGTCTGCACCTTGAGGAAACATAGTCCCTCCTCCTGGGAATTTGAACAAATTCCCCTGGTACTGTACCCAGTTCTGAACTGCTTTCTCCACTGCCAAGCTTTTGAAAGGAACGTTGGAATAGTAAACATAGTCTCGACTCTTTGGCCAAGGAAAAGGGGCTGTGTAGCCCTTGGGTGCTGGAATCAAGCATCGTAGCTTTTCCTCTTGCGGAGGGCAATGCCTTTCTCTGTACACCATGTTTTCTCGAGGGAAAGTCATGGCTCGATCCTGCTCTTGGCAGGGAGTGTAGTCGGTATATCGAGAGTCACATGGCTCGAAAGCATTGGATTCGGGCTGAGAAGAAGAATCGATAGACGAGGCCACGTAATTGTGGTGGCTTTCGAAGTCGAGAGGTGGGGCCACAACACAGTTGGCTTGCTGCTGCTGCTGCTTGTTGATTTCTATGGCGAAACCATCTCCCTTTCCGAAACCACTCTTCTGCCAGACTCCGAGAAGGTAGAAGAAACAGCAGAGGCCGATGACGACAAACAAGGAAAGGCGGCTTCGTCCTTTAGTGTTGCTCGAGGGGTGAAGCTTCGATGCCATCTTCTTGTGGTTGCATACAAAATCCCCCAATCCTACTCGATGTCAATAAAAACTATCAAGTAAAACTCAGGATGAAATTAAATAGTAACAAAGTCCATTAGTATCCAAGTTGGTAGGTAGGATCATTAACAAACTTCAACACAATTAGAAACATCATAAAATTACTCGAAATAGCGGGTTACCGAAAAGCTCAAACAGATGGTACTTCCAATTCAAGAATCGAGCAATAAATAATCTAACACATTCCAATAAATCTAGCCTCGGATTTAGACGTGTATCGCGGAGATCTATTGCAAAATCAATAACGATATGTTTGTTTCCTTGAACAATAAATAAATGAAATACTAACAACTGTTATAGATCAAGCAAATCGATACCTGAAAATGAAGAGAGAGAGAGAGAGAGAGAGAGAGAGAGAGAGAGAGAGAGAGAGAGTACCTTTTATAGAAATGGATCGTCGTGAGTTGTGGGAGTAGCTTTTTAGTAGTGCGATTACAGAGAGAGCGAGAGAGAAAGAGGTTGTTAGTTGAGACTTTAACTTGTCTGAGGAATGAGTGAGTGAGTAGGAAGGAGGAGGAAGAGGAGAGAGTGTGGACTGGTGGGATCAATTAATTCTTACTACTGTATTTCTTTTTTTCTTTTCTTTTTTTGGTTTTGTTCCCCGACACCGACGGTCGTCGTAAGAGAGAGGGAGAGAGAAAGAGTAAGATTTGACCATAAAATTTTCTTCCTCTTCTTTCTAGTAATTCCTAAATCTACTTACTACTATTTTGACTATTTGAGACAATCACAACTACCTCTCCTCAAAATTATAAAACCATTTTTTTAATACAAAATTTAAAAGAATATGAATATATTTTTAAATTAAAAATTAAAATATTTATGATTTTGAGTCAAATTAAAAAATTAAATTAAAAAATAAAAATAAAAATTATATTTTAAATTGATTTTTTTTCATATTAATGTAAAATATTCATTCACTCATATTATTATAAAATAGAAAAGTATGTGTTTCTAAAATAAAAATTAAATTTTTTTTTTTTATAAGTCGATCTAAGGACAATCATTTTTTTTTTTTTGGATTGAGAACTAAATTATTCTTTCCTGAAATAAAATGAATCGATTAGAATTGAATTTGAGTGAATTTTTTATGAAAATAATAATAAATTTTATAAAATTTTAAATATTTTAAAAAATTATGAATAATATTCTATCACTACCTAAATTGTATAGAATTTAATAAAAAGTACGTGTATGTGCAATACTAGCAACCAAACCCATTTTGATTTCAAGCCTAAAAGGTAGCCCACTTTTTTACAATTTTAAGCAAATTCATTTTATTTGATTATCTAGTGCTACGTATACGCAGATGTGTGAAGCATAAAAAAGTAAATATATTTAACTGTAGTAATTTACTGAACTAGTAGAACCTTTTCCTCCATAGCTTAATTTACTGAACTAGTAGAACCTTTTCCTCCATAGCTGTGTCTTTGGGCCCGACCCGATGGGCCGGCCCGATCGGCCCGACCAATGGGTATAATTAGGTCCTCAAATAAACAACTTATAATTTTAATAAATTTATAAATAATTTATTATTCATGTTTAAATCAGGTAATTTGGGCCGACTGGAGTTGAGTTGTGGAGAGGCAACCGGCTGTTAGATTAAAAAACCCTAGACGGTCGACTGAAGGAGAACTACAAAAAGCGATCATCTTCACAACCAACGTTCGAATTAAGGTTGTCCAAAAGTGCCGATTCAATTACGTAAGTGATCATATGGATCTTCTTCTTTTATATGCATATACGTTCTGATGATTTTCTTATTTATTAATCTATATAACCAGAAACCAGATTACTTTTATTAATTTGTTATCTTCATCGTATTAATCTTTTTCTGTGTTCGTCATTATTAATTTTTAGTTTTTTATGGATAATTTCTTGTATACATGCTTCACAATTACGTACAATAGTCACAATGGAAAATTCGGTTGAATATGGAAGTGATGATGAGAAGAAAAGAAAGAGATTCTTCAAAGACACGCAAGAAGAAGAAGAAGAGCATCTTCTTCTTGTTGAGAAGAAGAAGATGAAAACGTCTGATTCAGAGGACAATTGTGGTGGCTTCATGAATACAGAGTCTTTCGCTGCCATCGGCTTATCCGAGCCTACAATGAGCGCCATCAAAGACATGGGTCATCAGTACATGACTCAGGTAAATTATATGAGTTACTCATGATTAATTTTGTCGTGTCATGATCCGATCCGTACATATTGAAACTTAAATTTGTTTTGCCCAAATTAAATTGAGTTGTAGATTCAAGCACAAGCAATTCCACCGCTCTTACTAGGCAGAGATGTTCTCGGTGCTGCAAGGACCGGATCAGGAAAAACACTCTCGTTTCTTATTCCGGCTGTCGAACTACTTCACCAGCTACGTTTTACCCCTTGCAACGGGACGGGCGTTATAGTCATTTGCCCCACGAGGGAGTTGGCAAAACAGGTCATTATATGTTTTTGAGCTTTAATTTTGTGTAAGTTATTGATTAATTCCAGATACATAATATCGACATCTTAATCACGTGCACTAGGTATACGAGGAGGCAGAGAAGCTTCTGAAGTATCACTCTCAGACCTTTGGACTGGTAATTGGTGGTATCTCCATAAAAAAAGAAGCAATGCGTATCGTCAATGGAGTCAACATTCTGATTGCGACACCTGGCAGGCTTCTTCATCATCTTCTTAGCACCAAGGGCTTTATATTCAAAAACCTCAAGGTGTGCCTCGATCGGCTTTCTTTGATCTCTCGATCGTGTTTCTGATGAATGAATAATGTTTATTTTTTGTGTCTGCAGTACCTTGTCCTTGATGAAGCTGATAGGATTATGGAGGATAATTTCGAGAAAGAAATGAATCAAATCATTTCTATTTTACCAAAGGTGCGTGCGTGCGTACATATGTGTGTGTATATATATATTGCATTCAACTTATTATTATTATCATGTTGCAGCGAAGGCAAACGGCTCTTTTCTCGGCAACACTGACCCAAAAGGTACGACTGAAAAATGTCTGTATTCTATGAAACAACACCATACATGTACTGTATCATTTTGACGAGATCAATTCTGTTTCCGATTTCAGATTCAGGATCTTGCACGCATATCATTTCAGGGAACGCCTATTAATATTAACGTGGAATCTGGAAGAAACAGGGTATGTAAGTAAGCCTATTTCTTGATTTTTAAAGATTCGATAAAGCAACTAACTGTTTACATCGCTCGCTGCAGTCCACGAATGTCGGCCTGAGTGAAGGCCATATCATCGTGCCAGAATCCAACAAGCTCGTCTTTCTCTATTCCTTCCTAAAGAGTAACCTGTCAAAGAAAATGATGGTTTTTTTCTCGACTATCAAATCCGTGACATTCCATTCCGATCTTCTTAGGTACATTGGGATGGAATGCCTTGATATTCATGGGAAACATAAACAGTCAAAGCGCGACTCCACGCATGAAGCTTTCTCTAAGGCCGAGAAAGGAATCTTGTTATGTACTGATGTAGTTGCCCGTGGCCTCGATATTCCTGGAGTGGTGCGCATTAACACACATTCATATTCTCCTTGTCGGCATTTGTTTTAATTTACTTTTAACTCTCTCGATTTCTTTATAAGTGCAGGATTGGGTTGTACAATACGACTCCCCTGCTGAACCAGAGGTGTGACTTGAGATACAGCTGTTTTAAAGCTACATGTTCTATTGTTTGTAAGTATACTAATATTTTTTTTTTGTTTGTCTCTTAGGTTTATATCCATAGAGTTGGTAGAACAGCACGTGGGGACGGTGCTAAAGGGAATGCCTTGCTTTTCCTGATTCCAGAAGAGATGCAGTTTCTTGCACGCCTCAAGGTTTGTTCGATTTTACTCAAAATAATGAAATGAAAATTCCCGTGCTCATCGATATTCTAATTTTGTGGTGTGGGTTAATGTCAGGATGCCGGCGTGCCTATCAAAGAGTATGAATTCAATGAACCGAAACTCCCACGTTTTCAAGTGAAACTAGTAAGCTTTGTCCATTTGTATTTAGTAAGATCCTTTTTTTTTTGTAAAATTGTGTCAGTGTGTGTTAATATAATCTGTGTTGTTGGTGATGGAAATGCAGGAAAAGTTGGTGGGCAACAACTACTATCTAAACAGGTCAGCTAAAGAAGCATACAAAGCGTACATTGAGTCATACAAGTCGCATTCTAATAAGGGCGTATTTGACGTCCATCGACTTGACTTAGAGGTACTTGAGATAGCTGTGTTTTAGATCTGCATTTTAGTTGATTCAAAGTCAATAATTTATCAGTTTTTGTCTTGTGGTTTTGTTTATCGTGAAGGGAGTGGCTGCTTCGTTTGGTTTCCCATGTCCTCCGAGGGTGAATTTAAACATGGACCAGCAGAATAAGAAGAGGAAGAAGAGGAAAGAGAGATGTCGTTTTTTCAGTCATCAGAATCCATATGGAACAACACTTGGCATATGATATACACCTAGCACTTTTTGTCTGATGCTTATATATAGTGTTTTCGCCTACTTAATCACACAGATCTTCAGCATCCTATGTATAGTGTTATTGTCTACCAGGCTAATGATCAACGTAAGGGCCACAATGATAGTCTAAAACAAACATAAGAAAATCAATAACATCTCGGTGTTATCCTTGAGTCGATGGATATGTGCTAGGTGAATTTGCTGGAGAATATTTCTTAATTCGTCAAAGTTGGACGTATTTTTAGTTTCCTCGAAAAATTATTTGTTCAGAAGTGATGTAACATCCATGATGTTCTTATTAAAGAACTTTGTTAACTTGTCTAACACCATAGCGAATTCGCAAGGACACCCACAACCAATATATATTTTCTCAATGCACAAAATATACAGACACCTAGACCAAAAAAAAAGCAAACAAACAATTGAGCAATCTATAAAAAAGCAAACAAACAATTGAGCAATCGATAAAGGCAATATACACAGCTCAAAATGAAAAATGAACAAATGATCAATCATGATAATATTTCATTTTTTTTTTATTTACTTTTAGAAACATCATGAAAATATTAATTAATTTTTTAGGTATTGTTTATTAGGATTATTGCCTATGTGAGATAACACACCCTCACAAGTGGCTCGATTTTACTAATCATGGATGATTTTTTTCACTTTAATTGAAATATACATTTGATAAAATAAATAGAAATATATAATTGATAATCTAATATTAGGAGTTCCAATTTTCAACTTTTGTTTCTTTTCTTCATTTCTCCACTACAGTTGTGCAAACTGATGCTTCTTCTCGAATTGGTTTCCCCTTCTTTTTATATGATTGATAGAGCTTAATTGTTACATAAGCCTAACTATCAATTCATATGGACCAGACGGGACGTTTTCAGGAATGAATGCTTTTTAATTTTTCATACACTCTCATCGAGTTGAGCCACATTTATTCTTAATATTCCATTACTTCCATAGCTCTTGTTACTGTGTCAATTAATGTTTCAATCCAATTTTTATTTTTCGACACCTCAGGTATTTATTCAGCCTGACACAGCTGTGCAATACCATAATTGCGCTTCTCAGCAAACTTTGATAATCACTTATCCAATCATCGGGCTTTCAATGATCATTTTGAAAAGATTATGGAGGTAAGACAGTAAGTAGTAACCGAAAGCACCTTCCATAATGTGCCGGCTTGATTTCAGCCGCCAAGGTCGTATGAATGCCATGCTTGCTCGACGGTTGGAACTCCTTCGTGAATATTTACTGCTGCAAGAGTTGGGATATTTACTCACGCTGGGAACTATATTTAGCTGTCTGTGCCGAGAATTAAGATAAACCAACTTTCTCTCATTTAAGGAGTTATTTTCTAACACGCTCAAGTCAGTCTTCACCGGCCAGTCCTTTGACAAAAGATATGTATGCAGCTAAGGTTGCTTCTAGCACTTGAAAACAATGTTTAAGGAGCTGGGGCATTTGAGTTGCTAAAGTCAACAGTTGATCGGTCAAGGTCAAACTACCTTATGAGTGACATAGGAAGCAAAGATTTTCTGCATTGGGACTTTAAATATGATAACTTGTTAACAGAAGAAAGTGCTCAGATTTTGGAGATTGAGACTTGTATACCAATGTTGCTCCAAAGGCAGGAAGATGGTTATGTTCTTCTTAAACCATCATCAACTTTCTCCTGTCGTAAAAAAACATGGCTTTTCCGAAGCACAATCACATATGGATAAGAGTCTGTCACTTCACATGATTTGTCCGTCTGGGAAGTAGGAATTCCCTATATTGACCTCCATGCCCAGGGAAGAGCTAGGCCTAGTTCAGTTATGACTAATATAATGGAGAGGAGAAACGACTGCACCTTCTCCCAGCTGGTTCTATCAGAATGGAAGGGAGCCTTAGTATATATCTATATATTTATACGTGTTTGCTTGGGTATCCACTATCCAGCCAAAAACATACAACGGCCACAAACTTCTGATTCATGATTTCATTAGTCCCCACACAAGGTACCATTTGTTATTATCTGTATCATTACTCGGTTATTCCGTGTTTACACGTTTGACATACTTGCTGCATTTTTTAATTTCCTAATATCAGACTCTGACTAAAACAAAATGGACGGATAACTATTTCAACATGCCTCGATGTCGATGCAATGTTTGAGACTGGAAAAAGCATTTCTTTATATTCCAAATTTAACCTTAAATTACATTCGTTTTAACAATGATTTCTATTTGTCCTTTCTCTTTACTTGTAGTATGATAGAGGGATAGGGTTTTAATTTGTTTGATCTGTGAATGAAATGATCGAACATTCACAACGTTAAACTTTAGGATGTGAGTTCTACGTACCTTTTTAATGTTCACATATCAGAGATTGCTTTCAACGTTGAAGATTATTGATGCACAAACATTGAGTTTAAATATTAATACGTAAATTAGAATAAATTAAAATGGTTAATTAATATTTAAATTTGTGGAGCACAAAAAAATAATAATTATGTGTAAAAAATAAATTAGAATGAATTAAAATGGTTAAAAGAACAAAAAAAAAAAGTAAAAGATATTTCAGGTCTAAAATATATGTGGAGCATGTATCAAAAAATAATAAATATATGTTGAGTTGTTCAATTATGTAGTAATATTTAAATATTAATACGTAAATTAGAATAAATTAAAATGGTTAATTTAAATTTAAATTTGTGGAGCACAAAAATAATAATTAAGTGTAAAAAAAAATTAGAATATATTAAAATGGTTAAAAGAACAAAAGAAAAGTAAAATCATAATATAGTTAATAATGTATAATTTAAATAAAAAAATAAAAGAAAAGTAAAATAACCCATAATATACTATAATTTTAATAAAAAATAAAATGGATACCTAAAATTATATAAAATTAATATATATGAATCACAAAAATAATAAATACACAAAACTATATAAACAATTGGATATTTGTTATAAATATGTACGTTTCAAAATTTTCTTTTGCTTATTCGAGTATTAATACAATGCTTGATAAAAAAATAAATCAAGAGAAACTCTCAAAATTTAAAATTTGTGCTTGGGAGGCACGTAGGTTTGGAAGGAGGCTAACAGCTAATAGATCTCAGGTAGCGCCGCTCATTTATAACCGAAGGAAACTCCATGATCTCTTGGGGTAAGGGAGTTTCTCCATTAACAAGAAAATATTTTACTTTTAAACTTTAAAATATTATTTTACTTCAACTTATTTTACATATTTTTTAAATTTTAATCACAATTAGTCTAATTTTTAAATTACAAATATATTTATATTCCTTACGTTTTGATCAATAAGTAAAAAATAAAAAAATTATTAATGTACGCACTATCAACCAATGCATATGTAGGTAAAGACCTAAATAATATTTAAAAATTTCATTGCCACACTTTTTGTGTCTCAAAAATAATATAGCGATGAATAAAATAAATAATATGATTAAAACTGAATAATAAATTATCAATTTTTTTTCATTAAAGACTTGTCAATTCATTGAAGATGTTTGTATTATAAACACATATGTTTTGTTTGATTAAGTATCAAAATATTTATTTAATTAAAAAAATATTACATAGTTTAAAATATGAGAGATTAATGAATGAAATATGTTTTTCGTAAAAGCTAGATGGTTTTTTCATGTTAAAATATATTTCAAAGTATCTGTAAATTCATTGAAGATGTTTGTATTATAAACACATATTTTGTTTGATTAAGTATCAAAATATTTATTTAATTAAATAAATATTACATGATTTGAAATTATGAGAGTTTAAATGAATGAAATATGTTTTTCATAAAAGCTCGTAGATGATTTTTTTCATTAAAAAATATATTCCATTCGTCTCAAAGAAACATATACTTCTTTTACCACATTTTGATCAAAATAAAATAATTTAATAATCGAAGTGCTGAAAGAAGACATGTTTTGATATTATCTCATAAATTATTAATTATAATTGTTTGTTATGAACTCAAAAACGAAATTGAAAAGAAATGTGACATAGTAAAGTATGCATATAAAGATTAATTTTGTACATGAAACATTTCAATTATTTTTCCCATTTTATACGGTTATAATTATTGCGGGCCATTGAATGAGAATTGAAAGCGAAGCTACACTTCAATTCTCCAACCTTTGTATTGTAGGAGTATATGTATATCTATCTCTCACAATTAATGACTACTTAATAATAATTGAGTAAATGAAGTGGCTTATTTGTTTTACCAGCAAAGTGTCTTTGCTTTTAATTAAAATCATTTCTCAACTAATTCAAATCACACATAGATCTGATGTCCAACATTCTCAACTGTCCATACCATACCATACCATACACCCTCAATCTATCTCTCTACTTATCCACTTGGATAAGCATTTCTTGTTGTGTTGCTCCTACCTATATACATATATATGGTGATCAACAAGCTAAGTAGGTTTGTTTGGAGTTTCTCAGACCATGCCGATCACCGATACAGATCACTCTCGAAAGGATTCCGATCACAATGAGAATCACATGCACAGCCACACCTCACAGTTTGCCGATAGCCTCAAGGTACACGATTTTACCTCCTATCTCGTATTCTTTTCTCACCATTACTACTCTCTTATTCTTTTTTGTTTCAGGACTTGAGGAATCTGAGAAAGCAACTGTACACAGCTGCAGAGCGTTTCGAGTCCTCATACGACAAAACCGACCACAAACAACTGTACGACATTCTCTTGTGCGTATTTTCCTAAATTATACCTATATGTACACTTCAACGTACGTGCTCACAGTGTGGTGCAGTTGTCGAAAGATTATGTTGCCAAAGCGCTTGTGAGCACTGTGGACCACTTGGGCTCTGTGGCTGATAAGCTCAGCAAATTCTTGGATGTGAAGGCTCATGAATTCTCTGCAACCAATAAAACATTTTCTTGCATTGAACAGGTAATTTAAAAAAAAAAACAGAATTTTTCGATTCTTTGTGAAGATTAACTTGTTCTGTACCCCATTGCTGCAGAGAGTAAGAGCATTCGAGGAAGTGATTGAGTCGAGAAGCATGTCACAGCAGTTGCTAATGGTTGAACCCACGTCGCACGCAAAGCACTACACTCTTCCAGGCAAATTATATATGTCGATTCTTCTTCACAGGAAAATAAATTAATCGAAACTCAACCTATGTATTTAACCTCTTTTCAGCTTCAGATACTTCATCAGACGGGGTGGTGTTGAGACATTGTATCTCAAGTCCACCGCATAATGAGCAGCAAACCGAGAAAGGTATACAGCAGTCGAGGATGATGATGATGATGAGCAACACTTCACCATCTCCACTTCCTCACAGTTTTTCCTTCACAAGAGTCCTACCTAACAAAGAAGCAGGTTCGACTATATAATATATATCCGTCCTCGTTCTTCATTACTACTCATCCAGCATGTTTCATTTCCTCAACAGAAAAAAACAAATCAGGGAAACGCTCGATTTCACCTTTTCGCTTCGCGCTCAGTCGGTCAAGACCTGACGGTAAAAGATCAGTTTCTCCAAGCCCTTCTGGCAGTAAAACGAGAGTAAGCAATAAAACGCGACAAACATGATCATTTAACAAAGTGAATCACAGCTCACGTATTATTCCCTATTTGTTTATTTTATAACTGCAGTGCTCCTCAGAGCCTCGGAGAGCGATTTCAGCAAGCAGAAGAAGACAAGGTGAAGATACTATGAACAGAGATAAAGAGATCGAAACTTACACCTCAAGAAGTAAGCAACTGTTTAGAGCCTTGATCAGCGTTCATCGGTCCGGAAAATAAATTATACTCCTACAAAACAACATACTAATAAAGAGACACAAGATATCACTCTCAGAACATTCCCGGGGCAAAGACAAGAAGTGTTCAGCTCTAGTGTTACGTTTCGTGTTTAGCAATTGTTTCTGGTAATGTGAATAAGAAAACTATTGCGTCGCATTCTCACGACACGTCTCATTTTTCAAATTTAATGAAGATAATGGTTATTATAAAGAAGCAATTCTCAGCTTCTAGTTATGTGTGCTCCTCATGTACGTATTTGAAAGTTCTCCCGTCAAGTATTAATGTTCACAGGACAAGATTTGCCACCAGTGATACAAACTACAAATAAAACATGAAACACTTATCTTAGTCCCAACCCCTCTATTGGGATCTAATTGAGAGACTGTTCGTCGAAAAGGATGGTTGCCATGAACATATTTTTTTCCGAGCAGATACTCAATTGTTTAAAACTATTTACTGTAGATTTGCACATAATTAGTGAGTGATTGTATTTGAATCTTAGCAGATTCACATTAGTCATATGGTTGTTAGGCACAAGAAGCACCCCTCCATACACTGTGTTTAACACACAACACAGTATAAGTCGAGTTCAAGACACGAAGCATTAAGTTCAATACAAAAACAAAACCTCTGTTTGAAGTTCCTTGAACATTGTAAGGATCATTCATCTAGTTCTCTATTTTTCTGTATGCCAAACGACAATCCAAGATTTAGAAGTTTCTGTAAGTCTAGACCAAAATTACAAGGAAAATGAAATGGATAAGGAAAAGTAAAATCAACTTTATCTCTTCTTCTTTCCACCCTTTCCAGACTTGGATGTACCAGCTGCTGCTGAGGAAGAGGCAGCAGGCTCTTGCTTCTTAGTCCGGCCAGGATGTCGAGGGACCAACTCCGCAACATGGAGCATTAGTTGTTTCCCTGAATATATATCAAAAAAGAAAAAAAAAACTCAATGGAGTCATATTATACGGAGTATATAGCAATTTCAATTACAGAAGCCCATACAGTCTGTATATCACATTTCATTCTCTAAGACAGACAAAAATTCACTGCCCCTCTCTCTCTCTCTTCGTAAATTGATCTTAAGTTCTTTCATGACTTTCTGTCATTAAATACACATTTAGTAATGTACTGTGGTTAATCAAACCGAGTTATCACAGTAAAAGTTGAGTAGATTTCACAAAAAAATCACTTTGAATGACAGCACACTTCTCTCAAATACAATCATCTCTTAAAGTTTACTAATTGGAAAAGTTATTCCTACGTCACTCTTAATAGAGCACAATATGTGGTGACCAGATGACAAATTAAGGGATTTTAGCCAAATTACAAGAAAAAAGAAACGATTCTTGAATCCTTTCCCTGCTCATGTCAGGTCAAGGTACTTCGGAAGTAGAAACAAAAAAGACATCATTACACAATTCAAATTGTCGTAATTTTGATTAGTGAACATTTATGTTGGTTAACATTATTTTCTGAAATACGGAAACATATCATTGTCAAGTCAGTTCATCTATTATCAAGCCATGAAAGGAATTCAGCAGAAGACACGTTTCAAGCAATACATTGATATAGCAGTAAATGCAAGACATGTAGCAATGAACGGCACGGGTTTCACCTTTCCACTCATCTATACAACATCTAAGTGATTTTGATGCAACCCACCGAGAGCTACTACATTTACAAGTATTAGATATGAAACACACATGGTTCATTAACACTAGTGTTATTTGGATAATCTATTTGGATAATCAAAATCGTCGTTTCAGATCACATTAGTAATAAACCCACCGAGAGCTACTACATTTACAAGTATTAGATATGAAACACACATGGTTCATTAACACTAGTGTTATTTGGATAATCAAAATCGTCGTTTCAGATCACATTAGTAATAAAACCAACACTCGAGAAGGAAAGCAATTATTTTTCTAGGCCCCAGGACCAAAATCCTTGGTTCATTGGATGGAAACACAAGTTACAAATAACAATGCACAACTCTACAGATCCATCACTGCCAATTGAACAAAAACTCACACGAACAAAAATAAAACGGAGATGGGTGAGTGAGTACTCACTCGAAGAAATGGCAGGATTGCAGAAACTCCCATCTTCCTTTTTCAACAGAACCCTAACTCTCCCTCTTTGCATAAAATCCCTCGGATAAGCCTTCTCACTCTGTTAAAAACATCCAATAAAATTAATGTAGAAATCCAATATATGTATAAAAGAAGAGAGAGAGAGATAGATATACCTCGATGGCGCAGGGGAGTTTGAGGTGGACGCAGCAATCGTAAATCTCAGGGCAGGTAGGGTTTTCACAGGCTTTTCCGGCATTGATCCGGCGACCCTCGGCTAGGGTTTTCTTTGAATTGATGTAAATCGGGTACAGGACTACCCATTTCTTTATATTCTGCATATCCACACCCTCCATTATTCTTCTTTCTTGCGCTCAACAAATTTCAACAAGGAACGCTGAATAACGTTGAAATAAATTTTAGGGGAAAAGATAAATACACAAAGAGCATGTAACAATGTTTTTTTACACTAACTTAAAAAATTAAATTTTCTATAAAAAAATGGTAATTTAGCCAATTTACCCTCAACATCTATAATTCGATAAATCTCTAAAATTGACATTTGTAATTCGACAAATTTCTAATATTCGATAGTCCTTAACATTCGACATTCATAATTCGACAAATCCTTAAAATTCGATATTCACGATTCGATAGATAAATAAAACTGAACATTGGTAATTCAATTTTTTTTACCGTTAAACATTTGTAATTCGACAAATCCCTAACATTCGGCATTCATAATTCGATAATTTTTAAAATTTGATATTTATTATTTTACAATCCCGTGGCGGTGCTCTTCAGCGGGGCTCCACCTTCGACTTCTCGGGTAGTTGGGTGCAATTCACATTCACGGTGCTTCTCAGCGGCTAACGTATTTACAACGGAGCTTTTGATGATCTGATTATTTACGCCAAATCGAAGCTGATTGTGTCGCGCAATGCACCCATCCCTCCAAAATTGAAGTAATTTATAAGTATATATTTAATTAATTTAAGAGATATTTAGGAAGAGGGTAAATACGGTTTATAAAATTATAACTTTTACCATTTAAAATAGACATTACAAGTTAATGTAAAAAATTTATATTATTTTTATTATTTAAAGTAAAATGATAGCTGTATATATATAAAAAAAAGTAACATTTAAATTTTGAAATGTCTTTCTTACCCTTACTTTATTATGAATTAAATAAAAAGGTTAAATGGGGAAATCTACTCTAATATATAATTAGAAAAAAGTAAAACTTTTATTTATATAAAATTAGTTTCGATTACCCCATTTTAAAAATCTCCCTTAATTTAAATATAGGAATTAATTTTGTGTAAATAAAACAAAATATGAATTAATTTTATGTGTAAACAAAACAAAAAAACATATGAAATTGCCCAAAAGAATTACTGTAATCCGAAATTTGTGAAAACATATGCGTGTGTAAGGAAGGATATGGGTCTCACGTGTTCCTGCAATTACCGGAGATACTATAAATAATTAAATACAAATCAACTCCCGCGAATTTCATTTCGAACCCAAGCTCCTTGTTAAATCTCCCCAATTTCTCTGAACCTAACGTTCTCGTAGCTCGATTTCTAGGGTTTCGATCGTTCGATTTCAGTTCGCAAACTCGCGATCTGGACTTCGGCAGCTGATTCCACTTCGTTCGACTAATCGCAGCTCGGAAATGAATGAGTAGGTTTACAGGATTGTCAGGCATGAAAAGCCTGGAACAGCTGACCGGACCTAATTCAGGGAAGAGAAGGAGGTCTTCGAGTTCTTCGCCCGGGCACTCAATCTCTCCGGGAAGCATCGAGAATCTGAAGCGTGCTACAGGTTCTAATTCAGGAGCTGCCGATAGGAAGAAGTCGCCTTCTAGTTCCTTGCTCGGGCACTCGATTTATCCGGGAAGCGTCGAGAATTTGAAGCGTGATGCAGGTTCTAATTCTGGAGCTGCTGATAAGAAGAGGAAGATGACTCCTCAACACTCTGTTGCTTCTGGAAGCTTTGCTAATCTGAAGTTTACTGCAGCAGGTTGTAATTAATTATTTCTTGGTGATTTTCTTAAAAAGATTGTGCGTTTTGAGGGTTTCTCACTCACGGTATTGTCCTTTTTGCAGAGAAGTTGGTTAAGGAACAAGCTTCTACAAAAACTGGCATTGACTTGGCTGTAAAACTTGTTCTTGTTGATTATTTTTTTTACTCTACGTGTCTGTGTTTTGTTTAGTATGACAGATTTCTGCTAGGTATGCGTTGACGAGTTTTTCATTTCTATGTATATACTTACATTTGGTGTATGCATATTTCATTTATATTGTTTAAAGCAGAAGCTGATATTCAGATTTTAGACACTGCATCAATAAAGTAAATGCTTGAAATTGTCGAACTAGATGCTGCACTTTTGATAAAGGATTAATCTGTTTTGGCTATCCGAAAATGCAGAACTCTAAGCTCAAGAAGCCAAGTATAATGGAAGAAAAATTGCAAAACGCGTTCAATGAAAATGCACAGCTTAAAGTGAAGCAAAAAGAAGATGAAAAGCTTTGGAGAGTCGTGCCTACCTCTTCCACAAAGCCATTGTTGGATCAAATCACCGAAACTTTCCAGCAATTAAACGTTCAAGGTACGTTTCGAATAGGTTCAACATTGCTAGCCTTCTGTGTTAATCTTTGACTTGCGCACATATTTGTAACATTTCATGCGACTTCTGAAACTGCAAGGCATTTAAACCTTAACTATAAGAAGAGCCTTCAGCGACCTAAATTGATGCTCCCAAAACAGTTGATCCCAACCTAGTTGAATATATAAATCTGGGATATAAAGTTTGCCATGTTCTATAGTTGATTTTTTAGCATGTTTGATTAGGTTTTGAATGCATTTACCTAAATTTGTCCACTGTCGGATCACATGCTTTCTATTGATCTTGTGCAAACATGTATCACATTTTATGACTAAAATATTACCCTACACATGGTAAAATCATTATGGTTTCATTTACTTGTGAAGTTTGATTTTTTTCCGTTCACTATTCTTTCATTTGAATTAGCAATGAATTTATTATTAAAGTTTACACAAAATTGCAGTAGAAGAGAAGGAACAGATTGAGTTTGTTGTTGAGCTCAAGACCAAAGAAGAACAGTTGGATGATCATAAAGCAGAGGTTTTCTCAAATTTAGTATTCAAGTTTACGTTTATTAGAACATGATCATGTACGTGTCACTGATTATTTTGTCGTCTCTTTTAGATTACTGGATCGCTGGCCGACACTGAAAGTAAGCTTGAAGCAAAAAAGAAATATCAACGCATGCTGGAAAACAAATACATGGAACTATCAAAAAACTGGAACGAAATGTCTCAAAGACATAATCAGGTATCGTTTTTTCTTCCAATTTATATAATTTTAAAAATAGTATGCCTCATATATTATTAATCTGGATACACATAATCGATTTTGTGAATCCTATCAGGCCATTCATAAAAGAATAAAGTACGAGGTGGGGAAGCAGGAGATTGTTAATCTTGAGAAAGAAAAGGTTCACTCCTTACTTCCTCTAGTGAGTTTCTCATTCTGTTTGATTTCATATTTTATCTATGCCAATTTTCAGGCATATATGGAAATAAAGATAGCAGAGCTCAAAGAAGAATATCAGCAACAGTTGCTGTGGGTGCAAGAAGAACATGCTGTATTGGTACGTACACCTCTTGTGACATAAATGTCAAACCTATAAGTCAATGTTCGTGTAACGCCCCAATTTTCGTAACTCAAAATAAAAGATATTTCATCAGAAAATAATTCCGTATTTAGAGGCGCTACTCACGTACTTTTGAAAAGTCAAATATTCCACGTCATAATTTTTAAATACCAATATTAAAAATAAAATCATCATTTCAGAGTTATTAGTTCAAAAATAAAAATACTTCTAGACGTTTTAGAAATCAAAGTTTTCAGCGGAAAATGATAAATAACCAATGAAAATTCCTAATTCATCTCCTCATCATTCCCCCGGTGATCATCCTCGTAAGTACCTGAAAAACAATGCGTTGATTTGGGGTGAGCTCAACGTGCTCAATAAGGACTACTCATCTCCAATCAACATCTCAAATCACCGTACGACATATATATGCAATGATCATATCATGAAATCACACAATGAACATAATTTTCAATACATGTTGCGCATATTATAGAACACGGCGTGTAAACCACTATGCCTCCTCCTGACACTGACCCTTCTGGGTCACAGGTTCTATAATAAATTTTTGACCCATGCGAGTATACTTCGGTGCCTCCTCCTGACACTGACCCTTTTGGGTCACGAGTCTAAAACATTTTCATATCATGCAATAATTCACGTATTTAAATCACATATAACACATACTTTGAAATTAGACATTAAAAAGGAGATGAGAAACCCCTACCTTATAAACGTGTCTTGCGATTAAGTCTTTGAATTTTGAGAGAAGTCCCTAAGTCCCTTGCACCTCGTTTCCTATTAAAGTGAAATTCACAACCTTAATAAATATAGATTATTTAATTAAGTTAATACGTATAATATTTTAGTGTATATTAATTCTAAAGATTCCTAATGTTAATTTTTGATTAAACTGTACATTTTAATTGTGATTGTGATCATTTAGGACCACTTTGTAATTTAATATGTTCAAAGGGGTGATATGTAATTATTTAAGAGTTGAAAACTACACTATGGAGTTTACGGCTGTGGTGTTTTTGGAATTGTAAGTACAGAACCTTAATCTCCTTTTCACAATTACATTTATCAAAGTTAAATGAAACAGAGGCCCAATCAGTCTTGCCCTTTTCGATTATTTTTAAGCGATAATTATATTAGACTAAGGTTTAAACTTTGGAATCCTATTCGTACTCTACAGAAGTTCTACAGATCAATGTTCGGCAGCAGACAGGTTGGCGAGACAAGACGCGCTCGACTCGCGGTGGCCGGGGAGACGAGACTTGCTCGACTCGCGGCTGTGCCAGCGGCCCATCTCCGACTTCTGTCGGAGACGCAACCGATAAGACATACAACAATTAATTATTTTATTTTTATTTTTATTCTCTACGCATGGACATTACAGTTCGCATGCGTTTTTTTCCTTTTGTATAGGTTAGCAGCATGCAACAGGAATATGCTCACAAAGAGATGATCCTCATATCTAAGCACAAAGAACTTAAACTCACCCAACTTCAAGCTGAAATTGAAATAAGAGAGGTATTTCACATGTGAACTATCTTATTTTGTCGTCAAGTTTAAGTTTATTAGAACATGATCATGTAAGTGTCACTGATTATTTTGTCGTCTCTTTTAGATTACTGTATCGCTGGCTGACACTGAAAGTAAGCAAGAAGCCAAAAAGAATCCTTCCAACATTGGTGATTTGTTTACGGAAGGATGTTTGAATCCAGATGTAGAGGTATCTTTCATTTCAATGTACTACTTACTATTTTACTCGAAAATATTAAAACTGTTTCGGTGTCTTTCGCTTCCGTGTGTGCTTATCAGCTTTTGCCCATACT
Organism: Euphrasia confusa; assembly: GCA_954870475.1. NCBI lineage: Eukaryota > Viridiplantae > Streptophyta > Magnoliopsida > Lamiales > Orobanchaceae > Euphrasia > Euphrasia confusa. The sequence goes on along the minus strand of OX940951.1, from coordinate 37,858,846 downwards.
TTCGATCAAAACATTTATCTTCAATCACAAACTTAATTTTCATCTGAGTTGTCTTCAGGTCATTCCCTCTGTAATAAAAAGTCTCTTTTCATTGCAGGCTTTTATTTTCAATTAGCTGCAAAACCACACACACTTGGAGAGAGTATCAGGAGCGCTACATACTCGCTTACTGTCTAGCGTGTAAATACTTTTGGTGTGTAATCTGTCTCACTAAATCCTCATCATCATACATATGACTACTGTGCTAAATATTGCTTCGATTTCAAACCACTAGCCTGTTTGGTTCATAGTCTGTCTCATCTTATTGCTCGACTCAGCCACACTCACATCACGTTGTAGTGATAGCAAGCTAGTAATACGATCAATATTTTAGAAAAGAATTAATCAGAGGATGCCAGTTGTACATTTTCCTGCACAAAACTGATTTTCATATAGAAATTTAAATGAGTTCATTTATTTTATTGATGAAATAATGATATTATTAATTATAGTGTAATAATTATTGTCTGAGGGAAGGATAAATGTGAATTTGAAGCTAGTGATTTTAACAAATGCTCACTCTTGTTTTTTCCTGTTGTTTCCACCCTCTTCGCCCTCAACTCCTGGAGCTCTAAGTAATGCTTTTCTAGTTTTGTCTCGTCACCTTATCATATTTAGTTCTCTAATGCTTTTGACCAAGTCAACTATCTGTTTTTCACAGCTCTGAGCTCTCCCTGAGGATTCTGTTTTCTTCTTCCAGCTGAGCACATCGTTCCTTAGCAAACGCAAAGTCAGCTTTGACTGTCATCTTCAGCTCTCCCAGTATAAGTTTTACTTAGTAACCATATATATATATTGCCATAGAAACCTGATGATGTTTAGAACAGATAGATAGTGTCAATTTCACTGCATTAGCTCTTTATTAATTATTGATAGTTCCCATCGATTATTACTATATATTAACAAGCCAGACGCCTTAGTCAGTTTATGTAGAAATCTTTAATGAATAATTTATAAGAAAAAACTTACAGGTTCACATTTCACATTGAGATTAAGAGGTTGTGCTGAGTCGTGTTTACTGATCATGTAGAATCAAATTATATAAAAAAACAAAGAAAATCAAAGTTAAGCGGGCGAATTGAAGAGTGAGGTTTAAAACCACTGCAACATATATAGTTGCGACCTTACGTCGCGAGATGCCTTCAGCTGAGGTTGCATATGATTCTGTTTCTGTGCCATATATAGATTGTTGTTTAAGGTTATCAAGATTTGAAACTGGTTTTCTGATCTTGAGCTATCATTCTTTTTCCTTATTTGAATCTTAAGAGTTTCTTGATTTATATCTGCAGTACGATTCTCCACTGCTGTTATACCAAGTCAACTAAGTATCTGTTATCAAATTCATTGCTTGATAATATTGGAGATCAAAGCACTTGTAGAGCATGCTCGAGAGTCGAGATGGTGTCCCTCGACAAGTTTTCGCTCTCGACTTGGGCACGGGGCCCACCTTGTCAAGTAATCGCGGCTCATCACCACTTGTTCCAACTCACGATCAGCATCATCGTCATCAATTTCTTCATCATCGTGAATGAGTCGAGAAGTAGTTACCTCAGAGAATAATCATCCACGGGCCTTGAGCAATCCATCGAGATGGGAATTAATACAGATTAATTAATTAATGGTGGTACAGTATTAAGGTTCTTCAAATTACTATATACTTGTTGAAAATGAACTAAAATTATTCTTTTTCCATCACAGGGCCACCTAATATTTTCATACTTTCAAATATATTTCAAAATAGTAATTAGTTACATTAATTTATTAGAGCGGAAAAGAATATTTTCACTTTTCGAAAATGAACTAAAATTATTCTCCTTCCATCCTATTAAATCTAAACAATAAGATTAATTTGATATTTAAGGTGAATTATTTAAGCAAGTAAAATTATTTTCTTTTTTTGTTGTGAAAATATATAAGTCAAATGAAGTGTGAAAGTATAGTGTGAAAATATACAGGGAGTTTTTTTTTTTAAATATTTTAATTATATGTAAATACAAAAATAATTTAAAATTCAAGTACTAGTAATATTTAAAAATCAAATAATTTCCGATGGCTAAAAACAGGCAAATTAAATCTTTTTCCTATTTCCTTCATCATCATGCATTCCCCCTCCTCCCCTGCTCAAGATTTATGTATTACAAAAATCGACTGTTGAAATCGGAGGTGTGTGAGTGCGGTCCCACGACTAGCGCACAAAGACGGAAAATGGAAGACCCAGGACATGTAGGGAGGTTCTATCCTAAAACCAATTGGTATTAGGTGGAGTAGCTCCATACAGGCCCGTTCTTGAGTTTACAGGGGCCCTAGGCGAAATATCGTAAACGGACCCCACACTAAAAAAACTGTTCATCTAATTTTTTTTTATATTTTTTAACAAATTTATCAAGAGTATATAATTTTATTAAAGAATGAAAAAATACTAAAATTATTTTAGTAGTACATAAATATTTTAAAAAAAACACAAAATTATAATTTTTTTCTTGTAAATTAAAAAAATATTAAAAAAAATTTAAAACATAGAAAAAAACTTGAAAAAAATCAAGAATTCAATAATTAAAATAAACGAGATATTTTTTAATGTTACTTAAAAAAATTTAGAATTATTTTGTTGATAAATAGATAAATTAAGATGAACAAATTTAAAATTTTTGTTGTTAAAAATGTAAAATAATTAAAATAAGTATTTTTAAGTTTATACGTATATATATATATATATATATATATTATTTTTCAAAAACATAATACTCCCTCTCATTTTTTGAATTGAATTTTTGGGTTTTTTAAACATTTTAATGAATCTTTTTTATGCCAAATATAACTTTATTTAATTTAATATAAGTCATCACAATTTAATGACTATTCAATTATTAATAATTGATTAGAGTAAAATGTGGAGACATTTAAGGTAAAAATAACTATAACTTCAATTAAAAACAAAGAATACAAAACTCAAAACTTCAATAAAAAAAAAGAAGGAAATATACATATAGTTTTTTGGGATAATTGTAGGTTAGTAGCTGAACTATAGGCACTTTTGTACTTTAGTTACCCAACTTGCATTCTGTACATCCGAGTAGCTGAACTTTGACGAATTTGCACTTTCATGCAAAAATAGGCTTTTTCCGGCGACACATGAGATGCACGTGATGGACAAACTTTTCTGCAAAAACTGACAGGGTTAATTTGGACATTTCCAAGTTAATCAAACAAAACTCAAATTTCATAATCAATTTTACACAGAAAAATCTCTCATTTGTCACTGAACCATCACCACACAACTTAACGAATAATAAATTCAAGAAAAAAAAAATCATCTCCATACATACGCACATAAACATTTTCAAGCAATTCCCAGAAATCCTTATTTATTATCATTGATAAGGAAAAAAAATTTCTTGAATAGAAGATCTAATTTAAATCTGGGAGAGAGAGAGACGATGAACAGTGAGACGAATAGTAATGTCTTTCCTGCCAGTATCTGGTAATTGAACAACGCGCCGCCGCCGAGTTTGAAGATCGCTTTAGTACTCATTAGATCCTCCATGAGTCGACGCCCTAACTCAACTCACACCTAGACAGAAACCCAGTATCTCGGAGAACCCATCGTTGTTGAAGTCACATCGACTTCTTCGCCTGGACCGTAAAATCCTATTCGCAGCCCCATATCAGAACAAATTCTCAAAAAGAAGTCGAAGATCTGATGAAAGATCGAGGGATATTCATTTCCCCAAATCGCTTCTCCAATTCCACGCCATGAGAAATTGGGGGGGGGGGGGGGGGGGGGGGGGGGGGGGGACTAACCGATTTTTCAGAAATAGAATTGGGTGAGAGTGATTTGGGGGAGAGAAGAATTTTTCATAAATTGAATCGGGGGAGAGCATCTGCTTACGGGGTGTCGAAAATTTTAATGTTGTGTTTATTGTTCAATAATAATAAAAGGTTGGATTTAATGTGTAATGATTTATTCAGTTAATAGAGATATAGGAAATGTTCAAATTAACCCTGTCAGTTTTTGCAGAAAAGTTTGTCCATCACGTACATCTCACGTGTCGCCGGAAAAAGCCTATTTTTGCATGAAAGTGCAAATTCGTCAAAGGTCAGCTACTCGGGTGTACAGAATGCAAGTTGGGTAACTAAAGTACAAAAGTGCTTATAGTTCAGCTACTAGCCTACAATTATCCCTAGTTTTTTTTAGAAATGGGCCCCTAAAAAAAGGGGGCCCTAGGCCGTCGCACCCTGGGCCTATGCCCAGGGCCGGCCCTGGCTCCATATTCTTATATTTTGGTCTCCCTTTCCTCAAATATTTAATGTGGAACAACTTACAAGTGACCACAACATATACAATTTTAACACAAACACACGAGTAAATACCCCATATTATTTGCAGTCAATGACAAATTGACAATAAAAAGTAAATACCCCATATTATTTGCAGTCCATGACAAATTGACAATAAAAAAAAGTAATCAATGCTTATATATGAGCATGCATATGGTATTGTTCTATAATAACAATGAAGGTCAATGAAATGAAGTCAAAAGTTTTGGAAAAATTGAACAAAAACAAAACATTATAACTAGACGTACTGTACATGTAGTTTTTTTGTATTATTTGGATATTGAAATGTTGAATATAGTGTATGGTTGATTTTGTTGTTAATTTTTATTCTACTTAATTATGGTCATTTCACTCATTTGTACATAAATAATGAATGTATTGTATATATGAATCTAAAAAAACAAAATTCCTTATGAACAAAATTTCTCTTTCTATATTACTACATATTTGTTGAATAAACACCTTACAAATATTGTTTTTAAAATCTATAGAACTAATTATACTCTTTTCTTTTCATTCTAATTAAAAGAGTTGAGACACTTTTTGAACACGTAACTAAGAAAAATATAAATTTTAGATTCTTTTAACAAATTGTAAAAGTTAAAAATATATTTTTAAGTTGAAAATTAAAATATTTGTGAGTGAAGTTTAAAATTTAGGTAGATAAAGTATATGTGAAATTGTATTTTAAAGTAAAAAAATATTAAAATAGTAGTATAAATTAATTTTTTTAGAGTGTGAGACAACCAACCATCATGAGACACATAAAAAAGAAAAGTTTTACAATTATTATTAGATAAAGAAATACTTTATGTGCTTAATAATGTAAAAGAGTATAATAGATATTAAGTAGTTGTATATGTGTAAATAAATATGTATTGAAATAATAAAGTTGTAATTTTTTTTCATTTCTAGATTTATAAAGTTTTAACTTTTAAGAGACAAAAAAAAAGTACTATGTATTATTTTTAGAGATGAAGTGAGTATAAATTTGAATTTGAGCTCCTACCCGAAAAATAATAATATTCACATTTGTAGATTCACTTGAATTTTCATGATTTTCATTAATTTACAAGATTAGCTCAAACATAAATGACTAAATTATGTATACACCTAAATTTTCATAATCTCCTTCTCAATTCATGATTTTCTTGTATTTTTCTGTCATAATTATAAATGATTTTGAATTTATATAATTCAGAATTATACAATTGAAATTCAGATAATTTTGAAGCAAAAAAAGCATTTATATAATTGGTAGTCCAAATATGAATTATTTAAATAAGTACGGTACGTACACCTGAGTTGTTATTTCTAATGATGTTACCCTTGCCCACAAGTTTTGTTCTCTTACTACTAATAACTCTGTTGGGCTTGTGAGGTCAGTTCGGACTTGGGAGGGCGATTTTGACGTTTCGATTCTGGTAAGCCCATTTCTAGTTGGGCCTGCTTTGAAGTCATCACGTTCTTAGTAGACTTGTAAAATGCACCGTATAATATTAACTGGGCCAGCCCAAGTACTGCTCCGGTCACATTAGGGGCCTAATTTTGTATAAACAAAAATATGAAAAATATGGATAATCAATTGCACATCAAATAGTAGTCCCTATGTCCCAAACTTATAGTCACATTTTTTTTAATAAATTACAAATAAATTGTTACTGAAATTTTGGGACGGAGGAAGTGATTATTTACTCAATATTTCAGATGCATTTTGAAAAAAAAAAATTGCAAATAAAACTTCATCTTTTTATTTATTGATGGATAAAGAAAATGAGAAAATACACATCTGTCTCATACTAGTTGTTGCACTTGTTTTATATTTAACAAAGAAAGTGCGATAAAACGGAAGGACTATTATGTATCTTTTTGACAAGTTCACCAATGAAGAAACAAATTAAATCAAGATTAAGAGATTAGTAGTTACCAAGAGGAATGGATCCAAAGGCATAAAAGCGTATGTAGTCCAACAAACCGCATTCAAGAATGAAAATAGGGAAAGGGAAAATGGCATATATTCCACACTTCTTGTGGTGATCACCAACTTCTGCATATACATATTAAAAAAATAAAATTAAATATAAATATCCAATTAAGAAAGAAGAATTAATACTAAAGTATAAAATTTACCATGACCGATAAGGGTGCTGCATACATGAGAATGTTTGCAGCCATAGCTATGCTTCCGACTACGGCCGATCGGAGCTTGATGGTGTGGGCCATCGTCAGCACTAGAAAAGCCATAGCCGCCAAACACACGCACTCGACTCCCAACACCAGCAACACCCTCGTTCGCTTCGTGGGCCCGGAAAAAACGAGAAACATCGACAAGAAAACGATCTCGATCAAGAACCCAGCCCCGTTTATCGTCACCACGAGGATGCTGTGAGGGTGCACGATAGGCAGCCCGTAGAGGCCCCACAGAAAACAGTTGGCAAACGTCGCTAAGTAAGGCACAGCCGAGTACTCCTCCACCGACTTCTTCTTCCATATACGGTAAAACGTTTGTCTAAACAATTCAATTACAAAACATTAATAATAATGATGATGATAAAATCAATATTGGATTAATTCAAGAGAATGTAGTAAAATTTATGAATTAAAGGTCTCACGTACGCGGGTGACAAGAAGAGTACAAGCGAGATGATGTTCCCTGCAAAATATATATATACACGAATAGATCGATTATACGAAGACCATAAGATCATAATATATATTGTTTGTATACCTATAACACCGATGGCGGTTCGAGCATTTTCTTTGGACAACATGAGTGTGTATGTATGTTGAGCGATATGTGGGAATTGAAATCAAAACACAAAATGAATGGTGTATTTATATAACAATTAAGCAAGAAGAATTGATACACACCCACAAGAGGCGTGTTGGACTTGTAAGATGGGAGGTCACGTAAATTTTAATTATCACAATCTTACTTTCACTTTCCTTTTTTCCTTTTGTTTATAATTTGTAATAATATTAAGAAATTAAAATAAACATTATGTGCCTTTACGAATGTTTCAAAGTTTTTTCTAGTCAAATTTAAAAATAATAATGGTGAGATTAAATTAAAATTTACTATTTTTAGAATGAGATATATTTTTAAAATATCCAAAAAAGAAGTCGGGCATTTGAAAATGAAAATAAAAGAAGTAATAAGTACTCCATCTATCACATACCAATTGTCGCATTTCTCATAACTATGAATTCCAAGTAAATTGATATTCATTGTTTTTTTATATACTGACTTTATATAATATAATGTTTTTCAAAATGAAAGATACAGCAGGTTAATTAATTATAATGATAAAATGTAAATGTTGATTTTGGCGACAATATATTTCGTACTTGGTTTGTTGTTTTGGTTTCAGGGTTGAAGGTTAAAGTCCAGTTGCAAATAGCTGGAGTCGCCGATGTTGAAGACGTGCATCAAAACCGGCGACTGGAAGACAATGACCAAGAACCGGCGACTGAGAGACAGTTGCTCTCAAAACCGGCGACTGAGCGAACGGGACATGAATCCAGCGACTGGGCGACTGGCCATGGATCCGGCGACTGTGCGACTGGCCATGAATCCGGCGACTGTGCGACTGACCAAGATTCGGCGACTGGCGTTTTGTCCTAGGATCCGGCGACTGGCGACTCCGTGCGCACAAAACCGGCGACTGAGCGACTCTGTCCTTCATGGATATGGATCCAGCTAACGGCGACTCATGTGAATGTTTTCAGCACTTGAGTTTTTCAACCTCAATGATATTCGACGACCATGAAGACGATGAAAATTCGAGGCTTCAACACTTAGTGTTTTTCACAAGAAATTGAAGATGAAGATTTGAGATCGATGGAGTCAAGAATTGAAATTGAATTTTGATTTTGAAATTGAAGATTCAAGATTCGAAGATTCAAGAATCAAAGATTCAAGATTCCAAGATTCAAGAATCCAAGTTCAACTATAGTGATGTCATCCATGGAGAAATGACATCAGCCAAACATGTGATGAATGAGAATGTGCCACGTCATCACCTCACATGTGCCGGCTGCCTATATATACCCATGGATTTCAGTTTCATCACTTGACGATTTTGAGAGAACGAAATCTGATTTTTAGAATCGTGACCGACAGCTTCGAGAGTTGAGTTTGTGTAGTAGCGTTTGCGCCTTGTGCCAAGATTAGAGTTAGGAGATTTAGCTCTAGGTACTTGTGTGCTAGATTGCAAGTTAGTGGGAGTTGTTGCGACACTCGGGAAACTTCTTGTAATCGTTTTGCCTACCATACTCTACAAGTGTAATAGTTTAGTTTTGTTATTCAATGAAATGAAAACTATTACATAACTTTGTCTTCCGTCTTTCATACTACGAACTTGTGTGAGTGTTGCCTTGACTGAAGCTGGTGTTCGTTGTTTAAGTCCAACTTCGCGAAAAGTTGGTATCATACGACGAAGACGTAATTTCAATTGGTATCAGAGCGGGACGTCATACGTATAAGACGTGATCCGTTACTTGACTTCATAATTCCGCTACAATGGAGTCGTCCATGTTTGTCCAGAAACCGATTATGCTTACTCATCAAAACTACTCAAACTGGAAGGCCAAAGTTTCTGCTAGGATTAAGGGTTTTGATTCCAGATCTTGGATGGCAGTGTTAGAAGGATGGGAACGCCCATATACGGAAGACGCCGATGGCGTGAGAATTCCGAAACCGGAACGTAGTTGGACGAGGGAGGAACATGACTTGTCCACGGCTAACAGCAAAGCCTTGCTTATTATTTGTGAATGGCTGGACCTCAGTATGTATCAGCTAGTCAAAAATTGCACATCTGCCAGAGATGCATGGGAAACGTTACAAAGAACTTGTGAGGGAAGTCATGCTGTTAAGCGATCGAAAATCCGAACTATCACTGCTCAATTCCATCAACTCCGGATGAGGGAAGATGAAGATATCAATGACTACTTGGACAAGATCATGAGATATGTGAATGAAGCTTTTGAACTTGGAGAAATCTTTCCTGCTCCCATGGTATATGAGAAAGTCCTCTCCAGTGTTAGCACTAGGTTCGAGAGTAAAGTGCTGACTATCGAAGCACGAAATGACGAGAACCAAAACTGGGACTATGCCGACTTGATGGCTGATTTGAGAAACTATGACCTGACTCTCAAAGTTCGAAGCAACCCAGACATGTCTCTTGTCTACGAACCGATGACTGCTCTAAAAATTTCTGAGAAAGGAAAAAGTTCAAGAAGCTCCAACTCTCGAAAGACTCATTTGAATAATGAGAAAACTGAAAGTAGTTTTTCTGCTGATCTGGGTGAATCTGATGATGAGGAAGCTGAAGAAATTGAAAAACTGATGAACTCTAATAATCCGGACAAATTGGCTGCACTGACTGAGATAGTCACTTATCTTGTGAAACAAGAATTTAAGAGGAAGAACCGTGCACGAAATTTTCGAAAATTTCAGAAAAGTTCTAACTCCTACTCAAATACACCTGACAACCGAAATCAGGGATCGTCGTCGGACAAAAAGTTTAAAGGGACAAAGCTCTCACCATATTCCTCTACTGGCAAGGATGTCTCCAAGATGCAATGCTATGAGTGTAAGGGATATGGACACGTTAAAAATGAATGTCCTAATTTACATCGTAAGAAGAAGCTACCAGTTAGCTATGTTGTAATTGACGATGAGGATGTCATCTCTGAGAACGACGAGTCTGAGGACAATAATTCTGACGATGATGAAGACAACGCTCTAGTTGTCACTTTTGGTGAATCTTTTGATCTCGATAATGTGGAGGTCGAAAACTTTGTTTTTGATGCATTTCTGAAAGACACTGCTACTGCAGACAACATTTTCCGTGTGGCATCGACAAACCGAAATTTTTTTGATGATAACATTTTCTCGGATGATGAATCTGAGTCTGAAGCCGAAAGGGAAGAGATGACATCTGATGTCCATCAAAGTGTGACCGAGTCTACTGAACTGGTTGATCTGAAAGAGAGTTATTCTAAACTCGAAAAATTGTGTGACACAGCTATCACTGAGAATAGCACACTTGAAGTCTCTCTGAAGTGCTTGACTGAATCTTTTAATGAACTCTCGAATGAACAACTCAAGATGGGTGATGAGGCAGCTGTCTTGAGAAACTCAGTTGAGAAGACTGAAGATGAGAAGAAAAAGTTGAACAATTCTCTGACAATTCTTAAAGTCAAATTTGATGACCTTTTCGAAGAAAAGCATAAGTATTTCAAGGAAGTTGTCGAACTGAGAGAATTGTGTGAGAAGTTGAGTTCTGAAAACTCAAAGCTGAAGACGTCACTGAAAAAGGAGTCAACTGAAGTGAAGAAACTGCAGACTCTGTTTAAGAACTCGGACGCTGAAAATGACGAACTGAAGTCATCTCTAATGAAAGTTCAAACTGACCTTGCCATGACTGACAAGGAACGATATGTGTTGAAAGAAAAACTTCATATGACTGACGAGCTGCTGAGGAAAATGAACACGAACTCTTCCGTGTTTGACAATGCTGCTTCATATATGAATCCTAACCGTTACGGTCTTGGCTTTCAAAAAGTTTTTGAGTCTATATACTCAACTCCTGAAAAGAAGAATGATGTGACTTTTGTTAGGGCGTCGGTTGATCTGTCTGAGAATAAAAGCAAGAATGAAGTTGAATCATCTAAAAGGAAGGAGATTGCTGAAGGGAAGAAGATTGCTGAGTCTCCAGAACCAAAAACTCAAAAGTCGATCTCGACTCCAAAATCTGAGACATATCAATTTCCGAAGAATATTGTCAAACATCCTCGTGGTATCCTACCCTATGAGAAGACGTTGCTGAAGAACTTAGAGAAATCTCAGAACGTGAAGAAAAATGGACAAACCTCTCGCACTAAAACCGTTTTGGTCAAGACGTCTACAAAGGTTGAAACTCGTCAAAGGAGAAAGTATGTATGTCACTACTGTGACCAACCTGGACACATTCGACCATTTTTCTACAGGATGAAAGAGGACATGAGCAGAGAACTTTTGACCTTGAAGAAAAAGTCTGAAGTGACTAAGGAAATGAAGAAATCCATTTCTCCAAATCCGAAAGCTAAGACAACTCTGAAAGCTGTGACTGAGAGAAATGTCCAAATGAATAACAAGAAGAAATGGGTGCCTAAGTCCCAAAAGGGTAAAGTTGAACTTAACTCTAAAAACAGCTGTTGGCAACCAAGAGAACTGATTTTCTGCCATGTTGCTCTAAATGCTTCTGAAACCGGCAACAAAGGCATTTGGTACTTTGACAGTGGCTGCTCCCGACATATGACCGGCACAAAGAAGTTCTTGAAAGAATATGAGCCGATGACTGGTTCCCCCGTGGTGTTTGGAGGGGGAGCAAAAGGTGTTGTCAAGGGAAAGGGGACGCTACAAATCAAAGGATTGCCTCCAATCAGAAATGTTGTCCATGTCAAGGGACTTGTTGCAAATCTTATCTCTATCAGTCAGCTGTGTGATGAAGGTTTTAATGTTAGCTTTGATAAGGAATCTTGTCGAGTTTATGATGCTGAGGGAAAATGTATCATGGAAGGTCCACGTGCTAAAAACAATTGCTATACAACTGAGTATAGTTGCTTCTCCGTGACCGTTCCCGATGAAGTTGATTTGTGGCACCAACGACTTGGCCACACTAGCACTCGCAATCTGAGCAAACTGGTTAAGGGGGAGATAGTTCGAGGAATCTCTCAACTCCCCAAAATTGAGAAAAGAGTGTGTGGCGACTGTCAGAAGGGCAAACTAACGAGAACCCCTCATCCGGCACTTCCAACTCTAATGAGCACTTCAGCCCCTTTGAACTTCTACACATGGACTTGATGGGTCCAATGGAGGTGAAGAGCATAGCTAAGAAAGAATATGTGTTGGTTGTCGTCGATGATTTTTCCCGATACACATGGACGAGATTTCTGGCAACCAAGGATGAGACTTTCAATGCCTTCAAAGGTATTGTGAAATGGATTCGAACGAATCATGAAGCTAAGGTTAAAAGGACCAGGAGTGATCACGGTACTGAATTTGAAAATGCTAGCTTCAATGAATTCTGTATGCTGAAAGGAATCCATCATGAATACTCGGCCCCAAAAACGCCTCAACAAAATGGGATCGCCGAACGAAAGAATCGAACACTGCAAGAGATGGCGCGTGTGATGTTAATTTCTAAAAATCTGGCTCGAACTTTTTGGGCAGAAGCCGTCTCTACAGCTGGCTACATTTTGAATCGAATAAGTATTCGATCTGGTACTACTGCCACTGCCTATGAACTTGTCAATGGCAAGAAACCTTCGGTGGCACACTTTCGTGTCTTTGGCTGTACTTGCTATATTTTGAAGGATCGTGATCCACTAAAGAAATTTGAAGCCAAAGCTGATCGTGGAATTTTTGTTGGCTATAGCCAAAATAGTCATGCCTACCGTGCCTACAATCTTCGAACTAGGAAAGTCATTGAGACTGTGAACATCAACTTTGATGAACAAGACTTTCTTGGAAAAGATGCAGAGGCTGATTGGGTTAAGGAAGGAATTCTTGAAGTTCGAACTTTTCCTTCAACACCCACAACTGAGACTTCCGAAAATGTTACTCCTAATACTTCACCTGAAGTTGGAGAGTCTAGCAACCGGAATGATGACACTTCGGTAACTGAGGATGACGATGATGATCAAGTTGAAAACCCAGCTGACACTCCGAGAGAAGCACCTGGTCATATTCAAAAACGTCATCCACCGAACCAAATGATCGGGAGTTTGAATGAGCGAACGACACGCTCAAAGAAACAAATGAATTCTCCCGACGAACTCTACAACATTTGTACTTCTGCAGTTTGTAATGAAATCGGCATCACTTGCTTTCTCTCCGAAAATGAGCCGAAAAATTACAAGGAAGCTATGCAAGATGATTTTTGGATCATGGCCATGCAAGAAGAGTTAAATGAGTTCACGCGGAATAATGTTTGGTCCTTAGTTCCCCGGACTTCAAACATCAATGTTGTTGGAACTAAATGGATTTTCAAGAATAAAACAGATGAGCATAACCAAGTTGTCCGAAATAAAGCTCGTCTTGTTGCCCAAGGATATGCCCAAGTGGAAGGCATATATTTTGATGAAACGTTTGCTCCGGTCGCACGAATTGAGTCCATCAGACTCTTGATTGCTATTGCATGCCATCTCGGCATCAAACTTAGACAGATGGACGTCAAAGCCGCTTTCTTGAACGGTGTCTTGGAAGAAGAGGTCTACGTTTCCCAACCTAAGGGTTTTGAGGATCCGAAGAAGCCAAATCATGTCTACAAGCTTCACAAAGCTCTTTATGGCTTGAAACAAGCGCCTCGCGCCTGGTACGGATGTCTCACGGATTTCCTTCTAAAATTCGGCTTTGAGCGTGGATCGGTGGACAAAACCCTGTTCATCAAGCGTGATGGCAAACACATGATTGTTGCCCAAATTTACGTTGACGACATTGTCTTCGGAGCTACTTGTTCTAAACTCGTGACTGCATTCACAGAAGCTATGTCCTCAACATTTCAGATGAGCCTTGAGGGAGAGTTGCATCAATTTCTTGGCCTTCAGATTTCTCAACGACCAAATGGGATATTTGTATCTCAAAGTAAGTATGCTAAAAACATGGTTGAGAGGTTTGAGATGCATCATGCCAAACCAGCTAACACTCCTATGGCTACTACGGAACGCTTGTCGACGTCAACAAAAAGTCGTAGTGTAAACCAAACTCTTTATCGTTCCATGATTGGGAGTTTACTTTATTTAACTGCCACTCGTCCTGACATTATGTTTAGTGTTTGTATGTGTGCCAGGTACCAGGCTGATCCAAAGGAAGACCATCTACGAGCTGTGAAACGGATTTTCCGATACATCTCTGGGACTTCTCAGCTAGGTCTTTGGTATGCGCGCGACACTTCATCCAACCTTGTCGGTTTTTCTGATGCCGACTGGGCGACGGACACGGACGAAAGAAAGAGTACCTCCGGTAGCTGTTGCTTCCTTGGCAATAATCTTGTGTCTTGGCATAGTCGCAAGCAAAACTGTATCGCACTGTCAACTGCCGAGTCCGAGTACGTTGCGGCTGGAAGTTGCTGCACTCAACTACTTTGGTTGAAGCAAATGTTGAATGACTATCTTCTTGAGAGTGCGCCATTAGTGCTGTACTGTGATAACCAGAGTGCTATCAAAATCAGCGAAAATCCTGTCCAGCACTCAAGAACTAAACACATCGACATTCGACATCATTTCATTAGAGATTTGGTTGATCGTGATATAGTCAGTCTACAGCATATTTCAACAGAAAAACAGCTTGCTGACATCTTTACCAAACCTCTTGACTTTGAGAGATTCAAAACCTTAAGGAATTCTCTCTGCATGTGTTCTCTCTAAGAGTTCACGAAAATTTTTGAAGTCTGAAAGAGTAGTTTCTTTACTTCTGAATACGCACTCGGAATCGTCGTGGATTAGTCTTGTCAGACAAACATGGATTCGAGGCCGCTTTTAGTCTTCGGACACAAGAGTATTTATTCCGCTGAATGCGAACATGTGAACATGGCTTACAACTCCTCGCTTCATTTGCATAGATCCATAAAGCCAAGTAACGGAGGACGCCGGTTACCCCGGCTCCCCTCTTCGAAAGGTTGTACATGGACGCTGAACTTTAAGACACTCTCCTATCACACTTTGGAGGACGCAAGTGAACCTTGCTCCCCTCTGACTGCTGTAATGAGTGTCTGTTGCATTTCATTTAAAGCTAAAAACTCGTCTGGAGGACGCCGGTTACCCCGGCTCCCCTCTGATTGTAGTAATGCTAGTTCCTGATCGGAGTGCCTTAAGTGTTCACCTTGCATTCATGAATTAAAATCTCTTGTGCGGTGCAAACTCTGCCAAAATGTTTCGACGAAACACGATTGTTTCCTTGTGACTGAGACGAAGGACAAGTAAACATGTCTATCACATACTTCGGTCCGTCTCACCGGTTTTAATATGAGAGATTTTTCCATTACCTCAAAGTTCTATTCACCTCGTGTGATATTTTTGTTTTGGAAAAATGATGAAAGTGTCTCTTTTCTGGGAAAATATTTGCTCTTCATTGCCTAATATCACCCCTCGAATCTCTACTAAAATGTGTTTGAATGTTTGCGTGTGTTGAACTCTTGATTGACTAACTCGTGATGTGTTGTTTTTGTTTTGGCATTTCTGTAGTTCATGTCCAGGCTATGTGGTATACCATCTCGGATGTCTAAACATTGAGTGTAGCAACGTCAAAGTTCAAATGGTGGTGAAATTGAAAATTAAAATTCTGGAGAGACATTTTTCAAAATTGTGAAGACTCAAGTTCAGCGGCTGCAAGTACTTCAAAAACGGCGACTTCGTCTCCCTGTCGCTGATTCAAAAAACGGCGACTACGTCCCTCTGTCGCTGTACTCATATGCTCCAAAACTGGCGACTGTGTCCACTTGTCGCTGATTCGCAACCGACCTCTCGCTCAGCGACTCTGTCCACCAGTCGCCTGTTTGTGGTGATGGATCCATAGACCCCGAAACCGGCGACTCATCGTTCTTCGTCGCTGGCTGTGTCGATCATCAAACTCAACGATCTTCATCGGTTCGATTTTTTTTATGATATGTTTTTATATATTTCATGTATTTCTAATATTTAATATATTTATTTATATTTTATTATTTTTGATTTTTTTTTTATTATTATTTTTACTCGTCTCCTAATGGGTCTATTTTGTTCTTGAGATGGGCTTTTTGCAGGTCTTGGGCTGTGTATTTTTATTCCGGACGGGCCGCTCAAAATTTTCCTATATATAGGTCCTCACCCAACCCTATTTCTTGCGCCTTCAATCTTCCGAAATTCTCTAAGTCCTCAAGCCTCTCAGCTCTAACTGCTAGCTCTCGAGTTAGAAGTTCTTAGGTTTTCTAGTGTTTCCTTTTCCGTCGCATCGGGCGACTCTAGCTTGCGCATCAGGCGCCTCGTATCTGTTGGGTTTCTCGTCTTTCGTCTTTCCGTTCTTCTGTCTTCGCACCCGGCGACCACAGATCGTGTCCTTAGCTATGTCTACTTCGAATATGGATGCTATGTTTGACGACATCACTGCCTATCTGAACGCTGAGTTCAAGAAAGCGACATCTCCAAAATCTAAGAAGAAAGCTTATGAAGAGCTTCAAGCTCATCTGGATAAGGTTGATCGACGCAAGACATCCTATGCTGAACCGTCAGTCGATCTGACTCAATCTGTTGATCCAACACAGTCTGTCTCGCAGTCACAGTCTAAGTATGCTAAAGGTTTTATGCGCTGCTTCAAGGGCTCTGTGTCACCGGAAGAATGGAAAAAGCTCGTTGAGGATGGAGTGATGGATGACGAAGGAAAGAAGATAGTCAAGAAACCGAATTTGACTGTTGATGTTGATCCAAAGAAATCGGGCAAGGACCCTAAACCAAATGCCTATCGCACTTACAAAGGCACTGTCCCAAGATCTGAATACCAAAGGATGCTCGCAGCTGGCGAGATCACTGAAGATGGAAAGAAGATTGAGTCTTCAGCTGTGGTTACTCCAAAAAATTCCAAACCCAAAGCCTCGGGCGAAGGTTCTGGGAAGAAACTTGCTGTCAGCAGTGATAACAAAAAGAAGAGTTCTGATGGCTCGTCTGAGAAGCCTAGATCTCAAGGCTCTCAAAAACCGCCCGTCGTACCTAACTCTCCTCGTTCCACTGGCTCAACAGACAGAGTCTTATATGTCCAATCCTTTCGTGAATGTCCGAAGCCTCACTCCTTTGATTTTTATACTCCCACAGCTGAACGACGCCATAAGCTTATCTCTCAACTCTCTATCTTTGCTGATCGCACTATTCGCAAAGATGATTACAAGAACCATGGCGTCATGGAATTTTTCAAAAAGATGAAAATTTTTGAGTCTGTCTCGTTGACTTATAGATACTCGGTTCCAATTCTCTACAAGTTCTATACTAACTTGTCTCCTGAGTTCGCTGATCCAAAGAACAGGCTGTTTGGCTCATTCATTTTCCGCAAGAAACTCTACAACTTTCGTCCTTCGGCGATCAACGAGTATCTGAATCGGTCAACCACTGAGGGTACCTGGGTTAGACCCTCGGCTGAAGACAGAGCTGATGACCTGAAGATTGGTACTTTTCTAACTCAGGGAAAAGTGAAGTCTGCAACACCACCACCCTCCAAGCTGTCTGCCTTCTATGGCATACTCCATCGACTCGGGATGTCGAATTGGATTGTCAATCCTGACGAGACTGTGATGTCTAACGAACTTATGCATCTTATCTTTCGGCTGGGCTGTGGTGAACAGGTGAATCTTGGGAGAATTATTTTTGCTGACTTATGCAAGATTGCACGACTATCAGATGAAGCGATCAAGCGTGAACTTGAACTGCCGAAGAAGGAGAGGTTTCGTCTCACACATCCTTGTCTGATTTATGGGATGCTTCATGAGCAAGGTTTCATTCCTGCCACTGCGACCGAAAAACATATGAAAAAGAATGGAGCGGTCAAGATCACAAGCACCTATCTAAATCCGGCAAAACGTGTGATTGATCTACCTTGGACGATGCTGGCTGATCGTTCCGCGATTCCCGAACCTGTGACTCCACCTCCATCACCTACGAAACCACCCAAGAAACGCAAGGCTAAGAGTACAGCTGAAACCTCTCAGGCGAAACGCCAAAAGACAGCACCTGTTGAGATTGACGACAACCCTGCAACCGAAGGCAAGAAAAAATCTCCAGTTAGAGTGCCACATGGTTTTGGTCCTACTTCGGGTTTACCTCCGACTCGAAATCCTTTTCACCCGATCCATGGACATCGAACTGTCGTCCCTTCAGCTGCAGTTCAAAAATTTTATGCATCAATCCAGAAAGTTGACAAACGTCAAGCTGAGCATGTTATTGCTTACAACAGGATGATTGACGCTCAGACTGAGTCGCGGGACGCGTTCAAGGAACTTCAACTTGAAATCCAACAAGGGGGAGGTTTGGGTGATAGTACTGGTGTTGGATCCCAAGGTGGAAGTCTGAAAGATACTTTTATCTATTCTTTGTTTAGGGACGCTATCAAGGAAGCGCATCATGATTTGGTTAAGTCTGGCTACAAGTCTGATGATGATGGTGAGAAGACAGATGAGGATATCTTTGTTGGCATGATGGATGCAAGGGATAAAGGAAAGCAGAAAGTTGGTGAGTCTGCAGCTGATGACGCTAATGTTGGTTCCACAAATCCAGAGGCGTCGCGCGCGATGCCGTCTGATGGACTCAAGGATCAGGATGATGAAGATGTCAACATCCTCGACGTTGAAGATGAAGATGGAAATGACTTGGGCGAATATGAGATTTTTCAAGATTTGGGTGATGAGTCTGATGGCGATGAAGATGAAGACACCAGCGATGATGATGGGTTTCAGTATGAAGATGATGAAGATGTAATTGAGAGTCCGGGTCGTGAACCATCTCCTTCAGACGAAGACCCGAAGTGATTTTAATTTTCAGTATCTGTTTACTTTTGCTAAACTCTTGAACCTTGAACACTTTTCATGTCTTTCGTTTTTTTCTTGTTTTGATTTGCTCGTATGGTTTCGAACTCTTGCTTGGTTTTTCATATCTATTCACTCGTATTTGGTTTTGATAATTTCTCTAAGTCTTTTGTGGTTTTACATTGATTTTGATATCATGTTTTTCCTTATTTTTACTTAGTATGTTTTACTTGTTATTTGGTTGAGGGGGAGATTGTCGTATCTCCTATCTACCTTGTTTGTTTTTACGTTGTGCCAAAAAGGGGGAGATTGTAAATGTTGATTTTGGCGACAACATATTTCGTACTTGGTTTGTTGTTTTGGTTTCAGGGTTGAAGGTTAAAGTCCAGTTGCAAATAGCTGGAGTCGCCGATGTTGAAGACGTGCATCAAAACCGGCGACTGGAAGACAATGACCAAGAACCGGCGACTGAGAGACAGTTGCTCTCAAAACCGGCGACTGAGCGAACGGGACATGAATCCAGCGACTGGGCGACTGGCCATGGATCCGGCGACTGTGCGACTGGCCATGAATCCGGCGACTGTGCGACTGACCAAGATTCGGCGACTGGCGTTTTGTCCTAGGATCCGGCGACTGGCGACTCCGTGCGCACAAAACCGGCGACTGAGCGACTCTGTCCTTCATGGATATGGATCCAGCTAACGGCGACTCATGTGAATGTTTTCAGCACTTGAGTTTTTCAACCTCAATGATATTCGACGACCATGAAGACGATGAAAATTCGAGGCTTCAACACTTAGTGTTTTTCACAAGAAATTGAAGATGAAGATTTGAGATCGATGGAGTCAAGAATTGAAATTGAATTTTGATTTTGAAATTGAAGATTCAAGATTCGAAGATTCAAGAATCAAAGATTCAAGATTCCAAGATTCAAGAATCCAAGTTCAACTATAGTGATGTCATCCATGGAGAAATGACATCAGCCAAGCATGTGATGAATGAGAATGTGCCACGTCATCACCTCACATGTGCCGGCTGCCTATATATACCCATGGATTTCAGTTTCATCACTTGACGATTTTGAGAGAACGAAATCTGATTTTTAGAATCGTGACCGACAGCTTCGAGAGTTGAGTTTGTGTAGTAGCGTTTGCGCCTTGTGCCAAGATTAGAGTTAGGAGATTTAGCTCTAGGTACTTGTGTGCTAGATTGCAAGTTAGTGGGAGTTGTTGCGACACTCGGGAAACTTCTTGTAATCGTTTTGCCTACCATACTCTACAAGTGTAATAGTTTAGTTTTGTTATTCAATGAAATGAAAACTATTACATAACTTTGTCTTCCGTCTTTCATATTACGAACTTGTGTGAGTGTTGCCTTGACTGAAGCTGGTGTTCGTTGTTTAAGTCCAACTTCGCGAAAAGTTGGTATCATACGACGAAGACGTAATTTCATAAAATTTTAAACTATACATTTTCATATAGAAACCCTCTTTTATACACTTCATTTTTTAAAATAGCTTTAATAAATCAATTTACTACATTACCCTCATATATACTCTACCTCTTCGTACGCTCTCTAAAAAATCAATAAAAATTCGCTAGTTTGAAACGGCAGTCGGCATTGAGAGGAGTTGAGTCGCCACCAAATTTTATATGTTTCTACGTGGATTTAGAAAATTGATCGTTCCTCAATTGGTAGAACCACGGTTTTTTTTTTTTTTTTTTTTTTTTTTTTTTTTTTTTTTTTTTTTTTTGTATTGGATTAATTATTAATCTTCCATTCTTCTCGCTTAAAAGATCACCTTTAATTGTTTAAATTAATAAATACTTGACACACAAAACAAACAATGTAACGAATGTTGGAGTTATAATCATTAACGACACCCACAGAAAAATAAAATAATTAATGGAAATTAGAGTTGCAAAGGGGAGTGAAAGGTGGGGCTAGTGGAGGTGAGTGGGGTATTGGAGGGGGTGGCGGCCGTCGGTTTTTTTTTTTTTCTCCTATCGTAAATAATTCACTCGGCGAAGAGAGTTTATCGAGAATGATGAACATTTTTAGAGTTTGTGTATTTTGTATATTTTGTATATTTCGATACTAATAGAGATTTGGCAATTTAGTCTCTTCATTGTTAATACGTATGAAGTATGAAGTACTAAGAGGTGTTTAACAGAGCTTATAAGCTCTTTAAAACAATTTAACCTGTTTTAAAGAGCTTATAAACTCTTCATATTTGTTTGGTAATTTTTTAAAAAAAGATTTTAAAAAACTTAAAAATAAGCTATTTAAATATAACTATGATTTTTTTTTTTTTACATTATCCCTTAATATGTATTTTTGTAAGATCTGATTTTTTGCCTAGAAATTAAATGATTCAAAAGTACTTTGATTTTTCTCATATTCATTTCTTAATCAATTTTCATAGAAAAATGAAAAAAAAAAATGACGTACAAATAATGGGTACAAATTGGGATTTTTGTCATATCCATCAATTTTCATTCAAACATTAATGATAAAAAATGACTAACTGTGATTTTTTGTTATACTTATTTGACATTCATTACCCTTTAATATTATTAATATTAATGGCCTCTTACAATATACCGTAGCACATATTGTTCTTACGCATTAAATTTCATGTATTTATTCGTATCATATCGTTATCATAATTCCTAAGGATGTCCAAACAAGTCCTCTGCACAACATTTCAAATAAATGAATGCTCGTAGCAAAAGGATGAAATTTGAAAAGCATGTATACTGAACTCTCTAAAAATGTAAAGTAAATATTTATTGCTGAATGAAAAATGTTAAAAAACTTTGCCAATTTTGCATTTTACTAAGGCAATAATTGTTAGTACTTTCTTCTTTTTCATTCAATAATACCTGCGGTAACTTCAACAAATATCAACAAATATCTAAAAATGTAATCCTCTATTCACTACTAGAAAAGTTATCTTTTTTAAACATACTTTCAGTTTGAAATTGCCATGAATAGTTGGAGATTTTTAACTTGACATGGATGAAGTGAAATTCACTGCATGATGGAGATCTTACTATACAGTACAACGAACTTAATTATCTGTATATATGTATGTATCACATTGAGATGATAAAGGTTTTTTTTTTTAATTGTAAGAGCTAATTATTTTCTTATTTGTTTATACTTAAGAAAAATAAATATGTAAGTAAAATTTAATTGAACACCAAGCGACATGCTGCTTTCTTTTGATTACACAACACTTTCGCACAAACGTCGAAGAATCGTGTTACATCACCATCGAATATTATAGACATAGATTGAATGACACCACCATCAATCCAACTTCGCATATAACCTCTCACACACACTCATGATCGAGGTCTTCCTCTCTCGTACTAGGTTTGTGGGTTTGCGCACTCAAACATTTTCGATTTTCAACATTGTGTTAAAGTTAAATCTCTTTTGTTGTAGCACATGCTCAATCGGTTCGATCACTGATTGTATATGACGTAAGACTTATTGGTTGATATGATAACGATTCTTCTATAACTCACAAGCAAATTACAATTATTGTGTTTTTTTGGAAATAGAGTGCATTCATAACTCATAAGCATAAAGAGTCACTACTATCACACATTGGATGTGGAAATAAATATTTCTAAGAAGTTCAAATATCTCTTTCTCATCGTTGTGAATGTGGTTTCACCGCATAAAGACCGCACTCACATACTTTCTTTTTTTAGAATGTGAATACTATTTTATCTCAAAAAAAAGTGAAATATATATTGACAAATAATACCACATATACACACACAAAAACAATTTAAATACAAAGAACAAATTGTCTATATATATTAAATTTAATTAGGGTCACAGGGTCAAGCACACTATTTCTTGTGCGATCACATTCAAGTAATATAGTTCCTGAATGCATGCATAAATACATTTTGAATAGGTACACACATCTATCACAAGCTTATTAGAACGAGCAAAGATTTTTAGATATGAAAAAGTGTTGCACTTTATTTATGCAAATCTTTTATAGGGGCGAGCTACATATAATATTATAATTATTACAAAAAATAAAATGATCGACGTTAGTTACACGAGGGCCTAGCTACTACTACTAGGAATATATGCCCCCTTCAATTAATTTAAAGTTGCGCGGTTGTTGTTTTAGAACAAATAAAATGTCCTCTCAAATTACACGTTTGTAAAAGTGTTCAATCCTCACTATTGCTTATGAACGTATAGTCAAACTCACTCTTGCCTTTTCACTTTATTATTCTTCACGAAAACTTCCTTACCCTAAACTTGTGCGAGGTCTTAGCCTTTCGGGATCGTGGCCCGGATGCAAAAAATTGAATCCATGCCGATTAAAAGTGTTTCCCCTACTCTCGATTTTGAGCCTTACAACTTGGTAGAATCTTTTGAATTGTCTCCTTCGTGTTTGCATAGGTTGATTGATTTATAATCTTAGGGAAAAATTTAATCAATGTGTTTCAACACGACAATGTCCAATGATAAATCTTTTGAAAGTAACGTAATACTCTTTCAGTTTCGGAAGAGTTAACACACTTTTTCGGTTAGGCACATAAAAAAAATTTGATTTTTTGATAAAAACTGTAAAATATCTCATATTACTTTTGTATAAAGTTTTAGGATCTATTGGTACTTGGATTAACTTATCACCTTAATAAAACACACTGACATACCGGTGCTTGTCACTCACCGACGGAAAAAAAAATAGAGGAGCTTTAGGGGACTCAAACACACAACTTCAGGCCTACTTCATTAAAAAGTTAAACTAGGCTAACCACTTGAATTACAATACATTATTTAAAAAAAATTGTAGAAATATATATTAGGGCGGGATAGAGATCGGCCTAGTCCATGTGATGATTTGCCCTTGCAGACGACCCATGCCGTAAGCGAATATTGGGGGAATATTCCCTCCAAGTTTTCTGACGATATTGTCAAGCATTCAACCTTTTTAATATCACTGAAGACCGTCGAGAATTGGTAGCGGAAAAATTTAAACAACTCAAAACGATGGCGTTTTGATACAGTACTAATTAAACGGCTGTGGATAATTGCCCTATTACAGAACAGAGGTAGACTGCCTCTTTTCATTTTGTGTTCTTTTACCACAAATGTGATTATCAGTATATATTCTTTATAACATTCACAACTTGTTTTTTTTTATCTACTTGTAATTTATTAAATAGTTATTTTGGATTTATCACCTTTAAACTTATAGTATGGAGTGCTACTATAATTCTTAATTTATTCATAATCAATCTCTTATTAGCAGTAGCACTCCTCAAATATGACATAGAAGTTCAAATTTTCATTAAAGCATACAAAACATTACTGGTATGAAATTCACGTGTAAATTGTGTTGAGATAATAAGGTCACAGCTGAATGTAAGATGATGAAACAACAAAGTGAGATACCAGTCCACTTGTCTTAAGCTTGTTTGGAATTGGAGCAACCGATTGTTAGGTTCTTTGGCCATCCGAATTCCTCCAGGAATGCTAGCACGACACCATTGGACCACCCGAATCCTGTCTGTTTCGATGGAGTTAATTAGTTTTGCTCGATTAAAAGCAAATTAATGCACGTACGTATTTCCTTCCTATATACCTGCTGTGTGTATTCACCGCCGCCTCCAACACCTCCGCATTTCGTTACATCGTATTTCTCATGCATTGCCCCTGTTTTATAATACGTTACATAGTTCGTCCTGATCCAGCTCGCGGCAATATTTTCTGCAACTAGGTATGCTTCATTCGACCCCGACCGTGAGAGCCCTTCAACAATCATGTGTTGGAGGGGAGCCCAACCGTTGGGATGATCCCTGAAAGAGATCAGGATATAATTAATTAATAGGCCATATATATATATATATATATATATATGTTATTATCGACGATCGTGTTGAAGTCGGTTATTATGTATGTACCATTGTTGTCCTGAGTTTGTTAAGGAAGTTGCGATCCCAGCCGGCCAAATAAGTTTTGAATTTTGGAGGCTTTTGACAACTTTATCCACCGTCTTTGGATCTTCACACATGTAGATATAAAGCAAATCAAGGGCATAAGCGTCTCGTTTAACTACTTCAAACTAAAACACGAAAACTACATGCAGCTTTTGAAACCTGAATAGAAAGGCTTAATCCACAAGGGAATGAAGTTCGAGGCAAAGGTCTTGTGATTCTGGTTTGAAGATTTCCATTTATAAACTCCGTCCTGAGTCCCAGACAAACAATCAATAATCGAAAGAAAGACGAGAGAAATAAATTAAGTCCACCACCAATCAGACCTTTGATAAATCGGAAGGGCTGAACCAATAATCAAACCATTGTCCCTTCTTTTCATTCCAAAGGATAGATTTTATCGCAGCTTCTCTAGCCTTAGAAGCCATTCTATATTGATCGGCTATGCTTGTATTTCCGATCGCATTCGCCAAACACGTTATGTCGAGTTCCATCTGCACCCAAGAAAGTTCAATAAACGCAAACTTAAGTTAGTTAATGAAAACGGAGTATATCGTTTTTCTCTGCCCGTGCCTTTAGGATGAATGCATTCAAGTCGACAGGCAAAATGGATGTCGTAGCTAATGTTGTTAAATCGGATCCGTTCCTGAAAACGCCATAATGAAATATAATCAATAATGACTATAAAATTAAGACTTCAAAGTGTAAAACGAACCTCATCCATCTGGTGCTGAAATCCCACCCAGATTCAGCAGTGGAAGCAATTTCACGATACAGTTGGGCTTTAGAACAGTTACTCGGGAGTGTGGAAGCTGTTTCCTTGTCCTGCAAGAGTCGAACCTCAGTAATAGAAGCAGTAAGCTATATATATAGATAGATTAATAAGTAGTCCATACGATAGTGGATGACTCCGGCCTCGATTGATTCCACATTGCGTAATATCGACTCAAACTGTGGTTTGAACCTTCAGAATCCTGAACAACTACCTCATGGTACCCTTCAAAAATTCAGAGTACGTAAAATAAACGAGCATCAGTATTCCATAGAGTTCGGCTTGGCTTTCGTTTTGAAAATTGAAATACCTATAGTCCAAAAACCATGCTCCTTCACCAAAGCAGGGAGCGCTGTTTTAACAAAGTCCTTGTCCCCCGTGCGATTGAATATATCTATTACCATTGAACTCAACAGAGGAGGTTGACTGCAAAGCAACAGCCCGAGTGAGAAATCCGTTTTTTAAACATGAACAAGATAAATAAATATTAGTACTATGTATGATCAAACACACCTCCTATTGGTGTAGTATTGCCTTGCACCATTGAGAACGTAACCGTATTTATTAATGAGAGAGATGAGATTATACACGATCCCCGTTGCCGTCTCGTACATTTTACTTGCTAACAGCCCCCTGCAGGTGAAGCATCAAATCAAAACAAGTGATTCATGCCGTATAAGTACATCAAGAATAAGTACAAAGAAGCAGAAAAAAAATATCATTGCTCTTGGTATTTTTGATACATAAAACAACCAACTTTAGGAAAAACAAACATCTATCATGAAAATTGAACCACAAGACTACAAAAAGTTCACCAACATCTATATTAAATACATAGGTGCATTTTTAAAATGGGACACCTGGTACAATACAAACCTATATTAGTATATCTATCAAGTGGAGTATATAAAATCAATTCATTTTTTATAATTTCAAAAATCAAATTGTTAATTATCATACTAAGCACAAATATATATTATAATCGTGCCACAAGCCTTATCAATTGATAAGTAAATTGTAAATCCTGACCCATTCGGGATGAAACCGGACAGCATATTCGATTCCTTTAAGCATGTTTTTACTCTTTACCTAGGTAGTAAAATTAGCAACAGAAAAAGAACAACAAAAAAAAAAACAATATTGAACAAAATAAATGCAATTAAAATAAGAAGAAAATTAACCTGATGACCCAATAAGAATCCCAATAGTAAACCTCTCTGAACCTGGAACCGGGGATTATAACAGGGTTTTCCAAAGGCAAGAGAGTGAAGAAATCGGGCTTCTGAAGAACCGATTCCGAAACCTTCCTGCTCAAATTCTTCCAAAGCCCGTGCACTTCCAAAGCCCACTTCCTCACTTCCTCGTTAAACACGTTAGGCAAGAACCCTTGGGGCGTATCGTTAAAGTCCCTGGGGACCACCCGCACCAGATCTTCCCCCGCGGGACCCAAATAATAATTCAGAAAACGGTTCAGCCCGTCTTTAGAATACGACCCGTTCGGGCCGAATGCGGTGGCTGTGATTGAGAGGTTTTGCTTGAGGGACATGTCAACGTACAGTTTTGGGTCAAAGTTTTTGGGCCCGAAAGCTTTGAGGGCAGATTCCTGAACCCTTTCGAGGAAGGAGACGAGGGGAGTGGTGGAAACCACAGGGCCCGAAGGGCCGCAGCCCGCATCAGCCCCAGATGAATTGCTCATGGTGATGAATATAATAATAATAATAATAATAAGAGTGAATGAAAAAGAGGATATTGTTAATGTGGCCATTTTCGAGTAGTAATCGACAACCCCATTCTCATACTATATAGTCGTGTAAGAAGAAGAAGAAGAAGATTAATGTTGTTGTTTCTCTGTAAGCGTGAATTTGATTTTGAGGGCAGAGAGAGAGAGAAAAGCAAACCAAAAACAAAGACCCAAAACCGCAGTCAACTGCAAGATTTATGCTTCTTCTTTTTTCTATATTTAATAATTCAATTAAATGTTTGAATTTTATTGGTTTTTTTAACAATAATACGACGACATTTTTAAGGAAAATCTCTTTTGTACACATAATAAATATAATAATAAACTACTTAATTCCTTGTTCCCTCTAAATTCTCTACACTTATTTTGTTATAGAGTATCTTTAAATTACAAAAATCCTCTAAATATTTTAGAGAGAATGTTTCAAATATCGAATCGTAAAAAAAAAAAATATAAAACAAATATAGAATTTTCGATACTATACGATACTATATGATTACGTATGACAATTTTATTATTTTAATATTTCATCATATACCAATATAACGAAAATAATCAATATTGTTATAAATATTATTAATTAGTGAATAACTAGTTTACCATTTTTTAGTGAACAAGACAGAAACCTTACTTTGTATCCTATAAAAGGTCTACATATGCATGAAATAACTATTCTATTCTTTCTCATATATTGTCTCTCTTTCTAATCTATTTTTATCAATTCCTTTTGAGTTTATAACACATTATCAGCACGAAAGCTCAACCGCGTTCTTCATTGAAGTTCTACTCATCCAAGATCCGAATTTCAAAGCAAGAATTTATATGTTTGTTTATATTCATTAATAATTATAAATATATCTACTTCTCCTCCATTGAAGAACATTATAATCTGTTATTCCTCAAGTAATATCATATGTTCACGAAGAACATTATAATTTGATATTCTTGAAGTAATATCAAATTAATTATGCTTAGTAAATCAATTAAAATTTTAATAATCTTGAAGAATATTATGATATTATATTCTTGAAGAAATATCAAAAGAAAATGTTCCTGAAAAACATGATATGATATTCTGAAGAAATATCAAAATTAAATGTTCCTGAAGAACATTGTGCGAATCTTTCATGGTCAAGTCATGTATGTGCGAATTCAACCCATGAATCAATTGAGGTACTTCCTGAATTCCAAAGTGGGTGAAACTTTAGGAAAAGTTAATCCAAACCTTGTTGAATAACCCGATGGTTATTTGCTTGAATATTGGGATAGCCACATGAGTTTGAATCCCCATGAAAACTTGATATTCTGAAGTATTATCAAATCAATTATTTTTAATATATCAATTCAATGTTCCGGAAGAACATATACTCTGTTTTAAATATTATATTGATCTTTTAAGATCATTCTGATTTGATATTATTCAAGAAATAACAAATCAATTGTCATTTGGATATTCTGAAGAAATATTACGATAATATCATCATATGATATTATTGAGGAAATATCAAATTAAATTGCTACCGTAGTAGCAATAAGTTTTATTATGATATGATATTCATGAATAAATTTCAAAATTAAACTTTAAACATTATGATATGATATTCTCGTAGAACTATCAAATCAATTGCTTTTGATGTAACAATTATTTTTATTGATGGCTCCTGAAGAAGCAAAGTTCAAATATTAAATGTTTTTTAATAAAGTTAAATCATGATACACATAGAGAAACATCAAATTCGATTGTTTACGTCATATGAATTATCCCTAAATGATATCTTTTGAAAATCGAGAATAAATGTAATCTACACGTGTTATTCCTGAAGAATACACGATTGATTTATGTGTATGTTTCTGAATTATACACAATACAAAATATTCTAGAAGAATATTTTATGAATAAAGTATATATATATATATATATATATATATATATATATATATATATATATATATATATATATATATATATATATATATATATATATTGCTTAAAGAGCTATATAATATCATTAATGGATTATTAAGTTCGATAAAATATTTTTGAAGAATATTTGATTTAATTATTCATCAATAAAGTTTGAATGACACAAGTATTTTGATCCCTGAAAGATCATTGGTAAAGATACTGTATCCTCGAAGGATCATTGATAAAGATAATCTCCGAAAGATCGTTGGTAAATATACTGTTATGCAAATGATGACATTCTAAGAGTGAGTTCCGGAAGAGCTTTACCAATTATCCCCACAAGTACTACAAATGCACTTACAAATGAAGATGATGCATGCATATCATGATTATTATTAAGTGCGTGAAAATGAATCAAACATTTCCCATATCCGAATTAATTTTATGAATGGGCATAATAGAAAATAAGGTATATTAAATATCTCAAGCCCGCGATCCAGAAGATCGATTTATAACAATTACGCTAATTTGCATATTTGGAAGATCATTTCCTGGTATTAGGGGGAGATAAGAATATAAAAAATATAAATGACGAGAAATTTTGTTGAATGAAAACGATCTTCAATTCTTGATCCACGCATCAATCAATTGAACCCGAAGTTCATGAAAATAAGTGACTTGCAATATTCAACAAGTAATCTGCCAAATTCATTGACATATTAATGAAAGTGTGACAAAATCACATATATTTGTGGTAAAATGAACTATAAGAGTTCAAATACCAAAGAGATCAACTCAAATGTTGATTCTAATATACGCCTGAAGCGTAGTAGATCGATCTTAAGATATAAAATAAATCCGCGGAAAAACAAAGAAATTTAGTCACCCTCAAAATCTCCTGAAGAGAGTTAGATGAAAATCCCATTGAAAAAGCATGTACACATGATAATAGAAAATCGTGGGATTGCGGAACAACCAAATTAAATATTTTGGGAAATGATTAAAGATTTGGTTGATATATTGAATTGTCATCAAATGGAAAAATAAAAAGTCGTCAACGACATATTTGCCTCAAGAGTTGCTCTAGAAAAACTGGATCCAAAACTTAAATCAATGATAGTGTGCCAACAGCACTCGAAAAATAAGAAACGAGCAATTGAGGGTGAGCATGACTCGACGAATAAAAGATATATTTTGTCTCTATAGTACACACCTCCAAATATTATCCCATAAGGATATACGTGGGTGTTCGTACGAAACACGAATAATAATGTGGTGAGATATAAAAGCGAGATTATTTAATTTGCTTAAGAATTTTTCGTAGAAACTCGATATTTTTAAGGATGACATTAAGTTCCGCTACCTTATACTTCTGGCAGCAACAACGATAAATATAGATATGCATAAATGTATGATTTGACCATGTAGAGTCATTAAAAAGATACATACATGAAAATCCTGGAAGGATTTTAAAATTCCTGAAATGAAAGGAAATGAAAATCAGAACATGTACAATATCATATTATATATGTCATTATGGACAAAAATGATATTGAAGATAAGGTCCGGAAGACCAGTGATTGGTCCCGAAGACCAGTGATTGCACTCTTTTTCCCTCTACAAAGTTTTTCCAATGGGGTTTTCTTAGTTAAAGGTTTTTAACGAGATAATCACCACAATATAAATGTGAATGTCATGTACTCTTTTCCTCGACTATTTTTTCCTACAAGGTTTTATAACGAGGCATGTAAATCACTCGATAATAATTAATGAGGAAATCATAATGTTCCATATGAGTTTATTTTTTAGAGAACCTGAAATTCAAAGAAAAATATAATCTTCTAGATGATTGTGAATTGAAGTTCACATTATTCATATGTCAAGGATTGCATATTAGATGTCTGGTAAAGGCATGTCCCAGAAGGACGAAAAATATACAATAATACAAATGAATGTGAAACTCGACAATTCGAAGGTTGAGTCCTGAAGACCAAAATTTATATTTGAATAACTAAGTTTTTCCTATATGGTTTTATTAGTTACATGTTTTAATGAAACTGATTGATCACCAATAACTACTTTCAAAAGTCAAAAATTTTCGGTGATTAGAATCAGGGGGAGCAAGCTGTACTCTTTTTCTTCGCTCAGGTTTTGTCCCACTGGATTTTCCTGGCAAGATTTTAACGAGGCAACAATTCTGTAAATAGTCATTCAAGAGGGAGTGTTATGAATATTATTAATTAATGAATGATTAGTTTATCCTTTCTAGGTGAACAAGACAGAAACCCTACTTTGTATCCTATATAAAAGGGGTCTCCCCATATGCATGAAATAACAATTCTATTCTCTCTCATATGTCTCTCTGTCTAATATATTATTTTCTCTCAATTTCTTTAGAGTTTATAACAAATATAATTTTGTTTGAAAAATATCGATATAATTCGATATATCGATATTTTGGTATAATTCGATATATCGATATTTCGATAAATCAAAAGTTCAGTACAATATGATATGAATTTTTTGTATAATGAAATTTTAGGTTGGACACTGCATAAATTATTTTCATACACATTTTTTTGATATAATATCCAACATAACCACAATGTGGTATGGAGGCCTGTATATTGGTATGTCAATATGTGGAATATTTCACAATCGATTGAAAATAGATCTTAAAACTTAAATATAAGTTTAATTAAGTTATTAATTTAACAAGATATTTTTAATTGTTATTGATCAAACTCTGATATGGAAAGAAAGTAAGCCCAACACTATAATAAGTGTAGCCGACAAAACAATAGATTATTCAATAAAATCAAATATTATTCATACATCAAGAGTGTGCTCAGGTCAAGTCAAGCTTACGTCATTGCGTATATACTAAAATTAAAAACCGAAAAAGAAAAAGTAACATTTCTTTGTTCAACAATAAGTTTTTCAATTAAAAGATTCACTATGATTAACAATATCACAATTATACATTATTTTGTCATTGATTTTTTCAAAAAGTAATGTAAAACAAATCAATAATACTGGCTTTTTATTTGGTTGTGTTGGCTATATACTATAAATCTTTACTTAAATACTCCGTAATGTGTCAATATTATCTTCTCTCTACAAAACGTGAACAAGCAGTTATATAGTATGAATCAATTTTTTCAACATTATTTATTTAAATAATAATATTATATAACTTATATAACCTATCTAAATTAATAACATTATTTATATAAATTATATAGACTTGATCTTTTAAATAAAAAAAATACTCAATAAATTAATAAGCTCTATAAATTAATAAAATTTCACGATTTTGAGACTATTAATTTATAAAGGTTTTACTGTAATTGTACCCATAGTTGGACGCGGGCCAGGCCTGTCCCAAAATTTTTAGGGACCGAAACAAAACTCGATTTTGTCTGTCCAGGCCGGTTTGAGTCTTTTAAAATGAAGCCCCGGCTTGGGACCGAGTCCGGCGGTCTGAGCCGGGTTTTCGTGCTTTTCGGGACTAATTTTTTTAATTTAAAAAATATATTTTTAATTATAAAAAATATATTTTTAATTATTAAAAATATTTTTTATTAATATTTTATATTAAAAAATAAAACTTTTAAAATTTAAATAATACTATTATATAACATATTTATAATTTAAAATTTTAAAATTGAATTATTAATAAAAAAATTAAAAAAATATATAAAAACATATAAAAATATATAATGTTTATTAAAAAAATTATATAAAAAATAAAAAACGGGCCGGTCCGGGCTTTCGATCCCAGTTTTTTTTTGAACTGGGCCCGTACCGACTTTTTATTTTTCGGTCCAGGCCCCTCGCGGGCCGGTCCCCAAAATATTGGGACCGGCCCGTGACGGGTTTTTTTCGGGTTTTCGATCCAGGTTTTCGAGCCCAAACGCCCTTCCTTAATTGTAACGCCCGACCCGTTGTGGGTCAAAGCCCGACCCTAACCCAGTTCTAATGGGATGACTCGACATTTAAATAACTATACTATATAATTGTAACGCCCGACCTGTTGAGGGTCAAAGCCCAGCCCTACCCCCTATTAATTTATAGACGTTTTACAATAATTGTAACGTTCGACCCGTTGTGTGTCAAAGCCCGGCCCTAACCCGGTCCTAATGGGCTGACTCGGCATTTAAACATGGTCTAAAGCCGATGCAACCCAGATCGAGGGAAATTAAGATCGATCTCAATGATAGACTGTGTTGGAAATCGATATCCCGGGTTGTCGAAAATTGCGGAACATGACAACCCAACCGAAATCCCGATCGTCGGAGGAAACCTACGAGCACTACGTGAGCCGGGACCCGACCGAACGCGCCGCGTACCCGAGGGCACGCGAACGCCCAGCCGAGTCCCCACGGGGGGTCTCGCGATCGCCCTGTACGATCGCCGGGTTGCTACGAGCAACCCCGCCGCGGATCCGTTGATCCGCTGCTACGCGATTAGGGCTCGCGTCCAGCGAGCCGTTGCGGGAAGCCCGCAGCTCGCTACGAGCTGCTACGGGTCAGCCCCGTAGCTTCGATCCCCATGAGGGATCCTCGAGCCGCCGGCGGTCCGGTGGTCCAACCACCACCGCCCGGCTCGACCTTCATCCGGGGTTCGATCCTCGGATCATGCGTTCACGATATTTCACGATATAAATATTAAAATCATCGAAGGGGGTTCAACGATTTTACCTTTGTTGTCGTTGTGCGGAGAAACGAGATCTTATTGAAGACCTTGAGACCTTCCCACATATTCCTTGCACTCGTTCGAACGTCGGGTGGGCGACGATCCTCCGAACTCTATGGATCTCCTTCTCTTCTTTCTCTCTCTAGAATTGTGATTCTCAAGTTATGAGAATAGAGAAGACCATGTAGTGCTTTTATAAGCTATGTAGGGGATCTAAAGGAGGTGGAATATTGGGCTTCCAATAATAGTGATTAAATTGAGCCCAAACCCAAATCTATTAATCCTTACTATTATTAATTATATATTAACTCCACTATATAAATATAATTGCACTCCCAATATTAAACCATATTATATCAAATAATATTATCTCTCCGGCAGTATTATTTATTCCGTGCGTTTAAGATAGAAATGTCCATGAATAAATTAAATTTATTGCTAATTAATTTATTTATCTCTTGTATCCGAGACTAGTACCATTCAACCTTAATTATTATGCGGAACACCTGCAGGGTTAAATAATAATTCCTTATGAACTCATCTCGGGGACATTATCAACCCTTATCGGGACACACTTTCCCGTCAAGAATTCACGGCATGTCATACACAAAATACCGTGACCAAACTTTACCGGTAATTGACCGGTTATTCTAATCCTAATCGATAAATCTCAAGCGATCCGCCCAATACACCAAGTGTACAAGTATGATAAAATAATTAAGACAAATTATTTTCTCTCTCAAACAACGACTATACCGATGGATTGGTCCTTGTCCATCTAGGTCGTGAGCAACTGTTCGATTATATACGAGTAACCGATAGTATGATCTTCCGTGTGACGACGCACACCATACTAACTACAACGTATATAATCTAGGACTATAATTTGCATATATTTAATTATAATAATTAAAACCAAATAATTGTTTATTTAATTAATAGATTAATGGCAATGGATCGGGAGTTAATATCACTTAAATCTAGAAATTAAGTATACAACTCCATCAATCTCCCACTTATACTAAGATCTAGTATTTTCTTCCAAACTCCCGACTCCCTTACTCTTCACGTGCTTATAATTCACTTCCAAGAAGTGCCTTGTGAAAGAGCAATCTAGATTGTCGTTCTGAAGTTATCTTTGTTGGGGTTGTGTACTTAATGTCTAGATTTAAGTACCGGTAAAACTCTCAGTCATAGCATTTAACCTATTTAATTAATAAACAATTATTTGCAATTAATTATTATTAATTATGCAAAATATAGTCCTGGATTTTATACGTTGTAGTTAGTATGGTGTGTCTGGCCCGCACAGAAGATCATACTATCGGTTACTCGTATTTAATCGAACAGTTGCTCACGACCTAGATGGACACGGACCAATCCATCGGTATAGTCGTTGTGTGAGAGAGAAGATGATTTGTCTTGATTATCTTATCACACTTGTACACTTGGTGTATTGAGCGGATCGATTGAGACTCATCAATTAGGATTGCTCGGCGATAATTGGTTTGAGACTCGGAGTATTTTATTCTTAATCCCTAAAATAATTGCGGGTGTGTATATTTAATATTAGTGACTTTGATTTTCCAAAGGAATTAACCGATTTAATTATTGGGTTAATTGCCGGTTGAGTTGGGTCACTATATTTTATGTATGGCATGCCGTGAATTCTTGAAGGGACAGTGTATCCCGTAAGGGTTGATAATATCCCCGAGATGAGTTCATAAGGAATTATTATGTAAACCCTGCAGGTGGATTTAATCCGCATAATAATTAAAGTTGAACGGTACTATTCTCGGATATAAGAAATGAATAATATTTATTGAGCAATAAATAAATTTATTCATGGATATTTAAATCTTAAATACACGGAATAAATAATACTAAGATGGAGAAATATTATTTGATATAATATGGAATAATATTGGGAGTGCAATTTTATTTATATAGTGGAAAATAAATAAAATTAATATTGATAAGAATTAATGGATTTGGGTTGGACCCAATTTAATTTTCAATATTGGAAGCCCAATATTTATTCTCCTTTTGATCCCCTACGTAGCCTATATAAGCACTACATGGTCTTCACTTTTCATAACTAAGAGAACCTAAGTTACGCCAACTAAAAAGTCTTGGAGAGTGAGGAAGATCCATAAGGTGTTCGATAGATCGTCGCCCACACGACGTTCGGACAAAGTGCAAGGAATACGTGGGAAGATCGCAAGGTCATCAACGTGTTTGATTTCGTTTCTCCGTACAACGAATCGAAGGTAAAATCATAAACCCTCTTTTATGATTTTGTGTGATTAATTGTAGTATGTACATGAACACACGATCCGGGTAAACGTACGAACTTCGGGGACGGGGATTCGAGATCCCCGGCGAAGATCGAGAGAACCCTCGGCTTGGAGCCGAGGGGGCGATCGAACCCTAGGGTTCGATCGCGGCGCGCGGATGAAGAGGATGAGCCCCGGCTGGACGCCGGGGCGTGGGGTCGACCTCGGGTCGACCACCGGGGTTCGCCGTGGGCTGGAGCCACGGCGGATGAACCCCAGCCCTCACCGTCCGGCGGCGTCGCGCGGAGGAGCCCTCGGCTGGAGCCGAGGGGCGATCGAGTTGTGAGCTCGATCGCGGGTATGCTACGGGCTCACCCGTAGCTGCCCTGTATGCGCTACGGGTTCGCCCGTAGCGGGCGTACGGGGATGAACCCCGCCGCGAGCAGCGAGTCGTGGACTCGCTGCGGGGCTGCTACGAGCAGCCCCGGGGATGCCTCGCGCATCCCCAGCGATCATCACGGAGATGATCGCGAGCCCCGTACGGGGGCCCGGCTGGATGACTCGCGGCCTTCGGGCCTCGCTGGGTGTTCGGTCGGGCCCCGGCTCGTGCGATGGTTCGCGTTCATGGATTCAGCTCGCGGGAGAAAATCGGCTGGGGGCGGGCTGCGTGTCTTCGGGCGCGTAGTCTCCAAAGGTCGGACTCCTGCGGATGAGTCGGGAATCCAATCTCCGGCGATGAAGGATTTCGGTCGGGCTATCGGTTCCGCATAAATTTTAATAGCCCGGGATATCGATTTCCAACAATCTTGGTGACTACAGCGTCGTTTCTCTTGACGATGTTTCGTATCAGGTGGTACTTGCGCTCTATGTGTTATCTTACACTTATGAACTTGTGATATCTTACGTTTGCCGTCGCACCGCTATTTACATAGCCTTTTGGTAAACTAAGAATCACATCTAAGTCCCAGAGGTTATCCCGGAGCCATACCAAAACTTCCGCTGCCTCTGAGGCCGCTATTTGGTTACCCATGGTAGAGTCCGAAAAGCATCGTGCTTATCACTCTTCCATGTTAACGCTCCTCCTCCTTTAATAGTGAAAACACACAGTCTGATATCGACTTACACCGGTCCTTATTTGATTAGAAATCTAAGAGAGTGTAATCCAAAGGAAAAGCTTGTCTGCTCCGTAATCCAGAACATAGTTTTCAATACTTCGAAAGTACTTTAAATTTTTATTACAACAGTCTATTCCTTTCCAGGATTACCTTGATATCCTCCCACTATGCTAACCGCATAGTTGATATCAGGTTCTTGTTTTTAACATTGCATTTATTAAGCTTTTTACACTCATAATGTAGGAAACCGCTTTAATTGCTTCTATCTTATCTTGTGTTTCAAAACACATGTCCTTAGATAGATGCATTCCGTGTCTGAAAGGTAACAAACTTTTCTCGGAATCTTGCATGTTAAAACGAACCATAATCATATCTATGTAAGATGTCCAGGAGAAGCAGAATGTTCTTTCCTAGAGATCCAAGTTCTCAAGAACATGTCCAACTTCTTCCTATATCTTTCATAATGATTTATCTAGACAACCATCATTTCATGTCTGATTACGTTTTTACGTTGTTACCAATGATAAAATGTTATCTACATAAAACCCGAGAAACACCACCTTGATTCCATCACGTTTCCAATACACACGATTCGTCTATGCTTTGATGAATCCATAAAATGGACTATCTCATCAATTCGCAAGTTCCACGATCTCAATGCTTTGTTTCAATCCATAATTGGATCAACTAAGCTGGTACTCTAAATGATCTCGCCTCTTAGAAATAATCCTTATTGCTTTCCAAGAAGGCACATTTAGATCTACTAATGTCTTCATGTAGATCCAGGGATCGATTTCATGTATACTAGGTCCAGAGTTTGAAAACTCTTCTAGCCTTATAAACATCTTCAGTTGATCCACAACCTCCCACTACAACGACATTCCGGTGTATAAACAGTAATAACAGTAGGTGCAGTTAGTGGTGTACCGCTACTCGGTTTGGCTGGTTCTAAGTCTTAATCGTTTCTCTCTCATTCAAAAGTATCGCGTCACTTTGGGCTCGTGGTTCATCTAATAGTCTTCTTCTAAGAACCGGGCGTTAGATATTATAACGTCCTTCTGGTTCATAGTACTATCGAACACACATCTTTTGTTCTTCCAGGATATTCTACAACCGAATTGAATGCACCATTGTTTTCAAGACACATCCATAGAACATAGGTAATTCCGTATAACTCATGCTTTTACTATTTCTATAAGAGTTCCATTTCTTGTTTCCGACACACCATTTCTACAGAGGACTGTATGGTGTAGTCTTTTGGGATCAAATCCCAATCTCTGATCAGTATGCCATGTATTCCTCAGACAGGCACTTGCCTCCGCGATCAGATCACAGGCTTTAAATGGATATGCCTTGATGGTTCTCCACAATAGCTTTGTGTCCATTGATTTGTCAAAACATTTGTTTTTGTGGTACATCAAGTATTCTAATCTATTTCTCGAGTAATCATCAAATGAAGTACTTGTACCTTCTTGTCTGAGTAAACATTGGTCTGCATACATCAGAGTCAATCAATTCTAATACTTGTCCGGATCTTATATCTTATATCCATAAAGGATTGATTAGTCATGTTTGTTGGAAATCGATATCCCGGGCTATCAAAAAATTGCGGAAACCGACAACCCGACCGAAATCCTCGATCGCCGGAGAACCAACCGCGAACCGCCGCGTGAGCCGGGGCCCGACCGAACACCCAGCGAGGCCCGAAGGCCGCGAGCATCCAGCCGAGCCCCCACGAGGGGCTCGCGATCGCTCCCGTAGCGATCGCTGGGGATGCACGAGGCATCCCCGGGGCTGCTCGTAGCAGCCCCGCAGCGGGTTCACGGACCCGCTGCTCGCGGGGGGTCAGCCTCCGTACGCCCGCTACGGGCGAACCCGTAGCACATACGGGGCAGCTACGGGTGACCCCGTAGCACACCCGCGATCGAGCTCACGGGCTCGATCGCCCCTCGGCTCCAGCCGAGGGCTTCGCGTGGCACGCGCCGACGGCGAGAGGCGGCCGGGATCCGCCGCGGCACCAGCCCGCGGCATCCCGACAATCGACCGTGGTCGATCGTGTCTCCCCAACGTCCAGCCGGGGCCCTCTCCCGTCGCGCGCAACCGGCGGTCGAACCCTAGGGTTCGGCCGCCCCCTTCGATCTTCGCCGGGGATCTCGAATCCCCGTCCCCGAAGTTCGTACGTTTCCCGGATCGTGCGTTCATGTATATATTACGATTAATTAAACGCATAATCATAAGAGGGGGTTTACGATTATACCTACGTCTCGTTGTGCGGAGAAACGAGATGGTTTGAAGACCTTCAGATCTTCTCACATATTCCTTGCACTTCGTTCGAACGTTGTGTGGGCGACGATCCTCCGAACTCCTATGGATATTGTTACACCATAAAAATCCAACACCGACACGTGTCCAGACGACCGAAGCCACGTCATCAAAGGGGTGGTCAAATGGCAGACCAAAGTCAAAATTGAAGTCATGTATGAAGTAAGTACCAGGCGAGCTCAACAGTAGCCCCAGGAAGACAGCCCCGTACCAGAGTGGTGATGGAGTAGTATACTTAATGTCTAGATTTGAGTATTCTGAACTCTGTATGCACTTTCATTTACCTATCTATTACAGACATTCATTTGCTTTTAATTATTGTCAATTAAATATATGCAAATTATAGTCCTGGATTTTATACGTTGTAGTTAGTATGGTGTTGCATGGGCACACAGAAGATCATACTATCGGTTACTCGTATTTAATCGAACAGTTGCTCACGACCTAGATGGACACGGACCAATCCATCGGTATAGTCGTTGTGTGAGAGAGAAAATAATTTATCTTAATTATTTTATCACACTTGTACACTTGGTGTATTGAGCGGATCGATTGAGACTCATCAATTAGGATTGCTCGGCGATAATTGATTTGAGACTCGGAGTATTTTATTCTTAATCCCTGAAACAATTGCGGGTGTGTATATTTAATATAAGTGACTTTGATTTACCAAAGGAATTAACCGATTTAATTATTGGGTTAATTACCGGTTAAGTTGGGTCACTATATTCTATATATGGCATGCCGTGAATTCTTGAAGGGACAGTGTATCCCGGAAGGGTTGATAATATCCTCGAGATGAGCTCATAAGGATTTATTATGTAAACCTCGCGAGTGGATTTGTTCCGCATAATAAATAAGGTTGAGTGGTACTATTCTCGGATATAAGAGATGAATAAATTTATTAAGCAATAAATAAATTTTATTCATGGATATTTAAATCTTAAATACACGGAATAAATAATACTAAGTTGGAGAAATATTATTTGGTATAATATGGATTAATATTGGGAGTGCAATTTTATTTATATAGTGGAAAATAAATAAAATTAATATTGATAAGAATTAATGGATTTGGGTTGGACCCAATTTAATTTTCAATATTGAAGCCCAATATTTAATCTCCTTTTGATCCCCTACGTAGCCTATAAAAGCACTACATGGTCTTCACTTTTCACAACCTAAGATACACCAATCATAAAGTCTTGAAGAGTGAAGAGGATCCATAGAGTTCGATAGCTCGTCGCCCACCCGACGTTCGAACGAAGTGCAAGGAATACGCGGGAAGATCACGAGGTCATCGATTTCGTTTCTCCGAACAACGAATCGTAGGTACAATTCTCAACTAACTTGATTATTGTTCGATTTTGATTTATCGAGAATACCGTAGGACGAAGATCCGAGATACGAAACCATGAACGGGGGACGATCGCGTGGTGGTGGCGAAGCCACCGGACCACGGGCGATCGCCCGGACTAGGGTTTCGCGGGGCATGGAGCGAACCCTCGGCTGGGCCGAGGGTGTGCGATCGACCCGTGGGGATCGATCGCTGGGCACGGGCTGGTGCCGTGCCCTACCCCGCCGTGAAGGCGGGGGCCTCCTGGTGGTGGCGGGTCGCCGGACCCGCCGCGGGGGCTGCTGGGCAGCCCCACCCCGATCGGTCGCCTTGTGCGATCGATCCACGCGATCGCGCGGTGGCGCGATCCTTCGATTGTAAGAACCCCGGCTCGCGGGGGTTCGGGTGGGGGCGGGCTGTGCGTCTTCGGACGTATGGTCTCCAAAGCCCGGACTCCGGCGGATGAGTCGGCGTTCGTATGATCTCCGGCGAAGGGTTCGTTCGGGTTATCAGTTCCGCAATTTTGATAACCCGGGATATCGAGTTCCAACAATTGGTATCAGAGCGTGGTTTACGTTCGCGGTATTTTCGATAAAATTGTTCTACCTTGCAGGGTTCCGACTATTATGGCTTGATGATTATTCGTTTAATTATTTTGTCATGTGATTGTTGATTTTATTAAACTCTCGGACATATCGAGATTCGTTGTTAGTGGTGAATGCTTGTAATAGTAAAAATTCGGGGGTTGACCGAATTTAGGATTTATTATTATGTTCGTTGTTTTTCCGGAAAATGTATAGGGTCGATTTCGTGTATAGAATCAATACCGGAATTGTAATTTAGATTTTGTAAATTTATTTTGCAATTGGATCGACGAATCGAAGACCTCCGGAGAAGACGAAGTGACGGGATGGACGAAGGGCTAGGGATCGATTGGATCGATCCCCATGGATGCCCGATCGAAGGCGTGGGGCGGGGGGCTGTTGCCCTAGCCGCGGCTGCCGCCGGTCTGGTGGCTTGTCGGCGGGCTGGGCGGCGGCGGCCCTCCCCGTGGCTGGTGGTCGGACGTGGTGGGGGTGGCTCGGGGTCTCCCAACCCGGGCTACTCCTACCGGAAATATACTTTCCTAATTAATTCATTATTTCCTATTTTGATTATTTCCTTATGAAATATTCTAGAAAAATAGAAAAAGAATTAATTTAGTACTAAATTTATTTTTCCTATTTGATTATTCCTACTCATGGGAATATTCATGGATTAGGAATAAAATAAATTTGGAAAAGTATAATAGTCCTAATTATTTTATTTCTTTATTTCATTATGGATATCATCTAGAATATTCCAAGAATATCTTGGATAGATTATTCTAGAGATTTAATGAAATGGATAAAGAAAATAAAATAAATAAAAATATTAATAATATTTAATTTTATTTTTGATATATTCAATTGACTTAATTTTCGAATTAAGTAACTTTTGGATTAATTGAAAATAAATAGATTTAAATATTGGAAATTAATATTCTCGTCACATGGAGCATTCAAGAAACGAAGACTAAAGACTAGAAGATGCGTACGGGGATGTGATGAAGCCATAATAGTCGGAAAATAATATTCTAGTAATTATTTTGACTATGTGATAATACTATGTGCTTTATTACATGTATGCATGCTATATGTGTTTATTTTATGCACTAGATAGCGTATCCCTTTATTGTAAAAAGCTAAGTGGGAGAGGGTATGGAAACATACCCATGGTCTCCATTGCTGCTCTCTTGGTGACTTTTATAAACCTTTAAAGTTTATATAGATAAGTCATTGGAGGAGAGTTCTTGTAATTCCTCTTACAAGAAACATTGATTAAGTTTATCAAACAATGCCTAATTTGTCTTTCCAAAACTGATTTCAAGTCGACTCATTCTCACCCCGGGGAGTGGAATGGAGCCAGAGCCACTTGGTCATGTAGAGGACACAAATTAGAGACTTTCGTACCATTCTTTGATAGGTGGGTCGTTTGTCTGCTCGGCTCCCTCATTTATGAGAGAAAGGGTTGTTCGCATGGTGAATCACTGGTTAGAAACTTCGAGTTTCACTTATGATTCTCCACGTCTTGATTTACGAGATTAAATGGATCAGGTAATTGGGAGTCAATTATAAAAGTCTCTTAGTGTGGTAAACGTCCACACCACGTGGCTTGCTATGCTGACGGACTTTGGATTAATTGATGTAGACAGTTGTAAGTAACTATGAAGAGTTGTGAAGTTATCGTAAACGTCCACACCACGTGGCTTGCGGTGATGTAGCAATTCCAAGTAACTTACTTTGGTACTGAGTAATGGTTTACACTTAGATACGCGTTATAGTATTCCTCCCCACGAGGTCACGCTATAATTGATGTATGGCCAAAGAAAATCTAATTGCTAAATCATTTGGGTGGGTAAACGTCCACACCACGTGGCTTGCCTTACCTGATGGGATTTTAGATGTGATTAGTGATTT
The DNA here is from genome assembly GCA_954870475.1 of Euphrasia confusa. Lineage (NCBI taxonomy): Eukaryota > Viridiplantae > Streptophyta > Magnoliopsida > Lamiales > Orobanchaceae > Euphrasia > Euphrasia confusa. The sequence goes on along the minus strand of OX940951.1, from coordinate 37,815,296 downwards.
AATGATATTATTTGAGGGAGATAATATCGGATATTAAATTGTTTGTTTGTTTTATGTGCTTATAGGTTAAGAATGACTGTGACCCCACTTTGTGATATACTTAAGGATGAAAACTCACCGGTTCCATATGGTGATGATTGGGAACGAAATCTGGACATTGTCCAGACTGTTGAGCTTTCTGAATCCACTGTTGTCCCAACTGATGAGGACATTCGAAATGACCTCAGAATGATGTTGAGACATAGCGTGGAAGCCGGACAAGAGGTGATTAACATACTCACAGAATTCTCTCTCAATGAGTCCCTTAAAAAGGAATCAACGAGAGCGGAGTTTGTGCGTAAGTTAAGAGAATCACAAGCTTTTGTGGCAAGGCTGGAGGAAAAAGCATGCAAAGAAACCCAGTGGCTCAAAGCCACGGATTGGGAAAGGCAAGCCTTCTGGCAAGTGCTTTCGATGCAAGCAGTTTGGGCACTGGAGGTCTGATTGTCCTCTCATCAAAGGTACGAAATTTTCCTTAGTCACTGAAACATTGTCAGCGGTGATATCTACCAGCACCTGGTGTGTAGATACGGGCGCCACTGACCATGTCTGCAATTCATTGCAGGGGTTCCAGGAAACCCGGAGACTTAGAGAGGGAGAGATCGTGGTCTACATGGGCAATGCCGCGAAGGTGGCGGCTGTTGCAGTGGGAGACGTTCACTTACGTTTTAGTAGTGATAGGGTTTTAGTTTTACAAAATTGTCTTTATGTACCGAATTTTAGAAAGAATTTAATTTCAGTTTCTAAGTTAATTCTGAATGGATATTCTGTTTCTTTTGATCACTCTGTGGTCATAAGAAGAAATAGTGAGATTGTCTGTTCTGGTACATTGGTAGACGATTTGTATATTCTGAATCCTGAGTCTAACACGATGCAACTAACCGAGAGTAATAACACATCTACGAACACCAATAAGAGAAAGGAACCTTCTAAAATGAATAAATTATACTTGTGGCATCTAAGGCTAGGTCATATTAATTCGAATAGAATTCAAAGGTTGAAAGCTGATGGTCTCATTAGCGGCATAGAAGGAGAGGACCTTCCAACCTGCGAATCCTGTTTGGAGGGTAAAATGACCAAGCGTTCTTTTTCTGGTAAAGGACGTAGAGCTTAACAAGTATTGGATTTGATTCACTCTGATGTATGCGGACCTATGTCTACTCAGGCAAGGGGAGGGTACGAGTATTTCATCACCTTTACTGATGATTACTCAAGGTATGGATATATTTACCTGATGCGCCACAAGAGTGATTCTTTTGACAAGTTCAAGGAATACAGGGCTCTTGTGGAGAACCTTCGTGGTAAATCCATAAAATGCCTGCGATCTGATCGCGGAGGCGAGTACCTGTCTGGAGAATTCAAGGCATACTTGGCAGAGAATGGGATTGAATCCCAGCTGACCTCACCATATACTCCTCAGCAGAATGGTGTGTCAGAAAGAAGGAATAGGACTCTTATGGAGATGGTGCGATCGATGATGAGTTACTCGGATTTACCTGTTATGTTCTGGGGACTTGCCTTGGAAACAGCGGCGTACATTCTGAATAGGGTTCCGACCAAAACGGTACCAACTACACCCATGGAATTGTGGAGTGGGCGTAAGCCTAACTTGAAACACATTCGGATCTGGGGATGTCCAGCACACGTGTTGCGACATGGCGCCGATAAGTTAGAACCTAGATCAGAGATACGGCTGTTTGTAGGATACCCGAAAGGAACTAAGGGTGGCATGTTCTATAGTCCTACGGACCAGAAGATCGTTATAAGTACTAACGCTCGGTTCTTAGAGGAAGACTATGTCATGGACAACAAGCCCAAAAGTGACATAATACTTGATGAGTTGAGAGGTAACGAGGAAGACCTGGATACAGCCGAACCGAGTATAGATACACCACTAGAACCTGCACCTAATACTGTCACTGTTAATACACCGGAACGCCGTCGTAGTGGGAGGGTTGTTAAACAACCGGACAGATGGATTGGACTGGGTGAGTCTTCGGACTCGGCACCCGGAGTTCATGAAGTCGATCCCTGGACCTATGATGAGGCGGTACAAGATATAGATGCGCCTTCTTGGAAGAAAGCAATGAAATCCGAAATAGAATCTATGGATTCTAATAAAGTCTGGGATCTTGTAGAACCACCAAGCGGCGTAAAGCCAATTGGGTGTAAATGGGTCTACAAGAGAAAGAGAGGATCTGACGGAAAGGTTGAAACCTTTAAAGCTCGGCTTGTTGCGAAAGGATATACTCAGAAAGAGGGAATCGATTATGAGGAGACCTTCTCGCCGGTAGCCAAGATAAAGTCAATCCGGATTCTCTTATCCATAGCAGCTCATATGGATTATGAGGTGTGGCAAATGGATGTCAAGACAGCTTTCCTTAATGAAAGTCTTGACGAGACGATTTATATGAAACAACCAGAAGGATTCATTGCTAAGGGGCGAGATCATCTAGTGTGCAAGCTTAATCGATCCATTTATGGATTGAAACAAGCCTCGAGATCGTGGAACCTGCGGTTTGATGAAGTAGTCCAATCTTTTGGATTCATTCAAAGCATGGACGAATCGTGTGTGTATTGGAAACGTGATGGAAAGAAGGTGGTGTTTCTCGTGCTTTATGTAGACGACATACTTCTCATTGGCAACAGTGTAAAGATGTTATCAGACATAAAGGGATGGTTGTCTAGACAATTCGATATGAAAGATTTGGGAGAAGTTGGACATGTTCTAGGGATCAAAGTTATAAGGGATCGCCGGAATAGAACATTGTGTCTTTCCCAGCAATCTTACATAGACACGATTCTAGCTCGTTTTAACATGCAAGATTCCAAGAAGGGTGATCTGCCCTTCAGTAAAGGAACTTATCTTTCTAAGGAAATGTGTCCTCAGACACAGAAGGAGAAAGATGACATGAAAGCGATTCCCTATGCTTCGGCTGTGGGAAGCTTAATGTATGCAATGTTATGCACGAGGCCTGATATCTGTTATGCCGTTGGCATAGTAGCGAGATATCAGAGTAACCCTGGAAAGGCTCATTGGACTGCCGTAAAGAGCATTTTCAAGTATTTGCGAAATACTAAGGATTATGTTCTGAGATACAGTGCAGACAATCTGATTCCTTTGGGTTACACAGATTCGGATTTCCAAGCTGATAAGGACCGGCGTAAGTCGACATCAGGCTATGTGTACACTTTGGGAGGTGGAGCCGTATCATGGAAGAGTGTTAAGCAAAAGTGCATTTCGGACTCTACCATGGAAGCTGAATATGTTGCAGCCTCAGAGGCAGCGAAAGAATCAGTGTGGTTCCTTAATTTCCTCCAGGACTTAGATGTGATTCCGAGTTTGCCTAAGGCTATGACAATTTATTGTGACAATAGCGGTGCAGTGGCAAACAGTAAGGAACCACGGTCCCATAGTGCTACAAAACACATAGAGCGCAAGTACCACCTGATTCGAGACATCGTCAAGAGGGGCGATGCGATAGTCACCAAGATAGCTTCGGAAGACAACCTAGCAGACCCTTTCACCAAGATACTTCCTAAGGAAGTATACTACAAGCACTTGGAGGGTTTGGGAGTCAGAAGTTTGGAAGATAAGACTAGACCTTAGTATAAGTGGGAGATTGATGGAGTAGTATACTTAATGTCTAGATTTGAGTATTCTGAACTCTGTATGCACTTTCATTTACCTATCTATTACAGACATTCATTTGCTTTTAATTATTGTCAATTAAATATATGCAAATTATAGTCCTGGATTTTATACGTTGTAGTTAGTATGGTGTTGCATGGGCACACAGAAGATCATACTATCGGTTACTCGTATTTAATCGAACAGTTGCTCACGACCTAGATGGACACAGACCAATCCATCGGTATAGTCGTTGTGTGAGAGAGAAAATAATTTATCTTAATTATTTTATCACACTTGTACACTTGGTGTATTGAGCGGATCGATTGAGACTCATCAATTAGGATTGCTCGGCGATAATTGATTTGAGACTCGGAGTATTTTATTCTTAATCCCTGAAACAATTGCGGGTGTGTATATTTAATATAAGTGACTTTGATTTACCAAAGGAATTAACCGATTTAATTATTGGGTTAATTACCGGTTAAGTTGGGTCACTATATTCTATATATGGCATGCCGTGAATTCTTGAAGGGACAGTGTATCCCGGAAGGGTTGATAATATCCCCGAGATGAGCTCATAAGGATTTATTATGTAAACCTCGCGAGTGGATTTGTTCCGCATAATAAATAAGGTTGAGTGGTACTATTCTCGGATATAAGAGATGAATAAATTTATTAAGCAATAAATAAATTTTATTCATGGATATTTAAATCTTAAATACACGGAATAAATAATACTAAGTTGGAGAAATATTATTTGGTATAATATGGATTAATATTGGGAGTGCAATTTTATTTATATAGTGGAAAATAAATAAAATTAATATTGATAAGAATTAATGGATTTGGGTTGGACCCAATTTAATTTTCAATATTGAAGCCCAATATTTAATCTCCTTTTGATCCCCTACGTAGCCTATAAAAGCACTACATGGTCTTCACTTTTCACAACCTAAGATACACCAATCATAAAGTCTTGAAGAGTGAAGAGGATCCATAGAGTTCGATAGCTCGTCGCCCACCCGACGTTCGAACGAAGTGCAAGGAATACGCGGGAAGATCACGAGGTCATCGATTTCGTTTCTCCGAACAACGAATCGTAGGTACAATTCTCAACTAACTTGATTATTGTTCGATTTTGATTTATCGAGAATACCGTAGGACGAAGATCCGAGATACGAAACCATGAACGGGGGACGATCGCGTGGTGGTGGCGAAGCCACCGGACCACGGGCGATCGCCCGGACTAGGGTTTCGCGGGGCATGGAGCGAACCCTCGGCTGGGCCGAGGGTGTGCGATCGACCCGTGGGGATCGATCGCTGGGCACGGGCTGGTGCCGTGCCCTACCCCGCCGTGAAGGCGGGGGCCTCCTGGTGGTGGCGGGTCGCCGGACCCGCCGCGGGGGCTGCTGGGCAGCCCCACCCCGATCGGTCGCCTTGTGCGATCGATCCACGCGATCGCGCGGTGGCGCGATCCTTCAATTGTAAGAACCCCGGCTCGCGGGGGTTCGGGTGGGGGCGGGCTGTGTGTCTTCGGACGTATGGTCTCCAAAGCCCGGACTCCGGCGGATGAGTCGGCGTTCGTATGATCTCCGGCGAAGGGTTCGTTCGGGTTATCGGTTCCGCAATTTTGATAACCCGGGATATCGAATTCCAACAAGTGGGGGATCAGTCAGTTAAAAGCTGCAGGCAAGAGGCGGTGCGCCTCTGGTAACATGCAACAAGTGGAAGACAAAATTAGTGGGTATTTAATGTAATGACTTAAAAGTCTTCATTAGTGTGATTAGATGTGATAGGAGGCTAATAGGTGGCATAAGAAGAGCTTGCATGCTCATGCATACTACTAGTATAAAAGAGAGGGGAGAGAGAGGAGAAAAGGACTTCACATTTTTTCTACTTTTCCAAATACATTAAGTAAAGGAAAAGAAAGAGCTTTAAGCTCAAGAACATCGTGTTCATTTCCAGATTTCCGACCATGCATTCTTCGGTCTATAACCTGTCCCAAATCAAATAAATATCTTGTTGGTACCCTTCTTTAATCACCCCCCCGTTCCAGTATTAGTATAATTTAGAGAAAAAGGGTCCGAACAGTGGCGCTAGAAGGAGATCGGGTTTTATGCATCGAAGTTAGAGGTTCAACCGGCGACAAAAATGGCAGACGAGAGAGAAGGCGCGACGGCATCCGACGACTCTGGTGTTTCCGGCAGGTGGCGCGACGTCATGGGCAAGGCGGTTATCGAGGATCCCAACGCTCTGGCGGCTAAGGCAGACCCAGAACCCGTTGACCGAGACGCACCACCGCCGCCAATCCAGATTGTCGATGAGGAAAGCCCCGCCGACGGCCATGAAGAAACCAATCTGCACTCGGATTCTCAGGTAAGAGCTCCTATTCGCCGTCATCGTTCTCGCCGCCGTGCTCGTCGTTTGCACCCGTATGATTTGGGTGGGCCGTCGACGCCCGCTGTGGCTCCGCCCCCAATCAAATTCGGAAATTTGGATACCCCAGAAAAAATTGATGAAGCCGTGCATGCTCTTATGCACAGAAAATACGCTTTGACAACTCCATTGAAACATGCAACCGGTGCTTTTATGACACCTGGACATGCCACGACAGTGGCTCCAGAGAAGGGCAAACGCCTCCGCAGGAGAGAGCGAAAAAAGCACCCGGTTATAGATCTAAACCGAAATGCTGAATCTGTGGCCACTTCGACGGATCGTCGAAGGAGAGGTAGCCAGAGTGACATGCACCGGTATCGGGAGGGTTCTCCTGTGGCTGGGGCCCGAGGGGCTAGGGCGGAGGACCCGGATATCATAGATCTGAAGCAGAAATATGCTGAGTTGGAGAAACGAATGAATGAGGGACAGGGTGTGCATGTACCTTCAGGTTACAAAAATGAACCCCTGGCCCCAGAGGTTGAAGATGCATCCATGCAAACTGAAATCCTCCCCATGCAATCCTTAGTCTATGACGGTAAAACTGACCCAGAGACTCATTGGAGTAGGTTCAGATCTTACATGTCCGGCCGCGGCGCAACTGATGCGACGCGCTGTAGACTCTTTCCCCTTACGTTGGGTGATGTTCCCCATAAATGGTACGCTGGCCTCCCTGCACACTCGATTAAATGTTTCGATGATATTGTGCAAAGGTTCGTGACGCATTTTGCCTCTAAGGCTGTGAGACTGGAACAGAGCCAACGCCTACTCGGGATAAAACAGGGTGATGAGGAGTCAGATGAAAGGTATGTGGATAGAGTTGAGGAAATTCTCCTGGCTGGCGGGGAGGAGATAAATGAGAATTTAAAACTCCATACCGCCATGACCGGTTTGAGAAGAAACTCGAAGTTGTTCAAATGTATGATGAAAAATTACCCAAAATCCTATGAGGAATTTCGTGTGAAAGCTTCCGCGGAGGTAGCATATCAAAGGTTGGCCGGGCACTCACGAAGCCCGGGAGAAACAAAAAAGAAGGCCCCATTCTCTTCAGAGAAAAGGCCAAACTCTATTGGAAAGAAATCCGGTGTGAAAACCGGTACTGATCCCAGAGTGGATGAAATAAGAGAACTGGAAGCCAATATTCGGCGTGAAACTGGTAAGGTCCCGGAGGCCATTTTGCAGGTGTTCCTGACTCAGAGGGCAGATGTGTTAACCAGGCCCCCGCCTATTAACACTCCCCCAGAGAAGTTGAACCCGAACCTATGGTGTGATTTCCATGAGAAACACGGCCATTCAACAAACCAGTGTCGTCAGTTACTGAGGCAACTGTGGAGGCTGTTCAATGAGGGAAAACTGTGGCAGTACCTCCCCCGTCCCGGGGCTGTAGGGAATGAGCCACGGGGTCAGAATCCCCAGGGCCCTCCACCAGCTGCACCGGGCCAGAATAAAAATATTCCGGGACCTCCAGGTGCCCAGGAAGTTATGATGATTGGTGGTGTCAGGCCCTTAACTGAAGACAGCAAGCGGAAACGCAAAAGAGACTTTGCTATGTGGGAAGTTCTGATGGCTACTGCGCCTTCGCAGAGCGCAACAATCTGTGACACTGTGGTGATATCTTTCACGCCACGGGATCGAGCTGAGGCCAAATTCCCAAGGGATGAACCCCTGGTGATCAGGGCGAGGATCCTGGGAATCGATGTGTCTCGTACTTTGGTTGACAACGGTGCTCACTGCAATGTTCTGTATAAGAATGCCCTGGATCAGATGGGCAAGCTGGCCCGTTATGTCTCACCGTGCGATCTGATACTCAAAGGTTTTGGCAACGACGTGGTACATCCATATGGCAAGATCGTTCTGCCGGTGGAGTTGAAAGATGTCAAGAATCCAGGTCTGATGTTGGTTAGGAACTTGGAATTTGTAATAATAGATAGGGAGAGCGGCTATAACGCACTCTTAGGTAGGCCCTTTTTGGACTCTTTCGAAGCAGTAGTCTCATCCTACTACTATTGTGTAAAATTCTCTACTCCCTCCGGTGCGGTTGGCACCGTGAGGGGCGATCTACTAATGGCAAAGAAGTGTATTTTGTATTTCTGTGATCCTGATGACTTAGCTGTAAATACAAATGCAAATCCCCAGGAGAGTCTGGTGGAAAACACTAAAGACTCACAGGATGAACAAAACAAAATGTCCCGAGTGACTGAAGTTACTAGTACTGGATTGGAATCCCAGTCTCCCGATGTTATAAATACCGTGGGGCCCAGAGCGATCCAAGAGTCCGGGAAAGGAAGCAGATTCCCCAGGGCAAGATCTCTGTGCGGGAACAGCTTCCACCAGTCAAACTCAAGATCGCATGGGGTCAGAGCACGAGGATTATGATCCCAGGACGGGAACTAAACACCGAAAAGGAACCGCCATGGAGGTGGTCGAAAACTTAGACTCCATAGTGTTGGATCCCGAGCAAGCTCATAAGCAAGTTCTCGTGGGTACACATATGTTAGATCATACTCGAAACGGACTGATAAATTTCCTCAGGGAAAATCAGAGTACTTTCTCCTGGTCAAGTGCGGATTTGGGAAAGATAGATCCCAAACATGCATGCCATCGGTTAAAGATCGACCCCAAGAAAAAACCAATTGCCCAGAGGCGAAGGAAAATGGGGCCGGAGAAGTGCGAAGCACTGGCCGGGGAAGTGAACAAATAGATTGAGAATAAACTGGTGAGGCAAGCCTCGAGCGATGCCACCTGGTTATCCAATGCTTTGATGGTATCGAAGACAGTAGGCGCTTGGAGACTGTGCATAGATTTTACAGATCTGAATAATGCATGTCCCAAAGACCACTTTCCGATGCCACACATTGATCACCTTGTCGACAATCTGACAGGTCATGCTATATTTTCAACAATCGATGCTAAAGCAGGATATCATCAAATTCCGATGCACCCAGATGACATAGAGCACACGGCGTTCTACACGGAGAAAGGAGTGTTTTGCTGGGAAAGAATGCCCTTCGGTTTGAAGAACGCCGGGGCCACATATCAAAGGTTAGTAAACATGATGTTTACAGATTTAATCGGTAAAACTGTTGAAGTATATATCGATGATATCATTGTGAAAACCAAGAATGAAGCGGATCACATAAAAGACCTTGCAGAAGTCTTTAAGATTCTGGGGCACTACAATATGAAATTGAATCCCAAAAAATGCAATTTCGGTATCAGGAAAGGTATGATCCTAGGGCATGTAGTCGGGGAACATGGGATTGAACCCAACCCGGCCAAGATCAAAGCCATACTGGATATGCGGGAACCCCGGGATATCAAGGTTGTGCAGCGCCTAACAGGTTGCTTGGCCGCCCTGAGCCGGTATGTCTCCTGTTTGGGGGATAAAACCCGTCCTTTCTTTGCCTCCATCAAAGGAAGTAAATTCCACTGGAAAAAAGATGCTCAAGAAGCTTTCAAGCAAATCAAAGAGTATCTATCCAGTCCCAAAGTGGTTGTGGCTCCGAAGCCCGGGGAAAAGTTGTTTCTGTACCTAGCCGCGTCGGAACATGCCATCAGTGCAGTTCTGACGAGAGCCGATGGAATAAAACACCTTCCCGTGTACTTTGTGAGCCAAGTCCTGCATGAAGCAGAAGTACGGTACACACCGTTAGAAAAACTCACTTATGCCCTGATAGTGGCGGTGAGAAAACTCCGGGCGTATCTTTTTGAGCACCCCGTAGAGGTTTTAACAACCATGCCACTAAGGCATGTGTTGCACCGGTCCGATGTTACCGGGAGACTCCTGAAGTGGGCTCTGGAGATAAGTCAATATGACATAACCTTCAGCCCCAGGACAGCAATCAAGGCCCAAGTGTTGGGCGATTTTATAGTGGAACTGACGTTCCCGGAAAAGCCAAATAATCAATCACGCGCGTGGAAACTGTACGTGGACGGTTCATCAACCACAGCGTGCTCGGGGGCCGGTATAGTACTACTTGGACCCGAGGGAGATTCTATCACCCAGGCGGTTAAATTCGAGTTCCCTGCGTCGAATAATGAGGCTGAATATGAAGCTCTCGTCGCGGGACTAGAATTAGCCATAGCCGTTGGTGTGAAAAAATTAATCATATTCATGGACTCCCAACTGGTTGTAAACCATGTGACTGGTGAGTATGAAGCCAAGGGAGAACAAATGATCAAATACCTGGAGCTGGTAGGATCACTTTGTAAAAAGATCCCAGAGATAGTAATCGAACAGATCCCGAGGGAACATAACTCTCAGGCAGACGCCTTGTCAAAGCTAGCCTCTTCGGAAGGCTCGACAGATTTTTCAAAAATCATGTTGACTAAGTTATTGAATCCCTCGGTAGATCGAAGAGCAGAACAACTGCCAGTTCTGCCCGTATCCGGTGAGGACTGGCGAGCACCAATCCTAAGGTACATTGATACTGGGGAATTGCCGCCAGACAAAACCGAAGGCAAACAATTGCGAATTCCAGCAGCAAAATATACAATCTTAAATTCGGATCTCTACCGGAAGAGTTATTCCCTTCCACTGCTGAAATGCGTGTCGAAGGAGGAAGGACTGAGACTCCTGGAAGAGGTCCATGACGGCGTCTGTGGGAACCATGCCGGGGGAAGATCCCTGGCACACAAGATAATGGGTCAGGGCTATTACTGGCCAAGCCTTCGAAAGGATGCCATTGGCTACGCCCGTAAATGCGTAAAGTGCCAAGTAATAGGGCCTACCATTAGGACTTCCCCGGAGATGCTGAGATCCCTGTACAGTCCCTGGCCATTTGCTCGTTGGGGGATCGACTTGATCGGACCACTGGCGACGGCCCGGGGAGGGGTCAAATTTGCCATAGTGGCAGGTTATTACTTCACCAAATGGGTAGAAGCAGAATCACTGAACAAGATAGACCAAGTACAGGTCATCAAATTTCTATGGAAAAATATCATATGTCGCTTCGGCTTACAGGAGACGATAATTTCTGATAACGGAAAACAATTCGACAGGGCAGAAGTGGCGGAGTTTCTTGAGAAATGGAAAATCAGAAGATTATTCTCCACTCCGTACCACCCCCAAACGAATGGATAGGTTGAAGCTGTCAATAAGATTTTGAAACATACCATTAAAGCCAAGCTCGAAGAGCGAAAAGGCAAATGGGCAGATGAACTCCCAGAAGTTCTATGGTCCTACAGGACAACAGCCAGATCGGCTACAGGAGAAACCCCATATTCATTAGCATTCGGTACCGAAGCGGTGATCCCGTCGGAGATTACGGTGCTGTCACATCGAACCGCCCAGGGAGCCGACGGTGAAAACGAGGAAGCGCTCCGTAGAGAGTTAGACCTTTTGGAAGAAAAAATGTTAGCTTCTGACTCGTTGAATGAAATGAACAAGCAAAGAATTGCAAAGTGGTATAACTCCAAAGTAAGAGCCAGAGACTTCCAAGTGGGAGACCTGGTATTGAAAAAGATCCTGGGAGCACATCCTGGGGCCCTGGGTCAATCCTGGGAAGGACCGTTTAGAGTAAGCCAGTGCCTCCAGAACGGAGTGTATGAACTAGAGCTACTCGACGGCACAAAAGATCAGTATCGCTGGAATGCGTTACATTTGAAAAAGTTCTATCATTAGCCTGGGAGCTAAAAATGTTGTAAAACCTTTTGGCGGAAATACAATGTAATGCTTGTTGGCAAACTCTATCTATAAAGAAGGTTTTGAAGTCTAAATTAGAGGTAATGTATCACTATCAATTTCTTCTTAACTTCATTATTTTTATTTCAATTATAACTATATAATCACTCTGGAAAAAGGCTTGAAGCCAAACCTATGTGATAAATATGAATAAGTCGAAAAGAAGTCAAAACTTCACTCAGGCAAACCCTCTATATGGGATGATTACAAATACTATAAAGTATATGTTTAACCGGGATGAGGCTTAAAAGCTGTACCCAGGTAATAAATATATCTTTGCCGGGAAAAACTTAGAGTTTCACCCAGGTAACCCCTTCATGAAGGAGGATGATATAATAAACATACTATCCCGGTGAGAGCTTTTAAGCTTCTCCCGGACGAACCCCTTTCAAGGGAAGATTCCTGTAAAGGAAATTTAAATCCGGAATCCCCAAAAGAGTCTTGTAGACCCGGGGCCGATGAATTCTGTTCTCGGGGATTAGAATTCTGTTGATACAGGATCCCCCGGGAAGAGAATTACGAATTAGTTTGGTATATCCAAGAGGCTTAGACAAAGTCCACTGGTGCCAAACTTAAACTTTGTAGGAAATCGATTGAGGTAAACGAATGGGACCAGGGCCGAAAGCGAGTACCATAAGGAAGAGAACATTTACCTTTAATCGACCTATGAAGTTAAGAGCTCAAAGTATCTAAAAAAGAAAGATAAAGCCAAATTATCTGGACTTTGAAAGGCTGACATTTTATGAAAAGAGCCATGCCGGGTAATAAAGAGGTGCAACGCATCCAGATTGTTCAGAGATCCCTATAAGAGGATCCTAACAAAAACTTGCAAATAAAAAGAGGTGTAAACACACCCAGATTGTTCAGAGATCCCTATAAGAGGATCCTAACAAAAACTTGCAAATAAAAAGAGGTGTAAACACACCCAGATTGTTAAGAGGTCCCCAGGAGAGGATCCTAACAGAAAACTAGCAAAAACTTAAAGTTTTAAGCTATTACACACCATAAAAACATGAGAAATTGTCTGAGGCCGAAGGCCAATAAATAATACTTATAAAATAAAAAGAGGTTAAAAACCCTGGGTTTTTCACACCCGGGGAGACTTCAAATTTTTGCAGACTCTTGAGTTTTGACACTCAAGAGGTGGAATTACCATCACAGGGAGGAGTCACGGTAGAATCTTTTGGCATGCCCCTGGGCCCGTCACCAATTAGATCCTGTGCCTCCCCATCCTTCATTTCTTCATCTTCTTTATCTTCTTCTTCTGTTGTAGCAATGGGCAGTTCACCAGGCATGCAGAGCTTGTCGTAAGTGGGCCACCACTTCATGTCTATGCCGAACTCGACCTCAAGATCTTTGAATGGCTGCGGCACCCGGTCATCGAGTGTGTCCTCCTTCATATAGTCTTTGAGTGTCTTGAGGGCGAAATCTTTGACAATTTCATTATGCTCCTTAGCCGCTGACCTGACCATTCCAACATAAGCAGTCACATAAAGAAGGTTAGATAAAATTCGAGGGTTATGCGCTGGAGACTCTAGCATCTCGCAAACTTTATCGAAGTTATCCGTGGTCTCCTTTAGATCAGCTTCGGTCTGGGCCAGTTTGGCTTTCAAATCTTTGATTTCCCGGGACGTCTCGTCCAGGGCCTGCTCCATCATCTTTTCACCCTCTTTAACAGTCTTCAAGGCCTCCTCCAACTCAGACTTCAGTGTCGCCTTTTCAGTTCGCTCAGTATCAATGACTTTCCGGCAAATGTCCCTATCCCCGGCTGCAGATTTGTACGCCTCGTTGAGCTCCTTGATGTGCTGATCGAGCTTTTTTGCATTGGTTTCGTGTGCTACAATTGCTTCGAGCATTTTCTCTGTACGAGTATGTTGGAGTTGTGTACTTAATGTCTAGATTTAAGTAACGGAAACTCCCGATCCATTGCCATTAATCTATTTAATTAAACAAACAATTATTTGCGTTTAATTATTTATAATTAAACATATGCAAATTATAGTCCTGGATTTCATACGTTGTAGTTAGTATGGTGTGCATGGGCACACAGAAGATCATACTATCGGTTACTCGTATTTAATCAAACAGTTGCTCACGGCCTAGATGGACACAGACCAATCCATCGGTATAGTCGTTGTGTGAGAGAGAAAATAATTTATCTTAATTATTTTATCACACTTGTACACTTGGTGTATTGAGCGGATCGCTTGAGATTTATCGATTAGGATTGCCTTGGATAATCGATTTAAATCTCAGAGTATTTTATTCTTAATCTCCGATACTATTGCGGGCGTGTATATTTAATATAAGTGACTTTGATTTTCCAAAGGAATTGACCGGTTTAATTACTGTGTCAATTACCGGTTAAGTTGGGTCGCTATATTTTATGTATGACATGCCGTGAATACTTGACGGGAAAGTGTATCCCGTAAGGGTTGATAATATCCCCGAGATGAGTTCATAAGGAATTATTATGTAAACCCTGCAGGTGGATTTGTTCCGCATAATAATTAAGGTTGAATGGTACTAGTCTCGGATATAAGAGATGAATAAATTAATTAGCAATAAATTAATTTTATTCATGGATATTTATATCTTAAATACACGGAATAAATAATACTACCGGAGAAATATTATTTGATATAATATGGTTTAATATTGGGAGTGCAATTAATTTTATATAGTGGAAAATAGAATTAATTAATATTAATGGATTAATAGATTTGGGCTTGGACTCAATTTAATCATTAATATTGGGAGCCCAATATTCCACCTCCTTAAGATCCCCTCCGTAGCCTATAAAAGCACTACATGGTCTTCTCTATTCTCATAACTTGAAGATCATAATTTTAGAGAGAGAAAGTAGAGAGGGAGATCCATGGAGTTCGGAAGATCGTCGCCCACCCGACGTTCGAGCTAGTGCAAGGAATACGTGGGAAGATCTCTAGGTCATCATAAGATCTCGTTTCTCCGCACAACGAATCGAAAGGTAAAATCGTGAAAACCCCCTCGATGATTTTACATGTTAATTATCGTGAAAATATCGTGAACCAAGATCCAAGAACGTAACCCAAGACGAGGTCAAACCGGGCGGTGGTGGAGGACCACCGGACCGCCGGCGGTTCGACGACTCGGCTGGACGGGACGTGAGGGGCGTGAGCCTCGGCTGGACGCCGAGGGCTCGATCGCACGGGGTCGGCCGCGAGCTACGGGTTTTCCCGTAGCGGATTCGCGGGCTGTCCGAGCCCTCCCCGTGCACGATCAGCGGGCTGCTGCGAGCAGCCCAGCGGGCTTATGTGTATTTAATTATGCATTAGATAGCGTATCCCTTTGTTATAAAAAGCTAAGTGGGAGAGGGATTGGAAACAATGCCATGGTCTCCATTACTGTTCTCTTGGTGACTTTTATGAGCTTTCGAAGTTCGTTTAGACAAGTCATTGGAGGAGAATTCTTGTAATTCCTTTTACGAGAAACATTGATTGAGTTTATCAAACAATGCCTAATTTGTCTTTCTGAAACTGATTTCAAGTCGACTCATTCTCACCCCGGGGAGTGGAATGGAGCCAAAGCCACTTGGTCATGTGGATGACACAAATTAGAGACCTTCGTACCATCCTTTTGAAGGTGGATCGATTGTCTGCTCGGCTCCCTCATTTATGAGAGATAGGGCTGTTCGCATGGTGAATCACTGGTTAGAAACTTCGAGTTTCACTTATGATTCTCCGCGTCCTGATTTACAAAAATCGAATGGATCAAGTAATTGGGAGTCAATTGTAGAGATCTTTTGGTGTAGTAAACGTCCACACTATCGTGGCTTGCTGCACTGAATGGGATTTTGGATCGATTGATGTAGATAGTTATAGAAGGGAGTAAAGGAGCGTATGTTAACGTAAACGTCCACACTATCGTGGCTTGCGGTGAATATGCGTTTCCCAAACAATCTTCTTAGATACTGAGTAATGGTTTACACTTAGGTACGCTTCTTAGTATTCTTCCCATCGAAGTAACGCTAATGATGATGTACGACCGAAGCAAATCTAATTGCTAAATCATTTGGGTAGGTAAACGTCCACACTATCGTGGCTTGCCATATCTGATGTGATTTTAGATGTGATTAGTGGTTTAATGATATTATTTGAGGGAGATAATATCGGATATTAAATCGATTGTTTGTTATTATATGTGCTCATAGATTATGGATGGCCTTGAACCCACTTTATGTGATACGTAAGGATTTTAACTCATTGGTCCCTGAATGTATTGATTGGAATAGAGATCTGGACATTGCCCAGACTGTTAAAGAGTACAAGTTTGTACTCAAGTGAGCTTTGTCCTCCCGGTCATACTAATGTCTCAACTGATGAGGAAAGAATTGATTTTATCATGTTCAAACTCAAGAAGATGTTTAGACATGATGTAGAGGCTAGACAAGAGGCGATGAGGATACTCATAAAGGCCAGTCGATTCGAGGAAACGCTTAAACACGTTTCTAATATGATGGACCTTTTAGACGAGTTGAGACGGAAATCGCAAGCTCTTATAGCCAGTGCCAAAGGTTTCGAACCTAAGGGCAAAAACCGGGGGATAGGAAAAGCTAGCAAAGAAACCCAGTGATCCTAAATCACGAGATGGGACGAGAAAGCCAATAGGCAAGAGTTCTCGATACAAACAGTCTGGGTAATGGAAGTCTGACTATCCTCTCAAAGAAAGTACGAAATTTTTCTTTAGTCGTAAAAACATAGTCAGTGGTATTATCTACCGGAGCCTGGTGTGTAGATATGGAACCATTGACGGTATGCGCATTCTAAATGCGAGGGTTCCAGGAAACCCGACGACTTGGAAAAGAAGAAATCGTAGTCTACATGGGCAATGCTGTGGAGGAGGCAGCTGTTGCAGTGGAGGACATTTTTATAGGATTTCATTTTGAGTTATTGATTTTATGTACCTTTCATATTAGAAAGAACTTTGTTCTGGATTTCTAATGAATAGATATTTTATTTCTTTTAATCATTTGATGGTTATAAGAAGAAATAATGATATTATCTATTCTGGTACATTAGCTAGCAATATATAAATGATGAATCCTGAGTCCACCACGATGCAACGAACCGTAGTATATAACTCGTTTTACTAATAAGAGATTTCTTTATTAAATCATTTTACTTGTGGATTCTTATGCTGAGTCATGTTTATTCAAATAAGAAGTTCAAAGGTCGAAAATTGATAGTTTGATCAATTAAGTTGAAGGAGTGGACCTTCCGACCTGAGAATCTAATTTGGAAGATAACACAACTAAGCAATCCTTTATGGATATAAGGTATAAGATCCGGACAAGTATTAGAATTGATTCACTCTGATGTATGCAGACCTTTGTTTACTCAGACAATAAGGTACGAGTACTTCATTTTATGATTACTCGAATAAATGGATTAGCATACCTGATGTGCCACAAAAGTAAAGTGTTTTGACAAGTCAATGGACACTAAGCAATTGTGGAGAACCTTCAAGGTATATCCATTTGTAGCCTGCGATTTGATCGCGGAGGCAAGTACCTGTCTGAGGAATGCATGGCATACTGATCAGAGATTGGGATTTGATCCCAAATGACTACACCATACACTGTTGTGTAGAAATGGTGTGTGGTAAACAAAAAATGGAACTCTTATAGAAATAGTAAAGGCATGAGTTATACGGAACTACCTATGTTCTATGGATATGTCTGGAAACAACGGCGCATTCAAATGCGGTTGTAGAATATCCTAGAAGAACAAAAGATGTGTGTTCAATAGTACTATGGACCAGAAGGACGTTATAAGTTCTAACGCCCGATTCTTAGAGAAAGACTATTAGATGAACCACAAGCCCAAAGTGACGTAATACTTTGAATGAGAGAAAGGGATAAAGACTGGGAACCAGCCAAACCGAGTAGCGGTACACCACTAACTGCACCTACTGTTATTACTGTTTATACACCGGAATGCCGTTGTAGTGGGAGGTTGTATGACAACCGGAGATGTTCATAAGGCTAGGAGAGTTCTCAGACTCTGGACCTGGTATACATGAAATCGATCCCTGGATCTACATGAAGGCAGTACTAGATCTAAATGTGCCTTCTTGGAAAGCAATAAGGATTATTGCTAAGAGGCGAGATCATTTAGAGTACAAGCTTAGTTGATCCATTTATGGATTGAAACGAAGCTAGAGTTCGTGGAGCTTGCGCATTGATGAGATAGTCCATTTGATGGATTCATCAAAAGGCATTGACGAATCGTGTGTATGGGAAACGTGATGGAAACAAAGTGGTGTTTCTCGGAGGTTTTATGTAGATAACATTTTATCATTGGTAACAATGTAAAGATGTTGTCAGACATAAAATGGTGGTTGTCTAGATGAATCAATATGAAAGATATAGGAAGAAGTTGGACATGTTCTTGAGATCTAGGATCTCTAGAAAAGAACATTGTACTTCTCCTGGACATCTTACATATAAATGATTATGGTTCGTTTTAACATGCAAGATTCCGAGAAAGGTATGTTACCTTTCAGATACGGAATGCATCTATCTAAGGATATGTGTTTTGGAACACAAAAGGAGATAGAAGCAATGAAAGCGGTTTCCTACACTTCAACTGTGGAAAGCTTGATAAATGAGATGTTGAAAACAAGAACCTGATATCTGCTATGCGGCTAGTATAATGGGAGGATATCAAGGTAATCCTGGAAAGGAATACTCGACTGCTGTAATGAACATTTTAAGTACTTTCGAAGTACTGGAAACTATGTTCTGGATTACGGAGCAGACAAGCTTTTCCTTTGGATTACATTCTCTTAGATTTCTAATCGAATGAGGACCGGTGTAAGTCGATATCAGGCTATGTGTTTCACTATTGATGGAGAAGGAG
The DNA here is from genome assembly GCA_954870475.1 of Euphrasia confusa. NCBI lineage: Eukaryota > Viridiplantae > Streptophyta > Magnoliopsida > Lamiales > Orobanchaceae > Euphrasia > Euphrasia confusa. Next base: position 37,796,605 of record OX940951.1, on the reverse strand, counting down.
TTTTTAACATGGAAGAGTGATAAGCACGATGCTTTTCGGACTCTGCCATGGGTAACCAAATAGCGGCCTCAGAGGCAGCGGAAGTTTTGGTATAGCTCCGGGAATCTCTGAGACTTAGAGGTGATTCTTAATTTGCCAAAGGCTATGTGACTAGCGGTGCGATGGCAAATGGTAAGAAATCACATGTCCATAAGTGTAAGAGAACACATAGAGCAAGTACCACCTGATACGAATCATCGTCAGGGAAGACGACGTTGTAGTCACCAAGATAACTTCAGAGCGGCAACCTAGAGTGCTCATTCACATAGTACTTCTTGGAAGTACAACTTAAGCACGTGATGAGTATGGGAGTCGGAAGTTTGGAGGAAATGACTAGACCTTAGTACAAGTGGGAGATTGTTGGAGTTGTGTACTTAATGTCTAGATTTAAGTAACGGAAACTCCCGATCCATTGCCATTAATCTATTTAATTAAATAAACAATTATTTGCGTTTAATTATTTATAATTAAATATATGCAAATTATAGTCCTAGATTATATACGTTGTAGTTAGTATGGTGTGCGTCGCCGCACAGAAGATCATACTATCGGTTACTCGTATTTAATCGAACAGTTGCTCACGACCTAGATGGACACGGACCAATCCATCGGTAAAGTCGTTGTATGAGGGAGAAAATAATTTGTCTTGATTATTTTATCATACTTGTACACTTGGTGTATTGGGCGGATCGCTTGAGATTTATCGATTAGGATTGCCTTGGATAATCGATTTAAATCTCAGTGTATTTTATTCTTAATCCCCGATACTATTGCGGGCGTGTATATTTAATATAAGTGACTTTGATTTTCCAAAGGAATTGACCGGTTTAATTACTGTGTCAATTACCGGTTAAGTTGGGTCGCTATATTTTATGTATGACATGCCGTGAATACTTGACGGGAAAGTGTATCCCGTAAGGGTTGATAATATCCCCGAGATGAGTTCATAAGGAATTATTATGTAAACCCTGCAGGTGGATTTGTTCCGCATAATAATTAAGGTTGAATGGTACTAGTCTCGGATATAAGAGATGAATAAATTAATTAGCAATAAATTAATTTTATTCATGGATATTTATATCTTAAATACACGGAATAAATAATACTACCGGAGAAATATTATTTGATATAATATGGTTTAATATTGGGAGTGCAATTAATTTTATATAGTGGAAAATAGAATTAATTAATATTAATGGATTAATAGATTTGGGCTTGGACTCAATTTAATCATTAATATTGGGAGCCCAATATTCCACCTCCTTAAGATCCCCTCCGTAGCCTATAAAAGCACTACATGGTCTTCTCTATTCTCATAACTTGAAGATCATAATTTTAGAGAGAGAAAGTAGAGAGGGAGATCCATGGAGTTCGGAAGATCGTCGCCCACCCGACGTTCGAGCTAGTGCAAGGAATACGTGGGAAGATCTCTAGGTCATCATAAGATCTCGTTTCTCCGCACAACGAATCGAAAGGTAAAATCGTGAAAACCCCCTCGATGATTTTACATGTTAATTATCGTGAAAATATCGTGAACCAAGATCCAAGAACGTAACCCAAGACGAGGTCGAACCGGGCGGTGGTGGAGGACCACCGGACCGCCGGCGGCTCGACGACTCGGCTGGACGGGACGTGAGGGGCGTGAGCCTCGGCTGGACGCCGAGGGCTCGATCGCACGGGGTCGGCCGCGAGCTACGGGTTTTCCCGTAGCGGATTCGCGGGCTGTCCGAGCCCTCCCCGTGCACGATCAGCGGGCTGCTGCGAGCAGCCCAGCGGGCTTATGTGTATTTAATTATGCATTAGATAGCGTATCCCTTTGTTATAAAAAGCTAAGTGGGAGAGGGATTGGAAACAATGCCATGGTCTCCATTACTGTTCTCTTGGTGACTTTTATGAGCTTTCGAAGTTCGTTTAGACAAGTCATTGGAGGAGAATTCTTGTAATTCCTTTTACGAGAAACATTGATTGAGTTTATCAAACAATGCCTAATTTGTCTTTCTGAAACTGATTTCAAGTCGACTCATTCTCACCCCGGGGAGTGGAATGGAGCCAAAGCCACTTGGTCATGTGGATGACACAAATTAGAGACCTTCGTACCATCCTTTTGAAGGTGGATCGATTGTCTGCTCGGCTCCCTCATTTATGAGAGATAGGGCTGTTCGCATGGTGAATCACTGGTTAGAAACTTCGAGTTTCACTTATGATTCTCCGCGTCCTGATTTACAAAAATCGAATGGATCAAGTAATTGGGAGTCAATTGTAGAGATCTTTTGGTGTAGTAAACGTCCACACTATCGTGGCTTGCTGCACTGAATGGGATTTTGGATCGATTGATGTAGATAGTTATAGAAGGGAGTAAAGGAGCGTATGTTAACGTAAACGTCCACACTATCGTGGCTTGCGGTGAATATGCGTTTCCCAAACAATCTTCTTAGATACTGAGTAATGGTTTACACTTAGGTACGCTTCTTAGTATTCTTCCCATCGAAGTAACGCTAATGATGATGTACGACCGAAGCAAATCTAATTGCTAAATCATTTGGGTAGGTAAACGTCCACACTATCGTGGCTTGCCATATCTGATGTGATTTTAGATGTGATTAGTGGTTTAATGATATTATTTGAGGGAGATAATATCGGATATTAAATCGATTGTTTGTTATTATATGTGCTCATAGATTATGGATGGCCTTGAACCCACTTTATGTGATACGTAAGGATTTTAACTCATTGGTCCCTGAATGTATTGATTGGAATAGAGATCTGGACATTGCCCAGACTGTTAAAGAGTACAAGTTTGTACTCAAGTGAGCTTTGTCCTCCCGGTCATACTAATGTCTCAACTGATGAGGAAAGAATTGATTTTATCATGTTCAAACTCAAGAAGATGTTTAGACATGATGTAGAGGCTAGACAAGAGGCGATGAGGATACTCATAAAGGCCAGTCGATTCGAGGAAACGCTTAAACACGTTTCTAATATGATGGACCTTTTAGACGAGTTGAGACGGAAATCGCAAGCTCTTATAGCCAGTGCCAAAGGTTTCGAACCTAAGGGCAAAAACCGGGGGATAGGAAAAGCTAGCAAAGAAACCCAGTGATCCTAAATCACGAGATGGGACGAGAAAGCCAATAGGCAAGAGTTCTCGATACAAACAGTCTGGGTAATGGAAGTCTGACTATCCTCTCAAAGAAAGTACGAAATTTTTCTTTAGTCGTAAAAACATAGTCAGTGGTATTATCTACCGGAGCCTGGTGTGTAGATATGGAACCATTGACGGTATGCGCATTCTAAATGCGAGGGTTCCAGGAAACCCGACGACTTGGAAAAGAAGAAATCGTAGTCTACATGGGCAATGCTGTGGAGGAGGCAGCTGTTGCAGTGGAGGACATTTTTATAGGATTTCATTTTGAGTTATTGATTTTATGTACCTTTCATATTAGAAAGAACTTTGTTCTGGATTTCTAATGAATAGATATTTTATTTCTTTTAATCATTTGATGGTTATAAGAAGAAATAATGATATTATCTATTCTGGTACATTAGCTAGCAATATATAAATGATGAATCCTGAGTCCACCACGATGCAACGAACCGTAGTATATAACTCGTTTTACTAATAAGAGATTTCTTTATTAAATCATTTTACTTGTGGATTCTTATGCTGAGTCATGTTTATTCAAATAAGAAGTTCAAAGGTCGAAAATTGATAGTTTGATCAATTAAGTTGAAGGAGTGGACCTTCCGACCTGAGAATCTAATTTGGAAGATAACACAACTAAGCAATCCTTTATGGATATAAGGTATAAGATCCGGACAAGTATTAGAATTGATTCACTCTGATGTATGCAGACCTTTGTTTACTCAGACAATAAGGTACGAGTACTTCATTTTATGATTACTCGAATAAATGGATTAGCATACCTGATGTGCCACAAAAGTAAAGTGTTTTGACAAGTCAATGGACACTAAGCAATTGTGGAGAACCTTCAAGGTATATCCATTTGTAGCCTGCGATTTGATCGCGGAGGAAAGTATCTGTCTGAGGAATGCATGGCATACTGATCAGAGATTGGGATTTGATCCCAAATGACTACACCATACACTGTTGTGTAGAAATGGTGTGTGGTAAACAAAAAATGGAACTCTTATAGAAATAGTAAAGGCATGAGTTATACGGAACTACCTATGTTCTATGGATATGTCTGGAAACAACGGCGCATTCAAATGCGGTTGTAGAATATCCTAGAAGAACAAAAGATGTGTGTTCAATAGTACTATGGACCAGAAGGACGTTATAAGTTCTAACGCCCGATTCTTAGAGAAAGACTATTAGATGAACCACAAGCCCAAAGTGACGTAATACTTTGAATGAGAGAAAGGGATAAAGACTGGGAACCAGCCAAACCGAGTAGCGGTACACCACTAACTGCACCTACTGTTATTACTGTTTATACACCGGAATGCCGTTGTAGTGGGAGGTTGTATGACAACCGGAGATGTTCATAAGGCTAGGAGAGTTCTCAGACTCTGGACCTGGTATACATGAAATCGATCCCTGGATCTACATGAAGGCAGTACTAGATCTAAATGTGCCTTCTTGGAAAGCAATAAGGATTATTGCTAAGAGGCGAGATCATTTAGAGTACAAGCTTAGTTGATCCATTTATGGATTGAAACGAAGCTAGAGTTCGTGGAGCTTGCGCATTGATGAGATAGTCCATTTGATGGATTCATCAAAAGGCATTGACGAATCGTGTGTATGGGAAACGTGATGGAAACAAAGTGGTGTTTCTCGGAGGTTTTATGTAGATAACATTTTATCATTGGTAACAATGTAAAGATGTTGTCAGACATAAAATGGTGGTTGTCTAGATGAATCAATATGAAAGATATAGGAAGAAGTTGGACATGTTCTTGAGATCTAGGATCTCTAGAAAAGAACATTGTACTTCTCCTGGACATCTTACATATAAATGATTATGGTTCGTTTTAACATGCAAGATTCCGAGAAAGGTATGTTACCTTTCAGATACGGAATGCATCTATCTAAGGATATGTGTTTTGGAACACAAAAGGAGATAGAAGCAATGAAAGCGGTTTCCTACACTTCAACTGTGGAAAGCTTGATAAATGAGATGTTGAAAACAAGAACCTGATATCTGCTATGCGGCTAGTATAATGGGAGGATATCAAGGTAATCCTGGAAAGGAATACTCGACTGCTGTAATGAACATTTTAAGTACTTTCGAAGTACTGGAAACTATGTTCTGGATTACGGAGCAGACAAGCTTTTCCTTTGGATTACATTCTCTTAGATTTCTAATCGAATGAGGACCGGTGTAAGTCGATATCAGGCTATGTGTTTCACTATTGATGGAGAAGGAGTTTTTAACATGGAAGAGTGATAAGCACGATGCTTTTCGGACTCTGCCATGGGTAACCAAATAGCGGCCTCAGAGGCAGCGGAAGTTTTGGTATAGCTCCGGGAATCTCTGAGACTTAGAGGTGATTCTTAATTTGCCAAAGGCTATGTGACTAGCGGTGCGATGGCAAATGGTAAGAAATCACATGTCCATAAGTGTAAGAGAACACATAGAGCAAGTACCACCTGATACGAATCATCGTCAGGGAAGACGACGTTGTAGTCACCAAGATAACTTCAGAGCGGCAACCTAGAGTGCTCATTCACATAGTACTTCTTGGAAGTACAACTTAAGCACGTGATGAGTATGGGAGTCGGAAGTTTGGAGGAAATGACTAGACCTTAGTACAAGTGGGAGATTGTTGGAGTTGTGTACTTAATGTCTAGATTTAAGTAACGGAAACTCCCGATCCATTGCCATTAATCTATTTAATTAAATAAACAATTATTTGCGTTTAATTATTTATAATTAAATATATGCAAATTATAGTCCTAGATTATATACGTTGTAGTTAGTATGGTGTGCGTCGCCGCACAGAAGATCATACTATCGGTTACTCGTATTTAATCGAACAGTTGCTCACGACCTAGATGGACACGGACCAATCCATCGGTAAAGTCGTTGTATGAGGGAGAAAATAATTTGTCTTGATTATTTTATCATACTTGTACACTTGGTGTATTGGGCGGATCGCTTGAGATTTATCGATTAGGATTGCCTTGGATAATCGATTTAAATCTCAGTGTATTTTATTCTTAATCCCCGATACTATTGCGGGTGTGTATATTTAATATAAGTGACTTTGATTTTCCAAAGGAATTGACCGGTTTAATTACTGGGTCAATTACCGGTTAAGTTGGGTCGCTATATTTTATATATGACATGTCGTGAATACTTGACGGGAAAGTGTATCCCGTAAGGGTTGATAATATCCCCGAGATGAGTTCATAAGGAATTATTATGTAAACCCTGCAGGTGGATTTGTTCCGCATAATAATTAAGGTTGAATGGTACTAGTCTCGGATATAAGAGATGAATAAATTAATTAGCAATAAATTAATTTTATTCATGGATATTTATATCTTAAATACACGGAATAAATAATACTACCGGAGAAATATTATTTGATATAATATGGTTTAATATTGGGAGTGCAATTAATTTTATATAGTGGAAAATAGAATTAATTAATATTAATGGATTAATAGATTTGGGCTTGGGCTCAATTTAATCATTAATATTGGGAGCCCAATATTCCACCTCCTTAAGATCCCCTACGTAGCCTATAAAAGCACTACATGGTCTTCTCTATTCTCATAACTTGAAGATCATAATTCTAGAGAGAGAAAGTAGAGAGGGAGATCCATGGAGTTCGGAAGATCGTCGCCCACCCGACGTTCGAGCTAGTGCAAGGAATACGTGGGAAGGTCTCAAGGTCTTCAACGATCTCGTTTCTCCGTGTTGGAGTTGTGTACTTAATGTCTAGATTTAAGTAACGGAAACTCACGATCCATTGTCATTAATCTATTTAATTAAATAAACAATTATTTGCGTTTAATTATTAATAATTAAATATATGCAAATTATAGTCCTAAATTTTATACGTTGTAGATAGTATGGTGTGTCGGGCCCACACAGAAGATCATACTATCGGTTACTCGTATTTAATCGAACAGTTGCTCACGACCTAGATGGACACGGACCAAGCCATCGGTATAGTCGTTGTGTGAGAGAGAAAATAATTTGTCTTAATTATTTTATCACACTTGTACACTTGGTGTATTGAGCGGATCGCTTGAGACTTATCAATTAGGATTGCTCTGTGATAATTGATTTAAGTCTCTGAGTATTTTATTCTTAATCCCTGAAACAATTGCGGGTGTGTATATTTAATATAATTGACTTTGATTTTCCAAAGGAATTAACCGATTTAAATATTGGGTTAATTACCGGTTAAGTTGGGTCACTATATTTTATATATGGCATGCCGTGAATTCTTGAAGGGACAGTGTATCCCGGAAGGGTTGATAATATCCCCGAGATGAGCTCATAAGGATTTATTATGTAAACCTCGCGAGTGGATTTGTTCCGCATAATAAATAAGGTTGAGTGGTACTATTCTCGGATATAAGAGATGAATAAATTTATTAAGAAATAAATAAATTTTATTCATGGATATTTAAATCTTAAATACACGGAATAAATAATACTAACCGGAGAAATATTATTTGATATAATATGGATAAATATTGGGAGTGCAATTTTATTTATATAGTGGAAAATAAATAAAATTAATATTGATAAGAATTAATGGATTTGGGTTGGACCCAATTTAATTTTCAATATTAGAAGCCCAATATTTAATCTCCTTTTGATCCCCTACGTAGCCTATAAAAGCACTACATGGTCTTCACAATTCATTAACCTAAGATACGCCAATCATAAAGTCTTGAAGAGTGAAGAAGATCCATAGGAGTTCGATAGATCGTCGCCCACCCGACGTTCGAACGGAGTGCAAGGAATACGCGGGAAGATCACGAGGTCATCTTGATTTCGTTTCTCCGAACAACGAATCGAAGGTATAATATCTAAATGCCCTTGATATTATTTGATTTGATTTATCGAGAATACCGTAGGACGAAGATCCGAAGATCGAAGCCCGGATTAGACGAACGATCGCGCGGTGGTGGCGAAGCCACCGGACCGCGGATCGCCCGCCTAGGGTTTCGGCCGTGGGCATGGGGGCGAACCCTCGGCTGGGCCGAGGGTGTGCGATCGATCCACGGGGATCGATCGCTGGTCACGGGCTGGTGCCGTGCCCTACCCCGCCGTGAAGGCGGGGGCCTCCTGGTGGCGGCGAGTCGCCGGACTCGCCGCGGGGGCTGCTGGGCAGCCCCACCCCGATCGATCGCCGGCGTGTGATCGATCTCTCGATCGTATGAACCCAGCCTCGCGGGGGTTCGGCTGGGGGCGGGCTACGTGCCTTCGGGCGCGTGGTCTCCAAAGGTCGAGCCCCGGCGGATGAGTCGGCGTTCGTGTGATCTCCGGCGAAGGGTTCGTTCGGGTTATCGGTTCCACAAATTTAAATAACCCGGGGATATCGAATTCCAACAACTGGTATCAGAGCGTGGTTTACGTTCGCGGTATTTTCGATAAAATTGTTCTACCTTGCAGGGTTCCGACTATTATGGCTTGATGATTATTCGTTTAATTATTTTGTCATGTGATTGTTGGTTTTATTAAACTCTCGGACATGTCGAGATTCGTTTTTGGTGGTGAATTCTTGTAATAGTAAAAATTCGGGGGTTGACCGAATTTAGGATTTATTATTATGTTCATCGTTTTTCCGGAAAATGTATAGGGTCGATTTCATATATAGAATCGATACCGGAATTGTTATTTAGATTTTTGTAAATTTATTTTGCGATTGGATCGACGAATCGAAGACCCCGGAGAAGACGAAGTGACGAGAAGACGAAGGACCGGGGATCGATCAATCCCCATGATCGATCCCGAGGGGATCGATCGACCCACGACCCTAGGCGGGCTGTCCATGGGAGTCTCGGCCACGCCGGCCACCAGTGGTGGTGGCGCGTGGGCCGGGCGGCGGCGGTTTGCCCTGGGCGGCGGTCGGACGAGGATGGGGGGTGGCGTGGGGTCTCCCAACCCATGCTACTCCTACCGGAAATATACTTTCCTATTTAATTCGTTATTTCCTATTTTGATTATTTCTTTATGGAATATTCAAGAAATAGAAAAAGAATTAATTTAGTACTAAATTTATTTTTTCCTATTTGATTATTCCTACTCATGGGAATATTCATGGATTAGGAATAAAATAAATTTGGAAAGTATAAAAGTCTTAAATTATTTTATTTCTTTATTTCATTATGGATATCATCTAGAATATTCCAAGAGTATCTTGGATGGATTATTCTAGAGATTTAATGAAGTGGAAAAAGAAAATAAAATAAATAAAAAATATTAATAATATTTAATTTTATTTTTGATATATTCAATTGACTTAATTTTCGAATTAAGTAACTCTTGGATTAATTGAAAATAAATAGATTTAAATATTGGAAATTAATATTCTCGTCACATGGAGAATTCAAGAAACGAAGACTAAAGACTAGAAGATGCGTACGGAGATGTGATAAAGCCATAATAGTCGGAAAATAATATTCTAGTATTATTTTGATTATGTGGTAATACTATGTGCTTTATTACATGTATGCATGCTATATGTGTTTATTTTATGCACTAGATAGCGTATCCCTTTATTGTAAAAAGCTAAGTGGGAGAGGGTATGGAAACATACCCATGGTCTCTATTGCTGCTCTCTTGGTGACTTTTATAAACTTTTGAAGTTTATATAGATAAGTCATTAGAGGAGAGTTCTTGTAATTCCTCTTACAAGAAACATTGATTAAGTTTATCAAACAATGCCTATTTTGTCTTTCCAAAACTGATTTAAAGTCGAATCATTCTCACCCCGGGGAGTGGAATGGAGCCAGAGCCACTTGGTCATGTAGAGGACACAAATTAGAGACCTTCGTACCATTCTTTGATAGATGGATCGATTGTCTGCTCGGCTCCCTCATTTATGAGAGATAGGGTCGTTCGCATGGTGAATCACTGGTTAGAAACTTCGAGTTTCACTTATGATTCTCCACGTCTTGATTTACGAGATTGAATGGATCTAGTAATTGGATTTCAATTATATAAATCTTTTGGTATAGTAAACGTCCACACGAACGTGGCTTGCTATACTGAATGGGATTTTAGAATAATTGATGTAGACAATTATAGGAGATTGTGAAGGATTGTGAGTTGTCGTAAACGTCCACACGAACGTGGCTTGCGGTGACGTAACAATTCTAAACGATTCACCTTAGTACTGAGTAATGGTTTACACTTAGATACGCATTATAGTATTCCTCCCAACGAGGTTACGCTATAAGTGATGTATGATCGAAGCAAATCTAATTACTAAATCATTTGGGTGGGTAAACGTCCACACGAACGTGGCTTGCCTTACCTGATGGGATTTTAGATGTGATTAGTGGTTTAATGATATTATTTGAGGGAGATAATATCGGATATTAAATCGATTGTTTGTTATTATATGTGCTCATAGATTATGGATGGCTTTGAACCCACTTTATGTGATACTTAAGGAATTTTAACTCACTGGTCCCTGATTGTATTGATTGGAATAGAGATCTGGACATTGCCCAGACTGTTAAAGAGTACAAGTTTATACTCAAGTGATCTTTGTTCTCCCGAGCCTACCAATGTCTTAACTGATGAGGAAGGGACTGATTTTAATATCATGTTCAAACTCAAGGAGATGTTTAGACATGACGTAGAGGCTAGACAAGAGGCGATGAGGATACTCATAAAGGCCAGTCGATTCGAGGAAACACTTAAACACGTTTTCGAGATGATGAACCTTTTAGACGAGTTGAGACGGAAATCGCAAGCGCTTGTAGCCAATGCCAAAGGTTTCGAACCTAAGGGCAAAATCGGGGGAAAGGAAAAGCAAGCAAAGAAACCCAGTGGTCCTAAGTTTCTTGGATCACGAGATGGGACGAGAAAGCCAATAGGCAAGAGTTCTCGATGCAAACAGTCTGGGTACTGGAAGTCTGATTATCCTCTCAAAGAAAGTACGAAATCTTCTTTAGTCGTAAAACATAGTCAGTGGTATTATCTACCGGAACCTGGTGTGTAGATATGGAACCATTGACGGTATGCGCATTCTAAATGCGAGGGTTCCAGGAAACCCGACGACTTGGAAAAGAAGAAATCGTAGTCTACATGGGCAATGCTGTTGAGGAGGCAGCTGTTGCAGTGGAGGACAATTATATAGGATTTCATTTTGAGTTATTGCTTTTATGTACCTTTTAGAAAGAACTTTGTTCTGGATTTCTAATGAATGGATATTTTATTTCTTTTAATTATTTGATGGTTATAAGAAGAAATAAGGATATTACCTATTCTGGTACATTAGCTAGCAATATATAAATGATAATCCCTAAGTCCACCACGATGCAACGAACCGTAGCACAAAACTCGTTTTACTTTTAAGAGATATTTCGGTAATGAATCATTTATACTTGTGGATTCTTATGCTAAGTCATGTTTATTCAAATAAGAAGTTCAAAGGTCGAAAATTGATATTTTGATCAATTAAGTTGAAGGAGTGGACCTTCCGAACCAAGAATCTAATTTGGAAGATAACATAACTAAGCAATCCTTTATGGATATAAGGTATAAGATCCGGACAAGTATTAAAATTGATTAACTCTGATGTATGCAGACCTTTATCTACTCAGACAATAAGATACGAGTACTTCATTTTATGATTACTCGAAAAATGGATTAGCATACCTGATGTGCCACAAAAGCAAAGTGTTTTGACAAGTCAATGGACACAAAGCTATTGTGGGGAACCATCATGGCATATCCATTGAAAGCCTGCGATCTAATCGCGGAGGCAAGTGCCTGTCTGAGGAATGCATGGCATACTGATCAGAGATTGGGATTTGATCCCAAATGACTACACCATACACTCTTGTGTAGGAATGGTGTGTCGAAAATTAAGAAATGGAACTCTTATAGAAATAGTAAAGGCATGAGTTATACGGTACTACCTATGTTCTATGGATATGTCTGGAAACAACGGCGCATTCAAATGCGGTTGTAGAATATCCTAGAAGAACAAAAGATGTGTGTTCAAATAGTACTATGAACCAGAAGGACGTTATAAGTTCTAACGCCCGGTTCTTAGAGGAAGACTATTAGATGAACCACAAGCCCAAAGTGACGTAATACTTTGAATGAGAGAGAACGATAAGGACTGAGAACCAGCCGAACCGAGTAGCGGTACACCACTAACTGCACTTACTGTTATTACTGTTGATACACCAGAACGCCGTCGTAGTGGGAGGGTTGTTAAACAACCGGACAGATGGATTGGACTGGGTGAGTCTTCGGACTCGGCACCCGGAGTTCATGAAATCGATCCCTGGACTTATGATGAGGCGGTACAAGATACAGATGCGCCTTCTTGGAAGAAAGCGATGAAATCCGAAATAGAATCTATAGATTCTAACAAAGTCTGGGATCTTGTAGAACCACCAAGCGGTGTAAAGCCAATTGGGTGTAAATGGGTCTACAAGAGAAAGAGAGGATCTGACGGAAAGGTTGAAACCTTTAAAGCTCGGCTTGTTGCGAAAGGATATACTCAGAAAGAGGGAATCGATTATGAGGAGACCTTCTCGCCGGTAGCCAAGATAAAGTCGATCCGGATTATCTTATCCATAGCAGCTCATATGGATTATGAGGTGTGGCAAATGGATGTCAAGACAGCTTTCCTGAATGGAAGTCTTGACGAAACGATTTATATGAAACAGCCAGAAGGATTCATTGCTAAGGGGCGAGATCATCTAGTGTGCAAGCTTAATCGATCCATTTATGGATTGGAACAAAGCATTGAGTTCGTGGTACTTGCAAATTGATGAGATAGTCCATTTTATGGATTCATCAAAGCATAGACGAATTGTGTGTATTGGAAACGTGATGGAAAACAAGGTGGTGTTTCTCGGGTTTTATGTAGATAACATTTTATCATTGGCAACAATGTAAAGATGTTGTCAGACATAAAATGATGGTTGTCTAGAAAAATCGATATATGAGATAAAGAAGAAGTTAGAGCATGTTCTTAAGATCTAGGATCTTAAGAAAAGAACATTGTACTTCTCAAGATATCTTATACGATTATGGTTCGTTTTAACATGCATGATTCCGAGAAAGGTTCGTTACCTTTCAGAGACGGAATGCATCTATCTAAGGATATGTGTTTTGGAACACAAAAGGAGATAGAAAAAATGAAAGCGGATTCCTACACTTACAGTGAGGAAAGCTTAATAAATGCATTGTTGAAAACAAGAACCTGATATCGGCTATGCGGTTAGCATAGTGGGAGGATATCAAGGTAATCCTGGAAAGGAATACTTGACTGCTGTAATGAACATTTTAAGTACTTTCGAAGTACTGGAAACTATGTTCTGGATTACGGAGCAGACAAACATTTCCTTTGGATTACATTCTCTTAGATTTCTAATCGAATAAGGACCGGTGTAAGTCGATATCAGGCTATGTGTTTCACTATTGAAGGAGAAGGAGTTTTAACATGGAAGAGTGATAAGCACGATGCTTTTCGGACTCTGCCATGGGTAACCAAATAAGCGGCCTCAGAGGCAGCGGAAGTTTTGGTATAGCTCCGGGATAATCTCTGGGACTTAGATGTGATTCTTAATTTGCCAAAGGCTATGTAAATAGCGGTGCGCTGGCAAATGGTAAGAAGTCACAAGTCCATAAGTGTAAGATAACACATAGAGCAAGTACCACCTGATACGAGTCATCGTCGGGGGAGACGACGCTGTAGTCACCAAGATAACTTCAGAGCGGCAACCGAGATTGCTCATTCACATAGTACTTCTTGGAAGTACAACATAAGCACGTGATGAGTATGGGAGTCGGGAGTTTGGAGGAAATGACTAGACCTTAGTACAAGTGGGAGATTGTTGGAGTTGTGTACTTAATGTCTAGATTTAAGTAACGGAAACTCACGATCCATTGTCATTAATTTATTTAATTAAATAAACAATTATTTGCGTTTAATTATTTATAATTAAATATATGCAAATTATAGTCCTGGATTTTATACGTTGTAGATAGTATGGTGTGTCGGGCCCACACAGAAGATCATACTATCGGTTACTCGTATTTAATCGAACAGTTGCTCACGACCTAGATGGACACGGACCAAGCCATCGGTATAGTCGTTGTGTGAGAGAGAAAATAATTTGTCTTAATTATTTTATCACACTTGTACACTTGGTGTATTGAGCGGATCGCTTGAGACTTATCAATTAGGATTGCTCTGTGATAATTGATTTAAGTCTCTGAGTATTTTATTCTTAATCCCTGAAACAATTGCGGGTGTGTATATTTAATATAAGTGACTTTGATTTTCCAAAGGAATTAACCGATTTAATTATTGGGTTAATTACCGGTTAAGTTGGGTCACTATATTTTATATATGGCATGCCGTGAATTCTTGAAGGGACAGTGTATCCCGGAAGGGTTGATAATATCTCCGAGATGAGCTCATAAGGATTTATTATGTAAACCTCGCGAGTGGATTTGTTCCGCATAATAAATAAGGTTGAGTGGTACTATTCTCGGATATAAGAGATGAATAAATTTATTAAGCAATAAATAAATTTTATTCATGGATATTTAAATCTTAAATACACGGAATAATTAATACTAACCGGAGAAATATTATTTGATATAATATGGATAAATATTGGGAGTGCAATTTTATTTATATAGTGGAAAATAAATAAAATTAATATTGATAAGAATTAATGGATTTGGGTTGGACCCAATTTAATTTTCAATATTAGAAGCCCAATATTTAATCTCCTTTTGATCCCCTACGTAGCCTATAAAAGCACTACATGGTCTTCACAATTCATTAACCTAAGATACGCCAATCATAAAGTCTTGAAGAGTGAAGAAGATCCATAGGAGTTCGATAGATCGTCGCCCACCCGACGTTCGAACGGAGTGCAAGGAATACGCGGGAAGATCACGAGGTCATCTTGATTTCGTTTCTCCGAACAACGAATCGAAGGTATAATATCTAAACGCCCTTGATATTATTTGATTTGATTTATCGAGAATACCGTAGGACGAAGATCCGAAGATCGAAGCCCGGATTAGACGAACGATCGCGCGGTGGTGGCGAAGCCACCGGACCGCGGATCGCCCGCCTAGGGTTTCGGCCGTGGGCATGGGGGCGAACCCTCGGCTGGGCCGAGGGTGTGCGATCGATCCACGGGGATCGATCGCTGGGCACGGCCTGGTGCCGTGCCCTACCCCGCCGTGAAGGCGGGGGCCTCCTGGTGGCGGCGAGTCGCCGGACTCGCCGCGGGGGCTGCTGGGCAGCCCCACCCCGATCGATCGCCGGCGTGCGATCGATCTCTCGATCGTATGAACCCCGCCTCGCGGGGGTTCGGCTGGGGGCGGGCTACGTGCCTTCGGGCGCGTGGTCTCCAAAGGTCGAGCCCCGGCGGATGAGTCGGCGTTCGTGTGATCTCCGGCGAAGGGTTCGTTCGGGTTATCGGTTCCGCAAATTTAAATAACCCGGGGATATCGAATTCCAACACTCCGTACAACGAGAACAAAGGTAAAATCGTGAAAACCCCCTCGATGATTTTACATGTTAATTATCGTGAAAATATCGTGAACCAAGATCCAAGAACGTAACCCAAGACGAGGTCGAACCGGGCGGTGGTGGAGGACCACCGGACCGCCGGCGGCTCGACGACTCGGCTGGACGGGACGTGAGGGGCGTGAGCCTCGGCTGGACGCCGAGGGCTCGATCGCACGGGGTCGGCCGCGAGCTACGGGTTTTCCCGTAGCGGATTCGCGGGCTGTCCGAGCCCTCCCCGTGCACGATAAGCAGGCTGCTGCGAGCAGCCCCGCACGCACGCACGGGACTTACAGCGGGCTGATGCGAGTTGCCTCGCACGCCCAGCCGCTTGCACGGCGCGATCGCCGCTCGCGCGGGCTGATCGTCGCTCGTGCGGCTGGACCGCCGCTCGCGCGGCGGTGGCTGCTAGGGTTGATCGCTAGCCACGGTTTAGCCATGGTTGGAGGGCGATCAACCGGGACGTGGCTGGGCAGCCCCTTGTGGCTGCTACGGACAGCCGCGAGCCCCACGCGGAGGCTCGACCGAACAGCCCGTGTTCGTTCGCGGTTAGGGTTTGTTTGGTTGGGCTATCCCCGTGGAGGTTCGTGGCGGATTTCCGGCAACCGTGATTTCGTTTGGAGTTGTTGTTCCGCAATTTGACAACTCCGGATATTCGATCTCCGAAGGATTTCGGTCGGAATTAATTAGATAATTTATTTATTTAAATTTATTAATTCCGGGATATCGATTTCCAACAGTATAGACAAGTCATTGGAGGAGAATTCTTGTAATTCCTTTTACGAGAAACATTGATTAAGGTTATCAAACAATGCCTAATTTGTCTTTCCAAAACTGATTTCAAGTCGACTCATTCTCACCCCGAGGAGTGGAATGGAGCCAAAGCCACTTGGTCATGTCGAGGACACAAATTAGAGACTTTCGTGTCATTTGATGACTAGATCGATTGTCTGCTCGGCTCTCTCATTTATGAGAGATAGGGTTGTTCGCATGGTGAATCACTGGTTAGAAACTTCGAGTTTCACTTATGATTCTCCGAGTCTTGATTTACGAAAATCGAATGGATCAAGTAATTGGGAGTCACTTATAAAAATCTTTTGGTGTAGTAAACGTCCACACGAACGTGGCTTGCTATACTGAATGGGATTTTGGATTAAGTGATGTAGACAGTTATACAGGGGAGTAAAGGAGCGTATGTTAACGTAAACGTCCACACTAACGTGGCTTGCGGTGAATATGCGTGTCCCAAACAATCTTCTTAGATAATGAGTAATGGTTTACACTTAGGTACGCTTTATAGTATTCTTCCCAACGAAGTAACGCTATAATGATGTATGACCGAAGTAAATCTAATTGCGAAATCGTTTGGATAGGTAAACGTCCACACTAACGTGGCTTGCCATATCTGATGGGATTTTAGATGTGATTAGTGGTTTAATGATATTATTTGAGGGAGATAATATCGGAGATTAAATCGATTGTTTGTTGTTATATGTGCTCATAGATTAGGAAATGGCCTTGAACCCACTTTATGTGATACGTAAGGATTTTAACTCACTGGTCCCTAAATGTAATGATTGGAATAGAGATCTAGACATTACCCAAACTGTTAAAGAGTGCAAGGTTGTACTCAGTGAGCTTTGTCCTCCCGAGCCTATTGACATAGGCGGCTAGACAAGAAGCGATAAGGATACTCATAAAGGTCAGTCACTTCGAGGAAACGCTTAAAAAACGTTTTTGAGATGATTGACCCTTTAGATGAGTTGAGACGGAAATCGCGAGCTCTTGTAGCCAATGCCAAAGGTTTCGAACCTAAAGGCATGAATCGGGGGAAAGGACAAGAGAGCAAAGAAACCCAGTGGTTCTTTTTGGACCACTAGATGGGACGAGAAAGGCATGAGGCAAGTGTTCTCGATGCAAACAGTCTGGGTACTGGAAGTCTGATTATCCTCTCAAAGAAAGTACGAAATTTTCTTTAGTCGTAAAACATAGTCAGTGGTATTATCTGCCGGAACCTGGTGTGTAGATATAGAACCACTGACGGTATGTGCATTCTAAATGCAAGGGCTCCAGGAAACCCGACGACTTAGAAAAGAAGAAATCGTAGTCTACATGGGCAATGCTGTGGAGGAGGCAGCAATTGCAGTGGAGGACATTTTATAGGATTTCATTTTGAGTTATTGATTTTATGTACCTTTCATATTAGAAAGAACTTTGTTCTGGATTTCTAATGAATGGATATTTTATTTCTTTTAATCATTTGATGGTTATAAGAAAAAATAATGATATTATCTATTCTGGTACATTAGCTAGCAATATATAAATGATGAATCCTGAGTCCACCACGATGCAACGAACCGTTTTATATAACTCGTTTTACTAATAAGAGATTTCTTTATTAAATCATTTATACTTGTGGATTCTTATGCTAAGTCATATTTATTCAAATAAGAAGTTCAAAGGTCGAAAATTGATTGTAAGATCAATTAAGTTGAAGGAGTGGACCTTCCGACCTAAGAATCTAATTTGGAAGATAATACGACAAAGCAATCCTTTATGGATATAAGATATAAGATCCGGACAAGTATTAGAATTGATTGACTCTGATTTATGATCAGAGCTTGGGATTGGATCCCAAGTGACTACACCATACAGTCCTCTGTAGGATTGGTGTGTCGGAAATAAGAAATGGAACTCTTATAGAAATAGTAAAAGCATGAGTTAAACGGAACTACCTATGTTCTATGGATATGTCTTGGAAACAACGGCACATTCAAATGTGGTTGTAGAATATCCTAGAAGAACAAAAAGTGTGTGTTCAATAGTACTATGAACCAGAAGGACGTTATAAGTACTAACGCCCGGTTCTTAGAGGAAAACTATTAGATGAACCACAAGCCCAAAATGACATGATACTTCTGAAGAGAGAGAAAACGATTAAGACTTAGAACCAGCCGAACCGAGTAGCGATACACCACTAACTGCACCTACTGTTATTATTGTTTATACACCGGAATGCCGTTGTAGTGGGAGGTTGTGTGACAACCGGAGATATTCATAAGACTAGGAGAGTTTCGAACTCTGGACCTAGTATACATGAAATCAATCCCTAGATCTACATAGAGGCAGTACTAGATCTAAATGTGCCTTCTTGGAGAGCAATAAAGATTATTGCTAAGAGGCGAGATCATTTAGAGTACAAGCTTAGTTGATCCATTTATGGATTGAAACAAAGCATTGAGTTCTTGGTACTTGCAAATTGATAGTCCATTTTATGGATTCATCAAAAGCATAGACGAATTGTGTGTATTGGAAACATGATGGAAAACAAGATGGTGTTTCTCGGAGGTTTTATGTAGATAGCATTTTATCATTGGTAACAATGTAAAGATGTTGTCAGACATAAAATGATGGTTGTCTAGAAAAATCGATATATGAGATAAAGAAGAAGTTAGAGCATGTTCTTAAGATCTAGGATCTCAAGAAAAGAACATTGTACTTCTCTAGATATCTTATACGATTATGGTTCGGTTTAACATGCTGCTGGGATTCGATGTCCCGGGCTATCAAAAAAATGCGGAACCGATAACCCGATCAAAAACCCTCGATCGCCGAAGATTGGATCCCCGACTCATCCGCAGGAGTCCGACCTTTGGAGACTACGCGCCCGAAGACACGCAGCCCGCCCCCAGCCGAAGTCCCCCACGAGTCGGATCCATGAACGCGAACCACCTCACGAGCCGGGGCCCGACCGAACGCCCAGCGAAGCCCGAAGGCTGCGTGCGCCCAGCCGAGCCCCCGCGAGGGGCTCGCGATCGTCCTCGGACGATCGCTGGGATCGCTACGGGCGATCCCTGGGGCTGCTCGTAGCAGCCCCACAGCGAGTCGCGATGACTCGCTGCTCGCGAGGGCCGAGCCCCGTACGCGTCCGCTGCGGGCGAACCCGCAGCACGTACGGGGTCGCTGCGGGTGAACCCGCAGCTTTGCCCGCGATCGATCCGAGGATCGATCGCACCCCTCGGCTCCAGCCGAGGGATCCTCGCGCCACGCGCCTCCGACGAGGGGGCCGGCGGATCCTCCCGCCGTGGCACCAGCCCACGGCGGATCCCCGACGATCGAACCCTAGGTTCGATCGTGTGCCCCGGCGTCCAGCCGGGGCTCCCCTCTCGTCGCGCGTCCTCGGCGGTCGAACCCTAGGGTTCGTCCGCCCTAGTCGATCCTCGCCGGGGATCTCGAATCCCCGTCCCCGAGGTTCGTCGTTTTTCCGGATCGTGCGTTCATGTATATATCACAATTAAACAACACAAATAATCAAAGAGGGGGGTTCTCGATTATTACCTCGATTCGTTGTACGGAGAAACGAATCTTGTTGATGACCTTGCGATCTTCCTACGTATTCCTCGCACTTCGTCCGAACGTCGTGTGGGCGACGATCTATCGGATTCCTATGGATCTTCCTCACTCTCAGAACTTTATGATTGGCGTAACTTAGGTTCAAGTTCTTATGAAAAGTGAAGACCATGTAGTGCTTATATAGGCTACGTAGGGGATCATAAGGAGATTAAATATTGGGCTTCTAATATTGAAAATTAAATTGGGTCCAACCCAAATCTATTAATTCTTATCAATATTAATTTTATTTATTTTCCACTATATAAATAAAATTGCACTCCCAATATTAACCATATTATATCAAATAATATTTCTCCGATTAGTATTATTTATTCCGTGTATTTAAGATTTAAATATCCATGAATAAATTTATTTATTGCTCAATAAATAATATTCATATCTTATATCCGAGACTAGTACCGTTCAACCTTTATTATTGTGCGGAACGAATCCACTCATGAGGTTTACACAATAATTCCTTATGAACTCATCTCGGGGATATTATCAACCCTTCCGGGATACACTTTCCCGTCAAGTATTCACGGCATGTCATATATAAAATATAGCGACCCAATTTTACCGGTAATTAACCCAATAATTAAATCGGTTAATTCCTTTGGAAAATCAAAGTCTCTAGTATTAAATATACACACCCGCAATAATATCGGGGATTAAGAATAAAATACTCCGAGATTTAAATTGATTATCCAAGGCAATCCTAATCAATAAATCTCAAGCTGATCCGCCCAATACACCAAGTGTACAAGTGTGATAAAATAATTAAGATAAATTATTTTCTCTCTCACACAACGACTATACCGACGGATTGGTCCGTGTCCATCTAGGTCGTGAGCAACTGTTCGATTAAATACGAGTAACCGATAGTATGATCTTCTGTGCGCCCATGCGCACCATACTAACTACAACGTATAAAATCCAGGACTATATTTTGCATAATTAATTAATAATAATTAATTGCAAATAATTGTTTATTAATTAAATAGGTTAAATGCCATGACCGGGAGTTTACCGGTACTTAAATCTAGACATTAAGTACACAACTCCAACAATCTCCCACTTGTACTAAGGTCTAGTCATTTCCTCCAAACTCCCGACTCCCATACTCATCACGTGCTTAAGTCATACTTCCCAGAAGTATTATGTGAATGAGCAATCTAGGTTGCCGCTCTGAAGTTATCTTGGTGACTACTGCGTCATCTCCCTGACGATGACTCGTATCAGGTGGTACTGGCTCTATGTGTTATCATCACTTTTCGAACTTATGACTGCTGGGATTCGATGTCCCGGGCTATCAAAAAAATTGCGGAACCGATAACCCGACCGAAAACCCGTCGCCGGAAACCGCACGAACACCAACTCATCCGCAGGAGTCCGACCTTTGGAGACTACGCGCCCGAAGACACGCAGCCCGCCCCCAGCCGATTTTCTCCCGCGAGTCGGATATTACGAACGCGAACACCACGCGAAGAACCGGGCTCGACGAGAGCATCGCCGCGGGATGAACCCGCGGCTAAACCCTAGCCGAACCCCATCGCGGGGTTCGCGATCGCCGTGCATGGCGATCGCCGGGGCTGTTCGGAACAGCCCCCTAGCGGTGAGTCCGGCGACTCACCGCCGCCATCCGACGGGAGGGGGACCACCAGTCGCGGCGCGAAGCCGCGACGGTCCCCGGCGATCGAGCTAGGGCTCAATCGCCCCAGCCGCGGCGTCCAGCCGCGACCTTCTCCCTTGCGCGCACCACCGGCGGAGGGAGGCCGGGGGGTTCGATCCGCCGTGGCACCAGCCCACGGCCGAACCCCCAGCGATCGACTTCACGTCGATCGCTCACCCTGGCGTCCAGCCGGGGCTCTCCTCACGCCCGCTCGCCGGCGGTCGAACCCTAGGGTTCGGCCGCCCCTTCCTCGATCCCGACGGGGATCGCGAGATCCCCGTATCTCGGTCTCGACGTTCCCGGATCGTGCGTTCATGTATATATCACAATTATTCAACGCAAATAATCATAGAAGGGGTTTCTCGATTATACCTTCGATTCGTTGTACGGAGAAACGAAATCGGTTGACGACCTTGTGATCTTACCGCGTATTCCTAGCACTCGGTTCGAACGTCGTGTGGGCGACGATCTATCGAACTCTATGGATCCTCCTCACTCTCAAGACTTTATGAATTCCGTAGGTCAATTACTTCTCTCTTTTGAAAAGTGAAGACCATGTAGTGCTTATATAGGCTACGTAGGGGATCATAAGGAGAAAAAATATTGGGCTTCTAAATATTGAAAATTAAATTGGGTCCAACCCAAATCTATTAATTCTTATCAATATTAAATTTTATTTATTTTCCACTATATAAATAAAATTGCACTCCCAATATTATTCCATATTATATCAAATAATATTTCTCCATCTTAGTATTATTTATTCCGTGTATTTAAGATTTAAATATCCATGAATAAATTTATTTATTGCTCAATAAATAATATTCATATCTTATATCCGAGACTAGTACCGTTCAACCTTTATTATTGTGCGGAACGAATCCACTCATGAGGTTTACACAATAATTCCTTATGAACTCATCTCGGGGATATTATCAACCCTTCCGGGATACACTTTCCCGTCAAGTATTCACGGCATGTCATATATAAAATATAGCGACCCAATTTTACCGGTAATTAACCCAATAATTAAATCGGTTAATTCCTTTGGAAAATCAAAGCCTCTAGTATTAAATATACACACCCGCAATAATATCGGGGATTAAGAATAAAATACTCTGAGATTTAAATTGATTATCCAAGGCAATCCTAATCAATAAATCTCAAGCTGATCCGCCCAATACACCAAGTGTACAAGTGTGATAAAATAATTAAGATAAATTATTTTCTCTCTCACACAACGACTATACCGATGGATTGGTCCGTGTCCATCTAGGTCGTGAGCAACTGTTCGATTAAATACGAGTAACCGATAGTATGATCTTCTGTACGCCCATGCGCACCATACTAACTACAACGTATAAAATCCAGGACTATATTTTGCATAATTAATTAATAATATTTAATTGCAAATAATTGTTTATTAATAAAATAGGTTAAATGCTATGACCGGGAGTTTACCGGTACTTAAATCTAGACATTAAGTACACAACTCCAACAATCTCCCACTTGTACTAAGGTCTAGTCATTTCCTCCAAACTCCCGACTCCCATATTCATCACGTGCTTAAGTTATACTTCCCAGAAGTATTATGTGAATGAGCAATCTAGGTTGCCGCTCTGAAGTTATCTTGGTGACTACTGCGTCGTCTCCTGACGATGACTCGTATCAGGTGGTACTGGCTCTATGTGTTATCATCACTTTTCGAACTTATGACTTCTTCCAGTTCTCCACGCACCGCTATGTATATAGCCTTTTGGTGAACCAAGAATCATATCCAAGTTCAGAGGTCATTCCGGAACCTAACCAAAACTTCCGCTGCCTCTGAGGCTGCTATTCGGTTTATGATAGAGTCCGAGAAGCATCATGCTTATCACTCTTTCATCCTTAGGTTCCACCTCTTCTAAAAGTGAACACATAGCCTGATATCGACTTACACTGGTTTTCTCCGATTTTTGATCTGAGAAACTGTAATCTAAGAAGATTTCGTATTGCTAGTAATCCAGTACTTCCAAGTACTTTACAGCATTCGAATATCTCTTATCTAGATTACTTTGATATCCTCCCACTACGCTAACCGCATAGTTGATATCAGGTCCTTGTTTTTCATCATTGCATCTACAAAGCTCTCTACACTCAAAGTGTAGGAACCTGCTTTGTCTATATCTATCTCCTTTATGCGTTCGAAACACATACCTTAGATAGATGCATTCTGTTCCCGAAAGGCAATAACCTTTCTCAGAATTGTGCATGTTTAAAACAAACCATAATCGTATAAGATATCTTAAGAGAAGTACAAATGTTCTTATCTAGAGATCGAAAGATTTCTAAGAACATGATCCAACTTCATCTTAATCTCATATCTCGATTTATTTAGACAACCTCTATTTTATGTTTGACAACGCTTTTACATTGCTGCCAATGATGAAGTGTTATCTACACAAAATTCCGAGAAACACCACTTTTGTTTCCATTACGTTTCTAACACACCTTTCTCGCAAACTCCTATGCAGACCTAGGGATCGATTTCATGTATACTAGATCCAGAGTTCAAAACTCCTCCAGTCTTATGAACATCTCTGGTTGCTTAACAACCTCCCACTGCAATGGCGTTCCGGTGTATAACAGTAATAACATTAGGTGCAGTCAGTTGTGTACTGCTACTCGATTAGGCTGGTTCTCAGTCTTTCCTTTCCTCAATTTTAAAGTACTGTGTCAGTTAGGGCATTGTAGTTCATCTAATAGTCTTCCTCTAAGAACCGGGTGAGGATACCCATCTGGTTCGTAGTACTATTGAACATACAATTACTTGTTCTTCTAGGATTATTCTACAACCACATAGAATGTGCCGTTGTATCCAGAAATATCCATAGAACACAGGTAGTTCCGAATAAACTTGTCCTTTTACTATTAGAATCCCATTTCTTATTCCTGACACACCATGTCTACACATCAGTGTATGGTGTAGTCTTTTGAGACTTAATCTCAATCTTTGATTTATGCTATGTGTTATTTAGATAGGTGATAGCCTCCGCGAACAAGTCGCAGGCTCCTAATGGATATACTTTGAAGGATCCCCATAATAGCTTTGTGTTGAAAACACTCCGCCTTTATGGCACATCAAGCATTCTAATCCATCTTCGAGTATTCTTGAAAGAACGACTCGTGCCTTTCTAATCACACATACCGCATTAATCACAAATCATTTTCTATACTTGTCTGAATTTCATTCTTTTACCCAGAAAGGTTGACTTAGTCGTATCATCTTTCAAGATTGATTCTTAGGTCGGGAGGTCCATTCCTCCAACTATAATTGATCAAATCAACTTCGACCCTTTTGAATCCCTTTTGAATAGATACTACCAAGTTCAAGAATTCACAAGTATAATGATTAATAAGAGAAATACATCTAACAAGTAAAACAAGTTATACATAACGGTTTGTTGCATCGTGGTAGACTAAGGATTCATTATTCACATATTGCTATCTAATGTACCATAATAGATATCACCATTATTTCTTATCCAAACCATTAAATGATTAAAGAAATAAAATATCCATTAATAAAGAAAACCAGAACGAAGTTCTTTTTCAAAATAAAGGGGTACATAAGCAATAACTGAAATGAAAACTTAAAACAGATAAATGTCTTCCACTGCAACCGCTGCTACCCCAACAGCTTCGCTCATGTAGACTCGAACTCTTCTTCTCTAAGTCGCCGGGTTTTCTGGAACCCCTGCATTTAAAGAAATGCACATACCGTCAGTGGTTCCATATCTACACACCAGAATTCTGGTAGATAATACCGCTGACTATGTTTTTACGACTAAAGAAAAATTCGTACCTCTGAGAGGACATTCAGACTTCCAGTGTCCAGACTTCTTGCATCGGAAGCACAAGCCCTTTGGCTTACTAGCCCCCACTCGTGGTCCATTCCTCTTGGCACCACTGGGTTTTATGGCTTGCTTCCTTTTCTTGCCCCAACCTCCAATAGCTTTCAAGCTTTTGGACTTGGTAGCCACAAGCGCTTGAGACTTGCCCTTCTTGTAGATCCCCTCTGCCGCCTTCAGTTCAGTCAGGAGTTGCGCAAGAGTATAAGATAGTTTACCCATATTATAGCTCATACGAAACTGCTCAAACTTAGGGGTCAGAGACTGGAGTATGATGTCGACTTGCGTCTCATCATCAATGGAAGCTCCTAGGACCTCAAGTTCATTCAACAAACTCATCATCTTAAGAACGTGCTCCCCAACGGGCGTTCCTTCAGACTGAGTAGTCGACATAAGGACTCTCATGGCTTCTTGCCTTGCCGCACGATCCTGCTCCCCAAACATCTCCTTGAGGTTAGTCATCATATCCCGGGCAGTGTCCATCGGCTCATGTTGGGTTTGGAGTACATTTGACATGGAAGCCAAAATATAGCACCTAGCCATTTCATCAGCCTTTTTCCACTTCCGATATGTTGCCTTCTCCTCATCAGTTGAGGCAGCCGTGGGCTCAGCAGGGCATTTATCAGAGAGTACAAACTTGTACTCTTCTGCAGTCAGGACAATGTCCAAATTTCTCTTCCAATCAATATAATTGGGACCAGTGAGTTTATGTTCCTTGAGTATCACAGAAAGTGGATTCATAGCTATTCTCTAAACCTATAAGCACATGTAAACAAACAATCAATTTAATGTCCGATATTATCTCCCTCAAATAATATCATTAAATTACTAATTGCGTCTAAAATCCCATCAGGTAAAGCAAGCCACGTGGTGTGGACGTTTACCCACCCAAATGATTTAGCAATTAGTTTTTCTTCGGTCATACATCAATCATAGCGTAACTTCGTGGGGAAGAATACTATGACGCGTATCTAAGTGTAAACCATCACTCAGTACTAAAGTATATCGCTTGGAATTGCTACGTCACCGCAAGCCACGTGGTGTGGACGTTTACGACAATTTCACAGCTCTTCACAATCACTTATAACTGTCTACATCAATTAATCCAAAATCCGTCGGTATAGCAAGCCACGTGGTGTGGACGTTTACTACACCAAGAGATTTTTATAATTGACTCCCAATTACAAGATCCATTCGATTTCGTAAATCAAAACTCGGAGAATCATAAGTGAAACTCGAAGTTTCTAACCAGTGATTCACCATGCGAGCGACCCTATCTCTCAATGAGGGAGCCGAGCAGACAAACGACCCACCTATCAAAGAATGGCACGAAAGTCTCTAATTTGTGTCATCCACATGACCAAGTGGCTCTGGCTCCATTCCACTCCCCGGGGTGAGAATGAGTCGACTTGAAGTCAGTTTCAGAAAGACAAATTAGGCATTGTTTGATAAACTCGATCAATGTTTCTTGTAAGAGGAATTACAAGAATTCTCCTCCAATGACTTGTCTATATGAACTTCAAAAGTCCATAAAAGTCACCAAGAGAACAGTGATGGAGACCATGGGAATGTTTCCATCCCCTCTCCCACTTAGCTTTTTACGATAAAGGGATACGCTATCTAGTGCATAAAAATAAACACATATAGCATGCATGAAAGCAATAAAGCACATAGATCACATAGTCAAAATAATGCTAGAGAAATTATTTTCCCGACTATCATGGCTTTATCTTCATATGCATCCTCTAGTCTTCAGTCTTCGTTTCTTGAATGCTCCATGTGACGAGAATATTAATTTCCAATATTTAAATCTATTTATTTTCAATTAATCCAAAAGTTACTTAATTCGAAAATTAAGTCAATTGAATATATCAAAAATAAAATTAAATATTATTAATATTTTTATTTATTCATTTTCCTATCTAGGTCTATTAAATCTCTAGAATAATCTATCCAAGTAAATTTGGAATATTCTAGTAGACATCTATAATAGAACAAGGAAACAAAATAAATTAGGACTCACTACTTTCCAAATTTATTTTTATTCCTAATCCATGAATATTTCCATGAGTAGGAATAATCAAATAGGAAAAATAAATTTAGTACTAAATTAATTAAATTTCTAATCTATGAATAATTCCATGAAGGAAATAAATCAATAGAAATAAAATTAATTAGGAAAGTAATTTCTTGGTAGGAATAGCATGGGATTGGGAGACCCCACACCATCCCCACCTAGAAGGATCGGCCGGCCACTCGGGGAGGAGCGCCGCCGCTGCCTAGCCATGCCGGCTAGGCCATGGGTCGATCACCATCATGGGATCGATCCCAAGCCCTTTTCTCTTCGTCACTTCTTCGTCTTCCGGCGATCGTCTCATCATCGAACCAACGTAAAATAAATTATAATAATCTAAATTACAATTCCGGTATCGATTCTATACATGAAATCGACCCTATACATTTTCCGGAAAATAAAGTGCGTAATAATAAATCCTAAATTCGGTCAACCCCCGAATTTTTACTATTACAAGCATTCAACCACACAAAAACGAATCTCGACATGTCCGAGAGTTTAATAATCATGATAATTAATTAAAAAACAATTAATTAAATCCAACCATGATAGCCGGAAATCCTGCAAGGTAGAACAATAATCGAACATATACATGAACACGAAACCAAACGCTCTGATACCAATTGCTGGGATTCGATGTCCCGGGCTATCAAAAAAATTGCGGAACCGATAACCCGACCGAAAACCCGTCGCCGGAAACCGCACGAACACCAACTCATCCGCAGGAGTCCGACCTTTGGAGACTACGCGCCCGAAGACACGCAGCCCGCCCCCAGCCGATTTTCTCCCGCGAGTCGGATATTACGAACGCGAACACCACGCGAAGAACCGGGCTCGACGAGAGCATCGCCGCGGGATGAACCCGCGGCTAAACCCTAGCCGAACCCCATCGCGGGGTTCGCGATCGCCGTGCATGGCGATCGCCGGGGCTGTTCGGAACAGCCCCCTAGCGGTGAGTCCGGCGACTCACCGCCGCCATCCGACGGGAGGGGGACCACCAGTCGCGGCGCGAAGCCGCGACGGTCCCCGGCGATCGAGCTAGGGCTCGATCGCCCCAGCCGCGGCGTCCAGCCGCAGCCTTCTCCCTTGCGCGCACCACCGGCGGAGGGAGGCCGGGGGTTCGATCCGCCGTGGCACCAGCCCACGGCCGAACCCCCAGCGATCGACTTCACGTCGATCGCTCACCCCGGCGTCCAGCCGGGGCTCTCTTCACGCCCGCGCGCCGGCGGTCGAACCCTAGGGTTCGGCCGCCCCTTCCTCGATCCCGACGGGGATCGCGAGATCCCCGTATCTCGGTCTCGACGTTCCCGGATCGTGCGTTCATGTATATATCACAATTATTCAACGCAAATAATCATAGAAGGGGTTTCTCGATTATACCTTCGATTCGTTGTACGGAGAAACGAAATCGGTTGACGACCTTGTGATCTTTCCGCGTATTCCTAGCACTCCGTTCGAACGTCGTGTGGGCGACGATCTATCGAACTCTATGGATCCTCCTCACTCTCAAGACTTTATGAATTCCGTAGGTCAATTAATTCTCTCTTTTTAAAAGTGAAGACCATGTAGTGCTTATATAGGCTACGTAGGGAATCATAAGGAGAATAAATATTGGGCTTCTAAATATTGAAAATTAAATTGGGTCCAACCCAAATCTATTAATTCTTATCAATATTAAATTTTATTTATTTTCCACTATATAAATAAAATTGCACTCCCAATATTATTCCATATTATATCAAATAATATTTCTCCATCTTAGTATTATTTATTCCGTGTATTTAAGATTTAAATATCCATGAATAAATTTATTTATTGCTCAATAAATAATATTCATATCTTATATCCGAGACTAGTACCGTTCAACCTTTATTATTGTGCGGAACGAATCCACTCATGAGGTTTACACAATAATTCCTTATGAACTCATCTCGGGGATATTATCAACCCTTCCGGGATACACTTTCCCGTCAAGTATTCACGGCATGTCATATATAAAATATAGCGACCCAGTTTTACCGGTAATTAACCCAATAATTAAATCGGTCAATTCCTTTGGAAAATCAAAGCCTCTAGTATTAAATATACACACCCGCAATAATATCGGGGATTAAGAATAAAATACTCTGAGATTTAAATTGATTATCCAAGGCAATCCTAATCAATAAATCTCAAGCTGATCCGCCCAATACACCAAGTGTACAAGTGTGATAAAATAATTAAGATAAATTATTTTCTCTCTCACACAACGACTATACCGATGGATTGGTCCGTGTCCATCTAGGTCGTGAGCAACTGTTCGATTAAATACGAGTAACCGATAGTATGATCTTCTGTACGCCCATGCGCACCATACTAACTACAACGTATAAAATCCAGGACTATATTTTGCATAATTAATTAATAATATTTAATTGCAAATAATTGTTTATTAATAAAATAGGTTAAATGCTATGACCGGGAGTTTACCGGTACTTAAATCTAGACATTAAGTACACAACTCCAACAATGACTTCTTCCAGTTCTCCACGCACCGCTATGTACATAGCCTTTGGTGAACCAAGAATCATATCCAAGTTCAGAGGTTATTTCGGAACCTAACCAAAACTTCCGCTGCCTCTGAGGCTGCTATTCGGTTTATGATAGAGTCCGAGAAGCATAACGCTTATCACTCTTTCATCCTTAGGTTCCACCTCTTCTAAAAGTGAACACATAGCCTGATATCGACTTACACTGGTCTTTCTCTAATTTTGGATCTGAGAAAGTGTAATCTAAGAAGATTTCGTATTGCTAGTAATCCAGTACTTCCAAGTACTTTACAGCATTCGAATATTTCTTATCCAGATTACTTTGATATCCTCCCACTACGCTAACCGCATAGTTGATATCAGGTTCTTGTTTTTCAACATTGCATCTACAAAGCTCTCCACACTCGAAGTGTAGGTAACTGCTTTGTCCATATCTATCTCCTTCATGTGTTCGAAACACATATCTTTAGATAGATGTATTCTGTTCTAGAAAGGCAATAACCTTTCTCAGAATTGTGCATGTTTAAAACAAACCATAATCGTATAAGATATCTTAAGAGAAGTACAAATGTTCTTATCCAGAGATCGAAAGATTTCTAAGAACATGATCCAACTTCATCTTAATCTCATATCTCGATTTATTTAGACAACCTACATTTTATGTTTGACAACACTTTTACATTGTGGCCAATGATGAAGTGTTATCTACACAAAATTCCGAGAAACACCACCTTTGTTTCCATTACGTCTCTAACACACCTTTCTCGCAAATCTATGCAGACCTAGGGATCGATTTCATGTATACTGGATCCAGAGTTCAAAAACTCCTCCAGTCTTATGAACATCTCTGGTTGCTTAACAACCTCCCACTGCAATGGCGTTCCGGTGTATAACAGTAATAACATTAGGTGCAGTTAGTGGTGTATCGCTACTCGGTCAGGCTGGTTCTCAGTCTCTCCTTTCCTCATTTTAAAGTACTTTGTCAGTTAGGGCATTTGTTGTTCATCTAATAGTCTTCCTCTAAGAACCGGGCGAGGACACCCTTCTGGTTCGTAGTACTATTGAACATACAATTACTTGTTCTTCTAGGATATTCTACAACCACATTGAATGTGCCGTTGTATCCAGAAATTTCCATAGAACATAGGTAGTTCCGAACAAACTTGTCATTTTACTATTAGAATTCCATTTCTTATTCCTGACACACCATGTCTACACTTCAGTGTATGGTGTAGTCTTTTGAGACTTAATCTCAATCTTTGATTTATGCTATGTGTTATTTAGATAGGTGATAGCCTCCGCGAACAAGTCGCAGGCTCCTAATGGATATACTTTGAAGGATCCCCATAATAGCTTTGTGTTGAAAACACTCCGCCTTTATGGCACATCAAGCATTCTAATCCATCTTCGAGTATTCTTGAAAGAACGACTCGTGCCTTTCTAATCACACATACCGCATTAATCACAAATCATTTTCTATACTTGTCTGAATTTCATTCTTTTACCCAGAAAGGTTGACTTAGTCGTATCATCTTTCAAGATTGATTCTAAGGTCGGGAGGTCCATTCCTCCAACTATAATTGACTTTTTGAATCCCTTTTGAATAGATACTACCAAGTTCAAGAATTCACAAGTATAATGATTGATAAGAGAAATACATCTAATAAGTAAAACAAGTTATACATAACGGTTTGTTGCATCGTGGTAGACTAAGGATTCATCATTCACATATTGCTATCTAATGTACCATAATAGATATCACCATTATTTCTTATCCAAACCATCAAATGATTAAAGAAATAAAATATCCATTAATAATAAAGAAAACCAGAACGAAGTTCTTTTTCAAAATAAAGGGATACATAAGCAATAACTGAAATGAAAACTTAAAACAGATAAATGTCTTCCACTGCAACCGCTGCTACCCCAACAGCTTCGCCCATGTAGACTCGAACTCTTCTTCTCTAAGTCGCCGGGTTTTCTGGAACCCCTGCATTTAAAGAAATGCACATACCGTCAGTGGTTCCATATCTACACACCAGAATTCTGGTAGATAATACCGCTGACTATGTTTTTACGACTAAAGAAAAATTCGTACCTCTGAGAGGACATTCAGACTTCCAGTTTCCAGACTTCTTGCATCGGAAGCATAAGCCCTTTGGCTTGCTAGCCCCCACTCGTGGTCCATTCCTATTGGCACCACTGGGTTTCATGGCTTGCTTCCTTTTCTTGCCCCTACCTCCAATAGCTTTCAAGCTTTTGGGCTTGGTAGTTACAAGCGCTTGAGACTTGCCCTTCTTGTAGATCCCCTCTGCCGCCTTCAGTTCAGTCAGGAGTTGCGCAAGAGTATAAGATAGTTTACCCATATTATAGCTCATACGAAACTGCTCAAAACTAGGGGTCAGAGACTGGAGTATGATGTCGACTTGTGTCTCACCATCAATCATAGCTCCTAGGACCTCCAATTCATTCAACAGACTCATCATCTTGAGAACGTGCTCCTCAACGGGCGTTCCTTCAGACTGAGTAGTCGACATGAGGACTCTCATGGCTTCTTGCCTACCCGCACGGTCATGATGCCCAAACATCTCCTTGAGGTTAAATAACATGTCCTCGGCAGTGTTCATCGGCTCATGTTGGGTTTGGAGTACATTTGACATGGAAGCCAAAATATAGCACCTAGCCATTTCATCAGCCTTTTTCCACTTCCGATATGCTTCTTTTTCCTCATCAGTTGAGGCGACCGTGGGTTCAGCAGGGCATTGCTCATAGAGTACAAACTTGTACTCTTCAGCAGTCAGGACAATGTCCAAATTTCTCTTCCAATCAATGTAATTGGGACCAGTGAGTTTATGTTCCTTGAGTATCACAGAAAGTGGATTCATAGCTATTCTCTAAACCTATAAGCACATGTAAACAAACAATCAATTTAATGTCCGATATTATCTCCCTCAAATAATATCATTAAATTACTAATTGCGTCTAAAATCCCATCAGGTAAAGCAAGCCACGTGGTGTGAACGTTTACCCACCCAAATGATTTAGCAATTAGTTTTTCTTCGGTCATACATCAATCATAGCGTAACTTCGTGGGGAAGAATACTATGACGCGTATCTAAGTGTAAACCATCACTCAGCACTAAAGTACATTGCTTGGAATTGTTACGTCACCGCAAGCCACGTGGTGTGGACGTTTACGACAATTTCACAACTCTTCACAATCACTTATAACTGTCTACATCAATTAATCCAAAATCCGTCAGCATAGCAAGCCACGTGGTGTGGACGTTTACTACACCAAGAGATTTTATAATTGACTCCCAATTACAAGATCCATTCGATTTCGTAAATCAAGACTCGGAGAATCATAAGTGAAACTCGAAGTTTCTAACCAGTGATTCACCATGCGAGCGACCCTATCTCTCATAAATGAGGGAGCCGAGCAGAAAATCGACCCACCTATAAAAGAATGGCACGAAGGTCTCTAATTTGTGTCATCCACATGACCAAGTGGCTCTGGCTCCATTCCACTCCCCGGGGTGAGAATGAGTCGACTTGAAGTCAGTTTCAGAAAGACAAATTAGGCATTGTTTGATGAACTTGATCAATGTTTCTTGTAAGAGGAATTACAAGAATTCTCCTCCAATGACTTGTCTATATGAACTTCGAGAGTCCATAAAAGTCACCAAGAGAACAGTGATGGAGACCATGGGAATGTTTCCATCCCCTCTCCCACTTAGCTTTTTACGATAAAGTGATACGCTATC
The DNA here is from genome assembly GCA_954870475.1 of Euphrasia confusa. NCBI lineage: Eukaryota > Viridiplantae > Streptophyta > Magnoliopsida > Lamiales > Orobanchaceae > Euphrasia > Euphrasia confusa. Next base: position 37,762,529 of record OX940951.1, on the reverse strand, counting down.
TAGTGCATAAAATAAACACATATAGCATGCATGAAAGCAATAAAGCACATAGATCACATAGTCAAAATAATGCTAGAGAAATTATTTTCCCGACTATCATGGCTTTTATCTTCATATGCATCCTCTAGTCTTCAGTCTTCGTTTCTTGAATGCTCCATGCGACGAGAATATTAATTTCCAATATTTAAATCTATTTATTTTCAATTAATCCAAAAGTTACTTAATTCGAAAATTAAGTCAATTGAATATATCAAAAATAAAATTAAATATTATTAATATTTTTATTTATTTATTTTCCTATCTAGTTCTTATTAAATCTTTAGAATAATCTATCCAAGTAAAACTTGGAATATTCTAGAAGATATCTATAATAGAACAAGGAAATAAAATAAATTAGGACTTACTACTTTCCAAATTTATTTTCACTCCTAATCCATGAATATTCCCATGAGTAGGAATAATCAAATAGGAAAAATAAATCTAGTACTAAATTAATTAAATTCCCAATCTATGAATATCTCCATGAAGGAAATAAATCAATAGGAATAAAATTAATTAAAATTAATTCTTTTCCTAATCCATGAGAGTTTCCAAAAGGAAAACACTCAAATAGGAAAAATCCGAATTAATTAGGAAAGTGGATCTTGGTAGGAATAGCATGGGATTGGGAGATCCCACGCCATCCCCACCGTCGACCTCCACCGCCCGGGACCACCACCACCGCCGCCCCCAGCCCACGCGCCACCACCACCGGTGGCCGGCGTGGCCGGAAACCCTAGCGGGCAGCCCCCGGGATGGGGTCGATCGATCCTCATGGGGATCGATCATGGGGATGATCGACCCCCCCGGTTTTTCGTCCTCTTCGTCTTCGTCACACGTCTTCGTCTTCCGGCGATCGTCTCATCATCGAACCAACGTAATTAAAATTACAAAATCTAAATTACAATTCCGGTATCGATTCTATACATGAAATCGACCCTATACATTTTCCGGAAAATAAAGTGCGTAATAATAAATCCTAAATTCGGTCAACCCACGAATTTTTACTATTACAAACATTCAACCACACAAAAACGAATCTCGACATGTCCGAGAGTTTAATAATCATGATAATTAATTAAAAAACAATTAATTAAATCCAACCATGATAGCCGGAAATCCTGCAAGGTAGAACAATAATCGAACATATACATGAACACGAAACCAAACGCTCTGATACCAATTGCTGGGATTCGATGTCCCGGGCTATAAAAAAAATGCGGAACCGATAACCCGATCAAAAACCCTCGATCGCCGAAGATTGGATCCCCGACTCATCCGCAGGAGTCCGACCTTTGGAGACTACGCGCCCGAAGACACGCAGCCCGCCCCCAGCCGAAGTCCCCCACGAGTCGGATCCATGAACGCGAACCACCTCACGAGCCGGGGCCCGACCGAACGCCCAGCGAAGCCCGAAGGCTGCGTGCGCCCAGCCGAGCCCCCGCGAGGGGCTCGCGATCGTCCTCGGACGATCGCTGGGATCGCTACGGGCGATCCCTGGGGCTGCTCGTAGCAGCCCCACAGCGAGTCGCGATGACTCGCTGCTCGCGAGGGCCGAGCCCCGTACGCGTCCGCTGCGGGCGAACCCGCAGCACGTACGGGGTCGCTGCGGGTGAACCTGCAGCTTTGCCCGCGATCGATCCGAGGATCGATCGCACCCCTCGGCTCCAGCCGAGGGCTCCTCGCGCCACGCGCCTCCGACGAGGGGGCCGGCGGATCCTCCCGCCGTGGCACCAGCCCACGGCGGATCCCCGACGATCGAACCCTAGGTTCGATCGTGTGCCCCGGCGTCCAGCCGGGGCTCCCCTCTCGTCGCGCGTCCTCGGCGGTCGAACCCTAGGGTTCGTCCGCCCTAGTCGATCCTCGCCGGGGATCTCGAATCCCCGTCCCCGAGGTTCGTCGTTTTTCCGGATCGTGCGTTCATGTATATATCACAATTAAACAACACAAATAATCAAAGAGGGGGGTTCTCGATTATTACCTCGATTCGTTGTACGGAGAAACGAATCTTATTGATGACCTTGCGATCTTCCTACGTATTCCTCGCACTTCGTCCGAACGTCGTGTGGGCGACGATCTATCGGATTCCTATGGATCTTCCTCACTCTCAGAACTTTATGATTGGCGTAACTTAGGTTCAAGTTCTTATGAAAAGTGAAGACCATGTAGTGCTTATATAGGCTACGTAGGGGATCATAAGGAGATTAAATATTGGGCTTCTAATATTGAAAATTAAATTGGGTCCAACCCAAATCTATTAATTCTTATCAATATTAATTTTATTTATTTTCCACTATATAAATAAAATTGCACTCCCAATATTAACCATATTATATCAAATAATATTTCTCCGATTAGTATTATTTATTCCGTGTATTTAAGATTTAAATATCCATGAATAAATTTATTTATTGCTCAATAAATAATATTCATATCTTATATCCGAGACTAGTACCGTTCAACCTTTATTATTGTGCGGAACGAATCCACTCATGAGGTTTACACAATAATTCCTTATGAACTCATCTCGGGGATATTATCAACCCTTCCGGGATACACTTTCCCGTCAAGTATTCACGGCATGTCATATATAAAATATAGCGACCCAATTTTACCGGTAATTAACCCAATAATTAAATCGGTTAATTCCTTTGGAAAATCAAAGTCTCTAGTATTAAATATACACACCCGCAATAATATCGGGGATTAAGAATAAAATACTCCGAGATTTAAATTGATTATCCAAGGCAATCCTAATCAATAAATCTCAAGCTGATCCGCCCAATACACCAAGTGTACAAGTGTGATAAAATAATTAAGATAAATTATTTTCTCTCTCACACAACGACTATACCGATGGATTGGTCCGTGTCCATCTAGGTCGTGAGCAACTGTTCGATTAAATACGAGTAACCGATAGTATGATCTTCTGTGCGCCCATCCGCACCATACTAACTACAACGTATAAAATCCAGGACTATATTTTGCATAATTAATTAATAATAATTAATTGCAAATAATTGTTTATTAATTAAATAGGTTAAATGCCATGACCGGGAGTTTACCGGTACTTAAATCTAGACATTAAGTACACAACTCCAACACATGCAAGATTCCGAGAAAGGTTCGTTACCTTTCAGATACGGAATGCATCTATCTAAAGGTCTTGTGTTTTGAACACAAAAAGGAGATAGAAGCAATGAAAGCGGTTTCCTACACTTCGAGTGTGGAAAGCTTAATAAATGCGATGTTAAAAACGAGAACCTGATATCTGCTATGCGGCTAGCATAGTGGGAGGATATCAAGGTAATCCTGGAAAGGAATACTCGACTGCTGTAATGAACATTTTAAGTACTTTCGAAGTACTAAAAACTATGTTCTGGATTACGGAGCAGACGAGCATTCCCTTTGGATTACACTCTCTTAGATTTCTAATCAAATAAGGACCGGTGTAAGTCGATATCAGGCTATGTGTTTCACTATTGAAGGAGAAGGAGTTTTAACATGTAAGAGTGATAAGCACGATGCTTTTCGGACTCTGCCATGGGTAACCAAATAGCGGCCTCAGAGGCAGCGGAAGTTTTGGTATAGCTCCGGGATAATCTCTGGGACTTAGAGGTGATTCTTAATTTGCCAAAGGCTATGTAAATAGCGGTGCGATGGCAAATGGTAAGAAATCACAAGTCCATAAGTGTAAGATAACACATAGAGCAAGTACCTTCTGATACGAATCATCGTCAGGGAAGACGACGCTGTAGTCACCAAGATAACTTCAGAGCGGCAACCTAGATTGCTCATTCACATGGTACTTCTTGGAAGTACAGTTTAAGCACGTGATGAGTATGGAAGTCGGGAGTTTGGAGGAAATGACTAGACCTTAGTACAAGTGGGAGATTGTTGTAGTTGTGTACTTAATGTCTAGATTTAAGTAACGAAAACTCCCGATCCATTGCCATTAATCTATTTAATTAAATAAACAATTATTTGCGTTTAATTATTTATAATTAAACATATGCAAATTATAGTCCTGGATTTCATACGTTGTAGTTAGTATGGTGTGCATGGGCACACAGAAGATCATACTATCGGTTACTCGTATTTAATCAAACAGTTGCTCACGGCCTAGATGGACACAGACCAATCCATCGGTATAGTCGTTGTGTGAGAGAGAAAATAATTTGTCTTGATTATTTTATCACACTTGTACACTTGGTGTATTGAGCGGATCGCTTGAGATTTATCGATTAGGATTGCCTTGGATAATCGATTTAAATCTCAGAGTATTTTATTCTTAATCTCCGATACTATTGCGGGTGTGTATATTTAATATAAGTGACTTTGATTTTCCAAAGGAATTGACCGGTTTAATTACTGGGTCAATTACCGGTTAAGTTGGGTCGCTATATTTTATGTATGACATGCCGTGAATACTTGACGGGAAAGTGTATCCCGTAAGGGTTGATAATATCCCCGAGATGAGTTCATAAGGAATTATTATGTAAACCCTGCAGGTGGATTTGTTCCGCATAATAATTAAGGTTGAATGGTACTAGTCTCAGATATAAGAGATGAATAAATTAATTAGCAATAAATTAATTTTATTCATGGATATTTATATCTTAAATACACGGAATAAATAATACTACCGGAGAAATATTATTTGATATAATATGGTTTAATATTGGGAGTGCAATTAATTTTATATAGTGGAAAATAGAATTAATTAATATTAATGGATTAATAGATTTGGGCTTGGGCTCAATTTAATCATTAATATTGAGAGCCCAATATTCCACCTCCTTAAGATCCCCTACGTAGCCTATAAAAGCACTACATGGTCTTCTCTATTCTCATAACTTGAAGATCACAATTCTAGAGAGAGAAAGGAGAGAAGGAGATCCATAGTGTTCGGAGGATCGTCGCCCACCCGACGTTCGAACAAGTGCAAGGAATACGTGGGAAGATCTCAAGGTCATCATAAGATCTCGTTTCTCCGCACAACGAATCGAAATGTGAATTAAATATTTCCGCTATTTAATTCATGTATATTGAAATCAATTATCGAAATACAAGATCCAAAAAGTTCGAACCCGGATTAGATGGACGATCGCGTGGTGGTGGCGAAGCCACCGGACCACGGGCGATCGCCCGAACTTGGGTTCGCGACGCGCGGAGGAAAGAACCCTCGGCTGGGCCGAGGGCTTGCGATCGATCCAAGGATCGATCGCTGGGGGCGCAGGCTGGTGCCGCACCCCACCCGCCGTGAAGGCGGGGCTCCTCCAGGCGGCGGCGAGTCGCCGGACTCGCCGCGGGGGGCTGCTGGGAAGCCCCATCGATCGCGAAGATCGAACGCGATCTTCGATCGCGTGAACCCCGTCTCGCGGGGGTTCGGCTGGGGGCGGGCTGCGTGCCTTCGGGTGCGTGGTCTCCATAGGCTGGACTCCGGCGGATGAGTCGGCGTTCATGTGATCTCCGACGAAGGGTTTGATCGGGTTATTGGTTTCCGCAAATTTAAATAACCCGGGATATCGAATTCCAACAGAGTATGCGCACCGGCGATGGCCACTGTAGCTTGACTTGTTAGCTTGAGCGCCAGGAAAAGCGCATGGTTGTCGTGGTCCATCAAGTCATTGAACTCAGTAGTCCAGCACCGGCCTGTTGGAATTCGATATCCCGGGCTATTAAAATTTTGCGGAAACCATAGCCTGATCAAAAACCCTTCGCCGGAGATCACGCGAACGCCGACGAACGCGCCGGAGTCCAGCCGAGGAGACCACACGCCCGAAGACGTGCGGCTGCCCCCAGCCGAACCCCCGCGTTGCGGGGTTCACGCGATGAGCGATCGCGTCCATCGCGATCGATGGGGTGGGGCTGCCCAGCAGCTCCCGCGGCGAGTCCGGCGACTCGCCGCCGCCTGGGAGGTCCCCACCGTCGAGGTGGGGTGGGGTGCGGCACCAGCCCGCGCCCCCAGCGATCGATCGTAAGATCGATCGCATGCCCGCGGCCCAGCCGCGGGTCTCTCCTCCGCGCGCCCTCGAAACCTTAGCCGGGCGATCCCGCGGTCCGGTGGTTTCACCACCACCGCGTGATCGTTTGTCTAATCCGGGGTTCGATCCTTGGATCTTGTTTTTCGATAATTGATTTCAATATACATGAATTAAATAGCGGAATTATTTAATTCACCTTTCGATTCGTTGTGCGGAGAAACGAGATCGTATTGAAGACCTTGAGACCTTCCCACGTATTCCTTGCACTTGTTCGAACGTCGGGTGGGCGACGATCCTCCGAACACTATGGATCTCCTTCTCTACTTTCTCTCTCTAGAATTGTGTTCTTCAAGTTATGAGAATAGAGAAGACCATGTAGTGCTTTTATAGGCTACGTAGGGGATCTTAAGGAGGTGGAATATTGGGCTTCCAATAATAGTGATTAAATTGAGCCCAAGCCCAAATCTATTAATCCTTACTATTATTAATTAATTTATTTTCCACTATATAAATTAATTGCACTCCCAATATTAAACCATATTATATCAAATAATATTTCTCCGGTAGTATTATTTATTCCGTGTATTTAAGATATAAATATCCATGAATAAAATTAATTTATTGCTAATTAATTTATTCATCTCTTATATCCGAGACTAGTACCATTCAACCTTAATTATTATGCGGAACAAATCCACCTGCAGGGTTTACATAATAATTCCTTATGAACTTATCTCGGGGATATTATCAACCCTTACGGGATACACTTTCCCGTCAAGTATTCACGGCATGTCATATATAAAATATAGTGACCCAACTTAACCGGTAATTGACCCAATGATTAAACCGGTCAATTCCTTTGGAAAATCAAAGTCACTTATATTAAAGATACACACCCGCAATAGTATCGGGGATTAAGAATAAAATACACTGAGATTTTAATCGATTATCGCCGGCAATCCTAATCGGTAAATCTCAAACGATCCGCTCAATACACCAAGTGTACAAGTGTGATAAAATAATCAAGACAAATTATTTTCTCTCTCACACAACGACTATACCGATGAATTGGTCCGTGTCCATCTAGGTCGTGAGCAACTGTTCGATTAAATACGAGTAACCGATAGTATGATCTTCTGTGTGGGCCCGACACACCATACTAACTACAACGTATAGAATCCAGGACTATAATTTGCATATATTTAATTATAAATAATTAAACGCAAATAATTGTTTATTTAATTAAATAGATTAGTGGCAATGGATCGTGAGTTTCCGTTACTTAAATCTAGACATTAAGTACACAACTCCAACAATCTCCCAAGTGGCTTTGGCTCCATTCCACTTCCCGGGGTGAGAATGAGTCGACTTGAAATCAGTTTTGGAAAGACAAATTAGGCATTGTTTGATAAACTTGATAAATGTTTCTCGTAAGAGGAATTACAAGAATTCTCCTCCAATGACTTGTCTATACGAACTTCAAAAGTCCATAAAAGTCACCAAGAGAACAACAATGGAGACCATGGCAATGTTTCCATTCCCTCTCCCACTTAGCTTTTTACAATAAAGGGATACGCTATCTAATGCATAATTAAATACACATGGCATAATAACAAACATACATTTCATGCAAGTACGTACACAAATAATCAAATAATTGCTCAAGTAAAATTATTTCTCGACTATTCGTACCTTGATGAATTCCTGCATGCTTGTCTTGAGTCTTCATTCTACGTCTTGAATACTTTGCCGAGCGACGGAAAAATTCTTTGATTCTCATATTTAATTTTATTTTAAATAAAATACAAGATTCCAATTCAAAATAAATTTGAATTAATCTAATTATTTTAAATAAAATACTCCAATTAAATAAAATCAATTCCATTTATTTCCATATTTAATTCTATTTTAAATAAAATCCAAGATTTTCCAATCCAAAATAAATTTTGAATTAATCCAATGATTTTAAATAAAATACTTAAATTAAATAAAATCAATTTTATTAAAATCCATTGATTTCCATATTTAATTCTATTCTAAATAAAATCCAAGATTTTCCAATCCAAAATAAATTTTGAATTAATCTAATGATTTTAAATAAAATACTTAAATTAAATAAAATCAATATTATTAAAATCCATTGATTTCCATATTTAATTCTATTCTAAATAAAATCCAAGATTTTCCAATCCAAAATAAATTTTGAATTAATCTAATGATTTTAAATAAAATACTTAAATTAAATAAAATCAATATTTTAATAATTTCTCAATCCTATTTAGATTAGATCTCAAGAATCCTAATCAAAATCGAATTTTGATTCTTCTTAAGACTTCTAATCCAAGTAGGTATAGGATATCTAGACAAACTAGGATTTTCTTTCCTAATTTAACTCTCCATCTAATTCTATTATTTAATTCCATAATTAAGAAATCTAATCCAAATAGAATTTGAATTAATTTCAAAATTAAATTAAATAAAATTAGAAAGATTAAATTATTTTCGGAAAGATCGGATTACCGGGACGAACCAAGAACGAGACCCGCTCGAATCAAAGGTTCGTGCCGGTCGAACCACGCACAGCACTTGCCTAGCCATGCACACCAATGCGCACCTAGCCATGCACATGTACACGCATGTAGGCCATGCATCAAAATGTACAGCACCATGAATAAAGAATTCACGCCATGCAAAAAAAAAACACCACCAATTTCACATGGTGTCGTCCACCGCAAAAAAAAATGTCGGCCGACACCCTTTGCAAAATTCCAGCAGCGGTTTCTTCGATCGTCTTCTCCGATGGCGAGGAGCGTACCAGCAGCGTCTCTTGGTCAATCTCCGGCATGGCGTTTCCCTTGACGAACCACGCCATCGACCCGCTGCCACCACCGCACGAGCAGCCCGTCCGAGCACGAAGCCGAAGCCGCGACCCACGAGCCGCCGCGCGTAGCGGCTGAGCCGCCACTTGGCAGCGGTCGACTCCAGCCGCCATACAGCCCGTCCATCAGGACAGCCCGCACATCAGCCCGCTCCCAGCCGGTCGTGATGCCGAAACCGTGACCGTCGAACGTAGCCGCCGGCTGCCGGCGAACCACCACCACTGGTGGCTTACGCCGGCATGCCCAGCCACGTTCGAATCACTCTCAGCAGCCCGAACAGCCCGCTCCGAGCCCAGGCGTACCAACAGCCCGCTCAAAAGCTTGTCCACGGTCGAACGATCTCCTCCGGTTCGATTTCCGAAAACCCTCGATTTTTAATAATTAATTTTTCCGACAAACACAATTCATACGAGAGATAAAACAAATACGTAGAACAATATAGCACAATAATTTAACAATTTAAATTAATCTATGGCCATATACATCGAGAATCGATTATCGAAACAATTAACGAAAAACGTAACCGTACGCTCTGATACCAATTGTTCGAATTCGATATCCCGGGCTATTAAAATTTTGCGGAAACCATAGCCTGATCAAAAACCCTTCGTCGGAGATCACGCGAACGCCGACGAACGCGCCGGAGTCCAGCCGAGGAGACCACACGCCCAAAGACGTGCGGCTGCCCCCAGCCGAACCCCCGCGTCGCGGGGTTCACGCGATGAGCGATCGCGTCCATCGCGATCGATGGGGTGGGGCTGCCCAGCAGCCCCCGCGGCGAGTCCGGCGACTCGCCGCCGCCTGGGAGGTCCCCACCGTCGAGGTGGGGTGGGGTGCGGCACCAGCCCGCGCCCCCACCGATCGATCGTAAGATCGATCGCATGCTCGCGGCCCAGCCGCGGGTCTCTCCTCCGCGCGCCCTCGAAACCCTAGCCGGGCGATCCCGCGGTCCGGTGGTTTCACCACCACCGCGTGATCGTTCGTCTAATCCGGGGTTCGATCCTTGGATCTTGTTTTTCGATAATTGATTTCAATATACATGAATTAAATAGCGGAATTATTTAATTCACCTTTCGATTCGTTGTGCGGAGAAACGAGATCGTATTGAAGACCTTGAGACCTTCCCACGTATTCCTTGCACTTGTTCGAACGTCGGGTGGGCGACGATCCTCCGAACACTATGGATCTCCTTCTCTACTTTCTCTCTCTAGAATTGTGTTCTTCAAGTTATGAGAATAGAGAAGACCATGTAGTGCTTTTATAGGCTACGTAGGGGATCTTAAGGAGGTGGAATATTGGGCTTCCAATAATAGTGATTAAATTGAGCCCAAGCCCAAATCTATTAATCCTTACTATTATTAATTAATTTATTTTCCACTATATAAATTAATTGCACTCCCAATATTAAACCATATTATATCAAATAATATTTCTCCGGTAGTATTATTTATTCCGTGTATTTAAGATATAAATATCCATGAATAAAATTAATTTATTGCTAATTAATTTATTCATCTCTTATATCCGAGACTAGTACCATTCAACCTTAATTATTATGCGGAACAAATCCACCTGCAGGGTTTACATAATAATTCCTTATGAACTCATCTCGGGGATATTATCAACCCTTACGGGATACACTTTCCCGTCAAGTATTCACGGCATGTCATATATAAAATATAGTGACCCAACTTAACCGGTAATTGACCCAATGATTAAACCGGTCAATTCCTTTGGAAAATCAAAGTCACTTATATTAAATATACACACCCGCAATAGTATCGGGGATTAAGAATAATATACACTGAGATTTTAATCGATTATCGCCGGCAATCCTAATCGATAAATCTCAAACGATCCGCTCAATACACCAAGTGTAAAAGTGTGATAAAATAATCAAGACATATTATTTTCTCTCTCACACAACGACTATACCGATGGATTGGTCCGTGTCCATCTAGGTCGTGAGCAACTGTTCGATTAAATACGAGTAATCGATAGTATGATCTTCTGTGTGGGCCCGACACACCATACTAACTACAACGTATAGAATCTAGGACTATAATTTGCATATATTTAATTATAAATAATTAAACGCAAATAATTTTTTATTTAATTAAATAGATTAGTGGCAATGGATCGTGAGTTTCCGTTACTTAAATCTAGACATTAAGTACACAACTCCAACACGGCCAACTGCATTAATAGCCTCACCTACAGGGCTGTTCTGAGTAGACACCGGGGGGATGGGACCTAGCCCGGAATAGAATGACACGAGCACTGGAGAAATTGGAGGATCGTGCAGGGACAGTCTGAAATAAGTTACAGTGAAAAGAATGAGTGTAGAGTAGAAGACTCAGAATAAATTATATTTATTTTTAGAGTATAAACGAAACAAGTAAAAATACTTACTTGGAGAACAGCTCAGCATGTAACCCATACATAGCGTTTTCGCTAGTGTTAGAGGAACGTGGTGGAGAGTCTGTAACATCAATTATGGCCCCCTGGGCCCCCTTGCGTTTTTTCCCTTCTTCCTGTTTGACCTTGAGTAGTGACGTAGCTCCAGAAGGTGGCAATCCAGTGCTCGGGGCAGCTTCAGACATCACTGTGTCAGAGGTCAGAGGAGTTTCCTGATAAGAATCCACCAGATTCATCAGCCCGTGTGGATCGGATTCCGTTCCCGGGTTGGACAGAGTGTGGGATCTGGTTCGGCCTACGGGAGTGTTTGATGAACCACCCCGGGTCTTTACGGCACTCTTTCCTCGACCAGCTGATGTGCTGGCTTTAGCTTTTCGCCCTTTGGTGAAAACTGCAGCGTCCACGATGCCAAGGGAGCTAAATATATCTCTGTTGTCAGCCATGCCTTCAGGTTTCTCAGTAAAGACAGTGTTGAAATACTCTGCACAGGAAACACATAAATCATTACACCGGGAGGTCTGAAAAGATATCCCAGGGCAGTTTTGGTTTATAACACAATGGAGTACCGGGAAGTCTTTTTAGATATCCCAGGGAAGACCATTTAAAAAACAAAAATATAACTAAGTACCAGGGAGTTGAAAAATTCCCAGGGAAACCAACACTCGGTTTTTTAAGAAGAATACCATGGGATTTGAAAAATTCTCACAGGGAAAAACTTAAACACTTTGAGAGAAGGTACCTGGATATTCTCGACCTTCGATGTACGGTGGGTAGTATAAACCGGCTTCATCTCGAACGTCGTCGTTGTACAAATTGCAATCTCTCTTTTCCGATGGTATACACAGTACTAGGAGATTCGCCGTCTCTAAATCCCACGGGAGATTTATGGTTTTCGACAATCGACCACCTGCACCATTGAAAAGAGTTTAGATCAGTCAATATTGTACAATAGTGAGTTTGAGATGCTTACAGTCAGGTTTTTCAGAATAAGTGACAGGAATGTCAATTTCCCCGTCACGGGTTTGAGTTTTCCAGCGCCCAGAAACAAATAGCCATCGATCCCACCAGCGAACGTCTGTGAGCTTGGGTTCCTTAATCTTCACTTTGTTCGGCCTGAGGCAAATCGTGTAATCCCCGCGGGAGGAGGAGTTGGAGACGACAGGACTGAAGAATTGATGGAATTCGGCACCGGTTATGGGTCGAGAAAGCCCCACCTGGCCCAACGCGGTGAGTACACCGTATAGTTGGCCCCATCCGTTAGTATGAATTTGGTGGGGGGCTAATCCCCAATGGTTGAGAATTCCAGAAATGGAGGGGTGAAGCGGGAACCGCAACCCCACATTCAGCGCGTCTTCTCCAACAGCCACCATCCCCGCCGGAGGGCAGCACGCCGATTCCCCAGGTAACGGCACGTACAAATGAACATTGTTTGGAATCCTCCACTTCTTTCGTTTTTCTAGTAATGTTGAGGGGTCCACTGTACTGTTCCGGCCGTGAGCGCCCCAATCTTGGTGATCCGCATCGGGCCTCACCGGGATCGATTTTCTCGTAACCGGTTGATAAGGCCCTTCGGTAGCCGGATCTGGCGCCTCCGGCGACAGAAGATCAGGCACGGCGCCCTCCATGAAAGACTTATACTCTCTTCCGAACACGATGTAGGGAGCTTCGGGAGGTTGATACCTCCCTCGAGGGCCTCGTCGTAGTCGCGGCATAATTCGATTTACAGTCGAAGAAATTAAACTAAAAAAAACAAAGAATTTGTGAGGGAAAATAAGAGAAATCGAGAGTGAATTTTTTCTTACCAAAAAAAAAATACGTATTCTGAATTTTGCAAAGTGATTTCAAAACTTTGAAAAACAATAATCTATGAGGAAGAAACTGATGAGACGCATCAGTTGTGTGTGGAGAGAGTAAAGGGGCGGTTACCGAGAAAAGCACTCAAGTACCGCCCCACTAACTCGAAACCCTAATTAAATCAGCCTGTAACCGTCAGGCCACGTGGCTCGAAAAGCTTGCAGAAAGGTGATTTTGGAAATTCAAATATTTTCAAATCTTTTCATCTTATCTCTTGATTTATTGATTTATTTTAATTAAATAAAGACCGAAATTAGATCGGCATGCAAAAAGTCTTCCCATCTCTACAGGGAAAGAAAATACATGGTTCCAGTACCATACTTATTATGATTACAGGGGAGTCTTAGGACATAACCCCATGAGAGAAATACTAAAATTTCTCATCCAAGGATCTTATGTGTCCATTATAAAAATACTAATCGGGAAGAATCCCGAAGGAATTTTTTTATCAATGCAGGTACAAAAGTCCAGAATGATGGAATCGCAATCTCCTCTCCCTCTCTCGATAAAATATCTTTCAAGACCACACTAGAGCCACCTAAAATCAAATGCATCCCAAGAAGATCCCACGCCAAAAGCCACTGCTGACAAGATCCACAAGCCAAATACTCCGAAGAGTATCAAGAGTCGATTACCAGGAGATCCAAGACCAAACTTCAGGAAAAAAGATGTTATAATCCATCAATTTTCCTGGGGGCCAATGTAAAAAGCTAAGTGGGAGAGGGATGGGAAAAAATCTCATGGTCTCCATTGTTGTTCTTTTGTTGACTTTTATGGACTTTTGAAGTTCGTATAGACAAGTCATTGGAGGTGAATTCTTGTAATTCCTTTTACGAGAAACATTGATTGAAGTTTATCAAACAATGCCTAATTTGTCTTTCTGAAACTGATTTCAAGTCGACTCATTCTCACCTTGGGAGTGGAATTGAGCCAAAGCCACTTGGTCATGTGGAAGACACAAATTAGAGACTTTCGTGTTATTTTATGACTAGATCGATCGTCTGCTCGGCTCCCTCATTCTATGTGAGATAGGGTTGTTCGCATGGTGAATCACTGGTAAGAAACTTCGAGTTTCACTTATGAATCTCCGCGTCTTGATTTACAAGATTGAATGAATCAAGTAATTGGATGTCAATTATAAAAATCTTTTGGTATAGTAAACGTCCACACCACGTGGCTTGCTATACTGAATGGGATTTTGAATTAATTGATGTAGACAGTTATAGAGAATTGTGAAGGATTGTGAGTTATCATAAACGTCCACACCACGTGGCTTGCGGTGACGTAGCGATTTCGAGCGATTCTCCTTTGTACTGAGTAATGGTTTACATTTAGGTACGCTTTATAGTATTCTTCCCCACGAAGTAACACTATAATAATATACGAGCAAAGCAAATCTAACCCCATGAGAGAAATACTAAATTTTCTCATCCAAGGATCTTATGTGTCCATTATAAAAATACTAATCGGGAAGAATCCCGAAGGAAATTTTTTATCAATGTAGGTACAAAAGTCCAGAACGATGGAATCGCAATCTCCTCTCCCTCTCTCGATAAAATATCTTTCAAGACCACACTAGAGCCACCTAAAATCAAATGCATCCCAAGAAGATCCCACGCCAAAAGCCACTGCTGACAAAATCCACAAGCCAAATACCTACTCCGAAGAGTAACAAGAGTCGATTACCAGGAGATCCAAGACCAAACTTCAGGAAAAAAGATGTTATAATCCATCAATTTTCCTGGGGGCCAATGTTACACCATAAAAATCCAACACCGACACGTGTCCAGACGAACGGAGTCACGTCATCAAAGGGGTGGTCAAATGGAGGACCAAAGTTAGAATTGAAGTCATGTATGAAGTAAGTACCATGTGAGCTCAACAGTAGCCCCAGGAAGACAGCCCCGTACCAGAGTGGGGGATCAGTCAGTTAAAAGCTCCAGGCAAGAGGCGGTGTGCCTCTGGTGACATGCAGCAAGTGGAAGACAAAATTAGTGGGTATTTAATGTAATGAATTAAAAGTCTTAATTAGTGGGATTAGATGTGATAGGAGGCTAATAGGTGGCATAAGAAGAGCTTGCATGCTCATGCATACTACTAGTATGAAAGAGAGGGGAGAGAGGAGAAAAGGACTTCACATTTTTTCTACTTTTCCAAATACATTAAGTAAAGGAAAAGAAAGAGCTTTAAGCTCAAGAACATCGTGTTCATTTCCAGATTTCCGGCCATGCATTCTTCGGTCTATAACCTGTCCCAAATCAAATAAATATCTTGTTGTTACCCTTCTTTAATCACCCCCCGTTCCAGTAATAGTATAATTTAGAGAAAAAGGGTCCGAACAGATCTCCTTCACGAACTCTCTAGAATATCAAGTATGATAATCTTATGGTGTCTTGAATTGTGAAGACCATGTAGTGCTTTTATAGGCTACGTAGGGGATCTAAAGGAGGTGGAATATTGGGCTTCCAATATTAATGATTAAATTGAGCCCAAGCCCAAATCTATTAATCCATTAATATTAATTAATTTATTTTCCACTATATAAATTAATTGCACTTCCAATATTAAACCATATTATATCAAATAATATTTCTCCGGTAGTATTATTTATTCCTTGTATTTAAGATTTAAATATCCATGAATAAAATTTATTTATTGCATAATAAATTTATTTATATAAATAAATTTTATTCATCTCTTTTATCCGAGAATAGTACCGTTCAACTTAATTATTATGCAGAATAAATCCACCTGCAGGGTTTACATAATAATTCTTTATGAACTCATCTCGGGGATATTATCAACCCTTCCGAGATACACTTTCCCGTCAAGTATTCACGGCATGTCATATATAAAATATAGTGACCCAACTTTACCGGTAATTGACCCAATAATTAAATCGGTCAATTCCTTTGGAAAATCAAAGTTACTTATATTAAATATACACACCCGCAATAGTATCGGGGATTAAGAATAAAATACACTGAGACTTAAATAGATTATCTAAGGCAATCCTAATCGATAAATCTCAAGCGATCCGCTCAATACACCAAGTGTACAAGTATGATAATATAATCAAGACCGATTATTTTCTCCGTCATACAACGACTATACCGATGGCTTGGTCCGTGTCCATCTAGGTCGTGAGCAACTGTTCGATTAAATACGAGTAACCGATAGTATGATCTTCCGTGTGACGACGCACACCATACTAACTACAACGTATATAATCTAGGACTATATTTGCATATATTTATTTATCAAATTAAAGCAAATAATTGTTCATTTAATTAATAGATTAAATTCTATGACCGGGAGTTACCGTTACTTAAATCTAGACATTAAGTATACAACTCCAACAATCTCCCACTTATACTAAGGTCTAGTCATTTCTTCCAAACTCCCGACTCCCATACCCATCACGTGCTTAAATTTGTACTTCCAGGAAGTACCATGTGAATGAGCAATCTAGGTTGCCGCTCTGAAGTTATCTTGGTGACTACAGCATCGTCTCTCCAGACGATGACTCGTATCAGGTGGTACTTGATCTATGTGTTATCATCACCTTTTTGAACTTATGACTTCTTCCGGTTTACCATGCACCGCTATATCCATAGCCTTTGGTGAACCAAGAATCATATCTAAGTCCAGAGGTTAATCCGGAACCTAACCAAAATTTCCGCTGCCTCTGAGACTGCCATTCGGTCATGATAGAGTCCGAAAAGCATCGTGCTTATCACTCTTTCATTTTTGAAGATTCCACCTCTAAAAGTGAACACATAGCCTGATATCGACTTACACTGGTCCTTCTCTGACTTGAGATCTGAGAAAATGTAATCTAAGAAGAATTCGTGTTGCTCCGTAATCCAGTACTTCGAAAGTACTTTTACAGCATCCGAATATCTCTTCAAGAGATTACTTTGATATCCTCCCACTACGCTAACCGCATAGTTGATATCAGGTTCTTGTTCTTCAACATTGCATTCGTTAAATTTTCCACACCCAAAGTGTAGGAAACTGCTTTGCCTATCTCCTTTACGTGTTCAAAACACATACCTTTAGATAGATGTATTCTATTTCTGAAAGGCAATAACCTTTCTCAGAATTATGCATGTTTAAAACAAACCATAATCGTATAAGATATCTAGGAGAAGTACAATGTTCTTGTCTTGAGATCGAAAGATCCTAAGAACATGATCTAACTTCTTCTCAATCTTATATCTCGATTTATTTAGACAACCATCATTTTATGTCTGATAATATCCTTACATTGTTTCCAATGATAGAATGTTATCTTCATAAAATTCCGAGAAACACCACCCTGTTTCCATCACGTTTCCAATACACCTTTCGTCTATGCCTTTTGATGAATCCATCAAATGGACTATCTCATCAATTCGCAAGTTCCACGATTCATAGCTTCGTAGAAATCCATAAATGGATCGGTACCGACCTTATGCAGAACTAGGGATCGATTTCATCTCTACTAGATCCAGAGTTCGAAACTCCTCTAGTCTTTATGAAGATCTCTGGTTGTCTAACAACCTCCCACTGCAATGGCGTTCCGGTGTATAAACAGTAATAACAGTAGGTGCAGTTTGTGGTGTACTGCTACTCGGTTTGGCCAGTTGTCAGTCTTCTTTCTCTCATTACAAGGCATTACGTTACTTCGGGCTTTGTAGTTCATCTAATAGTCTTCCTCTAGGAACCGGGCGATAGAACGTCCTTCTGGTTCATAGTACTATTGAACATACAATCTTTTGTTCTTCCAGGATATCTTTCCAGAAATATCCATAGAACAATAGGTAGTTTCGATTAACTTTTCCTCCTACTATTAGAACCCCATTTCTTATTTCCCGACACACCATTTCTACACAAGAGTGTATGGTGTAGTCATTTGGGATCCAATCCCAATCTTTGATTTATGTTATGCGTTTACTTAGATAGGTATTTGCCTCCGCGATCAAATCGCAGACTTCCAATGAATATACTTTTAAGGATCCCCACAATAGCTTTGTGTCCATTGACTTGTCAAAACACTTAGCTTTTGTGGCATATCAAGTACTCTAATCCATATTCGAGTATTCTTTAGGAATAACTCGTACCTTTCTAAGTACACATAGGTCTGCATATATCATCGTCAATCAATTTCAATACTTGTCCGAATTCCATCCTTTATCATAAAGGTCCGCTTAGTTGTATTATCTTTTAATTCTTAGGTCGGAAGGTCCATTCCTTCAACTATAATTGATTAAATCAATTTCGACCTTTGAACCTTATTTGAATAAACACTACTAAGTACAAGAATTCACAAGTATAATGATTCAACAAAGAAATGTATCTAATAAGTAAAACAAGTTATAAAACGGTTTGTTGCATCGTGGTAGACTTAGGATTCATCATTCATATATTGCTATCTAATGTACCAGAATAGATAATACCATTATTTCTTATCCAAACCATCAAATGATTAAAGAAATAAAATATCCATTCATTAATAATAGAAAACCAGAACAAAAGTTCTTTCTAAAATAAAGGGTACATAAAGCAATAAACTTGAAATAAAGTCCTATAACTACTAAAAGCAGATAAATGTCTTCCACTGCAACCGCTGCTTCCTCTACAGCATTGCCCATGTAGACTTGAACTCTTCTTCTCTAAGTCGCTGGGTTTTCTGGAACCCCTGCATTCAAAATGCACATACCGTTAGTGGTTCCATATCTACACACCAGATTTCTGGTAGATAATACCGCTGACTATGTTTTTACGACTAAAGAAAAATTCGTACCTTTGAGAGGACAATCAGACTTCCAGTGTCCAGACTTCTTGCAGCGAAAGCAATTGCCCTTAGGCTTGCCAACCCTTCCTCGTGGTCCATTCTTGGCACCACTGGGTTTCCAGGCTTGCTTCCTTTTCTTGCCCCTACCTCCAATAGCCTTCGAGCCTTTGGACTTGGTAGTTACAAGCGCTTGAGACTTGCCCTTCTTGTAAATCCCCTCTGCCGCCTTAAGTTCAGTCAGGAGTTGCGCAAGAGTATAAGATAGTTTACCCATATTATAACTCATACGGAACTGCTCAAAACTAGGGGTCAGAGACTGGAGTATGATGTCGACTTGCGTCTCACCATCAATTTGAGCTCCTAGGATATCAAGTTCATTCAACAAACTCATCATCTTAAGAACGTGCTCCCCAACGGGCGTTCCTTCAGACTGAGTAGTTGTCATAAGGACTCTCATGGCTTCTTGCCTTGCCGCACAGTCTTGGTGCCCAAACATATCCTTGAGGTTATACAGCATATCCTCGGCAGTGGCCATCGACTCATGTTGGGTTTGGAGTATATTTGACATGGAAGCCAAAATATAGCACCTAGCCATTTCATCAGCCTTTTTCCACTTCCGATATGCTTCCCTTTCCTCATTAGTTGAGGCACCCGTGGGTTCAGCAGGGCATTGCTCATAGAGTACAAACTTGTACTCCTCTGCAGTCAGGACAATGTCCAAATTTCTCCTCCAATAATTGTAATTGGGGCCAGTGAGTTTATTCTCCTTGAGTATCACAGAAAGTGGATTCATAGCTATTCTCTAAACCTATAGGCACATATAAACAAACAATCAATTTAATGTCCGATATTATCTCCCTCAAATAGTATCATTAAATTACTAATTACATCTAAAATCCCATCAGATATAGTAAGCCACGATAGTGTGGACGTTTACCTATCCAAATGATTTCGTAATTAGATTTGCTTTGGTCGTACATCATCATAGCGTTACTTCGATGGGAAGAATACTATAAAGAGTACCTAAGTGTAAACCATTACTCAGTACTAAGAAGATTGCTCAAGACTCGTATATTACCGCAAGCCACGATAGTGTGGACGTTTACGTTAACACACGATCCTTCACTTTCTTCTATAACTGTCTACATCAATTATTCCAAAATCCCATTCAATATAGCAAGCCACGATAGTGTGAACATTTACTATACCAAAAGATTTTTATAATTGACATCCAATTACTTGATCCATTCGATTTTCGTAAATCAAGACGCGGAAAATTATAAGTGAAACTCGAAGTTTCTAACCAGTGATTCACCATGCGAACAACCCTATCTCTCATTAGATGAGGGAGCCGAGCAGACAATCGATCCATTTCAAGAAATGGTACGAAGGTCTCTAATTTGTGTCATCCACATGACCAAGTGGCTTTGGCTCCATTCCACTCCCCGGGGTGAGAATGAGTCGACTTGAAGTCAGCTTCAGAAAGACAAATTAGGCATTGTTTGATAAACTTAATCAATGTTTCTCGTAAAAGGAATTACAAGAATTCTCCTCCAATGATTCGTCTATACGAACTTCGAAAGTCCATAAGAGTCATCAAGAGAACAATAATGGAGACCATGGGAATGTTTCCATTCCCTCTCCCACTTAGCTTTTTATAACAAGGGATACGCTATCTAATGCATAATTAAACACATAAGCATGCATACATAAAATAAAGCACATAAATATTGTCACATTGTCAAAATAATACTAGAATATTATTTTCCGTCTATCATGGCTTTATTCCATCTCCGTACGCATCTTCTAGTCTTCAGTCTTCGTTCTTGAATGCTCCATGTGACGAGAATATTAATCCCAATATTTAAATCTATTTATTTTCAATTAATTCAAAAGTTATTTAATTCGAAAATTAAGTCAATCGAATATATCAAAAATAAAATTAAATATTAGTAGAGTAATTTAGAGAAAAAATAAAAATGGCTTTATGATTTAAAAATAAGTATCTTAGTTTACCTTCCTAATACAAAAGGTAATTAATTTATTGCATATATATAATTTAATGTATTTATATTAATTGTATTCATAATTTAGGTAAGCTTTTCAAATTTGATTTGTCTATTTTAACCTTTGTATTATATTAATTATATTTTCCATTTTTTTTTACGTTTTATGTAGTTGGGAGCTCTGTCTTATTTACAAATCAAATTTACTCTTAAAATCGTAAACCAAATACTCGATGAAGGAGATCACAAACAACAACCCTAGCTAGATCTGCCAGGTCGCAATGTTGAACCGGGCTTTTAGGGGGCGCATCGTCGGCGAATTTTGTTTGGGAATCGAAGTTGCCGCTGAATTACGGCGATTTCATTGACAAGGTGTTCGAGGAAGACGATGGGTTCTACAAGGGCCTCTATAAAAGGGATCATTACTCGAGGCTTTGTAGGGCAAATTCTTTCGATTCCGGCACCAAGGTATTCATTGCTTTTCTCACCTTTTTGGGGTTTTTTTATTTTTTTTCAGAACCCTCGATTTGATTTGATCGTATTGTTCATCCGCGATGTTTTTATTGAAATAATTGAAAGCCTGTATTGTTGGTATGGATTGTGCGCAGAAAGTGTGGTTGGATAAGGGCACGAGCAAGACTTGTATGTTGGTATCGTCGAATGGTTTGAGGATTACAGGGATCGACGACAGACAATATTGGAGCTGTTGGGAATCGACTTCCCGGGACATGTCCGTTCGACTACTCGAACATCCGGACAAGCCCAGTCTACCCTTGGCGTCCCTACTGACCTCAACGCAAAGCCCCAGACCCGAAACACGCCCAGCCATTGCACCGGAGGTGCAACCGCGCGTTTCGAGGGCTTCTGCCCTGTCTGTCGCCCGACACCAGGAGGGTGTCGTCCGACAGGGCTGTGTCGGCCGACACATATAGCTGTCGGTCGACAGCGTCGCAATTCCAGCAGCGGATCGCGCCCGTTCAGCCCTTTCCGACGCGTTTTTCTCGATCCGACCACCGTGCTGGAAGTCAGAAACTTCCCAGCGGTCCGAGGAACACGAATCCAAGCCACGGAAACCAATCGATGATTTGTTGTGCAATTACGTAGAAAGTAGAAATGAAACGAAGCGGAATTAAGGTTTCGATTCTATACCTTTGTTACGTGATTCAGAGAAGCCGAATAGGCGAACACCCTGAGATCTTCTAGTGTGTATCCTAGCCCTTGACGCCGGACGTTGTGTGGGCAACGATCCACCGGAGTCTTCTCTTCTTCTTCTCCCTCAAACCCTCTTTCTCACGTTTTATTTTCTCAAGTGAAGAAAAATAAAAGCTGCGTAAGTTAGGTTAGGGGAAGAGAAAATAAGGGGTTTATATAGGCCACACTAGGGACCTTAGGATAATTAATTAATTAGGTTAAATTGTAATTTAATTAAACCGGTGTCCTTAAAAGAAAACCTTTAATTAAATCCAATTTTAATTATAATTAATTCCACTATAAAATTATAATTGAATTCCCAATTAATTAATCTATATATTATTTTACCAATAATATTTCCGCCGAAATTACATATATGATTTTCCCCGTGTTTAAGATATCGCATGTCCATGAATTAATTAATTACTAATAATTAAATTAATTCATTTCTTATTATCCGAGACTAGTACCACTCATCCTTATAATCATGTGGAACAAATCCACCTGCAGGGTTTACATGATAAACTTTATGAGCTCATCTCGGGGACATCATCAACCCAATAAATGGGACACGGTTTCCTGTCTATAATCTATAGCATGCCGTGTGTACAATTCCGATTCCCAATATACCGAGGATATTGACTAATCAATCAGTCTCACTCATTGGCACATTAAAGAACCGAGCATTGGACACACGCACCTATAATTATATAGGGATTAGGAACTCATATATCCATAATGTCTGAGGTCTAGTTCGATTACTCCGATTAGTACAAATCGAACGCCCTCCCGTGGTCCTGCTCAATACACCAAGTGTACGAGTGTAACATGATAGTCAAGACCGACTATCTACCAGTCACACAACGACGTACCGATGGATTGTCCCTGTCCATCTAAGTCATGAGCCACTGTTCGATAATATACGAGTAACCGACAGTATGATCTTCTGCGTGTCTCCTCACGCCATACTGTCTACAACGTATATATCTAGGACTATAGAGCACAGAGTTATAATAAACAAAAATGCAGACTGTTTGATTAATAGATAATAAAACACAGATAAGGAGTTCCATATTGTCACTAAACTAGACATTTAGAATATAACTCCATCAATCTCCCACTTATACTAAAAGTCTAGTTGCCCTCTCCCATACATCCGATACCCATCCCCTTCACGTGTCTCTTGAACGCTTCCGCTGGAAGTGCCTTCGTAAAGGGGTCTGCCAGGTTATCCGCTGATGCAATCTTGGTGACAACCGCATCGCCTCTCTTGACGATGTCTCTAATCAGGTGGTACTTGCGATCTATGTGTTTACTCGCATTGTGGGCTCGTGGTTCCTTCGCATTTGCCACTGCACCGCTATTGTCACAATAAATTGTGATAGCTCTGGGCAAATCAGGAATCACATCCAAGTCCATTATGAAGTTCCGGAGCCACACCGATTCTTTAGCTGCCTCAGAGGCTGCTACATATTCGGCTTCCATGGTGGAGTCCGAAATGCATTTCTGCTTAACACTCCTCCATGAGACTGCTCCACCTCCCAATGTGAACACATAGCCTGATGTAGACTTTCGCTGTTCCTTATCAGATTGGAAATCCGAGTCTGTGTAACCAATAGGAATCAGCTCGGACGCTTTGTAACTCAGAACATAATTCCTAGTCCTTCGCAGGTACTTAAGTATGTTCTTTACAGCAGTCCAGTGACCCTGTCCAGGGTTACTCTGATATCTAGCTACCATGCCCACGGCATAGCAGATATCAGGTCTCGTGCACAACATGGCATACATTAGACTTCCCACTGCCGAAGCATAAGGAACTGTCTTCATGTAATCTATCTCCTTTTGTGTCTTGGGACACATATCCTTAGATAGATGAATTCCATGGCAGAAAGGTTGAGAACCTCTCTTGGAATTCTGCATGTTGAAACGAGCTAGAATCGTATCAATGTATGAAGCCTGGGACAAGCTCAATGTTCTTTTCTGGCGATCTCGTATAACCTTGATCCCAAGAACATGCCCTACTTGTCCTAAGTCTTTCATATCGAATTGCTTGGACAACCATCCCTTTATGTCCGACAACATCTTCACATTGTTGCCAATTAGAAGAATATCGTCTACATAAAGCACGAGAAACGCCACGCTGTTTCCGTCACTTCTCCGGTATACACACGACTCGTCCATGCTTTGAATGAATCCATAAGACTGGATAACCTCATCAAACCGCATGTTCCAAGATCTAGAAGCTTGCTTCAATCCATAGATGGATCGCTTTAGCTTACACACTAGATGCTCTTGGCCTTTCTCGATGAAACCCTCTGGCTGTCTCATATAAATGGTCTCGTCAAGATTCCCATTCAAGAATGCTGTCTTGACGTCCATTTGCCACACCTCATAATCCATATGAGATGATATAGACAAAAGAATCCAGATCGACTTTAGCATAGCTACCGGCGAAAAAGTTTCCTCATAATCGATCCCTTCTTTCTGAGTGTACCCTTTCGCAACAAGCCTAGCTTTGAAGGTTTCCAACTTCCCGTCAGACCCTCTTTTCCTCTTTTACACCCACTTGCAACCAATGGCTTTTACACCTTTGGGCGGTGCTACAAGATCCCAGACCTGATTTGAATCCATAGATTCAATCTCAGATTTCATCGCCTTTTGCCAAGACTGAGCATCTTGATCTTTAAGCGCCTCGTCGTATGTCCAGGGATCGTCTTCATGTTCTCCAGGTAACAAGTCCGAAGACTCACCTATAAACATGAACCTGTCAGGTTGTCGAACAACCCTCCCACTACGACGACGCTCCGGTGTAACCTCAGTAACTACAGGTGCAGACTGTGGTGGCGTATCACCCGGTTGGGTTGGATCTAAGCCTTGATCGTTCCCTCTCAGTTCGTTGAGTATTATCTCACTATTGGGCTTGTGGTCCATTATATAATCCTCTTCCAAGAACCGAGCGTTGGTGCTAACAACGATCTTCTGGTCCTTAGGACTATAAAATAGACCACCTTTCGTTCCTTTAGGATACCCTATAAACAACCGAATATCTGAACGTGACTCCAACTTATCAGCTCCGTGCTTCAGCACATGTGCTGGACAACCCCAGATCCGAATGTGTTTCAAGTTTGGCTTACGCCCGGTCCACAATTCCGAGGGTGTCTTAGGGACTGATTTGGAAGGAACTAAGTTCAAGATATAAGCCGCTGTTTCCAAGGCATATCCCCAGAACGAAACTGGTAGTTCTGAGTAACTCATCATAGATCTTACCATTTCCATAAGAGTCCTATTCCTTCTTTCTGCTACACCATTCTGCTGGGGCGTGTATGGTGCAGTCATCTGGGAATCAATCCCATTCTCTAATAAGTACGCCTTAAACTCTCCCGAGAGGTACTCTCCTCCACGATCAGATCGTAGAGTCTTTATGGTCTTACCATGAAGGTTCTCCACAAGAGCTTTGTACTCCTTGAACTTGTCAAAGCACTCGCTCTTGCGGCGCATCAGGTATATAAAACCATACCTTGAGTAATCATCAGTGAAGGTTACAAAATATTCGTAACCTCCTCTCGCTTGGACAGATAAAGGCCCGCACAAATCAGAGTGAATCAATTCCAGTACTTCCTTGGATCTATACCCCTTATCACTAAAGGGTCGCTTGGTCATTTTTCCTTCCAGGCATGATTCGCAGGTTGGAAAGTCCTCATCTTTCACATCACTGAGTATTCCATCAGTTATCAACCTTTGAATTCTGCCCAAGTTAATATGACCTAGCCTAAGATGCCATAAGTACTTTTGATTCATTCTAGAAGGCTCCTTTCTCTTATTGGTACTAGATGTGTTATAAGACTCTACTCGTTGCATCGTGGAATAATTAGGATTCAGTATATATAAGTTGCCTATCAATGTACCAGAACAGATATAATCACCATTCTTTTTGACAATAACAGAGTTATCAAAAGAAACTGAATATCCATTCAAAACCAACTTAGAAACCGAAACAAGGTTCTTTCTAAAATCCGGTACATAAAGACAATTATTCAATACCAAAACATTATTATTAAAAGATAAATGAACATCTCCCACTGCAACCGCCGCCACTTTCGTAGCGTTGCCCATGTAGATGGTGATCTCTCCCTCTCTAAGCCGCCGGGTTTCCTGGAACCCCTGCAAAGAATTGCAGACATGATCAGTGGCTCCCGTATCCACACACCAGGTACCGGTGGATAACACCGCTAAACATGTTTCAGTGACTAAGGAAAAGTTCATACCTCCTTGTCTGAGAGGACAATTAGACTTCCAATGCCCAGACTGCTTGCAACGGAAACACTTGCCCTTAGGCCTGTTCACTCCATTCTGTGGTCCACCAACTCTGGGCCCACTGGGTTTCCGTCCTTGCTTTTTCTTCTTCTTTATCCCCGAAGGGCGAGGAAGAGTCGATTTCACAGCCACAAGTGCTTGAGAGTTCCTAAAGATACCCTCTGCCGCCTGGAGTTCAGTCAGGAGTTCCGCCAACGTATATAACCTCTTGTTCATGTTATAGTTCAGGCGGAACTGCTCAAAACTCCTAGGCAGAGACTGGAGCACTATATCGATCTGGGTTTCCCCATCGATAGCACCTCCCATAATCTCTATCTCATTCAGATAGCCTATCATCCTAAGAACGTGATCCCTCACGGGCGTTCCTTCGGACATAGTGGCCGTCATGAGTTTCCTCATAGCATCTTGTCTGGCTGCCCTGTCCTGACTACCAAACATCTCCTTGAGGTTAAGCATCATATCATAGGCAGTGTCCATGGCTTCATGCTGATGTTGCAGCACATTTGACATAGATGCCAAAATGTAACACCGCGCCATCTGATCAGCCTTGACCCACTTCCGATGAGCTTCTTTTTCCTCAGGAGTGGATGTATCAATGGGTTCAGCAGGGCAAACGACCTGGAGTACATACTTGTACTCCTCAGCAGTTAGGACAATGTCCAAGTTTCGTTTCCAATCAACATAATTTGGACCAGTGAGTTTGATTTCTTTTAGTATCACAGACAGCGGGTTGAGTGCCATATCTATAAAAGAGACAAATCAAACCGTCAAATTTAATTCGATATTAACTCCCTTAATTAATATCATTAAATTTACCAATCAATACTAAAATCCCATCAGACCAGCATGCCACGTTCATGTGGACGTATACTAGTCCAAACGATTTTATAATTGGACTTTTACTTCGGTCGTACATCATTACAGCAGTGACTCCGATGGGGAGGATACTGTAAAGCGTACCTAAGTGTACACCATTTCTCAGTACTAAGTTAACCGCTCGGGAACTACATATCCACCGCAAGCCACGTTAGTGTGGACGTTTACGTTGACATGCGGTCCCTTTACGACTTCCTATAACTGTCGAGCCTCAATTAACCCAAAGTTCCGTTTCCGTCTAGTAAGCCACGATAGTGTGGACGTTTACTAAACAAACAACTTTGTTAATTGAATTCCATTTAATAAATTTCACAATTTCGTTAATCAAAGCTTGATATCTCGTAAGTGAAACTCGAAGTTTCTAACCAGCGATCAATCATGCAATTGAGCCCTATCTCTCACAAAGTGAGGGAGCCAACCAGACAATCGATCTAGTCATCAAATGACTCGAATGTCTCTAATCTGTGTCATCGACATAAGCAAGCGCTTTGGCTCCATTCCACTCCCCGGGGTGAGAATGAGTCGAGTTGAACTTAGTCTTTGAAAAACAGATTAGGCATTTGCTTTGAAAAACTTAAGTGTTCAATTCTATAAATGGAATTGAATTCGAATTTCGATCAAAGTGATTTCCGTGTATCGACTTTATCCGATAGGGAGGATGACACTAAAGCCAACTCGTAAGTCAATACACATCACTCTCGAAACAGAGAATGGAGACCGCGGGATTGTTTCCAATCCCTCTCCCACTTAGTATTTTACGATAAGGGATAACATGCATAAACAATTAAGCATAATAATAAAGCACGTAAACCAAGCAAAAGGCAATTAACGTGGTCCCGATTATTATGGCCTTAAGTGTTCTGCAATGCACGTCTCTTGGATCTCGTTGCTCGTTTCGATCTCGGTCCACCACTAACTCAGTCGAGGATCAAGAGACGAACTCCTCCCACTGGAGCCTCATCTCGAGTCTCGTTGAGTCGTCCGTGGGGTCGAACGAATCCCAGCCCCGCTGCTGCCCGTCGCGAACACGGGGTGTGTTCGATGGCTGCCCGTCGCCGATTCGTCTCCTCGACTCTCGTTTCTCCGCGTTTTGGTCTCGTCTCGATCCACCAAAAATAGTAAGAAAAATTACAAGAATAAATCTACTAAGTCCGGCATCGATCCTATACAAGGTGATCGACCCTATACATGCCCGGAAAAACAACGGAAATAAATAAATAAACCTAACGACTCAACCCGTCGTTTTTTTTTTATCTATTACAAACAAGCAACGTTTTCCAAAACAAAACAATCTCGACAAGCCCGAGAGTTTAACAAACCATAACAAAATTATCATACAACATCCCATAATGTTGGCCATAATAATCGGGTTGAACCTGCAAGCAATTCGTACGAACAACACAACAAACCGAATAACCGGCTCTGATACCAATTGTTGGGAATCGACTTCCCGGGACATGTCCGTTCGACTACTCGAACATCCGGACAAGCCCAGTCTACCCTTGGCGTCCCTACTGACCTCAACGCAAAGCCCCAGACCCGAAACACGCCCAGCCATTGCACCGGAGGTGCAACCGCGCGTTTCGAGGGCTTCTGCCCTGTCTGTCGCCCGACACCAGGAGGGTGTCGTCCGACAGGGCTGTGTCGGCCGACACATATAGCTGTCGGCCGACAGCGTCGCGATTCCAGTAGCGGATCGCGCCCGTTCAGCCCTTTCCGACGCGTTTTTCTCGATCCGACCACCGTGCTGGAAGTCAGAAACTTCCCAGCGGTCCGAGGAACACGAATCCAAGCCACGGAAACCAATCGATGATTTGTTGTGCAATTACGTAGAAAGTAGAAACGAAACGAAGCGGAATTAAGGTTTCGATTCTATACCTTTGTTGCGTGATTCGGAGAAGCCGAATAGGCGAACACCCTGAGATCTTCTAGTGTGTATCCTAGCCCTTGACGCCGGACGTTGTGTGGGCAACGATCCACCGGAGTCTTCTCTTCTTCTTCTCCCTCAAACCCTCTTTCTCACGTTTTATTTTCTCAAGTGAAGAAAAATAAAAGCTGCGTAAGTTAGGTTAGGGGAAGAGAGAATAAGGGGTTTATATAGGCCACACTAGGGACCTTAGGATAATTAATTAATTAGGCTAAATTGTAATTTAATTAAACCGGTGTCCTTAAAAGAAAACCTTTAATTAAATCCAATTTTAATTATAATTAATTCCACTATAAAATTATAATTGAATTCCCAATTAATTAATCTATATATTATTTTACCAATAATATTTCCGCCGAAATTACATATATGATTTTCCCCGTGTTTAAGATATCGCATGTCCATGAATTAATTAATTACTAATAATTAAATTAATTCATTTCTTATTATCCGAGACTAGTACCACTCATCCTTATTATCATGTGGAACAAATCCACCTGCAGGGTTTACATGATAAACTTTATGAGCTCATCTCGGGGACATCATCAACCCAATAAATGGGACACGGTTTCCTGTCTATAATCTATATTATGCCGTGTGTACAATTCCGATTCCCAATATACCGAGGATATTGACTAATCAATCAGTCTCACTCATTGGCACATTAAAGAACCGAGCATTGGACACACGCACCTATAATTATATAGGGATTAGGAACTCATATATCCATAATGTCTGAGGTCTAGTTCGATTACTCCGATTAGTACAAATCGAACGCCCTCCCGTGGTCCTGCTCAATACACCAAGTGTACGAGTGTAACATGATAGTCAAGACCGACTATCTACCAGTCACACAACGACGTACCGATGGATTGTCCCTGTCCATCTAAGTCGTGAGCCACTGTTCGATAATATACGAGTAACCGACAGTATGATCTTCTGCGTGTCTCCTCACGCCATACTGTCTACAACGTATATATCTAGGACTATAGAGCACAGAGTTATAATAAACAAAAATGCAGACTGTTTGATTAATAGATAATAAAACACAGATAAGGAGTTCCATATTGTCACTAAACTAGACATTTAGAATATAACTCCATCAGGAGCCGCATTCCGACCGAGGAATCGAGGTGAGGGTTTTCCATTCGATCGATAATCGAACAATGGCATTATAGTTTGGATCCTCCAATATGAAGTTATTTGGCATACGTCATAATCATGTTACAACCTGCCTCATGTTTCTTGATTGTTTGTCAGGTCTTATGCTGGAAAATCGCGTAGGAACTATGAAGTAACAGTGTAGTCTTCTGTTCATTTTTCGATATACTCTAAAATTGGAAACGATGTCTTATGATGCCGATAAAAGAAAGATCTTGATCCGATGGTACATTGTTTGAGTTTTAGAAGTAAATAAAGCTTCCAAACGTATATAAATGGCTCAAGGTTTCTCATGTTTTTGTATTTCACATGTGTGATTTTAATGTCAATTTTAGAGATTAGAACTTCCGTACGTTATTTTATGCACTCGTATTAAAAATTTTATATACTTTTTTCTCCTGGGTAGCATATCTCTAGCAGATATGATAGACTTTTGATCTACCAACTACACTATAGAATTATGTATAGTGTATTAAATAGATTTTGAGCATAATCAACAAAAGAGTAATACTCATCACCTAAGGCACTCGGGTAAACAAACTTTAACTATTGAAAATAATAATTGTTATGTTTCTGACCAAGTTTTAGTTAGTGTAACTATTAAGCTATCAAACTACTTGTTCGTAAATTATTAAACCGCTTTTTGCATTCATAACTATCAAGTATCAACTACACTGCGCCATTTAGTGTATATAATAGATTCTTACAAGTATTATGAAACCAATAATAAGCATGGACCCCCGTAATTATGGTTTAATTTTTCGAACTAGTAGTGTTATGTCTCCGACCAAATTTTTGTAAGTGTTACACTTTAACTTGTTAAATTGCTTGTTCTTAAACTATTAGTCAAGCAATAGTTATTTGAAACTATCATCTACACTGCACAAGAAAACACTGTGTAAGTAATAGTTTATCAAGACACCCGTGATGATCATAAATATTTATACTTGTTAAAGTATGGGACTAATACGTGTTATGTCTCCGACCAGATTTAAATATGTCTAACTATCAAGCTATTAAACAACTTGTTCGTATACTATTACACCACTAAGCTCCTTCAGAACTACCATCCACACTGCACATGAGTTGTACAGTGTAAGTAATAGTTTCAAAATCATAGATAAATATTGTTACAATTAGATGTCATGTTTACGAAAACAATATAATTACTATATTTTATACTTTTCATAACACTTGCTTCTAAACTATCAACCTACTTCATGTGTTCTAAATTACTAAAACTTTGGTTGACATTTTTTGCTTTTACACACTAAAATATGAGTTCTTACAAACTATAAACCCACTTCATGTGTTCTAAATTACTAAAACTTTGGTTGGCATTTTTTGCTTTTACACATTAAAATATGAGTTCTTACAATTCTGCACACTAAAATTTAGAACACGGGGTATGTACTTTGATTTCCGCAACAACATTCTCTTTTAGTGAGTGGCTCCAAATATCTTAGCTTTCTCGAGTTTCTCATCTTGAACATCCACTGTAATAATCTCAGAAGCTTCAAATTCCTTGTCTAGCTGCATACAACTGTTTGATGTAATACAATTAAACCCAAGTACAAACAATTCTTGATAATAGATTATAAGGGAATCAGACATTAAATGATTCACAGTTGTCATATTCAATCACACTGAAATATATAATATCATATGCCAAGATTCTTATATGAACCTTCTTTTTTTTGAGCAAGTTTATTTTGGAAAGCATTTTAGAGTTTGTCGAATACTCCTGAACTGACAAACTGTGCCACGAAAAAAAATGTACAAATTAAAGAAGATATTCCGTTTTACCTTCTATTAATTCTTATAATCGAAAACTAAACTATAACAATAGCATCAGTTTTTTAGGTCAAAAACACAGAGTCACATCAACTTCAAGCTTAACAATTCAACGAGTAGCAGAAACGTTGACTTCACAATTACGGATTCAAATCACACGCGAACGAATCTAAATCCTTACAAAATTTCCAGCAAACAAATTAACATCGCATCAACTGCATAAACAAACTCCTAGAAGCTACTGATCTGTAATCGAAACTACTCTGTATTAGTTAAAGTGAAAATTGTGAAAAACTAAGTATACGAACTAAATGCTAAACCAACCAATTAGTACTAAATGTTCAAACGACCATGAAATCTAAATGGTTTGGACTACATTGTGTATATAAAATTGTACATCAAAATACGTTTCAAAATGATTTTCAAATTAGATGGCAAACTACAATGTATTCGTTCATATAATCTCACAGCAAATTCAAACTTGACATAAGATGAGTTGAGATTCCACCACATATGGGTATAATCTAGTTCAAACTACAAAAAAAAATACACATAAACAAGCTTTCGGTCTCGAATTATCAACTCTATACAACTCTAAAAAATCGACCAAAATCACCTATCAAAACTCCATGGCTTTGAAATATACCTAAACAAGAACTGTAGCTATAAACCATATAAAATTTGAAAAATCGACTAAAATTGAAAAGTCACCCAAATTTTAAAGCACACAGATTACACAGAAATATTTGCATATGTTCGATTCTTCCAAAAAATGTCACAGATTAAGAATACTGTGCACAGAGAAATTGAGGAAAACCTACCCGAAGTTAATCTTTAACGCCGGGTCTACAAATTCTCCGCGGGTCTACAAATTCTCCGCGGGTCTAATAATTCTCTGTCGGAACACTTGAAATCCCGTTCAGATCACGCGATTTGCTATCGTGGGTGAAAAGATTTTATGAATCGCATACGCTAATAGATTGTGAAATTTTTTAGACGCCGAAACTATGAGTTACTACTAGTAATGGTGCAAAGGTTTTACCTTCTGCAGCGTGGGTGCAAAGCTTTTTCCTTCTTCAGCGGCGGCGTCGAAACCAATATATTACTTAGTTATTGCACCGGGAAAACAAACAAAAATCACAAAAATTGTGATCGGAAAACATAAAACTTATCAGATTTGAAGAAAATCATAGCGTTCCAATTTCGCAACCTTCAAAAACAATCTACTCATCACTGCATAAGAGGGTATAGTGTATGCAGTAGATTCAACCCTGAATGTTAAACCATTAACAGTTATCATCACCCAAGGCACCCTTGTAATCAAAGTTTAGCTATTGTGACTAATAGGTGTTATGTCCAAGACCAGGTTATAGTTAGTATATCCTTTCAAATAGTTAATAATCTACTTGTTCGTAAACTGATAAACATCTTTATGCATTTTGAACTACTAACTACACTACACAATCAGACGCAGTGTATGTAATAGACTCTGACAAGAAGTTAAACCATTATTAATGCACAACCCATAGGCACCCGTGTAATCAAATTATTATATTTCCTATAACAATCAATACATCACTATCATATGATCAACTATCCATTGCATGTCTCAATAACAGGCAGTGAAACTAATTCATAGCAAAAACATTGTTTTGATCTTTGAATAAGGTGATTATCTAAATTCAAAGTTGTGGGTTTAACAATTATATCATACACTTGTTAGCAAATTGCCATACAACCACTAAAACAGTGACAAAGTTCAAACATAAATTGTAAAATCTGGACCTCTGAAAACTACACCGAAGTCGATAAAAGGCATACTAAAAAAAACAACACCACCAATTTTTAAACTTAAATTAGATCTGGTTTTTTATAACATACACTGATTTTGTATTTCATGGATTCGAAAGAAGACAA
Source organism: Euphrasia confusa (assembly GCA_954870475.1). NCBI lineage: Eukaryota > Viridiplantae > Streptophyta > Magnoliopsida > Lamiales > Orobanchaceae > Euphrasia > Euphrasia confusa. The sequence continues at coordinate 37,728,387 of OX940951.1, read as the reverse complement.
GGCAACGAAAATGTGTAAAATTAAACCCAAAATCTAGAACCCCAATTAATTATTCAATAGCATATAATCGGAACTAATTGCACGTCACTAATTTCAGGAAAAAATTATAAAAATCAAAGCGGTTAAATTATTACCTGATGTAAGTCGAACACTCTTCGAAAAAGGTACTAATTTTCCTCTTTCGAAAATTTGCTTGTCCTTCGCTACCCGACTAGAGTTTTCATGTCTAAAACACAACTAATACATCTGTGAAATTCGTCGAGGATTTTTCACCAAATTCTTTGAATGTGAATATGCGTCGTAGACTTCAATAGAAGGAGAGAAACTACGCTGTCGACTTCAACAGAGGGAGAGAAATCACAATTCGTCGGGGAAGACACTGCGGGAGGAATCATTTGACTAAAAACTAATAATTTGGGTATAATCAAACACCAAATTCAAGAACCCTAAATCAGGTCCAATAATTTCAATTGATAATGAATTGAGAAAAATTACCTTAACACGAGTACGCTTCAAGTTTGTGAGAGGACACTACGACGACGACCTGCCGGAGGAATCACAAATCGGCACAAGGAAGTGAGTTTTAGATTTCAATTTTGCAATTGTGATATGTAGTGTATTGTTCGGTTATATGAAAAGTTAATATTTAATACGTTTATGGTTTTTTTTGTAGTGTATTGTCAAATATGGTAAGTGTATATTAAATAGCACCAATTAAGAAATACCACATAGTTTATGAATAATGGAATATATTACATAGTTTATAATAATTAAAAGGATTGTTTGGGTAAATCTAATTTTTTTATAAATAGTGTAAAGATTGATCTTAATGTATAATTAAGAGTAAAATATTTACCTTTTTTGAAAATGTCCCATATTATTAATATTTTTATTTATTTTTATTTTCCTTTCTAATTCTATTAAATCTCTAGAATTCCATCCAAGTCAAACTTGGAATATTCTTGAAGACTTCCATAATAGAATAAGGAAATAAAATAAATTAGGACTCTTCTACTTTCCATAATTAATTAATTTCCATCTATTGAAAATTCCCAAGAATAGGAATAATCAAATAGGAAATAAATTAATTCCAATTTAATTCTTTTCCTATTTCATGAGAGTTCCTAAACTTAGGAAGACTCAAAATAGGAAAACCGAACTAAATTAGGAAAGTCGGATTATGGTAGGAGTAGCACGGGTTGGGAGTCCCCGGACCACCCCAGCCGGCCAGCCACCACCCACCGGCGGCAGCCCACGGCCGAGGGGCGCGATGCCCCCTCCCACTCGATCGATGGGATCGATCATGGGGATGATCGATCCCCGGTCCTCGTCTTCTTCGTCACACACGTTCTTCCGGCGATCGTTCTAACATCGAACCAACGTAAATAAATTACAATAATTTAAATTACAATTCCGGTATCGATTCTAGCTATATATGAAATCGACCATATACCATTTCCGGAAAACATAGAACAATAATAAATCCTAAATTCGGTCAACCCCCGAATTTTTACTATTACAAGCATTCATCCACACAAAACGAATCTCGACATGTCCGAGAGTTTAATAAACGAATAATCATGGTAAAATAATTAACGAAAAATTAAACCATGATAGCCGGAAATCCTGCAAGGTAGAACAATAATCGAACATATACATGAATACGAAACCAACACTCTGATACCAATTGTTGGAAATCGATATCCCGGGCTATCAAAAAATTGCGGAAACCGACAACCCGACCGAAATCCTCGATCGCCGTGTTTGGACCCTTTTTCTCTAAATTATACTATTACTGGAACGGGGGGTGATTAAAGAAGGGTACCAACAAGATATTTATTTGATTTGTGACAGGTTATAGACCGAAGAATGCATGGCCGGAAATCTGGAAATGAACACGATGTTCTTGAGCTTAAAGCTCTTTCTTTTCCTTTACTTAATGTATTTGGAAAAGTAGAAAAAATGTGAAGTCCTTTTCTCCTCTCTCTCCCCTCTCTTTTATACTAGTAGTATGCATGAGCATGCAAGCTCTTCTTATGCCACCTATTAGCCTCCTATCACATCTAATCCCACTAATGAAGACTTTTAAGTCATTACATTAAATACCCACTAATTTTGTCTTCCACTTGCTACATATCACCAGAGGCGCACAGCCTCTTGCCTGGAGCTTTTAACTGACTGATCCCCCACTCTGGTACGGGGCTATCTTCCTGGGGCTACTGTTGAGCTCTCCTGGTACTTACTTCATACATGACTTCAATTCTGACTTTGGTCCGCCATTTGACCACCCCTTTGATGACGTGGCTCCGATCGTCTGGACACGTGTCGGTGTTGGATTTTTATGGTGTAACATTGGCCCCCAGGAAAATTGATGGATTATAACATCTTTTTTCCTGAAGTTTGGTCTTGGATCTCCTGGTAATCGACTCTTGATACTCTTCGGAGTAGGTATTTGGCTTGTGGATCTTGTCAGCAGTGGCTTTTGGCGTGGGATCTTCTTGGGATGCATTTGATTTTAGGTGGCTCTAGTGTGGTCTTGAAAGATATTTTATCGAGAGAGGGAGAGGAGATTGCGATTCCATCGTTCTGGACTTTTGTACCCGCATTGATCAAAATTTTCCTTCGGGATTCTGCCCGATTAGTATTTTTATAATGGACACATAAGATCCTTGGATGAGAAAATTTAGTATTTCTCTCATGGGGTTATGTCCTAAGACTCCCCTGTAATCATAATAAGTATGGTACTGGAACCATGTATTTTCTTTCCCTGTAGAGATGGGAAGACTTTTTGCATGCCGATCTAATTTCGGTCTTTATTTAATTTAAATAAATCAATAAATCAAGAGATAATATGAAAAGATTTGAATTTCCAAAATCACCTTTCTGCAGGCTTTTCGGGCCACGTGGCCTGACGGTTACAGGCTGATTTAATTAGGGTTTCGAGTTAGTGGGGCGGTACTTGAGTGCTTTTCTCGGTAACCGCCCCTTTACTCTCTCCACACACAACTGATGCGTCTCATGTTGGAGTTGTGTACTTAATGTCTAGATTTAAGTAACGGAAACTCCCGATCCATTGCCATTCATCTATTTAATTAAATAAACAATTATTTGCGTTTAATTATTTATAATTAAATATATGCAAATTATAGTCCTAGATTATATACGTTGTAGTTAGTATGGTGTGCGACGTCACACGGAAGATCATACTATCGGTTACTCGTATTTAATCGAACAGTTGCTCACGACCTAGATGGACACGGACCAATCCATCGGTATAGTCGTAGTATGAGAGAGAAAATAATTTGTCTTGATTATTTTATCATACTTGTACACTTGGTGTATTGGGCGAATCGCTTGAGATTTATCGATTAGGATTGCCTTGGATAATCGATTTAAATCTCAATGTATTTTATTCTTTATCCCCGATACTATTACAGGTGTGTATATTTAATATAAGTGACTTTGATTTTCCAAAGGAATTGACCGGTTTAATTACTGGGTCAATTACCGGTTAAGTTGGGTCGCTATATTTTATATATGACATGCCGTGAATACTTGACGGGAAAGTGTATCCCGGAAGGGTTGATAATATCACCGAGATGAGTTCATAAGGAATTACTATGTAAACCCTGCAGGTGGATTTGTTCCGCATAATAATTAAGGTTGAATGGTACTAGTCTCGGATATAAGAGATGAATAAATTAATTAGCAATGAATTAATTTTATTCATGGATATTTATATCTTAAATACACGAAATAAATAATATTACCGGAGAAATATTATTTGATATAATATGGTTTAATATTGGGAGTGCAATTAATTTATATAGTGGAAAATAAATTAATTAATATTAATGGGATTAATAGATTTGGGATTGGGCTCAATTTAATCATTAATATTGGAAGCCCAATATTCCACCTCCTTAAGATCCCTTACGTAGCCTATAAAAGCACTACATGGTCTTCTATATTCTCATAACTTGAAGATAACAATTTTAGAGAGAGAAAGTAGAGAGGGAGATCCATGGAGTTCGGAAGATCGTCGTCCACCCGACGTTCGAGCTAGTGCAAGGAATACGTGGGAAGATCTCAAGGTCATCAAATTGAGTTCTTCGTTTTTCCGTACAACGAGAACAAAGGTAAAATCGTTGAACCCTCTTCGATGATTTTAATCGTTTATTATCGTGAAAATACCGTAGAACAAAGATCAGAGGTTTTGGATCCTCACCGGGGTCGAGCCGAGCGGTGGCGATCAAGGATCGCCGGACCGCCGCGGCTGGAGCGACTCGCAGGCGTGGATCGCGCGTATCAAGTTCGCTGGGGAGCAGGCTCTCGCCTGAGGACCAGGCGCCCGCCTGGTCCATGTCGCGCGCGAGCGCTAGGCACCCAAGCGCTCGCCTCGTGCCTGCTCGCAGCGAGCTGCGGGTTTTCCCACAGCGGACTCGCGTGCGATGCGAGATGCTGCACGAGGCCATGCGGGCTGATCCGTGACGCGCGCCTGGTGGCGTGCTGAGGCTGGTTCGAACAGCGACGGCTCGGGCCGCTGCTAGGGTTCAATGGGGCTGGTCCTCGCGGTGCTCGGGCATGGCTAGCGGGCTGTTCGCGTGGGGTTTTTGGTAACCCTAGCGGGCTGCTACGAGCAGCCCTAGGCGGCTGCCAAGGACAGCCGTGAGCCCATGCGAGGGCTCGACCGAACAAGCCGTGGGTTCGTCCGCGGTTAGGGTTTGGTTGAGTCCGGATTCGTGGTGGTTCGTGGAGGGATGTTCCGGCAACCGGGATTTCGATTGGAGTTGTCGTTCCGCACTTAGACAACTCCGGATATTCGATCTCCAAAGGATTTCGGTCGGAATTAATTGGATAATTAATTTTATTTAAATTTATTAATTCCGGGATATCGATTTCCAACATCTCATCAGTTTCTTCCTCATAGATTATTGTTTTTCAAAGTTTTGAAATCACTTTGCAAAATTCAGAATTCGTATTTTTTTTTTGGGTAAGAAAAAATTCACTCTCGATTTCTCTTATTTTCCCTTACAAATTCTTTGTTTTTTTTTTCGTTTAATTTTTTCGACTATAAATCGAATTATGCCGCGACTACGACGAGGCCCTCGAGGGAGGTATCAACCGCCCGAAGCTCCCTACATCGTGTTCGGCAGAGAGTATAAGTCTTTCATGGAGGGGGCCGTGCCTGATCTTCCGTCGCCGGAGGCGCCAGATCCGGCTACCGAAGGGCCTTATCAACCGGTTACGAGAAAATCGATCCCGGTGAGGCCCGATGCGGATCACCAAGATTGGGGCGCTCACGGCCGGAACAGTACAGTGGACCCCTCAACATTACTAGAAAAATGAAAGAAGTGGAGGATTCCAAACAATGTTCATTTGTACGTGCCGTTACCTGGGGAATCGGCGTGCTGCCCTCCGGCGGGGATGGTGGCTGTTGGAGAAGACGCGCTGAATGTGGGGTTGCGGTTCCCGCTTCACCCCTCCATTTCTGGAATTCTCAACCATTGGGGATTAGCCCCCCACCAAATTCATCCTAACGGATGGGGCCAACTATACGGTGTACTCACCGCGTTGGGCCAGGTGGGGCTTTCTCGACCCATAACCGGTGCCGAATTCCATCAATTCTTCAGTCCTTTCGTCTCCAACTCCTCCTCCCGCGGGGATTACACGATTCGCCTCAGGCCGAACAAAGTGAAGATTAAGGAACCCAAGCTCACAGACGTTCGCTGGTGGGATCGATGGCTATTTGTTTCTGGGCGCTGGAAAACTCAAACCCGTGACGGGGAAATTGACATTCCTGTCACTTATTCTGAAAAACCTGATGGTAAGCATCTCAAACTCACTATTGTACAATATTGACTGATCTAAACTCTTTTCAATGGTGCAGGTGGTCGATTGTCGAAAACCATAAATCTCCCGTGGGATTTAGAGACGGCGAATCTCCTAGCACTGTGTATACCATCGGAAAAGAGAGATTGCAATTTGTACAACGACGACGTTCGAGATGAAGCCGGTTTATACTACCCACCGTACATCGAAGGTCGAGAATATCCAGGTACCTTCTCTCAAAGTGTTTAAGTTTTTCCCTATGAGAATTTTTCAAATCCCATGGTATTCTTCTTAAAAAACCGAGTGTTGGTTTCCCTGGGAATTTTTCAACTCCATGGTACTTAGTTATATTTTTGTTTTTTAAATGGTCTTCCCTGGGATATCTAAAAAGACTTCCCGGTACTCCATTGTGTTATAAACCAAAACTGCCCTGGGATATCTTTTCAGACCTCCCGGTGTAATGATTTATGTGTTTCCTGTGCAGAGTATTTCAACACTGTCTTTACTGAGAAACCTGAAGGCATGGCTGACAACAGAGATATATTTGGCTCCCTTGGCATCGTGGACGCTGCAGTTTTCACCAAAGGGCAAAAAGCTAAAGCCAGCACATCAGCTGGTCGAGGAAAGAGTGCCGTAAAGACCCGGGGTGGTTCATCAAACACTCTCGCAGGCCGAACCAGATCCCACACTCTGTCCAACCCGGGAACGGAATCCGATCCACACGGGCTGATGAATCTGGTGGATTCTTATCAGGAAACTCCTCTGACCTCTGACACAGTGATGTCTGAAGCTGCCCCGAGCACTGGATTGCCACCTTCTGGAGCTACGTCACTGCTCAAGGTCAAACAGGAAGAAGGGAAAAAACGCAAGGGGGCCCAGGGGGCCATAATTGATGTTACAGACTCTCCACCACGTTCCTCTAACACTAGCGAAAACGCTATGTATGGGTTACATGCTGAGCTGTTCTCCAAGTAAGTATTTTTACTTGTTTCGTTTATACTCTAAAAATAAATATAATTTATTCTGAGTCTTCTACTCTACACTCATTCTTTTCACTGTAACTTATTTCAGACTGTCCCTGCACGATCCTCCAATTTCTCCAGTGCTCGTGTCATTCTATTCCGGGCTAGGTCCTATCCCTCCGGTGTCTACTCAGAACAACCCTGTAGGTGAGTCTATTAATGCAGTTGGCCGGTGCTGGACTACTGAGTTCAATGACTTGATGGACCACGACAACCATGCGCTTTCCCTGGCGCTCAAGCTAACCAGTCAAGCTACAGTGGCCATCGCCGGTGCGCATACTCGTACAGAGAAAATGCTCGAAGCAATTGTAGCACACGAAACCAATGCAAAAAAGCTCGATCAGCACATCAAGGAGCTCAACGAGGCGTACAAATCTGCAGCCGGGGATAGGGACATTCGACGGAAAGTCATTGATACTGAGCGAACTGAAAAGGCGACACTGAAGTCTAAGTTGGAGGAGGCCCTGAAGACTGTTAAAGAGGGTGAAAAGATGATGGAGCAGGCCCTGGACGAGACGTCCCGGGAAATCAAAGATTTGAAAGCCAAACTGGCCCAGACCGAAGCTGATCTAAAGGAGACCACGGATAACTTCGATAAAGCTTGCGAGATGCTAGAGTCTCCAGCGCATAACCCTCGAATTTTATCTAACCTTCTTTATGTGACTGCTTATGTTGGAATGGTCAGGTCAGCGGCTAAGGAACAGAATGAAATTGTCAAAGATTTCGCCCTCAAGACACTCAAAAACTATATGAAGGAGGTCACACTCGATGACCGGGTGCCGCAGCCATTCAAAGATCTTGAGGTCGAGTTCGGCATAGACATGAAGTGGTGGCCCACTTACGACAAGCTCTGCATGCCTGGTGAACTGCCCATTGCTACAATAGAAGAAGAAGATAAAGAAGATGAAGAAATGAAGGATGGGGAGGCACAGAATCTAATTGGTGACGGGCCCAGGGGCATGCCAAAAGATTCTACCGTGACTCCTCCCCGTGATGGTAATTCCACCTCTTGAGTGTCAAAACTCAAGAGTCTGCAAAAATTTGATGTCTCCCCGGGTGTGAAAAACCCAGGGTTTTTAACCTCTTTTTATTTTATAAGTATTATATATTGGCCTTCGGCCTCAAACAATTTCTCATGTTTTTATGGTGTGTAATAGCTTAAAACTTTAAGTTTTTGCTAGTTTTCTGTTAGGTTCCTCTCTTGGGGACCTCTGAACAATCTGGGTGTGTTTACACCTCTTTTTATTTGCAAGTTTTTGTTAGGATCCTCTTATAGGGATCTCTGAACAATCTGGGTGTGTTTACACCTCTTTTTATTTGCAAGTTTTTGTTAGGATCCTCTTATAGGGATCTCTGAACAATCTAGATGCGTTGCACCTCTTTATTACCCGGCGTGGCTCTTTTCATAAAATGTCATCCTTTCAAAGTCCAAATAATTTGGCTCTATCTTTCTTTTTTAGATACTTTGAGCTCTTAACTTCATAGGTCGATTAAAGGTAAATGTTCTCTTCCTTATGGTACTCGCTTTCGGCCCTGGTCCCATTCGTTTACCTCAATTGATTTCCTACAAAGTTTAAGTTTGGCACCAGTGGACTTTGTCTAAGCCTCTTGGATATACCAAACTAATTCGTAATTCTCTTCCCGAGGGATCCTGTATCAACAGAATTCTAATCCCCGAGACTAGAATTCATCGGCCCCGGGTCTACAAGACTCTTTTGGGGATTCCGGATTTAAATTTCCTTTACAGGAATCTTCCCTTGAAAGGGGTTCATCCGGGAGAAGCTTAAAAGCTCTCACCGGGATAGTATGTTTATTATATCATCCTCCTTCATGAAGGGGTTACCTGGGTGAATCTCTAAGTTTTTCCCGGCAAAGATATATTTATTACCTGGGTACAGCTTTTAAGCCTCATCCCGGTTAAACATATACTTTATAGTATTTGTAATCATCCCATATAGAGGGTTTGCCTGTGTGAAGTTCTAACTTCTTTTCGGCTTATTCATATTTATCACATGGGTACGGCTTTTAGCCTTCTCCCGGAGTGATTATATATTTATAATGAAAATAAAAATGATGGAGGTAAGAAGAAATTGATAGTGGTACATTACCCCAAATTTAGACTTCAAAACCTTCTTTACAGATAGAGTCTGCCAACAAGCATTACATTACAATTCAGCCCCGAAGGCTTTACAACATTTTTAGCTCCCAGGCTAATGATAGAATTTCTTCAAGTGTAACGCATTCCAGCGATACTGATCTTTTGTGCCGTCGAGTAGCTCTAGTTCATACACTCCGTTCTGGAGGCACTGTCTTACTCTAAACGGTCCTTCCCAGGATTGACCCAGGGCCCCAGGATGTGCTCCCAGGATCTTTTTCAATACCAGGTCTCCCACTTGGAAGTCTCTGGCTCTTACTTTGGAGTTATACCACTTTGCAATTCTTTGCTTGTTCATTTCATTCAACGAGTCAGAAGCTAACCTTTTTTCTTCCAAAAGGTCTAACTCTCTACGGAGCGCTTCCTCGTTTTCACCGTCGGCTTCCTGGGCGGTTCGATGTGACAGCACCGTAATCTCCGCCGGGATCACCGCTTCGGTACCGAATGCTAATGAATATGGGGTCTCTCCTGTAGCCGATCTGGCTGTTGTCCTGTAGGACCATAGAACTTCTGGGAGTTCATCTGCCCATTTGCCTTTTCGCTCTTCGAGCTTGGCTTTAATGGTATGTTTCAAAATCTTATTGACAGCTTCAACCTGTCCATTCGTTTGGGGGTGGTACGGAGTGGAGAATAATCTTCTGATTTTCCATTTCTCACCAAACTCCGCCACTTCTGCCCCGTCGAATTGTTTTCCGTTATCAGAAATTATCGTCTCCGGTAAGCTGAAGCGACATATGATATTTTTCCATAGAAATTTGATGACCTGTACTTGGTCTATCTTGTTCAGTGATTCTGCTTCTACCCATTTGGTGAAGTAATCAACTGCCACTATGGCAAATTTGACCCCTCCCCGGGCCGTAGCCAGTGGTCCGATCAAGTCGATCCCCCAACGAGCAAATGGCCAGGGACTGTACAGGGATCTCAGCATCTCCGGGGAAGTCCTAATGGTAGGCCCTATTACTTGGCACTTTACGCATTTACGGGCGTAGCCAATGGCATCCTTTCGAAGGCTTGGCCAGTAATAGCCCTGACCCATTATCTTGTGTGCCAGGGATCTTCCCCCGGCATGGTTCCCATAGACGCCGTCATGGACCTCTTCCAGGAGTCTCAGTCCTTCCTCCTTCGACACGCATTTCAGCAGTGGAAGGGAATAACTCTTCCGGTAGAGATCCGAATTTAAGATTGTATATTTTGCTGCTCGAATTCGCAATTGTTTGCCTTCGGTTTTGTCTGGCGGCAATTCCCCAGTATCAATGTACCTTAGGATTGGTGCTCGCCAGTCCTCACCGGATACGGGCAGAATTGGCAGTTGTTCTGCTCTTCGATCTACCTGTTGGAATTCGATATCCCGGGTTATTTAAATTTGCGGAAACCAATAACCCGAACGAACCCTTCGCCGGAGATCACATGAACGCCGACTCATCCGCCGGAGTCCGGCCTATCACGCGTTCGGCCTAGATCGCCACCACGCGTTTGTCCTCTAGTCCGGGCTTCGATCTTCGGATCTTCGTCCTACGGTATTTTCAATAAATTCAAATCGATTAAAATCATAAAGCGCGTTTAGATTTTTACCTTCGATTCGTTGTTCGGAGAAACGAAATCAAGATGACCTTGCGATCTTCCCACGTATTCCTTGCACTCCGTTCGAACGTCGGGTGGGCGACGATCTATCGAACTCCTATGGATCTTCTTCACTCTTCAAGACTTTATGATTGGCGTATCTTAGGTTAATGAATTGTGAAGACCATGTAGTGCTTTTATAGGCTACGTAGGGGATCAAAAGGAGATGAAATATTGGGCTTCTAATATTGAAGATTAAATTGGGTCCAACCCAAATCCATTAATCCTTATCAATATTAATTTTATTTATTTTCCACTATATAAATAAAATTGCACTCCCAATATTTATCCATATTATATCAAATAATATTTCTCCGGTTAGTATTATTTATTCCGTGTATTTAAGATTTAAATATCCATGAATAAAATTTATTTATTGCTTAATAAATTTATTCATCTCTTATATCCGAGAATAGTACCACTCAACCTTATTTATTATGCGGGAACAAATCCACTCGCGAGGTTTACATAATAAATCCTTATGAGCTCATCTCGAGGATATTATCAACCCTTCCGGGATACACTGTCCCTTCAAGAATTCACGGCATGCCATATATAAAATATAGTGACCCAACTTAACCGGTAATTAACCCAATAATTAAATCGGTCAATTCCTTTTGAAAATCAAAGTCACTTATATTAAATATACACACCCGCAATTGTTTCATGGATTAAGAATAAAATAATCCGAGACTTAAATCAATTATCACAGAGCAATCCTAATTGATAAGTCTCAAGCGATCCGCTCAATACACCAAGTGTACAAGTGTGATAAAATAATTAAGATAAATTATTTTCTCTCTCACACAACGACTATACCGATGGATTGATCCGTGTCCATCTAGGTCGTGAGCATCTGTTCGATTAAATACGAGTAACCGATAGTATGATCTTCTGTGTGCCCATGCACACCATACTAACTACAACGTATAAAATCCAGGACTATAATTTGCATATATTTAATTATAAATAATTAAACGCAAATAATTGTTTATTTAATTAAATAGATTAATGGCAATGGATCGGGAGTTTCCGTTACTTAAATCTAGACATTAAGTACACAACTCCAACAATCTCCCACTTGTACTAAGGTCTAGTCATTTCCTCCAAACTTCCGACTCCCATACTCATCACGTGCTTAAGTTGTACTTCCAAGAAGTACTATGTGAATGAGCACTCTAGGTTGCTGCTCTGAAGTTATCTTGGTGACTACAACGTCGTCTCCCTCGACGATGAATCGTATCAGGTGGTACTTGCTCTATGTGTTATCTTACACTTATGGACTTGTGATTTCTTACCATTTGCCATCGCACCGCTATTCACATAGCCTTTGGCAAATTAAGAATCACCTCTAAGTCCCAGAGATTATCCCGGAGCTATACCAAAACTTCCGCTGCCTCTGGGGCCGCTATTTGGTTACCCATGGCAGAGTCCGATAAGCATCGTGCTTATCACTCTTCCATGTTAAAACTCCTTCTGCTTCAATAGTGAAACACATAGCCTGATATCGACTTACTCCGGTCCTTATTTGATTAGAAATCTAAGAGAGTGTAATCCAAAGGAAAAACTTGTCTGCTCCGTAATCCAAAACATATTTCCAGTACTTCGAAAGTACTTAAAATGTTCATTACAGCAGTCGAGTATTCCTTTCCAGGATTACCTTGATATCCTCCCACTATACTAGCCGCATAGCAGATATCAGGTTCTCGTTTTCAACATCGCATTTATCAAGCTTTCCACACTTGAAGTGTAGGAAACCGCTTTCATTGCTTCTATCTCCTTTTGTGTTCCAAAACACATATCCTTAGATAGATGCATTCCGTATCTGAAAGGTAACGAACCTTTCTGGGAATCTTTGCATGTTAAAACGAACCACAATCATATATATGTAAGATGTCCATGAGATGTACAATGTTCTCTCCTAGAGATCCAAGATCTCAAGAACAGGTCCAACTTCTTCCTATATCTTTCATAATGATTTATCCAGACAACCATCATTTCATGTCTGATTACATCTTTACATTGTTTCCAATGATAAAATATTATCTACATAAAACCCGAGAAACACCACCTTGTTTCCATCACGTTTCCCATACACACGATTCGTCTATGCTTTGATGAATCCATAAAATGGACTATCTCATCAATTTGCAAGTACCACGAACTCAATGCTTTGTTCCAATCCATAAATGGATCGATTAAGCTTGCACATTAGATGATCTCGCCCCTTAGCAATGAATCCTTCTGGCTGTATCATATAAATCGTCTTGTCAAGACTTCCATTCAGGAAAGCTGTCTTGACATCCATTTGCCACACCTCATAATCCATATGAGCTGCTATGGATAAGAGAATCCGGATCGACTTTATCTTGGCTACCGGCGAGAAGGTCTCCTCATAATCGATTCCCTCTTTCTGAGTATATCCTTTCGCAACAAGCCGAGCTTTAAAGGTTTCAACCTTTCCGTCAGATCCTCTCTTTCTCTTGTAGACCCATTTACACCCAATTGGCTTTACGCCGCGTGGTGGTTCTACAAGATCCCAGACTTTATTAGAATCCATAGATTCTATTTCGGATTTCATCGCTTTCTTCCAAGAAGGCGCATCTATATCTTGTACCGCCTCATCATAGGTCCAGGGATCGACTTCATGAACTCCGGGTGCCGAATCCGAAGACTCACCCAGTCCAATCCATCTGTCCGGTTGTTTAACAACCCTCCCACTACGACGGCGTTCCGGTGTATCAACAGTGACAGTATTAGGTGCAGGTTCTAGTGATGTATTTATACTCGGTTCGGCTGTATCCAGTCCTTATCGTTCTCTCTCATTCAAAATATTACGTCACTTTGGGCTTGTGGTTCATATAATAGTCTTCCTCTAAGAACCGGGCGTTAGAACTTATAACGTCCTTCTGGTTCATAGTATTATTTGAACACACATCTTTTGTTCTTCTAGGATATTCTACAACCGCATTTGAATGCGCCGTTGTTTCCAGACATATCCATAGAACATAGGTAGTTCCGTATAACTCATGCCTTTACTATTTCTATAAGAGTTCCATTTCTTAATTTTCGACACACCATTCCTACACAAGAGTGTATGGTGTAGTCATTTGGGATCAAATCCCAATCTCTGATCAGTATGCCATGCATTCCTCAGACAGGCACTTGCCTCCGCGATTAGATCGCAGGCTTTCAATGGATATACCATGATGGTTCCCCACAATAGCTTTGTGTCCATTGACTTGTCAAAACACTTTGCTTTTGTGGCACATCAGGTATGCTAGTCCATTTTTCGAGTAATCATAAAATGAAGTACTCGTATCTTATTGTCTGAGTAGACAAAGGTCTGCATACATCAGAGTTAATCAATTCTAATACTTGTCCGGATCTTATACCTTATATCCATAAAGGATTGCTTAGTTATGTTATCTTCCAAATTAGATTCTTGGGTCGAAAGGTCCACTCCTTCAACTTAATTGATCAAAATATCAATTTTCGACCTTTGAACTTCTTATTTGAATAAACATGACTTAGCATAAGAATCCACAAGTATAAATGATTCATTACTGAAATATCTCTTAAAAGTAAAACGAGTTTTGTGCTACGGTTCGTTGCATCGTGGTGGACTTAGGGTTTATCATTTATATATTGCTAGCTAATGTACCAGAATAGGTAATATCCTTATTTCTTCTTATAACCATCAAATGATTAAAAGAAATAAAATATCCATTCATTAGAAATCCAGAACAAAGTTCTTTCAAAAAGGTACATAAAAGCAATAACTCAAAATGAAATCCTATATAATTGTCCTCCACTGCAACAGCTGCCTCCTCAACAGCATTGCCCATGTAGACTACGATTTCTTCTTTTCCAAGTCATCGGGTTTCCTGGAACCCTCGCATTTAGAATGCGCATACCGTCAATGGTTCCATATCTACACACCAGGTTCCGGTAGATAATACCACTGACTATGTTTTACGACTAAAGAAGATTTCGTACTTTCTTTGAGAGGATAATCAGACTTCCAGTACCCAGACTGTTTGCATCGAGAACTCTTGCCTATTGGTTTTCTCGTCCCATCTCGTGATCCAAGAAACTTAGGACCACTGGGTTTCTTTGCTTGCTTTTCCTTTCCCCCGGTTTTGCCCTTAGGTTCGAAACCTTTGGCATTGGCTACAAGAGCTTGCGATTTCCGTCTCAACTCGTCTAAAAGGTTCATCATCTCGAAAACGTGTTTAAGCGTTTCCTCGAATCGACTGGCCTTTATGAGTATCCTCATCGCCTCTTGTCTAGCCTCTACGTCATGTCTAAACATCTCCTTGAGTTTGAACATGATATTAAAATCAGTCCCTTCCTCATCAGTTAAGACATTGGTAGGCTCAGTAGAACAAAGCTCACTTGAGTACAAACTTGTACTCTTTAACAGTCTGGGCAATGTCCAGATCTCTATTCCAATCAATACAATCAGGGACCAGTGAGTTAAAATCCTTAAGTATCACATAAAGTGGGTTCAAAGCCATCCATAATCTATGAGCACATATAATAACAAACAATCGATTTAATATCCGATATTATCTCCCTCAAATAATATCATTAAACCACTAATCACATCTAAAATCCCATCAGGTAAGACAAGCCACGTGGTGTGGACGTTTACCCACCCAAATGATTTAGCAATTAGATTTTCTTTGGCCATACATCACTTATAGCGTAACCTCGTGGGGAGGAATACTATAATGCGTATCTAAGTGTAAACCATTACTCAGCACCAAAGTAATTTGTTTGGAATTGCTACATCACCGCAAGCCACGTGGTGTGGACGTTTACGATAACTTCACAACTCTTCACAATTACTTACAACTGTCTACATCAATTAATCCAAAATCCGTCAGCATAGCAAGCCACGTGGTGTGGACGTTTACTACACCAAGAGACTTTTATAATTGACTCCCAATTACTTAATCCATTTAATCTTGTAAATCAAGACGTGGAGAATCATAAGTGAAACTCGAAGTTTCTAACCAGTGATTCACCATGCGAACAACCCTATCTCTCATAAATGAGGGAGCCGAGCAGACAATCGATCCATCTATCAAAGAATGGTACGAAGGTCTCTAATTTGTGTCCTCTACATGACCAAGTGGCTCTGGCTCCATTCCACTCCCCGGGGTGAGAATGATTCGACTTGAAATCAGCTTTGGAAAGACAAATTAGGCATTGTTTGATAAACTTAATCAATGTTTCTCGTAAGAGGAATTACAAGAACTCTCCTCCAATGACTTATCTATATAAACTTCAAAAGTTTATAAAAGTCACCAAGAGAGCACCAATGGAGACCATGGGTATGTTTCCATACCCTCTCCCACTTAGCTTTTTACAATAAAGGGATACGCTATCTAGTGTATAAAATAAACACATATAGCATGCATACATGTAATAAAGCACATAGTATTATCACATAATCAAAATAATACTAGAATATTATTTTCCGACTATTATGGCTTTATCACATCTCCGTACGCATCTTCTAGTCTTTAGTCTTCGTTTCTTGAATGCTCCATGTGACGAGAATATTAATCTCCAATATTTAAATCTATTTATTTTCAATTAATCCAAAAGTTACTTAATTCGAAAATTAAGTCAATTGAATATATTAAAAATAAAATTAAATATTATTAATATTTTTTTATTTATTTTATTTTCCTTTTCTACTCCATTAAAATTCTAGAATAATCTATCCAAGATACACTTGGAATATTCTAGATAATATCCATAATGGAATAAGGAAATAAAATAATTTAGGACTCTTATACTTTCTTAATTTATTTTATTCCTAATCCATGAATATTCCCATGAGTAGGAATAATCAAATAGGAAAATAAATTTTTAATACTAAATTAATTCTTTTCCTATTCCATGAAAATTCCATAAAAGAAATAATCAAAATAGGAAAACCGAATTAAAATAGGAAAGTAAACTTCCGGTAGGAGTAGCATGGATTGGGAGACCCCACGCCACCCCCACCACGATCGACCGCCGCCTAGGGCACGCCGCCGCCGCCCGGCCCACGCGCCACCACCACTGGTGGCCGGCGTGGCCGAGACTCCCACGGCAGCCCCTTGTGGGGCCGAGGGTCGATCGATCCTCATGGGATCGATCATGGGGATTGATCGATCCCCGGTCCTTCGTCTTCTCGTCACTTCGTCTTCTCCGGGGTCTTCGATTCGTCGATCCAATCGCAAAATAAATTACAATATTCTAAATTACAATTCCGGTATCGATTCTATACATTAAATCGACCCTATACAATTTCCGGAAAAACGATGAACATAATAATAAATCTTAAATTCGGTCAACCCCCGAATTTTTACTATTACAAGCATTCACCACCAAAAACGAATCTCGACATGTCCGAGAGTTTAATAAAACCAACAATCACATGACAAAATAATTAAACGAATAATCATCAAGCCATAATAGTCGGAACCCTGCAAGGTAGAACAATTTTTATCGAAAATACCGCGAACGTAAACCACGCTCTGATACCAATTGTTGGAATTCGATATCCCGGGTTATTTAAATTTGCGGAAACCAATAACCCGAACGAACCCTTCGCCGGAGATGACATGAACGCCGACTCATCCGCCGGAGTCCGGCCTTTGGAGACCACACACCCGAAGGCACGCGGCCCGCCCCCAGCCGAACCCCCGCGAGTGCGGGGTTCACGCGATCGATGGATAGATCGCACGCCGGCGATCGATCGGGGTGGGGCTGCCCAGAAGCCCCCGCGGCGAGTCCGGCGACTCGCCGCCACCAGGAGGCCCCCGCCTTCACGGCGGGGTAGGGCACGACACCAGCCCGTGCCCAGCGATCGATCCCGCGATCGATCACACACCCTCGGCCCAGCCGAGGGTTCGCCCCCACGCCCCGCCGAAACCCTAGGGTCGATCGCCGTGGTCCGGCGATCCTAGATCGCCACCACGCGTTCGTCCTCTAGTCCGGGCTTCGATCTTCGGATCTTCGTCCTACGGTATTTTCAATAAATTCAAATCGATTAAAATCATAAAGCGCGTTTAGATTTTTACCTTCGATTCGTTGTTCGGAGAAACGAAATCAAGATGACCTTGCGATCTTCCCACGTATTCCTTGCACTCCGTTCGAACGTCGGGTGGGCGACGATCTATCGAACTCCTATGGATCTTCTTCACTCTTCAAGACTTTATGATTGGCGTATCTTAGGTTAATGAATTGTGAAGACCATGTAGTGCTTTTATAGGCTACGTAGGGGATCAAAAGGAGATGAAATATTGGGCTTCTAATATTGAAGATTAAATTGGGTCCAACCCAAATCCATTAATCCTTATCAATATTAATTTTATTTATTTTCCACTATATAAATAAAATTGCACTCCCAATATTTATCCATATTATATCAAATAATATTTCTCCGGTTAGTATTATTTATTCCGTGTATTTAAGATTTAAATATCCATGAATAAAATTTATTTATTGCTTAATAAATTTATTCATCTCTTATATCCGAGAATAGTACCACTCAACCTTATTTATTATGCGGGAACAAATCCACTCGCGAGGTTTACATAATAAATCCTTATGAGCTCATCTCGAGGATATTATCAACCCTTCCGGGATACACTGTCCCTTCAAGAATTCACGGCATGCCATATATAAAATATAGTGACCCAACTTAACCGGTAATTAACCCAATAATTAAATCGGTCAATTCCTTTTGAAAATCAAAGTCACTTATATTAAATATACACACCCGCAATTGTTTCATGGATTAAGAATAAAATAATCCGAGACTTAAATCAATTATCACAGAGCAATCCTAATTGATAAGTCTCAAGCGATCCGCTCAATACACCAAGTGTACAAGTGTGATAAAATAATTAAGATAAATTATTTTCTCTCTCACACAACGACTATACCGATGGATTGGTCCGTGTCCATCTAGGTCGTGAGCATCTGTTCGATTAAATACGAGTAACCGATAGTATGATCTTCTGTGTGCCCATGCACACCATACTAACTACAACGTATAAAATCCAGGACTATAATTTGCATATATTTAATTATAAATAATTAAACGCAAATAATTGTTTATTTAATTAAATAGATTAATGGCAATGGATCGGGAGTTTCCGTTACTTAAATCTAGACATTAAGTACACAACTCCAACACTACCGAGGGATTCAATAACTTAGTCAACATGATTTTTGAAAAATCAGCCGAGCCTTTCGAAGAGGCTAGCTTTGACAAGGCGTCTGCCTGAGAGTTATGTTCCCTCGGGATCTGTTCGATTACTATCTCTGGTAGGGGTGACTATTCGGGTTCGGGTATTCGGGTTTGTACCGAAATACCCGCACCCGATTGGGTTTTCGGGTACCCGTACCCAATAAATTTGGGTAAAGGGTAGGGTTATGGAATTCATTTTAAAATATATTGGGTATTAGGGTACCCGATTACCCGTTAGGGTATACCCGAAATACCCGTTTAATTATTTAAATTAAAATAATAAATATATTAATATATTAATTAATCTAAAATATTACTTATATATTATATAATAAATAAAACTATAGTCACCCCTATATAATAGTAAAACCTACGGGTAAAAGTAAAACCTAAATCTCTCAACTCTCTCCCCTCGTCAGTCGCCGTCCCCGCGTCTTCAATCTTTTTCTACCCTCGAGTCGTCGTCTTTACCTTTCAAGGTTAGTTACAATTCTCTTTTCAAGGTTAGTTTCTCTTCCGCACAAGATCTTCGAGTCTTTTACTCTTCACGTCGAATTATGTTTATATACTAATTGTAAATTATTATGCAATTTTGTGAGTTTAAAAATTATTCTGCATGTCGTCGAAGAGTTGAGTTGTTGGCTTTTAATTTAGTTTGCAATTTGTTACTGTAAATTATTATGCAATTTTGTGAATTTAAAAATTATTGTGCATGCCGTCAAAGAGTTGAGTTGTTGGCTTTTAATTTAGTTTGCAATTTTTTACGCTTTTAAAATAGTTTTGAATCTAGTCCACAAAAGTTGCTAGTTATAAATTTGATTATTGTTTAATTTATTACATGGATTCATGTTAAATAGATGGCGTCTTTTGATACAATACAACAAGCTAGCAATAGAAGCCAACTTGAATCAGATGAGCAGTTGGACATGGAGTTAGAGGATGTGCAAATAGAAGAAGATGAGCAGACTGAACGAGCTGTGATTGGTGTAAGAAAACGAAAAGCTCACGTCGAACGATCTCGTCATTGGGAAGCTTACAAAAAAGTATGGGTTGAAGAAGGGGATCCTCCAATAAAGATGCGCAAAGGAAGATGTCTAAGGTGTGAAATTTTGATTGCGGCTGATTCGAGAAACGGCACCAATGGTTTAAAGAACCATACTATTTCATGTTCGAAAAAACAAGCATCAGCATCTGGCCAAACAATTTTGAAATACACACCTAGTACCGATGGAACCGGAAATGGTTCTTTGTCGAGTTGGAAATTTGACCAGAAGGCAATTAGGTTGGCGTTGTGTGAGATGATTATTATCGATGAGCTTCCCTTCACATTTGTAGAGAGAAATGGATTTAAAAAGTTTGTTGATGTTATATGTCCTCAGTTCCAGATTCCGAGCAGGCAAACAATAAGAAAAGATTGTGTTAGGTTGTTCCTTGAGCGCAAAGAGGGTTTGAAATGTTTCTTTAAGAACAAAGACATGGGCAGAGTGTCAATCACCACAGACTGTTGGACTGCAGTGAATAATACTAATTTTATATGCATTACTGCTCATTGCATTGGAGAAGACTGGGTCCTGCACAAAAAAATAATCAGTTTTTGCAAGATCGTAAGTCATAAGGGGAACGACATTGGCGAATCAATTATCAAGTCATTGCGAGAGTGGGGATTGTCGAATGTGCTTTGTTGCACAATGGATAATGCCTCGGCAAATGATGGGGCTGTAAAGTATATCAAGTCGTACCTTGAGACATGGAAGACGAATGTTTTGGGTGGGAAGTACCTCCATATGCGGTGTACAACACACATTCTTAATTTGGTTGTTTCGAGTGGCTTGGAGGAAATAGGTTTGTCCGTGAGACGAGTGAGAGAAGCCGTGAAGTGGATTAAAGCTTCACCTTCTCGTTCTGAACAATTCAACAACTATGTGCAGGTTTCACCAATATAAAATGCAAGAAATCTTTGTCTTTGGATGTGCCGACGAGGTGGAACTCAACTTATTTGATGTTAGAGTCGGCACAACCATATGAAGCAGTATTTAAACTTTTCAGGACTATGAATCTTGATTATGTAGATGACTTGAACCAAAAGAAGTATAAAGATCTCCCT
Organism: Euphrasia confusa; assembly: GCA_954870475.1. Classification (NCBI taxonomy): domain Eukaryota; kingdom Viridiplantae; phylum Streptophyta; class Magnoliopsida; order Lamiales; family Orobanchaceae; genus Euphrasia; species Euphrasia confusa. The sequence goes on along the minus strand of OX940951.1, from coordinate 37,707,394 downwards.
ATTGGGCTGCCTGACAAATCAGATTGGGTTAACGTTACTAAGATGATTGAATATTTGAAAAAATTCTACGAGTTGACACTTCTCGTCTCCGGCACCAACTATGTGACATCTCATTTATTTTTTGCTGAAATGTGCGACGTCTTTGATCTTATATCTGAGTTGGAGTTTAATGAAGATAAAGAAGTAAGTTCTATGGCCAGAAAAATGAGAATGAAGGTTGGGAAATATTGGTTGGAGGAAACAGAGTTAAATATGAAAATGAATAAGATTTTCTATGTTGCAGCTGTGTTGGACCCACGTCAAAAGATGAAACATGTTGAAAAATGTTTAAATACAGTATATGGAGTTGATCGGGCAGCCTATTTGGTGAGAGAGGTGACAAACGCAGTAAATGAGCCTATTTGGTGAGAGAGGTGACAAACGCAGTAAATGAGCTTTATGAGTTTTATAAGAAACAGATGACTCCATTGTCAACTCAAAAATCCAATACACCTGGAGTTCGAAGTCATGGGCGATCTGATCGTAGAGGTTCTTGTAGCTTGTCGCGCTTGCAATCTATTAATGAAGAAGTTGATGAAGCTGATACCTCAGAGATTGCTCTCTATTTCACAGAGAAACAACACAAAATAGCTAAGGATGAAGTTGATGAGTTTGATGTCTTGCAATGGTGGATGAAGAACACTCCGCGCTTCCCTATAATATCTAAGATGGCAAAGGATATTTTGGGGATTCCAATATCCAGCGTTGCTTCTGAGTGTGCATTTCGCACGGGAGGTCGCGTCCTCTCTCCATATAGAAGTTCATTGAGTCCCAGTATGGTTGAAGCTTTAATTTGTGCTGAGGATTGGTTGAAGTTTAGTTCAAACGATACGAAAGACGAGGAAGGAGTACTTGAAGAAGAACTAGAAAAAGAATTTCAAATTGGTGAGTATTTCGTATTATTATGATTTATTAATCCTGGAAATTTATATTATAAATTTATAAGATATGTTTTAATTATTTATTTCTTTCTTTATTTCAAGTTCTGGAAACACTTGGGCATATGGAGTTACAAGGGTGAACTCGATGGATAGTGCTCAGCTTCAGGTTTGAGAGTTTTATTGCTTTGTTCAGTCTGTTGTTCACTTGTTCCCACATTGTAATTAGCTTTTATATCATTAATATTTTATTTTTGTTAATTAATGTTTTGTTTCCACTTTGTAAATTTGCAGGATCAATTTATAATTTTGCATGGTGGTGGATGGACGTAATGAAGCTAGAGAAAATGAAGTTTTATAATTTATTATTATACTTGAAAAATGACATTTTTTAATTGTTTTTAATTATTTTGTTTTGTTTTTTTATTGCTATTTTGAACTTTTGATGATTTTTGCTTAGTTGTTTGGAAAATAAACTATTGAATTTGAATATGATTTTTTGTTAATTAAAATTTTAGGGTAATTTTGGGTACCCGAATACCGTACTCGATTACCCGCCCAGGGTATTGGGTACCCGATTTAATAAAGAGGGTCGGGTTATGGGATGCACTTTTTTGCTTATTAGGGTACGGGTACTCGGAAAATTCGGGTGAGGGTACCCGTCCGTACCGAATAGTCACCCCTAATCTCTGGGATCTTTTTACAAAGTGATCCTACCAGCTCCAGGTATTTGATCATTTGTTCTCCCTTGGCTTCATACTCACCAGTCACATGGTTACAACCAGTTGGGAGTCCATGAATATGATTAATTTTTTCACACCAACGGCTATGGCTAATTCTAGTCCCGCGACGAGAGCTTCATATTCAGCCTCATTATTCGACGCAGGGAACTCGAATTTAACCGCCTGGGTGATAGAATCTCCCTCGGGTCCAAGTAGTACTATACCGGCCCCCGAGCACGCTGTGGTTGCTGAACCGTCCACGTACAGTTTCCACGCGCGTGATTGATTATTTGGCTTTTCTGGGAACGTCAGTTCCACAATAAAATCGGCCAACACTTGGGCCTTAATTGTTGTCCTGGGGCTGAAGGTTATGTCATACTGACTTATCTCCAGAGCACACTTCAGGAGTCTCCCGGTAACATCGAACCGGTGCAACACTTGCCTTAGTGGCATGGTTGTTAAAACCTCTACGGGGTGCTCAAAAAGATACGCCCGGAGTTTTCTCACCGCCACTATCAGGGCATAAGTGAGTTTTTCTAACGGTGTGTACCGTACTTCTGCTATATGCAGGACTTGGCTCACAAAGTACACGGGAAGGTGTTTTATTCCATCGGCTCTCGTCAGAACTGCACTTATGGCATGTTCCGACGCGGCTAGGTACAGAAACAACTTTTCCCCGGGCTTCGGAGCCACAACCACTTTGGGACTAGATAGATACTCTTTGATTTGCTTGAAAGCTTCTTGAGCATCTTTTTTTCCAGTCGAATTTATTTCATTTGATGGAGGCAAAGAAAGGACGGGTTTTATCCCCCAAACAGGAGACATACCGGCTCAGGGCGGCCAAGCAACCTGTTAGGCGCTGCACACCCTTGATATCCCGGGGTTCCCGCATATCCAGTATGGCTTTGATCTTGGCCGGGTTGGGTTCAATCCCATGTTCCCCGACTACATGCCCTAGGATCATACCTTTCCTGATACCGAAATTGCATTTTTTGGGATTCAGTTTCATATTGTAGTGCCCCAGAATCTTAAAGACTTCTGCAAGGTCTTTTATGTGATCCGCTTCATTCTTGGTTTTCACAATGATATCATCGATATATACTTCAACAGTTTTACCGATTAAATCTGTAAACATCATGTTTACTAACCTTTGATATGTGGCCCCGGCGTTCTTCAAACCGAAGGGCATTCTTTCCCAGCAAAACACTCCTTTCTCCGTGTAGAACGCCGTGTGCTCTATGTCATCTGGGTGCATCGGAATTTGATGATATCCTGCTTTAGCATCGATTGTTGAAAATATAGCATGACCTGTCAGATTGTCGACAAGGTGATCAATGTGTGGCATCGGAAAGTGGTCTTTGGGACATTCATTATTCAGATCTGTAAAATCTATGCACAGTCTCCAAGCGCCTACTGTCTTCGATACCATCACAACATTGGATAACCAGGTGGCATCGCTCGAGGCTTGCCTCACCAGTTTATTCTCAATCAAATTGTTCACTTCCCCGGCCAGTGCTTCGCACTTCTCCGGCCCCATTTTCCTTCGCCTCTGGGCAATTGGTTTTTTCTTGGGGTCGATCTTTAACCGATGGCATGCATGTTTGGGATCTATCTTTCCCAAATCCGCACTTGACCAGGAGAAAGTACTCTGATTTTCCCTGAGGAAATTTATCAGTCCATTTCGAGTATGCTCTAACATATGTGTACCCACGAGAACTTGCTTATGAGCTTGCTCGGGATCCAACACTATGGAGTCTAAGTTTTCGACCACCTCCATGGCGGTTCCTTTTCGGTGTTTAGTTCCCGTCCTGGGATCATAATCCTCTTGCTCTGACCCCATGCGATCTTGAGTTTGACTGGTGGAAGCTGTTCCCGCACAGGGATCTTGCCCTGGGGAATCTGCTTTCTTTCCCGGAGCCAACTCTTGGATCGCTCTGGGCCCCACGGTATTTATAACATCAGGAGACTGAGATTCCAATCCAATACTAGTAACTTCAGTCACTCGGGACATTTTGTTTTGCTCATCCTGTGAGTCTTTAGTGTTTTCCACCAGACTCTCCTGGGGATTTGCATTTGTATTTACAGCTAAGTCATCAAGATCACAGAAATACAAAATACACTTCTTTGCCATTAGTAGACCGCCCCTCACGGTGCCAACCGCACCGGAGGGAGTAGGGAATTTTACACAATAGTAGTAGGATGAGGCTACCGCTTCGAAAGCGTCCAAAAAGGGCCTACCTAAGAGTGCGTTATAGCCGCTCTCCCTATCTATTATTACAAATTCCAAGTTCCTAACCAACATCAGACCTGGATTCTTGACATCTTTCAACTCCACCGGCAGAACAATCTTGCCATATGGATGTACCACGTCGTTGCCAAAACCTTTGAGTATCAGATCGCACGGTGAGACATAACGGGCCAGCTTGCCCATCTGATCCAGGGCATTCTTATACAGAACATTGCAGTGAGCACCGTTGTCAACCAAAGTGCGAGACACATCGATTCCCAGGATCCTCGCCCTGATCACCAGGGGTTCATCCCTTGGGAATTTGGCCTCAGCTCGATCCCGTGGCGTGAAAGATATCACCACAGTGTCACAGATTGTTGCGCTCTGCGAAGGCGCAGTAGCCATCAGAACTTCCCACATAGCAAAGTCTCTTTTGCGTTTCCGCTTGCTGTCTTCAGTTAAGGGCCTGACACCACCAATCATCATAACTTCCTGGGCACCCGGAGGTCCCGGAATATTTTGATTCTGGCCCGGTGCAGCTGGTGGAGGGCCCTGGGGATTCTGACCCCGTGGCTCATTCCCTACAGCCCCGGGACGCGGGACGGGGGAGGTACTACCACAGTTTTCCCTCATTGAACAGCCTCCACAGTTGCCTCAGTAACTGACGACACTGGTTTGTTGAATGGCCGTGTTTCTCATGGAAATCACACCATAAGTTCGGGTTCAACTTCTCTTGGGGAGTGTTAATAGGCGAGGGCCTGGTTAACACATCTACCCTCTGAGTCAGGAACACTTGCAAAATGGCCTCCGGGGCATTACCAGTTTCACGCCGAATATTGGCTTCAAGTTCTCTTATTTCATCCACTCTGGGATCAGTACCGGTTTTCACACCGGATTTCTTTCCAATATAGTTTGGCCTTTTCTCTGAAGAGAATGGGGCCTTCTTTTTGGTTTCTCCCGGGCTTCGTGAGTGCCCGGCCAACCTTTGATATGCTACCTCCGCGGCAGCTTTCACACGAAATTCCTCATAGGATTTTGGGTAATTTTTCATCATACATTTGAACAACTTCGAGTTTCTTCTCAAACCGGTCATGGCGGTATGGAGTTTTAAATTCTCATTTATCTCCTCCCCGCCAGCCATGAGAATTTCCTCAACTCGATCCACATACCTTTCATCTGACTCCTCATCACCCTGTTTTATCCCGAGTAGGCGTTGCTCTGTTCCAGTCTCACAGCCTTAGAGGCAAAATGCGTCACGAACCTTTGCACAATATCATCGAAGCATTTAATCGAGTGTGCAGGGAGGCCAGCGTACCATTTGTGGGGAACATCACCCAACGTAAGGGGAAAGAGTCTACAGCGCGTCGCATCAGTTGCGCCGCGGCCGGACATGTAAGATCTGAACCTACTCAAATGAGTCTCGGGTCAGTTTTACCGTCATAGACTAAGGATTGCGTGGGGAGGATTTCAGTTTGCATGGATGCATGTTCAACCTCTGGGGCCAGGGGTTCATTTTTGTAACCTGAAGGTACATGCACACCCTGTCCCTTATTCATTCGTTTCTCCAACTCAGCATATTTCTGCTTCAGATCTATGATCTCCGGGTCCTCCGCCCTAGCCCCTCGGGCCCCAGCCACAGGAGAACCCTCCCGATACCGGTGCATGTCACTCTGGCTACCTCTCCTTCGACGATCCGTCGAAGTGGCCACAGATTCAGCATTTCGGTTTAGATCTATAACCGGGTGCTTTTTTCGCTCTCTCCTGCGGAGGCGTTTGCCCTTCTCTGGAGCCACTGTCGTGGCATGTCCAGGTGTCATAAAAGCACCGGTTGCATGTTTTAATGGAGTTGTCAAAACGTATTTTCTGTGCATAAGAGCATGCACGGCTTCATCAATTTTTTCTGGGGTATCCAGATTTCTGAATTTGATTGGGGGCGGAGCCACAGCGGGCGTCGTCGACGGCGGCGAGAACGATGACGGCAAATAGGAGCTCTTACCTGAGAATCCGAGTGCAGATTGGTTTCTTCATGGCCGTCGGCGGGGCTTTCCCCATCGACAATCTGGATTGGCGGCGGTGGTGCGTCTCGGTCGACGGGTTCTGGGTCTGCCTCAGCCGCCGGAGCGTTGGGATCCTCGATAACCGCCTTGACCATGACGTCGCGCCACCTGCCGGAAACACCAGAGTCGTCGGATGCCGTCGCGCCTTCTCTCTCGTCTGCCATTTTTGTCGCCGGTTGAACCTCTAACTTCGATGCGTAAAACCCGATCTCCTTCTAGCGCCACTGTTTGGACCCTTTTTCTCTAAATTATACTATTACTGGAACGGGGGGTGATTAAAGAAGGGTACCAACAAGATATTTATTTGATTTGGGACAGGTTATAGACCGAAGAATGCATGGCCGGAAATCTGGAAATGAACACGATGTTCTTGAGCTTAAAGCTCTTTCTTTTCCTTTACATAAATGTATTTGGAAATGTAGAAAAAATGTGAAGTCCTTTTCTCCTCTCTCTCCCCTCTCTTTTATACTAGTAGTATGCATGAGCATGCAAGCTCTTCTTATGCCACCTATTAACCTCCTATCACATCTAAAATTCACGACATGTCATACATAAAATACCGTGACCCAACTTACCGGTAATTGACCGGTTATTCTAATCAGTCAATTCTTTTGGAAAATCAAAGTCACTAATATTAAATGCACACACCCGCAATAATATCAGGGATTAAGAATAAAATACACTGAGACTTGAATCGATTATCCAAGACAATCCTAATCGATAAATCTCAAGCGATCCGCCCAATACACCAAGTGTACAAGTATGATAAAATAATTAAGACAAATTATTTTCTCTCTCATACAACGACTATACCGATGGATTGGTCCTTGTCCATCTAGGTCGTGAGCAACTGTTCGATTATATACGAGTAACCGATAGTATGATCTTCCGTGTGACGACGCACACCATACTAACTACAACGTATATAATCTATGACTATAATTTGCATATATTTAATTATAATAATTAAAAGCAAATAATTGTTTATTTAATTAAATAGATTAATGACAATGGATCGGGAGTTAATATCACTTAAATCTAGACATTAAGTATACAACTCCATCAGACTGTGCAACCGAGATCCTGTCGCCCCTTCAATGCCAGCCACCGAGCCGCATCAACCGGAGTCATCTCCACCCCGCGAGTTTCGCCGTCGTGTTCTTCCTATGTTCAATTGATGAAGATAAAAAATAGGTACATTGTTCTTTTGTTTTTCGAGTGCAATTGTCTTTTTGTACAATTGATTTTGAAAGCTCTTGATACTTCTTTTATGTAATTTGTAGTGTTTTTTGTATATGGGAAAATTGAATATTATTTTGAAAAAGTTCTACGGATACACTATTCAAAGTACTACCCATACACTATTCTAGATTTACTGTATGTTTAATTATTGTTCACAAAATCTTTTAAGTTGATTTTTAATAATACTATGCTTGTACTCACTTTTTTGATAAGCCAACAATTATTATTAATATTACTCATGTTAATCTTCCGTACACTTTTCACTAATGAGACATATTGCTCACTCCATTTGGGGTTGTTACATTTTCATTCATAAATTATACTCCTTTCAATATTTTTTATTAAATTATACTCCTTCAATATTTTTTATTTGTCATTCTAGTTTTTTTTTTTACTTTTTATAATTTAATTGTCGTTTTAAGATTTTTTCTCTTATATATCTTATGCATTAAATACATAATTAATTAATTAAATTCAATAAAATCTAAAATTTTAAATATTTACTGTTGGTTTAGTATCCTACTCTATTCTATTCTTTTTTTATACTATGGAATTTTACAAATCTTCAAATTGTAAAAAATAAAAAATAAAATTAATAAAATATTTTTCTTTATATGTTGGAAAAGAATTTACGCAATTCATTTTTGAAACTATGTAGTTTTAGATTAATATTACGCCAAAAAACTTAAATTTGATTACAATAAAAATACTCATATATTTTAATAGAAAAAAAAAGAATCTAAAATATTTTCTTTATATGTTGTGAAAGAATTTACGCAATTCATTTTTGAGATTGCAGTTTTAAATTAATATTATGTAAACTAAATTTAATTTTAATAAAAATACTCATATATTTTAATGGAAAAAAGAGTTTAAAATATTTTATTTATATGTTGTGAAAGAATTTACGCAATTCATTTTTGAGACTATGTAGTTTTAGATTAATATTATATAAAGAAACTAAATTTGATTTTATTTTAATGAAAAAAAAGAGTCCAACAATTATAGGTTTTGTGTGAAGAAATAAATGAGTAATTATATTAAATATAATTACCAGAGTTAATGAAGGGTAAGTTGGGTAAAATAAAATTTCCTTAATAATTGTGCCAATGAACAAATAAAAACGACAAATAAAAAAAATAGGAGTAGTTGTTATTTATTGATGTCATTATTAAATGTTTAATTAATGAATATGTGTGTTGCTCTTGTTTTTTGAGTTTTCAATCAATTTAATTTTACTTACATGAGTATTTGTTTTGTTTGTAGATGGATCGATTGAAGCTAGAGAAGTGATCAATCATTTTTTGAGAACTATCCGTTTCGCTATATTGATATCATAATTTGAGTTGTGTCATGATTTGTTAATAACTTTATTAGTTATGTTGTTATTATTTCTTAATGTTTTTTTACATAATAAAACTAGCATATATAGTTACACTATTATATATCATAATTATAAATTCAAGTAACTACTATAGTTACACTATATAAAAAAGAATTACGGAATAATATCGAAACAAAAGTTTGTTTTTAATTAGCTTCAAGTTTCGGAGTGATCTAACAAATTATAATAATTAAATTAATGTAAAAATAATAATTATTAATTTTTTAGCCTGAAGGGTATTCTAGACTTTGTATATTTCAATGAATGCCCTTATATATAATAAAAAATAGGTCAGACTCCTAATATTTAATAAAATGTAAAATATAGAACTTAATATTTAATATTGAAAATCATAAGGCGTTTTTTATAATAAGTAAAACCAAAGAGCCCTATACCTTAAATATACCATAAATTTAAGTGTATACAATCATGCATTGCATGAAATAATATTCTATTGTATTATTATCTTATAGTATAATAATTATTTATGATTTTTTTATAATTTATAATTACTTAATTTTTTGATAAAAATTATATTTTTTTACATAGAATGAAAGAAAAAAACTACTCATTCTGCACCCCGCAATAAGAGTTACGAAATTGTTGTTAGAGAAAATTAAGGGAAAATGTAGTAGTATTTCACTGGGTAAATGAGTTAAGTGAGTTTGTATAATTATAATTAATATTTGTGATTATATATAAACAGTAACTCTATAGTGTTTCAAAAATAATGAAAATGTATCACTTGTTAGGTGAAAAGAAGCGAGTTTTTTTATATACGTACCCAGTATATATTTTAAACATAATGTTAGATTGGTAAACTTAGCAAGCAAAGAGGATAGAAAAGTTTTTGTGTCTTTATTAATCAAAGAAGCAAGCCTTATATAGTATGTAATCAAAGAAACAACAAATGAGGGATGGTACATAAATATTATAGAAGTATGTAATGTTACTCGTAGGTGAATGTGTGCGAACTGTGATTGAATGAATGCAAGTAGGAGGAAATAAATATACATATACAGATATATTTACAGGTTATAAATTGAATTTCATTTGAATTCGGTTGCAGTGACGTGGATGTTCTTTTACTTGATAGCTAGTGTTTCGAAATCTGATGTTAATGATTCTGTTGTTGAAGTATTTGGTGTATTGTCTTTACTTTAATTTACTTCTTTATATTATTTATGTTACATATGTTAATGTGAATTCATATATATTATTAGTTCATCCATACACATAAAAATGCATTTGCATTAGAAGTTGATAATTTAGAAAAAAGAATGTGTGCGGAAAAATATTTTATTGTTTATTTCATAAATCGGAAATATTTATATAGATACACGTAAAGATAAACATGAAAATCTTGCAATACTCCCCCTCAAGTTGGAGCATGAGGATCAATAATGCCCAACTTGGAGACGAGAGAGTCAAACTGTGCTTTACCAAGAGCTTTGGTGAAGAGATCAGCTGGTTGTTGGTCGGTGGATATATGACGAGTAATAATGTTCCCGGCCTGAATGTGATCACGAATAAGATGATAATCAATTTCAATGTGCTTAGTGCGCTCGTGAAACACAGGATTTGCAGCAATATGTAGAGCAGCCTGACTATCGCAGAAGAGAGACATGGATTCCGAGTGAGAAACACCTAGAGAGTGTAGGAGAGACTTGAGCCATACTAACTCACAGCAAGCGGAAGCCATGGAACGATACTCGGCTTCCGCAGAAGAACGAGACACCGTAGGCTGTTTCTTGGTCTTCCAGGAGATAGGGGAACGACCAAGCATGATGAAGAAACCGGTGACGGATCGACGAGTGATGGGACATGAAGCCCAATCGGAGTCGCAGAAGGCGAGCATCTGCAGGGAGCTAGAAGAAGAGAGAAGAAGACCTTGACCGAGATGAACCTTCAAGTAATGTAGTATACGAAGCGCGGCAGTCCAATGATCGATGCGACGTTGTTGCATAAATTGCGCCAATGTATGCACGAAGTATGAGAGCTCGAGACGAGTGATGGTGATATAGATCAATCTACCGACAAGACGTCGATATTGCTCTGGATTGTTAAAAAACTCACTGGTAGATGCTGCCAGGCCGTGGTTCTGTTCAATCGGGAAAGGAGACGGCTTTGCGCCAAGAAGGCCCGCCTCAGAGACAATATCGAGCGTGCAGTACCTACGCTGGGAGATAAAGATGTCGGACGAATTGCGAGCAATCTTATTGCCTAAAAAATACTTAAGAGTCCCGAGATCCTTCATATGAAAGCAACTGCTGAGATAGTGCTTAAAACGAGTAATAGCGGATGAGTCACTGCCTGCGATAATGAGATCGTCGACATAGACGAGCACCTGAATGGTGATCGAACCGAGCACATAGGAGAAGAGGGAGTAGTCTGCTAGACTTTGTTTGAACCGATACGCACGCAGAGCCTTGGAAAGTTTGTCGAACCAATTTTTGGGCGCTTGTTTGAGGCCATATAAAGACTTGCGTAGACGACATAATTGGCCAGTCAGAATAGTAGTAAGTACTGGAGGAGGATCCATGTAAACTTCTTCATCAAGATCGTCGTGAAGAAAGGCGTTGTGCACATCAATTTGATGAAGTTCCCAATTTCGAACAACTGAAACCGAAAGGGAAACTCGAACATAGGTCATCTTGGCGACATGAGCAAAAGTTTCTCCAAAATCAATACCCTCAACTTGGCAATTGCCAAGGAATACAAGCCGCGCCTTGTGGCGTTCAATTGTGTCATCGGACTTGTATTTGATCTGATACATCCACTTACAACCAATCGGTTTCTTACCAATAGGAAGAGAAGACAATGTCCATGTCCCATTACGCTCTAGTGCATCGAGCTCAGCTTGCATTGCAGCACGCCAAGAGGCATTAGTAACCGCAACACGATAGGAAGTAGGCTCGGTGGAGGCCGTGACGGATGCTAAAAAATGAGAGTGGGAAGCAGAAAAATTAGAACAACTAATATATGCAGCAATAGGATAAGGAGAACCTGAGGACGGTGATTCCGGCGCGGGAGAAAGTGTATAAGCGCGGGGGTTTACGTGAAGAATAGTGCTGCAGAGGAAAGGTTGCAGATGAGATGGTGGACGACGAACCCGAGTGCTACGACGAGGTAGTGAGAGCTCGGCCGAGGAAGTGGGAGGTGGCCCTGTAGATGTTAGATAGGAGTCATAATGCGGTGGAGTAAACTCTGAGTCCGTAGGATCATCGATGTAGGTTGCGGCAGATGGCTCTGAATCAGCGGTAGAGCTCGGCACAGAGGGTAGGCCAAAAGGAAAATTTTCCTCAAAAAATTGCACATCACGACTAGCAAAGCGCTCCCTGGTCTCGAGATCATAAAGCAACCAAGCGCGTTTCCCAGTAGGGTACCCGATGAAGATACACTTACGACTGCGGGAGGAAAATTTGTCACAACTTCGTGGAATCTGAGCTGCAAAGCATAGGCAGCCAAATATCCGAAATTGTTTGTATGGTGGAGGCCGGTGATGTAGAATCTCGTAGGGGGTCCGATTTCCAAGAACTGGGTTCGGTGTACAATTAATTAAGTAAGCTGCAGTAGATACACACTCACCCCGGAATTCGATCGGAAGATCAGCTTGAAAATGAAGAGCACGAGCGACATTAAGAATATGACGATGTTTTCGCGAGGCTCGTCCATTTTGCTGCGGCGTTGCGACACAGGAGGTTTTGAATAGGATTCCTAGATCAACAAAATAAGGCTTGAGCGGTAGAAATTCTGTGTCGTTGTTTGATTGATTACTCAAAAGTTAATTTATAAAATCGAAAGATTTACGTATGTAAATCCCCCGAGTCGATCTCTCGAGGAACAATGCTATCGGCACATGAATATCGATTTTTATACGTTAAGTTCGAATTTCGAAACAAGAAAGTAACACATTATCAACTAAGGGGGGTCGCAATTGAGTGTTGGATTTAACAACTAAAACAAGTATTTAAAGCACGTAATTAAAGAGCGATTTGGGAGTAATTTTTAGGAATAGTAACTCATTGGCCATTGTGGCCCCAAACATATTTCTCCATTTCCTCACCCTCATCACCAAACTCAACTCTCAAGAGAACACTCAAGGATCAACCTTATAAAATGAAACACTTAACCCATTTTTCGAGTTATCAAGGAATATTAATAATAAAGTACTCACGCTTTAAAATTAAGCTTGACGCACTTTTTCAACACAACACTCTATCTTATATAGTGGATAATTTTTCACTTTTTTTTTATATCATAGAGAGGAAATAATAGCTTGGAGCAATATTTGGGAGTACATGTGGCTAATCGCCCACATAATAATGGATAAATCAAGAAATTGTGGCTAATAGCAACACCTTGAGGCACGTAGCACTCACCACACAACACGGAGTTTTTCTCACACATTTATCATAATACACACACTCCAAATCGGCTTTAGGGTGATGAACAAAAGGGCATAACGTTGTCTCAAAGGGGTTTACTATGGTGTCTCTCGACGGGCTCGGGGGTTTCAAAAATCTTCTTGAAAGGGTTTGATCCTAAGTGATTAGTTCCCATCATTTTCAAGATCATGAATGTTATGATAAAGAGCTTTGAAAACCAAAGTACACGAGTTCTAGTTATCTCATATCCTCAAAACACACCGAGTTATAGAACAAGAAAGCATAAGTGTCAAGAAACAACGAGATTTTTAGAATTTCGCTCAAAGAAAGAAGCTAACAAGGCTCAAAACTCACAAATGGCTTTTGAAATATCGATTTTGTTTAATGCAACCAAATTACTTACTCACTCACACAACATTCAACTTTGAAATATCCAACCTTTTCTCAAAAAAATTTGGTTATACAAGAAAGAACTTCAATTTTCGATCAATTCAAACTTGCCAAGGTTTCGGAAAATCCCCCCACACTTAGAAATTGAGCATGTCCCCATACGAACAAATAACATGCATATGTCTAGAAAACCGGGCATGACCTCTACATATATAAGGAACCGGGGGACAACCAAAACCAAACACAACACAAATATACAAACACATTCCAATAATAAGCCACCAAAAACCATAACATCCACAAAAAAAAAAAAAAAAAAAAAAACATAACATCAAATCCAACATCACAATAATAAAAGAGAAGATCCAACACATAATAACACCACCAAAAGAACAAACATAAAATAAAACAAGCTCCAAAGTAAGCAAAAGGATAGAAATCACCAAATCGTCGTCGACAAGGTGGGCGTCTTGTGTGATCCCACGAGCCTTCATAGCATCAAAGCGTGCACGTATTGCATCAAAATGCACATCCATAGCATCGAATCGCTTGGTTATGTAAGCTCGGAGCTATTCATAACAAAGCATGGAAGTCGGGGCGGCATCGGTCGGATCGAACTCGTCGGTTTGTACGCAGCTCGGAGATGGAAGGTTGACCTGAACGGAGGCTGCTGGAGGAGGTGCTCGGGTTTATACGGTCCCGGAGATGGTGGTGCAGCGGTCAAAATTGGTCGATGATGCTACAGTGGTTCTCGGACTGTCGTGACGGAGCAGAGGCGAGGCTGAGCAGTCGGAGTGGAGACGGGGAGGTGGTCTGACCTGGGTGGTAGTTGACGGCTAGAGCTGGGCAGTCGAAATCGAGGTGGAGAAGATCTGAGCGGAGGCGCGGTCGTGGTGGTTTGACGTCGGAGCAGAAGAAGACGACGGGGACGACGTCGGGCCGAGCTTCGAACCGTGGTGGCGTCGAGTCGCGGAATAAACGGGCTGAGAACGGTGGCGTGCGGTGGTTCTGGTCTGAGGCGGGCGGAGGTGTCGGGTCTGTACGGTGTCGGCGTCGGGCTGAGATGGTGGTGCAGTGGTCGACGTTGTTGGGCGAGGTCGGGCGGCACACGGAGATGGTGGTTCTACGACGGGGTCGAGGTGGTGATTTCGCGGTCGAGCTCGACGGAAATCGAACGGTGGCGGGCGGTACAACATGTCTTGGTTTGTTGCCGGAGCAGTGGTGGTTGGCGGCATTGTCGTCGGGTTTGGCAGGTGGTGGTGGTGTTCGGTGATGATGAAGAAGAGAGGAGGGGGCGGATGAAATTGGTGAAACCCTATCCTCGTCCCCAAAAGTTTCAATTTCTGATTTTTTTTTATTATAATTATTTGACGCAAATACGTCGGGAGGGGCTAAAATGCGTCAAACTACTGAGAGTTTTACGAGAACGCGTCAGGGTTTGACGCAAATGCGCTGGGAGAGGGTAAAATGCGTCAAACTGCTGGGGGTTTGACGCGAATGCGTCAGGGTTTGACGCAAATGCGCTGGGCAAAAGGCTTTTATCTCGACTTTCTCTCACGAAATGCAATATAATGACCATACCAAGTCCTCCAATCTCCGTTTTAATGCCGAATACCTCCGAAACACCGATTTCCATACTCCGAATCTCCAAATCATGTGAAAATTAACCTCTCGAATAAGAAAAACACCTACACACCAAAGGCAAACACGAAGGAAAAAAATATTAGTAACACAAAAAACGTGGGTTGCCACCCACGAATCGCTTGGTTTAACGTCGTTAGCTTGACGTTTCGTGGGCTTGCCCCCACGTGGCACTCGGTTAAGGCACCGAGCTATCCCTCTTGCACGTAGTCCACATCAATCAATGCAAGAGACTCCACGGTCTCTTTGCTCGTCTCGCTCCCAAAGTATGGTTTAACTCGATGCCCGTTAACTTGGAAAACACTTTTAGTTCGTGGATCAAAGAGTTTCACCACCCCATACGGGAATACCTCCAAAACTTCATAAGGTCCGCTCCAACGAGACTTAAGCTTCCCGGGAAAGAGACGGAGTCGAGAATTGAAGAGTAGAACTTGCATTCCGGCTACTAGCTCCTTAGGCACTATGTGTTTGCCGTGAAACTTTTTAAACTTTTCCTTAGTAATTTTTTTGTTCTCATAGGCCTCGTCTCGTAGCTCCTCCAACTCCGTCATTTCCAAGAATCGATGTTCTCCTCCATTCTCCACATCAAGATTCGTCGCTTTTATAGCCCAAAATGCCCGGTGTTCGATCTCAACCGGCAAGTGACACGCTTTTCCATACACAAGACGAAATGGGCTCATACCAAAAACGGTCATATAGGCCATCCTATACTCCCACAAAGCATCCACAAGCCTTTCCGACCAATCCTTCCGAGAGGGCTTCACGGTTTTCTCAATAATACCCTTGATTTGTCGATTGCTCGTTTCCGCTTGCCCGGAAGTTTGAGGGTGATAGGCCGTAACTACCTTGTGACTCACCCAATTCTTCTTCATTAGCTTCTCAAAAAGTTTGTTACAAAAGTGCGTACCTCCATCACTTATAATAGCTTTCGGAAAACCGAATCGAGAGAAAATATACTCTTGTATGAAGTTGATCACCGTGTAGCATCACATCTTCGAGTCGGAATGGCTTCCACCCATTTAGAGAGATAGTCAACCGCAAGGAGAATGTACTCATATCCACGAGAGCTCGGGAAAGGTCCCATAAAGTCAATCCTCCATACGTCGAACACCTCGACTACAAGATTGATTTGCAACGACATCTCTTGTCTCGATCCAATATTCCCGAATTGTTGACACCTATCACAAGTAGCACAAAAGGCTTGGGCATCTTTAAACAATGAAGGCCAATACAACCCCGATTGGAGCACCTTATAAGCCGTCTTTTTCCCTCCAAAGTGTCCACCATACGAGTCCGAATGACAACACACCAACACATCTCGTTGCTCATTCTCCGGTAGACATCTCCTTATAACATCATCCTTCCCCACCTTGTATAAGTATGGGTCGGCCCAAAAGTAATACTTGCAATTATTCTCGAACCTTTTCCGGGATTGAGATGTCAACTCCTTACTTAGAGCTCCGGCGGCGATATAGTTCACGATATCCGCATACCAAGGACTTCGATCTACTAGCATCAGATTCTCAAAACGAAAAGCTTCAGAAATTCCCCCAAAGGCATGAGTCTTCAAGAAATCACCAACCGACTCTAGACGAGAGAGATGGTCGGCTACCACATTTTCACTCCCCTTCCTATCACGGATTTCCAAGTCAAACTCTTGAAGCAAGAGTACCCAATGGATCAACCTCGGCTTAGAATGTGGCTTAGTGAGAAGATAACGTAGAGCCGCATGATCACTATAAACGATGACCTTGGATTTAATAATAAAAGGACGAAATTTCTCAAGAGAAAACATTACCGCCAAGAGTTCCTTTTCCGTAGTCATGTAGTTCAATTGGGCATCGGAAAGAGTCAAGCTAGCATAGTAAATAACATGAGAAAGCTTGTCGACTCTTTGACTAAGAACCGCTCCCACGGCCGAGTTAGAAGATTCGCACATAATTTCGAACGGAAGAGTCCAATCCGGTGCACATACAACCGGGGCCGTAGTAAGCTTCTTTTTCAATATTTCAAATGCCTCCGTGCATTTATCATCGAACTTAAATTCCACGTCTTGGCTCAAAAGATGGCAAAGAGGTTGGCTTAGTTTAGAAAAATCTTTGATAAACCGCCTATAGAATCCGGCATGTCCCAAGAAACACCGAACCCCCTTCACATTCACCGGAGACGGAAGTTTAGAAATAACGGCAATCTTTTTCGAATCCACCTCAATACCTTTCTCGGACACCACATGTCCCAAGACGATCCCAATTCTCACCATAAAGTGACTTTTCTCCCATCTCAAAGTCAAACTCGATTCAATACACATTTGGAGAACTCTATCGAGCTTAGCAAGACAATCATCAAATGAACTCCCAAATAAAGAAAAATCATCCATGAATCTCCAAGAAGTCTCCAATAAACTCCGCAAATATCGACATCATACATCTTTGAAAGGTGCCGGGAGCATTGCAAAAACCAAAGGGCATTCGTCGCCAAGCAAACGTACCAAAGGGCGTAGTAAAAGTCGTTTTCTCTTGGTATTCCGGTGCTATAGTGATTTGGTAGTACCCGAAAAGCCCATCGAGAAAGCAAAAGAACATGTGGCCCGCGAGTTTGTCAAGCATTTGATCTATGAATGGCAAAGGAAAGTGATCCTTTCTAGTAGCCGCATTTAGCTTCCTATAGTCAATGCACATTCTCCAACCCGTCGTCATACGAGTCGGAATCAACTCCTTTTCATTCTCAACAACCGTGATACCACCCTTCTGTTGGAAATCGACTACCCGGGACTTGTCCGTTCGACTACTCGAACATCCGAACACTCCCAGTCGACCTCCGGAAGTGTTGCTCCGTTCACGTAACAGCCCGTGTGCCAAATCACGCCCAGCCATCGCCCCGGAGGACAACCGCGTGACAAGCCCGCTGATCTGTCTCGGGCAGCGGGCGCTGCCCTTAACCAGCGGTCGCTGAAAAGGCTCCTGGCACTGGTGACTACTACGTCGTCTCCCTTGACGATGACTCGTATCAGGTGGTACTTGCACTATGTGTTATCATCACTTTTAGACTTATGACTTCTTCCGGTTTACCATGCACCGCTATAAAATAGCCTTTGATAAACTAAGAGTCATTTCCATGTCTTAGAGGTTATCCCGGAACCTAACCAAAACTTCCGCTGCCTCTGAGGCTGCTATTCGGTTATGAGAGAGCCTGAGAAGCATCCTGCTTGTCACTCTTACATATTAAAGGTTCCACCCTTTCCAAAAGTGAACACATAGCCTGATATCGACTTACACTGGTCCTTCTCTGATTTGAGATCTGAGAAATTGTAATCTAAGAAGATTTCGTTTTGCTTAGTAATCCAGTACATCCAAGTACTCTTACAGCATTCGAATATCTCTTATCCAGATTACTTTGATATCCTCCCACTACGCTAACCGCATAGTTGATATCAGGTTCTTGTTTTCTAACATTGCATTTAAGCTTTCCACACTAGGTGTAGGAAACTGCTTAGTATCATCTATCTCCTTTATGTGTTCGAAACACATGACCTTAGATAGATATACATGCTCTGTTTCTGAAAGGTAACAACCTTTCTCAGAACTATGCTTGTTAAAACAAACCATAATCGTATAAGATATCTAGGAGAAGTACAATGTTCTTATCCCTAGATCATAAGATCTTAAGAACATGCTCTAACTTCTACTCAATCTTATATTCCGATTTATTTAGACAACCATTATTCTATGTCTAACAACATCTTTACATTGTTACCAATGATAAAATGTTATCTACACAAAATTCCGAGAAACACCACCTTGTTTCCATTACGTCTCCAATACACCTATCGTCTCTGCCTTTTGATGAATCCATTGAATGGATTATCTCATCAATTCGCAAGTTCCACGATTCATAGCTTTGTAACCATCCATAAATGGATTTACTAAGCTCGTACTCTAAATGATCTAGCCTCTTAACAATAATCCTTATTGTTTTCCAAGCAGGCTCATTTAGATCTAGCACTGCCCTTATGCAGAGCTAGGGATCGATTTCATGTTTACTAGATCCAGAGTCCGAACTCCTCTAGTCTTATGAATATCTCCGGTTTTTCAACAACCTCCCACTGCAATGGCGTTCCGGTGTATAACAGTAATAACAATAGGTGCAGTGTGTGGTGTATTTCTACTCGGTTTGGCTGGTTCCCAGTCTTTTGTCCTTCTTCTCATTCCAAGGTATTAATTCAGTTCAGGCTTTGTGGTTCATCTAATAGTCTTTCTCTATGAACCGAACGAAAGTTCTTCTGGTTCATAGTACTATAGAACACACAATACTTCGTTCACCTAGGATATCCTACAATTACACAGAGTGTGCTATTGTCTCCAGAAATATCCATAGAACATAGGTAGTTCCGAACAACTCGTTCTCTCTTACTTTTAGATTTCCATTTCTTATTTTCAACGCACCATCTCTACACGTGAGTGTATGGCGCGGCCCTTTGGGATTGAATCCCAATATTTGATTATGCTATGTGTTATTTAGATAGGCGATGGCCTCCGCGACCGAGTCGCAGGCTTCTAATGGATATACTTTAATGGTTCCCCATAATAGCTTTGCGTCCATTGACTAGTCAAAACACTTTGCTTTTATGGCACATTTAAGTACTCTAATCCATCATTGAGTATTCTTGAAAGAACTACTCATGCCTTTCTAATTCACACATGTGTCTGCATATCTAATCATTTCTAATACTAGTCCGAATTCTATCCTTTATGAAGAAAGGTTTGCTTAGATGTATTATCCTCCAAATTCAATTCTCAGGTCGGAAGGTCCATTCCTTCAACTATAATTGATCAAATCAATTTCGACCTTTTGAATCTTATTTGAAAATACTACTAAGTACAAGAATTCACAAGTATAATGATTTAATAAAGAAACATATCTAATCAAGTAAAACAAGTTATAGAGCGGTTCGTTGCATCGTGGTAGACTTAGGATCTATCATTCATATATTGCTATCTAATGTACCAGAATAGATAATGTCATCATTTCTTATCAAAATCATCCAATGATTAAAGAAATAAAATATCCATTCATAAAATAGAAATCCAGAACAAAACGTTCTTTCTAAAATAGAGGGTACATAAGGCAATAAACTTGAAATGAAATCCTATTTAACTACTAAAGCAGATAAATGTCTTCCACCGCAACAGCTGCCTCCTCTACAGCTTTTGCCCGTGTAGACTCGAACTCTCCTTCTCTAAGTCGCCGGGTTTTCTGGAACCCCTGCATTCAAAATGCACATACCGTCAGTGGTTCCATATCTACACACCAGAATTCTGGTAGATAATACCGCTGACTATGTTTTTACGACTAAAGAAAAATTCGTACCTTTGAGAGGACATTCAGACTTCCAGTGTCCAGACTTGTTGCATCGGAAGCACTTGCCCCTTGGCTTTGCAGCCCCCACTCGTGGTACAGTCTTCTTGACACCACTGGGTTTCCAGGCTTGCTGCCTTCTCTTGCCCCTACCTCCACCAGGCTTAAAGCCTTTGGACTTGGTAGCTACAAGCGCTTGAGACTTGCCCTTCTTGTAGATCCCCTCTGCCGCCTTCAGTTCAGTCAGGAGTTGCGCAAGAGTATAAGATAGTTTACCCATATTATAGCTCATACGAAACTGCTCAAAACTAGGGGTCAGAGACTGGAGTATGATGTCGACTTGCGTCTCCCCATCAATGGAAGCTCCTAGGATCTCAAGCTCATTCAACAGACTCATCATCTTAAGAACGTGCTCCCCTACGGGCGTTCCTTCAGACTGAGTAGTTGTCATGAGGACTCTCATGGCTTCTTGCCTTTCCGCACGATCTTGCTCCCCAAACATCTCCTTGAGGTTAAACATCATATCATAGGCAGTGTCCATTGACTCATGTTGGGTTTGGAGTACATTTGACATGGAAGCCAAAATATAACACCTAGCCATTTCATCAGCCTTTTTCCACTTCCGATATTCCAGTTTTTCCTCATCAGTTGAGGCAGCCGTGGGCTCAGCAGGGCATACTTCATGGAGTACAAACTTGTACTCCTCCGAAGTCAGGACAATGTCTAAATTTCTCTTCCAATCAATATAGTTGGGGCCAGTGAGCTTATGCTCCTTGAGTATCATAGAAAGTGGGTTCATAGCTATTCTCTAAACCTATTAGCACATTTAAACAAACAATTAATTTAATATCCGATATTATCTCCCTATAATAATATCATTAAATTACTAATTACATCTAAAATCCCATCAGATAAGGCAAGCCACGATAGTGTGGACGTTTACCCATCTAAATGATTTAGCAATTAGATTTGCTTTGGTCGTACATCACTATAGCGTTACTTCGATGGGAAGAATACTATAGAGCGTACCTAAGTGTAAACCATTACTCAGTATCTAAGAAGATTGTTTGGGACTCGCATATCACCGCAAGCCACGATAGTGTGGACGTTTACGTTAACACACGATCCTTCACTTTCTTCTATAACTGTCTACATCAATCGTTCCAAAATCCCATTCAATGCAGCAAGCCACGATAGTGTGGACGTTTACTACACCAAAAGATTTTTACAGTTGACATCCAATTACTTGAAACATTCGATTTCGTAAATCAAGACGCGGGGAATCATAAGTGAAACTCGAAGTTTCTAACCAGTGATTCACCATGCGAACAACCCTATCTCTCATTAGAGGAGGGAGCCGAGCAGACAATCGATCCACCTTAAAAGGATGGTACGAATGTCTCTAATTTGTGTCATCCACATGACCAAGTGGCTCTGGCTCCATTCCACTCCCCGGGGTGAGAATGAGTCGACTTGAAGTCAGTTTCAGAAAGACAAATTAGGCATTGTTTGATAAACTTAATCAATGTTTCTTGTAAGAGGAATTACAAGAATTCTCCTACAATGACACATCTATACGAACTTCAAAAAGTCCATAAGAGTCACCAAGAGAACAGTAATGGAGACCATGGGAATGTTTCCATCCCCTCTCCCACTTAGCTTTTTATAACAAAGGGATACGCTATCTAATGCATAATTAAACACATAAGCATGCATACAAGCAATAAAGCACATAGCACATAGTCAAAATAATGCTAGAAAAATTATTTTCCGACTATCATGGCTTTATTCCATCTCCGTATGCTTCTTCTAGTCTTCAGTCTTCGTTCTTGAATGCTCCATGTGACGAGAATATTAATCCCAATATTTAAATCTATTTATTTTTAATAAATCCAAAAGATACTCAATTCGAAAATTAAGTCAATCGAATAAATCAAAAATAAAATTAAATATCATTAATATTTTTATTTATTTATTTTCCTATCTAATTCTATTAAATCTTTAGAATAATCTATCCAAGTCCAACTTGAAATATTCTAGAAGACTTCTATAATAGAATAAGGAAATAAAATAAATTAGGACTCTTCTACTCTCCAAGATTAATTAATTTCCATTACTATGAAAATTCCCATAAAATAGGAATAATCAATTAGGAAATAAATCAATCCTAAATTAACTATTATTCCTTTCTAATTCTATTAAATCTCTAGGATCCTATTCCAAGTAGAACTCGGAATACTCTAGAAGACTTCCATAATAGAATAAGGAATAAAATTAATTCCAATTAATTCTTTTCCTAATCCATGAGAATTCCCAAAAATAGAAAAAACTCAAATAGGAAAACCGAATCAATTAGGAAAGTGAATCTTTGGTAGGAGTAGCACGGGATGGGGATTCCCGCACCACCCCACCATCATCGGCCGACCACCGGGAGGGAGCACCCGCCGCCGCCACTCCAGCCGGCCAGCCGCCACCGTTGCCGGCGACAGCCCACGGCCGAAGGGGCGCGACGCCCCCTTCCCTTGGGTCGATCGATTGAGATCGATCAAGGGGTTTGATCGATCCCCGGTCATTCGTCCTCTTCGTCTTCTTCGTCACACGCGTTCTCCGGCGGTCGTCTCGGCATCGATCCAACGTAAATAAATTACAAGAAATAAATTTACAATTCCGGTATCGATTCTATACATGAAATCGATCCTATACACTTTCCGGAAAACATAGAACAATAATAATAAATCTAAATTCGGTCAACCCCCGAATTTTTACTATTACAAGCATTCATCCACACAAAACGAATCTCGACATGTCCGAGAGTTTAATAAACGAACAATCATGGTAAATTAAATAGCAATTAATTAAACGAATAATTAACAATTAATTAAACCATGATAGTCGGAATCCCTGTAAGGTAGAACACAATTGAATACATACATGAACACGAAACCAAACGCTCTGATACCAATTGCTGGAAATCGATATCCCGGGGTATCAAAAATTGCGGAACCGATAACCCCGACCGAAATCCCGTCGCCGGAGATGAAACCGCGAACCACCGTACGAGCCGGAGCTCGACCGAGCACCGCACGGGCGAACCCGCGCGCTCAGCCGAGCCCCCGCACGGGGCTCGCGATCGCTAACCCTAGCGATCGCCGGGGATGCACGCGCATCCCCGTGGGGCTGTTCCGAACAGCCCCCGGCGGTGAGTCCGGCGACTCACCGCCACCGCCGAGGAGGGCGGTGCGTCCAGCGCACCCACCGCGGCCCAGCCGCGGCTCGCCCGGCGATCGACCACGCGGTCGATCGCATGCCCCGGCTCCAGCCGGGGGGTCCTCGTGTGGGCCCCGCGATCGACGCCCCTAGGGCTCGATCGCACCCCTCGGCTCCCAGCCGAGGGTCCTTTGAACGTTCGCCGGGGATCTCGAATCCCCGTCCCCGAAGTTTGTCGTTTTTCCGGATCTTGTGTTCATGTACGTATCACAATTTAATTCACATAAAATCACACGAAGGAGTTTATGATTGTACCTTTGATTCGTTGTGCGGAGAAACGAAATCAAGTTGAAGACCTTAGAATCTTCCCACGTATTCCTTGCACTTCGTTCGAACGTCGGGTGGGCGACGATCTATCGAACTCCTATGGATCTCCTTCAACTCTCTAGAATATCAAGTATGATAATCTTGTCTTATGATTTATGAAGGCCATGTAGTGCTTTTATAGGCTACGTAGGGGATCTAAAGGAGGTGGAATATTGGGCTTCCAATATTGAAGATTAAATTGAGCCCACTGCCCAAGTCCATTAATCCTTATCAATATTAATTAATTTATTTTCCACTATATAAATTAATTGCACTCCCAATATTAAACCATATTATATCAAATAATATTTCTCCGGTAGTATTATTTATTCCGTGTATTTAAGATTTAAATATCCATGAATAAAATTAATTTATTGCTAATTAATTTATTCATCTCTTTAATCCGAGACTAGTACCATTCAACCTTAATTATTGTGTGGAACGAATCCACTCATGAGGTTTACACAATAATTCCTTATGAACTCATCTCGGGGATATTATCAACCCTTACGGGATACACTGTCCGGTCAATTATTCACGGCATGTCATATATGAAATATAGTGACCCAACTTAACCGGAAATTAACCCAATAATTAAATCGGTTAATTCCTTTGGTAAATCAAAGTCACTTATATTAAATATACACACCCGCAATAATATCGGGGATTAAGAATAAAATACACTGAGACTCGAATCGATTATCGCCGGCAATCCTAATCGATGAATCTCAACGATCCGCTCAATACACCAAGTGTACAAGTGTGATAAAATAATTAAGATAAATTATTTTCTCTCTCACACAACGACTATACCGATGGATTGGTCCGTGTCCATCTAGGTCGTGAGCAACTGTTTGATTAAATACGAGTAACCGATAGTATGATCTTCTGTGCGCCCATGCTTGCACCATACTAACTACAACGTATAAAATCCAGGACTATAATTTGCATATATTTAATTAATAATAATTAAACGCAAAACAATTGTTTGTTAATTTAATAGATCAAATGCTATGATCGGGAGTTTACCGTTACTTAAATCTAGACATTAAGTACACAACTCCAACATAAACGTCCACACGAACGTGGCTTGCCTTACCTGATGGGATTTTAGATGTGATTAGTGATTTAATGATATTATTCCAGGGAAATAATGTCGGATATTAAATTAATTGTTTGTTTATATGTGCTTATAGGTTTAGAGAATTGCTATGAATCCACTTTCGTTGATACTTGAGGAATTTAACGCACTGGTTCCATACTGTGTTGAATGGAAAGAAGAGTTAGACATTGCTCAGACTGTAAAGGAGTACAAAGACGTACTCAGTGAAACTTGTCCTCCTAGACCCACCATTAACTCAACCGATGAGGAAATAGTTGACTTTGAAAAGTGGGATAGTGCTCATGCATTAGCCGCTAATCATGATGTCATGCTTAAACTCAAGTTGATGTTTGGACATGATGGGGAGGCTAGAAAAGAGGCGATGAGGATACTCATAAAGATCAGTTGCTTCGAGGAAACGCTTGAACACGTTTTTGAGATGATGGATCTTTTAGACGAGTTGAAACAATCGCAAGCTCTTATAGCCAAGGCCAAAGGTTTCGGACCTAAGGGCAAGGGAAAGGAGAAGAAGACAAGGGAGTCCAGTGGTCCTAAGGGACTTGGACCAAAGGGTGGGATAAAGAAGCCTTCTGGCAAATATCCCCAAGGGAAGCAGTCTGAGTACTGGGGGTCTACATCTTGTCCTCTAAAAGGTACGAATTTTTCTTTAGTCGTAAAACATAGTCAGCGGTATTATCTACCAGAATTCTGGTGTGTAGATATGGAACCACTGACGGTATGTGCATTCTAAATGCAGGGGTTCCAGAAAACCCGGCGACTTAGAGAAGAAGAGTTCGAGTCCACATGGGCGAAGCTGTTGAGGAAGCAGCGGTTGCAGTGGAAGACATTTATCTTTTTTGATAGTTATAGGATTTCATTTCAAGTTTATTGCTTTATGTACCCTTTATTTTGAAAAAGAACTTTTGTTCTGGTTTTCTTTATTAATGAATGGATATTTATTTCTTTAATCATTTAGTGATTTAGATAAGAAATAATGGTGTTATCTATTCTGGTACATTAGATAGCAATATATGAATAATGAATCCTTAGTCTACCACGATGCAACGAACCGTTATGTATAACTTGTTTTACTTATTAGATGTATTTCTTTATCAATCATTATACTTGTGAATTCTTGAACTTAATAGTATCTATTCAAGAGGGATTCAAAAGGTCGAAATTGATTTGATCAATTATAGTTGGAGGAATGGACCTCCCGACCTAAGAATCGATCTTGGGAGATGATACAACCAAGTTAACCTTTCTGGATAAAGGGTAGAATTCAGACAAGTATTAAGAATGATCAAAGATGATATATGCAGACATATGTGTAATTAGAAAGGTGTGAGTAGTTTCCTTTTAGGAATACTTGAAGATGGATTAGAATACTTGATGTGGCATAAAAGCGAAGTGTTTGACACAAAGCTATTATGGGGAACCTTCAAAGTATATCCGTTGGAAGCCTGCGACTTGTTCGCGGAGGCCACTACCTATCTAAAGAGCACATAGCATAAATCAAGGATTGAGATTAAGTCTCAAAGGACCACACCATACACTGGAGTGTAGACATGGTATGTCAGGAATAAGAAATGGAATTCTAATAGTAAAAGGACAAGTTTATTCGGGACCACCTATGTTCTATGGATATTTCTGGATACAACGGCACCATATGGTTGTAGAATATCTTAGAAGAACAAGTAATTGTACGTTCAATAGTACTACGAACCAGAGGGTGTCTTCGCCCGGTTCTTGGAGAAGACTATTAGATGAACTACAATGCCCTAACTAACAAAGTACTTTATAATGAGGAAAGGAAAGACTGAGAACCAGCCTGACCGAGTAGTAGTACACCACTAACTGCACCTAATGTTATTACTGTTATACACCGGAACGCCATTGCAGTGGGAGGTTGTTAAAGCAACCAGAGATGTTCATAAAGACTGGAGGAGTTTTGAACTCTGGATCTAGTAGACATGAAATCGATCCCTAGTTCTGCATAGGAGGCAGTACTAATCTAAATGTGCCTACTTGGGTAGCAATAAGTATTATTGTTAAGAGGCAAGATCATTTAGAAGTACAAGCTTAGTGAATCCATTTATGGATTGTCGCAAAGCTGAAAAATTGTGGAACTTGCGAATCGATGAGATAGTCCATTTTATGGATTCATCAAAAGGCATAGACAAGATTGGTGTATTGGAGACGTAATGGAAACAAAGTGGTGTTTCTCGGAATTTTGTGTAGATAACACTTCATCGTTGGCAACAATGTAAAAGTGTT
Source organism: Euphrasia confusa (assembly GCA_954870475.1). NCBI lineage: Eukaryota > Viridiplantae > Streptophyta > Magnoliopsida > Lamiales > Orobanchaceae > Euphrasia > Euphrasia confusa. Next base: position 37,680,119 of record OX940951.1, on the reverse strand, counting down.
GTCAGACATAAATTAGAGGTTGTCTAAAATAAATCGAGATATGAGATTAAGATGAAGTTGGATCATGTTCTTAGAAATCTTTCGATCTCTAGATAAGAACGTTTGTACTTCTCTTAAATATCTTATACGATTATGGTTTGTTTTAAACATGCACAATTCTGAGAAAGGTTATTGCCTTTCGGGAACAGAATACATCTATCTAATGGTATGTGTTTCGAACGCATAAAGGAGATAGATGTAGACAAAGTAGTTTCCTACACTTCGAGTGTAGAGAGCTTTGTAAATGCGGTGTTATAAAACAAGAACCTGATATCAACTATGCGGTTAGCGTAGTGGGAGGATATCAAAGTAATCTAAATAAGAGATATTCGAATGCTGTAAAAGTACTTGGAAGTACTGGATTACTAAGCAAGACGAAATCTTCTTAGATTACAGTTTCTCAGATCCAAATCAAAGAAAGACCAGTGTAAGTCGATATCAGGCTATGTGTTCACTTTTAGGAGAGGTGGAACCTAAGGATGAAAGAATGATAAGCGTAAAGCTTCTCGGACTCTATCATAAACTAAATAGCAGCCTCAGAGGCAGCGGAAGTTTTTGGTTGGGTTCCGGAATGACCTCTGAACTTGGATATGATTCTTGGTTCACCAAAGGCTATGTATATAGCGGTGCATGGAGAACTGGAAGAAGTCATAAGTTCAAAAGGTGATGATAACACATAGAGCAAGTACCACCTGATACGAATCATCGTCAGAGAGACGACGCAGTAGTCACCAAGATAACTTCAGAGCGGCAACCTAGATTGCTCATTCACATAATACTTCTGGGAAGTATAACTTAAGCACGTGATGAGTATGGGAGTCGGGAGTTTGGAGGAAATGACTAGACCTTAGTACAAGTGGGAGATTGTTGGAGTTGTGTACTTAATGTCTAGATTTAAGTATCGGTAAACTCCCGGTCATAGCATTTAACCTATTTAATTAATAAACAATTATTTGCAATTAATTATTATTAATTAATTATGCAAGATATAGTCCTGGATTTTATACGTTGTAGTTGGTATGGTGTGTCGGGCCCACACAGAAGATCATACTATCGGTTACTCGTATTTAATCGAACAGTTGCTCACGACCTAGATGGACACGGACCAATCCATCGGTATAGTCGTTGTGTGAGAGAGAAAATAATTAATCTTAATTATTTTATCACACTTGTACACTTGGTGTATTGGGCGGATCGCTTGAGATTTGTTGATTAGGATTGCCTTGGATAATCAATTTAAATCTCAAAGTATTTTATTCTTAATCCCCGAGATTATTGCGGGTGTGTATATTTAATATGAGTGACTTTGATTTTCCAAAGGAATTAACCGATTTAATTATTGGGTCAATTACCGGTTAAGTTGGGTCACTATATTTTATATATGACATGCCGTGAATACTTGACGGGAAAGTGTATCCCGTAAGGGTTGATAATATCCCCGAGATGAGTTCATAAGGAATTATTATGTAAACCCTGCAGGTGGATTTAATCCGCATAATAATTAAGGTTGAACGGTACTATTCTCGGATATAAGAGATGAATAAATTAATTAGCAATAAATTAATTTTATTCATGGATATTTAAATCTTAAATACACGGAATAAATAATACTACCGGAGAAATATTATTTGATATAATATGATTTAATATTGGGAGTGCAATTTTATTTATATAGTGGAAAATAAATAAAATTAATATTGATTAGGATTAATGGATTTGGGTTGGACCCAATTTAATCTTCAATATTAGAAGCCCAATATTTAATCTCCTTTTGATCACCTACGTAGCCTATAAAAGCACTACATGGTCTTCACTTTCAAGAGAGAATTAATTGACCTACGGAATATAAAGTCTTGAGAGTGAGGAGGATCCATAGAGTTCGATAGCTCGTCGCCCACCCGACGTTCGAACGGAGTGCAAGGAATACGCGGGAAGATCACGAGGTCATCAACACGATTCGTTTCTCCGTACAACGAATCAAGGTAATAATCGAGAACCCCCTTCTTTGATTATTTGTGCGTTGAATAATTGTGATATATACATGAACGTGCGATCCGGGAAAACGACGAACCTCGGGGACGGGGATTCGAGATCCCCGGCGAGGATCGAAGGAGGCGGTCGAACCCTAGGGTTCGGACCGCCCCAACGCGCGACGAAGGGCCGAGCCCCGGCTGGACGCCAGGGCGTGCGATCGACTTTGGTCGATCGCCGGGGATGCCGTGGGCTGGTGCCACGGCGGATCCCCAGCCGCCATCGTCGGAGGCGCGTGGATCGCGAAGCCCTCGGCTGGAGCCGAGGGGCGATCGAGCCCGTGAGCTCGATCGCGGGCGCGCTACGGGATGACCCGTAGCTGCCTCGTACGCGCTACGGGTTCACCCGTAGCGAGGCGTGCGAGGGCGACGCCCTCGCGAGCAGCGAGTCCGCGACTCGCTGCGGGCTGCTACGAGCAGCCCCGGGGATCGCTACGAGCAGCCCCGGGGATCGCTACGAGCGATCCCCAGCGATCGTCGAGGACGATCGCGAGCCCCTCGCGGGGGCTCGGCTGGGTGTACGCGGTCTTCGGACCTCGCTGGGCATTCGGTCGGGCCCCGGCTCGTGAGGTGGTTCGCGTTCGTGGATCCGACTCGCGGGAGAAAATCGACTGGGGGCGGACTGCGTGTCTTCGGGCGCGTAGTCTCCAAAGGTCGGACTCCTGCGGATGAGTCGGGGATCCAGTCTTCGGTGATCGAGGGTTTTGATCGGGTTATCGGTTCCGCAATTTTGATAGCCCGGGACATCGAATCCCAGCATAACGCGTATCTAAGTGTAAACCATTACTCAGCACTAAAGTACATCGTTTAGAATTGCTACATCACCGCAAGCCACGTGGTGTGGACGTTTACGACAATTTCACAACTCTTCACAATTACTTATAACTGTCTACATCAATTAATCCAAAATCCGTCAGCATAGCAAGCCACGTGGTGTGGACGTTTACTACACCAAGAGACTTTTATAATTGACTCCCAATTACAAGAACCATTCGATTTTGTAAATCAAGACTCGGAGAATCATAAGTGAAACTCGAAGTTTCTAACCAGTGATTCATCATACGAATGACCCTATCTCTCATAAATGAGGGAGCCAAGCAGACAATCGATCCACCTATCAAAGAATGGTACGAAGGTCTCTAATTTGTGTCCTCTACATGACCAAGTGGCTTTGGCTCCATTCCACTCCCCGGGGTGAGAATGAGTCGACTTGAAGTCAGTTTCAGAAAGACAAATTAGGCATTGTTTGATAAACTTGATCAATGTTTCTCGTAAAAGGAATTACAATAATTCTCCTCTAATGACTCGTCTATACGAACTTCAAAAGTCCATAAGAGTCACCAAGAGAACAGTAATGGAGACCATGGGAATGTTTCCATCCCCTCTCCCACTTAGCTTTTTACAATAAAGGGATACGCTATCTAGTGCATAAAGTAAACACATATAGCATGCATACAAGTAATAAAGCACATAGTATCACATAGTCAAAATAATGCTAGAAAATTATTTTCCCGACTATCATGGCTTTATTCCATCTTCATATGCATCTTCTAGTCTTCAGTCTTCGTTCTTGAATGCTCCATGTGACGAGAATATTAATCCCAATATTTAAATCTATTTATTTTCAATTAATCCAAAAGTTACTTAATTCGAAAATTAAGTCAATCGAATATATCAAAAATAAAATTAAATATTATTAATATTTTATTTATTTATTTTCCTTTTCTACTCCATTAAATCTCTAGAATAATCTATCCAAGATCCACTTGGAATATTCTAGAAGATTTCTATAATGAAATAAGAAAATAAAATAAATTAGGACTCTTTTACTTTCCATAATTAATTAATTTCCATCTAATGAAAATTCCCAAGAATAGGAATAATCAAATAGGAAATAAATTAATACCAAATTAATTAGATTCCTAATCCATGAATATCTCCATAATAGAAATAAAACAATAGGAATCCTAATTAATTCCAAATTGATTCTTTTCCTTATCCATGAGAGTTCCCATAAAAGAGAATACTCAATAAGGAATAAAATTAATTCCAATTAATTCTTTTCCTAATCCATGAGAGTTTCCAAAAGGAAGAACACTCAAATAGGAAAACCGAATTAATTTAGGAAAGTGAACCTTGGTAGGAGAAGCACGAGATCACGAGGACCCCGCGCCCCCTCACCTCGATCGCCGGCCGGGAGTGTTGGAAATCGATATCCCGGGCTATTAAAATTTGCAGAAAATAATAACCCGACCGAAATCCTATCGCCGGAATGTACGCGAACCACCACACGGAGCCGGGCCCGACGAGAGCTCCACCGCGGACAAGCCGCGGCAAAACCCTAGCCGAGCCCCCGCCGCGAGGGGGCTCGCGATCGCGCACCATGCGATCGCTGGGGCTGCCCAGCAGCCCCCGGTGGTGAGTCCGGCGACTCACCACCGCCGCCGGAGGAGGGCGGTCAGCCCCCAGCTGACCCGCCGCGGCCCAGCCGCGGCTTCCCTCGCGATCGCGCACCAAAGTCGATCGCACGCCCTGGCGTCCAGCCGGGGCTCGGCCCTTCGTCGCGCGTTGGGGCGGTCCGAACCCTAGGATTCGACCGCCTCCTTCGATCCTCGCCGGGGATCTCGAATCCCCGTCCCCGAGGTTCGTCGTTTTCCCGGATCGCACGTTCATGTATATATCACAATTATTCAACGCACAAATAATCAAAGAAGGGGGTTCTCGATTATTACCTTGATTCGTTGTACGGAGAAACGAATCGTGTTGATGACCTCGTGATCTTCCCGCGTATTCCTTGCACTCCGTTCGAACGTCGGGTGGGCGACGAGCTATCGAACTCTATGGATCCTCCTCACTCTCAAGACTTTATATTCCGTAGGTCAATTAATTCTCTCTTGAAAGTGAAGACCATGTAGTGCTTATATAGGCTACGTAGGGGATCATAAGGAGAATAAATATTGGGCTTCTAAATATTGAAAATTAAATTGGGTCCAACCCAAATCTATTAATTCTTATCAATATTAAATTTTATTTATTTTCCACTATATAAATAAAATTGCACTCCCAATATTATTCCATATTATATCAAATAATATTTCTCCATCTTAGTATTATTTATTCCGTGTATTTAAGATTTAAATATCCATGAATAAATTTATTTATTGCTCAATACATAATATTCATATCTTATATCCGAGACTAGTACCGTTCAACCTTTATTATTGTGCGGAACGAATCCACTCATGAGGTTTACACAATAATTCCTTATGAACTCATCTCGGGGATATTATCAACCCTTCCGGGATACACTTTCCCGTCAAGTATTCACGGCATGTCATATATAAAATATAGCGACCCAACTTTACCGGTAATTAACCCAATAATTAAATCGGTTAATTCCTTTGGAAAATCAAAGCCTCTAGTATTAAATATACACACCCGCAATAATATCGGGGATTAAGAATAAAATACTCCGAGATTTAAATTGATTATCCAAGGCAATCCTAATCAATAAATCTCAAGCTGATCCGCCCAATACACCAAGTGTACAAGTGTGATAAAATAATTAAGATAAATTATTTTCTCTCTCACACAACGACTATACCGATGGATTGGTCCGTGTCCATCTAGGTCGTGAGCAACTGTTCGATTAAATACGAGTAACCGATAGTATGATCTTCTGTGCGCCCATGCAGCACCATACTAACTACAACGTATAAAATCCAGGACTATATTTTGCATAATTAATAATTAAATGCAAATAATTGTTTATTAATTAAATAGGTTAAATGCCATGACCGGGAGTTTACCGGTACTTAAATCTAGACATTAAGTACACAACTCCAACAATCTCCCACTTGTACTAAGGTCTAGTCATTTCCTCCAAACTCCCGACTCCCATACTCATCACGTGCTTAAGTTATACTTCCCAGAAGTATTATGTGAATGAGCAATCTAGGTTGCCGCTCTGAAGTTATCTTGGTGACTACTGCGTCGTCCCTCTGACGATGACTCGTATCAGGTGGTACTGGCTCTATGTGTTATCATCACTTTTCGAACTTATGACTTCTTCCAGTTCTCCACGCACCGCTATGTACATAGCCTTTGGTGAACCAAGAATCATATCCAAGTTCAGAGGTCATTCCGGAACCTAACCAAACTTTCGCTGCCTCTGAGGCTGCTATTCGGTTTATGATAGAGTCCGAGAAGCATAACGCTTATCACTCTTTCATCCTTAGGTTCCACCTCTTCTAAAAGTGAACACATAGCCTGATATCGACTTACACTGGTCTTTCTCCGATTTTTGATCTGAGAAACTGTAATCTAAGAAGATTTCGTTTTGCCAGTAATCCAGTACTTCCAAGTACTTTACAGCATTCGAATATTTCTTATCCAGATTACTTTGATATCCTCCCACTACGCTAACTGCATAGTTGATATCAGGTCCTTGTTTTTCAACATTGCATCTACAAAGCTCTCTATACTCAAAGTGTAGGAACCTGCTTTGTCTATATCTATCTCCTTTATGCGTTCGAAACACATACCTTAGATAGATGCATTCTGTTCCGAAAGGCAATAACCTTTCTCAGAATTGTGCATGTTTAAAACAAACCATAATCGTATAAGATATCCTAAGAGAAGTACAAATGTTCTTATCTAGAGATCGAAAGATTTCTAAGAACATGATCCAACTTCATCTTAATCTTATATCTCGATTTATTTAGACAACCTCTATTTTATGTCTGACAACACTTTTACATTGTTGCCAATGATGAAGTGTTATCCACACAAAATCCCGAGAAACACCACCCTTGTTTCCATTACGTCTCTAACACACCTCTCCTTGCCTTTTGATGAATCCATAGAATGGACTATCTCATCAATTCGCAAGTTCCTATGCAGAACTAGGGATCGATTTCATGTATACTAGATCCAGAGTTCAAAAACTCCTCCAGTCTTATGAACATCTCTGGTTGCTTAACAACCTCCCACTGCAATGGCGTTCCGGTGTATAACAGTAATAACATTAGGTGCAGTTAGTGGTGTACCGCTACTCGGTTAGGCTGGTTCTTAGTCTTTCCTTTCCTCATTTTAAAGTACTATGTCAGTTAGGGCATTGTAGTTCATCTAATAGTCTTCCTCTAAGAACCGGGTGAGGAAACCTATCTGGTTCGTAGTACTATTTAATATACAATTACTTGTTCTTCCAGGATATTCTACAACCACATTGAATGTGCCGTTGTATCCAGAAATATCCATAGAACATAGGTAGTTCCGAACAAACTTGTCCTTTTACTATTAGAATCCCATTTCTTATTCCTGACACACCATGTCTACACATCAGTGTATGGTGTAGTCGTTTGAGACTTAATCTCAATCTTTGATTTTATGCTATGTGTTATTTAGATAGGTGATGGCCTCCGCGAACAAGTCGCAGGCTTCCAATGGATATACTTTGAAGGATCCCCATAATGGCTTTGTGTTGAAAACACTCCGCTCTTATGGCACATCAAGTATTCTAATCCATCTTCGAGTATTCTTGAAAGGAATGACTCGTACCTTCTCTAATTGCACATACCGCATTAATCATCAATCATTTTCTATACTTGTCCGAATTCCATCCTTTATCCAAAAAGGTTAACTTAGTTGCATCATCTATCAAGATCGATTCTTAGGTCGGGAGGTCCATTCCTCCAACTATAATTGATCAAATCAATTTCGACCTTTTGAATCCCTTTTGAATAGATACTACCAAGTACAAGAATTCACAAGTATAATGATTAATAAGAGAAATACATCTAATAAGTAAAACAAGTTATACACTACGGTTTGTTGCATCGTGGTAGACTAAGGATTCATCATTCACATATTGCTATCTAATGTACCATAATAGATATCACCATTATTTCTTATCCAAACCATCAAATGATTAAAGAAATAAAATATCCATTAATAATAAAGAAAACCAGAACGAAGTTCTTTTTCAAAATAAAGGGGTACATAAGCAATAACTGAAATGAAAACTTAAAACAGATAAATGTCTTCCACTGCAACCGCTGCTACCCCAACAGCTTCGCCCATGTAGACTCGAATTCTTCTTCTCTAAGTCGCCGGGTTTTCTGGAACCCCTGCATTTAAAGAAATGCACATACCGTCAGTGGTTCCATATCTACACACCAGAATTCTGGTAGATAATACCGCTGACTATGTTTTTACGACTAAAGAAAAATTCGTACCTCTGAGAGGACATTCAGACTTTAAGTGTCCAGACTACTTGCACCGGAAGCACAAGCCCTTTGGCTTACTAGCCCCCACTCGTGGTCCATTCCTCTTGGCACCACTGGGTTTTATGGCTTACTTCCTTTTCTTGCCCCTACCTCCAATAGCTTTCAAGCTTTTGGACTTGGTAGCCACAAGCGCTTGAGACTTGCCCTTCTTGTAGATCCCCTCTGCCGCCTTCAGTTCAGTCAGGAGTTGCGCAAGAGTATAAGATAGTTTACCCATATTATAGCTCATACGAAACTGCTCAAAACTAGGGGTCAGAGACTGGAGTATGATGTCGACTTGTGTTTCACCATCAATCATAGCTCCTAGGACCTCCAATTCATTCAACAGACTCATCATCTTGAGAACGTGCTCCTCGACAGGCGTTCCTTCAGACTGAGTAGTTGACATGAGGACTCTCATGGCTTCTTGCCTCCCCGCACGGTCATGATGCCCAAACATCTCCTTGAGGTTAAATAACATATCCTCGGCAGTGTTCATCGGCTCATGTTGGGTTTGGAGTACATTTGACATAGAAGCCAAAATATAGCACCTAGCCATTTCATCAGCCTTTTTCCACTTCCGATATGTTTCTTTTTCCTCATCAGTTGAGGCGGCCGTGGGTTCAGCAGGGCATTGCTCATAGAGTACAAACTTGTACTCTTCAGCAGTCAGGACAATGTCCAAATTTCTCTTCCAATCAATATAATTGGGACCAGTGAGTTTATGTTCCTTGAGTATCACAGAAAGTGGATTCATAGCTATTCTCTAAACCTATAAGCACATGTAAACAAACAATCAATTTAATATCCGATATTATCTCCCTCAAATAATATCATTAAATTACTAATTGCGTCTAAAATCCCATCAGGTAAAGCAAGCCACGTGGTGTGGACGTTTACCCACCCAAATGATTTAGCAATTAGTTTTTCTTCGGTCATACATCAATCATAGCGTAACTTCGTGGGGAAGAATACTATGACGCGTATCTAAGTGTAAACCATCACTCAGCACTAAAGTAAATCGCTTGGAATTGCTACGTCACCGCAAGCCACGTGGTGTGGACGTTTACGACAATTTCACAACTCTTCACAATCACTTATAACTGTCTACATCAATTAATCCAAAATCCGTCGGTACAGCAAGCCACGTGGTGTGGACGTTTACTACACCAAGAGACTTTTATAATTGACTCCCAATTACAAGATCCATTCGATTTCGTAAATCAAGACTCGGAGAATCATAAGTGAAACTCGAAGTTTCTAACCAGTGATTCACCATGCGAGCGACCCTATCTCTCATAAATGAGGGAGCCGAGCAGACAAACGACCCATCTATCAAAGAATGGCACGAAAGTCTCTAATTTGTGTCATCCACATGACCAAGTGGCTCTGGCTCCATTCCACTCCCCGGGGTGAGAATGAGTCGACTTGAAGTCAGTTTCAGAAAGACAAATTAGGCATTGTTTGATAAACTTGATCAATGTTTCTTGTAAGAGGAATTACAAGAATTCTCCTCCAATGACTTGTCTATATGAACTTCGAAAGTCCATAAAAGTCACCAAGAGAACAGTGATGGAGACCATGGGAATGTTTCCATCCCCTCTCCCACTTAGCTTTTTACGATAAAGGGATACGCTATCTAGTGCATAAAAATAAACACATATAGCATGCATGAAAGCAATAAAGCACATAGCACATAGTCAAAATAATGCTAGAGAATTATTTTCCCCGACTATCATGGCTTTATCTTCATATGCATCCTCTAGTCTTCAGTCTTCGTTTCTTGAATGCTCCATGTGACGAGAATATTAATTTCCAATATTTAAATCTATTTATTTTCAATTAATCCAAAAGTTACTTAATTCGAAAATTAAGTCAATTGAATATATCAAAAATAAAATTAAATATTATTAATATTTTTATTTATTTATTTTCCTATCTAGTTCTTATTAAATCTTTAGAATAATCTATCCAAGTAAAACTTGGAATATTCTAGAAGATATCTATAATAGAACAAGGAATAAAATAAATAAATTAGGACTACTACTTTCCAAATTTATTTTTATTCCTAATCCATGAATATTCCCATGAGTAGGAATAATCAAATAGGAAAAATAAATTTAGTACTAAATTAATTAAATTTCTAATCTATGAATATTTCCATGAAGGAAATAAATCAATAGAAAATAAAATTAATTTAAATTAATTCTTTTCCTAATCCATGAGAGTTTCCAAAAGGAAAGTACTCAAATAGGAAAAATCCGAATTAATTAGGAAAGTAGATTTCTTGGTAGGAATAGCATGGGATTGGGAGATCCCACGCCATCCTCACCATGAAGGATCGGCCGGCCACTCGGGGAGGAGCGCCGCCGCCGCCTAGCCACGCCGGCTAGGCTATGGGTCGATCACCATCATGTGATCGATCCCAAGACCTTGTCTTCTCGTCATTTCTTCGTCTTCCGGTAATCGTCTCATCATCGAACCAACGTAATTAAAATTACAAAATTTAAATTACAATTCCGGTATCGATTCTATACATGAAATCGACCCTATACATTTTCCGGAAAATAAAGTGCGTAATAATAAATCCTAAATTCGGTCAACCCCCGAATTTTTACTATTACAAACATTCAACCACACAAAAACGAATCTCGTCATGTCCGAGAGTTTAATAATCATGATAATTAATTAAAAAACATTTAATTAAATCCAACCATGATAGCCGGAAATCCTGCAAGGTAGAACAATAATCGAACATATACATGAACACGAAACCAAATGCTCTGATACCATTTGCTGGGATTCGATGTCCCGGGCTATCAAAATTGCGGAACCGATAACCCGATCAAAACCCTCGATCACCGAAGACTGGATCCCCGACTCATCCGCAGGAGTCCGACCTTTGGAGACTACGCGCCCGAAGACACGCAGTCCGCCCCCAGTCGATTTTCTCCCGCGAGTCGGATCCACGAACGCGAACCACCTCACGAGCTGGGGCCCGACCGAATGCCCAGCGAGGTCCGAAGACCGCGTGCACCCAGCCGAGCCCCCGCGAGGGGCTCGCGATCGTCCTCGACGATCGCTGGGGATCGCTCGTAGCGATCCCCGGGGCTGCTCGTAGCAGCCCGCAGCGAGTCGCGGACTCGCTGCTCGCGAGGGCGTCGCCCTCGCACGCCTCGCTACGGGTGAACCCGTAGCGCGTACGAGGCAGCTACGGGTCATCCCGTAGCGCGCCCGCGATCGAGCTCACGGGCTCGATCGCCCCTCGGCTCCAGCCGAGGGCTTCGCGATCCACGCGCCTCCGACGACGGCGGCTGGGGATCCGCCGTGGCACCAGCCCACGGCATCCCCGGCGATCCGGGAAAAACGACGAACCTCGGGGACGGGGATTCGAGATCCCCGGCGAGGATCGAAGTGGCGGTCGAACCCTAGGGTTCGGACCGCCGGACGCGCGGCGAAGGGAAGCCCCGGCTGGACGCCGGGGCATGCGATCGACGTGAAGTCGATCGCCGGGAGGTTCGCCGTGGGCTGGTGCCACGGCGGGTGGACTTCCCAGCCACCCTTGCCGGCGGCGCGTTCCGCGCGAAGCCCTCGGCTGGAGCCGAGGGGCGATCGAGCCCGTGAGCTCGATCGCGGGTGTGCTACGGGATGACCCGTAGATGCCTCATATGCGCTACGGGTTCACCCGTAGCGAGGCGTGCGAGGGCGACGCCCTCGCGAGCAGCGAGTCACGCGACTCGCTGCGGGGCTGCTGCGAGCAGCCCGAGGATCGCTACGAGCGATCCCAGCGATCGTCCGAAGACGATCGCGAGCCCCTCGTGGGGGCTCGGCTGGGTGCACGTGGTCCTCGGACCTCGCTGGGCATTCGGTCGGGCCCCGGCTCGTGAGGTGCTTCGCGTTCGGGTCTTCCGGCGATAGGGATTTCGATCGGATTATCGGTTTCCGCATATTTTGGTAATCCAGGATATCGATTCCCAGCACTTTAGCTCACGTACTTAGCCTGGTGTCTCGTTGATACGAGTGCTAATCGAAGCCTCTACTAGTGATTCGTACGATCTCGTAGCAGGTGACTCGATTACCATGACTTCGAGTTCTGTCTCGTAGCGTGCTACAGGCCTCGAGTCACGGTTCGCATCATAATGCTGTAGTACCTCAAATAAGGCCTTCTCTTCTTGCTAATCCAAGGTTGAACTTATGATCACCGGTTTCAACTCACCCTCTTCCAAGAAAATGTACTTCAAGTGTTGAGGTAACTCTTTCAACTCGGCTTTACTTCCCGGAGGTAAGATATTCCCCCTCACCTCAAATTTTGGAAGCTTCTCCTCCAATAATGCCTCGGGAACATCAACATCCTCGGTTTGCACACCCATACTCTCTCCCATCTCTACATCCCCTTCAATCACAAATACATCATCTAGAGATAAGAAAGAATCATCACCCATCAATTCCGTTTCTTCCACAAGAACCTCCTCATTAATCATATCAATACTCTCCACCATAACATGTTCAAAATCCTCAAAGAAATTCATCTCGGAGAGATGATCAATAGAATCAAGAAACGAACACTCTTCCACAAATTGAGTCGAGGGAATCGAAATACCATCTTTAGCCGAGAAGGATACCGTTTGACGAGAGTCCTTCTTTGATACTTCTCTGAATCTGGTCGCCTTTGAAGTTTCCATGATTCCCAGGACTCTTCGTACACTGCTTGATCAATGTCCGTCTCTGGTCAACTCCGATCTTTGTCCAACCTCTTTACTTCGTACGGTACTTGGTCAAGCTTCGGTCTTGGTCACTTCCTGACTTTGGCCAATATGACATGGGTGTTCGTGTCAGGCTAACTTTCTCAACCAACATACTTGCTCAATGCGACAATTTTTTTCAAAATGTGCGTCTTTTCACGTTTCACCTGCATAACTTGACCATAGACTCCAAATGTGCCCTACCAGACACAAACAAGGTGAAAACAAATAAAAAGACTCGATTAACTTTACTCAAAAGAACTAAAAATGAGCCAAAAAATATGGCTCATCAGTACCCTTTTGGAGTTGTTGGTGAATCTCACCAAGACTCGTGGAATGTTGGCCCACTTGGGTCTCAATATGTTTCAATGCGGCTTCAAGAGTGACAATCTTCTTATCTTGTTCAATACGGTGATTAGTAGAAGATTGCACATAAGCATGGAATTCTTGCATGAGAGTCGGTCCAGGTGGTTGATTCGGGCCTTGATATGGAGGTCGAGTCCCCGAAGTTTGACCGGGTGGTTGTTGATAGTTATTCCCGGACCAAGAGAAATTAGAATGATTCTTCCACGCGTTGTTGTAAGTCGGGGCAAATGGATCATTCTTAGATTGTACCCCTTGAATAGCATTAACCTCAAAGTCATTTTTTTTTTTTTTTTTTAGCTGAAGACTTCTTTTTTACTTGCCCCTTTTATGTACTCGGGAAGGTTTAAATATTGGTCAGAGTGTCCCCCAGGTGATCAAAGAACAGGCTAGGCTTGTTGGAAATCGATATCCCGGGTTATCAAAATATGCGGAAACCGACAACCCAACCGAAATCCCGTCGCCGGAAACACGATCACGAACACGACGATGTCTGGAGCTCGACACGAGCATCGCCGCGGGATGAACCTGCGGCTAAACCCTAGCCGAACCCCACGCGGGCTCGCGATCGCCGTGCATGGCGATCGCCGGGGATGCGCGGCATCCCCGCGGGGCTGTTCCGATCAGCACCCGCCGGCGGTGAGTCCGGCGACTCACCGCCACCACCTCACGAGGAGGAGGGCGCCCAGCCGTGGAACCAACCCGCGGCTGCCCTCCGCGATCGAGCCCAGCTCGATCGCCCACTCCGGCCGAAGCCGGAGCTCCCCGTGCGCACGCCGCCGGTCGAGGGGGCTGGGGGTTCCACCCGCGGTGGCACCAGCCCACGGCGAACCCCCAGCGATCGACGGGGTCGATCGCATGCCCCGACGTCCAGCCGGGGCTACCCTTCGTCCGCGCGCCGGCGGTCGAACCCTAGGGTTCGGCCGCCACCCTCGAACCCATCGAGGGTTTCTCTCGACCTTCGCCGGGGATCTCGAATCCCCGTCCGCGAAGTTCGTACGTTTCCCGGATCGTGCGTTCATGTATATATTACGATTATTAAAATGCATAATCATAAGAGGGGGTTTACGATTATACCTACGTCTCGTTGTGCGGAGAAACGAGATAGTTTGAAGACCTTCGAATCTTCCTACGTATTCCTTGCACTTCGTTCGAACGTCGTGTGGGCGACGATCCTCTGAACTCCTATGGATCTCCTTCACGAACTCTCTAGAATATCAAGTATGATAATCTTATGTTGTGTATTGAATTGTGAAGACCATGTAGTGCTTTTATAGGCTACGTAGGGGATCTAAAGGAGGTGGAATATTGTGCTTCCAATATTAATGATTAAATTGAGCCTAAACCCAAACCTATTAATCACATTAATATTAATTTATTTATTTTCCACTATATAAAGTAATTGCACTCCCAATATTAAACCAATTATATCAAATAATATTTCTCCGGTAGTATTATTTATTCCGTGTATTTAAGATTTAAATATCCATGAATAAAATTTATTTATTGCATAATAAATTTATTCATCTCTTTTATCCGAGAATAGTACCGTTCAACTTTAAATATTATGCGGAACAAATTCACTCATGAGGTTTACATAATAATTCCTTATGAACTCATCTCGGGGATATTATCAACCCTTCCGGAATACACTTTCCCGTCAAGTATTCACGGCATGTCATATATAAAATATAGTGACCCAACTTTACCGGTAATTGACCCAATAATTAAATCGGTAAATTCCTTTGGAAAATCAAAGTTACTTATATTAAATATACACACCCGCAATAGTATCGGGGATTAAGAATAAAATACTCTGAAATTTAAATCTATTATCAAAGGCAATCCTAATTGATAAATCTCAAGCGATCCGCCCAATACACCAAGTGTACAAGTATGATAAAATTATCAAGACCGATTATTTTCTCCCTCATACTACGACTATACCGATGGCTTGGTCCGTGTCCATCTAGGTCGTGAGTAACTGTTCGATTAAATACGAGTAACCGATAGTATGATCTTCCGTGTGACGACGCACACCATCCTAACTACAACGTATATGATCCAGGACTATATTTGCATATATTTAATTATCGAATAATTAAAAGCAAACAATTGTTTATTTAATAGATTATATGCTATGACCGGGAGTTACCGTTACTTGAATCTAGACATTAAGTATACAACTCCAACAATCTCCCACATATACTAAGGTCTAGTCATTTCTTCCAAACTCCCGACTCCCATACCCATCACGTGCTTAAACTGAACTTCCAGGAAGTACTATGTGAATGAGCAATCTAGGTTGCCGCTCTGAAGTTATCTTGGTGACTACAGCGTCGTCTCTCTAGACGATGACTCCAATCAGGTGGTACTTGCTCTATGTGTTATCCTCACCTTTTGACTTATGACTTCTTCCAGTTTACCATGCACCGCTATATCCATAGCCTTTGGTTAACTAAGAATCATATCCAAGTCCAGAGGTTATTCCGGAACCCAACCAAAATTTCCGCTGCCTCTGAGACTGCCATTCGGTTATGATAGAGTCCGAAAAGCATCGCGCTTATCACTCTTTAATTTTTAAGATTCCACCTCCAAAAGTGAACACATAGCCTGATATCGACTTACACTGGTCCTTCTCTGATTTGAGATCTGAGAACATGTAATCTAAGAAGAATTCGTATTGCTTCGTATTAATCCAGTACTTCGAAAGCACTCTTACAGCATCCGAATATCTCTTCAATAGATTACTTTGATATCCTCCCACTACGCTAACCGCATAGTTAATATCAGGTTCTTGTTTTCAACATTGCATTCATTAAGCTTTCCACACTCAAAGTGTAGTAAACTTCTTTGCCTATCTCCTTTTATGTGTTCAAAACACATACCTTTAGATAGATGTATTCTGTATCTGAAAGGCAATAACCTTTCTCAGAATTATGCATGTTTAAAACAAACCATAATCGTACAAGATATCTAGGAGAAGTACAATGTTCTTATCTTGAGATCGAAAGACCTTAAGAATATGATCTAACTTCTACTTAATCTTATATCCCGATTTATTTACACAACCATTATTTTATGTCTGATAATATCCTTACATTGTTGCCAATGACATAATGTTTTCTACATAAAATTCCGAGAAACACCACCTTGTTTCTATTACGTTTCTAATACACCTTTCTCGTCCATGCCTTTTGATGAATCCATCAAATGGACTATTTCATCAATTCGCAAATTCCACGATTCACAGCTTTTGCAACAATCCATAAATGGATTAGCTAAGCTTTGTACTCTAAATGATCTTGCCTCTTAACAATAATACTTATTGATTTCTAAGTAGGCACATTTAGATTCAGTACCGCCCTTATGCAGAACTAGGGATCGATTTCATCTCTACTAGATCCAGAGTTCGAAACTCCTCTAGTCTTTATGAAGATCTCTGGTTGTCTAACAACCTCCCACTGCAATGGCGTTCCGGTATATAAACAGTAATAACAGTAGGTGCAGTTAGTGGTGTACTACTACTCGGTTTGGCCGGTTCTCAGTCTTCTTTCTCTCATTCCAAAGTATTACGTCACTTCGGGCTTTGTAGTTCATCTAATAGTCTTCCTCTTAAGAACCGGGCGGTAGAACGTCCTTCTGGTTCATAGTACTATTGAACATACATTCTTTTGTTCTTCCAGGATATCCTACAACCACATTGAATGTGCCGTTGTTTTTCCCGAAATATCCATAGAACATAGGTAGTTCCGAATAACTTTTCCTCTTACTATTAGAACCCCATTTCTTATTTCCCGACACACCACTTCTACACAAGAGTGTATGGTGTAGTCATTTGGGATCTAATCCCATTCTTTGATTTATGCTATGCGTTACTTAAATTGGTAGTAGCCTCCGCGATCGAATCGCAGGCTTCTAATGGATATACTTCAAAGGATCCCCACAATAGCTTTGTGTCCATTGACTTGTCAAAACACTTTGATTTTGTGGCACATCAAGTACTCTAATCAATATTCGAGTATTCATAAAGAATAACCCGCATCTTTTTAAGTATTCATATGTCTGCATATATCGGTGCTAATCAATTTCAATACTTGTCCGAATTCCATCCTTTATCATAAAGGTTCGCTTAGTTGTATTATCTTCCAAATTCAATTCTTAGGTCGGAAGGTCCATTCCTTCAATTATAATTGATCAAATCAATTTCGACCTTTGAACCTTATTTGAATAAATACTACTAAGTACAAGAATTCACAAGTATAATGATTTAACAAAGAAATGTATCTAATAAGTAAAACAAGTTATAACACGGCTTGTTGCATCGTGGTAGACTTAGGATTCGTCATTCGCATATTGCTATCTAATGTACCAGAATAGATAATGTCATTATTTCTTATCAAAACCATCAAATGATTAAAGAAATAAAATATCCATTCATTAATAATAGAAAACCAGAACAAAGTTCTTTTCTAAATTAAAGGGGTACATTAAGCAATAAACTTGAAATGAAATCCTATAACTACTCATAGATAAATCCTCTATTGCAACAGCTGCCTCCTCCACAGCATTTCCCTTGACAATTCTTCTAGTCTTCAGTCTTCGTTCTTGAATGCTCCATGTGACGAGAATATTAATCCCAATATTTAAATCTATTTATTTTCAATTAATCCAAAAGTTACTTAATTCGAAAATTAAGTCAATCGAATATATCAAAAATAAAATTAAATATTATTAATATTTTATTTTTATTTTTATTTTCCTTTCTAATTCTATTAAATCTCTAGAATTCCATCCAAGTCAAACTTGGAATATTCTAGAAGACTTCTATAATAGAATAAGGAAATAAAATAAATTAGGACTCTCCTACTTTCCATAATTAATTAATTTTCATCTATTGAAAATTCCCAAGAATATGAATAATCAAATAAGAAATAAATTAATTCCAATTTAATTCTTTTCCTATTCCATGAGAGTTCCTAAAAATAAGAACACTCAAAATAGGAAAAACGAATCAAATAGGAAAGTAGGATCTTGGTAGGAGTAGCATGGGTTTGGAGACCCCACACCACCCCACGTCAACCGGCCGACCATCGGGGAGGAGCACCGCCGCCCAACCACACCGGCCAGCCACCGAACCGGCGGCAGCCCGCGGCTAGGGTGATCGAGCCCCCGCCCCTTGCCCTCGATCGATGCCATGGGGTCGATCATGGGGATGATCGGCCCCTTCGTCCTCTTCGTCTTCTTCGTCAAACCTTCGTCTTCCGGCGATCGTTCCATCATCGAACCAACGTAAATAAATTACAAAAATTTAAATTTACAATTCCGGTATCGATTCTATACATGAAATCGACCCTATACAATTTCCGGAAAACATAGAATAATAATAATAAATCCTAAATTCGGTCAACCCCCGAATTTTTACTATTACAAGCATTCATCCACACAAAACGAATCTCGACATGTCCGAGAGTTTAATAAACGAATAATCATGATAAAATAATTAACGAAATTATTAAACCATGATAGCCGGAAATTCTGCAAGGTAGAATAATAATCGAACATATACATGAACATGAAACCAACGCTCTGATACCAATTGTTGGAAATCGATATCCCGGGTTATCAAAATATGCGGAAACCGACAACCCAACCGAAATCCCATCGCCGGAAACACGATCACGAACACCACGATGTCCGGAGCTCGACACGAGCATCGCCGCGGGATGAACCCGCGGCTAAACCCTAGCCGAACCCCATCGCGGGCTCGCGATCGCCGTGCATGGCGATCGCCGGGGATGCGCGGCATCCCCGCGGGGCTATTCTGATCAGAACCCGCCGGCGGTGAGTCCGGCGACTCACCGCCACCACCTCACGGGGAGGAGGGCGCCCAGCCGCGGCACCAGCCCGCGGCTGCCCTCCGCGATCGAGCCCAGCTCGATCGCCCGCTCTGGCCGAAGCCGGAGCTCCCCGTGCGCACGCCGCCGGTCGAGGGGGATGGGGGTTCCACCCGCCGTGGCACCAGCCCACGGCGAACCCCCAGCGATCGATGGGGTCGATCGCATGCCCCGGCGTCCAGCCAGGGCTCCCCTTCGGCCGCCACCCTCGATCCCATCGAGGGTTTCTCTCGACCTTCGCCGGGGATCTCGAATCCCCGTCCGCGAAGTTCGTACGTTTCCCGAATCGTACGTTCATGTATATATTACGATTATTAAAACGCATAATCATAAGAGGGGGTTTACGATTATACCTACGTCTCGTTGTGCAGAGAAACGAGATGGTTTGAAGACCTTCGAATCTTCCCACGTATTCCTTGCACTTGGTTCGAACGTCGTGTGGGCGACGATCCTCCGAACTCCTATGGATCTCCTTCACGAACTCTCTAGAATATCAAGTATGATAATCTTATGTTGTGTATTGAATTGTGAAGACCATGTAGTACCTTTATAGGTTACGTAGGGGATCTAAAGGAGGTGGAATATTGGGCTTCCAATACTAATGATTAAATTGATCCCAAGCCCAAATCTATTAATCCCATTAATATTAATTAATTTATTTTCCACTATATAAAGTAATTGCACTCCCAATATTAAACCATATTATGTCAAATAATATTTCTCCGGTAGTATTATTTATTCCGTGTATTTAAGATTTAAATATCCATGAATAAAATTTATTTATAGCATAATAAATTTATTCATCTCTTTTATCCGAGAATAGTACCGTTCAACTTTAATTATTATGTGGAACAAATCCACTCATGAGGTTTACATATTAATTCCTTATGAACTTATATCGGGGATATTATCAACCCTTCCGGGATACACTTTCCCGTCAAGTATTCACGACATGGCATATATAAAATATAGTGACCCAACTTTACCGGTAATTGACCCAATAATTAAATCGGTCAATTTCTTTGGAAAATCAAAGTTACTTATATTAAATATACACACCCGAAATAGTATCGGGGATTAAGAATAAAATACTCTGAGATTTAAATCAATTATCAAAGGCAATTCTAATTGATAAATCTCAAGCGATCCGCCCAATACACCAAGTGTACAAGTATGATAAAATTATCAAGACCGATTATTTTCTCCCTCATACTACGACTATACCGATGGCTTGGTCCGTGTCCATCTAGGTCGTGAGTAACTGTTCGATTAAATACGAGTAACCGATAGTATGATCTTCCGTGTGACGACGCACACCATACTAACTACAACGTATATAACCCAGGACTATATTTGCATATATTTAATTATCGAATAATTAAAAGCAAACAATTGTTTATTTAATAGATTTAATGCTATGACCGGGAGTTACCGTTACTTGAATCTAGACATTAAGTATACAACTCCAACAAGGCTCAAGGGGCTATCAAGGATCTTCTTTATTTATAGACAAGAATGAACAAAAATTGCCTAAGTCATCTAATACCTTAACTCAACTTTAAATCACACAAGTAGAAATAAGGCAAACCTCAGCATTACGGCATTCCAAACAAACTCTCAAGAAAGAAATATATTCATAATGTTGGCTCAAATCTCACGGCTACCTAATTGCAGTTCCATCGTCCCAAATTTGATGCATAGACTAATAATTTTGAAAACTGTTCAAATTGACCAAGTATATTCATCAAGCATGCGACTCGACCAAGGACAGGGGTTACTCCTACCCGTTCCCCCACTCACACACTTTGCTTCCGCCAAAGTGGGTGAAATAGTAATAAGATTGAGCAGGGACTTCCCTTGACACAGACTCCGACTCCAAACGATGTTGGCGCACCTCTCCACTCACACACTTTTCCTTGGGCAAAGTGTGTCAATGAAAAGATCAACCCTTTACTCGAAAGAAAAGAAATAAAGACAAGTGGGAGGGCAAGTGAGGAGGAGGTAAAGTCATGGTAAAACCTGAATTGAGCATGGGTGAAGTGGACCATTAATGATTTCAGCAGCTCTACGAGGTCATCTTAGCATGTTGCCCTGATGCCTTAGAACTACGCCCTCAGTCAGTAACTTGGGCACGTCTACCCAGGCCTTGACTTCTCTCCAGTGGTCATCCTTGCGACTTCAGGGAACTCATCCATCTTCTATTGTAAACTGTTGAAAGTTGATCAAGTAGCCTTGCGGTATGCTCAAGTAGCTACCCTTATGCCTCCTTGACCTGCACATCAAAAACAAACAAACCCTTTCTCCTTTCGTATTCAGACAAGTCAAAGTTCTCTATTCAATTTTATTCAGAATAAAAGAAAATAAAACTAAAATAATATACAAGAAATACCAGGTTGCCTCCTGGTCAGCGCCTTAGTTATCGTCATGGGCATGACGTGATGTATGCTCACCATTCTTCATGATGGAAGGGTTTAAGCTTCTCTTCGTTATGGCCATAGGAGGCCTTCAAGCAATTGAGTAAATCTGTGAAGTTTCTCATCATCCATCCATGTAAAGTGCCTGGTGGTTTGCCAAAACCAAAGTGTACTTGCATGTTGGTCAGGGGCGAATTTCTCTTCTCTTCTGAATATTGGGTGAACAACCCTTGTGTCTTCCTTTCTGGACCTTCACTTAAAACATCACTATTGATCTCACCGATTGTATTTGCATGTCCAAAGTAGAGAAATTTCGTGTACTTGGGCAATATATTCAATTTTTCCTCGGGTGCCCGTTCAAAGGCTGGCTCCAATCTCTCCTCTCGGACATTATTCCCAGTTTGTCTCGCCTGCATTAAAATATCAGATGGTTGAAACATCCCAATATGAAATACCTCATGGTTCTTCACTTGGATGATATTCAGTTTCTGCTCTTGGGCAAGTTGCTCCTCTTGGGCAGGTTGCTCTTCTTCTGCAGGTTTCTCCTCTTGGGCAGGTTGCTCTTTTGCTGCAGGTTGCTCATAACTGTGCATTGTCCAACCTGTGTGTCTTCTCTCATAGTGTAATGGGCGCTGGTCATGATCAACTTCATTTGTTTCGACTGCTTTGAGTGGTCTTGTGGCCATAATCTCCACGAGTTTCTCAATGGTCCCGCAAAGTTTATCAATTTTAGCTTCGACAGGCGTGGGAATATAAGTTGTCTGCTTGGGCAAGTACTCTTCATATTTTCGGGATCGTTCGGCCAAGTCTTTCAATATTTTGAACGCCTCACTTGCTGTTTTATCAAGAATAGAACCTCCACATGCAGCACAAATCATCATTCTTTCTTGTCCCCTTACTCCGGATCTAAAGTATTGGATCAATTCATGATTCGAAAATAGACGATGTGGGCATAGTGCTTGAATCGCATTGAATCGAACCCAATAGTCGTGGAATGATTCTCCAGTGCCCATTTTGATGTTTTAAATCATCTTCTTGATCTGCATGATCCGAGATATGGGGAAGTGCTTCTTCATGAATTGATGTTGGAGCTGCTGCCATGTTGTAATTTCGCCCCTGGTCAAGGTGTATAGCCATTCTCTTGCCTTGCCGGCAAGGGAGAAGGGAAAATCTAATAGTCGGATGTACTCTGCCAGGTTGCCCATAGCAGGTATAGTCCCACATGCTAGCTAAAAATTTCACAAATGTAATTCAGGGTCCTCCCAGGGCATATCGCTGAACTTGGGCAACAGCTGCAGAAAACTGGGTTTCATTGACCAATCTGTAGTGATGTTGGGCAAAGTTTTGCCCACGAGTTTAAAGTCCAAAAAGTTAGGGAGCCTCAAATCCATCAGTGTCTTCTCTACTCCTCGGTTGTTCACGTCATCCATCATCTTTTTGTCCTCAGCTCAAGTAGTGATCTTGGGCAAAGGTGGTTCTCTGGGCTGCACGTGTTGCTTGACCTGCTTTCCTCATCCTACTCCTTGCTGTCCTCTTTGGTCAACCTGGAACAACAACAAAAAAATCGCAAATCAAATAGCACAAAGAAAATAACTGGAATATAAACTCCCCGGCAACGACGCCAATTTTGACGCTACCGTCGTTTGAGTAGCGCAAAATAAATTTATAAGACCTAAAGCTTCACACCAACAACAAGTATTAGTGGTAAGTATTAGGTGTCGATCCCACGAGAAGTTTATTGTTATTTTCTCACGGCTTTGCCCAAATTGGGTTGTCACGATTTTAGAAAGAGTTTTGAGTGAATAACCGAACAACTAAATAAACTAAGAACAAATAATAAACAAACTAAATTAAATAACAAGAAATAAAATACTCAGCTACTGAACTTGACCAATAACGGAAATTAAACTACTCAACTACAGAACTCGACCAAACTGTAAAACAGAGCATCTGGGCACAGTCGTCACCTTGTCTACCTGATCAAGTATCTACTGTTCATCGGCACATAAGA
Source organism: Euphrasia confusa (assembly GCA_954870475.1). Taxonomy (NCBI): domain Eukaryota; kingdom Viridiplantae; phylum Streptophyta; class Magnoliopsida; order Lamiales; family Orobanchaceae; genus Euphrasia; species Euphrasia confusa. The sequence continues at coordinate 37,656,357 of OX940951.1, read as the reverse complement.
TTTTGCTAACAGATTTATCTTTCGGTTATAGGTTGTCCAATTAAAGTATAAACGTCCCTATGTTATCACGCACGCAAATACCCCAACCCTTATTCACTCTTTCGGTTTAAAGTCCCACCAGATCTCTCTCAGTAAAACCCCTAGTATTGATCAATTCGACACTATGTTAGCCGACATGAGTCTAAGTTGATCAAACCGCCTTAATATCTAAGCGAATCCCGAAATGGCCAATAGCATACCCGGATAGACCCGAGTCATACGACCACATCTCCAGCAACATGTTATACTATGCAGACGCCCAGTATCCCGGCGCGTTGATCCGCGTATGTGTGTGTTAGGTGAAAAGGGTTCCCTACTGGCCACTGTAAGTTGCCCAAGTCCCTAACATGCCTGTAGATACTACCCTGTTGAATCGGGAATAAAACTAAGTTAGTTGCTGTAATAAAAATCCTCTCAGTATTTTAGACAACATATAGACCAAGATCAGACGTTGCCCAGGTGCAGATTTCTAGCTACACATGAACAAAGCTAAAATAAATAAAATAAAATAAAAAGAAAACATGCTGGAATTAAACTAAGAATTCAATGTAACAATTGTCTATAATAATCAGGAATTAAAAGACGAAAATAAAAACATAAAACAAATCGTAATTTCCCAGCTATGCCCGAAGGCGATAGCCGGGGAGAACTCGTCTTCTTCTTCCTCCGATCTTCTTTGGTGGGCTGAATATTTTCGTATGTGAGTTCTTACTCTTCTCCAATCTTTTCCAATGTTAGCCTCTCTTATCCACGTGATTTCTAGGGTATTCATGTGTATTTATAAGTGCTGGAAGTCTTGGGCTCCAAGTAAAATTGCTGCCTTGATCAATTTAATTGAGATAAGGAAATAAAAGATTCTTTCCTTATCTTTTCCTTAAAAATAGGGATCCTGCCACGTCCTTGACAATTCCGTGTAGATGTAGGACTCAATCTGATGTAGAGACGTGTTGGACAATGACTCTAACGTTGGACGAGAGTCCTTCTTTGATACTTCTCTGAATCTGGTCGCCTTTGAAGTTTCCATGATTCCCAGGACTCTTCGTACACTGCTTGCTCAACGTCCGTCTCTGGTCAACTCCGATCTTTGTCCAACCTCTTTACTTCGTACGGTACTTGGTCAAGCTTCGGTCTTGGTCACTTCCTGACTTTGGCCAATATGACATGGGTGTTCGTGTCAGGCTAACTTTCTCAACCAACATACTTGCTCAATGCGACGATTTCTTTCAAAATGTGCGTCTTTTCACGTTTCACCTGCATAACTTGACCATAGACTCCAAATGTGTCCTCCCAGACACAAACAAGGTGAAAACAACTAAAAAGACTCGATTAACTTTACTCAAAAGAACTAAAAATGGGCCAAAAAATATGGCTCATCAGTACCCTTTTGGAGTTGTTGGTGAATCTCACCAAGACTCGTGGAATGTTGGCCCACTTGGGTCTCAATATGTTTCAATGCGGCTTCAAGAGTGACAATCTTCTTATCTTGTTCAATACGGTGATTAGTAGAAGATTGCACATAAGCATGGAATTCTTGCATGAGAGTCGGTCTAGGTGGTTGATTCGGGCCTTGATATGGAGGTCGAGTCCCCGAAGTTTGACCGGGTGGTTGTTGATAGTTATTCCCGGACCAAGAAAAATTAGGATGATTCTTCCACGCGTTGTTGTAAGTCGGGGAAAATGGATCATTCTTAGATTGTACCCCTTGAATAACATTAACCTCAAAGTCTTGAGGCGGTGCGGTTTGTGGGCAATAATCTCCTCCATGGTCCGGTGACCCACTCACACAACTGTTGGGATATGTCCTTCGATCCTACGTGTGCAATCGATAAAGTCATAAGGTCGTCTATGGATGTTAAATGATTATTTGATAATATTAAATTGTTGGGAACAATATAATATTGATCAATAAATCATACCTATAGGGTCACACACGGACTTAAAGATGATGTACGATGCTTGTTAATTATATTGATTTAGAATCAATATTTACATTAATTTATATGCATGCATGGGATGCATTGCATGGCTTGCATGGATGCATGTCACATAGTGTGACATGGCATGCCACACAAGCAAGAGAGACCACATCTTATGCCATTGTGGAATAGTGATGTGTACTTGACCTTTCATCTCCCCATTACCCTCCCATTATGTGATATAATGGTGCATATTCCTTATGGGGGTTACAAGAGAGTAATGGAAATGGTAATGAAGGTGTTAAGTTGTGAAAATCTGATTTTCACAATCACTTAATCACCACCCACGAAATTCACAAGAGAAAGAGAGAAAAGAGGTTGTTCTTGGAGAATCAACTCGATCAAGCAAGCAAGTCATCTTCCGGGTTCGTGTGCAACACGTAGAGGCCGGCCCATTTGTGCGGCTTCAACATCCGGGCGATCCAAAGGCGTGACGAGGTCATTCCAAAGGTGAACATTTCGAGGCTGATCCATTTGAGGTGGTTCAATCGACTCAACACCACCTCAACGACATCAACGAATCACTTCGTCACCAAAAATAAGATCTCGTTGATATCTCTCTCTCTATATATATATATATTGGATGTATATTCCGGGGCAAAGAAACGATGCAAAACGAAGCAAAACGGGCGAAACCGGGGCTGCTGGAGCCAAACGGCGGGCACCGTTGGTGCTCCGGCGGGCGCCGTTTTGGTTTGGCGGGCGCCGTTTTGTAAACGGCGACCGCCGAAAGGCTGATTTTGGGTCTGCCCGCTTCTGTACCCTTTTGGCGGGCGCCGTTTTGGAAACGGCGACCGCCGGAGGTGTTCGGCGACCGCCGTTTGTGAAACGGCGGGCGCCGTTCGTGGTTTTAGGGGTACGGACTAAGGTTGACCTAAATCGGCGGGCGCGGAACTGAAACGGCGGGCGCGGACCAGTCCAGAAGATGTTCAAGGCCTATTTTGTTGCTTTTAATCTATTCGTTTGAGAGTTGTGAGGTTCTAGGGGCCTTTCGATTACGTATTTAATTGCTTTGCTAGTTTTAGGATGTTTTATGTTATAAATGTTCAAATTACATATAAACACCTATGCATGCAAGTTCCTAAAATAATGAGTATAATGTTTTGTCCAAAAACATCACACTCAGGAAGCCCTCGATCATAAGTTGGTAGGTCCGCCTCAGCGGGGTACTATTTGTTATCTTGGGATAAGTGGGAGTAAAGGTTAGACCTTTACACGTGAGTTTGGTTTTCTCATCGATAGATCCACTGCAGGCGTGGCTATCGAGACATGAGATGAGAATGTGACTCTCATCGACCGAGAGTGACATTAGATGTCATTGACATGGGATGTCTACCTATCTTGGAGTTCTTAAGTGCGGACTCAGTCGGCTTAATGATTCGCAAGATGAGGGTCTTGGGATCGTTTTGTTCTAATTTATTAAAATTTCAAAAAAAAATGCCTAATTTGTCTTTCATTTGGTGGATTATAAGGTTAGGATTATTTACACCTCGAGGAGTGATTTAATCCAAAACACTTAAGTTCATCAATGACACAAATTAGAGACTTTCGAGCCATTGGATGGCGTGAATCGATTGTCTGGTTGGCTCCCTCATTTTAATGAGAGATAGGGCTTCAATTGCATGATAAGATCGCTGGTTAGAAAACCTCGAGTTTTCACTTACGATTTATCACGTTTTTTGATATTGAGATAATTGGGAACGACGATATTGGATATCGAATGAACAAAATGAAACAAATAAAGTAGTTATGCTAGACAACCTTATTTTTTTAACGCTTTGTGGATGTTTACTTACTTAATTTATCTTTCTTCTGTAGTTTACTATGTCTGTCTCAACTCAATTCAAGTTCAACTCTATCTTGGATAGAGAAAAGTTGAACAACACCAATTTCCTTGATTAGCAACGTAACTTGAGGGTAGTCCTAAAATACGAAGAAAAGCAAAGTGTGTTGGACAAACCCCTTCCCGTGCTTCCCGCTGATGGGGGCACGGATGTCCAAAAGGCATCATATGCCCTTGCTAAGAAAGCCTCGAATGAGGTGACATGTTTGATGTTGGCATCCATGGTGATGGAGTAGTATACTTAATGTCTAGATTTGAGTATTCTGAACTCTGTATGCACTTTCATTTACCTATCTATTACAGACATTCATTTGCTTTTAATTATTGTTAATTAAATACATGCAAATCATAGTCCTAGATTTTATACGTTGTAGTTAGTATGGTGTGTCGGGCCCGCACAGAAGATCATACTATCGGTTACTCGTATTTAATCAAACAGTTGCTCACGACCTAGATGGACACGGACCAATCCATCGGTATAGTCGTTGTGTGAGAGAGAAGATAATTTGTCTTGATTATCTTATCACACTTGTACACTTGGTGTATTGAGCGGATCGATTGAGACTCATCAATTAGGATTGCTCGGCGATAATTGATTTGAGACTCAGAGTATCTTATTCTTAATCCCTGAAACAATTGCGGGTGTGTATATTTAATATAAGTGACTTTGATTTACCAAAGGAATTAACCGGTTTAATTATTGGGTTGATTACCGGTTAAGTTGGGTCACTATATTTTATATATGGCATGCCGTGAATTCTTGAAGGGGCAGTGTATCCCGTAAGGGTTGATAATATCCCCGAGATGAGCTCATAAGGATTTATTGTGTAAACCTCGCGAGTGGATTTGTTCCGCACAATAAATAAGGTTGAGTGGTACTAGTCTCGGATAAAAGAGATGAATAAATTTATTAAGCAATAAATAAATTTTATTCATGGATATTTAAATCTTAAATACACGGAATAAATAATACTAAGTTGGAGAAATATTATTTGGTATAATATGGAATAATATTGGGATGTCAATTTTATTTATATAGTGGAAAATAAATAAAATTAATATTGATAAGAATTAATGGATTTGGGTTGGACCCAATTTAATTTTCAATATTAAAACCCAATATTTATTCTCCTTTTGATCCCCTTCGTAGCCTATAAAAGCACTACATGGTCTTCACTTCTTAACCTACGTAACGCCAACAATAAAGTTCAAGAGTGAAGAGGATCCATAAGTTCGATAGCTCGTCGCCCACCCGACGTTCGAACGGAGTGCAAGGAATACGCGGGAAGGTCACGAGGTCATCATCGATTTCGTTTCTCCGAACAACGAATCGTAGGTACAATTCTCAACGCACTTGTTAATTGTTCGATTTGTGTTTTATTGAAAATACCGTAGGACGAAGATCCGAGGATCGAACCCCGGACCGAGGGTCGAGCCGGGCGGTGGTGGCGAAGCCACCGGACCGCCGGCGGCTCGTGGATCCCTCGCGGGGATCGAGTGCGCGAACCCTCGGCTGGACGCCGAGGGTCGATCGAGCCCTACGGGGCCGATCGCTAGGGCTACGGGTTTCACCCGTAGCAGCTCGTAGCGAGCTGCGGGTTTACCCGCAGCGGCTCGCTGGACGCGAGCCCTAGCCGCGAGCAGCGGATCGCCGGATCCGCTGCGGGGATGCCGCGGGCATCCCGTGCGATCGCTGCGAGCGATCGCGAGTCCCCTCGCGGGGCACTCGGCTGGGCGTCCGCGTGCCTCGTGCACGCGACGCGTTCGGTCGGGTCCCGGTTCGCGTGGGCTCGTGATTTCTCCGGCGATTGAGGTTGTCGATTGTATGAACCTCGGCTCGCGGTTTTTCGGGTGGGGGCGGATTACGTGCCTTCGGGTGCGTGGTCTCCAAAGCCCGGACTCCGGCGGATGAGTCGGTGTACGTACGATCTCCGGCGAAGGGTTCGTTCGGGTTATCGGTTCCGCAATTTTGATAACCCGGGATAGCGAATTCCAACACATGGTACCCGAGTTGCAAAAACAATTCGAGTTCATGGAAGCCTATGACATCATAGAAGAGCTCAAGAGCATGTTCGGGGAACAGGCTAGGATTGAGCGCTTCGGTGTCACCCGGGCTATAGCAACAGCTAGGCTGGAAAAGGGTAAACTCGTGGGACCACATGTGCAGCAAATGATTGGATTATTTGCTTCAAGTGCTCGCCTCGATTTTGCATATGATGACGAGTTGGCTACCGATTTCATTCTTCATTCTCTTCATGATGGTTATGACGCCTTTAGGTTGAATTTCCACATGAATGGACAGAAGAAATCACTTCATGAGCTCCATGGGATGCTTAAGGCTGCTGAGCCGGTGATTAAGAAGGACCCTAGGAGGGAAGTTCTTATGATTCGGGAAGGAGGTACCAAAAAGTTCAAGGGGATTAACAAACCGGAAGTGAAAGGCAAAGGGAAAGGAATAGCTGTGGCAGCTCCTTCCAAAAGGTTCTTGAAAGCTTCTAAGGTTCCTGGGAATCTGAGTGTTTCCACTGCAAGGGTGTTGGACACTACAAGCGGGATTGCCCCAAGTTCAAAGAGGATGTGAAGAATGGGGTCGTTCCTTCATCTTCAGGTATTTATGTCATAGACATAAACTTTACAAATTCTTCTTCTTGGGTATTGGATACCGGATGCGGTGCTCTTATTGTTTCACATGTGCAGGGACTGCAAAGAAGTAGAAGTTTTGTAAAGGGAGATGTCGATCTGCGGGTTGGAAATGGAGCGAGGGTCGCTGCATTAGCCGTAGGATCTTATGATTTGTGTTTGCCTTCGAACCTTGTTTTAGTATTGAATAATGTTTATTTCGTACCAAGTATTACCAAGAACATCATTTCTATTTCAGTATTGGATACTGAAGGATTTTCCTTCACTATAATAAATGGTTTATTTACTATTTCAAAAAGTGGAGTGTTCTATGGTTCGGCACGATTAGAACATGGTTTATATATACTTCAACTTGACAATCAAATATATAACATTGATACCAAAAAGGCCAAATCGAATGAATTCAATGAAACATACCTTTGACATTGTCGATTAGGCCACGTCAACATTAAACGTGTAGAGAAACTTCTTAAAGAAGGTATTCTCAAATCTTTTGACTTGGAGTCATTTGATACATGTGAAGAATGTTTGATGGGCAAAATGACAATGTCACATTTTCTAGGAAAAGGAGAACGTGCAAATGATCTATTGGGTTTAATCCATACTGATGTATGTGGTCCAATGAGCTCACAAGCACGTGGAGGTTATTTCTACTTCATAACTTTTACCGATGACTTAAGTAGATATGGTTATGTCTATTTAATGAGGCATAAGTCGGAAGCCTTTGAAATGTTCAAAGAATTCCAAAATGAAGTTGAGAATCAACTTGGTAAGAAGATAAAAGCCATTCGATCGGATCGAGGTGGTGAATATTGTTTTGGGTCGTTTTTGTTGGAGAGAATGAGATATGGGGTGGATATGAGGGTTTCTCAACGACTACCAAAGCATGTGAATTTTTATGTAGAAAGGGTTGAAATTTCTTGACCGGGGAGGAAAAGGATAAGAACTCTGAGCTAAAGAAGATAATGTCTTTATTTTCGATAATACTTTTATTTGGTATTTTTCGCCGCCCTTACAATGAGACGGGGAGGCCGGCTTTTATAGGCGAGAGCACATGCTCATGCAGAGCCACGACACCACGACACGTTAAGGTCTAATCTAGGATCATTAAATGCCGGGGCACAATTTCGAGTTGGGTTTATGCGAGGCTCGGGGCCCGAATTTGGATGTGTTCGCGCGGCTCCCGTCCAGGGATTTCAGCGGGGGTGCTTCCCAGCTTGTCTCCTAGGATCATCATGAGGGTGTGCTGCCTTTTGCTCGGCCCGGGGTGGCGCTCCGAGCGCGTTGCATGCACCCGGGCCCGGGGTTCGGTTGGGGCTCCTTGCGGAGCTCGCCGCGAATTCTGATTCGGGATGCTGCTCCTTTGTGGTTGGGCCGTGAGTACCAGCGCGTCTTTTCCCCTCTGTCGGTCTCCACGGATCACTCTCTTGCATGGTTTGCATGGATTCGGACCCGGGGTTTGACCCAGATTTCTCACGACGGTTTTGCGTGCTGCGGGCGGGCCTGCCTTCCACGTGTACAAATTGGTTTTTTATCCCCCAACATTGGCCCCCGGCGACACCCGATTTCCATTGCTGATTGGGCTGACTCTCTGCTGGTCGGTCCTTCTTAAATGAAGTGGTTAGCGGTTGTGTGACCTGTTTATCTCACCGTTTTTCTCGAGGGGCTCGTCTCGATCTGGATGCCCTCCGGCCTGCGGCTCTTTGAAAGGCTGAACCTGCTAATAAATGCCGTGCTCTCGGAGTGGTGGTTCTAGGAGGTGGCGTCGGGGTGTGGGATCTACCGCCGGGTTCCCCTGGGCTATAAATCGGATTTGAGGCTGCTGCTCGTTTTATCTTGCTTCGTTCATGTCTAACCAACCTCAGCGAACCGCTCCCTCCGCGGTGGGACCCATCATTCAAGTTCGAGAGCATGAGCCTGGTGACGAGTCGCGGGTGGAGACGGCGGATTCCGGGGTGCGACGCTATGTGGTATCCCACAAGGTTTAACCAGCGCTATCACCGCGAGGTCCTCTTGATGCCGACGCCCTTTGCGCAGATGTACAAACATGTGTGGCCCGCCATGCTCGCTGTTAGCGACTCTTCCGGCTGCCTCTGGGTCTTTGACTTGATTCCTGGCGGCAATCGTCTGGGTATCGGCTGTTGGGGATCGTGCATGTATACGCAGCGGAAAACAAATTTTTTTTATTTTTTTTTATTGAAAATCTCATTTTCAATATTACATGGATTTATTGATTTAATTCAAATCTATTAAATAAATAATCCACCATTTAATTTAATTATCAAATAATTAAATATTTAATTCATTCTCATACTACATAAATTAAATCTAGGGCAATTAAATTTATCATATAAATTAATTATTTATCATATAAATCAATTACTTCTAGCGCAATTATATTTATCATATAAATTAATTACTTCTAGGGCAATTATATTTATCATATAAATTGATTACTTCTAGCGCAATTATATTTATCATATAAATCAATTACTTCGTATAAATTAATTACACTAAACAATTAATTACGCAAACATGCACAATAATTAACATAATCACATTATATAATTCAAATCAAATTGATTTTAATTAACAATTAAATTAATCTCTATTAATTTTATTTGTCAATGTTAATACCAGTACTTAGCGCAAACAGTTAACGCAAAACAATTAAATTCAAGTTTAATCGTTAGTACCTTAGGGATTCGTTGGACGAAACGGGGTTCGTCGGAAGTCGCGCGGATGCGACGCGGGGATGCACGCGGGGCATGCGGGCTGCACACGGGGAGAGCCGGGGTGGCTCTCGGATGGTCGTGGGCGGCGCTCGGGCGCGGGCGGGCTTGGCTCGGTCGTGCTCGGGCGTTGCTCGTTCGAACCTCCGACGTCTCTCGTCAAATCAGGTTTCACCTCGTATAGGTAATCCCACTCGCGTATTGCACTAGAAATACGAGAGGGAGAATACGACGGGAAAAACGGGCCAGAAAAACGACTCCGGAAACAATTTCCGGCGAGGTGGACGGCTGCCGGCGGCTGCGCTGGGCGGCGGCTCCGGGCGGCGGTCCTCCGAGGGAGGCAGCCGAGGGGCGGCGGACGAGAGAGGGGAGAGGAGAGGGAGAGACTAGGGTTAGAGCTCTCTAGGTTTGGTGTGTTCTTCCTCATCCCTATGGAGCTCCTTTTATAGGTGAGGAAAATAGCTACTTGGGCTCAAACCCTAATGGATCTGATCTATTAACCTTTGCCGGCCCAATTCACTAGCCGTCATTACGTTTCTCCCAAATTGACAATCAATTCGATCTCCGAAAAATATAACGATTATATTTTCTTTCTCGTTTTAATTTTCTCATCGATATGAGATAATAATAAAAATTTCCAATTTCACAAAATCGGAAAGCCCATTTCAGGGGTACTGCTAAATCGGGAAATTTCCCAAAATAGAAAGTGTACACCATCGTGTCCGTTTTCTTTAGCTCAGTAATATTTCCAACTCAAAATCACAATTATGAATCTCGGATTCAATCATATTGACCTCCGACTATATGTACTTAATTAACAGTTAATTAATACATGATCGTATTCAAGGATCGGTTTACACGAGAATATGACCCTTAATGGTTCAGGTGTATAACTAGCCGTGGGCTCACAACACATTGTGATTCGAACAACATATTGTTCTTATATTAACTACTCCCGAGAGTTTTAGATTAATAATCATATTATTCAATCTCCGAACAAGTCGGTTCCCAACGAATCGGTGACGAACGTCTAGCAACCACGCTTCACTAATTCCCTAGATACAAATGAAGTGCCTGCAAGAACCTTGTAATTTAGTTAGCGTACAGTACGATCCCTCCGATTCATATGTCCTGATCAAACTAGAGATATTGTTTAATCGAGATCTCTTTTTGAGTTTGATAACTTTGCGAACGTTCTAGGTTTCGTAAAATCCAGTCGTGATTGATCTAGAGAAACACATTTCTCTAATCACCTCACTGTTCAACTCTGGCCAGAGATTCCGGGACTACGAACCACATTGGACATCCATGATCTATATCAAGCGATCAGACCCCCTACTGCCATGCACAAACTTCACATCAGATTTCGAACTGCACGAACATTGTCTCCTTTTTCGACTTACTCACTTTCCAGGGAATCAGAGACATGTCACGATACAGCTAGTCCTCTGATGAAGTCACGGTGATGTCTGGGTCTTAAGGATTAATTGTGTACAACTATATTATGTAATTCTCTACTCGATCAGTGATAACCACTTAGAGATTCCAGGGAGATGGGGTTCAGTGAACTCATCAACAGTGAGCACCCACTTAAGTATGTCGATGTCCAACACCGAGGCTCGAGATTATCCCACATACACTAAGTGCTAGTCTCAAGGGGAAAGGCCGGGTATCCTTGTTATTGGCGTAACCCATCGACTAGGAACTGAGTTTGACCAGTTACGTTGCGTTAACAGAATTATCTCTCGGTTTCCACAAAACCGAATTCATACAACATGTGTAACTGTACAGGACTATATCTATGATTCAACATGGGGAGTAGATATATCATATGCCTTAATTAATCATAATTAATAATCTTTCATAATTTCGAAATAAATTGATAATATTTATTAATTAAATAATAAATTAGGTTCGACCACAGCCACAGGTTGGCTTGTTGGTCACCTACTCTATCAATCTCCCACTTGACCTAAAGCCAACTGCTCTCGTATCTAAGTCCCATCGACTCTGGATGTTTCTCGTGGACAGATCTAGACAAAGGCTTGGTAAAGGGATCAACTATATTATCTCCCGAAGTGACTCTTTCGACCAAGACGTCACCTCTCTCAACGATCTCGCGGATCAGATGATATTTCCTCAGTACATGTTTGGATTTCTGATGAGATCTCGGTTCCTTAGCTTGTGCTACGGCCCTCGTGTTATCACAGTACAACGTTACTGGATCATTTGCGCTCGGAACGACTCCCAACTCTTGGATGAAGTTCCGTATCCAAACAGCCTCTTTTGCAGCTTCACTTGCTGCAACATATTCAGCCTCAATAGTGGAATCAGCCGTGGTTTTCTGCTTGGAACTTTTCCAATAGACGGCACCTCCATTTAGCTTGAATATGAATCCCGATATCGACTTAGAGTCGTTCACGTCAGATTGAAAACTAGAGTCCGTAAACGCCTCTATTTTCAAATCGTGACCTCCATAGACTAAGAACATCTCTTTTGTATTTCGCAAATACCTAAGAATGTCCTTCACGGCTTTCCAATGAGTCGGCCCAGGATTAGACTGATATTTGCTCGTGAGGCTCACAGCATGTGCAATATCAGGTCTAGTACATAGCATGCCATACATCACGCTTCCAATACCGGATGCGTATGGTGTGCGATTCATCCGCTCGATTTCCAGTTCCGTTGCTGGACACGTGGTTTTTGAGAGACGAATTCCATGACACATTGGCAAAAACCCTCTCTTGGAGTTTTCCATGTTAAACCGTTTTAAAATGGTTTCTATGTACAAGGATTGTGATAGGCCGATCATCTTTCTAGATCTATCTCTATAGATTCGTATTCCCAATACGTAAGATGCCTCGCCTAAATCCTTCATCGAGAAACGTGTGGACAACCATGCTTTCGTTGCCTGCAGCATACCTACATCATTCCCAATGAGTAGTATGTCATCAACGTATAGCACTAAAAACGTCACGGCGCTCCCACTAACCTTCTTGTATACACAAGGTTCCTCCGGGTTCTTGACAAAATCAAACTCTTTGATTGTGTTGTCAAAACGTTTGTTCCAACTTCGGGATGCTTGTTTCAATCCATAAATGGATCGCTGGAGTCGGCAAACCTTTTGCTCTTCTCCAGGAGATATGAAGCCTTCCGGCTGCGCCATATAAATTTCCTCCTCAATGTCCCCATTGAGAAACGCGGTCTTCACATCTATTTGCCATATCTCGTAGTCGTACCACACAGAGATGGCCAGCAAAATCCTAATGGATTTAAGCAGAGCTGTGAGACCCGTAAAATTTATATATCAATTATTAACAATAATAACAATAACAATACTAATATACTATTAATGATATTAGTAGTAATAATAAGTGATAGTAATGATAATAAAAATAAAAATAATACTAACCGCCTTAAATTTTTGGAGGCTACTTAATGGATAAGTCATAGTATTAATTAAAAGGAGGATTTGGGATGAGAACAGAACACACACATCACACACATGGCTTGGGAGAAATAGAAGAGCAGCGTTCAAAGAGAAATTCACGACAATATTTTGAGGCATCAAATCAGATTTTTTCAAATATAAAAGTTGTTCTTCATGAGGTAAGCTTCAACTTTGTAAATCTTGTTTAAATCATGGCTTAAAATTTCTGGAGAATTCTTGTTGAGTCTAGTGTCGTCATATGAAATTTGGTAATATTTGGAAAATTATGGAATTTATTATGAGTTTTCTACTGAACTGTGGCAGGCCTGGAATTTTTAGGTTCTATTGAACAATGTGTGATGTTTATATCATATTTGATAGAAACTTGACCCAAATTGAAATTGGATTGATGTTTTGAAAAGTATAAAGACAGGGCTTTCATTTAGTACTGATTTTGTCCTTCATATAGTTTCATAATTCATTCAGTTTGGTTGATAACATATTAGGTTATATGCTGAATGTGAAAAACTGGAAACGAGATTAGTGTTTTGGAACAATTTCGAATCATTTTCGGTCAAAGAATAAATTGTATAAAAATAACATGGTATTTATAAAGAAGTATATGATTTATCTGTACTTTTTCAAAGATATTGGTTAGGTCTTAAAATCATGAAAATTCTTGGAAAAGTATTGCTTCAGCTGGGGTTAGAAAAACAGCAATGAGCAGTTTTATGAAAACAGCCCTAACGAGAAAATCGTCGCTCCGGTTCATGTGTTGTTTGTTGTATATGATAATAAACTGTTTAAAATACATGTTTTATGATGGAACCTATGTCCAGTTATGAACGGGGTGACCTTGGTGAGCCTAGGAAGCTGGCTAATGGCCTGAGAGTAGGGTTTTACGGGCAGACCTAAGAATATTGTTATATCTCCTAGTCAGTTGATCGAAACTTCGTTTTGTTTGTTGGAGTCAGAAGCTAACTATATTATCTTCATCTTTATAGTTGGAAAAGAAGACTAAATTAAAATATTTATGACTCAAAAATCCTTTGAAACAAACTGAAATTGTGTATGAAAAACCTGGAATGTTAATCATGCGTAGTTTTGTTAAGTCGAGCATTAATCATGAACCATTTATCAAAATTGTTGTTCGATTGATCGAAATATTTGATAACTGATTATGCTATAAATGTTATGTTGGAATTAAATTGTAAATGAAGTATAATTTAGGCGTGCGGAAAGTCCGAAAATGAGACGAGTTGTACCGAAACATAAAATGTTGACGTGATCTAGCGAGCAGAGTGAACGAGGAACATGACTGAGGCGGAAGATAATTTCTAGAGATCGTAACAACAACATACACAATTGGGTAAAATTATAACCTAAACTATTTGTTTAATTATATGATTGTGTGGATTGATTATATGTGATATCATGTTATCGTGTGTTATATTTTGCGATGTGATGTGATGTGACGATGTTGTGTTGTTTTTTGTGATTCGAAGTGGTATGACGTGATATGACGTGCATGGTGTTATGTGATATGACGTGGTGTGTCGCTATGTGATGATTTGCGATTTGATAATGGTTTTGTGGATTGTGTATTGTGATCTGATTTAGGTGAATTTTATAATATGATTATATGATGTGTGTTGTCATATGTGTTGATGATGACGTGATTGTGTTTTGTCATTTGTGTTGATGATGACGTGGTTGATTGATATGTGAAACATGCATGACACGATTTATTATGCCATGGCACGTGTATAAAATGCCAAGTAGGGCATAAAAGCCAAGTAGGGCTTGATACTTCAGCAAGCAGGCTGGGGTACTATCGACCAAAGAGTTGTACGATGATGGGCCCGGGTGTGTGAGTCATGTCACGTATGAGATTGCATAGTAGCTTGCATTGATTGATGCATTGTGCATTTTTATTGATGATTGAAGTTGTTGTCTATGAATGATTTTGAGTATGATGATTGTGTTTGATATTGTGACTTATTTTGGGTCGATTGGGGATATTGGATTTTGTGATATTCTCGTTGTGAGATTGGTTACATGTGCGATTGTTATGATATTAATTACTTTTTATGTGATGTGACATTGGTGACTTATGTGATAAGAAAATGTGATTAGTGTGATATTGGTGAAATACATGTAATACTTGTGATAGGATATATATTAGTATTTAACTGAGTTTTGTTGTTTATTTGAAAATGTAAAGTGGTGAGTCGATGTGGCGTACTCACCCCCACACAGATTTTGAGTTTTGTAGGTACTCAAGGAGATCGTGGTCATTGTCGTGTCCCGTCCTTTAGTCAGTCTCTGGGGTCTTTGGGAGTTCGGAGGGTTTTGTTTATATTTACTTTGCGCACTCGATTTGTAAATGTGTATATTTATAGAGATTGTTGTTTGTAGTTCATGTCCCGAGTTTTTGTTAAATATTGATGAATGTTTTTAATCTACTCATCATGTTTGTTGTGTTAATTGTGTTTAAGATATTAAACCTGTTTTGTGTGTACAGTTAAGGGTAATATTTAAATTATATCTTCTTGTGTGTTGTGCTAAATTTTTATATTTGGTACATATATGCTTTATTATGTGATATCATGGTTGAGTGATATCTATTGATGTGTGTTATATGTTTTATTATGTGATATCATTGTCGAATGCATACGAGGAATGAAATTATTGAGGATCGAGATAATTTTATAAAAGAAAGTAGAAGCTACGTTTAATGTGCGACTAGGGTTGTTTATTAAAATAAAATAATTATAGAAAAATGATTTAAGATTCGAAAGTATTTGTACTGATGTAACCGAGGGAAAATATTAGATTTTCAAGTTCGATGTTTTGATTTGTTATACTTCGGAGAGCAATTATGTGTATCACGAAATGCCAATTTGAGAAATAATGTATTAGTGGAAGAACCTAGTTCAGTGTATGGAATTTTGGGGAGCACCAAGACGTACCATACAATTAAAACTCATTATTGGTGGACTGCTATGAAACGATAAGTAGAGTACGTAGCACGATGTTTTGTATTTAGCAAGTACAAGCGGAGAACCAGGAGACTAAGGGGTTTGTTACAACCTCTATCGATTCCAGAATGGAATTATGAACATGTGACGATGGAGTTTACGGTAGGTTGGGAAATATACCTATCATAGATTGAGTTTGATCATAATAAATAATTTCACAGTAGCTAGCATTGGAATGAATCCATTTGAAGCCTTATATGGTCGAAAGTGTCGAACGCCTATTTGTTTGAATTAGAATGTAGAAATGAAGGTGGAGAGAGTCGAATTTATGTTCCTGAGATTATTACGGAAAAATATACTAAGGATGATTTTATTCGAGAGAAAATTGAACAATGCGCAAAGTCATCAGAAATCTTATGCTGATCAGCGACGTCGTGAGTTAGAGTTTGCAGTACGACATCCTTTTATTTTTTAAAGTATCTTCGTTGAAAGGGGCATGGAATTTGGGAAGCGAGGGAAGTTGGTTTCGAGATTCAATAGGCCATTTGAAATTACCGAGAGAATCGGTATATCAACATTTCGTTTGGGATTGTCAGAAGAGTTAACACGACTACATGATGTAATTCATGTGTCCATGTTGATAAAAAAAAATGTTGCAAATATGTCTCACGTGTTAAAGACGATTTTAGTGAAATTGGACAAGAACTTGTCGGTAGAGAAGAAACCAGTTGCTATACTTGATAGTCACGAGAAGAAATTGAGAAATAAAATCATTCTAATAGTCGAAATGTTGTGGCGTAGTAAAACAATCGCGGAGATGAAGTAAGAGAAGAAAGAAAGTATGAAAAACATTGTCCTAACTCTTTGATAACTTTACGTAAATTTCGGGACGAAATTCTTTTAAGGGAGGGAGAAATGTGAGACCCGTAAAATTTATATATCAATTATTAACAATAATAACAATAAAAATACTAATATACTATTAATGATATTAGTAGTAATAATAAGTGATAGTAATGATAATAAAAATAAAAATAATACTAACCGCATTAAATTTTTGGAGGCTACTTAATGGATAAGTCATAGTATTAATTAAAAGGAGGATTTGGGATGAGAACAGAACACACACATCACACACATGGCTTGGGAGAAATAGAAGAGCAGCGTTCAAAGAGAAATTCACGACAATATTTTGAGGCATCAAATCTGATTTTGTCAAATATAAAAGTTGTTCTTCATGAGGTAAGCTTCAACTTTGTAGTTTTGAGCTTGTCGATTAAATGAAATTACGTCTTCGACGTAAGATACCAACTTTTCGCGAAGTCGATCTTAAATCAGTCTTCAGCACTAAGGTTCACACACACTTCGTTCGTACACACTCAGCTGACACTTGCTCCAGTTGGAGCACGGTTCGTGTTATGTATGTATGTTCGCACTCAGTGAATGTAAAGTAGTGAAGACAAAGTTATGTAATAGTTTTCATTTCATTGAATCAACAAAACTAAACTATTACACTTGAAGAGAAAGGTAGACGGAATGAACAAAGGTCGTATCCCAAGTGTCGCAACACTCCAACGAACCAGAGTCCTAGTACTACTACACCTAGAGTTCTATTCTCCAAACTCTACTATTGGTGCACAGCACAAAACAACTACCAAAACTCTAAGGCTCAGCGCCTAACAAACAACGATAGCGATACTCGGATATCGGATTTCGTTCTCTCAAAATCGTCCTAATCGTTAAAAGATGTCATCCAACTCCATGGGTATATATAGGTAGTCCGCACATGTGAAGCTTTGAAATAGAGCAATCTGATTGGTCGCATGCTTGGCCTACATCATATTTCCATGGATGACATCACTTTCGGAATCTTCGATTCTTGAATCTTGGAATCTTGAATCTTCGAATCTTGAATCTTCGAATCTTGAATCTTCGATTCTTTAACTTCAGACTTCAACATCATCTTGACTCCGTCGATCTCAATACTTCATCTTCAACTTCATCGTGATGAACACTCGTCGTTGAGGCTTCAGTACTTCATCGTCTTCACGGTCATCGATATGGTTGAAGTAGTAAACAACATTCACTCATCATCAACACTTGAACGTGGATAGGTATCACTTGCACTTGACGTTGATGATAGGATGTAACACACCATGCATCAGTTGATGCCTATGAAGAGAGCATGACATGATGCTGCTGGCGCTAGAGAGGGAGGACAACACACTGTGTTGCTGAAGCAAAGCAGAGACAGAGCATCACTTAGTCATCCTGGCGCTAGCGCCACAGAGAGAGAGTCCCATGACGTGTAGTTGGCGCTAGCGACAACGAGATAGAATGCAATGTCATCTGATGTTGCTGGCGCTAGCGCCACTGAGTGAGGGTGATGACACCTGATGTTGCTGGCGCTAACGCCGCTGATGAAGGATGGTGACAACTGATGTCGCTGGCGCTAGCTCCGCTGATGAAGGATGGTGACACCTGATGTCGCTGGCGCTAGCTCCGCTGATGAAGGATGGTGACACTATGTTGTTGGCGCTAGCGCCGCTGATGAAGGATGGTGACACCTGATGTCGTTGGCGCTAGCTCCGCTGATGAAGGATGGTGACACCTGATGTCGCTGGCGCTAGCTCCGCTGATGGAGGATGGTGACACTATGCTGCTGGCGCTAGCGACACTGAAGGCAGGTGATGATGCATCAAGTGACTTCCTTGGTACATTGGACTTCAATGATTCCATATCCCATGCAACATGCCTTGCGTCCATTCAACCAACACCTGAAAACACAGACACACAACAAACACATGTTGTCGACAAAACCAACATCTACAATCTCCCCCTTTTTGTCACAACTCATGTGAACAAGGGTTAGCATAAGGAGATACAAAGAATCTCAAAAACTAGGCAACCAAAACATATGTTGTTGCCAAAAACCAACATCTTCAATCTCTCCCTTTTTGGCACAACTCATGTGACCAAAGGTTAGCAAACGGAGATACACACTATCTCCCCCTCAAGAGATACATCACCTGAAAATGTAACTAAGTAAATACAAATGCAATCAATCAGCAAACAATGAAGGACTAGCATTGATAAGATATGAAAAACCAAAAACACTTAGTCAAATATTCAAAACCAAAGTCACCAAAGGTGTTCATCAAAACGAATATGAAAAAACATGCATGGAGGAAAATAGTTCAAGTCTTATGCATGCAACGATGAAATATGAAAAACGAAAATATTCAGGAGTTAATCAAAACAAGATAAACAAGCATCACTGAGATGCAAAGTCTGAGCCCTTGGGTGATCCAGCTGAAGTAGGCGAGCGCAGAGGAGTAGTAGGTGGTGAGGCATCACCAGACTTAGCTTCATCATCATCAGCTCTAGTGCCATCACCTTCGTCTTCATCTTCTTCATTTCCATCAGAGTCAGAGTTGAAGTCTGTCTCGAAAGTTTCATAGAACCCGAACTCGTCTTCTCCAATCCTGATTCTCTCATCATCATCATCACTCTCTCTTTCAACATCAACATCTTTCAAACGGTCAGACGGCATCGCACGCGATACCTCTGGATGTGTGGAACCTTCACCATCAACCTTTCCCTTCCCTTTCCTTAGTATGTCAAACACTTCATCAGCCATCATCTCACGTACACCTTCATCATCGGTGTCAACAACAACGTGCTTGGACCTAGCTAGATCAGCTATCGCCTCCTTGATCCCATCCTTGATCAGCTGAAACATGAATTTATCAGTCAAGCCTTTGCTAGATGAACCAGCACCACCTAATCCTCCCCCTTGATGGGTCATCTGGTGAAGGTAGGTGAAGGGATCCTTCTGATCACGCTGAGCTTCGATCATTTCAGCATAGGCAACAGCATGAGCGGCCTGCTTACATTCCAGAGTTTGCGTTGTAGTGAAGCAACGATGAACAACAACAGATGGAACGATCGAGCGATAGTTATGCATCGGATGATAAGGGTTCTTGTGAGGCGGCAAACCAGACCGTGGACCAAACTCACGAGGTACCACAGTTGGTGTTTCATGTTTTTCTTCTTTCTTCTCTTCACCAGCTAATCCCTCAAGTCTGTCTTCCTCCGTGATATCTTCTATGATGACAGTGTCAGCCTTGTGTCGCTTAACGCTCGAAGATTCAAGCTTTGGTGCAGTTGCACGCTTCTTTGAAGACTTCGGAGAGGGAGGTGGAGTGACAGGGTCAGGAACATCTTCTCTCTTAGCAAACTTTGTCCATGGAAATTCAAGCACTCGCTTTTTCAGAAAAGTAGGAGTAATGTAAACATGATAATTTTTCTTCGTCTTCCTTTCTGTTCCAGTCGTCGGCTTGAAGCCTTGTTCTATCAGCATGCCGTAGATTAGACTAGGGTGAGTGAGGTGCAGACGTCTTGGCTCTTCAAGATCACGCTGTAGAGCGAGAGTGGAGTCAGAGGCTGATGGAGTAGTATACTTAATGTCTAGATTTGAGTATTATGAACTCCTTGTACACTTTCATTTACCTATTAATAATGAACATTCATTTGCTTTTAATTATTATTAATTAAATATATGCAAATCATAGTCCTGGATTATATACGTTGTAGTTAGTATGGTGTGTCGGGCCCACACAGAAGATCATACTATCGGTTACTCGTATTTAATCAAACAGTTGCTCACGACCTAGATGGACACGGACCAATCCATCGGTATAGTCGTTGTGTGAGAGAGAAAATAATTTGTCTTAATTATTTTATCACACTTGTACACTTGGTGTATTGGGCGGATCGCTTGAGACTTGTCAATTAGGATTGCTCTGTGATAATTGATTTAAGTCTCGGAGTATTTTATTCTTAATCCCCGATACTATTGCGGGTGTGTATATTTAATATAAGTGACTTTGATTTTCCAAAGGAATTAACCGATTTAATTAATTGGGTTAATTACCGGTTAAGTTGGGTCACTATATTTTATATATGGCATGCCGTGAATACTTGACGGGAAAGTGTATCCCGGAAGGGTTGATAATATCCCCGAGATGAACTTATAAGGATTTATTATGTAGACCTCGCGAGTGGATTTGTTCCCGCATAATAATAAGGTTGAGTGGTACTATTCTCGGATACAAGAGATGAATAAATTTATTAAGCAATAAATAAATTTTATTCATGGATATTTAAATCTTAAATACACGGAATAAATAATACTAAACCGGAGAAATATTATTTGATATAATATGGGTAAATATTGGGAGTGCAATTTTATTTATATAGTGGAAAATAAATAAAATTAATATTGATAAGAATTAATGGATTTGGGCTTGGCTCAATTTAATCTCCAATATTGGAAGCCCAATATTCCACCTCCTTTAGATCACCTACGTAGCCTATAAAAGCACTACATGACCTTCATAAATCATAAGACAAGAATATCAATACTTGATAGTTCTAGAGAGTTGAAGGAGATCCATAGGAGTTCGATAGATCGTCGCCCACCCGACGTTCGAACGGAGTGCAAGGAATACGTGGGAAGATTCAAAGGTGTTTGATTTCGTTTCTCCGAACAACGAATCGAAGGTATAAAATCTGAACGCTCCTTATGATTTTATTTGATTTGAATTATCGAGAATACCGTAGAACGAAGATCCGAAGATCGAAGCCCGGATTAGACGAACGATCACGCGGTGGTGGCAAAGCCACCGGACCGCGGGATCGCCGCCTAGGGTTTCGGCGAGGCGCATGGGACGAACCCCGGCTGGACGCCGGGGCGCGATCGATCAAACGATCGATCGCGGGCAGCTGCTGGGCACGACGGCCCAGCTGGAGGCGGGCCACCCCAGGCGGCGGCGAGTCGCCGGACTCGCCGCGGGGGCTGCTGGGCAGCCCCACCCCGATCGATCGCGTACAGCGATCGATCCCTCGATCGCGTGAAACCCTAGTCGCGGGGCTCGGCTGGGCGTGCGTGCATGGCTTGGACTTGTCGTGTGTTCGGTCTTGCTCCGGCGCGTGCGACGGTGTTCATGTGATCTCCGGCGAATGGTTTTTGATCGGGTTATTGTTTCCGCAAATTTTAATAGCCCGGGATATCGAATTCCAACAATTGATATCAGAGTGTGGTTTACGTTCGAGGTATTTTCGATAAAAATTGTTCTACCTTGCAGGGTTCCGACTATTATGGCTTAATTAATTATTCGTTAATTTATTTTGTCATATTTATGTTGGATTATTAAACTCTCGGACATGTCGAGATTCGTTTTTGGTGGTGAATGCTTGTAATAGTAAAAATTCGGGGGTTGACCGAATTTAGGATTTATTATTACGTTCTATGTTTTTCCGGAAATTGTACAGGGTCGATTTCATGTATAGAATCGATACCGGATAGTGTAATTTAAATTCTTGTAATTTATTTGCGTTGGATCGATGAATCGAAGAACGCCGGAGAAGACGAAGTGACGAGAAGGAGCTAGGGCTTGGATCGATCAATCCCCATGATCGATCCATGAGGATCGATCGATCGCATGGGAGGGCGCCGAATTCGCGCCTCCTGGCGGCGATGTCACCGGCGGTGGTGGCACGCCGGCTGGGTGGTGGCGGCGGTGGTCCTCGGCCGGCGATCGGCGGTCCGGTGGGGGTGGTGCACCCCGTGCTACTCCTACCGGAAATTTACTTTCCTAATTTAATTCGTTTTTCCTATTTGATTATTTCTTTTATGGAATATTCATGGAATAAGAAAAGAATTAATTTAATATTAAATTTATTTTCCTATTTGATTATTCCTACTCATGGGAATATTCATGGATTAGGAATAAAATAAATTTGGAAAGTATAAGAGTCCTAAATTATTTTATTTCCTTATTCCATTATGAAAATCTTTTAGAATATTCTAAGTGGGTCTTGGATAGATTATTCTAGAGATTTAATGGAGTAGAAAAGGAAGATAAAAATAAATAAAAAATATTAATAATATTTAATTTTATTTTTGATATATTCAATTGACTTAATTTTCGAATTAAGTAACTTTTGGATTAATTGAAAATAAATAGATTTAAATATTGGAAATTAATATTCTCGTCACATGGAGCATTCAAGAAACGAAGACTGAAGACTAGAAGATGCGTACGGAGATGTGATAAAGCCATAATAGTCGGAAAATAATATTCTAGTATTATTTTGATTATGTGATAATACTATGTGCTTTATTACATGTATGCATGCTATATGTGTTTACTTTATGCACTAGATAGCGTATCCCTTTATTGTAAAAAGCTAAGTGGGAGAGGGTATGGAAACATTCCCATGGTCTCCATTGCTGCTCTCTTGGTGACTTTTATAAACTTTTGAAGTTTGTATAGATAAGTCATTGGAGGAGAGTTCTTGTAATTCCTCTTACGAGAAACATTGATTAAGTTTATCAAACAATGCCTAATTTGTCTTTCCAAAACTGATTTCAAGTCGACTCATTCTCACCCCGGGGAGTGGAATGGAGCCAAAGCCACTTGGTCATGTAGAGGAAACAAATTAGAGACCTTCGTACCATTCTTTTATAGATGGATCGATTGTCTGCTCGGCTCCCTCATTTATGAGAGATGGGGTTGTTCGCATGGTGAATCACTGGTAAGAAACTTCGAGTTTCACTTATGATTCTCCACGTCTTGATTTACAAGATTGAATGGATCAAGTAATTGGGAGTCAATTATAAAAGTCTCTTGGTGTAGTAAACGTCCACACCACGTGGCTTGCTATGCTAACGGATTTTGGATTAATTGATGTAGACAGTTATAAGAAATTGTGAAGAGTTGTGAAGTTGTCGTAAACGTCCACACCACGTGGCTTGCGGTAATGTAGCAATTCCAAACGATTTACTTTAGTACTAAGTAATGGTTTACACTTAGATACGCATTATGGTATTCCTCCCCACGAGGTTACGCTATAAGTGATGTATGACCGAAGCAAATCTAATTGCAAAATCGTTTGGGTGGGTAAACATCCACACCACGTGGCTTGCCTTACCTGATGGGATTTTAGATGTGATTAGTGATTTAATGATATTATTTGAGGGAGATAATATCGGTATTAAATTGTTTGTTTGTTTTATGTGCTTATAGGTTAAGAATGAATGTGACCCCACTTTGTGATATACTTAAGGATGAAAACTCACCGGTTCCATATAGTAATGATTGGGAACGAAATTTGGACATTGTTCAGACTGTTGAGCTTTCTGAATCCACTGTTGTCCCAACTGATGAGGACATTAAGAATGACCTCAGGATGATGTTGAGACATAGCGTGGAAGCCGGGCAAGAGGTGATTAACATACTCACAGAATCCTCTCTCAATGAATCCCTTAAAAAGGATTAGGCGAAAGCGGAGTTTCTGCGTAAGTTAAGGGCATCACAAGTTTTTGTGGCAAGGCTAAAGGAAAAGCATGCAAAGAGACCCAGTGGTTTAAAACCACGGATTGGGAGAGGCAAGCCTTTAGGAAGATGCTTTCGATGCAAACAGTTTGGGCACTGGAGGTCTGATTGTCCTCTCATCAAAGGTACGAAATTTTCCTTAGTCACAGAAACATTGTCAGCGGTGATATCTACCAGCACCTGGTGTGTAGATACGGGGGCCACTGACCATGTCTGTAATTCATTGCAGGGGTTCCAGGAAACCCGGAGACTTAGAGAGGGAGAAATCGTGGTCTACATGGGCAATACCGCGAAGGTGGCGGCTGTTGCAGTGGGAGACGTTCACTTACGTTTTAGTAGTGATAGGATTTTAGTTTTACAGAATTGTCTTTATGTACCGAATTTTAGAAAGAATTTGATTTCAGTTAATTCTGAATAGATATTCTGTTTCTTTTGATCACTCCGTGGTCATAAGAAGAAATAGTGAGATTGTCTGTTCTGGTACATTGATGGACGATTTGTATGTTCTACATCCTGAGTCTAACACGATGCAACTAACTGAGAGTAATAACACATCTACGAACACCAATAAGAGAAAGGAACCTTCTAAAATGAATCAATTATACTTGTGTCATCTAAGGCTAGGTCATATTAATTCGAATAGAATTCAAAGGTTGAAAGCTGATGGTCTCATCAGTGGTGTTGAAGGAGAGGACCTTCCAACCTGCGAATCCTGTTTGGAGGGCAAAATGACCAAGCGTTCTTTTTCTGGTAAAGGACGTAGAGCTGAACAAGTATTGGATTTGATTCACTCTGATGTATGCGGACCTATGTCTACTCAGGCAAGGGGAGGGTACGAGTACTTCATCACCTTTAATGATGATTACTCAAGATATGGATATGTATACCTAATGCGCCACAAGAGTGATTCTTTTTACAAGTTCCAGGAATTCAAGGCTCTCGTGGAGAACCTTCGTGGTAAATCCATAAAATGCCTGCGATCTGATCGCGAAGGCGAGTACCTGTCTGGAGAATTCAAGGCATACTTGGCAGAGAATGGGATTGATTCCCAACTGACTTCACCATATACTCCTCAGCAGAATGGTGTGTCAGAAAGAAGGAATAGGACTCTAATGGAGATGGTGCGATCAATGATGAGTTACTCGTATTTACCTGTTATGTTCTGGGGACATGCCTTGGAAACAGCGGCGTATATTCTGAATAGGGTTCCGACCAAAACGGTACCAACTACACCCATGGAATTGTGGAGTGGGCGCAAGCCTAACTTGAAACACATTCGGATCTGGGGATGTCCAGCACATGTGTTGCGACAAGGCGCCGATAAGTTAGAACCTAGATCAGAAATACGGTTGTTTATAGGATACCCGAAAGGAACTAAAGGTGGCATGTTCTATAGTCCTACGGACCAGAAGATCGTTATAAGTACTAACGCTCGGTTCTTAGAGGAAGACTATGTCATGGACCACAAGCCCAAGAGTGACATAATGCTTGATGAGTTGAGAGGTAACGAGGAAGACCTAGATACAGCCGAACCGAGTATAGATACACCACTAGAACCTGCACCTAATATGTTGGAAATCGATATCCCGGGCTATTAAAATTAATGCGGAACCGATAGCCCGACCGAAATCCTTCATCGCCGGAGATTGGATTCCCGACTCATCCGCAGGACTCCGACCTTTGGAGACAACGCGCCCGAAGACACGCAGCCCGCCCCCAGCCGATTTTCTCCCGCGAGCCGAATCCATGAACGCGAACCACCGTACGACGGAACCGAGCCCGACAAGAGCTCCACCGCGGACAAGCCGCGGCAAAACCCTAGCCGAGCCCCCGCCGCGAGGGGGCTCGCGATCGCACGCTGCGATCGCCGGGGCTGCCCAGCAGCCCCCGGTGGTGAGTCCGGCGACTCACCACCATTGCCGGAAGAGGGGCGGTCAGCCCCCAGCTGACCCGCCGCGGCTACAGCCGCGGCTTTCCCCGCGATCGACCTCGCGGTCGATCGCCTGCCCCGGCTTCAGCCGGGGCTCCTCCCGTGCGCGCGCCGCCGGTCGAGGTGGCTGGGGGGACCAGCTGCCGTGGCACCAGCCCACGGCGGTCTCCCCGCGATCGACTCATGGTCGATCGCTCCCCCGGCGTCCAGCCGGGGATCCCTCGTCCGCGCGCCGCGATCGAACCCTAGGGTTCGATCGCCCTCCCTCGGCTCCAAGCCGAGGGTTCTCTCGATCTTCGCCGGGGATCTCGAATCCCCGTCCCCGAAGTTCGTGCGTTTACCCGGATCGTGTGTTCATGTACATACTACGATTAATCGCACAAAATCATAAAAGAGGGTTTATGATTTTACCTTCGATTCGTTGTACGGAGAAACGAATTCGGTTGATGACCTTGTGACCTTCCCGCGTATTCCTTGCACCTTGTCCGAACGTCGTGTGGGCGACGATCTATCGAACACTATGGATCCTCCCCACTCTCAAGATTTTATGATTGGCGTAGGTCAATTAAAATCTCTCTTTAAAGTGAAGACCATGTAGTGCTTATATAGGCTACGTAGGGGATCATAAGGAGAATAAATATTGGGCTTCAATATTGAAAATTAAATTGGGTCCAACCCAAATCTATTAATTCTTATCAATATTAATTTTATTTATTTTCCACTATATAAATAAAATTGCACTCCCAATATTATTCCATATTATATCAAATAATATTTCTCCATCTTAGTATTATTTATTCCGTGTATTTAAGATTTAAATATCCATGAATAAATTTATTTATTGCTCAATAAATATTATTCATTTCTTATATCCGAGACTAGTACCGTTCAACTTTAATTATTATGCGGATTAAATCCACCTGCAGGGTTTACATAATAATTCCTTATGAACTCATCTCGGGGATATTATCAACCCTTACGGGATACACTTTCCCGTCAAGTATTCACGGCATGTCGTATATAAAATATAGTGACCCAACTTAACCGGTAATTAACCCAATAATTAAATCGGTTAATTCCTTTGGTAAATCAAAGTCACTTATATTAAATATACACACCCGCAATAATTTCGGGGATTAAGAATAAAATACTCTGAGATTTAAATTGATTATCCAAGGCAATCCTAATCAATAAATCTCAAGCTGATCCGCCCAATACACCAAGTGTACAAGTGTGATAAAATAATTAAGATAAATTATTTTCTCTCTCACACAACGACTATACCGATGGATTGGTCCGTGTCCATCTAGGTCGTGAGCAACTGTTTGATTAAATACGAGTAACCGATAGTATGATCTTCTGTGTGCCCATGCCCCACCATACTAACTACAACGTATAATATCCAGGACTATATTTTGCATATATTAATTAAATTCAAATAATTGTTTATTAATTAAATAGGTTAAATGTCATGACCGGGAGTTTACCGGTACTTAAATCTAGACATTAAGTACACAACTCCAACAATCTCCCACTTGTACTAAGGTCTAGTCATTTCCTCCAAACTCCCGACTCCCATACTCATCACGTGCTTAAGTTATACTTCCCCAGAAGTATTATGTGAATGAGCAATCTAGGTCGCCGATCCGAAGTTATCTTGGTGACTACTGCGTCGTCCCTCTGACGATGACTCGTATCAGGTGGTACTGGCTCTATGTGTTATCATCACCTTTCGAACTTATGACTTCTTCCAGTTCTCCATGCACCGCTATATACATAGCCTTTGGTGAACCAAGAATCATATCCAAGTTCAGAGGTCATTCCGGAACCTGACCAAAATTTCCGCTGCCTCTGAGGCTGCCATTCGGTTTATGATAGAGTCCGAGAAGCTTCACGCTTATCACTCTTTCATCCTTAGGTTCCACCTCTTCTAAAAGTGAACACATAGCCTGATATCGACTTACACTGGTCCTTCTCTGATTTTTGAATCTGAGAAACTGTAATCTAAGAAGATTTCGTTTTTGCTAGTAATCCTGTACTTCCCAAGTACTTTTACAGCATTTTAATATCTCTTATCCAGATTACTTTGATATCCTCCCACTACGCAAACCGCATAGTTGATATCAGGTTCTTGTTTTATAACACCGCATTTACAAAGCTCTTTTCACTCAAAGTGTAAGAATCTGCTTTGTTTATATCCATCTCCTTCATGTGTGCAAGACACATACCTTAGATAGATGCATTCTGTTCTCGAAAGGCAATGACCTTTCTCAGAATTATGCATGTTTAAAACAAACCATAATCGTATAAGATATCTAAAGAGAAGTGCAAGTGTTCTTATCTAGAGATCGAAAGATTTCTAAGAACATGATCTAACTTCATCTTAATCTTATATTTCGATTTATTTAGACAACCTCTATTTTATGTCTGACAACGCTTTTACATTGTTGCCAATGATGAAGTGTCATCTACACAAAATTCCGAGAAACACCACTTTGTTTCCATTACGTCTCCAATACACCAATCTTGTCTATGCCTTTTGATGAATCCATAAAATGGACTATCTCATCAATTTGCAAGTTCACAAGTTCCAGCTTTGTGGTAATCCATAAATGGATTTACTAAGCTTGTACCTCTTAAATGATCTTGCCCCTCTAACAATAATAAATTATTGCTATCCAAGTAGGCACATTTAGATTAGTACTGCCTCTTATGCAGAACTAGGGATCGATTTCATGTCTACTAGATCCAGGGTTTAAAACCCCTCCAGTCTTATGAACATCTCTGGTTGATTAACAACCTCCCACTGCAATGGCGTTCCGGTATATAACAGTAATAACATTAGGTGCAGTTAGTGGTGCACTACTACTCGGTTAGGCTGGTTCTCAGTCTTCTCTTCCCTCATTATAAGGTACTTTGTCAGTTAGGGCATTGTAGTTCATCTAATAGTCTTCCTCTAAGAACCGGGCGAAGACACCCTTCTGGTTCGTAGTACTATTGAACATACAATTACTTGTTCTTCTAGGATTTTCTACAACCATATGCAATATGTCGTTGTATCCAGAAAAATCCATAGAACATAGGTAGTTCCGAATAAACTTGTCCTTTTACTATTAGAATTCCATTTCTTATTCCTGACGCACCATGTCTACACATCAGTGTATGGTGCAGTCGTTTGAGACTTAATCTCAATCCTTGATTTATGCTATGTGTTATTTAGATAGGTGACAGCCTTCGCGAACGAGTCGCAGGCTTCTAATGGATATACTTTGAAGGTTCCCCATAATGACTTTGTGTTGAAAACACTCCGCTTTTATGGCACATCAAGTATTCTAATCCATATTCGAGTATTCTTTAAAGAACGACTCGTACTTCTCTAATTACACATATGTCTGCATATATCATCTTTGATCATTCTTAATACTTGTCTGAACTCCATCCTTTATCCAGAAAGGTTAACTTAGTTGTATCATCTTTCAAGATTGATTCTTAGGTCGGGAAGTCCATTCCTCCAACTATAATTGATCAAATCAATTTCGACCTTTTGAATCCCTTTTGAATAGATACTACCAAGTTTAAGAATTCACAAGTATAATGATCGACAAAGAAATACATCTAACAAGTAAAACAAGTTTATATAACGGTTTGTTGCATCGTGGTAGACTAAGGATTCATTATTCATATATTGCTGTCTAATGTACCATAATAGATATTGCCATTATTTCTTGTCTAAACCATCAAATGATTAAAGAAATAAAATATCCATTAATAATAGAAATCCAGAACAAAAGTTCTTTCTAAAATAGAAGGTACAAAGCAATAAACTTGAAATGAAATCCTACAACTATCAAAAAGATAAACGTCTTCCACTGCAACCGCTGCTTCCTCAACAGCTCTGCCCATGAGGACTCGAATTCTTCTTATCTAAGTCGCCGGGTTTTCTGGAACCCCTGCATTTAGAATGCACATACCGTCAGTGGTTCCATATCTACACACCAGAATTCTGGTAGATAATACCGCTGACTATGTTTTACGACTAAAGAAAAATTCGTACCTTTGAGAGGACAAGATGTAGACCCCCAGTACTCAGACTGCTTCCCTTGGGGATACTTGCCAGAAGGCTTCATTATCCCACCCTTTGGTCCAAGTCCCTTAGGACCACCGGACCCCCTTGTCTTCTTCTCCTTTCCTTTGCCTTTAGGTCCGAAACCCTTGGCTTTGGATATAAGAGCTTGCGATTGTTTCAACTCTTCCAAAAGATCCATCATCTCAAAAACATGGTCAAGTGTTTCATCGAAGTAACAGATCTTTACGAGTATCCTCATCGCCTCTTTTCTAGCCTCCCCATCATGTCCAAACAACAACTTGAGTTTAAGCATGACATCATGATTAATGGTTAGTGAATGAGCACTCTCCCATTTTTCAAAGTCAAAAATCTCATCCTCAGTCGAGTTAATGGTGAGTCCAGGAGGACAAGTTTCACTGAGTACGTCTTTGTACTCCTTTGCAGTCTGAGCAATGTCTAACTCTTCTTTCCATTCAACACAGTGTGGAACTAGTGCGTCAAATTCCTCAATAATCATCTCAAGTGGATTCATAGACATTCTCTAAACCTATAAGCACATTTAAACAAACAATTAATTTAATATCCGACGTTATCTCCCTGGAATAACATCATTAAATTACTAATCACATCTAAAATCCCATCAGGTAAGGCAAGCCACGTGGTGTGGACGTTTACCCACCCAAATGATTTAGTAATTAGATTTTCTTTGGCCATACATCAATTATAGCGTAACTTCGTGGGGAAGAATACTATAACGCGTATCTAAGTGTAAACCATTACTCAGCACTAAAGTAAATCGCTTGGAATTGCTACATCACCGCAAGCCACGTGGTGTGGACGTTTACGACAAATTCACAACTCTTCACAATCACTTATAACTGTCTACATCAATTAATCCAAAATCCGTTAGCACAGCAAGCCACGTGGTGTGGACGTTTACTACACTAAGAGACTTTTATAATTGACTCCCAATTACAAGATCCATTAGATTTTGTAAATCAAGACTCGGAGAATCATAAGTGAAACTCGAAGTTTCTAACCAGTGATCCACCATGCGAGCGACCCTATCTCTCATAAATGAGGGAGCCGAGCAGACAAACGACCCACCTATAAAAGAATGGCACGAAAGTCTCTAATTTGTGTCATCCACATGACCAAGTGGCTCTGGCTCCATTCCACTCCCCGGGGTGAGAATGAGTCGACTTGAAGTCAGTTTCAGAAAGACAAATTAGGCATTGTTTGATAAACTCGATCAATGTTTCTTGTAAAAGGAATTACAAGAATTCTCCTCCAATAACTCGTCTATACGAACTTTGAAAGTCCATAAGAGTCACCAAGAGAACAGTAATGGAGACCATGGGAATGTTTCCATCCCCTCTCCCACTTAGCTTTTTATAATAAAGGGATACGCTATCTAGTGCATAAAATAAACACATATAGCATGCATACAAGCAATAAAGCACATAGTATCACATAGTCAAAATAATGCTAGAAAATTATTTTCCGACTATCATGGCTTTGTTGCATCTCCGTACGCATCTTCTAGTCTTCAGTCTTCGTTCTTGAATGCTCTATGTGACAAGAATATTAATCTCTAATATTTAAATCTATTTATTTTCAATTAATCCAAAAGTTACTTAATTCGAAAATTAAGTCAATTGAATATATCAAAAATAAAATTAAATATTATTAATATTTATATTTATTTATTTTCCTATCTAGTTCTTATTAAATCTTTAGAATAATCTATCCAAATAAAATTTGGAATATTCTAGAAGACATCTATAATAGAACAAGGAAATAAATAAATTAGGACTCACTACTTTCCAAATTTATTTTTATTCTTAATCCATGAATATTCCCATGAGTAGGAATAATCAAATAGGAAAAATAAATAAATTTAGTACTAAATTAATTAAATTTCTAATCTATGAATAATTCCATGAAGGAAATAAATCAATAGAAATAAAATTAATTTAAATTAATTCTTTTCCTAATGCATGAGAGTTTCCTAAAAGGAAAGTACTCAAATAGGAAACCCGAATTAATTAGGAAAGTTGGATTATGGTAGGAGTAGCACGGGTTGGGAGTCCCCGTACCACCCCCACCGTCGACCGCCGCCCGGGAGGAGCACCGCCGCCGCCCCCAGCCCACGCGCCACCACCACCGGTGGCCGGCGTGGCCGGGAGCTCCCGCGGACAGCCCCTCGTCCGGCGATCGATCCATGGGGTCGATCATGGGGATGATCGGCCCCTTCGTCCATTGTCTTCTTCGTCACACTTTCTTCGTCTTCCGGCGATCGTCTCAACATCGAACCAACGTAATTAAAATTACAAGAATTAAATTACAATTCCAGTATCGATTCTATACATGAAATCGACCCTATACATTTTCCGGAAAATAAAGTGATATCTACCAGCACCTGGTGTGTAGATACGGGGGCCACTGACCATGTCTGTAATTCATTGCAGGGGTTCCAGGAAACCCGGAGACTTAGAGAGGGAGAAATCGTGGTCTACATGGGCAATACCGCGAAGGTGGCGGCTGTTGCAGTGGGAGACGTTCACTTACGTTTTAGTAGTGATAGGATTTTAGTTTTACAGAATTGTCTTTATGTACCGAATTTTAGAAAGAATTTGATTTCAGTTAATTCTGAATAGATATTCTGTTTCTTTTGATCACTCCGTGGTCATAAGAAGAAATAGTGAGATTGTCTGTTCTGGTACATTGATGGACGATTTGTATGTTCTACATCCTGAGTCTAACACGATGCAACTAACTGAGAGTAATAACACATCTACGAACACCAATAAGAGAAAGGAACCTTCTAAAATGAATCAATTATACTTGTGGCATCTAAGGCTAGGTCATATTAATTCGAATAGAATTCAAAGGTTGAAAGCTGATGGTCTCATCAGTGGTGTTGAAGGAGAGGACCTTCCAACCTGCGAATCCTGTTTGGAGGGCAAAATGACCAAGCGTTCTTTTTCTGGTAAAGGACGTAGAGCTGAACAAGTATTGGATTTGATTCACTCTGATGTATGCGGACCTATGTCTACTCAGGCAAGGGGAGGGTACGAGTACTTCATCACCTTTACTGATGATTACTCAAGATATGGATATGTATACCTAATGCGCCACAAGAGTGATTCTTTTTACAAGTTCCAGGAATTCAAGGCTCTCGTGGAGAACCTTCGTGGTAAATCCATAAAATGCCTGCGATCTGATCGCGAAGGCGAGTACCTGTCTGGAGAATTCAAGGCATACTTGGCAGAGAATGGGATTGATTCCCAACTGACTTCACCATATACTCCTCAGCAGAATGGTGTGTCAGAAAGAAGGAATAGGACTCTAATGGAGATGGTGCGATCAATGATGAGTTACTCGTATTTACCTGTTATGTTCTGGGGACATGCCTTGGAAACAGCGGCGTATATTCTGAATAGGGTTCCGACCAAAACGGTACCAACTACACCCATGGAATTGTGGAGTGGGCGCAAGCCTAACTTGAAACACATTCGGATCTGGGGATGTCCAGCACATGTGTTGCGACAAGGCGCCGATAAGTTAGAACCTAGATCAGAAATACGGTTGTTTATAGGATACCCGAAAGGAACTAAAGGTGGCATGTTCTATAGTCCTACGGACCAGAAGATCGTTATAAGTACTAACGCTCGGTTCTTAGAGGAAGACTATGTCATGGACCACAAGCCCAAGAGTGACATAATGCTTGATGAGTTGAGAGGTAACGAGGAAGACCTAGATACAGCCGAACCGAGTATAGATACACCACTAGAACCTGCACCTAATATGTTGGAAATCGATATCCCGGGCTATTAAAATTAATGCGGAACCGATAGCCCGACCGAAATCCTTCATCGCCGGAGATTGGATTCCCGACTCATCCGCAGGACTCCGACCTTTGGAGACTACGCGCCCGAAGACACGCAGCCCGCCCCCAGCCGATTTTCTCCCGCGAGCCGAATCCATGAACGCGAACAACCGTACGACGGAACCGAGCCCGACAAGAGCTCCACCGCGGACAAGCCGCGGCAAAAACCTAGCCGAGCCCCCGCCGCGAGGGGGCTCGCGATCGCACGCTGCGATCGCCGGGGCTGCCCAGCAGCCCCCGGTGGTGAGTCCGGCGACTCACCACCATCGCCGGAAGAGGGGCGGTCAGCCCCCAGCTGACCCGCCGCGGCTACAGCCGCGGCTTTCCCCGCGATCGACCTCGCGGTCGATCGCCTGCCCCGGCTTCAGCCGGGGCTCCTCCCGTGCGCGCGCCGCCGGTCGAGGTGGCTGGGGGGACCAGCTGCCGTGGCACCAGCCCACGGCGGTCTCCCCGCGATCGACTCATGGTCGATCGCTCCCCCGGCGTCCAGCCGGGGATCCCTCGTCCGCGCGCCGCGATCGAACCCTAGGGTTCGATCGCCCTCCCTCGGCTCCAAGCCGAGGGTTCTCTCGATCTTCGCCGGGGATCTCGAATCCCCGTCCCCGAAGTTCGTGCGTTTACCCGGATCGTGTGTTCATGTACATACTACGATTAATCGCACAAAATCATAAAAGAGGGTTTATGATTTTACCTTCGATTCGTTGTACGGAGAAACGAATTCGGTTGATGACCTTGTGACCTTCCCGCGTATTCCTTGCACCTTGTCCGAACGTCGTGTGGGCGACGATCTATCGAACACTATGGATCCTCCCCACTCTCAAGATTTTATGATTGGCGTAGGTCAATTAAAATCTCTCTTTAAAGTGAAGACCATGTAGTGCTTATATAGGCTACGTAGGGGATCATAAGGAGAATAAATATTGGGCTTCAATATTGAAAATTAAATTGGGTCCAACCCAAATCTATTAATTCTTATCAATATTAATTTTATTTATTTTCCACTATATAAATAAAATTGCACTCCCAATATTATTCCATATTATATCAAATAATATTTCTCCATCTTAGTATTATTTATTCCGTGTATTTAAGATTTAAATATCCATGAATAAATTTATTTATTGCTCAATAAATATTATTCATTTCTTATATCCGAGACTAGTACCGTTCAACTTTAATTATTATGCGGATTAAATCCACCTGCAGGGTTTACATAATAATTCCTTATGAACTCATCTCGGGGATATTATCAACCCTTACGGGATACACTTTCCCGTCAAGTATTCACGGCATGTCGTATATAAAATATAGTGACCCAACTTAACCGGTAATTAACCCAATAATTAAATCGGTTAATTCCTTTGGTAAATCAAAGTCACTTATATTAAATATACACACCCGCAATAATTTCGGGGATTAAGAATAAAATACTCTGAGATTTAAATTGATTATCCAAGGCAATCCTAATCAATAAATCTCAAGCTGATCCGCCCAATACACCAAGTGTACAAGTGTGATAAAATAATTAAGATAAATTATTTTCTCTCTCACACAACGACTATACCGATGGATTGGTCCGTGTCCATCTAGGTCGTGAGCAACTGTTTGATTAAATACGAGTAACCGATAGTATGATCTTCTGTGTGCCCATGCCCCACCATACTAACTACAACGTATAAAATCCAGGACTATATTTTGCATATATTAATTAAATGCAAATAATTGTTTATTAATTAAATAGGTTAAATGCCATGACCGGGAGTTTACCGGTACTTAAATCTAGACATTAAGTACACAACTCCAACAATATACTCTCACTATTAATACACCGGAACGCTGTCGTAGTGGGAGGGTTGTTAAACAACCAGACAGATGGATTGGACTGGGTGAGTCTTCGGAATCGGCACCCGGAGTTCATGAAGTCGATCCCTGGACCTATGATGAGGCGGTACAAGATATAGATGCGCCTTCTTGGAAGAAAGCGATGAAATCCGAAATTGAATCTATGGATTCAAATAAAGTCTGGGATCTTGTAGAACCACCAAGCGGCGTAAAGCCAATTGGGTGTAAATGAGTCTACAAGAGAAAGAGAGGATCTGACGGAAAGGTTGAAACCTTTAAAGCTCGGCTTGTTGCGAAAGGATATACTCAGAAAGAGGGAATCGATTATGAGGAGACCTTCTCGCCGGTAGACAAGATAAAGTCGATCCGGATTCTCTTATCCATAGCAGCTCATATGGATTATGAGGTGTGGCAAATGGATGTCAAGACAGCTTTCCTGAATGGAAGTCTTGACGAGACGATTTATATGAAACAACCAGAAGGATTCATTGCTAAGGGGCGAGATCATCTAGTGTGCAAGCTTAATCGATCCATTTATGGATTGAAACAAGCCCCGAGATCGTGGAACCTGTGGTTTGATGAAGTAGTCCAATCTTTTGGATTCATTCAAAGCATGGACGAATCGTGTGTGTATTGGAAACGTGATGGAAAGAAGGTGGTGTTTCTCGTGCTTTATGTAGACGACATACTTCTCATTGGCAACAGTGTAAAGATGTTATCAGACATAAAAGGATGGTTGTCTAGACAATTCAATATGAAAGATTTAGGGGAGATTGGACATGTTCTAGGGATCAAAGTTATAAGGGATCGCCGGAATAGAATATTGTACCTTTCCCAGCAATCTTACATAGACACGATTCTGGCTCGTTTTAACATGCAAGATTCCAAGAAGGGTACGTTACCCTTCAGTAAAGGAACTTATCTTTCTAAAGAGATGTGTCCTCAAACACAGAAGGAGAAAGATGACATGAAAGCAGTTCCCTACGCCTCGGCTGTGGGAAGCTTAATGTATGCAATGTTATGCACGAGGCCTGATATGTGTTATGCAGTTGGCATAGTGGCAAGATATCAGAGTAACCCTGGAAAGGCTCATTGGACTGCCGTAAAGAGCATTTTCAAGTATTTGCGAAATACTAAGGATTATGTTCTAAGATACGGAGCAGACAATCTGATTCCTTTGGGTTACACAGATTCGGATTTCCAAGCTGATAAGGACCGGCGTAAGTCGACATCAGGCTATGTGTAGACTTTGGGAGGTGGAGCCGTATCATGGAAGAGTGTTAAGCAAAAGTGCATTTCGGACTCTACCATGGAAGCTGAGTATGTTGCAGCCTCAGAGGTGTTGGAGTCGTGTACTTAATGTCTAGATTTAAGTATCGGTAAACTCCCCGTCATAGCATTTAATCTATTTAATTAATAAACAATTGTTTGCATTTAATTATTATTAATTAAATATATGCAAGATATAGTCCTGGATTCTATACGTTGTAGTTAGTATGGTGTGCGACGTCACACAGAAGATCATACTATCGGTTACTCGTATTTAATCGAACGGTTGCTCACGACCTAGATGGACACGGACCAATCCATCGGTATAGTCGTTGTGTGAGAGAGAAAATAATTTGTCTTAATTATTTTATCACACTTGTACACTTGGTGTATTGGACGGATCGCTTGAGATTTATCAATTAGGATTGCCGTTGATAATTGATTTAAGTCTCAGAGTATTTTATTCTTAATCCCCGATACTATTGCGGGTGTGTATATTTAATATAAGTGACTTTGATTTTCCAAAGGAATTAACCGATTTAATTATTGGGTTAATTACCGGTAAAATTGGGTCGCTATATTTTATATATGACATGCCGTGAATACTTGACGGGAAAGTGTATCCCGTAAGGGTTGATAATATCCCCGAGATGAGTTCATAAGGAATTATTGTGTAAACCTCATGAGTGGATTCGTTCCGCACAATAATTATGGTTGAATGGTACTATTCTCGGATATAAGAGATGAATATAATTTATTGAGCAATAAATAAATTTATTCATGGATATTTATATCTTAAATACACGGAATAAATAATACTATCGGAGAAATATTATTTGATATAATATGGTTTAATATTGGGAGTGCAATTAATTTATATAGTGGAAAATAAATTAATTAATATTAATGGATTAATGGGTTTGGGCTAGGCTCAATTTAATCATTAATATTGGAAGCCCAATATTCCACCTCCTTTAGATCCCCTACGTAGCCTATAAAAGCACTACATGGCCTTCATAATTACTACACATCATAAGACAAGAATATCATACTTGATATTGCTTGAGAGTTGAAGGAGATCCATAGGAGTTCGATAGATCGTCGCCCACACGACGTTCGAACGGAGTGCAAGGAATACGTAGGAAGATTCGAAGGTCTTCAACGTTTTGATTTTGTTTCTCTGCACAACGAATCGAGGTATAAAATCATAAAACCCCTCTATGATTTTATGTTAATATAATTGTGATATATACATGAACATACGATCCGGAACGATCGAGACCTAGATACGGGGATCTTTGGATCCCCGTGGGGATCGAACAAGGGGCGGTCAAACCCTAGGGTTTCGACCGCCGGTGTGTCGCGCAAGGAAGCCCCGGCTGGACGCCGGGGCATGCGATCGACCTAGGGTCGATCGCTGGGGATGCCACGGGCTGGTGCCGTAGCGGATCCCCGCCGCCTCGACGGCGGCGTGTGCAAGGAGGCACCCCGGCTGGGCCGGGGTGGGCGATCGATCGCGAGATCGATCACCGGGGGTAGACCGCGGCTGAAGCCGCGGTAGGTCAGCCGGGCTGACCGCCCCTCCTGGCGGTGGCGGTGAGTCGCCGGACTCACCGCCGGGGGGCTGTCCCATAGAGCCCCATGCGATCGCCATGCACGGCGATCGCGAGCCCCACGGGGGCGTGGCTAGGGTTTAGCCGCGGGTTCATCCCGCGGCGATGCTCTCGTCGTGCCCCGGTTCGTGCGGTGTTCGTGATCGGTTTCCGGCGATGGGATTTCGGTCGGGGTTATCGGTTCCGCAATTTTTGATACCCCGGGATATCGATTTCCAGCAAGAGGCAGCGAAAGAGTCAGTGTGGTTCCTTAATTTCCTCCAGGACTTAGATGTGATTCCGAGTTTGCCCAAAGCTATGACAATTTATTGTGACAATAGCGGTGCAGTGGCAAACAATAATGAACCACGGTCCCATAGTGCTACGAAACACATAGAGCGCAAGTACCACCTGATTCGAGACATCGTCAAGAGGGGCGATGCCATAGTCACCAAGATAGCTTCGGATGACAACCTAGCGGACCCTTTCACCAAGATACTTCCTAAAGAAGTATATTTCAAGCACTTGGAGGGTTTGGGAGTCAGAAGTTTGGAAGATAAGACTAAACCTTAGTATAAGTGGGAGATTGATGGAGTAGTATACTTAATGTCTAGATTTGAGTATTCTGAACTCCTTGTACACTTTCATTTACCTATTAATAATGAATATTCATTTGCTTTTAATTATTATTAATTAAATATATGCAAATCATAGTCCTGGATTATATACGTTGTAGTTAGTATGGTGTGTCGGGCCCACACAGAAGATCATACTATCGGTTACTCGTATTTAATCAAACAGTTGCTCACGACCTAGATGGACACGGACCAATCCATCGGTATAGTCGTTGTGTGAGAGAGAAAATAATTTGTCTTAATTATTTTATCACACTTGTACACTTGGTGTATTGGGCGGATCGCTTGAGACTTGTCAATTAGGATTGCTCTGTGATAATTGATTTAAGTCTCGGAGTATTTTATTCTTAATCCCCGATACTATTGCGGGTGTGTATATTTAATATAAGTGACTTTGATTTTCCAAAGGAATTAACCGATTTAATTAATTGGGTTAATTACCGGTTAAGTTGGGTCACTATATTTTATATATGGCATGCCGTGAATACTTGACGGGAAAGTGTATCCCGGAAGGGTTGATAATATCCCCGAGATGAACTTATAAGGATTTATTATGTAGACCTCGCGAGTGGATTTGTTCCCGCATAATAATAAGGTTGAGTGGTACTATTCTCGGATACAAGAGATGAATAAATTTATTAAGCAATAAATAAATTTTATTCATGGATATTTAAATCTTAAATACACGGAATAAATAATACTAAACCGGAGAAATATTATTTGATATAATATGGGTAAATATTGGGAGTGCAATTTTATTTATATAGTGGAAAATAAATAAAATTAATATTGGTAAGAGTTAATGGATTTGGGCTTGGCTCAATTTAATCTCCAATATTGGAAGCCCAATATTCCACCTCCTTTAGATCACCTACGTAGCCTATAAAAGCACTACATGACCTTCATAAATCATAAGACAAGAATATCAATACTTGATAGTTCTAGAGAGTTGAAGGAGATCCATAGGAGTTCGATAGATCGTCGCCAACCCGACGTTCGAACGGAGTGCAAGGAATACGTGGGAAGATTCAAAGGTGTTTGATTTCGTTTCTCCGAACAACGAATCGAAGGTATAAAATCTGAACGCTCCTTATGATTTTATTTGATTTGAATTATCGAGAATACCGTAGAACGAAGATCCGAAGATCGAAGCCCGGATTAGACGAACGATCACGCGGTGGTGGCAAAGCCACCGGACCGCGGGATCGCCACCTAGGGTTTCGGCGAGGCGCATGGGACGAACCCCGGCTAGACGCCGGGCCACCCCAGGCGGCGGCGATCGATCGCGGGCAGCTGCTGGGCACGACGGCCCAGCTGGAGGCGGGCCACCCCAGGCGGCGGCGAGTCGCCGGACTCGCCGCGGGGGCTGCTGGGCAGCCCCACCCCGATCGATCGCGTGAAACCCTAGCCGCGGGGCTCGACTGGGCGTGCGTGCATGGCTTGGCCATGTCGTGTGTTCGGTCTTGCTCCGGCGCGTGCGACGGTGTTCATGTGATCTCCGGCGAATGGTTTTTGATCGGGTTATTGTTTTCGCAAATTTTAATAGCCCGGGATATCGAATTCCAACAGAGGCCTTAGCAATGCGACATATATCATGAAATATGATTTCCCCGAGATCAACCTGTTCACCACAACCACGTCAGAAAAGTATATGCATGAGTTTCGGAGAAAGGTAATTCTCATCAGGATTAGCAGCCGCCCAGTTCGTCATACCGAGACGATGAAGCGTGCCATAGAAGGCCGACAACTTCGAGGGCAGAGGTAGAATAGACTTTGCCTTTCCTTGAGTCAGAAACGACCCAATCTTCATAGCGTTCATCCTGTCATCGTCAGCAGGCGTTACCCAGGAACTCTCAACCTCCAAACGCTTAAGATAGTTGTTAATGTTGAGTGGGCGGAAGACATATAGTT
The DNA here is from genome assembly GCA_954870475.1 of Euphrasia confusa. Taxonomy (NCBI): domain Eukaryota; kingdom Viridiplantae; phylum Streptophyta; class Magnoliopsida; order Lamiales; family Orobanchaceae; genus Euphrasia; species Euphrasia confusa. Next base: position 37,615,177 of record OX940951.1, on the reverse strand, counting down.
TGTTCCTGAAGAAAAAACGACCGTACATCCTGCTCGTCGGATCAGCAAACTCAGGAGTGAGGTTGGCATAAAACTTGTAGATGATGGGTATAGAGTACTTGTAGGGCAGTGTCACAGACTCCATCAAGTGCATAGCCTTTAGAAACTTTGTAATTCCTGGTTTCTCATAGCCAGCAGGACGGATGTTACAATCCGCAAGAATAGGCAAGGTTTCAATCAGGGTAAGGCGACACTCAGCCTTACGAGTAAAGAAATCAGGTTTGTAGTGTTTTCCACACTCATCAACCTTCAGATAGTAATAAGGTTCAGCAATAGCACCACCAGAAACACCAGGACCAGAAACTGTCGTTTGAACAACTTCAGCAGGAGAGGGGGACTTAACAATCTTCGTTCCATCCTCGTTCATAATCCCATCAGCAACCAACTTCTTAAATTCTTTAGGAGAAACAGTGCCCTTGAAGCATCGTAAGAAGGTTAAACGGACATTAGGATCTTTATCGGACTTAGCATCTTCTCCAGATATCAGAGAAGCTGAGTGCTTCACCTGCTTAGTACGATCAACAGTCTGAGTGTCAGAGTTCGATGTTCCAGATCGCCTGTCCATATTATCCATATGTTTTTGAAGAGCGTGAAGTGCCTTCTTCTTTGATTCAGGAGACGGTGCCTGCTGCCATGTATTACGCAGTGATTGAAGGACCTCCTTATCCAATTCACCAACCAGGTTTCCAGCAGAAGACATAGCCAGATAGCAAGTGATAGGAGCAAGAGTGAAATTCTAAGAATCCTAAGATTGAATCACTGGTTCCTAATGCACGAAGCTAGAGTAAGAGAATAGATCGTCGAACGACGGATGCGTGAAGCTAGAGAACAACGACACTCAACCACGATAGCAAGATAGCACGTCGTAAGCACCGAGAGTAAGAGACTTAGAATTTCGATTTGAAAGTAACCCTAAATAAGGTTTTCAATGGCCTATATATAGGAAAATTTTGGGCCGACTCGTCTTGGACAAAAAGACCTGCGAAAAAAAACCCAATAAACAGTACAAAAATTTGCCCATCAGTACAAAAATCGAATAAAAATAATAAAATATTAATCCTAAAAACGGAAAAAATATTCTAAGTAAAAAGATCGAGTGTCATCGATCAAAGGTCGCACGACTGAAGTGTTGGAGTGTTGATGTTGTTGATGTTGTGTTGGTGTGTTGATAGCATGACATAGTGTTGAGTGTTGTTGATACCATGTTGTGTTGATAGCAAGACATGGTGTTGAGTGTTGTTGATACCATGTTGTGTTGATAGCATGACATGGTGTTGAGTGTTGATGACAGTGTGTTGTTGATACCAGGTGTTGATGTAGTGGTGTAGGAGTGAAGCAGCAGGGTGAAGACAGCAAGAGGTCACGATACGCTGACACTGGCGCATGCGCCAAAAGGCGCATGTCTTTACCCTCTCACATTGGCGCTAGCGCCATAATACGCACACCGGGGGATCAGTGCCTGTTGGCGCAAGCGCCGACTTGCGCACGTCGTGAGTATGAAGATCGCCAGGTGCTGCTACACTCATCTTATGTCTTTACGTTTGAACTCCACGAGATGCTGAACATGAACTACAAGAGTACATATCAAAACAACACATCCCGAGTTAGTATTCAAGCGTTCAACACACTGCAAACATTCAAACACATTTTAGTAGAGATTTAAGCGGTGATACGAGGCAGTGAAGAGCAAATATTTTCCCAAAAAAAATGTCACGTATCATCAATCTCCAAAACAAAAAATTTCACACAAGGTGAATATAACTTTGAGGTATAATGAAATAACTCTCGAAGTAAAAAACGGTGAAACGGACCGAAGTATGTTGAAATAAGTTTAACTTGTCCTTCGTCGCAATCACAAGAATGCAATCGTGTTTCATCGGAACATATATGGTGAGTTAACACCGTACAAGAGATTTTAATTCATGAGTGCAAGGTGAACTATTAAGGCACTCCACTTGGGACTAGCATTACTACAATCAGAGGGGAGCCAGCGGATTAATGATCTGGCGTCCTCCAGACGAGTTTTAGCTTTATATGATTATGCAACAGATGCTCATTACAGTAGTCAGAGGGGAGCAAGGATCATCCTGCATCTCCGAAGTGTGATGGTTGAGCATCTTAAATTAGAGCGTCCATGTGCTACCTTTCGAAGAGGGGAGCCGGCGGACAAATGATTCGGAGTCCTCCGTTACTTGGTATTAGGAATCTATGCAAATGAGCTTATGGGAGTTATATGCCAAGTTCACATGTTTGCACTCAGAGGAATAAATGCACTTGGGTCCGAAGACTAAAGCGGCCTCGAAACCATGTTCATCTTATTAGATTAATCCACGACGATCCATAGTGCGTATTCAGAAGTAAAAAAAACAATCTTTCAGACTTCAAAATTTTCGTGAACTCTTAGAGAGAACGCATGCAGAGAGAATTTCTTAATTTTTTTAAATCTCTCAAAGTCAAGAGGTTTGGTGAAGATGTCAGCGAGCTATTTTTCTGTTGAAATATGCTGTAGACTGACTATATCACGAACAACCAAATCTCTAATGAAATGAAGTCGAATGTCGATGTGTTTAGTGCGAGAATGCTGGACAGGATTTTCGCTGATTTTGATAGCACTTTGACTATCACAGAACAACACCAAGTGAGCACTCTCGATAAGATAGACATCCAACTATTCAGTGTAGCATCTCCCTACAAACTCCTTTGGTTCCAGTTTCAGAGGCATTGAGTGCAACATTGCCGAAGATAAGTTCCCTTGGTTTCCAACCATTCGAAGTGGTGTAGTTAAGTTTAACTTCACCTTTTTGCGGCTTCAGCACCCATCTCTTCTTCACATCAAAATTTCGAGAATTTTTCTCGATCACAGACTTCACATATTTCTCAACTTTCAGAGTTTGAGAAATGTGTTTCTTCACACCCTTGACAACTCCACTCTTCTTCTTCTCAGTCACTAAATCTCGGTTCATGTCATCTCTCAGCTTATAGCAGAAAGGTATAATGTGTCCGGGTTTGTTGCAGTAATGACAAACATACTCTCTCTTACGACGAACTTCAGCACTCGATGAAGTCTTAACCATGACAGGTTTAGAGCGAGAGAGTTGAACAGTTGGCTTCACGTTCTGAGGTTTGCTCAACTTCTATAGCAACGTCTTCTCGTATGGCAAGATACCACGAGGATGTTTCACGATAGACTTAGGAAATTGATATGTCTCCGTTTTCAAGCAAGTAGTTGATATTGACTCTTGAGATTCAGCTTTCGGAGATGTGACAACCTTCTTTCCTTCAGCAATTTCCTTTCGTCTTACAGTTTCAGAGTCATGTGTAGCCTTACCATCTGAAGATTCAGTTGAAGCTTTGACAAAGGTCATTTCTTTCTTCTCAGGTGAGGCATAGATAGACTCAAACACTTTCTGAAAGCCAAGTCCACAACGCCCTGGGTTCATGTATGATGCGGCGTTGTCAAACACCGAAGAGTTTGTGTTCATCTTTCTCAGTAGCGCATCAGTCATGTGAAGTTTCTCCTTCAGAACATAACACTCCTTATCACTCATGGCTAGATCAGTTTGAGTTTTCAACAAGGATGACTTTAACTCATCATTCTCAGCATCGGAGTTCTTAAAAAGAGTTTGAAGTTTCTTCACTTCAGATGATTCCTTCTTCAGAGAAGCCTTCAGTTTCGAATTTTCAGAGTTCGACTTCTCAAACGATTCTCTCAGTGCAACAGCCTCCTTGAAGTATTTGTGCTTCTCTTCGAAGAGATCATCAAATTTGTTTTTCAGGATTGTCAGAGAATTTTTCAACTTCTGATTCTCACATTCTGTCTTGTCAACCACGTCCCTCAACTCAACACATTCCTTGTAGAATTTTCGTTCACGCTCGGAGAGTTCATTGATAGCTTCTTTCAAGAGTTGTTTAGAGACTATGAGTTCAATATTCTCAGCAGAGCTTGTTTCAAGAGATCTATGGAGTTCAGAGTAGCTCTCTTTCAAGGCAAGCAGTTCGGCACACTCAACTTCATTTTGAGATACATTCAAAGTTACCTCATCATCTTCAGATTCAGTCACGGATTCATCATCCGAAAATAAATCCTCATCACATGGTCTTTCTTTCAAATCCAACATTTTTCTCGACTCAACATCAACTTGAGGTGTGTTAGGAGCATTCTCTGTTGACTCTGATTCATACTCATATTCGGTGTTTGAGGTAGTTCCATCAGAATATGTTTCACTCTTTTTGTCAACTTCATGCTCTTCCATCTGAAGCTTATGAACTAGTGTACTGAGAGAGCAACTCTTAGATTGGTTGACGTGTTTGTATCCTTCACAAGTTCTCTGGAGAGTTTCCCAAGCTTCTTTTGCTGAGGTACAATCTTTGACAAGTCGATACATATTGAGCTCCAGCCATTCACAAATGTAACGTAAAGCTTTGTTGTTGGCAGTAGAAGCTTCACGCTCTTCATTAGACCAATGTCGTTCAAGTTTGAGAATTTTGTTGCCTTTAGCATCAATAGTAAATGGGCGTTCCCAGCCTTCTAACACTGATCTCCATGCACGAGAGTCATGTCCTTTAATCCTAGCATGATCGGTTGATGTGCGAACATAGGAGACTCCATTGTAGCGGAAAGTATGAAGTCTAGTAACGGATCACGTCTTATACGTATGACATCCTGCTCTGATACCAATTGAAATTACGTCTTCGACGTAAGATACCAACTTTTCGCGAAGTCGGTCTTAAATCAGTCTTCAGCACTAAGGTTCACACACACTTCGTTCGTACACACTCAGCTGACACTTGCTCCAGTTGGAGCACGGTTCGTGTTATGTATGTATGTTCGCACTCAGTGAATGTAAAGTAGTGAAGACAAAGTTATGTAATAGTTTTCATTTCATTGAATCAACAAAACTAAACTATTACACTTGAAGAGAAAGGTAGACGGAATGAACAAAGGTCGTATCCCAAGTGTCGCAACACTCCAACGAACCAGAGTCCTAGTACTACTACACCTAGAGTTCTATTCTCCAAACTCTACTATTGGTGCACAGCACAAAACAACCACCAAAACTCTAAGGCTCAGCGCCTAACAAACAACGATAGCGATACTCGGATATCGGATTTCGTTCTCTCAAAATCGTCCTAATCGTTAAAAGATGTTATCCAACTCCATGGGTATATATAGGTAGTCCGCACATGTGAAGCTTTGAAATAGAGCAATCTGATTGGTCGCATGCTTGGCCTACATCATATTTCTATGGATGACATCACTTTCGGAATCTTCGATTCTTGAATCTTGGAATCTTGAATCTTCGAATCTTGAATCTTCGATTCTTTAACTTCAGACTTCAACATTATCTTGACTCCGTCGATCTCAATACTTCATCTTCAACTTCATCGTGATGAACACTCGTCGTTGAGGCTTCAGTACTTCATCGTCTTCACGGTCGTCGATATGGTTGAAGTAGTAAACAACATTCACTCATCATCAACACTTGAACGTGGATAGGTATCACTTGCACTTGACGTTGATGATAGGATGTAACACACCATGCATCAGTTGATGCATATGAAGAGAGCATGACATGATGCTGCTGGCGCTAGAGAGGGAGGACAACACACTGTGTTGCTGAAGCAAAGCAGAGAGAGAGCATCACTCAGTCATGCTGGCGCTAGCGCCACAGAGAGAGAGTCCCATGACGTGTAGTTGGCGCTAGCGACAACGAGATAGAATGTAATGTCATCTAATGTTGCTGGCGCTAGCGCCACTGAGTGAGGGTGATGACACCTGATGTTGCTGGCGCTAGCGCCGCTGATGAAGGATGGTGACACCTGATGTCGCTGGCGCTAGCTCCGCTGATGAAGGATGGTGACACCTGATGTCGCTGGCGCTAGCTCCGCTGATGAAGGATGGTGACACTATGCTGCTGGCGCTAGCGCCGCTGATGAAGGATGGTGACACCTGATGTCGCTGGCGCTAGCTCCGCTGAGGAAGGATGGTGACACCTGATGTCGCTGGCGCTAGCTCCGCTGATGGAGAATGGTGACACTATGCTGCTGGCGCTAGCGACACTGAAGGCAGGTGATGATGCATCAAGTGACTTCCTTGGTACATTGGACTTCAATGATTCCATATCCCATGCAACATGCCTTGCGTCCATTCAACCAACACCTGAAAACACAGACACACAACAAACACATGTTGTCGACAAAACCAACATCTACATTAAATCTCGTTTTAAGTGTCGATCGTGGTAATTAAACTAGTTAGGGTTTGCTGTTTGTGGATTCTTGATTTCCAGCCTGTTGTGCTGATCATTCTGATATTTTCTGTTCGCTCAAAATCATGGCTTAAAATTTCTGGAGAATTCTTGTTGAGTCTAGTTTCGTCATATGAAATTTGGTAATATTTGGAAAATTATGAAATTTATTATGAGTTTTCTACTGAACTGTGGCAGGCCTGGAATTTTTAGGTTCTATTGAACAATGTGTGATGTTTATATCATATTTGATAGAAACTTGACCCAAATTGAAATTGGATTGATGTTTTGAAAAGTATAAAGACAGGGCTTTCATTTAGTACTGATTTTGTCCTTCATATAGTTTCATAATTCATTCAGTTTGGTTGATAACATATTAGGTTATATGCTGAATGTGAAAAACTGGAAACGAGATTAGTGTTTTGGAACAATTTCGGATCACTTTCGGTCAAAGAATAAATTATATAAAAATAACATGGTATTTATAAAGAAGTATATGATATATCTGTACTTTTTCAAAGATATTGGTTAGGTCTTAAAATCATGAAAATTCTTGGAAAAGTATTGTTTCAGCTGGGGTTAGAAAAACAGCAATGAGCAGTTTTATGAAAACAGCCCTAACGAGAAAATCGTCGCTCCGGTTCATGTGTTGTTTGTTGTATATGATAATAAACTGTTTAAAATACATGTTTTATGATGGAACCTATGTCCAGTTATGAACGGGGTGACCTAGGTGAGCCTAGGAAGCTGGCTAGTGGCCTGAGAGTAGGGTCTTACGGGCAGACCTAAGAATATTGTTATATCTCCTAGTCAGTTGATCGAAACTTCGTTTTGTTTGTTGGAGTCAGAAGCTAACTATATTATCTTCATCTTTATAGTTGGAAAAGAAGACTAAATTAAAATATTTATGACTCAAAAATCCTTTGAAACAAACTGAAATTGTGTATGAAAAACCTGGAATGTTAATCACGCGTAGTTTTGTTAAGTCGAGCATAAATCTTGAACCATTTATCAAAATTGCTGTTCGATTGATCGAAATATTTGATAACTGATTATGCTATAAATGTTATGTTGGAATTAAATTGTAAATGAAGTATAATTTAGGCGTGCGGAAAGTCCGAAAATGAGACGAGTTGTACCGAAACATAAAATGTTGACGTGATCTAGCGAGCAGAGTTAACGAGGAACATGACTGAGGCAAATGATAATTTCTAGAGATCGTAACAACAACATACACAGGTGGGTAAAATTATAACCTAAACTATTTGTTTAATTATATGATTGTGTGGATTGATTATATGTGATATCATGTTATCGTGTGTTATATTTTGCGATGTGATGTGATGTGACGATGTTGTGTTGTTTTCTGTGATTCAAAGTGGTATGACGTGATATGACGTGCATGGTGTTATGTGATATGACGTGGTGTGTCGCTATGTGATGATTTGCGATTTGATAATGGTTTTGTGGATTGTGTATTGTGATCTGATTTAGGTGGATTTTATAATATGATTATATGATGTGTGTTGTCATATGTGTTGATCATGACGTGATTGTGTTTTGTCATTTGTGTTGATGATGACGTGGTTGATTGATATGTGAAACATGCATGACTTATGCCATGGCACGTGTATAAAATGCCAAGTAGGGCATAAAAGCCAAGTAGGGCTTGATACTTCAGCAAGCAGGCTGGGGTACTATCGGCCAAAGAGCTGTACGATGATGGGACCGGATGTGTGAGTCATGGCACGTATGAGATTGCATAGTAGCTTGCATTGATTGATGCATTGTGCATTTTTATTGATGATTGAAGTTGTTGTCTATGAATGATTTTGAGTATGATGATTATGTTTGATATTGTGACTTATTTTGGGTCGATTGGGGATATTGGATTTTGTGATATTCTCATTGTGAGATTGGTTAAATGTGCGATTGTTATGATATTGATTACTTTTTATGTGATGTGACATTGGTGACTTATGTGATAAGAAAATGTGATTAGTGTGATATTGGTGAAATACGTGTAATACTTGTGATAGGATATATATTAGTATTTAACTGAGTTTTGTTGTTTATTTGAAAATGTAAAGTGGTGAGTCGATGTGGCGTACTCACCCCCACACAGATTTTGAGTTTTGCAGGTACTAAAGGAGATCGTAGTCATTGTCGTGTCCCGTCCTTTAGTCAGTCTATGGGGTCCTTGGGAGTTCGGAGGGTTATGTTTATATTTACTTTGCGCACTCGATTTGTAAATGTGTATATTTATAGAGATTGTTGTTTGTAGTTCATGTCCCGAGTTTTTGTTAAATATTGATGAATGTTTTTAATCTACTCATCATGTTTGTTGTGTTAATTGTGTTTAAGATATTAAACTTGTTTTGTCGATTATTTTGGGGTCGGGGCGTGACAATAGCGACTGGTGAAAAGGTTTCCTCATAGTCAACACCTTGCTTTTGAGTATATCCTTTTGCCACCAACCTAGCTTTAAAGGTCGCAACCTTTCCATCAGCTCCAACTATCCTTTTATAGATCCACTTGCAACCTATGGGAACGATTCCTTTAAGTGGGTCTACCAACGTCCATACGTTGTTGGAATACATGGAGTCCATTTCGGATTTCATGGCAATAAGACAATGTCCCTTGTCCGTATCCAATACGGCTTCATTGAAGGTTCTAGGATCGAATCCAACATCAATGAGTTCGTGATCACTATCAACGTGGAACAACCGATCAGGCAACCTCCGAACTCTTTCCGATTTACGGACTGTCGGTCGTGGAGGGGTATCAGTGGTTTGTTGAATTGGCTCTGGTTCAGGGACTGGTGCATGAACTTCATTTTGTGGGTCGTCATCTCGAACCTCTTCGAGATCTACTATGCTGCCTTTTTCATCCGCTAGGAATTCCTTCTCAAGGAACATAGCATTTCTCGAGACAAACACTTTTGCCTTAGAAACATAGTAGAATTCATATCCCATGGAATCCATGGAATATCCCACAAAGTAGCATAAGTCGGATTTACTATCCAACTTATCTCCCACTAGCCGCTTCACGTAAGCGGGACAACCCCATATCTTTATATGTTTGAACGTGGGCTGTCGGGAATGCCAAAGTTCATAAGGTGTGGATTTAACTGCTTTAGTGTTAAGTCTATTCAGCAAATAGGCGGCTGTCAAGAGTGTGTGACCCCACAAGTACGCCGGTAACTCAGTGACACTCATCATAGATCGAACCATGTCCAACAGGGTTCGGTTACGACGCTCGGACACTCCGTTTAACTGAGGTGTTCCAGGAGGAGTCCACTGAGAGAGAATCCCATTCTCTTTTAGATAGTCTATAAACTCAGCGCTTAGGTATTCGCCACCACGATCGGATCGTAGTTGCTTAATACGAAACCCAAGTTGATTCTCCACTTCATGTTGGAAGTCTTTGAACCTTTCAAAAGTCTTCGATTTGTGCTTCATTAAGTACACGTAACCATACCTTGAATAATCATCGGTAAAGGTTACGAAGTAGTTGAATCCACCCCACGCACTAACACTTAGTGGACCACACACGTCTGTATGGATCAGATCCAATAGACCTTCAGCACGTGCCATTGTCCCTTTGTAGGGAGACTTGGTCATTTTCCCTTTGAGGCAAGCTTCGCAAGCTTGGAGCGATTTCACATCATCAAGTGTGAATAGTCCTTCCTTTAGGAACTCATTCAATCGTCTCAGGGAAACATGTCCTAGACGGGCATGCCAAAGTTGCGCGGGGTTAAGACTAATTTATTTTCGTTTTGCTATTAGCACATTAACAGGGATTTCGTTTAAGTTAAGTTCATATAAATTGTTCGACAGGCGTCCCTCACATATCACTTTATTATCCTTTTGTATAAGGCAAATCTAATTTCCAAAAACAAAAGAATAACCTTCATTATCCAAAACAGGAATAGAAATAAGGTTCTGAATAAGTGATGGAACGTAAAGACAATTGTTCAAAACTAATTTAAAACGAGAATCGGAAACATCTAAGTAAATAGTCCCGATGGCTTCAGCAGCAACTCTTGGTCCGTTCCCCATCCTCAAGAAGGTCTCACCTTCCTTGAGCTTCATACTTCTTGTCATGAGCTGCAAATCATTACAGAGATGTGAGCCACAACCGGTATCCAATACCCACGAAGAAGAATTTAAGGATAAAATTACTTCTATGTAAAACGTACCATTCCCAGAACGTTTTTGGTCAAGGTACTCCTTGCAGTTACGGCGCCAATGGCCTTTCTTTCCACAATGGTGACAAACGTCATCAACATATTTGACGACTTTGCCCTTAGATCCACCTTTCTTCCTTTTATTGACCATCTTGCTCTAGGAAGAAACATTTTCTTTCCTCTTATTCGGATAGGAACGCTTCCTCTCAGAAGTCGAAGCAATGAGAACAGACTTCTCCTTTTTGATGGTCGAAACCGGGGCAAAGAAACGAAGCAAAACGAAGCAAAATGGGCGAAATCGGGGCTGCTGGAGCCAAACGGCGGGCGCCGTTTTGGAAACGGCGACCGCCGAAAGGCTGATTTTGGGTCTGCCCGCTTCTGTACCCTTTTGGAGAGCGCCGTTTTGGAAACGGCGACCGCCGGAGGTGTTCGGCGACCGCCGTTTGTGAAACGGCGGGCGCCGTTCGTGGTTTTTGGGGTACGGACTAAGGTTGACCTAAATCGGCGGGCGCAGATCTGAAACGGCGGGCGCGGACCAGTCCAGAAGATGTTCAAGGCCTATTTTGTTGCTTTTAATCTTTTCGTTTGATAGTTGTGAGGTTCTAGGGGCCTTTCGATTACGTATTTAATTGCTTTGCTAGTTTTAGGATGTTTTATGTTATAAATGTTCAAATTACATATAAACACCTATGCATGCAAGTTCCCAAAATAATGAGTATAATGTTTTGTCCAAAAACATCACACTCAGGAAGCCCTCGATCATAAGTTGGTAGGTCCGCCTCAGCGGGGTACTACTTGTTATCTTGGGATAAGTGGGAGTAAAGGTTAGACCTTTACACGTGAGTTTGGTTTTCTCATCGATAGATCCACTGCAGGCGTGGCTATCGAGACATGAGATGAGAATGGGACTCTCATCGATCGAGAGTGACATTAGATGTCATTGACATGGGATGTCTACCTATCTTGGAGTTCTTAAGTGCGGACTCAGTCGGCTTAATGATTCGCAAGATGAGGGTCTTGGGATCGTTTTGTTCTAATTTATTAAAATTTCAAAAACAAATGCCTAATTTGTCTTTCATTTGGTGGATTATAAGGTTAGGATTATTTACACCTCGGGGAGTGATTTAATCCAAAACACTTAAGTTCATCAATGACACAAATTAGAGACTTTTGAGCCATTGGATGGCGGGAATCGATTGTCTGGTTGGATCCCTCATTTTAATGAGAGATAGGGCTTCAATTGCATGATAAGATCGTTGGTTAGAAAACCTCGAGTTTTCACTTACGATTTATCACGTTTTTTGATATTGAGATAATTGGGAACGACGATATTGGATATCGAATGAACAAAATGAAACAAATAAAGTAGTTATGCTAGACAAACTTATTTGTTTAACGCTTTGTGGATGTTTACTTACTTAATTTATCTTTCTTCTGTAGTTTACTATGTCTGTCTCAACTCAATTCAAGTTCAGCTCTATCTTGGATAGTGAAAAGTTAAACAACACCAATTTCCTTGATTGGCAACGTAACTTGAGGGTAGTCCTCAAATACGAAGAAAAGGAAAGTGTGTTGGACAAACCCCTTCCCGTGCTTCCCGCTGATGGGGGCACGGATGTCCAAAAGGCATCATATGCCCTTGCTAAGAAAGCCTCGAATGAGGTGACATGTTTGATGTTGGCATCCATGGTACCCGAGTTGCAAAAACAATTCGAGTTCATGGAAGCCCATGACATCATAGAAGAGCTCAAGAGAATGTTCGGGGAACAGGCTAGGATTGAGCGCTTCGGTGTCACCCGGGCTATAGCAACAGCTAGGCTGGAAAAGGGTAAACTCGTGGGACCACATGTGCAGCAAATTATTGGATTATTTGCTTCAAGTGCTCGCCTCGATTTTGCATATGATGACGAGTTGGCTACCGATTTCATTCTTCATTCTCTTCGTGATGGTTATGACGCCTTTAGGATGAATTTCCACATGAATGGACTGAAGAAATCGCTTCATGAGCTCCATGGGATGCTTAAGGCTGCTGAGCCGGTGATTAAGAAGGACCCTAGGAGGGAAGTTCTTATGATTCGGGAAGGAGGTACCAAAAAGTTCAAGGGGATTAATAAACCGGAAGTGAAAGGCAAAGGGAAAGGAATAGTTGTGGCAGCTCCTTCCAAAAGGTTCTTGAAAGCTTCTAAGGTTCCTGGGAATCTGAGTGTTTCTACTGCAAGGGTGTTGGACACTACAAGCGGGATTGCCCCAAGTTCAAAGAGGATGTGAAGAACGGGGTCGTTCCTTCATCTTCAGGTATTTATGTCATAGACATAAACTTTACAAATTCTTCTTCTTGGGTATTGTATACCGGATGCGGTGCTCTTATTGTTTCACATGTGCAGGGACTGCAAAGAAGTAGAAGTTTGGTAAAGGTAGATGTCGATCTGCGGGTTGGAAATGGAGCGAGGGTCGCTGCATTAGCCGTAGGATATTATGATTTGTGTTTGCCTTCGGGCCTTGTTTTAGTATTGAATAATTTTTATTTCGTACCAAGTATTACCAAGAACATCATTTCTATTTCAGTATTGGATACTGAAGGATTTTCCTTCACTATAATAAATGGTTTATTTACTATTTCAAAAAGTGGAGTGTTCTATGGTTCGTCACGATTAGAACATGGTTTATATATACTTCAACTTGACAATCAAATATATAACATTGATACCAAAAAGGCCAAATCGAATGAATTCAATGAAACATACCTTTGACATTGTCGATTAGACCACGTCAACATTAAACGTGTAGAGAAACTTCTTAAAGAAGGTATTCTCAAATCTTTTGACTTGGAGTCATTTGATACATGTGAAGGATGTTTGATGGGCAAAATGACAAAGTCACATTTTCTAGGAAAAGGAGAACGTGCAAATGATCTATTGGGTTTAATCCATACTGATGTATGTGGTCCAATGAGCTCACAAGCACGTGGAGGTTATTTCTACTTCATAACTTTTACCGATGACTTAAGTAGATATGGTTATGTCTATTTAATGAGGCATAAGTCGGAAGCCTTTGAAAAGTTCAAAGAATTCCAAAATGAAGTTGAGAATCAACTTGGTAAGAAGATAAAAGCCATTCGATCGGATCGAGGTGGTGAATATTGTTTTGGGTCGTTTTTGTTGGAGAGAATGAGATATGGGGTGGATATGAGGGTTTCGCAACGACTACCAAAGCATGTGAATTTTTATGTAGAAAGGGTTGAAATTTCTTGACCGGGGAGGAAAAGGATAAGAACTCCGAGCTAAAGAAGATAATGTCTTTATTTTCGATAATACTTTTATTTAGTATTTTTCGCCGCCCTTACAATGAGACGGGGAGGCCGGCTTTTATAGCCGAGAGCACATGCTCATGCAGAGCCAAGACACCACGACACGTTAAGGTCTAATCTAGGATCATTAAATGCCGGGGCACGATTCCGAGTTAGGTTTATGCGAGGCCTGGGGCCCGAATTTGGCTGTGTTCGCGCGGCTCCCGTCCAGGGATTTTAGCGGGGGTGCTTCCCAGCTTGTCTCCTAAGATCATCATGAGGGTGTGCTGCCTTTTGCTCGGCCCGGGGTGGCGCTCCGAGCGCGTTGCATGCACCCGGGCCAGGGGTTCGGTTGGGGCTCCTTGCGGAGCTCGCCGTGAATTCTGATTCGGGATGTTGCTCCTTTGTGGTTGGGCCGTGAGTACCAGCGCGTCTTTCCCCCTCTGTCGGTCTCCACGGATCACTCTCTTGCATAGTTTGCATGGATTCGGACCCGGGGTTTGACCCAGATTTCTCACGACGGTTTTGCGTGCTGCGGGCGGGCCTGGCTTCCACGTGTACAAATTGGTTTTTTATCCCCCAACATTGGCCCCCGGAAACATCATCGGAGGGCAAGGGATCTGGGGAGGTTTCCGCCCGTTGGGCCGGCGACACCCAATTTCCATTGCTGATTGGGCTGACTCTCTGCTGGTCGGTCCTTCTTAAATGAAGTGGTTGGCGGTTGTGTGACCTGTTTATCTCACCGTTTTTCTCGAGGGGCTCGTCTAGATCTGGATTCCCTCTAGCCTACGGCTCTCTGAAAGGCTGAACCTGCTAATAAATTCCGTGCTCTCGGAGTGGTGGTTCTAGGAGGTGGCGTCGGGGTGTGGGATCTACCGTCGGGTTCCCCTGGGCTATAAATCGGATTTGAGGCTGCTGCTCGTTTTATCTTGCTTCGTTCATGTCTAACCAACCTCAGCGAACCGCTCCCTCCACGGTGGGACCCATCATTCAAGTTCGAGAGCATGAGCCTGGTGACGAGTCGCGGGTGGAGACGGCGGATTCCGGGGTGCGACGCTATGTGGTATCCCGCAATGTTTAACCCGCGCTATCACCGCGAGGTCCTCTTGATGTCGACGCCCTTTGCGCAGATGTACAAACATGTGTGGGCCCGCCATGCTCGCTGTTAGCGACTCTTCCGGCTGCCTCTGGGTCTTTGACTTGATTCCCGGCGGCAATCGTCTGGGTATCGGCTGTTGGGGATCGTGCATTTATACGCAGCGGAAAACAATTTTTTTTTATTTTATTTTATTGAAAATCCAATTTTCAATATTACATGTATTGATTTAATTCAAATCTATAAATAAATAATCCACCATTTAATTTAATTATCAAATAATTAAATATTTAATTCATGCCTGTCATACTACATAAATTAAATCTAGCGCAATTAAATTTATCATATAAATTAATTATTTATCATATAAATCAATTACTTCTTGCGCAATTATATTTATCATATAAATTAATTACTTTTAGCGCAATTATATTTATAAATTAATTACTTCTAGCGCAATTATATTTATCATCATATAAATTAATTACACTAAACAATTAATTACGCAAACATGCGCACATAATTAATTTGATAATTAACATAATCACATTATATAATTCAAATCAAATTGATTTTAATTAACAATTAAATTAATCTCTATTAATTTTATTTGTCAATCTTAATCCCAATACTTAGCGCAAACCGTTAACACAAAACAATTAAATTCAAATTTAATCGTGAGTACTTTAGGGATTCGTCGGACGAAACGGGGTTCGTCGGAAGTCGCGCGGATGCGACGCGGGGATGCACGCGGGGCGTGCGGGCTGCACACGGGGAGAGCTGGGGTGGCTCTCGGCTGCGCCATAAATGGATCGCTGGAGTCGGCAAACCTTTTGCTCTTCTCCAAGAGATATGAAGCCTTCCGGCTGCGCCATATAAATTTCCTCCTCAATGTCCCCATTGAGAAACGCGGTCTTCACATCCATTTGCCATATCTCGTAGTGTACCACGCAGAGAAGGCCAGCAAAATCCTAATGGATTTAAGCATAGGGACTGGTGAAAAGGTTTCCTCATAGTCAACACCTTGCTTTTGAGTATATCCTTTTGCCACCAACCTAGATTTAAAGGTCTCAACCTTTCCATCAGCTCCAACTTTCCTTTTATAGATCCACTTGCAGCCTATGGGAACGATTCCTTTAAGTGGGTCTACCAACGTCCATACGTTGTTGGAATACATGGAGTCCATTTCGGATTTCATGGCAATAAGACAATGTCCCTTGTCCGTATCAATTACGGCTTCATTGAAGGTTCTAGGATCGAATCCAACATCAATGAGTTCGTGATCACTATCAACGTGGAACAACCGATCAGGCAACCTCCGAACTCTTTCCGATTTACGGACTGTCGGTCGTGGAGGGGTATCAGTGGTTTGTTGAATTGGCTCTGGTTCAGGGACTGGTGCATGAACTTCATTTTGTGGGTCGTCATCTCGAACCTCTTCGAGATCTAC
The DNA here is from genome assembly GCA_954870475.1 of Euphrasia confusa. Classification (NCBI taxonomy): domain Eukaryota; kingdom Viridiplantae; phylum Streptophyta; class Magnoliopsida; order Lamiales; family Orobanchaceae; genus Euphrasia; species Euphrasia confusa. The sequence goes on along the minus strand of OX940951.1, from coordinate 37,598,869 downwards.
TATGCTGCCTTTTTCATCCGCTAGGAATTCCTTCTCAAGGAACATAGCATTTCTCGAGACAAACACTTTTGCCTCAGAAACATGGTAGAATTCATATCCCATGGAATCAATAGAATATCCCACAAAGTAGCATAAGTCGGATTTACTATCCAACTTATCTCCCACTAGCCGCTTCACGTAAGCGGGACAACCCCATATCTTTATATGTTTGAACGTGGGCTGTCGGGAATGCCAAAGTTCATAAGGTGTGGATTTAACTGCTTTAGTGTTAAGTCTATTCAGCAAATAGGTGGCTGTCAAGAGTGTGTGACCCCACAAGTACGCCGGTAACTCAGTGACACTCATCATAGATCGAACCATGTCCAACAGGGTTCGGTTATGACGCTCGGACACTCCGTTCAACTGAGGTGTTCCAGGAGGAGTCCACTGAGAGAGAATCCCATTCTCTTTTAGATAGTCTATAAACTCAGCGCTTAAGTATTCGCCACCACGATCGGATCGTAGTTGCTTAATACGAAGCCCAAGTTGATTCTCCACTTCATGTTGGAAGTCTTTGAACCTTTCAAAAGACTCCGATTTGTGCTTCATTAAGTACACGTAACCATACCTTGAATAATCATCGGTAAAGGTTACGAAGTAGTTGAATCCACCCCTCGCACTAACACTTAGTGGACCACACACGTCTGTATGGATCAGATCCAATAGACCTTCAGCACGTGCCATTGTCCCTTTGTAGGGAGACTTGGTCATTTTCCCTTTGAGGCAAGCTTCGCAAGCTTGGAGCGATTTCACATCATCAAGTGTGAATAGTCCTTCCTTTAGGAACTCATTCAATCGTCTCAGGGAAACATGTCCTAGTCGGGCATGCCAAAGTTGCGCGGGGTTAAGACTAATTTCTTTTCGTTTTGCTGTTAGCATATTAACAGGGATTTCGTTTAAGTTAAGTTCATATAAATTGTTCGACATGTTGGAGTTGTGTACTTAATGTCTAGATTTAAGTAACAGTAAACTCCCCGTCATATCATTTAATCTATTTAATTAATAAACAATCGTTTGCATTTAATTATTATTAATTAAATATGTGCAAAATATAGTCCTGGATTCTATAAGTTGTAGTTAGTATGGTGTGCGTCGCCACACAGAAGATCATACTATCGGTTACTCGTATTTAGTCGAACAGTTGCTCACGACCTAGATGGACACGGACCAATCCATCGGTATAGTCGTTGTGTGAGAGAGAAAATAATTTGTCTTAATTATTTTATCACACTTGTACACTTGGTGTATTGGGCGGATCGCTTGAGATTTATCGATTAGGATTGCCTTGGATAATCGATTTATATCTTAGAGTATTTTATTCTTAATCCCCGATATTATTGCGAGTGTGTATAATTAATATAAGTGTCTTTGATTTTCCAAAGGAATTAACCGATTTAATTATTGGGTTAATTACCGGTTAAGTTAGGTCACTATATTTTATATATGACATGCCGTGAATACTTGACGGGAAAGTGTATCCCGTAAGGGTTGATAATATCCCCGAGATGAGTTCATAAGGAATTATTATGTAAACCTCATGAGTGAATTCGTTCCGCATAATAATTAAAGTTGAATGGTACTATTCTCGGATATAAGAGATGAATAAATTAATTATCAATAAATTAATTTTATTCATGGATATTTTAATCTTAAATACACGGAATAAATAATACTACCGGAGAAATATTATTTGATATAATATGGTTTGATATTGGGAGTGCAATTAATTTATATAGTGGAAAATAAATTAATTAATATTAATAGGATTAATAGATTTGGGCTTGGGCTCAATTTAATCATTAATATTGGAAGCCCAATATTTCACCTCCTTTAGATCCCCTACGTAGCCTATAAAATCACTACATGGTCTTCACAAATCATAAGACAAGATTATCATACTTGATATTCTAGAGAGTTCGTGAAGGAGATCCATAAGCTTGGAGGATCGCCGCCCACCCGACGTTCAAGCTAGTGCAAGGAATACGTGGGAAGATTCAAAGGTCTTCAATTTGATTTCGTTTCTCCGCACAACGAATAAAAGGTAAAAACATAAACTCCCTTGTATGATTTTATGTGAATTAATTGTGATACATACATGAACATACGATCCGGGAAAACGACGAGACCGGGGACGGGGATAGACCGGGCGGTGGTGGTCGAAGACCACCGGACCGCCGTCGGTCTAGAGATCCCCACCGGGATCGAGGCGAGGAGCCCTCGGCTGGAGCCGAGGGGTGCGATCGATCACGAGGATCGATCGCGGGGTGCTGCGGGGTCACCCGTAGCCGTCTCGCATGAGCTACGGGTTCTCCCGCAGCGGTCGTGCGAGGGCGACGCCCTCGCTAGGGAAGCAAGTCAGCGACTCGCTGCGGGGCTGCTACGAGCAGCCCCGGGGATGCCGTGAGGCATCCTAGCGATCATCCGCGAGATGATCGCGAGCCCCGTGCGGGGGCTCGACTGGGCACCACGGGCGGACCGTGGTGGTGCTCGGTTGAGCTCCGGCTCGTGCGGTGGTTCGCGGTCCGATCTCCGGCGATCGAGGATTTCGGTCGGGTTATTAATTTCCGCAAATTTTAATAGCCCGGGATATCGATTTCCAACAATTGGTATCAGAGCGTTTGGTTTCGTGTTCATGTTTGTGTTCAATTATCGTTCTACCTTGCAGGATTTCCGGCTATCATGGTTGAATTATTTGTTAATTAATTATCATGATTATTCGTTTATTAAACTCTCGGACATGTCGAGATTCGTTTTGTGTGGATGAATGCTTGTAATAGTAAAAATTCGGGTGTTGACCGAATTTAGGATTTATTATTATTGTTCTATGTTTTCCGGGAAATGTATAGGGTCGATTTCATGTATAGAATCGATACCGGAATTGTAATTTAAATTATTGTAATTTATTTACGTTTGTTCGATGATGAGACGATCGCCGGAAGACGAAGACGTGTGACGAAGAAGACGAAGAGGACCGAGGATCGATCAACCCCATGATCGATCCCATCGATCGAGTGGGAGGGGGGCCTCGCGCCCTCGGCCGTGGGCTGCCGCCGGTGGTGGTGGCAGCGGCGGCTCTCCTTTGGCCGGTCGATGGTGGGGGTGGTGTGGGGTCTCCCAACCCATGCTACTCCTACCATAATACAACTTTCCTACTTAATTCGGTTTTTCTATTTGAGTGTTCTTATTTTTAGGAACTCTCATGGATTAGGAAAAAGAATTAATTGGAATTAATTTATTTCCTTATTGAGTATTCCTTTTCTTGGAAATTTTCATTAGATGAAAATTAATTAATTATGGAAAGTAGAAGAGTCCTAATTTATTTTATTTCCTTATTCTATTATAGAAGTCTTCTAGAATATTCAAGTTTTACTTGGATAGGATTCTAGAGATTTAATAGAAAATAAAAATAAATAAAAATATTAATAATATTTAATTTTATTTTTGGTATATTCGATTGACTTAATTTTCGAATTAAGTAACTTTTGGATTAATTGAAAATAAATAGATTTAAATATTGGGATTAATATTCTCGTCACATGGAGCATTCAAGAACGAAGACTGAAGACTAGAAGATGCGTACGGAGATAGAATAAAGCCATGATAGTCGGAAAAATAATTTTCTAACATTATTTTGACTATGTGATACTATGTGCTTTATTACTTGTATGCATGCTATATGTGTTTACTTTATGCACTAGATAGCGTATCCCTTATTGTAAAAAGCTAAGTGGGAGAGGGAATGGAAACATTCTCATGGTCTCCATTACTGTTCTCTTGGTGACTCTTATGGACTTTTGAAGTTTGTATAGACGAGTCATTGGAGGAGAATTCTTGTAATTTCTTTTACAAGAAACATTGATTAAGTTTATCAAACAATGCCTAATTTGTCTTTCTGAAGCTGACTTCAAGTCGACTCATTCTCACCCCGGGGAGTGGAATGGAGCCAAAGCTGCTGGGATTCGATGTCCCGGGCTATCAAAATTGCGGAACCGATAACCCGATCAAGACCCTCGATCACCGAAGACTGGATCCCCGACTCATCCGCAGGAGTCCGACCTTTGGAGACTACGCGCCCGAAGACACGCAGCCCGCCCCCAGCCGATTTTCTCCCGCGAGTCGGATCCACGAACGCGAACCACCTCACGAGCCGGGGCCCGACCGAATGCCCAGCGAGGTCCGAAGACCGCGTGCACCCAGCCGAGCCCCCGCGAGGGGCTCGCGATCGTCCTCGACGATCGCTGGGGATCGCCCGTAGCGATCCCCGGGGCTGCTCGTAGCAGCCCCGCAGCGAGTCGATGACTCGCTGCCCTAGCGCGCGGGGTCAGCCCCGTGCGAGCCGCTACGGATGAACCCGTAGCACGCACGGGGTCGCTGCGAATCACCTCGCAGCTGACCCGCGATCGATCCGGGGATCGATCGCATCCCTCGGCTTCGGCCGAGGGTTTCCCGCATCCGCGCCACGCGCCTCCGACGAGGGGCTGGGGTCCGCCACGGCACCAGCCCGTGGCACCCCGTGGATCGACCGAAGTCGATCCCATGCCCCGGCGTCCAGCCGGGGCTCGGCCCTTGTCGCGCGTCCGGCGGTCCGAACCCTAGGGTTCGACCGCCGCGTTCGATCCTCGCCGGGGATCTCGAATCCCCGTCCCCGAGGTTCGTCGTTTTCCCGGATCGTGCATTCATGTATATATCACAATTATTCAACGCAAATAATCATAGAAGGGGTTTCTCGATTATACCTTCGATTCGTTGTACGGAGAAACGAAATCGGTTGACGACCTTGTGATCTTCCCGCGTATTCCTAGCACTCCGTTCGAACGTCGTGTGGGCGACGATCTATCGAACTCTATGGATCCTCCTCACTCTCAAGACTTTATGAATTCCGTAGGTCAATTAATTCTCTCTTGAAAAGTGAAGACCATGTAGTGCTTATATAGGCTACGTAGGGGATCATAAGGAGAATAAATATTGGGCTTCAATATTGAAAATTAAATTGGGTCCAACCCAAATCTATTAATTCTTATCAATATTAATTTTATTTATTTTCCACTATATAAATAAAATTGCACTCCCAATATTATTCCATATTATATCAAATAATATTTCTCCATCTTAGTATTATTTATTCCGTGTATTTAAGATTTAAATATCCATGAATAAATTTATTTATTGCTCAATAAATAATATTCATATCTTATATCCGAGACTAGTACCGTTCAACCTTTATTATTGTGCGGAACGAATCCACTCATGAGGTTTACACAATAATACCTTATGAACTCATCTCGGGGATATTATCAACCCTTCCGGGATACACTTTCCCGTCAAGTATTCACGGCATGTCATATATAAAATATAGAGACCCAACTTTACCGGTAATTAACCCAATAATTAAATCGGTTAATTCCTTTGGAAAATCAAAGTCTCTAGTATTAAATATACACACCCGCAATAATATCGGGGATTAAGAATAAAATACTCCGAGATTTAAATTGATTATCCAAGGCAATCCTAATCAATAAATCTCAAGCTGATCCGCCCAATACACCAAGTGTACAAGTGTGATAAAATAATTAAGATAAATTATTTTCTCTCTCACACAACGACTATACCGATGGATTGGTCCGTGTCCATCTAGGTCGTGAGCAACTGTTCGATTAAATACGAGTAACCGATAGTATGATCTTCTGTGCGCCCATGCAGCACCATACTAACTTCAACGTATAAAATCCAGGACTATATCTTGCATAATTAATAAATAATAATTAATTGCAAATAATTGTTTATTAATTAAATAGGTTAAATGCCATGACGGGGAGTTTACCGGTACTTAAATCTAGACATTAAGTACACAACTCCAACAATCTCCCACTTGTACTAAGGTCTAGTCATTTCCTCCAAACTCCCGACTCCCATACTCATCACGTGCTTAAGTTATACTTCCCAGAAGTATTATGTGAATGAGCAATCTAGGTTGCCGCTCTGAAGTTATCTTGGTGACTACTGCGTCGTCCCTCTGACGATGACTCGTATCAGGTGGTACTGGCTCTATGTGTTATCATCACTTTTCGAACTTATGACTTCTTCCAGTTCTCCACGCACCGCTATGTACATAGCCTTTTGGTGAACCAAGAATCATATCCAAGTTCGGAGGTCATTCCGGAACCTAACCAAAACTTCCGCTGCCTCTGAGGCTGCTATTCGGTTTATGATAGAGTCCGAGAAGCTTCACGCTTATTACTCTTTCATCCTTAGGTTCCACCTCTTCTAAAAGTGAACACATAGCCTGATATCGACTTACACTGGTCTTTCTCCGATTTTTGATCTGAGAAACTGTAATCTAAGAAGATTTCGTATTGCTAGCATTCCAGTACTTCCAAGTACTTTACAGCATTCGAATATTTCTTATCCAGATTACTTTGATATCCTCCCACTACGCTAACCGCATAGTTGATATCAGGTTCTTGTTTTTCAACATTGCATCTACAAAGCTTTCTACACTTGAAGTGTAGGTAACTGCTTTGTCTATATCTATCTCCTTCATGTGTTCAAGACACATACCTTAGATAGATGCATTCTGTTCCCGAAAGGCAATAACCTTTCTCAGAATTGTGCATGTTTAAAACAAACCACAATCGTATAAGATATCTTAAGAGAAGTACAAATGTTCTTATCTAGAGATCGAAAAATTTCTAAGAACATGATCCAACTTCATCTTAATCTTATATCTCGATTTATTTAGACAACCTCTATTTTATGTCTGACAACACTTTTACATTGTTGCCAACGATGAAGTGTTATCTACACAAAATTCCGAGAAACACCACCCTTGTTTCCATTACGTCTCTAACACACCTCTCCTTGCCTTTTGATGAATCCATAGAATGGACTATCTCATCAATTCGCAAGTTCCTATGCAGAACTAGGGATCGATTTCATGTCTACTAGATCCAGAGTTTAAAACTCCTCCAGCCTTATGAACATCTCTGGTTGCTTAACAACCTCCCACTGCAATCGCGTTCCGGTGTATAACAGTAATAACATTAGGTGCAGTTAGTGGTGTACTACTACTCGGTTAGGCTGGTTCTCAGTCTTCCCTTTCCTCATTTTAAGTACATTGTCAGTTAGGGCATTGTAGTACATCTAATAGCCTTCTTCTAAGAACCGGGTGAGGATACCCATCTGGTTCTCAGTACTATTGAACTTACAATTACTTGTCCTTCTAGGATATTCTACAACCACATTGAATGTGCCGTTGTATCCAGAAATATCCATAGAACATAGGTAGTTCCGAACAAACTTGTTCTTTTACTGTTAGAATCCCATTTCTCATTCCTGATACACCATGTCTACACTTCAGTGTATGGTGTAGTCGTTTGAGATTTAATCTCAATCTCTGATTTATGCTATGTGTTGTTTAGATAGGTGATAGCCTCCGCGAACAAGTCGCAGGCTCCCAATGGATATACTTTGAAGGATCCCCACAATGGCTTTGTGTTGAAAACACTCTGCTTTTATGGCACATCAAGTAATCTAATCCATCTTCGAGTATTCTTGGAAGAACGACTCGTACCTTCTCTAATTACACATATCGCATTAATCATAAATCATTTTCTATACTTGTCCGAATTCCATTCTTTAACCAGAAAGGTTAACTTAGTCGTATCATCTATCAAGATCGATTCTCAGGTCGGGAGGTCCATTCCTCCAACTATAATTGATCAATTCAATTTCGACCTTTTGAATCCCTTTTGAATAGATACTACCAAGTACAAGAATTCACAAGTATAATGATTAATAAGAGAAATACATCTAATAAGTAAAACAAGTTATACACTACGGTTTGTTGCATCGTGGTAGACTAAGGATTCATCATTCACATATTGCTATCTAATGTACCATAATAGATATCACCATTATTTCTTATCCAAACCATCAAATGATTAAAGAAATAAAATATCCATTAATAATAAAGAAAACCAGAACGAAGTTCTTTTTCAAAATAAAGGGGTACATAAGCAATAACTGAAATGAAAACTTAAAACAGATAAATGTCTTCCACTGCAACCGCTGCTACCCCAACAGCTTCGCCTATGTAGACTCGAATTCTTCTTCTCTAAGTCGCCGGGTTTTCTGGAACCCCTGCATTTAAAGAAATGCACATACCGTCAGTGGTTCCATATCTACACACCAGAATTCTGGTAGATAATACCGCTGACTATGTTTTTACGACTAAAGAAAAATTCGTACCTCTGAGAGGACATTCAGACTTCCAGTGTCCAGACTTCTTGCACCGGAAGCACAAGCCCTTTGGCTTACTAGCCCCCACTCGTGGTCCATTCCTCTTGGCACCACTGGGTTTCATGGCTTGCTTCCTTTTCTTGCCCCTACCTCCAATAGCTTTCAAGCTTTTGGGCCTGGTAGTTACAAGCGCTTGAGACTTGCCCTTCTTGTAGATCCCCTCTGCCGCCTTCAGTTCAGTCAGGAGTTGCGCAAGAGTATAAGATAGTTTACCCATATTATAGCTCATACGAAACTGCTCAAACTTAGGGGTCAGAGACTGGAGTATGATGTCGACTTGCGTCTCATCATCAATGGATGCTCCTAGGACCTCAAGTTCATTCAACAAACTCATCATCTTAAGAACGTGCTCCCCAACGGGCGTTCCTTCAGACTGAGTAGTCGACATAAGGACTCTCATGGCTTCTTGCCTCGCCGCACGATCCTGCTCCCCAAACATCTCCTTGAGGTTAGTCATCATATCCCGGGCAGTGTCCATCGGCTCATGTTGGGTTTGGAGTACATTTGACATGGAAGCCAAAATATAGCACCTAGCCATTTCATCAGCCTTTTTCCACTTCCGATATGTTGCCTTTTCCTCATCAGTTGAGGCAGCCGTGGGCTCAGCAGGGCATTTATCAGAGAGTACAAACTTGTACTCTTCAGCAGTCAGGACAATGTCCAAATTTCTCTTCCAATCAATGTAATTGGGACCAGTGAGTTTTTGTTCCTTGAGTATTATAGAAAGTGGATTCATAGCTATTCTCTAAACCTATAAGCACATGTAAACAAACAATCAATTTAATATCCAATATTATCTCCCTCAAATAATATCATTAAATTACTAATTGCGTCTAAAATCCCATCAGGTAAGGCAAGCCACGTGGTGTGGACGTTTACCCACCCAAATGATTTAGCAATTAGTTTTTCTTCGGTCATACATCAATCATAGCGTAACTTCGTGGGGAAGAATACTATGACGCGTATCTAAGTGTAAACCATCACTCAGCACTAAAGTACATCGCTTGGAATTGTTACGTCACCGCAAGCCACGTGGTGTGGACGTTTACGACAATTTCACAACTCTTCACAATCACTTATAACTGTCTACATCAATTAATCCAAAATCCGTCGGTACAGCAAGCCACGTGGTGTGGACGTTTACTACACCAATAGATCTTTATAATTGACTCCCAATTACAAGATCCATTTGATTTCGTAAATCAAGACTCGGAGAATCATAAGTGAAACTCGAAGTTTCTAACCAGTGATTCACCATGCGAGCGACCCTATCTCTCATAAATGAGGGAGCCGAGCAGACAAACGACCCACCTATCAAAGAATGGCACGAAAGTCTCTAATTTGTGTCATCCACATGACCAAGTGGCTCTGGCTCCATTCCACTCCCCGGGGTGAGAATGAGTCGACTTGAAGTCAGTTTCAGAAAGACAAATTAGGCATTGTTTGATAAACTTGATCAATGTTTCTTGTAAGAGGAATTACAAGAATTCTCCTCCAATGACTTGTCTATATGAACTTCGAAATCCATAAAAGTCACCAAGAGAACAGTGATGGAGACCATGGGAATGTTTCCATCCCCTCTCCCACTTAGCTTTTTACGATAAAGGGATACGCTATCTAGTGCATAAAAATAAACACATATAGCATGCATGAAAGCAATAAAACACATAGATCACATAGTCAAAATAATGCTAGAGAATTATTTTCCCCGACTATCATGGCTTTATCTTCATATGCATCCTCTAGTCTTCAGTCTTCGTTTCTTGAATGCTCCATGTGACGAGAATATTAATTTCCAATATTTAAATCTATTTATTTTCAATTAATCCAAAAGTTACTTAATTCGAAAATTAAGTCAATTGAATATATCAAAAATAAAATTAAATATTATTAATATTTTTATTTATTTATTTTCCTATCTAGTTCTTATTAAATCTTTAGAATAATCTATCCAAATAAAATTTGGAATATTCTAGAAGACATCTATAATAGAACAAGGAAATAAAATAAATTAGGACTCACTACTTTCCAAATTTATTTTTATTCCTAATCCATGAATATTCCCATGAGTAGGAATAATCAAATAGGAAAAATAAATTTAGTATTAAATTAATTAAATTTCTAATCTATGATTAATTCCATGAAGGAAATAAATCAATAGAAATAAAATTAATTTAAATTAATTCTTTTCCTAATCCATGAGTATTTTTCCTAAAAGGAAAGTACTCAAATAGGAAACCCGAATTAATTGGGAAAGTAGATCTTGGTAGGAATAGCATGAGATTTGGAGATCCCATGCCATCCCCACCGTCGACCTCCACCGCCCGGGACCACCACCGCCGCCGCCCCCAGCCCACGCGCCACCACCACCGGTGGCCGGCGTGGCCGGAAGCCCTAGCGGGCAGCCCCTTCGATGGGGTCGATCGATCCTCATGGGGATCGATCATGGGGATGATCGATTCCCCGGATTTTTCGTCCTCTTCGTCTTCGTCACACGTCTTCGTCTTCCGGCGATCGTCTCATCATCGAACCAACGTAAATAATTTACAAAAAATTAAATTACAATTCCGGTATCGATTCTATACATGAAATCGACCCTATACATTTTCCGGAAAATAAAGTGCGTAATAATAAATCCTAAATTCGGTCAACCCCCGAATTTTTACTATTACAAACATTCAACCACACAAAAACGAATCTCGACATGTCCGAGAGTTTAATAATCATGATAATTAATTAAAAACAATTAATTAAATCCAACCATGATAGCCGGAAATCCTGCAAGGTAGAACAATAATCGAACATATACATGAACACGAAACCAAACGCTCTGATACCAATTGCTGGGATTCGATGTCCCGGGCTATCAAAATTGCGGAACCGATAACCCGATCAAGACCCTCGATCACCGAAGACTGGATCCCCGACTCATCCGCAGGAGTCCGACCTTTGGAGACTACGCGCCCGAAGACACGCAGCCCGCCCCCAGCCGATTTTCTCCCGCGAGTCGGATCCACGAACGCGAACCACCTCACGAGCCGGGGCCCGACCGAATGCCCAGCGAGGTCCGAAGACCGCGTGCACCCAGCCGAGCCCCCGCGAGGGGCTCGCGATCGTCCTCGACGATCGCTGGGGATCGCCCGTAGCGATCCCCGGGGCTGCTCGTAGCAGCCCCGCAGCGAGTCGATGACTCGCTGCCCTAGCGCGCGGGGTCAGCCCCGTGCGAGCCGCTACGGATGAACCCGTAGCACGCACGGGGTCGCTGCGAATCACCTCGCAGCTGACCCGCGATCGATCCGGGGATCGATCGCATCCCTCGGCTTCGGCCGAGGGTTTCCCGCATCCGCGCCACGCGCCTCCGACGAGGGGCTGGGGTCCGCCACGGCACCAGCCCGTGGCACCCCGTGGATCGACCGAAGTCGATCCCATGCCCCGGCGTCCAGCCGGGGCTCGGCCCTTGTCGCGCGTCCGGCGGTCCGAACCCTAGGGTTCGACCGCCGCGTTCGATCCTCGCCGGGGATCTCGAATCCCCGTCCCCGAGGTTCGTCGTTTTCCCGGATCGTGCATTCATGTATATATCACAATTATTCAACGCAAATAATCATAGAAGGGGTTTCTCGATTATACCTTCGATTCGTTGTACGGAGAAACGAAATCGGTTGACGACCTTGTGATCTTCCCGCGTATTCCTAGCACTCCGTTCGAACGTCGTGTGGGCGACGATCTATCGAACTCTATGGATCCTCCTCACTCTCAAGACTTTATGAATTCCGTAGGTCAATTAATTCTCTCTTGAAAAGTGAAGACCATGTAGTGCTTATATAGGCTACGTAGGGGATCATAAGGAGAATAAATATTGGGCTTCAATATTGAAAATTAAATTGGGTCCAACCCAAATCTATTAATTCTTATCAATATTAATTTTATTTATTTTCCACTATATAAATAAAATTGCACTCCCAATATTATTCCATATTATATCAAATAATATTTCTCCATCTTAGTATTATTTATTCCGTGTATTTAAGATTTAAATATCCATGAATAAATTTATTTATTGCTCAATAAATAATATTCATATCTTATATCCGAGACTAGTACCGTTCAACCTTTATTATTGTGCGGAACGAATCCACTCATGAGGTTTACACAATAATACTTTATGAACTCATCTCGGGGATATTATCAACCCTTCCGGGATACACTTTCCCGTCAAGTATTCACGGCATGTCATATATAAAATATAGAGACCCAACTTTACCGGTAATTAACCCAATAATTAAATCGGTTAATTCCTTTGGAAAATCAAAGTCTCTAGTATTAAATATACACACCCGCAATAATATCGGGGATTAAGAATAAAATACTCCGAGATTTAAATTGATTATCCAAGGCAATCCTAATCAATAAATCTCAAGCTGATCCGCCCAATACACCAAGTGTACAAGTGTGATAAAATAATTAAGATAAATTATTTTCTCTCTCATACAAAGACTATACCGATGGATTGGTCCGTGTCCATCTAGGTCGTGAGCAACTGTTCGATTAAATACGAGTAACCGATAGTATGATCTTCTGTGCGCCCATGCAGCACCATACTAACTTCAACGTATAAAATCCAGGACTATATCTTGCATAATTAATAAATAATAATTAATTGCAAATAATTGTTTATTAATTAAATAGGTTAAATGCCATGACGGGGAGTTTACCGGTACTTAAATCTAGACATTAAGTACACAACTCCAACAAAAGCCACTTGGTCATGTGGATGACACAAATTAGAGACCTTCGTACCATTTCTTGAAATGGATCGATTGTCTGCTCGGCTCCCTCATCTAATGAGAGATAGGGTTGTTCGCATGGTGAATCACTGGTTAGAAACTTCGAGTTTCACTTATGATTCTCCGCGTCTTGATTTACAAAAATCGAATGAATCTTGTAATTGGGAGTCAATTATAAAAGTCTCTTGGTGTAGTAAACGTCCACACCACGTGGCTTGCTATACTAAGGGATTTTGGATTAATTGATGTAGACAATTATAAGGAATTGTGAAGAGTTGTGAAGTTGTCGTAAACGTCCACACCACGTGGCTTGCGGTGATGTAGCAATTCCAAACGATTTACTTCAGTATTGAGTAATGGTTTACACTTAGATACGCGTTATAGTATCCTTCCCCACGAAGTTATGCTATAATCGATGTATGACCAAAGAAAATCTAATTGCTAAATCATTTGGGTAGGTAAACGTCCACACCACGTGGCTTGCCATACCTGATGGGATTTTAGATGTAATTAGTAATTTAATGATATTATTTGAAGGAGATAATATCGGCATTAAATTGATTGTTTGTTTATATGTGCTTATAGGTTTAGAGAATAGCTATGAATCCACTTTCTGTGATACTCAAGGAGAATAAACTCACTGGTCCCAATTACATTAATTGGAAGAGAAATTTGGACATTGTCCTGACTGCAGAAGAGTACAAGTTTGTACTCTATGAGCCATGCCCTGCTGAACCCACGGCTGCCTCAACTGATGAGGAGAAAGCAGCATATAGGAAGTGGATAAAGGCTGATGAAATGGCTAGGTGCTATATTTTGGCTTCTATGTCAAATGTTCTCCAAACCCAACATGAGTCGATGGACACCGCCGAGGATATGTTGTTCAACCTCAAGAAGATGTTTGGGCATCAAGACCGTGCGGCTAGGCAATAAGCCATGAGAGTCCTCATGTCAACTACTCAGTCTGAAGGAACGCCCGTTGGGGAGCACGTTCTTAAGATGATGAGTTTGTTGAATGAATTGGAGGTCCTAGGAGCTCAGATTGATGGTGAGACGCAAGTCGACATCATACTCCAGTCTCTGACCCCTAGTTTTGAGCAGTTCCGTATGAGTTATAATATGGGTAAACTATCTTATACTCTTGCGCAACTCCTGACTGAACTAAAGGCGGCAGAGGGGATCTACAAGAAGGGCAAGTCTCAAGCAATGGCAGCTACCAAGTCCAAAGGCTTGAAGCCTGTTGGAGGTAGGGGCAAGAAGAGGAAGCAAGCCTGGAAACCCAGTGGTGCCAAGAGGAATGGACCACGAGTGGGGGCTAGCAAGCCAAGGGGCAAATGCTTTTGATGCAATAAGTCTGGACACTGGAGGTCTGAATGTCCTCTCAAAGGTACGAATTCTTCTTTAGTCGTAAAAACATAGTCAGCGGTATTATCTACCACAATTCTGGTGTGTAGATATGGAACCACTGACGGTATGTGCATTTTGAATGCAGGGGTTCCAGAAAACCCGGCGACTTAGAGAAGAAGAGTTCGAGTCTACATGGGCAAAGCTGTAGAGGAGGCAGCGGTTGCAGTGGAAGACATTTATATGCTTTTTGTAGTTATAGGATTTCATTTCAAAGTTATTGCTTAATGTACCCTTTATTTTAGAAAGAACTTATGTTCTGGTTTTCTATTATTAATGAATGGATATTTTATTTCTTTAATCATTTGATGGTTTTGATAAGAAATAATGGTATTATCTATTCTGGTACATTAGATAGCAATATGTGAATGAAGAATCCTAAGTCTACCACGATGCAACAAACCGTTATATAACTTGCTTTACTGATTAGATGTATTTCTTTATTAAATCATTATACTTGTGAATTCTTATACTTAGTAGTATTTATTCAAATAAGATTCAAAAGGTCGAAATTGATTTAATCAATTATAGTTGAAGGAATGGACCTTCCGACCTAAGAATTGATTTTGTAAGATACAACTAAGCAAACCTTTCTGGATAAAGGATAGAATTCGGACAAGTATTGAAATTGATTGTTAATTGATAGATGCAGAGATATGTGTAATTAGAAAGGTATGAGTAATTCTTTCTAGAATACTCAAAGAGAATACTTGATGTGCCATAAAAGCAAAGTGTTTTGACTAGTCAATGGACACAAAGCTATTATGGGGAACCATCAAAGTATATACATTGGAAGCCTGCGACTTGTTCGCGGAGGCTGCCACCTATCTAAATATCACATGGCATAAATCAAAGATTGGGATTAAGTCTCAAAGGACTACACCATACACTCCCGTCTAGAAATGGTGTGTCGGAAATAAGAAATGGAATTCTAATAGTAAAAAGTATAAGTTGTACGAAACTACCTATGTTCTATGGATATTCCTGGAAACAACGGCACATTCAATGTGGTTGTAGGATATCCTAGAAGAACAAGAGATTGCATGTTCAATAGTACTATGAACCAGAATGACGTTATCGTCCGGTTCTTAGAAGAAGACTATTAGATAAACTACAATGCCCTAACGGACTTAATACCTTATAATGAGGAAAAGGACAAAAGACTAGGAACCAGCCAAACCGAGTAGAAGTACACCACTAACTGCACCTACTGTTATTACTGTTATACACCGGAACGCCATTGAAGTGGGAGGTTGTTAAGACAACCAAGATCTTCATAAAACTAGAAGAGTTTTAGACTCTGGATCTAGTAGAGATGAAATCGATCCCTAGTTCTGCATAAGGGCGATAAAGAATCTAAATGTGCCTACTTAGAAAACAATAAAGGTTTATTGTTAAGAGGCAAGATCATTTAGAGTACAAGCTTAGTAAATCCATTTATGGATTGTTACAAAGCCATGAATCGTGGAACTTGCGAATTGATGAAATAGTCCATGAGATGGATTCGTCAAAAAGCATAGACGAAAGGTGTATTGGAAACGTAATGGAAACAAAGTGGTGTTTCTCGGAATTTTATGAAGATAATACTTTATCATTGACAACAATGTAAGGATATTATCAGACATAAAATAATGGTTGTCTAAATAAATCGAGATATAAGATTAAGAAGAAGTTAGATCATGTTCTTAGGATCTTTCGATCTCTAGATAAGAACATTGTACTTCTCCTAGATATCTTATACGATTATGGTTTGTTTAAACATGCATAATTCTGAGAAAGGTTATTGCCTTTCAGATACAGAATATATATCTATCTAAAGATATGTGTTTCGAACACATAAAGGAGATAGATGAAGACAAAGCAGTTTCTGCACTTTAAGTGTGGAAACCTTAATAAATGCAATGCTGAAAAACAAGAAACCTGATATCAACTATGCTGTTGGCATAGTGGGAGGATATCAAAGTAATCCCATCAAGAAATATTCGGATGCTGTGAAGCAATACGAATTCTTCTTAGATTACATTTTCTCAAGAACCCAAAATCAGAGAAGGACCAGTGTAAGTCGATATCAGGCTATGTGTTCACTTTTGGAAGAGGTAGAACCTTAAAATGAAAGAGTGATAAGCATGACGCTTCTCGGACTCTATCATAACCGAATAGCAGCCTCAGAGGCAGCGGAAGTTTTGGTCAGGTTCCAGAATAACCTCTGAACTTGGATATGATTCTTGGTTCACCAAAGGCTATGTAAATAGCGTTGCATGGTGTTGTGCCCCATTTTCGTTTATTATTATTATTATTTATTTATTGCCGTTATTTATTGAAGCAACGGACCCCACTCTCACGGCCCCACGCCGGAAGCCGCCCATGATGATCGGGAGAAGGCCGACCAGAGGATATGCCGAGCAAGCGAGAGTCAGCCGAGCAGATGACGAGATACCGATCAGGGGTATGTATTCCCGAGGACAAGCCTGCTCGCCCGGAGGCCGACAAACTGGAGCACCACAAAAGGAAGACTCGAGGTCGGTCCCCCCCCAGCTCAGCAAAGGCGGCGCATTAAAGGGTTCAACAGTCTTTTACCATTTTAGGGTTATGAATTGTCACATGTCAAGGCCCAATAAGGAAAGGCCCAATTCCTTTTTGTAAACCCTAATGGTAGCCCTATAAATAGAGGGAGCTGTAATAGGAAACTCAGACACATTCTTCAAGGAAGATTCCAACCCAAAAATACTCTCTCTTTTCTTTTCCATTTTCAGCTAAGAACACATTGAATCTTCACCAAAACTAGTCCTCAAAACCCCATAAAATAGTTAACGATTTTTCGCTCGTTAACAATTGGCGCTAGAAGGAGGGGGCTACCTCGAGCGCTAGTTTCGGTGTCGAGTTTTCTTTTCCTTCTTGTTTTCTTCTTGCGATGAAATCTGCAGGTACCTCAAGCAGCGCCGCCGTCGCCCCCGCCGGCGAAGTCGACGAACCAAGAGACGGCACGGAGAGAACGCCTCTGCTGAAAGACGGCGTCGGGACGGCCTCTCCCGAACTCCCAGACGAAATCGCTCGTCAAATAGCGATGATAGAGAAACTACGCGCCGAGGAGGCCGAGATGAGGGAGAGACAGAGGGCCTTCCGCGAAGAGCTGGCGGAGGCCGAAAAGCTGTTATCCCCGGTCCTGGAAGAGGAGCCAGATCTAGATCTGGGGCAGGTCAACACTCCGGAGGAGATTAAGCGCACTATACGAAAGCTGGAAGCTCGGTCTCGTTTTTTGGAGAAGAGTCCCGTTGCCGAGAATCCGAATCCTAACCGCCGTTGCCTGGAGAGGGAGTTCGAGGAAGAAGCACACGAAGGGTCCGCCCGGTCCGCTTTTCAGCAAAAACAGACAGCGAATCCGCAAGCAGTCACGGTGACCGATCCCGGCCTCGCGAAACGACTAGAAGAAGTAGAGAGGAGATTGGCCGAACAAAACTGCGATCCCAGGAAGAGATCCGCTCTCGCCGAGCCTCTGAGTCTAAGGATCGAGCAGGCCAGGTCGCAGCCCGATGTCGCCCCGTTGCTGACTTTCGTCTATGACGGAGCATCCGACCCCGACGTTCACCTGAACAAATATAACACGTACATGGTCGGCCGAGGAGCGTCAGACGCCACGAAGTGCCGCCTATTTCCTCTGACTCTCGGCGACATGGCTCACCGATGGTATACTAGCCTACCGCCGAGGTCGATAGATAGCTTCGGGGAATTAAGAGACGAGTTCGTTTCTTACTTCGCGTCCAAAGTAAGTTACTCGGAGGGCCGCCAACGTCTGATGGGGGTCAAGCAGGGCAAGGATGAGTCTGACGAGATGTATATAGACCGAGTAGAGCGGATTGCCAAGCAGGGGGACCGGGTGAGTGAGGAGATCCTCGTTCACTCTGTACTGGGCGGCCTGCGACCGACGTCCAGCCTGTTCAAACCAATGATGAAGGACTATCCGAAGTCCTATACTGAATTCCGTAGGAGGGCAGGCGAGGAGATAGCCTAACAACGAATATACGACGAGCGGATGAAGGAGCTGGAGCCCGAGGAGGCAGCGAGACCCCTCACCGAGAAGAAGCCCATGGGTCCGGCAACGGTTGATTACTGGACGGAACCTCCCCCAGCGGTGAAATACCATGAAAGTGGTAAGAAGAAGCCCAACTACAAAATATACCAGGGAACTCCTCAGGCACCGCGGAGAGTCGAGATCGTCGATGAGGGCGCTGAGGAAGGAACATTTTTGGGGCGGACCCCTACTCAGATTCTGCAGATTTTCTACGAGCGGGATATCAATATCCTCACTCCCCCTCAGGCCATGAGAAGCCGTCCTGACGAGAGGAACCCGCGCAAATGGTGTTCTTTTCACCAAGAGAACGGGCACAGGACTGACGAGTGCCGCGATCTGATCGCCCAACTTCGCCAGCTCTATGAGGACGGAAGCCTGGCCGACCTCCTCCGGGCACCAAAGCGCGGTCGCCCAGTCGCCGGACGTGGAGGCGGCGGACGTGGAGGCGGTGGCCGCGGAAGAGGGGGAAGAGGCCGAGGCCGAGGATACCAAGACGACCAGAATCGCCGACCTCATCAGCAGCCGAGACTCGACCAGGGTCCGGCCGGCCCTTTGGCTCTGCCTCCGCCCCCGGTCGAAAGGCCCGAAAATCAGGATCCACCTGTCCGCGATGGAGCTCGGGTAAACATGATCGGGGGGTTGACCCCGATCATTCATAAGTCTAAGAGGCAGAGGAAGGAGGAGCTCCGCGAGTTCGAGGGGGTGAACGTCGTGGTCCCGCACACAGAGTCAACCATCTCTCGAGGAATCGTTATCACTTTCTCAGAAAAGGACCGAGAGGGGATAAAATATCCCAAGGAAGATGCTTTGGTGGTCACCGCTCGGATTCTCGGCATCGAAGTGGCCAGGGTCCTGGTGGATAATGGGGCTCATTGCAACCTGATTTTTAAATCGGCGCTCGACCAGCTCGGCGACCTCACAAGATATGTTCGACCCTATGAAGGAGTTCTGAAGGGATTTGGAGACGTGGTAGTCCGCCCCAGGGGACGGATCAGGATGGCTGTGGAATTAAAGGATTGGCAGGATCCCACCATCAATATGACCAGGCTGATTGAGTTTGTTATTGTGGATGCTGATAACATTTATAATGCTTTTTTCGGGAGGCCGTTCCTCGATGCCTTCGAGGCCGTGGCGTCCTCCCATTATTATTGTATTAAGTTTCCCACTTTGAGTGGCGCGGTCGGCACCCTTCGGGGTGACCAGTATATGGCCAGGAAATGTTTTAATTATCCTTTGTGTTCTAGTACAAACGATCACGTAAACGATACCAACAACACCGAAACTGGGGCATTTGGGGGAGATGATCCCCAAATGGCCGACCACGAATTGTTCCCGGAGGGAGACGACCACGGAGATTTTGTAACCCAAAATGACACGATTGTAGTGAAGGAGATCGACCCCACAGGGGAGATGGATGTAGACGATGAAGAGTATCTGACCGCTCTATGGGAAGAAGGCGAGCCCGAGCAGTCAGGGGCTCGCGAAGCCAAGATTCGAGAGGCGCAGGAATCAGAGACTATCCTGCCCGAACTCGAGGCACAGTTTCTGCACATCCTCATCGATGAACTACCGACCGGCCGAGACAATGATCCAATCCAGAATATACAGTATGCAAGCGTCGAGGATCCTGACCCCCGGATTGGTTACGAACCGAACGAGATTCCTGACCCCCGAGGACCTTCGGCCTGTTCGGCAGTCGACGAAGTCGAGAAAGTATGCCTGGATCCGGACAGACCCGAACTGGAGGTTTTCATTGGAAAGAAAATCCCCGAGAAACTGAGGGGAGAATTAATCGATTTTTTGAAGCAAAATACCGACGCGTTCGCCTGGTCGCACAAGGATATGGTGGGGATAGATCCCAAGCACGCTTGCCACCGCCTGAAGATTGATCCCGGGAAGAAGCCTATCGCCCAGAAGCGTAGAAAGATGGGGCCGGAGAAGTATGCAGCTTTGGCGGTCGAAATCAAAAAGTTGGTAGAAAATGACCTCGTAAGAGAAGCCGAGGAAGAGCCCCAATGGATAGCAAATGTCGTCCTGGTGAAAAAATCGAACGACGCGTGGCGTTTGTGTATTGATTTCACCGACCTCAACAGAGCCTGCCCGAAAGATCATTTCCCATTACCTCACATCGATCACCTGGTCGATAGCGTCGCCGGGCATGCAATTTTTTCTAACTGTGATTGTTTCGCAGGATACGACCAGATTCCCATGGCAGAGGAAGACAAAGAGCATACCTCGTTTTACTCGGAGAAGGGAGTGCTGTGTTGGAAGCGAATGCCGTTCGGTTTAAAAAACGCAGGGGCAACCTATCAGAGGTTAGTGAACAAAATGTTCGCCGACCAGATCGGAGAGACGATGGAGGTTTACGTCGACGACATCATTATAAAAAGTAAGTCCGAGGAGGACCACATCAAGGATTTGATGACTACCTTCGAGATCCTCAGAGCTTTCAACATGAAGTTGAACCCGAAGAAGTGCCATTTTGGAGTGTACGCCACCAAGTTCCTCGGCCACATCGTAAGCCAGAGAGGAATCGAAGTCAACCCAGAGAAGATCAGGGCCAATCAAAACTTTGAGGGAACCTCGGAGTCTGAAGGACGTGCAAAAACTAACCGGCTGTCTGGCCGCGCTTAGTCGTTTTATCCCAAGGCTTGGGGATAAAAGCCGACCATTTTTTAGATCGATTAAAGACCAGAAATTCAAATGGGGGAAGGAGAGTCAGGAGGCTTTCTTACGCCTGAAGGAACGCCTCGGGAACCCCATCATCCTTTCTAAGCCGGTCCCCGGGGAGACGCTTTTCCTCTATCTAGCTGCATCCGAGCATGCGATGAGTTCGGTTCTTGTCCGGGCCGAGGGACAACTACACAAACCAATCTACTTTGTCAGCCAGGTCCTCCACGACGCCGAGACACGATATACACCTTTGGAAAAGCTGGCATATGCACTTGTGATGAGCGTGCGGAAATTGAGGTCTTATTTTTTCGATCATCCCGTGGAAGTTCTGACCACCATGCCACTACGACAGGTTTTGCAGAGACCGGATACGAATGGCCGATTACTGAAGTGGAGCCTAGAGGTGGGCCAGTACGACATCACTTATGCTCCCAGGACGGCGATCAAGGGGCAAGCCTTAGCAGACTTCATAGTGGAGCTGACCTTCCCGGAATCCACCCCGTCGACCAGGATCCCGGCATGGAAGTTATACGTCGACGGTTCATCCAATTCCTCCCATGCCGGGGCTGGAATAGTGTTGGTCGGACCGGGCGGGCAGTCTTTCACACACGCGGTGAAGTTCGAATTTGCCGCAACAAACAATGAAGCGGAGTATGAAGCACTGATCGCCGGGCTGAATCTGGCTTTGGCAGTGGGAGCCGAACATTTACAGATCTTCATGGACTCTTTACTGGTAGTTAATCAAATCAAAGGAGACTACGAGACCCGATGCGACCGGATGGCGAAGTACTATGAGCACGTGATGGCGCTGTGCGAGAAGATACCAAAAACTCTCATCGAGCAGATCCCCAGAGAAATGAACTCCCAGGCCGACGCTTTATCCAAACTCGCGTCCTCCGAAGGAAGCGCCGACATGGCTAATGTGATCCTAACTAGTCAGGCAAAATCCGCAATATCTCAAGGAGAGGTTTTGATCACGGTCGTCGATCGTGGTGAAACTTGGATGGATCCTATTCGTTCCTACCTTTTGGACGGGACGTTGCCCGGGGATAAGACAGAAGCCCGGCAACTCCGGATACGGGCGGCCAGGTATACCCTGATCGGGGATGTTTTGTACAGGAGGAGCCTGTACCTCCCCCTTTTGAAATGCATTACCCCGCTAGAGGGCCACATAGTCTTTAGCGAAATCCATGACGGTGTCTGCGGGAACCATGCGGGAGGTCAGTCGCTGGCCCAAAAAACGGTGCGCCAGGGTTTCTACTGGCCTACATTAAGGAGAGATGCGATAAATTACGCTCGGAGATGCCACAGATGCCAGGTGACCGCCCCTATCATCCGGACGGCACCAGAGTATCTTAACTCGATATATAGTCCTTGGCCTTTCGCGTCATGGGGGATTGATCTGATCGGACCTCTACCGACCGAGCCCGGTGGGGTTAAGTACGCAGTGGTGGCCGTGGATTACTTCACAAAGTGGGCCGAGGCCGAGCCGCTAAAAACCATTGATCAAAAGGCGATCATAAAGTTCATCTGGAAGAATATCATATGCCGTTTTGGGATACCGTACATCATCACCTCTGATAACGGGAAGCAATTCGACGGTCAGGAAGTCATGAATTTCTTCGACAAATAGAAGATTAAGAAAGCTTTCTCCACCCCTTATCACCCGCAGACGAACGGCCAGGTGGAGGCGGTGAACAAAATTCTGAAGCATACCATCAAGGCTAAACTTGAAGAACGACAAGGGAGGTGGGCGGCCGAGCTGCCAGATGTGTTGTGGTCTTATAGAACGACCAGCAAGGCCGCCACCGGGGAGACCCCTTTCGCTTTGGCTTTTGGTGCTGAAGCAGTAATCCCCTCCGAGATCGAGGTTAAAATCCATAGGACTTCCCAAGAGCTGAATGAAAACAATGACAAGGCCTTGCGCCTCGAGCTGGATTTCCTGGAGGAAAGGCGTTTGAATTCGGTTTTCCAGAATGCGACGGCCAAACAGAGAGCAGAGCGCTACTACAACTCTAAGGCCAAAATCAGGAAATTTAAAGCCGGGGATCTAGTTCTCAAACGGCTGCTTGGGCCAAGCACTGGGGCATTGGGCCCGAACTGGGAAGGCCCAATGCGAGTAAGGAAACACGTGGAGAAAGGGTCATATGAATTGGAGCATCTGAACGGCGTAGCCGACCAATACCTTTGGAACGCACTCCATTTGAAAAAGTACCATCAGTAATCTCTTGTATCTCGAAACTTTTTATGGTTGGAATAAAAACTTGTTTGGCAGAATTTGCATGTTTTGACCATTTCCAAGGAAATTTATTAAGACCGAGGATCGGACAAGTCCCATCCTCGGCCATGTCACCCTGATCCGTCGGGGGACATGCGCGTTAACCGGGGATAGAGTCCGCTCTCCCCGAGCCTGAGATGAGTCGAGTGATCCGTCACTCGACCGATCGAACAGGAAATTTATTAAGACCGAGGATCGGACAAGTCCCATCCTCGGCCATGTCACCCTGATCCGTCGGGGGACATGCGCGTTAACCGGGGATAGAGTCCGCTCTCCCCGAGCCTGAGATGAGTCGAGTGATCCGTCACTCGACCGATCGAACAGGAAATTTATTAAGACCGAGGATCGGACAAGTCCCATCCTCGGCCATGTCACCCTGATCCGTCGGGGGACATGCGCGTTAACCGGGGATAGAGTCCGCTCTCCCCGAGCCTGAGATGAGTCGAGTGATCCGTCACTCGACCGATCGAACAGGAAATTTATTAAGACCGAGGACCGGACAAGTCCCATCCTCGGCCATGTCACCCCGATCCATCGGGGGACATAAACACTTAACCAACGTTTCACCGCAAGTATAAAAATTTCAAAGGACATAAAATTTCACTAAGGAAAATGCGGAGCAAATAAGAAAAAGACAACATAAAGGTCGTGAACTAGGGAACATCACGTGAAGAAGAAACATCAATAAAGGGGGCGGCCCCTACGATCGTGAGTTGGCCGGGGAGGCCAGCGGCTGACCCTGGATCCACGCCCTCCACGTTGAGATGGCCTGGGCCGATTCCCAACCGGACGCACCGCCGAACGGTACTCCCGATCAAAGACGTCAATTGAGAAGCCTGTCCCGTCGGTCCAAGTGATTCGAACGGCCCAACCTTCTTGCATCTCGAACCCACTTACGAGTCGCTCCCACTCCGGTCCGTAAATTGCAGTCTGGTTGCGGAAACGAGTAAAAGAAACACACCATTCTTGATCCAAGGTATCTACCATTTGCAACCCATCTGTAGTCCCGCCCCCGATCGGGCGAAGAAACGCCGCGGGAACCGGAAAGATTTCTCTATGCCAGGTGCCGTTAAACACGCACTCAAAAAAATGCGAGCCATCCAAAAATTCGACTCTAGCCGACATATTTCAAGAAACGATAACTGATACCTTTGTTTAATTTTAACAGTACACAAATGCAAAGGACTCGTTATTTATAGGAGTTTTTCCTTTTTCGAAAATTGAAAAGAAGTTAAGGCAATAAGTTGACTACATTAAAGACGAATGACGGTTTCAAGGAGTTCGCATTAAATGAAAAGCAATAACATAATTATTCATCGCCGAACGGGTTCAAATAGAGACGCACTAGTCCACATATGGATGGCCGAGGGAATCAGCTTCACCGCGCGCCCGGATCTGTTTGGGGAAGGAAACGTTGAGACGCTCCCGATCGAAAAGGCTGACACGAAACCCAAACCCAGGTTTCCAAATCACCCATACCTCCCATCCAGCTTGAATGCCCGCATGCTGAACGAAGTCAGCCCAGCCCGGGCCCCCGAAAGCCACCTGACGCCTGAGTTTCGTCTTCACAGCGACCCAGGCCTGTTCGTTAGAGTCATGGAAAGGGATCTCTTCACCTAAGAATTTCTCCAATGGTTGCACAAACGCGTTAGGGAGAGGGAAGTTATTGCGATGCCATTTGCCATCGAACCTTTGGGTTAGCTTGCGCCACCCATCAGAATGGATGGAGATGGCATAATAGCTTTCCTCAATTGCAGACGTGCCATGGAAGACTTGTTTCCCTTTATTTGGATGCATTTTCTTGTTTTGACTCATCTTTTCCCTCTCTTCCCTCCTATCCCCTGTGGCAAATTCCTTCTATGAAAAGAGATACAAAAAGAAAGGGGGAAAGAAGAAGGACCTAATTGAGTCACATTTATACACAGAGGGGCATCTGAAGAGGCCCCACTAAGGACCGTTTTGGAGGGAATTTTCCCGCCAAAAGTCCTTTAGGGATAGGAAAAGCCGTATAAATTTCGTACGTTACATACGTTAAAAGTGAAGGAATAAATGCGACAGAGATGGAATAATAAGGACAAAAGCTTTTCTGTCCCAAAGACAGTAAAAAGATAAAGTAACCTAAAGCAGCAGATATTGTCAGAGGTACAGTTCAAGCCCGCGCGGGCAAAATCCAAAAACAAAAAAGGAAACAGGAATGAAGATAAACATAAGTTTTTCAATAACCGGGCAGGCCTTGACATCCAACGCCATCACTTCTGATCCCCGGGAGCCAACTCTTCACCATCATGATCTTTGAGTACCGAGTCAGCGAACTTGACGGCCGGATCTTCCTCGGTCGCACTAGCCGGCTCCGCAGAATCCTGATCGGCCGGCTTATCCGGCTGAGGCATCTTAAGCTGCGATTTCAGAGGCCACCAGGACAGATCCAGTTTAAACTTCTGCTCCAGGTCAAGTACGTACAAGGAAAAGTGAACATGAAGGGGACACTGTTCGGAATAGCGGCGAAGACAGCCCATCAAAACATCCGCTGGCTGACCGGCCTCCAGGAGTGCCCGAATACCATCAAAGTAAGCACAGTAATAAGAATAATTACTGTAGAAGTCGATGTCCTCTTCGGGGTCCGCCTGGCGCGCAGCCTCTGCAGCCTGCATGCCTTCCAGCTCCTTAAAAATCCGCCGGTTCAACTCCTCCAGCTCTTTCATGCGTTTCTCGGCATAACCATAGGATTTTTCGAGCTCCTCCACCTGAGTCTTGAATTTATCTAACTCCTCCGTCTGCTCGGTCAGCTTGAGAATCACGGCCATCTTATCTTTCTTCTCCTCGTCCAGCTCACTGCTCAAGGAAGCTTTCATCCCGGACTCGAGATTGTAGTCCTCCTGCAGTTTGGCGAACCGAGTCCGCAGCTCCAAATAGACGTCGGGCAGGTTGGGCGGACACTTAGCAGCTTTATATTCACCATGATCAGATTGCGGGCGGCATTGACTCGCAGAAGCTTCTCTAAGAAATCCGGCCGAGACGCCGCACTCTCCATCTCCCGGGACCAAGAATGATTAACGTCCTCGACGGACTGAGCGATATGAGCCGGCAAAGGGTCCACGTCGTAAGAATTCTGCTCGGCCGTCAAGTGGGCAACGGCCAAAGGAAGTCCGGGGTCCTCTTTAAAAGCCCTGCACCTCACAACCCATTTTCTGTAAGAACCTGAGCGTTAGAATGCAATCAAGAAAACCCGCGAGAGAATACCTGGAGAATTCCTCATCGTCGGCACCGAAGATTGACTCCAACTCGCCCGAGCGATCGTCATCTCCCGATCCGGCCGACCGGGATTCTTTCCTCTGGGGGGCCTTACCTTTCTTCGGGGCCGTGGGAGGTTTCCCGCTTTTCTTTGTCCCGGACGCGCCGGAACCATCCGCCCGAGATCTTTTGGTCGGTCGGAAGAGTGGAAGCTCTTCGTCGGAGGACCCCTCCTCAAAGCCGACCTGGCTGATCGGCTGAGGCATGGGGAAGGTAGTCGAAGGCTGGACAGCTACGGTCACCTTGGCCGCCAACTCCTGGCGCTCCGCCTCCGCTTTCTCCGCTGCAAGCTCCCTTTTCCTCCGTTCGCGAGGAGTCTCCAGCTTCGGCATCCCGATCGGTCGGACGATCCGAAAATATCTACGAGCTGCAAACAAAGAGAACATTAGGAACACGGGGAAGACAAAGTCCAAATTAACTATAAAAAACACTCACGCGGAAATATATCCTCGGCGTCCCGAGGAGTAACTATAAACCGAGCACGAAGACGTCTCTCCTTGCCCTTCCAATTCTCATGCTTCCTTTGATTATACGAGAGGGATTTTACTCTCTCCAAAATCACCAGGAAATCCCATCCTAATAGCCCGGCATCTGGAGCTTTAGGGCCTAAAAAAGGATAAGAAGGGGAGAATCCCCAAAAGGTCGGTTAGGGACGAAAAAAGGATATCTAGGATAAAAAGTGCTAAGGTCAGAGAAACTAACGGTCTGAGGTCGCCCGGTAGTCGACACTCAAGGTAAAAATTTTGGAGTTCCACTCCCCTGCCACAAAGAACCATTTTTCGGTCCACTTGGCCTGCTTGCTCGTCAGATCTGTGACTATGGTGTCTCGTTGTTTCAAGTAGTAGTCACCTTTGCCGGCATCACATATGCCCAGCAGGAACAGCAATTCAAGGCCCGTTAGGCCTCGATACAACCCGTAATAACCAAACATGACGGTCAGGTCATACATGGTCGCCCAGGCATTCGGTACCAACTGCATTGGGGCGACTCCAAAGATTTGCACTAGATGAGCGAAGGAGTCCGGGATAGGAAAGCGAAGGCCGCTCGACATCATCGAGTAGTTCACCGCAACCATACCCGTAGGAGGGCAGTCTGCCCGCTCGCCTTCGATAGGGGCGTATATGTGAACGTCCGAAGGTATCTCCCATTCAACCCTTTTCCCTTGGAGAGCGGACTCCGTGACTGTACTCGGCCTCCGGCTAGCCTCAAATAATCCCGGCCGATCTCCGACCACCCTAAAAATTTCGCGAGGGATGTAGCGATATGGCCGCTCGAGGAGATAAGCCTCATACGAATATGGGGAAGGGGGACCCCGGCTATCGGCGATAATTTTACAAAGGTGGCGGTAGGTTTCGCTGACGTCACCCTGCAGCATCTCGCGGCTCTCGTCGGCCGAGAAGGGGTATTTCAACGAGCGCCCGGACGATGACGAGGCATCAGGAGATGAACCCTCACGAGGAGAAGAAGCAGAGGGTAATTTAGAGGGAGTTATAGGAATTTGAGAGGGCGAGGCGCCCGACGATTCGCGACGAGGGGATCCCTCTTCACTCATCACCAGTTTCTGGTTTCTAACGAGGAGGTACACCCACGGCCGGAAATTTAATAAGCAACGAGGATATCAGAAGGGTCGCCGGAAAAAGTGGCGACTCGCCGGAAAACTTTTAAAAACCTAATAGGAGAAAGCGAGAACAGGAGCTTTGTAAAAGCCCCGGAGAGAGAAACTCACTCTACACCAAGAGAGAGGAGAACGCGTACCTGAAGGAAACGAGATATTCGCCGGAAGTAATCGCCGGATTTCAGGAGCAAAATCAGCCGCCGGATGGTTTAGGAAGAAAAGGTTTCGAAAAAGTGAAAAAAGCCCTTTTGAGAAGATACTTATAGTACTCGAGAAGGCGGCGGTTTTTCTCTCCTTTTTTAATTTTTAATTTTTGAATTTCGAAATTGAGAGGACAATTGAAAGGACAGCTGTAGGCGGGAGATGAAAAGGTTTCCCGACACGTGTCATCCACGTGTCAGCGTCGCAAAACGCCTTACTTTCCGATAAGGAAAATGGAGCGACTACGACCACGAAGAACCCGGCCGGCTTCCACCGACCAGATCCTTCGCGGGGGGCATTTGTTGTGCCCCATTTTCGTTTATTATTATTATTATTTATTTATTGCCGTTATTTATTGAAGCAACGGACCCCACTCTCACGGCCCCACGCCGGAAGCCGCCCATGATGATCGGGAGAAGGCCGACCAGAGGATATGCCGAGCAAGCGAGAGTCAGCCGAGCAGATGACGAGATACCGATCAGGGGTATGTATTCCCGAGGACAAGCCTGCTCGCCCGGAGGCCGACAAACTGGAGCACCACAAAAGGAAGACTCGAGGTCGGTCCCCCCCCCAGCTCAGCAAAGGCGGCGCATTAAAGGGTTCAACAGTCTTTTACCATTTTAGGGTTATGAATTGTCACATGTCAAGGCCCAATAAGGAAAGGCCCAATTCCTTTTTGTAAACCCTAATGGTAGCCCTATAAATAGAGGGAGCTGTAATAGGAAACTCAGACACATTCTTCAAGGAAGATTCCAACCCAAAAATACTCTCTCTTTTCTTTTCCATTTTCAGCTAAGAACACATTGAATCTTCACCAAAACTAGTCCTCAAAACCCCATAAAATAGTTAACGATTTTTCGCCCGTTAACACATGGTAAACTGGAAGAAGTCATAAGTTCAAAAAGGTGATGATAACACATAGAGCAAGTACCACCTGATTCGAGTGATCGTCTAGGGAGACGACACAGTAGTCACCAAGATAACTTCAGAGCGGCAACCTAGATTGCTCATTCACATAGTACTTCTTGGAAGTACAATTTAAGCACATGATGAGTATGGGAGTCGGGAGTTTGGAGGAGATGACTAGACCTTAGTACAAGTGGGAGATTGTTGGAGTTGTGTACTTAATGTCTAGATTTAAGTAACGGTAAACTCCCCGTCATAGCATTTAATCTATTTAATTAATAAACAATCGTTTGCATTTAATTATTATTAATTAAATATATGCAAAATATAGTCCTGGATTCTATACGTTGTAGTTAGTATGGTGTGCGTCGCCACACAGAAGATCATATTATCGGTTACTCGTATTTAGTCGAACAGTTGCTCACGACCTAGATGGACACGGACCGATGGATTGGTCCGTGTCCATCTAGGTCGTGAGCAACTGTTCGATTAAATACGAGTAACCGATAGTATGATCTTCCGTGTGATGACGCACACCATACTAACTACAACGTATATAATCTAGGACTATATTTGCATAATTTTAATTATCAAATAATTAAAAGCAAACAATTTTTTATTTAATTTAGATTAAATGCTATGATCGGGAGTTACCGTTACATAAATCTAGACATTAAGTATAAAACTCCAACTGTATTTTCTTGTCTTTGGAGGACAAGAAGAGTTGGTTATGACAGGCTATACGGATGCAAGCTTCCAAACAGACAAAGATGATCTCCGGTCTTAGTCCGGTTTTGTCTTTTGTCTGAATGGAGGTGCGGTGAGCTGGAAGAGTTCCAAGCAACCCACCGTAGCTGATTCTACTACAGAGGCTGAGTACATTACTGCATCTGAAGCAGCAAAGGAGGCCGTTTGGATAAGAAAGTTCTTAGATGAGCTTGGTGTCGTACCTAGTTCGGCCCATCCGATATCTCTCTATTGTGATAATAGTGGAGCTATCGCGCAAGCCAAGGAGCCTAGGGAGCACCAATTCAGTGGCAAAGTAAGGAACCAAGAACGAGCCTTCTCTTTAAGACAATGTGGAAAACACTTCATCCACAATTGTTCCTCCGGAATCCCATTTAGAGGAAAGTCTTTAAGGGTAGAATATAATTCTCGGATAAAGTCAAGCACATCTTCCTTAGAAAACCCATGATACGTCGGCAATTGATTAAGGAGATGAGGCTTGAGCTCATAGTTCCTAGCTCCCGGGCCAAGAATAATACAAGAAGAGTGGGCATGAACCCTTGGTTTAGAAAAGTCACCTATTCTCGAGCGTTGAGGCTCAAAGTTACCGGCCGGAGGACGTTGGTAAGCATATCGGTTTCGTTGACGCTCTTGCTCATGGTTACGCTCACGGTCACGCTCATAATCTCTATAGTGTTCACGGTCACGATTACGGCGAGGTGGAGGTTGGTAGTAGTCCCTTCCATGATAGAACTCGTCATCCGTCTCTTGGTGATGCCTCCTGTGAGATTCACGATCTTCATCGGAATAACGGTTGTTCCTTCTATTTGAACCCCTATCATCCTCGGAACAACGGTTTTGTTGATTAGGTTCACGCTCTCTTCGGTCATTCATTCGAGGTGAACGGTTGTCTCGCCCGGATTGAGAATGATGGGACCCTCCTTCATTGAAATTATTGTCGTGGTTCTCCATTGTGATAGCAAGAAAAGGTGTAGTAGGAACGGAGAGTGGTAGGAATGTGAGTAGTGGCGGATGCTCGGATGTAGAGGCTAGATTGCGTAGAGCCTTAGATTGATTCACGTTTCAATGTATGGCAAGAGTAAGGGTTGAAGACTCCTTCGAACTTGCATACACAACGTTAAACAAAAAGATCAAAAGGAAACAAGAACTTAACTAACACAAAATTCAATTCACGTCGCCTAAATTTTTCTCCGGCAACGGCGCCATTTTGATTGCTCAAAAACTAATTTATAAAACCGAAAGATTTACGTGTGTAAATCCCCCGAGTCGATCTATCGAGGAACAATGTTATCAGCACGTGAATATCGATTTGTATACATTAAGTTCGAATTTCGAAACAAGAAATTAACACATTATCATCTAATGGGGGTCGCAATTGAGTGTTGGATTCAACAACTAAAACAAGTATTTAAAGCACGTAATTAAAGAGCGATTTGTATCAAAGGTTTTGGAAACGCAAGGGTGTATTGACTACTCTTCCTAACAAGCTAGAGTTGATAGATTTGCAAAACACTTAGTCGACTAAGAATCGAACTAGAGATCAAAGTGTTGTCGGTTAAGACCTCCACGAATGATCGTCTTCACTCGATCACGACACACACGAGAGTTTCACCCCTCGAGGTCCTCTACTCGGCATGCCGATATATCGAGCTTCGACATTACACATCGACCGTATGGTCCACTAGTGATATACTCGTAAGTTATTCAACACGAGACCACAAATCGAGAGGTGTAATTATCCAATTCAAAGACAATTAAGCTACTTTAAGAAATCAACTCTAATTCATTGAGGAATTTCATCAAACACCCTTACAAAGGATTTAGCTAGCCATCATCAAGCACTCAATCCAATAATCCGTAGACGAATAATCCATAATCAAGTAAAAGACGAAGAAATCTCACCACGAGGATCGAGGAATCAATGGATGAGGTCGAGAATCGAACCGAGCTTCCAAAATCGGGACCGAGCTTCAACTTGTCACATGAAGAAACTAATCCGATGAAAACGTCCGGCTCGATGAGATGAACAACGTTTGTGAAGGAGATTTAATTGAATTCTCAACGTATGAAAAGTAGATCTAAGATTTTTGATTGAATTAAATAAAGAACAATTGAATTACAATGTTGCTTGGGGAGAAAGCTAGAAAATGGATTGTGTAAAGTTGGGGAATGAAAGGTTGTGAAAGTGTTGGTTACAAGTCACAAACCAAAAGACTATTTATACCCCTAATAAAAGGGTCAAACAATTTAAATCCTACTCAAATTTGCCTAAAGAAATTGCTGGTGCATTCGTCTATTCATATATTCTTGCTCGAACATCCAAACTCAATCTTGACCGTTGATCTTGTAGAGGTTGAAGTTAGGAGCACACAGTCCCAATTTGGGGCTGATCCGACGGTTAACGAAGTGGGAAATGCAGTTCTTCCAAAGTCGCGCAGTGCTGGTCGCCGGCATACTTCTTCGTCTCTCCATCTCTCCATCTCAAAGCTCCATTTTAATGCCGTTTTAACCTACATGTCATGAAAATGTGTCGATCAAACCGTTTTATCAAATATTAACATTCTTCTCCACTAAACGGGTAAAACGAACTATCGTGGATATAATATAATATGAAATTAAACCGAAACGAGCACCAAAAATGCACCAATCAACCCCCCACACTTACATCTTTGCTCGTCCTCGAGCAAACAAAAGCACGCAAAGAAAACGAAAACAAGGCAAGTTCTCCACAAAAGAGTATAGAAGTTAATTTCGGCTATCGATCAAAACAAGTACTACCGAGAAAAGTTCGAACACCACAAAGATCACATTGAGCAAGTTCATAAAGCAATCGGGTTACCTGAACAAACCGTCTTTCTCCTCACAAGGGAAGCACTCGTTTCTTATAACTCTCGAAGCAAGGGTTCACTCAAAACATGTTATGCAAGTGAATAGAGGCAAATCAAGATGTACTTGCATAAAAAGAACAACCGGGAACAAAGAGTGGATAATCAAGGAAAGACTTCATGTAATAACCATAATGCGCAAAGGATAACAACCATAGGCAAGTATACACGGAAGAATCCACTCATCAAATTTATCAATCTCAAGAATCAAGGAACTCTAATCAATACATGGTTGTAGTGGGGCTCGGTTAAGGGAGGTTCGGGTAATTTTTAGGAATAGTAACTCATTGGCCATTGTGGCCCCAACCTTATTTCTCCATTTCCTCACCCTCATCACCACACTCAACTCTCAAGAGAACACTCAAGGATCAACCTTATACAATGAAACACTTAACCCATTTTTCGAGTCATCAAGGAATATTAATAATAAAGTAATCACGCTTTAAGATTAAGCTTGGCTCACTTTTTCAACACAACACTCTCTCTTATATAGTGGATAATTCTTTACTTTTTTTATATCATAGAGAGGAAATAATAGCATAAATGGGGAGAAAGCTAGAAAATAGAATGTGTAAAGTGATGGAGTAGTATATGTTGGAGTTGTGTACTTAATGTCTAGATTTAAGTATCGGTAAACTCCTGGTCATAGCATTTAACCTATTTAATTAATAAACAATTATTTGCAATTAATTATTATTAATTAATTATGCAAAATATAGTCCTGGATTTTATACGTTGTAGTTAGTATGGTGTGTCGGGCCCACACAGAAGATCATACTATCGGTTACTCGTATTTAATCGAACAGTTGCTCACGACCTAGATGGACACGGACCAATCCATCGGTATAGTCGTTGTGTGAAAGAGAAAATAATTTATCTTAATTATTTTATCACACTTGTGCACTTGGTGTATTGGGCGGATCGCTTGAGATTTATTGATTAGGATTGCCTTGGATAATCAATTTAAATCTCAGAGTATTTTATTCTTAATCCCCGATATTATTGCGGGTGTGTATATTTAATATTAGAGACTTTGATTTTCCAAAGGAATTAACCGATTTAATTATTGGGTTAATTACCGGTAAAATTGGGTCGCTATATTTTATATATGACATGCCGTGAATACTTGACGGGAAAGTGTATCCCGGAAGGGTTGATAATATCCCCGAGATGAGTTCATAAGGAATTATTGTGTAAACCTCATGAGTGGATTCGTTCCGCACAATAATAAAGGTTGAACGGTACTAGTCTCGGATATAAGATATGAATATTATTTATTGAGCAATAAATAAATTTATTCATGGATATTTAAATCTTAAATACACGGAATAAATAATACTAATCGGAGAAATATTATTTGATATAATATGGATTAATATTGGGAGTGCAATTTTATTTATATAGTGGAAAATAAATAAAATTTAATATTGATAAGGATTAATGGATTTGGGTTGGACCCAATTTAATCTTCAATATTAAGAAGCCCAATATTTAATCTCCTTATGATCCCCTACGTAGCCTATATAAGCACTACATGGTCTTCACTTTTAATAACACAATAATTGACCTACGCCAATCATAAAGTCTTGGAGAGTGAAGGAGATCCATAGGAGTTCGATAGATCGTCGCCCACACGACGTTCGGACGAGGTGCGAGGAATACGTAGGAAGATCGCAAGGTCGTCAATTGGATTCGTTTCTCCGTACAACGAATCGAGGTAATATAATCGAGAACCCCCTCTTTGATTATGTGCTTGTTTAATTGTGATATATACATGAACGCACGATCCGGAAAAACGACGAACCTCGGGGACGGGGATTCGAGATCCCCGGCGAGGATCGAACGCGGCGGTCGAACCCTAGGGTTCGGACCGCCGGGACGCGCGGCGATGGGATGAACCATCGACCTAGGGTCGATCGTCCGGGATGCCGTGGGCTGGTGCCACGGCGGATCCCAGCCGCCATCGCCGGCGGCGCGTCGGAAGCAAAGCCCTCGGCCGAAGCCGAGGGGCGATCGAGCCCGTGAGCTCGATCGCGGGTCGCTGCGGGGATGACCCGCAGCTGCCTCGTGCGCGCTACGGGTGTTCCCGTAGCAGAGGCGCACGGGGCTGACCCCATGCGAGCAGCGAGTCCGCGACTCGCTGCGGGGCTGCTACGAGCAGCCCCCGGGGATGCCTCGCGCATCCCAGCGATCGTCCGTAGACGATCGCGAGCCCCTCGCGGGGGCTCGGCTGGCGCACGCGGCCTTCGGGCCTTGCTGGGCATTCGGTCGGGCCCCGGCTCGTGAGGTGGTTCGCGTTCGTGTTTTCCGACTCGCGGGGGACTTCGGCTGGGGGCGGGCTGCGTGTCTTCGGGCGCGTAGTCTCCAAAGGTCGGACTCCTGCGGATGGGTCGGTGTTCGTAATCTCCGGCGATCTAGGGGTTTTGATCGGGTTATTGGTTCCGCAAATATTTTTTGATAGCCCGGGACATCGAATCCCAGCAAATGGTATCAGAGCGTTTGGTTTCGTGTTCATGTATATGTTCGATTATTGTTCTACCTTGCAGGATTTCCGGCTATCATGGTTGGATTTAATTATTGCTTAATTAATTATCATGATTATTTATTAAACTCTCGGACATGTCGAGATTCGTTTTTGTGTGGTTGAATGTTTGTAATAGTAAAAATTCGGGGGTTGACCGAATTTAGGATTTATTATTACGTTCTTTATTTTCCGGAAAATGTATAGGGTCGATTTCATGTATAGAATCGATACCGGAATTGTAATTTAAATTTTTGTAATTTATTTACGTTGGTTCGATGATGAGACGATCGCCGGAAGACGAAGACGTGTGACGAAGACGTAGAGGATGAACCACCGGGGATCGATCGAACCCCTTGATCGATCCCAAGCAATCGACCCAAAGGAGGGGTCGATCGCCCTCGGCTAGGGCTGCTGCCGGCGACGGTGGTGGCTGGTGGCTGGGCGGCGGCACTCCTCCCGTGTGGCGGTCGATCATGGTGAGGATGGCGTGGGGTCTCCCAATCCCATGCTATTCCTACCAAGATATTACTTTCCTAATTAATTCGGATTTTTCCTATTTGAGTGTTCTCCTTTTGGAAACTCTCATGGATTAGGAAAAGAATTAATTTGAATTAATTTTATTCCTATTGATTTATTTCCTTCATGGAATTATTCAAAAATTAGGAATTTAATTAATTTAGTACTAAATTTATTTTTCCTATTTGATTATTCCTACTCATGGGAATATTCATGGATTAGAAATAAAAATAAATGGAAAGTAGTAGTCCTAATTTATTTTATTTCCTTGTTCTATTATAGATATCTTCTAGAATATTCCAAGATTTACTTGGATAGATTGTTCTAGAGATTTAATAGAATTAGATAGGAAAATAAATAAATAAAAATATTAATAATATTTAATTTTATTTTTAATATATTCGATTGACTTAATTTTCAAATTAAGTAACTTTTGGATTAATTGAAAATAAATAGATTTAAATATTGGAGATTAATATTCTCGTCACATGGAGCATTCAAGAAACGAAGACTGAAGACTAGAAGATGCATATGAAGATAAAGCCATGATAGTCGGGAAAAATAATTTCTCTAGCATTATTTTGACTATGTGATCTATGTGCTTTATTGTTTACATGCATGCTATATGTGTTTATTTTATGCACTAGATAGCGTATCCCTTTATCATAAAAAGCTAAGTGGGAGAGGGGATGGAAACATTCCCATGGTCTCCATCACTGTTCTCTTGGTGACTTTTATGGACTTTCGAAGTTCATATAGACAAATCATTGGAGGAGAATTCTTGTAATTCCTTTTACAAGAAACATTGATCAAGTTTATCAAACAATGCCTAATTTGTCCTTCTGAAACTGACTTCAAGTCGACTCATTCTCACCCCGGGGAGTGGAATGGAGCCAGAGCCACTTGGTCATGTGGATGACACAAATTAGAGACCTTCGTACCATTCTTTGATAGATGGATCGATTGTCTGCTCGGCTCCCTCATTTATGAGAGATAGGGTCGTTCGCATGGTGAATCACTGGTTAGAAACTTCGAGTTTCACTTATGATTCTCCGCGTCTTGATTTACAACATCAAATGGATCAAGTAATTGGATTTCAATTATATAAATCTTTTGGTGTAGTAAACGTCCACACGAACGTGGCTTGCTATACTGAATGGGATTTTAGAATAATTGATGTAGACAGTTATAGGAAATTGTGAGGGATTGCGAGTTATCGTAAACGTCCACACGAACGTGGCTTGCGGTGACGTAACAATTCTAAACGATTCGCCTTAGTACTGAGTGATGGTTTACACTTAGGTACGCTTTATAGTATTCTTCCCAACGAAGTAACGCTATAATGATGTACGACCGAATCAAACCTAATTGCTAAATCATTTGGGTGGGTAAACGTCCACACGAACGTGGCTTGCCTTACCTGATGGGATTTTAGACGCAATTAGTAATTTAATGATATTATTTGAGGGAGATAATATCGGACATTAAATTGATTGTTTGTTTACATGTGCTTATAGGTTTAGAGAATAGCTATGAATCCACTTTCTGTGATAATCAAGGAACATAAACTCACTGGTCCCAATTACATTGATTGGAAGAGAAATTTGGACATTGTCCTGACTGCTGAAGAGTACAAGTTTGTACTCTCTGATAAATGCCCTGCTGAGCCCACGGCTGCCTCAACTGATGAGGAAAAGGCAACATATCGGAAGTGGAAAAAGGCTGATGAAATGGCTAGGTGCTATATTTTGGCTTCTATGTCAAATGTACTCCAAACCCAACATGAGCCGATGGACACTGCCCGGGATATGATGACTAACCTCAAGGAGATGTTTGGGGAGCAGGATCGTGCGGCAAGGCAAGAAGCCATGAGAGTCCTCATGTCGACTACTCAGTCTGAAGGAACGCCCGTTGGGGAGCACGTTCTCAAGATGATGAGTTTGTTGAATGAACTTGAGGTCCTAGGAGCTTCTATTGATGATGAGACGCAAGTCGACATCATACTCCAGTCTCTGACCCCTAAGTTTGAGCAGTTTCGTATGAGCTATAATATGGGTAAACTATCTTATACTCTTGCGCAACTCCTGACTGAACTGAAGGCGGCAGAGGGGATCTACAAGAAGGGCAAGTCTCAAGCGCTTGTGGCTACCAAGTCCAAAAGCTTGAAAGCTATTGGAGGTAGGGGCAAGAAAAGGAAGCAAGCCATGAAACCCAGTGGTGCCAAGAGGAATGGACCACGAGTGGGGGCTAGTAAGCCAAGGGGCAAGTGCTTCCGATGCAACAAGTCTGGACACTGGAAGTCTGAATGTCCTCTCAGAGGTACGAATTTTTCTTTAGTCGTAAAAACATAGTCAGCGGTATTATCTACCAGAATTCTGGTGAGTAGATATGGAACCACTGACGGTATGTGCATTATTTTAATGTAGGGGTTCCAGAAAACCCGGCGACTTAGAGAAGAAGAGTTCGAGTCTACATGGGCGAAGCTGTTGGGGTAGCAGCGGTTGCAGTGGAAGACATTTATCTGTTTTAGGATTTCATTTCAGTTATTGCTTTATGTACCCCTTTATTTTGAAAAGGAACTTTTGTTCTGGTTTTCTTTATTATTAATGGATATTTTATTTCTTTAATCATTTGATGGTTTGGATAAGAAATAATGGTGATATCTATTCTGGTACATTAGATAGCAATATGTGAATGATGAATCCTTAGTCTACCACGATGCAACAAACCGTTATGTATTGAATGTATTTCTTTATTAATCATTATACTTGTGAATTCTTGGACTAGGTAGTATCTATTCAAAAGGGATTCAAAAGGTCGAAATTGATTTGATCAATTATAGTTGGAGGAATGGACCTCCCGACCTAAGAATCGATCTTGAAAGATGATACAACTGAGTTAACCTTTCTGGATAAAGGATGGAATTCGGACAAGTATTGAAAATGATTTATGATTAATGCCGTGACATGTGTAATTAGAGAGGTACGAGTCGTTCTTTCAAGAATACTCGAAGATGGATTAGAATACTTGATGTGCCATGAAAGCAGAGTGTTTTCAACACAAAGCCATTATGGGGATCCTTCAAAGTATATCCATTGGAAGCCTGCGACTTGTTCGCGAAGGCTATCACCTATCTGAATAACACATAGCATAAATCAAAGATTGAGATTAAGTCTCAAACGACTGCACCATACACTTTTGTGTGGATATGGTGTGTCAGGAATAAGAAATGGAATTCTAATAGTAAAAGAACAAGTTTGTTCGAAACTACCTATGTTCTATGGATATTTCTGGATACAACGGCACATTCTATGTGGTTGTAGAATATCCTAGAAGAACAAGTAATTGTATGTTCAATAGTACTACGAACCAGAGGGGTGTCCTCGCCCGGTTCTTGGAGGAAAACTATTAGATGAACTACAATGCCCTAATTGACAAAGTGCTTTAAAATGAGGAAAGGGAAAGACTGAGAACCAGCCTGACCGAGTAGTAGTACACCACTAATTGCACCTAATGTTATTACTGTTATACACCGGAACGCCATTGCAGTGGGAGGTTGTTAAGCAACCAGAGATGTTCATAAGACTGGAGGAGTTTTGAACTCTGGATCTAGTAGACATGAAATCGATCCCTAGTTCTGCATAGGAATTTGCGAATTGATGAGATAGTCCATTCTGTGGATTCATCAAAAGGCAAGGAGAGGTGTATTGGAGACGTAATGGAAACAAGGGTGGTGTTTCTCGGAATTTTGTGTAGATAACGCTTCATCGTTGGCAACAATGTAAAAATGTTGTCAGACATAAAATAGAGGTTGTCTAAATAAATCGAGATATAAGATTAAGATGAAATTGAATCATGTTCTTAGAAATCTTTCGATCTCTAGATAAGAACATTTGTACTTCTCTTAAGATATCTTATACGATTATGGTTTGTTTTAAACATGCACAATTCTGAGAAAGGTTATTGCCTTTCGGGAACAGAGTACATCTATCTAAAGGTATGTGTTTCGAACGCATAAAGGAGATAGATATGGACAAAGCAGTTTCCTACACTTCGAGCGTAGAGAGCTTTGTAGATGCAATGTTGAAAAACAAGAACCTGATATCAACTATGCGGTTAGCGTAGTGGGAGGATATCAAAGTAATCTGGATAAGAAATATTCGAATGCTGTAAAAGTACTTGGAAATACTGGATTACTAGCAAAACGAAATCTTCTTAGATTACAGTTTCTCAGATCCAAAATCAGAGAAAGACCAGTGTAAGTCGATATCAGGCTATGTGTTCACTTTTAGAAGAGGTGGAACCTAAGGATGAAAGAGTGATAAGCGTGATGCTTCTCGGACTCTATCATAAGCCGAATAGCAGCCTCAGAGGCAGCGGAAGTTTCGGTTAGGTTCCGGAATGACCTCTGAACTTGAATATGATTCTTGGTTCACCAAAGGCTATGTATATAGCGGTGCATGGAGAACTGGAAGAAGTCATAAGTTCAAAAGGTGATGATAGCACATAGAGCCAGTACCACCTGATACGAGTCATCGTCAGAGAGACGACGCAGTAGTCACCAAGATAACTTCAGAGCGGCAACCTAGATTGCTCATTCACATAATACTTCTGGGAAGTGTAACTTAAGCACGTGATGAGTATGGAGGTCGGGAGTTTGGAGGAAATGACTAGACCTTAGTACAAGTGGGAGATTGTTGGAGTTGTGTACTTAATGTCTAGATTTAAGTATCGGTAAACTCCTGGTCATAGCATTTAACCTATTTAATTAATAAACAATTATTTGCAATTAATTATTATTAATTAATTATGCAAAATATAGTCCTGGATTTTATACGTTGTAGTTAGTATGGTGTGTCGGGCCCACACAGAAGATCATACTATCGGTTACTCGTATTTAATCGAACAGTTGCTCACGACCTAGATGGACACGGACCAATCCATCGGTATAGTCGTTGTGTGAAAGAGAAAATAATTTATCTTAATTATTTTATCACACTTGTGCACTTGGTGTATTGGGCGGATCGCTTGAGATTTATTGATTAGGATTGCCTTGGATAATCAATTTAAATCTCAGAGTATTTTATTCTTAATCCCCGATATTATTGCGGGTGTGTATATTTAATATTAGAGACTTTGATTTTCCAAAGGAATTAACCGATTTAATTATTGGGTTAATTACCGGTAAAATTGGGTCGCTATATTTTATATATGACATGCCGTGAATACTTGACGGGAAAGTGTATCCCGGAAGGGTTGATAATATCCCCGAGATAAGTTCATAAGGAATTATTGTGTAAACCTCATGAGTGGATTCGTTCCGCACAATAATAAAGGTTGAACGGTACTAGTCTCGGATATAAGATATGAATATTATTTATTGAGCAATAAATAAATTTATTCATGGATATTTAAATCTTAAATACACGGAATAAATACTACTAATCGGAGAAATATTATTTGATATAATATGGATTAATATTGGGAGTGCAATTTTATTTATATAGTGGAAAATAAATAAAATTTAATATTGATAAGGATTAATGGATTTGGGTTGGACCCAATTTAATCTTCAATATTAAGAAGCCCAATATTTAATCTCCTTATGATCCCCTACGTAGCCTATATAAGCACTACATGGTCTTCACTTTTAATAACACAATAATTGTTGGAATTCGCTATCCCGGGTTATCAAAATTGCGGAACCGATAACCCGAACGAACCCTTCGCCGGAGATCACACGAACGCCGACTCATCCGCAGAGGTCCAGGCTTTGGAGACCATGCGTCCGAAGACGCACAGCCCGCCCCCACCCGAACCCCCGCGAGTCGGGGTTCGTCCAATCAAGTGATCGATCGCACGCGGCGATCGATCGGGGTGGACTGCCCAGCAGCCGCCCGCGGCGGGTCCGGCGACCCGCCACCACCAGGAGGCCCCCGCCTTCACGGCGGGGTAGGGCACGGCACCAGCCCGTGCCCAGCGATCGATCCCCTCGGGTCGATCGCACACCCTCGGCTCAGCCGAGGGTTCGGCCCCCATCGCCCCCACGCCGAAACCCTAAGCGGGCGTGCGCCGCGGTCCGGTGGCTTCGCCACCACCGCGCGTTCGTCCTTCTACTCCGGGCTTCGATCTTCGGATCTTCGTCCTACGGTATTCTCGATAAAACAAATCGAACAATTAACAAGTGCGTTGAGAATTGTACCTACGATTCGTTGTTCGGAGAAACGAAATCGATGACCTCGTGACCTTCCCGCGTATTCCTTGCACTTCGTTCGAACGTCGGGTGGGCGACGAGCTATCGAACTTATGGATCCTCTTCACTCTCAGAACTTTATTGTTGGCGTAACGTAGGTTAGTAAAAGTGAAGACCATGTAGTGCTTTTATAGGCTACGAAGGGGATCAAAAGGAGAATAAATATTGGGCTTCAATATTGAAAATTAAATTGGGTCCAACCCAAATCCATTAATTCTTATCAATATTAATTTTATTTATTTTCCACTATATAAATAAAATTGCACTCCCAATATTATTCCATATTATACCAAATAATATTTCTCCATCTTAGTATTATTAATTCCGTGTATTTAAGATTTAAATATCCATGAATAAAATTTATTTATTGCTTAATAAATTTATTCATCTCTTATATCCGAGAATAGTACCACTCAACCTTATTTATTATGCGGAACAAATCCACTCGCGAGGTTTACATAATAAATCCTTATGAGCTCATCTCGGGGATATTATCAACCCTTACGGGATACACTGCCCCTTCAAGAATTCACGGCATGTCATATATAAAATATAGTGACCCAACTTAGCCGGTAATTAACCCAATAATTAAATCGGTTAATTCCTTTGGAAAATCAAAGTCACTAATATTAAATATACACACCCGCAATTGTTTCAGGGATTAAGAATAAAATACTCCGAGTCTCAAATCAATTATCGCCGAGCAATCCTAATTGATGAGTCTCAATCGATCCGCTCAATACACCAAGTGTACAAGTGTGATAAAATAATTAAGATAAATTATTTTCTCTCTCACACAACGACTATACCGATGGATTGGTCCGTGTCCATCTAGGTCGTGAGCAACTGTTCGATTAAATACGAGTAACCGATAGTATGATCTTCTGTGTGCCCATGCAACACCATACTAACTACAACGTATAAAATCCAGGACTATTATTTGCATGTATTTAATTAACAATAATTAAAAGCAAATGAATGTCTGTAATAGATAGGTAAATGAAAGTGCATACAGAGTTCAGAATACTCAAATCTAGACATTAAGTATACTACTCCATCAATCTCCCACTTATACTAAGGTCTAGTCTTATCTTCCAAACTCCCGACTCCCATACTCATCACGTGCTTAAGTTGTACTTCCAAGAAGTACTATGTGAATGAGCACTCTAGGTTGCCGCTCTGAAGTTATCTTGGTGACTACAGTGTCGTCTCCCTCGACGATGACTCGTATCAGGTGGTACTTGCTCTATGTGTTATCTTACACTTATGGACTTGTGATTCCTTACCATTTGCCATTGCACCGCTACTGACATAGCCTTTGGCAAATTAAGAATCACATCTAAGTCCCAGAGATTATCCCGGAGCTATACCAAAACTTCCGCTGCCTCTGAGGCCGCTTATTTGGTTACCCATGGCAGAGTCCGAAAAGTATCGTGCTTATCACTCTTCCATGTTAAAACTCCTTCTCCTTTAATAGTGAAACACATAGCCTGATATCGACTTACACCGGTCCTTATTCGATTAGAAATCTAAGAGAATGTAATCCAAAGGAAATGTTTGTCTGCTCCGTAATCCAGAACATAGTTTCCAGTACTTCGAAAGTACTTAAAATGTTCATTACAGCAGTCAAGTATTCCTTTCCAGGATTACCTTGATATCCTCCCACTATGCTAACCGCATAGCCGATATCAGGTTCTTGCTTTCAACAATGCATTCATCGAGCTTTCCACACTTAAAGTGTAGGAAACTGCTTTCATTGCTTCTATCTCCTTCTGTGTTCCAAAACACATATCCTTAGATAGATGCATTCCGTATCTGAAAGGTAACGAACCTTTCTAGGAATCTTGCATGTTAAAACGAACCACAATCATATATATGTAAGATGTCCAGGAGAAGTACAATGTTCTCTCCTAGAGATCCAAGATCTCAAGAACAGGTCCAACTTCTTCCTATATCTTTCATAATGATTTATCCAGACAACCATCATTTCATGTCTGATTACATCTTTACATTGTTGCCAATGATAAAATGTTATCTACATAAAACCCGAGAAACACCACCTTGTTTCCATCACGTTTCCCATACACACGATTCGTCTATGCTTTGCTGAATCCATAAAATGGACTATCTCATCAATTTGCAAGTTCCACGAACTCGAGGCTTGTTTCAATC
The DNA here is from genome assembly GCA_954870475.1 of Euphrasia confusa. NCBI lineage: Eukaryota > Viridiplantae > Streptophyta > Magnoliopsida > Lamiales > Orobanchaceae > Euphrasia > Euphrasia confusa. The sequence goes on along the minus strand of OX940951.1, from coordinate 37,554,214 downwards.
CATAAATGGATCGATTAAGCTTGCACACTAGATGATCTCGCCCCTTAGCAATGAATCCTTCTGGTTGTTTGTCTCGTCAAGACTTCCATTAAGGAAAGCTGTCTTGACATCCATTTGCCACACCTCATAATCCATATGAGCTGCTATGGATAAGAGAATCCGGATTGACTTTATCTTGGCTACCGGCGAGAAGGTCTCCTCATAATCGATTCCTTCTTTCTGAGTATATCCTTTCGCAACAAGCCGAGCTTTAAAGGTTTCAACCTTTCCGTCAGATCCTCTCTTTCTCTTGTAGACCCATTTACACCCAATTGGCTTTACGCCGCTTGGTGGTTCTACAAGATCTCAGACTTTATTAGAATCCATAGATTCTATTTCGGATTTCATCGCTTTCTTCCAAGAAGGCGCATCTATATCTTGTACCGCCTCATCATAGGTCCAGGGATCGATTTCATGAACTCCGGGTGCCGAGTCCGAAGACTCACCCAGTCCAATCCATTTGTCCGGTTGTTTAACAACCCTCCCACTACGACGGCGTTCCGGTGTATTAACAGTGACAATATTAGGTGCAGGTTCTAGTGGTGTATCTATACTCGGTTCGGCTGTATCCAGGTCTTCCTCGTTACCTCTCAACTCATCAAGTATTATGTCACTTTTGGGCTTGTGGTCCATGACATAGTCTTCCTCTAAGAACCGAGCGTTAGTACTTATAACGATCTTCTGGTCCGTAGGACTATAGAACATGCCACCCTTAGTTCCTTTCGGGTATCCTACAAACAGCCGTATTTCTGATCTAGGTTCTAACTTATCGGCGCCATGTCGCAACACATGTGCTGGACATCCCTAGATCCGAATGTGTTTCAAGTTAGGCTTACGCCCACTCCACAATTCCATGGGTGTAGTTGGTACCGTTTTGGTCGGAACCCTATTCAGAATGTACGCCGCTGTTTCCAAGGCAAGTCCCCAGAACATAACAGGTAAATCCGAGTAACTCATCATTGAACGTACCATTTCCATAAGAGTCCTATTCCTTCTTTCTGACACACCATTCTGCTGAGGAGTATATGGTGAAGTCAGCTGGGATTCAATCCCATTCTCTGCCAAGTATGCCTTGAATTCTCCAGACAGGTACTCGCCTCCGCGATCAGATCGCAGGCATTTTATGGATTTACCACGAAGGTTCTCCACAAGAGCCTTGAATTCCTTGAACTTGTCAAAAGAATCACTCTTGTGGCGCATCAGGTAAATATATCCATACCTTGAGTAATCATCAGTAAAGGTGATGAAATACTCGTACCCTCCCCTTGCCTGAGTAGACATAGGTCCGCATACATCAGAGTGAATCAAATCCAATACTTGTTCAGCTCTACGTCCTTTACCAGAAAAAGAACGCTTGGTCATTTTACCCTCCAAACAGGATTCGCAGGTTGGAAGGTCCTCTCCTTCTATGCCGCTAATGAGACCATCAGCTTTCAACCTTTGAATTCTATTCGAATTAATATGACCTAGCCTTAGATGCCACAAGTATAATTGATTCATTTTAGAAGGTTCCTTTCTCTTATTGGTGTTCGTAGATGTGTTATTACTTTCGGTTAGTTGCACCGTGTTAGACTCAGGATTTAGAATATACAAATCGTCCACCAATGTACCAGAACAGACAATCTCATTGTTTCTTCTTATGACCACAGAGTGATCAAAAGAAACAGAATATCCATTCAGAATTAACTTAGAAACCGAAATCAAATTCTTTCTAAAATTCGGTACATAAAGACAATTCTGTAAAACTAAAACCCTATCACTACTAAAGCGTAAGTGAACGTCTCCCACTGCAACAGCCGCCACCTTCGCGGCATTGCCCATGTAGACTACGATCTCTCCCTCTCTAAGTCTCCGGGTTTCCTGGAACCCCTGCAATGAATTGCAGACATGGTCAGTGGCCCCCGTATCTACACACCAGGTGCTGGTAGATATCACCGCTGACAATGTTTCAGTGACTAAGGAAAATTTCGTACCTTTGATGAGAGGACAATCAGACCTCCAGTGCCCAAACTGCTTGCATCGAAAGCACTTGCCCAAAGGCTTGCCTTTCCCAATCCGTGGCTTTAAGCCACTGGGTTTCTTTGCACGCTTTTCCTCTAGCCTTGCCACAAAAGCTTGTGATTCTCCTAACTTACGCACAAACTCCGCTCTCGTTGAATCCTTTTTAAGGGACTCATTGAGATAGAATTCTGTGAGTATGTTAATCACCTCTTGCCCGGCTTCCACGCTATGTCTCAACATCATCCTGAGGTCATTTCGAATGTCCTCATCAGTTGGGACAATAGTGGATCCGGAAAGCTCAACAGTCTGGACAATGTCCAGATTTCGTTCCCAATCATCACCATATGGAACCGGTGAGTTTTCATCCTTAAGTATATCACAAAGTGGGGTCACAGTCATTCTTAACCTATAAGCACATAAAACAGACAAACAATTTAATATCCGATATTATCTCCCTTAAATAATATCATTAAATCACTAATCACATCTAAAATCCCATCAGGTAAGGCAAGCCACGTGGTGTGGACGTTTACCCACCCAAATGATTTAGCAATTAGATTTTCTTTGGTCATACATCAATTATAGCGTAACCTCGTGGGGAGGAATACTATAACGCGTATCTAAGTGTAAACCATTACTCAGTACCAAAGTAAGCTACTTGGAATTGCTACATCACCGCAAGCCACGTCGTGTGGACGTTTACGATAACTTCACAACTCTTCATAATTACTTACAACTGTCTACATCAATTAATCCAAAATCCGTCAGCATAGCAAGCCACGTGGTGTGGACGTTTACTACACTAAGAGACTTTTATAATTGACTCCCAATTACTTGATCCATTTAATCTCATAAATCAAGACGCGGAGAATCATAAGTGAAACTCGAAGTTTCTAACCAGTGATTTACCATGCGAACGACCCTATCTCTCATAAATGAGGGAGCCGAGCAGACAAACGACCCATCTATCAAAGAATGGCACGAAAGTCTCTAATTTGTGTCCTCTACATGACCAAGTGGCTCTGGCTCCATTCCACTCCCCGGGGTGAGAATGAGTCGACTTGAAATCAGCTTTGGAAAGACAAATTAGGCATTGTTTGATAAACTTAATCAATGTTTCTCGTAAGAGGAATTACAAGAACTCTCCTACAATGACCTATCTATATAAACTTCAAAAGTTTATAAAAGTCACCAAGAGAGCAGCAATGGAGACAATGGGTATGTTTCCATACCCTCTCCCACTTAGCTTTTTACAATAAAGGGATACGCTATCTAGTGCATAAAATAAACACATATAGCATGCATACATGTAATAAAGCACATAGTATTATCACATAGTCAAAATAATTACTAGAATATTATTTTCCGACTATTATGGCTTTATCACATCCCCGTACGCATCTTCTAGTCTTCAGTCTTCGTTTCTTGAATGCTCCATGTGACGAATATTAATTTCCAATATTTAAATCTATTTATTTTTAATTAATCCAAAAGTTACTTAATTCGAAAATTAAGTCAATTGAATATATCAAAAATAAAATTAAATATTATTAATATTTTTATTTATTTTATTTTCTTTTTCCACTTCATTAAATCACTAGAATAATCTATCCAAGATATTCTTGGAATATTCTAGATGATATCCATAATGAAATAAAGAAATAAAATAATTAGGACTTTTATACTTTTCCAAATTTATTTTTATTCCTAATCCATGAATATTCCCATGAGTAGGAATAATCAAATAGGAAAAATAAATTTAGTACTAAATTAATTCTTTTTCTATTTTTCTAGATTATTCCATAAAGAAATAATCAAAATAGGAAATAACGAATTAATTAGGAAAGTATATTTCCGGCAGGAGTAGTCCGGGTTGGGAGACCCCGAACCACCCCCACCTTCGATCGACCGGCCAGCCACGGGGAGGAGCGCCGCCGCCCAGCCAAGCCGACAACCACCGAGATGGTGGCAGCCGTGGCTAGGGAAACAGCCCCCCCTCGGCCATAGCCACGATCCGGGCATCACGGGGATCGATCCAATCGATCCCTAGCCCTTCGTCCACCCCGTCACTTCGTCTTCTCCGGCGGTCTTCGATACGTCGATCCAATCGCAAAATTAAATTTACAAAATCTAAATTACAATTCCGGTATCGATTCTATACGCGAAATCGACCCTATACAATTTCCGGAAAAAAACATGAACATAATATTAAATCCTAAATTCGGTCAACCCCCTAATTTTTACTATTACAAGCATTCACCACCAAAAACGAATCTCGACATGTCCGAGAGTTTAATCAAACCAACAATCACATGACAAAATAATTAAACGAATAATCATCAAGCCATAATAGTCGGAACCCTGCAAGGTAGAACAATTTTATCGAAAATACCGCGAACGTAAACCACGCTCTGATACCAATTGTTGGAATTCGCTATCCCGGGTTATCAAAATTGCGGAACCGATAACCCTAACGAACCCTTCGCCGGAGATCACACGAACGCCGACTCATCCGCAGAGGTCCAGGCTTTGGAGACCATGCGTCCGAAGACGCACAGCCCGCCCCCACCCGAACCCCCGCGAGTCGGGGTTCGTCCAATCAAGTGATCGATCGCACGCGGCGATCGATCGGGGTGGACTGCCCAGCAGCCGCCCGCGGCGGGTCCGGCGACCCGCCACCACCAGGAGGCCCCCGCCTTCACGGCGGGGTAGGGCACGGCACCAGCCCGTGCCCAGCGATCGATCCCCTCGGGTCGATCGCACACCCTCGGCTCAGCCGAGGGTTCGGCCCCCATCGCCCCCACGCCGAAACCCTAGGCGGGCGTGCGCCGCGGTCCGGTGGCTTCGCCACCACCGCGCGTTCGTCCTTCTACTCCGGGCTTCGATCTTCGGATCTTCGTCCTACGGTATTTTCGATAAAACAAATCGAACAATTAACAAGTGCGTTGAGAATTGTACCTACGATTCGTTGTTCGGAGAAACGAAATCGATGACCTCGTGACCTTCCCGCGTATTCCTTGCACTTCGTTCGAACGTCGGGTGGGCGACGAGCTATCGAACTTATGGATCCTCTTCACTCTCAGAACTTTATTGTTGGCGTAACGTAGGTTAGTAAAAGTGAAGACCATGTAGTGCTTTTATAGGCTACGAAGGGGATCAAAAGGAGAATAAATATTGGGCTTCAATATTGAAAATTAAATTGGGTCCAACCCAAATCCATTAATTTTTATCAATATTAATTTTATTTATTTTCCACTATATAAATAAAATTGCACTCCCAATATTATTCCATATTATACCAAATAATATTTCTCCATCTTAGTATTATTAATTCCGTGTATTTAAGATTTAAATATCCATGAATAAAATTTATTTATTGCTTAATAAATTTATTCATCTCTTATATCCGAGAATAGTACCACTCAACCTTATTTATTATGCGGAACAAATCCACTCGCGAGGTTTACATAATAAATCCTTATGAGCTCATCTCGGGGATATTATCAACCCTTACGGGATACACTGCCCCTTCAAGAATTCACGGCATGCCATATATAAAATATAGTGACCCAACTTAGCCGGTAATTAACCCAATAATTAAATCGGTTAATTCCTTTGGAAAATCAAAGTCACTAATATTAAATATACACACCCGCAATTGTTTCAGGGATTAAGAATAAAATACTCCGAGTCTCAAATCAATTATCGCCGAGCAATCCTAATTGATGAGTCTCAATCGATCCGCTCAATACACCAAGTGTACAAGTGTGATAAAATAATTAAGATAAATTATTTTCTCTCTCACACAACGACTATACCGATGGATTGGTCCGTGTCCATCTAGGTCGTGAGCAACTGTTCGATTAAATACGAGTAACCGATAGTATGATCTTCTGTGTGCCCATGCAACACCATACTAACTACAACGTATAAAATCCAGGACTATTATTTGCATGTATTTAATTAACAATAATTAAAAGCAAATGAATGTCTGTAATAGATAGGTAAATGAAAGTGCATACAGAGTTCAGAATACTCAAATCTAGACATTAAGTATACTACTCCATCAATAATTGACCTACGCCAATCATAAAGTCTTGGAGAGTGAAGGAGATCCATAGGAGTTCGATAGATCGTCGCCCACACGACGTTCGGACGAGGTGCGAGGAATACGTAGGAAGATCGCAAGGTCGTCAATTGGATTCGTTTCTCCGTACAACGAATCGAGGTAATATAATCGAGAACCCCCTCTTTGATTATGTGCTTGTTTAATTGTGATATATACATGAACGCACGATCCGGAAAAACGACGAACCTCGGGGACGGGGATTCGAGATCCCCGGCGAGGATCGAACGCGGCGGTCGAACCCTAGGGTTCGGACCGCCGGGACGCGCGGCGATGGGATGAACCATCGACCTAGGGTCGATCGTCCGGGATGCCGTGGGCTGGTTCCACGGCGGATCCCAGCCGCCATCGCCGGCGGCGCGTCGGAAGCAAAGCCCTCGGCCGAAGCCGAGGGGCGATCGAGCCCGTGAGCTCGATCGCGGGTCGCTGCGGGGATGACCCGCAGCTGCCTCGTGCGCGCTACGGGTGTTCCCGTAGCAGAGGCGCACGGGGCTGACCCCATGCGAGCAGCGAGTCCGCGACTCGCTGCGGGGCTGCTACGAGCAGCCCCCGGGGATGCCTCGCGCATCCCAGCGATCGTCCGTAGACGATCGCGAGCCCCTCGCGGGGGCTCGGCTGGCGCACGCGGCCTTCGGGCCTCGCTGGGCGTTCGGTCGGTCCCCGGCTCGTGAGGTGGTTCGCGTTCGTGTTTTCCGACTCGCGGGGGACTTCGGCTGGGGGCGGGCTGCGTGTCTTCGGGCGCGTAGTCTCCAAAGGTCGGACTCCTGCGGATGGGTCGGTGTTCGTAATCTCCGGCGATCTAGGGGTTTTGATCGGGTTATCGGTTCCGCAAATATTTTTTGATAGCCCGGGACATCGAATCCCAGCAGTATACTTAATGTCTAGATTTGAGTATTCTGAACTCTGTGTACACTTTCATTTACCTATTTATAATGAACATTCATTTGCTTTTAATTATTGCTAATTAAATGTATGCAAATTATAGTCCTGGATTTTATACGTTGTAGTTAGTATGGTGTGTCGGGCCCACACAGAAGATCATACTATCGGTTACTCGTATTTAATCGAACAGTTGCTCACGACCTAGATGGACACGGACCAAACCATCGGTATAGTCGTTGTGTGAGAGAGAAAATAATTTATCTTAATTATTTTATCACACTTGTACACTCGGTGTATTGAGCGGATCGCTTGAGACTTATCAATTAGGATTGCTCTGTGATAATTGATTTAAGTCTCGGAATATTTTATTCTTAATCTCTGAAACAATTGCGGGTGTGTATATTTAATATAAGTGACTTTGATTTTCCAAAGGAATTAACCGATTTAATTATTGGGTTAATTACCGGTTGAGTTGGGTCACTATATTTTATATATAGCATGCCGTGAATTCTTGAAGGGACAGTGTATCCCGGAAGGGTTGATAATATCCCCGAGATGAGCTCATAAGGATTTATTATTTAAACCTCGCGAGTGGATTTGTTCCGCATAATAAATAAGGTTGAGTGGTACTATTCTCGGATATAAGAGATGAATAAATTTATTAAGCAATAAATAAATTTTATTCATGGATATTTAAATCTTAAATACACGGAATAAATAATACTAACCGGAGAAATATTATTTGACATAATATGGATAAATATTGGGACTGCAATTTTATTTATATAGTGGAAAATAAATAAAATTAATATTGATAAGGATTAATGGATTTGGGTTGGACCCAATTTAATCTTCAATATTAGAAGCCCAATATTTAATCTCCTTTTGATCCCCTACGTAGCCTATAAAAGCACTACATGGTCTTCACAATTCATTAACCTAAGACACGCCAATCATAAAGTCTTGAAGAGTGAAGAAGATCCATAGGAGTTCGATAGATCGTCGCCCACCCGACGTTCGAACGGAGTGCAAGGAATACGTGGGAAGATCGCAAGGTCATCTAGATTTCGTTTCTCCGAACAACGAATCGAAGGTAAAAATCTAAACGCGCTTTATGATTTTAATTTGATTCGATTATTGAGAATACCGTAGGACGAAGATCCGAGATCGAAGCCCGGACTAGAGGACGAACGCGTGGTGGCGATCTAGGATCGCCGGACCACGGCGATCGACCTAGGGTTTCGGCGGGGCGTGGAGGGCGAACCCTCGGCTGGGCCGAGGGTGAGCGATCGATCACAAGGATCGATCGCTGGGCACGGGCTGGTGCCGTGCCCTACCCCGCCGTGAAGGCGGGGGCCTCCTGGTGGTGGCGAGTCGCCGGACTCGCCTCGGGGGCTGCTGGGCAGCCCCACCCCGATCGATCGCCGGCGTGCGATCGATCCCTCGATCGTGTGAACCCCGGCTCGCGGGGGTTCGGCTGGGGGCAGACTACGTGTCTTCGGGCGCGTGGTCTCCAAAGGTCGGACTCCGGCGGATGAGTCGGCGTTCATATGATCTCCGGCGAAGGGTTCGTTCGGGTTATTGGTTTCCGCAAATTTAAATAACCCGGGATATCGAATTCCAACAATTGGTATCAGAGAGTGGTTTACGTTCGCGGTATTTTCGATAAAATTGTTCTACCTTGCAGGGTTCCGACTATTATGGCTTGATGATTATTCGTTTAATTATTTTGTCATGTGATTGTTGGTTTTATTAAACTCTCGGACATGTCGAGATTCATTTTTGGTGGTGAATGCTTGTAATAGTAAAAATTCGGGGGTTGACCGAATTTAGGATTTATTATTATGTTCATCGTTTTTCCGGAAAATGTATAGGGTCGATTTCATGTATAGAATCGATACCGGAATTGTAATTTAGATTTTTGTAAATTTATTTTGCGATTGGATCGACGAATCGAAGACCGCCGGAGAAGACGAAGTGACGAGATGGACGAGGGCTTGGGATCGATTGGATCGATCCCATGGTGATGCCCGGATCGATGGCTAAGGGCGAGGGCTCGGTTGCCCTAGCCGCGGCTGCCGCCGGTTCGGTGGCTGGCCGGCGTGGCTGGGCGGCGGCGCTCCTCCCCGTGGCTGGCCGATCGATCAAAGGTGGGGGTGGCGTGGGGCCTCCCAACCCATGCTACTCATACCGGAAATATACTTTCCTATTTTAATTCGGTTTTTCCTATTTTGATTATTTCTTTATGGAATATTCAAGAAATAGAAAAATAATTAATTTAATACTAAATTTATTTTTTCTATTTGATTATTCCTACTCATGGGAATATTCATGGATTAGGAATAAAATAAATTTGGAAAGTATAAGAGTCCTAAATTATTTTATTTCTTTATTTCATTATGGATATCATCTAGAATATTCCAAGAGTATCTTGGATAGATTATTCTAGAGATTTAATGGAGTGGAAAAGGAAAATAAAATAAATAAAAATATTAATAATATTTAATTTTATTTTTGATATATTCAATTGACTTAATTTTCGAATTAAGTAATTCTTGGATTAATTAAAAATAAATAGATTTAAATATTAGAAATTAATATTCTCGCCACATGGAGCATTCAAGAAACGAAGACTGAAGACTAGAAGATGCGTACGGAGATGTGATAAAGCCATAATAGTCGGAAAATAATATTCTAGTATTATTTTGATTATGTGATAATACTATGTGCTTTATTACATGTATGCATGCTATATGTGTTTATCTTTATGCACTAGATAGCGTATCCCTTTATTGTAAAAAGCTAAGTGGGAGAGGGTATGGAAACATACCCATGGTCTCCATTGCTGCTCTCTTGGTGACTTTTATAAACCTTTAAAGTTTATATAGATAAGTCATTGGAGGAGAGTTCTTGTAATTCCTCTTACAAGAAACATTGATTAAGTTTATCAAACAATGCCTAATTTGTCTTTCCAAAACTGATTTCAAGTCGACTCATTCTCACCCCGGGGAGTGGAATGGAGCCAGAGCCACTTGGTCATGTAGAGGACACAAATTAGAGACCCTCGTACCATTCTTTGATAGATGGATCGATTGTCTGCTCGGCTCCCTCATTTATGAGAGATAGGGTCGTTCGCATGGTGAATCACTGGTTAGAAACTTCGAGTTTCACTTATGATTCTCCACGTCTTGATTTACAAGATTGAGTGGATCTAGTAATTGGATTTCAATTATATAAATCTTTTGGTATAGTAAACGTCCACACGAACGTGGCTTGCTGTACTGAATGGGATTTTAGAATAATTGATGTAGACAGTTATAGGGAATTGTGAAGAGTTGCGAGTTGTCGTAAACGTCCACACGAACGTGGCTTGCGGTGACGTAACAATTCTAAACGATTCACCTTAGTACTGAGTAATGGTTTACACTTAGATACGCATTATAGTATTTCTCCCAACGAGGTTACGCTATAAGTGATGTATGACCGAAGGAAATCTAATTACTAAATCATTTGGGAGGGTAAACGTCCACACGAACGTGGCTTGCCTTACCTGATGGGATTTTAGATGTGATTAGTGATTTAATGATATTATTTGAGGGAGATAATATCGGTATTAAATTGTTTGTTTGTTTTATGTGCTTATAGGTTAAGAATGACTGTGACCCCACTTTGTGATATACTTAAGGATGAAAACTCACCGGTTCCATATAGTAATGATTGGGAACGAAATCTGGACATTGTTCAGACTGTTGAGCTTTCCGAATCCACTGTTGTCCCAACTGATGAGGACATTCGAAATGACCTCAGGATGATGTTGAGACATAGCGTGGAAGCCGGACAAGAGGTGATTAACATACTCGCAGAATCCTCTCTCAATGAGTCCCTTAAAAAGGATTCGGCGAAAGCGGAGTTTGTGCGTAAGTTAAGAGAATCACAAGCTTTTGTGGCAAGGCTAGAGGAAAAGCGTGCAAAGAAACCCAGTGGTTTAAAACCACGGATTGGGAGAGTCAAGCCTTTGGGCAAGTGCTTTCGATGCAAGCAGTTTGGACACTGGAGGTCTGATTGTCCTCTCATCAAAGGTACGAAATTTTCCTTAGTCACTGAAACATTGTCAGCGGTGATATCTACCAGCACCTGGTGTGTAGATACGGGCGCCACTGACCATGTCTGCAATTCATTGCAGGGGTTCCAGGAAACCCGGAGACTTAGAGAGGGAGAGATCGTGGTCTACATGGGCAATGCCGCGAAGGTGGCGGCTGTTGCAGTGGGAGACGTTCACTTACGCTTTAGTAGTGATAGGTTTTTAGTTTTACAAAATTGTCTTTATGTACCGAATTTTAGAAAGAATTTGATTTCAGTTTCTAAGTTAATTCTGAATGGATATTCTGTTTCTTTTGATCACTCTGTGGTCATAAGAAGAAATAGTGAGATTGTCTGTTCTGGTACATTGGTAGACGATTTGTATATTCTAAATCCTGAGTCTAACACGATGCAACTAACCGAGAGTAATAACACATCTACAAACACCAATAAGAGAAAGGAACCTTCTAAAATGAATCAAGTATACTTGTGGCATCTAAGGCTAGGTCATATTAATTCAAATAGAATTCAAAGGTTGAAAGCTGATGGTCTCATTAGCGGCATAGAAGGAGAGGACCTTCCAACCTGCGAATCCTGTTTTGAGGGTAAAATGACCAAGCGTTCTTTTTCTGGTAAAGGACATAGAGCTGAACAAGTATTGGATTTGATTCACTCTGATGTATGCGGACCTATGTCTACTCAGGCAAGGGGAGGGTACGAGTACTTCATCACTTTTACTGATGATTACTCAAGGTATGGATTTGTGTACTTGATGCGCCGCAAGAGCGAATCCTTTGACAAGTTCAAGGAGTTCAAGGCTTTTGTGGAGAACCTTCAAAGTAAATCCATTAAATGCCTGCGATCTGATCGCGGAGGCGAGTACCTGTCTGGAGAATTCAAGGCATACTTAGCAGAAAATGGGATTAACTCCCAGATGACATCACCATATACTCCCCAGCAGAATGGTGTGTCGGAAAGAAGGAATAGGACTCTTATGGAGATGGTACGTTCAATGATGAGTTACTCGGATTTACCTACTATGTTCTGAGGACATGCCTTGGAAACAGCGGCGTACATTCTCAACATGGTTCCAACAAAAACGGTACCCACAACACCCATGGAAAGGTGGAGCGGGCGCAAGCCTAGCCTCAGGCACCTTCGGATCTGGGGATGTCCAGCACATGTGTTGCGACAAGGGGCCGATAAGTTAGAACCTAGATCAGAATTACGGTTGTTTGTAGGATACCCGAAAGGAACTAAAGGTGGCATGTTCTATAGTCCTACGGACCAGAAGATCGTTATAAGTACTAACGCTCGGTTCTTAGAGGAAGACTATGTCATGGACCACAAGCCCAAAAGTGACATAATACTTGATGAGTTGAGAGGTAACAAGGAAGACTTAGATACAGCCGAACCGAGTGTAGATACACCACTAGAACCTGCACCTAATACTGTCACTGTTGATACACCGGAACGCCGTCGTAGTGGGAGGGTTGTCAAACAACCGGACAGATGGATTGGACTGGGTGAGTCTTCGGACTCGGCACCCGGAGTTCATGAAGTCGATCCCTGGACCTATGATGAGGCGGTACAAGATATAGATGCGCCTTCTTGGAAGAAAGCGATGAAATCTGAAATAGAATCTATGGATTCTAATAAAGTCTGGGATCTTGTAGAACCACCAAGCGGCGTAAAGCCAATTGGGTGTAAATGGGTCTACAAGAGAAAGAGAGGATCTGACGGAAAGGTTGAAACCTTTAAAGCTAGACTTGTTGCGAAAGGATATACTCAGAAAGAGGGAATCGATTATGAGGAGACCTTCTCGCCGGTAGCCAAGATAAAGTCGATCCGGATTCTCTTATCCATAGCAGCTCATATGGATTATGAGGTGTGGCAAATGGATGTCAAGACAGCTTTCCTAAATGGAAGTCTTGACGAGACGATTTATATGAAACAACTAGAAGCATTCATTGCTAAGGGGCGAGATCATCTAGTGTGAAAGCTTAATCGATCCATTTATGGATTGAAACAAGCCTCGAGATCGTGGAACCTGCGGTTTGATGAAGTAGTCCAATCTTTTGGATTCATTCAAAGCATGGACGAATCGTGTGTGTATTGGAAACGTGATGGAAAGAAGGTGGTGTTCCTCGTGCTTTATGTAGACGACATACTTCTCATTGGCAACAGTGTAAAGATGTTATCAGACGTAAAGGGATGGTTGTCTAGACAATTCGATATGAAAGATTTGGGAGAAGTTGGACATGTTCTCGGGATCAAAGTTATAAGGGATCGCCGGAATAGAACATTGTGTCTTTCCCAGCAATCTTACATAAATACGATTCTAGCTCGTTTTAACATGCAAGATTCCAAGAAGGGTGATCTACCCTTCAGTAAAAGAACTTATCTTTCTAAGGAGATGTGTCCTCAGACACAGAAGGAGAAAGATGAAATGAAAGCGGTTCCCTACGCTTCGGCTGTGGGAAGCTTAATGTATGCAATGTTATGCACGAGGCCTGATATCTGTTATGCCGTTGGCATAGTAGCGAGATATCAGAGTAACCCTGGAAAAGCTCATTGGACTGCCGTAAAGAGCATTTTCAAGTATTTGCGAAATACTAAGGATTATGTTCTGAGATACGGAGCAGACAATCTGATTCCTTTGGGTTACACAGATTCGGATTTCCAAGCTGATAAGGACCGGCGTAAGTCGACATCAGGCTATGTGTACACTTTGGGAGGTGGAGCCGTATCATGGAAGAGTGTTAAGTAGAAGTGCATTTCGGACTCTACCATGGAAGCTGAATATGTTGCAGCCTCAGAGGCAGCGAAAGAGTCAGTGTGGTTCCTTAATTTCCTCCAGGACTTAGATGTGATTCCGAGTTTGCCCAAAGCTATGACAATTTATTGTGACAATAGCGGTGCAGTGGCAAACAGTAAGGAACCACGGTCCCATTGTCACGCCCCGACCCCCAAATAACCTATTAATCAGGTTTATCATACTAATTATGTTAACTAATTGATTAGAGATTTACATTAACTTCGAGGCATGAAATACAAACCACTATAATATACTATGTCATAATAATATACAAACATAGTTTATAGTAATTTACAAAAGTGTATCATACATATATACTACAACTCCCCGAGGACCCCAGAGACTGACTAAAGATGACCAGACCTGGCAGTGACTCCATCTCCTAGGTACCTGCAAAACAACTACATATCTGTGTGGGGGTGAGTACGCCGCATCGACTCACCATTTACAATTTCAAATAAACACAAACATATTTACTTACTAATATAAATCCTGTCAAGTTACGATAACCACATCCGTACAACAAAATATATCAATCCCCAACAATAATAGAATCATATAATCATATAATTCACATCCCCAATCAATTTACCATATCAATTACAAAAATCAAATAACAACAACAGTTGCAATCAAATATGCAATGCACAATCAATACAATATATGCGCAACTCATACATGTCATGACTCACACACCTGGGCCCATTCCGGATCCAATCCGGTACCAGATCCAATCTGGAATTATATATAAGGCACTACGGCCATCCGAATCCAATCCGGAAAATAAATATGGCAACGTAGCCGAATAACTCCCGTCCAACGAGAGTACCAAGATCCAATCTTGGATTTTTATGCATATGACATGACATAACAAATCGTGCTATGCATGACCCATATCTCAATCTCAATCAAATATATCATGACCAATCACATGACATATCGCACCATATCATATAATCACCTGATATGTATCACACAATCTCATATCTCGATATCACATACATATAATCACAGTATATGATTCATCCCAATCAAATATGAGATTATCCAATCCATAAGTCAGTTCAAAATATATCACATATCACAAAATCAATTTATATCGATATCATATAATCAAATAATCATACGCATAATATTTAGGTTATAAGTTTTACCCACCTGATATATAGCAACTACTGTCCCTCGTCTCCGCCCTGCGCACCGTGCACTCCACTATCAGTAGGATTACGTCCTATTACACATAATATTCACATTGTCATCAATTATATCATAACAGCCTCTAAAATCTTATATTGATTTTACTCTTCTAGTTATTACTATAATGTCAGTGATCAACTCTCCCAACAACCCCCCAAAACCTTTAGAATATCAAAGCTCATCTTATTAAGATTCTGAAACTATATTATTATAGTTAATTGGAGTTACGGTTGAAGTTATGATTTTCTGAAGTTTAGTATCACAAACGGATCAAAACCAAACCCAAACCCAAACCCCGTCGTTTGAAGCTACACCGTCGCACTTCCTCCGACTTCGGCAATCGTTATCTCCGGGTTCCGGCTACAACAAGGTTAATATTATATACCGAAAATATCCTATCGACAACAGCTACCCAATGATATATAAGAATTATACTCTAAAACGAACAATTACGATATCGAAAATCTTCGACAAACTACGAACGAATTTAAACAAACTTCTTGCCTTCCGGGTGTTCTTCAGTTGTTTTCGATTTATGAATATGGGGCTTCGACCAGTTCTCCTTTTTCCCTATTATCTCTCGTTTGGTTTCGCCTCTTTCGTCGTCTCTATTATTTTTTCTTTTTTGCGTTTTTATTATTCTGTACCCTCTCTATTCTTTTTCTTTTGGTGGCTTGTAATATTTAGGAGGGGTGTACACGTGTTCCTTTAAAGGAATGCATGTAGTATGTGTATTTGTTTAATTTGGTAATTATCCAAATCAAAGCAACACCAAACCGACAATCTATTTTATTAACTAAAACATATATACATAATAATAATAATAATAATAATAATAATAATAATAATAATAATAATAATAATAATAATATAAGGTATTCATTTTTCTACAAAAACTCATCTCCTACACCCCATATTAATTAGTTCTTGTCTAAAAATATTTTTATAAGAATATTCTCTAATCAATATATCGACATACGAATTTTCTCCAGTCAACGGTCAACACCGCAATTTAATATCTAATCACCTGAAAAATTATTAATAAATTGTTAATGATCGTTTTTAAAATATTACGGGTCTCACACCCATAGTGCTACGAAACACATAGAGCGCAAGTACCACCTGATTCGAGACATCGTCAAGAGGGGCGATGCGATAGTCACCAAGATAGCTTCAGAGGACAACCTAGCGGACCCTTTCACCAAGATACTTCCTAAGGAAGTATATTACAAGCACTTGGAGGGTTTGGGAGTCAGAAGTTTGGAAGATAAGACTAGACCTTAGTATAAGTGGGAGATTGATGGAGTAGTATACTTAATGTCTAGATTTGAGTATTCTGAACTCTGTGTACACTTTCATTTACCTATTTATAATGAACATTCATTTGCTTTTAATTATTGCTAATTAAATGTATGCAAATTATAGTCTTGTATTTTATACGTTGTAGTTAGTATGGTGTGTCGGGCCCACACAGAAGATCATACTATCGGTTACTCGTATTTAATCGAACAGTTGCTCACGACCTAGATGGACATGGACCAAGCCATCGGTATAGTCGTTGTGTGAGAGAGAAAATAATTTATCTTAATTATTTTATCACACTTGTACACTCGGTGTATTGAGCGGATCGCTTGAGACTTATCAATTAGGATTGCTCTGTGATAATTGATTTAAGTCTCGGAGTATTTTATTCTTAATCCCTGAAACAATTGCGGGTGTGTATATTTAATATAAGTGACTTTGATTTTCCAAAGGAATTAACCGATTTAATTATTGGGTTAATTACCGGTTGAGTTGGGTCACTATATTTTATATATAGCATGCCGTGAATTCTTGAAGGGACAGTGTATCCCGGAAGGGTTGATAATATCCCCGAGATGAGCTCATAAGGATTTATTATGTAAACCTCGCGAGTGGATTTGTTCCGCATAATAAATAAGGTTGAGTGGTACTATTCTCGGATATAAGAGATGAATAAATTTATTAAGCAATAAATAAATTTTATTCATGGATATTTAAATCTTAAATACACGGAATAAATAATACTAACCGGAGAAATATTATTTGATATAATATGGATAAATATTGGGAGTGCAATTTTATTTATATAGTGGAAAATAAATAAAATTAATATTGATAAGGATTAATGGATTTGGGTTGGACCCAATTTAATCTTCAATATTAGAAGCCCAATATTTAATCTCCTTTTGATCCCCTACGTAGCCTATAAAAGCACTACATGGTCTTCACAATTCATTAACCTAAGATACGCCAATCATAAAGTCTTGAAGAGTGAAGAAGATCCATAGGAGTTCGATAGATCGTCGCCCACCCGACGTTCGAACGGAGTGCAAGGAATACGTGGGAAGATCGCAAGGTCATCTAGATTTCGTTTCTCCGAACAACGAATCGAAGGTAAAAATCTAAACGCGCTTTATGATTTTAATTTGATTCGATTATTGAGAATACCGTAGGACGAAGATCCGAGATCGAAGCCCGGACTAGAGGACGAACGCGTGGTGGCGATCTAGGATCGCCGGACCACGGCGATCGACCCTAGGGTTTCGGCGGGGCGTGGAGGGCGAACCCTCGGCTGGGCCGAGGGTGAGCGATCGATCACAAGGATCGATCGCTGGGCACGGGCTGGTGCCGTGCCCTACCCCGCCGTGAAGGCGGGGGCCTCCTGGTGGCGGCGAGTCGCCGGACTCGCCTCGGGGGCTGCTGGGCAGCCCCACCCCGATCGATCGCCGGCGTGCGATCGATCCCTCGATCGTGTGAACCCCGGCTCGCGGGGGTTCGGCTGGGGGCGGGCTACGTGTCTTCGGGCGCGTGGTCTCCAAAGGTCGGACTCCGGCGGATGAGTCGGCGTTCATATGATCTCCGGCGAAGGGTTCGTTCGGGTTATTGGTTTCCGCAAATTTAAATAACCCGGGATATCGAATTCCAACATAAAGTTGGGGAATGAAAGGTTGTGAAAGTGTTGGTTACAAGTCTCAAACCAAAAGACTATTTATACCCTTAATAAAAGGGTCAAAAAAAAGTCAAACAATTTAATTCCTACTCAAATTTGCCTAAAGAAATTGCTGGTGCATTCGTCGATTCATATATTCTTGCTCGAAAATCAAAACTCAATCTTGACCGTTGATATTGTAGAGGTTGAAGTTAAGAACACACAGTCCAAATTTGGGGCTGAACCGACGGTTAACGAAGCGGTAAATGCAGTTATTCCAAAGTCGCGCAGTGCTGGTCATCGACATACTTCTTCGTCTCTCCATCTCTCCATCTCAAAGCTCCATTTTAATGCCGTTTTCACCTACTTATCATGAAAATGTGTCGATCAAACCGTTTTATCAAATATTAACATTCTTCTCCACTAAACGGGTAAAACGAACTATCGTGGATATAATATGATATGAAATTAAACCGAAACGAGCACCAAAAATGCACCAATCACCGATCGAACACGAGCGACCTGCGTGTTGAACTGAGTGCGAACCATAACACAAAATTGATGAAACCGAGAAGGCACCTCGGCGTTATCAACTAGAAAGTATATTCAAACAGCACGAGAGTAATCATTCACAATAGTTAGAAAAAAATGAGCATCAATAAAAGATGGAGTGCTATAGGGCCCCCATACATCACAGTGAATAAATTGAAAAAGTGTCGTGGCTTTATTAGAACTATCGGGAAAAGACAATCGTGTTTGTTTAGCCTTAAAACAAGTGGAACAAGGCCAATTATTCTTTAAAGAAAGATTATCTAACTGCAAATGAACACTAGAAAAAAGAACAAAATCTGACGGATGTCCTAGACGGCGATGCCAAAGCTGAGCAGTAACATCAGAAGACGACGAAACAGCGGATGCCAGGGCCGGAGGAGCAGACGTCTGAAACCATTAAACCCCGCCGCGCATTCTACCCACACCAATCACCGTCCTCGTGCTGCTGTCCTGTAGAACAATAATCTTGGGAGTCAGCATAACAAACAATCGTAAAGTAGAAGCCAATTTATAGAGGGATAATAAGTGGCAATCGAGTTCAGGAACAAGTAAAACATCACTGAGATCGATAGAGCCAAGAGTGATGGATCCTTTTTGTTCGGCTATAGACAAATTTCCGTTAGGCAACCGAATAGTGATGAGAGTACTCGTCGGACCGAGATTTCAAAGCAAAGATCAATCGCCTGTCATATGAAAAGAGGCACCCGAATCTAGAATCCACTGAAAAGACATACCCGAACTAGATGAGTTAGCCTGCATAGAGTTAAACATATTCATCACAGTAGCCCATTGTTCATTGTTTAGTGTTGGACCAAAAGGTGCACGATCAGCGGCGGTTAACGGCGCGGAAACAGAAGAAGCTGAGCTTTGAACGGCGTTGGCGGTGCCTGCGGGATTAGTGTCACGGGGCTTGGACCCCCGACCCTTGTTACTAGTGGATACGGTCCTTCAGCCAGTCGGGATACCCGATAATTTTAAAACAACCCGTTTGCTCATGTCCGGAGCGACCAAGGTGACTACACACTAGAGCACTTCGGTCAGTAAAAGGCGAGGAATTTTTAAAAGTTGAACCTGAAGCTGAAGTGATGGATTGAGGAGAGCGGGTTGCGAACGCTCCTACGATGTCAGTTGATGGAGTGCGATCAGCGGCAATTGTTCGGATACGTTCCTCTTGAACCGCGAGAGCATAGACGCAGTTAATCGGAGGAAGGGGGTCCTGCGCCATAATATTTGAGCGGAGAGATCCAAATTGAGTGTCATCCAAACCGATAAGAATGTGATGAACGTGTTCATCGTCACGATCGGCGTTTCGAATTTTGTTCATCTCTTGACATGTGCAATTTCGAACCGGAACATACGTATCCAACTCGTCCCACAGTTTCTTCAAGGTATTGTAGTAGTCGGAGACAGTTTGACCGGATTGACGGCAACCTACAATCAGCGCACGGAGTTGCATAGTGCGCGGACCGTTGCCGATGTTGAAACGTTGTCGGAGATCGTCCCACTAGGTTTTGGCTTCATTGAAATAGGTTACCGAAGAACGAATACAGGGATCCATTGATTGGATTATCTATCCAATAATCATGGAGTTTGCAATCGTCCAGTCTTCTACTGTTGGACGAGTGGTAGCGGTAGCGAGGGGTTTTTGAATGTACCCATCAAGGAAACCGGTTTTTTGCTTCGCGGATATGGAGTTTCGGAAAGCCTGCACCCATTCGTCGTAGTTGGACTCACCCTTGAGTTGGACGAGACATATGGTGAGTCCGGGATGATCGGCGGGATGAACATAGAACGAAGAGAAAACGCTGAGTAGTTCAGCGGCGTTGTCTAAACTCATCTTGACGACGACAGCAACCGGAGGTGGTGGCGGTGAAGGTCAAAAGACGAGGGTTTATGTTTAGGATCGAAAAGGCTCTCATACCATGATAATTTGGAAAAGAGAATGTGTGCGGAAAAATATTCTATTGTTTATTTCATGAATCGAAAATAGTTATATAGATACACGAAAAGATAAACATGGAAATATATGAATAAATCTAAACATACGGTAAATCTCATAATATCTTGAAATAGAAGTTCATTTCACGATAATATTAAATAACGAAAGTAAATGTCAAGTGTCACGTTTCCGGAAGTTAACGTGATATGCTAAATTTCAAGTCAGGATTAGAAGATTAACGTGATAAGTTAAATGTAAAGTCAGGTTTCGAAGGTTTACGTGACGTAAGTTCAAAATGTAAAATCACGTTTCAGAGGTTAAATTGATAATCTAAACGTAAGCCTTGTTTCGGAGGTTAACGTGATAGACGTCAAAATGTTTCAGAGGTTAAATTGATAATCTAAAAGGGGCGTGCTAAATAAGTAAATATATATGGGTCTCGTTCCAACGGTACATTTTCGTCGTTTTCAGTCATAACTATTTTTCATTCATGTTCAAAAAAGACATTCCTATATCTTTCACTTTCAATGCCATTTTATTTTATAGGTGTATTTCATACATTTCTCAATAGACAGAAAAATAATTAATAAAAATCATGAGTAAGGAAGTTTTATTGATCATTAAACACGTGCCTTAATAATTGAAGACAAGCAATCACAAATTAATTAAGATAGAATTGTTTGTAGTACATGAATAATAAAGGAAAGGATTCCATACTAATTATAGATCAATTAACTAATTATAGATCAATTAACGACATTGCGTTTTGATCATCATCATCATTCCACCACAGAAGCTGCAAGTACTCGTCGTAGACCTGATTCAACATGTGGTCGCCCGATAGTGAATCATCCTCGAAAACCCCTTCCTTGAGCTCAAGCAGAGACTGCCAATCCACCTTATCAGCCTCGCTGCTCGAAGCCGCGCTCTCGGCCCTGGGGAACACCCGAATAGGCTTAGGCATATAGACTTTGACTTTGACTTTGTCCTTGCTCTGACCAATCTTAGGCTGATGTGGCGTTAACGTTGGTGGGGCCACCACGCAGTCGTCCTCGGCCTTGTTCTTGGTCTTGTTGTTGTTGTTGTTGTTGTTGTTGTGTTGTAGTTTTTTCTTGTGGAGATGAGTGTTCCAGTGGTTCTTAATCTCATTGTCAGTTCGACCTGGTAAACGCCCTGCGATGAGGGACCATCGGTTGCCCAGGAGGGCGTGCATACGGACGATCAAATCCTCCTCGTCCTCGTTGATGTTTCCTCTCTTGATCCCAGGGCGGAGGTAGTTCATCCACCGCAGCCGGCAGCTCTTGCCGCACCTCAAAAGACCTGATTGAACTCAATATATAATTAATTAATTAATTAGTTGAATACATATATAATTCGTTTATCGACCATTAATTAGATTCGTTCATTACCGGCGTTTTTGGGAAGAGAGCGCCATTGGCCTTGGCCATGGCGGAGTATGTAGTCGGAGAGGAGAGCGTCTTCTTTGGAGGACCAAGGACCTCTCCTCAGTCCTACTTTCGAGCAACAAGGGGATCTTCCCATCTGCAGATATATAATTCACTTTGTGACTGAGTGAGTGAGTTATATATAGTATATCATGAACACAATTCAACTAAATTATTGTAATATTATCTCAGTCTCAATCTCAATTTCAATCTCACACGTGCGAGCGCCCACATACGTACGTGAGGGAGCTATATAGAGAGAGACTTGTGTTGCGTTAAACCACGTTTATTGGGAGGGCGTCACGCCCTCCTTGCCACTAAAACACAAAAAAACCATTCAGAAAATGAGAATATTTACCATTCACAAGCAGACACATCACACATGACACAACCTTACATCTCTTTTGGATACCGAGAACTTTGTTTTTTTTACTCTTCATGTGTTTAAGGATTTAATTGAGGTTTTTTCTTCTTTTTTTTTTCGGGGCAATCGCGATGGATTCGGATGATGACGATGATTACATACATGGATATGAATCTAAATAGTCTCGATTTGAACCAAGAGCCGACAGCTGCCCCGTCTGTATACAGGGTCGCCAGATAAGACTCCATGCGGAACAATGGTTGATGTTGGTTTCAGAAGTTGGGTTAGAATCATATTTCGATACTTCATTAATTACTTAATGTCACGAGAATAGCACGCGACATATTTGAGGTGCCGGAAAGCTGACGTGACCTATAATTATTGGCGCGAGTTACAACTTCATATTTAGCGGAAAAAATTAGAGGAAAAATACAATGTCACTCGTGTAAATAACGTATTTGATAAGATTAAATGTAAGTGCAACAAGATTATCGATTTACTTAATCCAAAAACCATATTCATTTCAAATCAAAAAATTCCATTTCACTTTCTCTTCCAAAATATGATGTACTAGAAATCTCTTAGCCTAATTCTCCAAAATTTTCCAAAATTAGTAAAAGGAAGTTAAAAGAATTCTCAGAAATGGTTGTTGAGGAGAGCGGCGCGACGGAGATTTCTTCACGTAATTTTGTGTGTTTCTTTTTCGTATATCTTTGTTTTAACCATCTTATATAAATTTGAGAGTAGTGAGTGATTTGTGTCCTAAAACACAATAGTGGTGATTATCCAATTTAAATCGTACACAGAATATATATATATATATATATATATATATATATATATGAGATGACGAATAAAAAGATATACTCTCTTCATCCCTTAAAACAAATATTTTTTTGTTTGTTGTTCCTTAAAACAGTACACATCTATAATTGAAAATGTTTTTTCACAACTTTATCCCTTCAATACACATTTATTTATTTAGTTTTATACCACAACTTTTTCAACTAGCTACTTTATTATTTATCCATCAATTCATATTATACCTCTACTTTATATCATAAACACACAAAAAATTACTTTTTCTTAACCTACGTATAACTTTCTCTATGCACTCCATTGAGGGATAGATGGAGTATGAAAGATGAACACATAGTTTACGGAAACCCAAAATCAGGAAAAAAACCATGGGAAAAAAAATTAATTATGAAGTTTACAATAATTTACTCTATAACTTTGTGTACACAAACCTATCAAATAGTATGAAAAAACTCTATTTATAATTGTAACAAACCTATCAAGTAATAAACAACTAAGATTATGAATAAAATTGTAAACCCTAGGGTATAAATTGCATAGTTCTAATGGGATGTATTCAGTTGGAGTCTGTATGATTTTAATACACTTTTAAAGTCTAAGTGTATTCAATTAAGAATTTAAAATTTGGAAGTATTTAATTAGTATTTTAGAAAAAGTTTTAATAAAATATAGGTTTGAAAGTCTGTGGATTCTCTTTAAAAAAATATAACTAAACTTGATTTTTCAAAATCTTTTATAATTAGGAGAGATTTTGACAAAATTCTTTCAAGTACGAAAATTCAAACACTAAAAGTAAAATAAAATAAAATTTTTTTTTTGGGTAAAGGTCAATCACATAAAAAATAGAAAGTATAATACAGTACTGCGCATAGGGAATGAAACCCCACCGCATCACAAAGCTAACATACAACCAACCAAACTAGACATATAGCACTAAAAATACAAACACAATCACCAGGCTATATGCCATACCCTCTTCAGTGCCCGTGCCTGAAGAGAATCGTGGAGTCGTAACGAGAGTATCCTTTCCCGTATGATAGAGATCGCCTGAGAATCCACCACTCCAGACGACATCGATCGAGCCTCATATATCCTCGTGTTCCTCTCGAGCCAAATATAATATATCAGAGCAGCGAGAATTCCACGATACGCACAAGATATCAAGTGCCTCCCACGCCATATACTAGCAGCCCGTAGTACAGCACTTTGCCAACCTCCAAGTGGCCATAGAAAATCCACCTCCGTCTGTAATCTCCGCAGACAGTCCTGTGAGAAGGGACACTCAAAGAAAAGGTGGGAGTGTGTCTCAACGCTCGCACCACCGCATAATACACACGAGTCATCCCCGCGACCAATCCAACGCTTATCCCGAGTCGGCAACCGACCTCGGATAGCCATCCAAAGAATGAAGCAATGACGTGGAATACGTCCTGGTCCTGTCAAAAGGGCAGCCCACGAAAACCTGGGACCCTCAGGCCGGAACAGAGTATAAGCTGAATCGGAGGTATAGGTCCCTGATCGATTCAATGTCCATCGCACTGTATCTGTCCTCACATCAATACTCGGCAAGCCATCCATAATATCAACGAACTCTGCCGCAAAGTCTGCTGGCCACCTCCACACCCCATCCACTATGACCATACTCAACGACGCAGCCCTAGGAAGCCTTCTAAGCCACGGTCCCAACTGACACACATCCTCCAATCGACCAAGGGGATGCCACGGGTCCCTCCAAAGGTAAAACTGTGCTCCATCCCCGACCTGCATCTGTATAGCTGGTAACACAGCAGGGCGTAGCTTTAGAAGTTGTCGCCAACTCCATGAGCATGACCTTGGCACTTTAGCACTCCAAAAAGAGTGTCTCCACAGTCGATTCTCCCGAATCCAACTGACCCAAATAGATTCCGGGTCCTGACTCAGAATAGCCCAGATGTGTCTGGTCATAAGGGCCCGATTCTGGGCAGTGAGATCTCGGATACCCAGACCACCCTCACTGGCAGGGCGGCATATGTCAACCCATCGGACTTTGGCATACCCCCTATTGCCCAATCCAAACCAAAGAAATCTCCTCAGCCTCTTCTCAATCTCCTCAATAATTCCCCTGGGGGAGGATGAATACACTGGCCCAATAGATATGTAGAGTACCAAGAACTGATTGGATCAGCTGTACTCGCCCTGCATAAGATAGAGTACGAGAGGTCCAAGAGCCAAGTCTAGCATCAATCCTCTGTAGCAGGGGGGACAATCCCTCAGACGCAACTGACCAGAGATCAAAGGAACTCCCAGATAACGCACCGGAAGGGTCCCGACCGGGAAATCAAAGACAGGCTGGAGTATCGACACATCATCCTGCGCCTGGGTGGAGAGATAGATATTACTCTTATCTACATTCTCATGAAGACCCGAGTAAGTCGAGAAAAGTTGCACTCCCCGTCTGAGTGTAGTGATAGACACAGGGTCAGCATGACAGGCAAGAAGTAGGTCATCAGCAAAACTCAGCATATAGGTCTGGGTCCTCTCACATCTCCAATGGTACTGGAACTCCGGATCAGCCTGAATATGCCACTCCAAAATCCCATGTAATACTTCCATCACTAGGACAAACAGAAAGGGTGACATCGGGTCCCCCTGCCTCAATCCCCGAGCACCTCTGAAATAACCCTCAGCCGACCCATTGATGTTCACCGAGTAGGCTGGAGTAGTGAGGCACTCCATAATCCAACCGATGAACATCTGATGGATTCCCATGGTCTCCAACGTCGCCCGCACAAAGCTCCACTCAACTGTATCATAAGCCTTGATCGGATCGACTTTCAACACACATCTAGCCGGAAGTCGCCTCTGTCCGTACCCCTGCAGTAACTCCTGAGCAAGGAGGATATTATCTCCAATTCGTCTGCCAGGGACGAAGGCCGTCTGAGACCTATCAACCAATAAAGCCATACTGGGCATCATACGATTCGAAATAATTTTCGCTATCACCTTGTACAGCACATTGCAGCACGAGATGGGTCGAAAGTCCTTAGGGTGCTTCGGGGCAGCAACCTTCGGAATAAGCGAGAGAATCTTCGAGTTAACCTCTCTAACAAGCTTCCCGGTGCAGAAGAAATCTGAAATAGCCGTGACACTCTCATATTTAATAACCGGCCAAGCTTGTTTGAAGAACGCCGAGGAGTATCCATCAGGACCCGGTGCTCTATCATCATCGAAAGCAAACAGAACGCTCTGAATCTCCGCTGCTGTCACCGGCCTGATCATGTGCTCTGACATCTCCCCTGTCAATCTCCTAGTCACGAAAGGTCTTAAATCTCCTACCACGGGATGTGTAGAAGTGCCCAACAGACCCTGAAAGAACGACACAATCGTGCTGCTAATATGGGATGAGTCATGGACGAGCTCCCCCTTAGCCGTCTCGACCTGTAGTATACGCGACCGAGCCCGTCGAGCTGCTATACTCCTGAAGAAAAAGGCCGTACACTGGTCACCATCCCGTAACCATGACGTCTTCGCCCTCTGGCGTAAGTAAACCTGCTCTGACTCAACTTCCCGTGTGTACAATCGTCGGCAAATACCGTCTAACACGAGTAATGGCTCAAATGTGGGATCAGTACTCAAACACGTCTGGACGGCGAGCAAGAACTCCCTAGCCCTCGTCACATTTGCCCCAAGATGACCCTGTCTCCTCCTCATCTGCCTGAAAACACCTTTAAGAAGCTTAAGCTTCTTAACAATTGAATACATAGGCACTCCATAAATAGGGTAGTCCCAAATACTCCTCGTCTGAGAGATAAAGTCCTCCATATCGGTAACGTGGTTGTCGAAACGAAACCACGCTTTGTATCATGGACTAGCAGTCACCGGATCCAAAAGTAGAGATGCATGATCCGAGGTCCGGGATGGCAAAGTATGATAGATGCTCTCAGCACGATGCACTAACCAGGAGGGGTTAGCCACCACTCGATCCAATCTTCGCCACTTCCGGTCACTCTCCTGCTGATTATGTCACGTGTACCACGGTCCGACCGTCGGTAGAGTGACCAAATCAGTTGTCGTCAGACAGGCCTGGAACTCGCCATCAGTCCCCATAGTCGCTCTACCTCCCAGAGCCTCACTCTCATCCACGATGGTATTGAAATCCCCCAACACCACCCAATCATTATCATGCAAGTGCTCAGATATAGAAATCAAATATTCCCATAGTCCTCGCCTCTCGATAACCGTATTATGACCATAAACGAAAGTGTAGAATCGTGTGTCAGTTGTCCTAAGGTCAGTGACTCGACAATGAATCCACAGATCAGACATATGAACCATCTGGACATCTACTAAACTCTGGTCCCATCCGACCCATATACGGTTACCCGGTCCGTCCACGTAATCAATAAAACGACTCCACGAAGAAAAAACTCGATCTGCTACCGTTGAAGACTTTCTATGAATAACACGCGTCTCTAGGAGGGCAACAAGAGATACCGAATGCTCCCGAATAAGGTCCCGGACAACCCGCTGGTGGTCCGACTTATTCAGCCCTCTGACATTCCAGCAAATCGTGCTACACATGAGTACCAAGGGAAAGGGCTGCTATAGGACCCTGGTTGTACACCACCATAATACCCTCGCCCATTTCTCCTTCCTCCCGACTTCCCGAATCCCCATCACCATGTACGCCAGGCCCAGAGTCGGTCACGTAGTCGTTCACCTGTTCTCCTATGCTGCTTAAAGCCCTGAATTTATTAAAGCCTAGGTTCTGACCGTTAACAGGGCGAGTGTCGACGACAAAATGGGAGTGTCGGTCGACAATGTGGTGTCGGACGACAAAAGGTCCTTGACGTCCGACAATGTTCTGGTATCAGGTTGCCTATGCTTCTGATTTCGTCCCGACAATGTTCTGGTATCAGGTTGCCTATGCTTCTGATTTCGTCCCGCTGCTGGATTCTTTAGCCCTGACTGATTAAGATCAGGGCCTGTGAAAATCATACGGTCATTAGTAGACGGTAACACGGCTGGTGGTACGGTTCCCCTTGAGGTCGAAGCAACAACTTGTTGTTTGTTTGTCATAGTTCGATTCCGTGCGAACTCCTGACCTCCACGAGCAGTCGTTTGTGGTGTTGTGATATAAAATTATTGGTCATTTAACAAGAGCATTATACAAATCAATCAATATAAAATAATCAAAATTTTATTTGGAAAAAATTGATCATATTATGCAAGTGTTTATAATAGAACAATTTTAGGGTGATCAACTAAGAAATGTCATGCTCATGTGATCATGGGCTAAATAATTTTTAAAATACTCTTATACTTTTTAAAAATATAATTTAGAAAATGAGTTATAATTTTTTAAAGTAGGTCAATTTCGACAAATTGACAAATAAATTAAAATAAAAATAGCAAAATTATGAATCTAAAAATACAAATAGTAAAATTAGGAATCTAAAAATACAAATAGTAAAATTATAAATATATCTATATAATATATAAATTCAGACTTTGGTGATCACACGTGAACAATGTGAACACAAAAAAATACACTATAAAAAATGAGCATGTTCACACTATGTGGCACATATATGCCTACATGTCACCTACATGGATTTTTTTATATGATTGACGTGTCATATAAATTATTAATTATGAATTTAGAAATCCGCATTATATGATTTCCATACTTAAAATTAGTTATTTTCGTCACATTATTTAGACTCTAAATAAAGAAAAAAAAATTAATTAATTAATTATAAGACTCCTTAATTATAGTAACTAGTAATAACTCCCGGTGCGATGCACCGAAATACTTAATGTAATTTATTTGGTTAAAAAAAATATGCTTGAAATTATCATACTATTTCTTTTTCACTATTACTTAATACTTATTAAAATATAATTTAAAATATGTTAAACAATCGATATCCTTATAATAAATTTTCTATATCACTTAATATTTATTAAAATACACGAAATTTCATGAGTTTATTTATAAACTTTTTTTGAAAAGAATTCCTAATAAATATATCTATGCCAAGAGGTCAAATGAAAATTGAGTTTAAGAAAATTAAGTTTAAGAAAATATAATTAATATTAAGCATACTAAAATTATAATCGAAGCAATTAATTAAGTAATATATTTTTTTAGAAGTAATATATTTTTTAATTAATATAGTTTATTCATTACTTTGATATTTCCCATTCAATTTAAGTAATATATTTTTTTATATTCTTTTTTATATTCGAAGCAATTAATTAATATTAATTGTAAAATATATAATACTTATCTCATACACTCGTCATGCATTGCCCATTGACTCAATACGAAAAATTAAATTACATATCAAACTCATTGTGATTGTAAAAAATACAAAAAATATTAAACGAAACATAATAAACTTATGTTGAGCACTGAATCTCATACACTTTGTCATGCATTGCCCATTGACTCGTTTTCGGATATTCACCAATTCAAAAAATCACCTACAAAAAAAATGAGAACAAAAAAAAATACAAACAACTATACGCGAAAAAAACACATAAGAGCAGCAAATCAATTAGAAATAAACAACGATCAATTTGAATTAATATGAACACAACAAATTAAATTAGATACACAACAAATTAAATTATACAAATGCACACTTTAAATCAATAGAAACAACAAATTAAATTTTACTTACATTGCTCCTGGAAAAAAAAACAATAAGAAAAATTATTAATGATGATAATAATAATAATAATAATAATAATAATAATAATAATAATAATAATAATAATAATAATAATAATAATAATAATAATAATAATAATAATAATAATAATAATAATAATAATGGAACAATAATTAATACATAAAAAAAAATGATCCGTATGATTTTGAAAATGAGTGAAGATGAAGATCTTTTTATAGGTGTAGTTATAAATTAGGGTTTGTATAACTTTTGAATAATAATTGAATAATTATCTTAAATACTATAATCAAATCCGGATTTTTAGTTAAAAATTTCTATATTTAAGGAGTGATTGAATAAAATATGGTAAATTAATATAAAAGTAGCCTATTCTATGTAATATTAATAGGAGATAAAATCAAGGCTTATTTATTTTCTATAATTAAGAAGTTGATTTATTTAAATAAGTATTAATAATATTATTTATATAGTATGACAAAGGGTCCAAATTCAATATATGCAGATTGATAATATATGGTATAATTATTAGAGAATTGACCAGACGATTGTGTTAAATATATTAATTTTAAATTATGAGAGAATTAATTGTGTCTATTGTTATATTTAACCGAATTATAAGAATCTTACCATTTATTATTATTACTATTTACACATTAGGAAATGAATACAAATTAGGATAGCTAATTAATAGAAACCCGAATCATTCCATTACCATAACTAAAGATTATACGAATTGATTTGTTTATTATATGGTAAGAGATGTAATAGAAATGAAAAGTTAAGTAACAAATCAATTAGATATATTATTTATAAAATTCGGTTAACTAATATAATTGAGCAATTTAAGGAATCGATGACTAAAGTATTATAATTTAAGTAACAAATCAATTATATATATTATTTAAAGAACTTGGTCAACTAATATAATTTAGCAATTTAAGAAATTGATGACTAAATATAATAATTTCGGTTACTCTTAATTATTAATGGAAATCTGAACTAATTAAAATTTCGGACAAATTTTTTTTATCGTATTATAAAATATCATTGATCTTCATTATTTTATATATAATTATTAACAATATATTGTTAATTGCGTGTATTAATTTAGTAACAATATAATAATTTGATATTTGTACTATTTCCATTATTAAATAGATTTATTACAGTAATTTCATGTATTAACATAATTTTCATTTTTTGAAATATTTCAATTTATTAATTAATATTTTATAGATGTTCATTATAATAATATTATAAAAAAATAAAAAAATTATGTACTAATTCTTTTCCTATAATATCATAGGAATTGATGACTAAATTATTATAATTTCGGTAACAAATCAATTAGATATATCATTTATAGAATTTGGTCAACTAATATAATTGAGCAATTTAAAAAATTGATGACTAAATATAATAATTTTGGTTACTCTTAATTATTTATGGAATTGTGAAATATTTAAAATTTCGGTTGAAATTTTTTATTTATGGAATTTGAAAAATGCAGTAAATAACTAAATATTGAATTAGAAGCCAAGTCATAATTAATAAGAGTAAAAAAAAGCCACATAAGTAAATTTCGACCAATAAAAATTTGTCTGTGCCACGTAGTGTGAACATACTCATTTTTTGTAGTGTAATTTTTTGTGTTCACATTGGCCACGTGTTATTATCAAAGTCTGAATTTATATATTATATAGATTATCTCCTTAAATCAATTCAAAATGATTCATACCATTTTTATATTTAATCTATTAATATATTTAGTAATATATATACATGGCTTGAATAAATATACAACACATAATTTATCCGATAAGTCAGCCTCTTTTCTTCCCAAAATCACCCTTCTCCGAAGTAACCTTGGCGCGACGCAGGTCCGTTTTGTGGCATCCGTTGGTGGGCCGTTTTTTTTATTAAGCAGTGCTTGCGTTTTCTATACATATTATATATACAAGACTTTGATATTCTATGTTTATCCTTTTATTTGAATTAGTTGTTTGTGTCAATCAATACTCTTTGGATAAAGAGTTCACGCCGACTGCAACATCATAATCGAAGCACTGAAGTACTGAGCAAAGTGAAAGGACCAGATTCAATGGTGAACAAATCCATAAAACCTATAAAGCCTCTGTACCACGGAGATGGATTAAAGTGAAGGCGAATGTTGATTTTCTGACCTGAATTCTCACTCAGACTGAGTACGAAAATTGGGAACCAGAAATCCTTGCCAACATATGATGAATTGGATGGTCGGGGTTCGAGTTAAGCACCACGGTTGAAGAGCCGTATACTTGCAGCGGCGAGAATATTATAGACATGTTTACATTTATTTAATTTGACGATTCCATGCCCATAGTTACAAATTTCTATTTGTTTTGATATTCTACGTACAATCTTGGTGTATTTGATTATCATGATGAGTAGGCTGCCATGAACATGGAAGGGAAAGTCGATCCACGTCTCGATTGGAAATTCGATGTGGACGAACCGAAATAAATGGATGCCCTCGCACACAAATGCGTGAATCATGTGGCCAAGAGAAGGTCGTCCATTCCAGTTTGGTTCTCTCCAGGAATCTTAAATCTTGATAATTGAGTGAAGATGTGCACGTCTACTTAAAAATTTTCATTAATTTCATATAATAAAAAAAAAACAATTTCAATTTTTTATGTTTTTTTTTATTGTTCTATTTGTATATTTTTGTTTGCGAATAACACTTTAGTAGAGTAAAATAAATTATAATTATATAATATACATTAATTACAATAAATACGAACATATATAATATTATATAATCTTTCATGGACATATTTCTTAAACATAATATTTTTTTACTTTAAGAGAATAACAAAATTCAATAATAAAAATAATAAATTAAATGTGAAATAGTATATAAAATAATTAATTTATAAATGATAAATATTTTTATAATATAAGAAGTTAATATGTATTAGGGTGTAATTGACATTTTTATTATGAATTTTTAAATTACGAAAAGCTAACATTGAAGTTTCTCAATTATAATTATATTCAAACATGTATAATATAAAAATATTATTGCAATATATATTTTCGATAAAAATATTTGTTTCTTATTTGATTGATACTAAAATAAGAAAGATAAACATGGTTAATGTTTCAATTATATTCAGTATATTCAAACATGCTTAATATAAAAAGGATTACCAAATACTTACATATTGATTCAGAATTTATATTAGAAACATTTTTATCGTCTTCTATTAATATATAAATTCAGAATTTTCGCATTGAACCAATTCATATTTTTTTTACATTTTGTAGATAATTGTGATGCGTCACAAAACATGCATCTTCAAAAATACACAAATTTCCTGTATATTACATGATTCTCTTCCCAATTTTCAATTCAATTAAATTAAAATTTAAAATCTCAATATAAATATCAAATATTGTATTAGTAAATATATAATTATTTTTTCATCTTTGGACTATATCCCAAATAATAACTAATTAGAGATTGGGAAAATAAAAAATCGAAAGAATGTTATAGTATTCTCAATTGAATTTAATTTTCAATTATTAGAAAAATAATAATAATAAAAATAAAAAAATGAAATGATTAAAATGATTGAACTAACCGAGCTGAACTTAGTGGGTCTAACTAGACTGAACTGAAGCGTACTGAAAATAAGTTCAAAATAACAACTCATAGGTTATGTTCAATTTAGTAGTTTAGTTCATTTCATTTTAATTTAGACCTAAGGACCTGTTCGTTTTTTGACTGAATTGAACTAAACTTAATAGGTCTAAACTGAACCCAATAAGTCTAAATTGAAATTAAATTCAATTAAATTTAATTTTAAAATATTGAAATAATAAAAAAAATGACTGGATTGAATTGAACTTAATAAGTTCAGTTCATTTCAATTCACACCTATTAAATTCAGTTCAGTTAACCCAATTTTAGTCCAATTTTTTTTTTCAATTTTACACGCATGAATAAAGTTTTTTTTTAACTTAGCACATGTTCTTTTAGACTTATTCTCAATTCGTTCCCGTTCAGTTCAGTTCAGTTCAAGTTCATTAAGTTCAATACAGTTTTGTTCAGATCAATTAACTTCAGTTCAAAATTATTATTTTTAGTTCAGTTCAGTTCATTCATTTGTTATTTATTTTAATAATTATTATTATTATCTCAATATTTTAAAATTAATTTCAATTAAACTTAATTTCAGTTCAGTTCAAGCCTATTAATTTAATTTTATAGAATTGAAATTATCTCAAATAGATCAAATTCCCGAAGTATATCACGTGCCGTTAATGATGTTACGAAATATCAATCACACGACCGGTTTATTTAACGGAGTTATTGATAATAACAAATCTCGGAAATTATGTTATTAAAAATAAAATTTTAGAAAAAAAGTATTCAAAACATATCGTATATATTTTAAAACCAACGCTCAATTCATCCAATTACCGAATTCCATTTCGGTAATTTCCCCGTAATGATATCTTATGATATTAACATTAGCAAGAGTAAAGTCAATTTTTGTCACGCCTTATACATTGCAAAATTCAAGAGTCACTAATAGATTTGTTTTGGAATTATTCTGTTGCAATGAGAATAAATAAAACCATCAATATAATTTACAAAGAAGTATTTAAAAGTTTACCGTGATGATTTACTATATTTTTGAATTTAGTGTTTTATTCATATTTGGCTTATATAAAATTTAGATAACTATATTCGAAAAATATTGAATTGTCAATGTTCATCTTTTAAAAATAAATTTAGATAACTATATTCGAAAAATATATAACATGGGCAGTTCTATATTCCGCGCATACATAATTTGCGCAAGAATTAGTAAATACTCCCTCCAATCTTTTTTATTTGTCGTTCTAACTTTTTTTACTTTTTACAATTTAATTGTCGTTTAAATTTTTTTTTCTCTTATATACCCCTATGCATTAAATACATCATTAATTAATTAAATTAAAAAACAATTCTAAAATTTTAAATATTTACTGTTGATTTAGTGTCATACTCTACTTTATTCTTTTTTATATTATGGAATTTTAAAAATCTTCAAATTGTAAAGAGAATAAAAATAAAATTAATAAAATATTTTTTTTGTATGTTGTGAAAGAATTTACACAATTTTATTTTTAGACTATATAGTATTAGATTAATATTATACCAAGAAACTTAAATTTGATTACAATAAAAATACTCATATATTTTAATGGAAAAAAAGAATTTAAAATATTTCTTTATATGGTGTGAAAGAATTTATGCAAAAAAATACTCATATATTTTAATGGAAAAAAAAGAATTTAAAATATTTCTTTATATGTTGTGAAAGAATTTACGCAATTCATTTTTTAGACTGCAGTTTTAAATTAATATTATGTCAAGAAACTAAATTTAATTTCAATAAAAATACTCATATATTTTAATGGAAAAAAAGAGTTTAAAATATTTTATTTATATGTTATGAAAGAATTTACGCAATTTATTTTTTTATAAAGAGGAGAGACTATGTAGTTTTAGATTAATATTATGTAAGAAACTAAATTTGATTTTATTTTAATGGAAAAAAAGAATCGAATAGTTATGGGTTTTGTGTGAAGAAATAAATAAATAATTATATTAAATATAATTAGCAGAGTTAATGAAGGGCAAATTAAGTAAAATAAAATTTCCTTAATAATTGTGCCAATGCCTAGGACGACAAATAAAAAAAATAGGAGAAAGTATATATTTATAATTATAGTTGTTGTACGTACTACAAAAATTTGTGCAATAATTAGTACATATATATTTATAATTATAGTTGTTGTACCTACTATATTTTGTGTGTTCTATATTAATTTGCGCAATAATTAGTACATATATATTTATAATTATAGTTGTTGTATTTACTATATTTTGTGTGTTCTATATTTTCTGTGTTATTGTATTAATCGTTATCAAACTAATTAAAAGTTCTAACAATGATACCCAGCTTAAAGCCGATCTTACCTTTACAGCAACCCTACAACATCGGTTGGAAACTTATGTCAAATGTTCACTCATTCTCATTCTAAATTTTTTATTTAGCTTTTGTTTTAGCGTGATTATGTCTTACAGAAAATCGTATAGCAGTATGGTGCCATGTAGACATATGTAGAGCTAGTGAGATTGAGATGGTAATAGTAAAAGATTTCAATCCTATTACATACTCCTCGGATGCTTGACACTGTCATCTTTGACCCTAGCCACCATGAGTTGTGGTTGTTGTACGAGAATTAAACTTTAGAGGAAATTCAGGCACATTATAACGAGCTAAATCTGGTAAGCTTCTCAAGGATAAGTGTACTGCTTGCTACATTACTCATGATGAATAATGCCGTGAACAACACTTGTCTCACTCTTGATTTATGTAGAAAGTAGTGCACTCAAACACTTCAAAATACGAAAATTTTTATTTGTGCATCTTTTAATTTTTTTTTATTTTTTTTACTTGGGCAATTTTTTCTTAGGCAAATAAAAAATAAAATAGAAAGTGAAAAATATTAAAATAATAAATTTGAAGGATGACATAAGTTTCATCATATATCATAGGAGTACAACATTTCATCCATTGATCGTAGTTTTTATTCAAATCATCTTTATTGATAAACATATAAAAATATGATTTTTATTTGCGTATCTTTTCACTTTATTTTTTTTTATTTTAATTTTACTTAAAATGAGATTCTTACTTGCGCAAACTGCAAATAAAAAATAATGTAGAAATTGAAAAATATTAAAATAAAGATAACAATGACAGTAGTTTCATCATATATCATACAAAATTTAGTAGTTTCATCATATATCATACAAAATTTCATCTATTCAGAAGGGGGCATTGGGTAGAGAGTCTATAGGATTTTTTAAGACTTTTAAAGTCGGTATTCAATTCTGGATTTTCAAAAGTTCATAAAAATCCTTTTTTTTTTTTGGTAGAGGTCAATCACATAGAAAATAAGAAAAATATCACACAGCGCATAGGGGAAAAATACCCCCATCGCAACACCAAGCTAACATACTAGCTCTCCGATCAGCCCAACGACACATATAACAGTAATAGATCACACAAACACTATCACCAGGCTATATGCCATACCCTCTTCAGTACACGTGCCTGAAGAGAGTCTGGAAGACGTAACGATCGAATCCTCTCCTGGATAATAGTAATCGTCTGAGAAGCCACCACTCCAGAAGACACCGAACGGGCCTCAAAGATCCTCGTGTTCCTCTCTAGCCAAATAACCCTCAAAGATCCTCGTGTTCCTCTCTAGCCAAATAAAGTATATTAGAGCAGCTAGAAGTCCACGATATTCGCAGGAAATCAAGTGCTTCTCACGCCAACGACTAGAAGCCTGTAAGACAGCACTATGCCAACTACCACTAGGCCATAGAAATCCCACCTCCACCTCTAATCTCTGTAAGCAATCCTGTGAGAAATGGCAATCAAAGAAAAGTCTTGAGGTATTCAATACAAATTTTAAAAAGTCTTTAAAAATCTAACGGTATTCAAAACTTAATAGATTTTAAAACTCAATTGATTTTATTGGATTATCTCTTAAAAATATGAAGGATTCGGACTCTTTAAAATCTCTCGTAATGAGGAGAGATTTACATAGATTTCACTTTAATGTATTAAATTATTATAAAAATT
This sequence comes from Euphrasia confusa, assembly GCA_954870475.1. Lineage (NCBI taxonomy): Eukaryota > Viridiplantae > Streptophyta > Magnoliopsida > Lamiales > Orobanchaceae > Euphrasia > Euphrasia confusa. Next base: position 37,516,625 of record OX940951.1, on the reverse strand, counting down.
AAACATTAAATATTTTATAAAAAATTACATTTTATATTTATTTCTTTTCTAATAAACTATATTATTATTAAAAATAATAAAAATTAAAAAAATTATATAAAAAAATTATACTTGTTTTTTCTTTTATTAAAAAATTATATTAGTGAATTATTATTAAAAAAATAATAAAATTTAAAAGATTATATATAAAAAAATAAAAATGAAGAGCTTGTTTAATATTTTTTTATACGGTATATTTGTATTATTTTAGGGCAAAAATTAATCAACAAGTATATTTGTATCACTAGTTATAGCGCAAAAATCAATAAAAATTATTATAACTTCATAAAAAAATGATAGCGCAAAAATCAATAAAAATTATTATAACTTCATAAAAAAAATTATTACGTAATCAAATAAAATTTATGAAAATCTATATAAATCCATAAAAAAGTCAGTCAAACACTTTATGAAATTTATGAATTTCTTAAGTCTACGGACTTTTTAAAGTCCAAACAAATTTAATAAAATCCTAATTGAATACACCCTATGCCTAGTTTGTATTGAAATCATCATCATCATAAACACATAAAAATACGGATTTATTTGCCATTTTTTCACTTTATTTTTTATTTTTTTCACTTTATTTTTTATTGTATTTTACTTGCGCAATAATAAAAGTACTTTTGAGAAAGTACTCAAAGTTAGCTCAGATTTTGTAGTGTTACTTGTGCAGTACTTATTGATTAGAATCGATAGCAAGTAAGAAAGTACTATGTTAGCTTATTTTTAAATATTTACCATTATAACTGCATTACCGACAAAAAATTACATGATACTTTAATTTTGCGACATTTTTTAGCAATTAATCTCCTACACGAATTATTAATAATCGCTCTATATATAACCTAATTATTTTGTCCTAAAACAAATACAATAACATTTCTCTTCATTTGTGTCTCCGACTACCACAATCGCTATCCATCCATTGACAACTCTTTTTCTCTGTCTATTTTATCAATCATTGTCGTCCATCTATTCAATCGAGGTGAATAGTTGTATGTCCCTTGATTTTATCTTGTTAACATAAATTTTGTTGTTTCCTATTTTAATCTTGGATCAAATACTAAATTTTGTTTTTGAATTTTTGTTAACCTATTGTGTAAGTGATATTTTTTAACACCAATGTCAAGAATTTTTTTAAAATTTTTAGAATTATATACACTCTAAGATTTGGTTTTTATTTGCGCAATATTTTCACATTTGTTTTTTCATTTTATTAGCGTAGTATACGCCATTTTCCATTTTTCATTTTTATTTTTATTTTTATTTTATTTGTTGGTTTTCACTTTTGTTTATTTTATTTTATTTGTTATGTATTTTTTTCAATTCTTATTTTATTGTTTATTTTATTTGATGGTTTTCACTTTTGTTTTTATTTAATTTTATTTGTTAAGTATTTTTTCAATTTTTATTTTATTGTTTATTTTATTTGTTTTATTTTTTCAGTATTTTTTTTGTAAAGGTCAATCAAATAGAAATTGACTATTGGGGCTCTTGGTCTCCAGCGGGTTTGTTTGACTGTGTTTGACCTCAGTTTCTTTGGGATTAAGTTAAGGTTTCTCACCTCCCATCTATATAAGGACCTCCTCCCTTATTTTATGTAATCAAGTAGAGAAAACCTAGAGCACGAAATACTGAGTCGAAAAGAGATATCCGGTTCCTGTAACAATCCAAAATTTTATTGACTAGAACATTAAATTCACCTAATTAAATTTAAAAAGTTATAAACTAATTTAAGAAATAATTGTTGCAATAGAATAATTTTTAATAAATAATAAAATGATAATATATAATTAATAATACAATTTAAAATGTAATTATGATAATATAAGTTATAATCCATAAACAGTAAAAATAAAAATTTAAAAGCCTAATTTATTAAATAAATAATAGCCCAAAAATAAAATAAAATTAGTAGTCTTTTACTAAACTAAGAACCCTAATATTTTGAAACCGTGTTCTCATGTCTATATATACTTAATATTCTACATCTTACGTTTCACCACGCCATCGTCGGAAGAAATCATAAGAACCCTTCCTCTTCTTGTTCTCTTCTCACACACGTACCCTATGTATCTACATATCAACAAACCAAAATAAACCCCATCCTCAATCTTATCTTGTCCGCCGAAAAGTTTCCCATCAAAAGGATCTCACCGGAGTTACGATATCGATCTAATCGTTCGATCCACTTTTTGTCGAGGCTCCAACTTGAAGCCGCATCTGAACCGTCGTCAAGTTCGTTTCACAATTGATAATCCACTCGGAGCTTATCTTCGATGACCACCGACCTTCAAGACGATAAACTATTTTGAGCGCCGCAGGACTTGAGCCTCTACTTTCCAGTGGCGGAGCCAGGGAAATTACAAAGGGGGGTCCAATTTTTTTTAATAACTATAATAGAGTTTATTGCTAAAAAAGTATATAATAATTTCGTCATTGTATTATTTATGGATGTAAATAAGGCAAGTCCGATATTCAAGTTCTCATATTGTGAAAATTTTGGATAATAAATTTATTATCAATACTTCTGAAGACGTCTTTCTCGATATAACAAACCAAACAATTGGTTTGGTTTTATATCCACACTCGAATATTCAACAATTTTCTCAATAGTAGAAGATTCAGCATTCGGAAAATTCTCTCAATAGTAAAAGATTCAACATTCGGAGATTCGGTAGGAAGAATTGTACTAAGTCCGGTAACTTTTTATTTTGAATAACAAACTTATCCATAAATCTGTCATAAAAATTCAAATACGATGAGACTATAGTTAGCATAAAAAAACATAACCCATAAAATTCAATAATAACTCAATACCTCTAAGGTCAAACCAACAACAAAAACAACAATTGAATCAAACCTGGTAAGTGAAAAATTAGGGTTCCATTTAATGAGACGATGAAGATAAGTGTGTGTGAAAGAAAAAAACTTTTAAGCCCATTTTTTTTTTTTATTTTGTTTTTTTTAATTAAATTGAGTATAATTAGAGTAAATAATTGTATTTTATATTTATTAATTTACTTTTTTATTTTATTCTAATTAAAATAAATTTTATTTTTTTAATTTTATTTTTTTTAAAAAAAATTATTATGAAAGGGGGGTCCACTGACCCCCTGGACCCCCTCTCTCTCCGCCACTGAGCCACTCCACTTTAAGTTTGGGAAAATATTGTTAAGTCCACTAATAATATATAAATTATATTTCCAGCCTCAACTTTATAAAGTTAATTCTATAAATTCACAAATCCCAAAATCCTCAATTTTAATAAGATAACCACCAACAATACCACACACATTAGTAATTCAATCTATTTAGGTAATTTATTAATTTTAAGAATACTTACTTGTAGAGGTTGAGACTCACGAGCTTTAAGATTTACGGAGTGCTTTTCTACTTGACTTTCATGCCACGACAAAACGAGGTAGGTACAATGTTGAAGGGTTGCTTTATTTATTTACGTGTTTCACTATGTGTGTTCTCTGTGTGCGCATTATGTGATTTAATATCCATGCATTTACATATTCGTTGTACTCGGAGACCGATAAAAAGGTCGAGGTGCTTATAGCGCAATTCATTTCATTCGTTGTAACCTGAGACTGAGGAAAAGGGTCGAAGGGGACCAGCGCAGTGCATTCATTTCATCGTTGTAACCTAAGACCGAGAAAAAGGGTCGAAGGGGAGACGCAGTAGTTGGACAATCGATTTATAAAATTAAAAATACATTTTCGTTGTAACCGGAGATCGGGGAAAAGGGTCAAAGGGGATCAGCGCAGTGATTGGCCCAACTTGCAGTGCATAATTCATGTTTATTCAATAAAGGCTGATAGAGTAGTATACTTAATGTCTAGATTTGAGTATTCTGAACTCTGTATGCACTTTCATTTACCTATTTATAATGAACATTCATTTGCTTTTAATTATTGTTAATTAAATATATGCAAATCATAGTCCTGGATTTTATACGTTTTAGTTAGTATGGTGCAAGCATGGGCGCACAGAAGATCATACTATCGGTTACTCGTATTTAATCGAACAGTTGCTCACGACCTAGATGGACACGGACCAATCCATCGGTATAGTCGTTGTGTGAGAGAGAAAATAATTTATCTTAATTATTTTATCACACTTGTACACTTGGTGTATTGAGCGGATCGATTGAGACTCATCAATTAGGATTGCTCGGCGATAATTGATTTGAGACTCAGTGTATTTTATTCTTAATCCTCGATGCAATTGCGGGTGTGTATATTTAATATATGTGACTTTGATTTTCCAAAGGAATTGACCGATTTAATTATTGGGTCAATTACCGGTTGAGTTGGGTCACTATATTTTATATATGGCATGCCGTGAATTATTGACAGGACAGTGTATCCCGGAAGGGTTGATAATATCCCCGAGATGAGCTCATAAGGATTTATTATGTAAACCTCGCGAGTGGATTTATTCCGCATAATAAATAAGGTTGAGTGGTACTAGTCTCGGATAAAAGAGATGAATAAATTTATTAAGCAATAAATAAATTTTATTCATGGATATTTATATCTTAAATACACGGAATAAATAATACTACCGGAGAAATATTATTTGGATATAATATGGTTTAATATTGGGAGTGCAATTAATTTATATAGTGGAAAATAAATTAATTAATATTGATAAGGATTAATGGACTTGAGCATTGGGCTCAATTTAATCTTCAATATTGGAAGCCCAATATTCCACCTCCTTTAGATCCCCTACGTAGCCTATAAAAGCACTACATGGCCTTCATAAATCATAAGACAAGATTATCACACTTGATATTCTAGAGAGTTGAAGGAGATCCATAGGAGTTCGATAGATCGTCGCCCACCCGACGTTCGAACGGAGTGCAAGGAATACGTGGGAAGATTCAAGGGTCATCTTGATTTCGTTTCTCCGAACAACGAATCGAAAGGTACAATTCTCAACGCACTTGTTAATTGTTCGATTTGTTTTTATCGAGAATACCGTAGGACGAAGATCCGAGGATCGAACCCCGGACCGAGGGTCGAGCCGGGCGGTGGTGGCGTAGCCACCGGACCGCCGGCGGCTCGTGGATCCCTCGCGGGGATCGAGTGCGCGAACTCTCGGCTGGACGCCGAGGGTCGATCGAGCCCTACGGGGCCGATCGCTAGGGCTACGGGTTTCACCCGTAGCAGCTCGTAGCGAGCTGCGGGTTTGCCCGCAGCGGCTCGCTGGACGCGAGCCCTAGCCGCGAGCAGCGGATCACCGGATCCGCTGCGGGGATGCCGCGAGGCATCCCGTGCGATCGCTGCGAGCGATCGCGAGTCCCCTCGCGGGGACTCGGCTGGGCGTCCGCGTGCCTCGTGCACGCGACGCGTTCGGTCGGGTCCCGGATCGCGTGGGCTCGTGATTTCTCCGGCGATTGAGGTTGTCGATTGTATGAACCTCGGCTCGCGGGTTTTCGGGTGGGGGCGGATTGCGCGCCTTCGGGCGCGTGATCTCCAAAGCCCGGACTCCGGCGGATGAGTCGGCGTTCGTGTGATTTCCGGCGAAGGGTTCGTTCGGGTTATCGGTTCCGCAATTTTTGATAAACCGGGATAGCGAATTCCAACAATTGGTATCAGAGCGTGGTTTACGTTCGCGGTATTTTCGATAAAATTGTTCTACCTTGCAGGGATTCCGACTATTATGGCTTAATTAATTTTTGTTAATTTTTTTTGTCATGAATGTTGGATTGATTAAACTCTCGGACATGTCGAGATTCGTTTTTGGTGGTGAATGCTTGTAATAGTAAAAATTCGGGGGTTGACCGAATTTAGGATTTATTATTACGTTCTACGTTTTTCCGGAAATTGTATAGGGTCGATTTCATGTATAGAATCGATACCGGATAGTGTAAAATTTATTTTGTAATTTATTTTGCGTTGGATCGATGCCGAAACGACCGCCGGAAAAGACGCGTGACGAAGGAGATAATCGAGAGGGAGGAGGGCTCGGATCGGCCATCCCCATGGTCGATCCCATGAGGACGATCGACCCACGCCCTAGAGGGCTGCCCGCGGGAGATCCGGCCACGCCGGCCACCAAGGGAGGTGGCGCGTGGGCTGGACGGCGGCGGCTCGGTGGCGGCGGTCGATGGGTGGCGCGGGGATCCCCACCCCGTGCTATCCCCGTCCGGATATTCTCTTTTCTAATTGGTTCGGGTTTTTCCTATTTGAGAATTCCTATTTTTGGGAAGTCTCATGGATTAGGAAAAGAATCAATTTGGAATTAATTAGGATTCCTAATTGATTATTTCTATTTTATGGAAATATTCATGGATTAGGAAACTAATTAATATGGAAAGTAGAAGAGTCCTAATTATTTTATTTCTTTATTTCATTATGGATATCATCTAGAATATTCCAAGAATATCTTGGATGGATTATTCTAGAGATTTAATGAAGTGGAAAAAAAGAAAAATAAAATAAATAAAATATTAATAATATTTAATTTTATTTTTGATATATTCAATTGACTTAATTTTCGAATTAAGTAACTTTTGGATTAATTGAAAATAAATAGATTTAAATATTGGAGATTAATATTCTCGTCACATGGAACATTCAAGAAACGAAGACTAAAGACTAGAAGATGCGTACGGGGATGGAGTAAAGCCATAATAGTCGGAAAATAATATTCTAGTAATTATTTTGACTATGTGATAATATTATGTGCTTTATTACATGTATGCATGCTATATGTGTTTATTTTATGCACTAGATAGCGTATCCCTTATTGTAAAAAGCTAAGTGGGAGAGGGTATGGAAACATACCCATGGTCTCCATTGCTGCTCTCTTGGTGACTTTTATAAACTTTTGGAGTTTGTATAGATAAGTCATTGGAGGAGAGTTCTTGTAATTCCTCTTATGAGAAACATTGATTAAGTTTATCAAATAATGCCTAATTTGTCTTTCCGAAGCTGATTTCAAGTCGACTCATTCTCACCCCGGGGAGTGGAATGGAGCCAGAGCCACTTGGTCATGTAGAGGACACAAATTAGAGACCTTCGTACCATTCTTTGATAGATGGATCGATTGTCTGCTCGGCTCCCTCATTTATGAGAGATAGGGTTGTTCGCATGGTGAATCACTGGTTAGAAACTTCGAGTTTCACTTATGATTCTCCACGTCTTGATTTACGAGATTAAATGGATCAAGTAGTTGGATTTCAATCGTATAAGTCTTTTGGTATAGTAAACGTCCACACTATCGTGGCTTGCTATATTGAATGGGACTTTAGATCGATTGATGTAGACAGTTATAGAAGGGAGTGGGGATCCGTGTGTCAACGTAAACGTCCACACTATCGTGGCTTGCGGTGATATGCGAATCTCAAACAAACTTCTTAGTACTGAGCGATGGTTAACACTTAGGTACGCTTAATAGTATTCCTCCCATCGAGGTAACGCTATTGATGATGTACGACCGAAGGAAATCTAATTGCTAAATCATTTGGGTGGGTAAACGTCCACACTATCGTGGCTTTCCTTACTCGATGAGATTTTAGATGTGATTAGTGATTTAATGATATTATTTAAGGGAGATAATATCGGATATTAAATTGTTTGTTTGTTTTATGTGCTTATAGGTTAGGAATGACTGTGACCCCACTTTGTGATATACTTAAAGATGAAAACTCACTGGTTCCATATAGTACTGATTGGAAACGAAATCTGGACATTGTTCAGACTGTTGAGCTTTCCGAATCCACTGTTGTCCCAACTGATGAGGACATTCGAAATGACCTCAGGATGATGTTGAGACATAGCGTGGAAGCTGGACAAGAGGTGATTAACATACTCACAGATTTCTCTCTCAATGAGTCCCTTAAAAAGGATTCGGCAAGAGCGGAGTTTGTGCGTAGGTTAAGGAAATCACAAGCTTTTGTGGCAAGGCTAGAGGAAAAGCGTGCAAAGAAACCCAGTGGTTCTGAACCACGGATTGGGAAGAGCAAGCCGCGAGGCAAGTGCTATCGATGCAAGCAGTTTGGGCACTGGAGGTCTGATTGTCCTCTCATCAAAGGTACGAAATTTTCCTTAGTCACTGAAACATTATCAGTGGTGTTATCTACCAGCACCTGGTGTGTAGATACGGGGGCCACTGATCATGTTTGCAATTCATTGCAGGGGTTCCAGGAAACCCGGAGACTTTAGAGAGGGAGAGATCGTGGTCTACATGGGCAATGCTGCAAGGGTGGCGGCTGTTGCAGTGGGAGACGTTCACTTACGCTTCAGTAGTGATAGGGTTTTAGTTTTACAAAATTGTCTTTATGTACCCAACTTTAGAAAGAATTTAATTTCGGTTTCTAAACTTATTATGAATGGATATTCTGTTTCTTTTGATCACTCTGTGGTCATAAGAAGAAATAGTAAGATTATCCGTTCTGGTACATTGGTGGACGATTTGTATGTTCTAAATCCTGAGTCTAACACGATGCAACTAACCGAGAGTAATAACACATCTACGAACACCAATAAGAGAAAGGAACCTTCTAAAATGAATCAATTATACTTGTGGCATCTAAGGCTAGGTCATATTAATTCGAATAGAATTCAAAGGTTGAAAGCTGATGGTCTCATTAGCGGCATAGAAGGAGAGGACCTCCCAACCTGCGAATCCTGTTTGGAGGGTAAAATGACCAAGCGTTCTTTTTCTGGTAAAGGACATAGAGCTGGACAAGTATTGGATTTGATTCACTCTGATGTATGCGGACCTATGTCTACTCAGGCAAGGGGAGGGTACGAGTACTTCATCACTTTCACTGATGATTACTCAAGATATGGATTTGTATACTTGATGCGCCGCAAGAGCGAGTCCTTTGACAAGTTCAAGGAATTCAAGGCTCTTGTGGAGAACCTTCAAGGTAAATCCATTAAATGCCTGCGATCTGATCGCGGAGGCGAGTACCTGTCTGGAGAATTCAAGGCATACTTGGCAGAGAATGGGATTGATTCCCAAATGACATCACCATATACTCCCCAGCAGAATGGTGTGTCAGAAAGAAGGAATAGGACTCTTATGGAAATGGTGCGATTAATGATGAGTTACTCGGACTTACCTATCATGTTCTGGGGATATGCCTTAGAAACAGCAGCGCACATTCTAAACTTGGTTCCATAAAAAACGGTTCCTTCAACACCCATGGAACGATGGAGCGGGCGCAAGCCTAGCTTAAGACACGTTCGGGTCTGGGGGTGCCCTGCACATGTGTTGAAGGTAGGTGCCGATAAATTAGAACCTCGTACTGAAGTGCGGTTGTTTATAGGATATCCTAGAGGAACTAAGGGTGGCATGTTCTATAGTCCTACGGACCAGAAGATCGTTATAAGTACTAACGCTCGGTTCTTAGAGGAAGACTATGTCATGGACCACAAGCCCATGAGTGACATTGTACTTGATGAGTTGAGAGGAAACAAGGAAGACCTAGATACAGCCGAACCAAGTAGTGATACACCACTAGAACCTGCACCTACTGTCACTGTTGATACACCGGAACGCCGTCGTAGTGGGAGGGTTGTTAAGCAACCAGACCGATGGATTGGACTGGGTGAGTCTTCGGACTCTGGACCTGGAGTTCATGAAATCGATCCCTGGACCTATGATGAGGCGGTACAAGATATAGATGCGCCTTCTTGGAAGAAAGCGATGAGATCCGAAATTGAATCTATGGATTCTAATAAAGTCTGGGATCTTGTAGAACCACCAAGCGGCGTAAAGCCAATTGGGTGTAAATGGGTCTACAAGAGAAAGAGAGGATCTGACGGAAAGGTTGAAACCTTTAAAGCTCGGCTTGTTGCGAAAGGATATACTCAGAAAGAGGGAATCGATTATGAGGAGACCTTCTCGCCGGTAGCCAAGATAAAGTCGATCCGGATTCTCTTATCCATAGCAGCTCATATGGATTATGAGGTGTGGCAAATGGATGTCAAGACAGCTTTCCTAAATGGAAGTCTTGACGAGACGATTTATATGAAACAACCAGAAGGATTCATTGCTAAGGGGCGAGATCATCTAGTGTGCAAGCTAAATCGATCCATTTATGGATTGAAACAAGCCTCGAGATCGTGGAACCTGCGGTTTGACGAAGTAGTCCAATCTTTTGGATTCAGTCAAAGCATGGACGAATCGTGTGTGTATTGGAAACGTGATGGGAAGAAGGTGGTGTTTCTCGTGCTTTATGTAGACGACATTCTTCTCATTGGCAACAGTGTGAAAATGTTATCAGACATAAAGGGATGGTTGTCTAGACAATTCGATATGAAAGATTTGGGAGAAGTCGGGCATGTTCTAGGGATCAAGGTTATAAGGGATCGCCGGAGTAGAACATTGTACCTATCCCAGCAATCTTACATAGACACGATTCTGGCTCGTTTTAACATGCAAGATTCCAAGAAGGGTGATCTACCCTTCAGCAAAGGAACTTATCTTTCTAAGGAGATGTGTCCTCAGACACAAAAGGAGAAAGATGAAATGAAAGCAGTTCCCTACGCTTCAGCCGTGGGAAGCTTGATGTATGCAATGTTATGCACGAGGCCTGATATCTGCTATGCAGTTGGCGTAGTAGCGAGATATCAGAGTAACCCTGGAAAGGCTCATTGGACTGCCGTAAAGAGCATTTTCAAGTATTTGCGAAATACTAGGGATTATGTTTTGAGTTACGGAGCAGACAATCTGATTCCTTTGGGTTATACGGATTCGGATTTCCAAGCTGATAAGGACCGGTGTAAGTCGTGATCAGGCTATGTGTTTCACTATTAAAGGAGGAGGAGTTTTAACATGGAAGAGTGATAAGCACGATGCTTTTCGGACTCTCCCATGGGTAACCAAATAGCGGCCTCAGAGGCAGCGGAAGATTTGGTATGGCTCCGGTATTACCTCTGGGACTTAGATGTGATCCTTAGTTTACCAAAGGCTATGTAAATAGCGGTGCAGTGGCAAACTTTAAGAGATCACGAGTCCATGAGTGTAAGATAACACATAGGGAAAGTACCACCTGATACGAGTCATCGTCAGAGGGACGATGCAGTAGTCACCAAGATAGCTTCAGAGCGGCAACCTAGATTGCTCATTCACTTGGTACTTCTTGGAAGTACAAATTTAAGCACGTGATGAGTATGGGAGTCGGGAGTTTGGAAGATAAGACTAGACCTTAGTATAAGTGGGAGATTGATAGAGTAGTATACTTAATGTCTAGATTTGAGTATTCTGAACTCTGTATGCACTTTCATTTACCTATTTATAATGAACATTCATTTGCTTTTAATTATTGTTAATTAAATATATGCAAATCATAGTCCTGGATTTTATACGTTTTAGTTAGTATGGTGCAAGCATGGGCGCACAGAAGATCATACTATCGGTTACTCGTATTTAATCGAACAGTTGCTCACGACCTAGATGGACACGGACCAATCCATCGGTATAGTCGTTGTGTGAGAGAGAAAATAATTTATCTTAATTATTTTATCACACTTGTACACTTGGTGTATTGAGCGGATCGATTGAGACTCATCAATTAGGATTGCTCGGCGATAATTGATTTGAGACTCAGTGTATTTTATTCTTAATCCTCGATGCAATTGCGGGTGTGTATATTTAATATATGTGACTTTGATTTTCCAAAGGAATTGACCGATTTAATTATTGGGTCAATTACCGGTTGAGTTGGGTCACTATATTTTATATATGGCATGCCGTGAATTATTGACAGGACAGTGTATCCCGGAAGGGTTGATAATATCCCCGAGATGAGCTCATAAGGATTTATTATGTAAACCTCGCGAGTGGATTTATTCCGCATAATAAATAAGGTTGAGTGGTACTAGTCTCGGATAAAAGAGATGAATAAATTTATTAAGCAATAAATAAATTTTATTCATGGATATTTATATCTTAAATACACGGAATAAATAATACTACCGGAGAAATATTATTTGGATATAATATGGTTTAATATTGGGAGTGCAATTAATTTATATAGTGGAAAATAAATTAATTAATATTGATAAGGATTAATGGACTTGAGCATTGGGCTCAATTTAATCTTCAATATTGGAAGCCCAATATTCCACCTCCTTTAGATCCCCTACGTAGCCTATAAAAGCACTACATGGCCTTCATAAATCATAAGACAAGATTATCACACTTGATATTCTAGAGAGTTGAAGGAGATCCATAGGAGTTCGATAGATCGTCGCCCACCCGACGTTCGAACGGAGTGCAAGGAATACGTGGGAAGATTCAAGGGTCATCTTGATTTCGTTTCTCCGAACAACGAATCGAAAGGTACAATTCTCAACGCACTTGTTAATTGTTCGATTTGTTTTTATCGAGAATACCGTAGGACGAAGATCCGAGGATCGAACCCCGGACCGAGGGTCGAGCCGGGCGGTGGTGGCGTAGCCACCGGACCGCCGGCGGCTCGTGGATCCCTCGCGGGGATCGAGTGCGCGAACTCTCGGCTGGACGCCGAGGGTCGATCGAGCCCTACGGGGCCGATCGCTAGGGCTACGGGTTTCACCCGTAGCAGCTCGTAGCGAGCTGCGGGTTTGCCCGCAGCGGCTCGCTGGACGCGAGCCCTAGCCGCGAGCAGCGGATCATCGGATCCGCTGCGGGGATGCCGCGAGGCATCCCGTGCGATCGCTGCGAGCGATCGCGAGTCCCCTCGCGGGGACTCGGCTGGGCGTCCGCGTGCCTCGTGCACGCGACGCGTTCGGTCGGGTCCCGGATCGCGTGGGCTCGTGATTTCTCCGGCGATTGAGGTTGTCGATTGTATGAACCTCGGCTCGCGGGTTTTCGGGTGGGGGCGGATTGCGCGCCTTCGGGCGCGTGATCTCCAAAGCCCGGACTCCGGCGGATGAGTCGGCGTTCGTGTGATTTCCGGCGAAGGGTTCGTTCGGGTTATCGGTTCCGCAATTTTTGATAACCCGGGATAGCGAATTCCAACAAAGGCATTGTTATTCATTCATGTCATGTTCATGAAGATTATGCATATATTTGATCCATGTATTTAAATGAGGTAATTGTCCTACTGAGCGTGTTGAGCTCACACCTTCAGCGACCCCTTTTTCAGGTACCAATGAGGATGCCGAGCGTGTAGGGTGACGAGGGATGAATGTTAATTACTTATTTTCATTTAATTCAATTCCATTATAATTCTTATTTAGTTAAACAAGTTTTCAAATTCAAAAATTGCATTTGGGATATTTAGTTTGCTTTAAATAAATATATGTTCTTTAATAAATATTTTCACTTGTTTTGATATTTCATTTCATGTTGAAAATGAGTTTTTAAAAGTAAATTTTGGTAGCGCCCGCACTTTATTAAGTGTTATTTTCAAAAGTTAACACCTTCCGCTGTTTCAAAAATACGGGTCGTTACAGGTCCTGTACACGAGAATATTATTGTCGAATAACATTGGGTGTGGTGTCCGTGGAAGTAGGCATTCTTGACCGAACCACGTAATTCTTGTCTTCCTTTTTTTTATTCCGCTTTATTTATCAAATCGAACCTACCCTTTGACGATCAACGGAGATATACCGGCCTAAAAAGCGTATATTCCCCAACAATTGAGTTTCTCTATTTATAACCTAGATATTTTGCTCTCTATTGAGTCCTACGCGTAGCTTTCCATCCATAAACACATAAAAAAAGATATTGCGCATTAGGTGTACCAAAAGTCGAGATAATATGAATAATAAAGGGGTGTAGATTAATTTCAAATATTTAGAGCGATCTGAAACAACGACCTTTCATGCTAGAGAAAATGGGGTAATATGATTTGAAGCAACGGCCTTTCATGAGTTTTATCATGTATCATACAACATTTCATCCATACCATTAGTTTGTGAAATCATCTACAATAAACACATAAAAAATAAAATATAAAATATAAACTGAAAAATATTAAATCATAACTTTGAACAAAGATGACATGAGTTTCATATCATACAACATTTTATCCATTGAATCGTACACAGTTTGTATTGAAATTATCTCAATGGATAAACATATAAAAATAGTGATTTTTAAATCATTTTCATCCATAAACATATAAAAATATGGATTTTTATTTAGGAGATTTTTAGTAACTATCTTTTCACTTTGTTTTTTATTGTATTTTTACTTGCCAATTTCCATCCATAAACATATAAATTTACTATTTTTTCACTTTGTTTTTTATTATATTTTTACTTGCCAATTTCCATCCATAAACATATAAAAATATGGATTTTTATTTACGGAAAATTTTATTTCCCATCATTTTCACTTTGTTTTTATTGTATTTTTACTTGCACGATTTTTTCTTAAGCAAATAAAAAATAAATTAGAATCTCAAAAATATTAAAATAATAACTTTGAACAAAAATGACATGAGTTTCCTCATGTATCATACATCATTCCGTTTATTGAGTTGTACATGAAGTGAAATCATCTCCATTAAAAACACCTAACAAGATGTTGCGCATTAGGTAACATAAGTCGATATAATATGAATAATAAAGGAATGCAATTAGTTTCAGATATTTAGATTGATTTGAAGCAACAATCTTTCAAACTGGAAAAAATGGTAAGATGATTTGAAGCAACGCCCTTTCATGAGTTTTATCATGTATAAGGGCGGAGGTAGAAAATCTTTTCGGGGCGGCCTGAGCTAAAAAAGATTTTTCTTTACAAAATTGTTATAGAGAAAAGTAAGCTTGCAAAATAATGAACCTGATTTTCCTAAACAAATCTAACAAGATGTTGCGCATTAGGTAACATAAGTCGATATAATATGAATAATAAAGGAATGCAATTAGTTTCAGATATTTAGATTGATTTGAAGCAACAATCTTTCAAACTGGAGAAAATGGTAAGATGATTTGAAGCAACGCCCTTTCATGAGTTTTATAAATGTACAAGATGATTTGAAGCAACGCCCTTTCATGAGTTTTATAATGTACAAGGGCGGAGGCAGAAATTTTTTTCGGGAGACCAGGCTGAGCTA
This sequence comes from Euphrasia confusa, assembly GCA_954870475.1. Classification (NCBI taxonomy): domain Eukaryota; kingdom Viridiplantae; phylum Streptophyta; class Magnoliopsida; order Lamiales; family Orobanchaceae; genus Euphrasia; species Euphrasia confusa. The sequence goes on along the minus strand of OX940951.1, from coordinate 37,501,561 downwards.
AAAAAGATTTTTCTTCACAAAATTGTTATAGGGAAAAGTAAGCTTGCAAAATAATGAACCTGATTTTCCTAAAAAAATAGGAGTAAAAATAATGAAACAGGAAGGAGGAGGAATCGAACACTACAAAAAATTCGCGGATTCCCTACGGCAATTCCCGTAGGGAAATCCGCAAAAATCCGTAGGGAACAGGGTTCCCTACGGCATCCCCTACGGGAATCACGCCGTAGGGGTTTGCCTCGTAGGGAACAAATCCCCTACGGGATTTTTGGAGCCGTAGGGGAGATCCCTACGGACTGGCCGTAGGGGAGCCGTAGGGGAACTGTTTTCCGCGTCCGTCCTTTCCCGTAGGGGATCCCTACGGGGCTGTCGTAGGTTCTCCCATAGGGGATCCCTACGGCTTATCCCCGTAGGGAATAAGTTTAAATTTAAAAACGGGAGCCCCAAGCGGCTCGAGCCACCAGCCCGACCCACGATCCGAGGCCCGACAACATCCCACCATTACAAGGCCCGACACAAGCCCAACCCTCGATTGAGGGTTTTGTAATAATTATTCATGTATATTGCATAGTCCAAGGTTTGAATATAAAATACAATATATATTGGTTTAAAAAAATGTATTGAATATATTATATATATCTTAATAATTTAAAAATCAGGGTGGTCTACAGCCCACACCAGCCACGCTGATCCTCCGCCCTGATCATGTATTATACAACATTTCATCCATTGCCTAGTTTGTAGTGAAATTATCTAGATCAATAAACATCATGTATTATACAATATTTCATCCATTGAGTTGTAGGCGTAGTTTGTAGTGAAATCATCTACATCAAAGCATTTCCAGTTGTGGGTTTAAGTTTTGGGTGATAAGTAGGCCATCTTGCGTCAACTCATTTTTTTTCTACTTCTATCCAAAAAAACTTCTAACTCATCCAACAGTTCTACCCAAAAATAAATTTTTATAGGTCCCCCCACTTAATTATTTTATATTATTTATTTATTATTATATTTAAATAATAATTATAATAATAATAGTAAAAGTTAAAAAAAATGATTTTTAGATGAAATAAAATAAATATTTAATATTTCATATAATTCATGATTAAAATAAAAATATCACAAAAAATAAATTTAAAATAAAAATAAATATTGTATTTAATAAATCAATATATCAATAATATTTCAAAATTTTTAATGTTAATTAATTTTTATATAAAATAAATCCGTTAAAATTTTGATTATTTCAAAAATTTTAATTTTAATTAATTTTATATAAAATAAAAACTATTTTTTAATTAATTTTTATATAAAATAAAAATACAAATAATTTAACGTTAAAATTTTAACTATTTCAAAATTTTTAATTTTAATTAATTTTTATATAAAATAAAAATGCAAATAATCCGAGTTAAAAAATTAATTAGTTCAAAATTCTTATTTTTTATACATTTTTATATAAAATACAAAATAAAGTTAAAATATAAAATAATTCTTTAACGCTGATATAATAATAATAATAATAATAATAATAATAATAATAATAATAATAATAATAAAATAATATTATTTTTATCTCTACTCGGTAGAAGTTCTTCTACCTCACTATTGGAGATGCTCTCAATAAACACATAAAATACGGAGATTTTTATTTGCGTATCTTTACAATTTGTTTTTTTATTGAATTTTTACTTGCAATTTTAATAAAAAATAATGTAGAAAATGAAAAATATTAAAATAATAACTTTGAACAAATACGACATTAGTTTCACCATTTATCATACAACATTTCATCAATTGAGTCGTACAATACAAGATTTTTATTTGCATCTTTTTAATTTGTTTTTTTATTGTATTTTTACTTGTGCAATTTTTTCTTACGCAAATTAAAAATAAAACTAGAATGTGAAAAATATTAAAATAATGATTTTGAAAAAAGATAACATGAGTTTCATCATTTATCATACAACATTTTGAATTGAATTCATCTACAAACATATAAAATTACTGATTTTTATTTGCGCGTCTTTTTACTTTTTTTTTTGTAATTTTACTTCAAAATACAAGATATTTACTTGGGCAAACTGAAAATAAAAAATAAAGTAGAAATTGAAAAATATTAAAATAAAGACTTGTTTACTTTTTATTTTCAATGTTTTTTAGTTTATTTGTTGGTGTTTACTTTTATTTTATTTCATTTTAACAGTGCAGTATTTTTTTCAATTTTTACTTTATTTTTTATTTTATTTGCGCTATTTTTTCACTTTTTATATTATTATTTGTCTTTATTTTTTGAGTTTTTTTTAATTTTATTTATGGTATTTTCACTTTATTTTTATTTAAATTGCGGCTATTTTTGAACTTTATTTTTTCATTATTTTATTTGCCCTTATTTTACGTGTTGTTTTTCATTTTTTTTTTCTTTTATTTGCACATCTTATTTAATTAAAATAAAATTAAAAAAGAATTGTTTGAATGTAAAATATTATTATTGAAAATCTTATAATCAACTTACAGTTTTCATAAAATCAGAATAAATTATTTACATGTACATTATTGTTGTCTGTTGAAATTTGTTTACTATTGAAACATACAAAACTGAAAAGGAGAAACAAATGAGGTAATGAACCCTGGGGATCAGAAGAAGAGGAAGGAGCTGACGAGCAAGATGATGTCAGCAAAGACTCGTCTTCAGCTGATGAGTACTCTACTGATGTGAGAATAAAGAGGTACAAAAAAGGGGAAGGTGGAGCTCGAGCTTCACAAAATTCATCAGGATCCAATGCAAATAGAGGTGGTGATGAAGTACTTCATTGTTCACCATTGGGTGGACCCATTAGTTAGGATAAGATCATATTGAAATTTTAAGTATCATCCTTATAATATATAATTTCTCTATATGTTTTATTCGTTTGTTAGATTTTGTTGTGTTAACACCTATTAATAAAGAAGAAATGTTAGATTAAATTTGTGTTCACACTATTAATTAATTAGCTAATTATTTTTAATTAATTAGCATAATAATTTATTTATTTATATAATATAATTTATATTTATAATTTTCTTAATTATAGTAAATATTGAATGAAATATTCAAAATATCACATTTATTCCTTATTTATTTATTTTAAAATTAATTAGCGTAATTAAAGGATGATAGGAGAGAATATGTATTTTTTTATTAATATATTTAACAGGTTAATTAATTAATTTATATTATATAAACAATAATATTGAATTTTTTTATTAATATATTTAACAGGTTAATTAATTAATTTATATTATATAAAAAATAATATCGGAATTTAAGTAAATGTACTCGCAACTAAATAAATTTATATTATCTACTATTTATATTATAATCATGTCTAAAGGACATTATCTTCACTCACTTTTACCTCTCACTATTCTATTTTTTTTATTTTTTCATTCTCACACTTTTTTTTGCAAATCTCTAGGTAAGTTTTTTGTTTTTTTTTTTATTTTTTGCAAGCCTTCTGTGTAAGCATTTATTTTAATTTAAATATTATTGTTTAATAAGTATCTTTTACTAATTTGAATTTTAATTTTAATATTATCAAATTTTAATTTTAATATTATTTTAATCATTAATATTTTTTTTTGCAGTTGTAAGTATTTTTTACTAATTTGAATTTTAGTTTCAATATTATTGTTTCATCATTAATATTTTTATTTTTAAAATATTTTTTACTAATTCTTAGTTTTAATATTATTGTTTATTGATTATAATTGTATTGTAAATATAACAATTTATTTAGTAATGATTTTTGTACTTTTTTTCCAGACTTTTTGAATTTTTTTACTCTTTTTAATGATTATTTTTTTTTCAGACCTTTGTATTTTTTATTTATGTAATTTATAATATTTTAGGTAAATCACAATTATTATTTTAATAAAATTTATAATATTTTTATTTAATTTTATTCTAATTTTATTTTTGTTGTAACTTACCTATTTGTATTTAATCCTTATAATATATAATTCAACTAACATTTATTTTATAATATTTATGTTAACAAAATATTAATATAAATTAGCACAAAAATCCAAATAAAATTATTTTTTAAGAACTACTTATATTTGAGTTTTTTTATTGTAAATTATGATATAGATTACCAAAATTTCATAATTACGGGAATTTTTTTAAAATTGCTATAATTTAAAATTGATTGTGTTTATTGAGAATATAAAATATAATAAATACAATAATTTAAAATTTAATTGATATACTAAATTTTAATAAAAAATAAAAAATGTTCTCAAATAGTATTTTGAAATGTGAATAACCGAAACTCATTAAAAGAAGAATATAAATCATATTTAATTTTAATACAGATAATAATTAATTATTAAATATAATAATTAATTATGATTTATTTTAATAATAAATTATATTTAAGCATATATCACAGTCATAGTTATAGAATAAATATTAATGATGTATTTTTTTAAGTGATATAAAATGTTGGTAATAATAGCAAATTTTTTATCTTATAATATTTATGTTAACAAAATATTAATATACATTAGCACAAAAATCCAAATTAAATTATTTTTTAAGAACTATTTATATTTGAGATTTTTTATTGTAAATTATGATATATATTACCAAAATTTAATAATTACGGGATTTTTTTTTAAATTGCTATAATTTAAAATTGATTGTGTTTATTGAGATTATAAAATATAATAAATACAATAATTTAAAATTTAATTGATATACTAAATTTTAATAAAAAATAAAAAATGTTCTCAAATAGTATTTTGATATGTGAATAACCAAAACTCATTAAAAGAAGAATATAAATCATATTTAATTTTAATAAAGATAATAATTAATTATTAAATATAATGATTAATTATCATATATTTTAATAATAAATTATATTTAACCATATATCACCGTCATAGTTATAGAATAAATATTAATGATGTATTTTTTTAAGTGATATAAAATGTTGGTAATAATAGTAAATTTAAAATTTGCGTAATCAAATAGTTTAATTTTTAATAAGGTAAACTTCTCTCTTAAATTTTTATTTAATTACTTAAATTCTTATTTACATATCAAGTTAATTAATAGTTTATTGAAGTATTGATTTAAAATTAAATTACTCATATTTTCAATTTTATAATAAATATTATTTACCACTGAATTGTAATTAAAAAAAATATTGATATTTTCTATTTTACAATAAATATCATTAACAACTGAAGTGAAGTACAATAATAAATAGAAGTTTATGTAATTAAATATTGTTCTAGAATTTTAAATTAACTTATTTAAGACAAATAATTTATTCTTAATTTGTACAATTATTTAATATTTTTAATTAATATTTATTAATTATACAAATATTTACCATTTATTATTCATACGATTTATATCTTTCAAGTTTCCAATGAAAATGTAAAATTATTATTAGAAAACAATTCAAAAGATCTTTTTTGATTTTCTATATAATTATAAATATAAATAAATTATTAAAATAGTGTTATTGAGAAATATAGTTGAAATAAAAATAATAAAACTATTCATTAATAATTTAAATGGCATGTATTTTATATTTAAAATGAAAAATAAATACTGATTTTTTGTATTGAATTTTGATAAATATATATCTTTTTTGATTTTCTATATCATTATGAAGACAAATAAATTAATAAATCAATTATATTTAGATGAAGATACTTCAAATACAAACAAACATAATTATTCACTAATTTAATTTTATTAGAAAGAATGCAACTTTTATAATTTTCACGGGTAATATATTTTCAAATGAGATTTTTTCAAATTTGATCGGTCATGCCTAAATGTACGAGGTAGGATATAGTTCACGCCACTATTAATTCTTCTAATATATGAATAAATTGCAAAGTTTTACGCTTGACCAAGAACATGAGGTTGCAAAATATTGGCGATGAAAATGATGGTCGTAGGTTGCGTGAGTTTGATTATGTCGTTTTTGGTGTGTCGAAAATTAAATAAAAATATCGAACTTATTGCTAAAGCAACTCGCCCGAGTCGATCTCTCGAGGAACACTACTATCGGCGTGTATAAATGTTTATTTGTTTGCAACTAGGTAGAGGAAAGAAATAGCATAATGCATGAGTTGATTTTTGGTTTTTATAATTAATCGAAAATTAACTAAGGAAATTGAAACGACGAGAAAACGATTAAAAGTGAGAAAAGTAGTTTTTAGATCAAACGAGAAATAAACTAGGGTTTCGTGAATCACGATTCTCTTCCTTTAGGTAGAACTCGAATTCGTGAAATCGTGCTAATACGTCCGTTCCCGGTTGGTATCAATTTGTTATCAAAAATTCACGTTTGAACCCTAGTTAGAAAAATCGATCCACCCTAACCCTAGATAAAATAATTAGCTACTCATGATTTTAATGGAAAAACTATTTAATTGTCGAAGATTAAAATTCATGAAACAAAATTGAACGAAAGAATTAAAAAGCGATTAATCAACCTAAGAATTGAAGAACACGGAAATTAAAAACAAGTAAACTTACTAGAATGATATTCAAAACCAAACGAAAGTACCTGTCGGCGGAATCCCCGACTTTTACCGAATTCAAATCCAATCCAAGAAGAAGAAAAACGAAAATCAAAGCTAGGGCTACGAGTTCCAAGCGCTCTCAACGTGCGGAAAATAAAAGTCTGAAAAAGTGTGTACTGAAAACCTAGGTTCAAAAGCCTATTCATACGTTGCCAAAAACGAAGTCAAAACGCGGTCAAAGCTGGAAACAGGAGGAGGCGATCGCTTGAGGAGCAGGCGATCGCCTGGAGATGGTCGCGGGTGACCGCTCATGGAGAGGGCGATCGCCTGCAAATAATTTTCTCCTCCTGTTACTGGGAGCAGGCGATCGCTGGGTCTTCATCCGGTCGCCTGGTGGCCGCCGCGGGCGATCGCCAAGGGCCTCAGCGGGCGCCTGGTGACTGCTGGCAGCTCTCTTCTCGACTTCACTCCAACGAGCTCGATTCTTCGATCTTTTCCACATAATCACTCTCGAGGACCTGCACACTCAACAAAACATCACACATACCACAACCACGAGGAATACACAAATAAACGACTCAAAACATAACAACTCACGAACAAATGAACAAAGAAAAACAATACAAATACGAGTACGTCAACTTCCCCACACTTAGTTTCTTGCTTGTCCTCAAGCAAACAATCACGAGAGCGCAACACGAATCAAACAATATGCCAATTAAATATTCACTCCCTCAAAAGCTACGAATAAACCCCCGGTGCGTACGGAAAAAGTAAATATGAATAAAACTTGACCCGAAATGACTAGAAGCACAAAGATCAAAAAAGAGTCCTCACAAGTCACCACTCCACTTTCCCTCGCTAGGATTCACTCTACTTTTACTCTCGAGAAAAAGGGTCCACTCATAATCGTACACAAGTGAAAGATAGATAAACAAAGAACAACTTGTGCACTCAAGAAGAATAAGCATAAATGAAACAAAGAACGAGCTTCAAATAACATCATGTGTGCCTAAGAACATCAACTAAACACGTACTCAAATCGTACTCTCCACTAATCAAAGTATGCCATCTCAAGAATCAAGGGAGATCGATAAATCGGGTGTAACGGGGCTCGGCTAAGGGTATTCGGGATTATTTGGGAAAAAAGTGGACTAATCTTGTACGATCACGCGTCTCCACCACACCAAACATTCGTCAAACTACACAACATCCCCTACACCTCCAACAATGAGATGTAAACCATCAATCCACATATAACCCCGAGCAAACGACTAAACATATTATTTGCCTCTACTACTAATATTACTTTTTTTTAGAGACTAACACATGTCTCAATTTTCTATTTTTTTTTTTAGACTTATTGTTGGAGTTGTGTACTTAATGTCTAGATTTAAGTAACGGAAACTCCCGATCCATTGCCATTAATCTATTTAATTAAATAAACAATTATTTGCGTTTAATTATTTATAATTAAATATATGCAAATTATACTCCTAGATTATATACGTTGTAGTTAGTATGGTGTGCGACGTCACACGGAAGATCATACTATCGGTTACTCGTATATAATCGAACAGTTGCTCACGACCTAGATGGACATGGACCAATCCATCGGTATAGTCGTTGTATGAGAGAGAAAATAATTTGTCTTAATTATTTTATCATACTTGTACACTTGGTGTATTGGGCGGATCGCTTGAGATTTATCGATTAGGATTGCCTTGGATAATCGATTTAAATATCAGTGTATTTTATTCTTAATCCCCGATACTATTGCGGATGTGTATATTTAATATAAGTGACTTTGATTTTCCAAAGGAATTGACCGGTTTAATTATTGGGTCAATTACCGGTTAAGTTGGGTCGCTATATTTTATATATGACATGCCGTGAATACTTGACAGCAAAGTGTATCCCGGAAGGGTTGATAATATCCCCGAGATGAGTTCATAAGGAATTATTATGTAAACCCTGCAGGTGGAATTTATTCCGCATAATAATTAAGGTTGAATGGTACTAGTCTCGGATATAAGAGATGAATAAATTAATTAGCAATAAATTAATTTTATTCATGGATATTTATATCTTAAATACACGGAATAAATAATACTACCGGAGAAATATTATTTGATATAATATGGTTTAATATTGGGAGTGCAATTAATTTATATAGTGGAAAATAAATTAATTAATATTAATGGGATTAATAGATATGGGCTTGGGCTCAATTTAATCATTAATATTGGAAGCCCAATATTCCACCTCCTTAAGATCCCCTACGTAGCCTATAAAAGCACTACATGGTCTTCTCTATTCTCATAACTTGAAGATCACAATTCTAGAGAGAGAAAGTAGAGAGGGAGATCCATGGAGTTGGGAAGATCGTCGCCCACACGATGTTCGAGCTAGTGCAAGGAATACGTGGGAAGATCTCAAGGTCATCAATTGACTTCTTCGTTTTTCCGAACAACGAGAACGAGGTAAATCGTAAAACCCCCTTTATGATTTAATCGTTTATACTATCGTGAAAATACCGTAGAACAAGATCCGAAAGACGAGACCCGGAACGAGGAACGATCGGGCGGTGGTGGTCGAAGACCACCGGACCGCCGGAGATTGTAGAGTCCCCGTGGGGATCGTGCGCGATGAACCCTCGGTTGGAGCCGAGGGATCGATCGAGCCCTAGGGCTCGATCATGGTGATCTCCGGCGAGATCACCGGAGGCGACCCGAGATGAGGTTGAACCACGCGGTGGTGTCCGCACCGGACCGCCGTGGATCGACGGCTCGCTCAGGCGGGGCGCACGCGGGACGTGATCGAGCTGGGCGCTCGATCGCACGGGGAGGCTGCGGGGTTTCCCGCAGCTGGTCGCTGCGTGCTGCGGGTGTTCCCGCAGCGTCTCGCAGCACCCCGTGGCAGCGAGTCGTGTGACTCGTTGCGGGCTGCTCGTAGCAGCCCCGCGGGATCGCTGCGAGGATTCGCGAGCCCCATGCGAGGGGGCTCGGCTGGCAGCCGTGGGTGTTCCCATGGCGGTGCTCGGTCGAGCTTCGGCTCTCGTGTTATGTTCGTGTTTTCTCCGGCAAACGAGATTTCGTTTGGAGTTGTTATTTCCGCAAATTTGACAACTCCGGATATTCGATCTCCAAATGATTTCGGTCGGAATTAATTAGATAATTAATTTTAATTAATTTATTAATTCCAGGATATCGATTTCCAACAATTGGTATCAGAGCGTTGGTTTTAGTTCATGGTATTTTTCGATAAATTGTTCTACCTTGCAGGGTTTCCGACTATTATGGCTAGATTTAATTATTTTAATTAATGTCATAATATTGTTCTTGATTATTAAACTCTCGGACATGTCGAGATTCGTTTTATGTGTGGTGAATGCTTGTAATAGTAAAAATTCGGGGGTTGACCGAATTTAGGATTTATTATTACGTTCTACTTTTTCCGGAAAATGTATAGGGTCGATTTCATGTATAGAATCGATACCGGAATTGTAATTTAAATTCTTGTAATTTATTTACATTGGCTCGATGTTGGAACGATCGCCGGAAGACGAAAAAGATGTGACGAAGAAGACGAAGGGGACGAGGGGCCTATCATCCCCATGATCGACCCCATGGGATCGACCCGCCGGCATGGGAGCTGTCCGTGGGAGCTTCCGGCCACGCCGGCCACCGGTGGTGGTGGCGCGTGGGCTGGGGGCGGCGGCGGTGCTCCTCCCGGGCGGTGGTCGACGGTGGGGGTGGTGCGGGGACTCCCAACCCGCGCTACTCCTACCATAATCCGACTTTCCTAATTAATTCGGTTTTCCTATTTGAGTGTTCTTATTTTTTTAGGAACTCTCATGGAATAGGAAAAGAATTAAATTAGAATTAATTTATTTTCTATTTGATTATTCCTATTCTTGGGAATTTTCAATAGATGGAAGTTAATTAATTATGGAAAGTAAGAGAGTCCTAATTTATTTTATTTCCTTATTCTATTATAGAAGTCTTCTAGAATATTCCAAGTTTGACTTGGATGTGATTCTAGAGATTTAATAGAATTAGATAGAAATATTAAAATAAATAAAAATATTAATAATATTTAATTTTATTTTTGATATATTCGATTGACTTAATTTTCGAATTAAGTAACTTTTGGATTAATTAAAAATAAATAGATTTAAATATTGGGATTAATATTCTCGTCACATGGAGCATTCAAGAACGAAGACTGAAGACTAGAAGATGCGTACGGAGATGCGATGAAGCCATAATAGTCGGAAAATAATATTCTAGTATTATTTTGACTATGTGATAATATTTTATGTGCTTTATTTCATGTATGCATGCTTATGTGTTTAATTATGCATTAGATAGCGTATCCCTTTATTGTAAAAAGCTAAGTGGGAGAGGGAATGGAAACATTCCCATGGTCTCCATTACTGTTCTCTTGGTGACTTTTATGGACTTTTGAAGTTCGTATAGACGAGTCATTGGAGGAGAATTCTTGTAATTCCTTTTACGAGAAACATTGATTAAGTTTATCAAACAATGCCTAATTTGTCTTTCTGAAGCTGACTTCAAGTCGACTCATTCTCACCCCGGGGAGTGGAATGGAGCCAAAGCCACTTGGTCATGTGGATGACACAAATTAGAGACCTTCGTACCATTTCTAGAAATGGATCGATTGTCTGCTCGGCTCCCTCATCTAATGAGAGATAGGGTTGTTCGCATGGTGAATCACTGGTTAGAAACTTCGAGTTTCACTTATGATTCTTCGCGTCCTGATTTACAAAAATCGAATGGATCAAGTAATTGGGAGTCAATTGTAAAAATCTTTTGGTGTAGTAAACGTCCACACTATCGTGGTTTGCTGCACTGAATGGGATTTTGGATCGATTGATGTAGACAGTTATAGAAGGGAGTAAAGGAGCGTATGTTAACGTAAACGTCCACACTATCGTGGCTTGCGGTGAATATGCGTATCCCAAACAATAAATTAATTTTATTCATGAATATTTATATCTTAAATACACGGAATAAATAATACTACCGGAGAAATATTATTTGATATAATATAGTTTAATATTGGGAGTGCAATTAATTTATATAGTGGAAAATAAATTAATTAATATTAATGGGATTAATAGATTTGGGCTTGGGCTCAATTTAATCATTAATATTGGAAGCCCAATATTCCACCTCCTTAAGATCTCCTACGTAGCCTATAAAAGCACTACATGGTCTTCTCTATTCTCATAACTTGAAGATCACAATTCTAGAGAGAGAAAGTAGAGAGGGAGATCCATGGAGTTGGGAAGATCGTCGCCCACACGACGTTCGAGCTAGTGCAAGGAATACGTGGGAAGATCTCAAGGTCATCAATTGACTTCTTCGTTTTTCCGAACAACGAGAACGAGGTAAATCGTAAAACCCCCTTTATGATTTAATCGTTTATACTATCGTGAAAATACCGTAGAACAAGAACCGAAAGACGAGACCCGGAACGAGGAACGATCGGGCGGTGGTGGTCGAAGACCACCAGACCGCCGGCGATCGTAGAGTCCCCGTGGGGATCGTGCGCGATGAACCCTCGGTTGGAGCCGAGGGATCGATCGAGCCCTAGGGCTCGATCATGGTGATCTCCGGCGAGATCACCGGAGGCGACCCGAGATGAGGTCGAACCACGCGGTGGTGTTCGCACCGGACCGCCGTGGATCGACGGCTCGCTCAGGCGGGGCGCACGCGGGACGTGATCGAGTTGGGCGCTCGATCGCACGGGGAGGCTGTGGGGTTTCCCGCAGCTGGTCGCTGCGTGCTGCGGGTGTTCCCGCAGCGTCTCGCAGCACCCCGTGGCAGCGATTCGTGTGACTCGTTGCGGGCTGCTCGTAGCAGCCCCGCGGGATCGTTGCGAGGATTCGCGAGCCCCATGCGAGGGGGCTTGGCTGGCAGCCGTGGGTGTTCCCATAGCGGTGCTCGGTCGAGCTTCGGCTCTCGTGTTATGTTCGTGTTTTCTCCGGCAAACGAGATTTCGTTTGGAGTTGTTATTTCCGCAAATTTGACAACTCCGGATATTCGATCTCCAAAGGATTTCGGTCGGAATTAATTAGATAATTAATTTTAATTAATTTATTAATTCCGGGATATGGATTTCCAACACTTATAACATGTCTCGAGTTTATTACAATGACAAAAATCACAAGAAATGACTACAAAATCAACACCCTCACCAAAAGAATCCTCGTCCTCCCTCCTCCATGGTAAATAGGACAAGAAGAAAAAGGCTAAATGTAGGTTCAACGGGGTTACTAGGGTGTCCCACGACGGGCTCCGGGTCAACAATGAGAGGCTAAAAAGGTTATCCTAATCGATCATATCCCAATCACTTTCAAGATCAAACAATTTATGATGTAAAAGTCTCAAATAGAAATCTAAGCACGGTTTAGCTATCTCTAGTCCATACGGGCACACATGACATCAAACAAAGAAGATAAGAAGCTCGAGAAATACAACGAAAGATATCACATGAAGAATAAAGCTAATACGGCTCAAAATCTCACAAGGTTATTCGGAAAGTGACATAGCAACATGCAATTATCTCAATTTACTTCACAACAACTAATCACGGGGTCAAAATTATTCATGCACCGACCTCTAGCACCAAAAATCCACCGTAACTCCAAGAAACGAAATAAAGTAATTGGCATATAAATCATCTATCGCAACTCTCATGATAATCATAGCACATAAGATGGGGGAAATGGGGTGACGAAAACGACAACCAAGCAAAACAAGCAAGAAGCACGAGATATCACAAGAACAAACACACAAAAAGGAAAAATAAAGCTAGAGATGAGAAAGCAAACCCCCCCCCCCCCCCCACACACTTAGGCTAATCCGTGTCCTCATGGATAGAGAGCTCCGAGCGTGTGAACCCCACAGAGTAGTCCAAAGTGTCGAAGAGTGAGAACCTGCACACATGACGAAAACAAACCACACAAGGCAAAACAAGGAAAGAACGAAAGCAAAAAGAGAAAACACGACACAAAAGAAAAAAGGAAAGACACTATGTACATACCGCGACCGTACAGAAGTACGGTCGATCCTCATGGCGCGGGTGGTGGATACTGCTGCCCTCGGAACATGGCCATCATCGACTCGTACTGGGCAACATGGAAGGCGCGGTCATCGGACTGATACTGGACATGGAAAGCATGCTCCGTGTCCAAGCGAGCATCAATCCAAGCAACCTTGGTGGTAACCAGAGTCTCGATCTGATCGAGACGACCACCATAGTAGGCGCGGTCGGAGGTAGAGGAATCCTGGAAGCTAGTGCGCAGAGAGGCAAACTGATCAATCATCCCGTGAAAACCAGCCGTATATGAGGGATAAGTTGGGTAAACAGTCGGTACGCCCATGTCTGGAACGGCAGCTGGCTGAGGTGGGGGAATAGGTGCGTCCTTCCCAACACGCTCGGAATGGGGACGTAAAACATTGTTCTCGTCAATCAGATGAGATTGCCAAAGCTCCTGGAGGTCAATAGGCCGTGGGATCTCCAATGGAGGAAGATCATCCGAAAGCTCGCCGTCGAGGTCGATAAAGTCCAGCTGGTGGGCAAAGCGGGTGGCTATGTAGAAGAACGATGCGTGATGAGCTTTCCGGTCGACTGTCCGCTTGATTTGGGTAAGCATGTAGTCGACCAAGGAAGAGGTGAGGCCCTGCTGTGCTCGGTTAAGGAAGAAGAGCTCTGACTTGTTTACTTTGTTGCCCTCGTCTTTCCCGGAGATGTTGTACGTAATGTACCTATGCGCGAGGAGAAGGGTCGGGTCGGCAATATGCGCACTTTTCCCGGTGTGAGCAGGGAGTGATGCAACATTCCTCCACGCCTCGTCTTTGTCGATGGTCTGAGGGACATGTCTTTGAACACCGGAGGTCGGGAATCCGAAAGCCATACGGAGGGTGTCGACATCGAACCGGGCATCTTGCCCCAAGAACCGGCACGTGTAGAACCTCCCGTTCGAGTGCTTCTTCAAAGTACAAAGCATCTCGAGGCCCAATTACACGGAATAGTTGTGGTTTTGCATAGCGACCGTGGAGAGTCCCAACAACCTCAAATATTTGTCGACATCATCGGCCAAATCCATTCCACGGAGAAGGTTCCAATCAAAGGGGCGGGGGCACTCAAACGTATGTTTGCGATAATCGATAATGCGTTTACCTTCGTCGTGATCGTAGATGGGGAATTCCGACTCATATTCGTCGGCGAGATCGACCTTGGGAGGCGGGGGTGGTGGTGCAACCTCAGTCAAGGGTCCGGCCTCGGTTCGGGCCTTCTTGGCCGGAGGTGCTTTTTTCTTTCCTCCTCGGGTGTTCACCATAGTAGTAGAGAGAAAAAGGCGTCGAAATTACCGGAGTTCACGGGATTGCCGTGAATCAAGAGTCGAGAAACAGGGCCGGAGAAGAAGGGTTGTCGAGGCTAGGGTTCCCGGAGCAGGTGGAGTTCGGTTGGGGAATAAGGCGGCTGCTGGGAGAGGTCGGGGCAGAGGAGGTTCTGAGATGGGGACGGCGACGGCGGGCGGAGCAGCGGGTCTGTCGGACTTGGTCTTCGGTGGAGGAGATGGATGGAGCAGTGTGCAGGTAGTGGCTCGGGCCGATGGCGGTCCTTGACGGAGATGGTGGCGCGGCGACTAGTGGTTGGAGAGGACGACGGCGGACAGCGCGGGCTTGACGGGGATGATGACGGTGGTCGCTGGTGAGGAGTTAGGCGGCTGCTGGAGATGGATATGAACGGCGGCGATGGTGGTGGTGGCAGTTCTTGGGTTCGGACGGCGTGGAGTTGATGATAGCGATCGATCTGCAAAAACAAGAGAGAAGATGGTATGGGGGCGGATGAATGTATTAGGGTTACCTCTTATGTATTCGCCCCTTTCAAAATTGCCGATTTTAATTAAGAGCAAGCGACCGTTGAAGTGCAAGGCGATCGCCCGCGATGGGGACTCGGCGACCGCTGAGGTTCCAAGCGATCGCCTGCAAGAATTTTTCTCTTCCTGGAATTGGCGAGGAGGCGACCGCTCGTCTCGCCAGCGATCGCCCGCGACTGTGGTCAAGCGATCGCCCACAAGGACAACGATCGCCTGCAAGACTTTTGCAGCTCCTGGAATTTTTATGCGATTTTCACCTTTTCTCCCGTTTTCGTACCCTCCGGACTATCGAACGTCCTGAAAATGATTGATATATACTCATTTTACGTCGTGAGCTTGACAATTCGTGGGTAGGCCCCCACGCGACGCTCATTTTGGGAACCGAAAGAGCATCACGGCTCGTGGACTAGTCTCCACGGGACGCTCGTTATAGTCTCGAGCTCGACTATTAATCTCTATTCATAAGAGACGTCCCCGAGTAGAATCGACTCTACTCCGAATTTAATCTTGTCTCCCTCCATGTACGGCTCGACATACGGCTTTACCCGGTGCCCATTAACTAGCATCGCTCCTCTAGTCTTAGGGTTGTAAAGCTTGACTACTCCATAGGGAAACACTTCCATTATCTCGTATGGTCCACTCCATCTTGATTTTAGTTTCCCGGAGAACAACCGAAGCCTCGAGTTGAATAAGAGTACCTTCATCCCGGCTTTTAGCTCCTTGTTCTTGATCCTCTTGTCGTGGACCTCCTTCACCTTCTCTTTTTAGATACGAGAATTCTCGTAGGCCTCGTTGCGCATCTCGTCAAGCTCGGGCTCCTCCACCTTCCATTAGGTCCATATGTGGTAGCCTTGATCGCCCAATAAGCTCGGTGCTCGATTTCCACCGGTAAGTGACAATGTTTTCCGAAGACGAGGCGGTAAGGAATCATTCCTATTAGCGTCTTGTACGCGGTCCGATACGCCCATAGAGCCGAGTTAAGCCTCTTCGACCAATCTTTGCGGGGGGGTTTCACGGTCTTCTCGAGGATCTCCTTCACTTGACGGTTACTAGTCTCAGCTTGCCCGGAAGTCTGTGGGTGGTATGTCGTGGCTATTTTGTGGTTGATGCCGTTTTTTACCATCAACTTCTCGAATATTTTGTTGCAAAAGTGCTTCCCACCATCGCTGATAATAGCCTTCGGGAATCCGAACCTAGAAAGAATATTCTCCTGCACAAACTTAAGAACCACTTTAGCATCACAAGTCCTAGTGGGGATTGCTTCAACCCACTTGGACAAATAATCAACACCCAACAATATATATTCAAAACCAAAAGACACGGGGAAGGGTGGTCCCATGAAATCAATACCCCAAACATAAAAAATTTCAACCGTTAAATTGATATTTAAAGGCATTTCATCCCTCTTACCGATACTCCCCATGCGTTGGCACCAGTCACAAGCCTTGCAATATTCGATTGCATCACAGAAAAGAGATGGCCAAAACAAACCTGATTGGAGCACCTTGCGGGCGGTTTTATGACCCCCAAAGTGACCTCCACTCTCATCGTGGTGGCAACACTTAAGTACGTCAGCTTGATCCTCCTCCGGGAGGCAACGGCGAATCACCTCATCTTTCCCGAACTTGTAGAGATAGGGATCCGACCAGAAATACTCTCGGGACAAATGTTCGAACCTCGCCTTTTCTTGCGTAGTCATGCCTTCCCTTAGAGCACCTGCAACCAGAAAGTTCACAATATCCGCGTACCAAGGTACCGGGGTCATAGCCATAGCAAGCTCATAAGGGAAAGAGTCGGGGATCGAACCATCAATACTATCACCGATAATCTCGGGAGGTGGCTCTAGCCTAGACAAGTGATCGGATACTACATTCTCACACCCCTTCCTATCCTTAATATCCACATCAAACTCCTGAAGCAAAAGGATCCACCTAATCAACCTCGGTTTGGCTTGGGCTTTTGCTAGCAAATGTCGGAGGGCTTAGTGATCACTATGGACAATGACTTTAGACCCGATGATATAAGACCTAAACTTATCCAACGAAAACACGACGGCTAACAACTCTTTCTCGGTAGTGGTGTAGTTGGTTTGGGCACTATTTAAGGTCACACTAGCATAATAAATAACCCTAAGCAACTTATCCACTTTCTGACCAAGAACCGCTCCTACCGCTGAGTTAGACGCATCACACATGATCTCAAAAGGTAACTCCCAATTAGGTGCTACGACTACCGGGGCTGAGGTGAGCTTCTCCTTAAGTGTATTAAAGGCTACTAGACATGACTCGTCGAACTTAAACTCAATATCTTGCCCTAGTAAATGACACAAAGGCTGACTAATCTTAGAGAAATCCTTAATGAACCTCCTATAAAACCCAGCGTGCCCAAGGAAGCTACGAATACCCTTAACATTAATGGGAGGGGATAGTCGCTCAATAACCTCTATCTTGGCTCTATCTACCTCTATCCCCCGACTAGACACCATATGTACTAGCCTATCCCACTAGTAACCATGAAGTGACTCTTCTCCCAACTCAAGGTAAGACTACTCTCGATACATATCTTAAGAACTCTATCGAGCTTACCTAGACAATCATCAAAGGAAGAGCCAAAAATGAAAAATCGTCCATAAAGACTTCCATGAAGTTACCTATCATCTCGGAGAAGATGGACATCATACACCTCTGGAATGTTCCCGGTGCATTGCACAAGCCGAAGTGCATCCTCCTCCAAGCATAGGTACCAATGGGGCACGTGAAAGTCGTCATCTCCTGATCCTCCAGTGTTATCGCCACCTGGTAATAACCTGACAAACCATCAAGAAAACAGTAAAATGCATGTCCTGATAATTTATCAAGTAGCTGATCAATAAAAGGGAGAAGGAAGTGATCCTTTCGGGTGGCGGCATTTAATTTCCGGTAGTCAATGCACATGCGCCTCCCGGTAGTAATATGAGTGGGAAGTAGCTCTCCTTCCTGGTTCTCGACCACGGTGATGCCTCCCTTCTTCGGGACCACATGAACCGGACTCACCCATCGGCTATCGGCAACGGCATAGATCAACCCCTCATCCAGGAGCTTGTAGATCTCCGTCCTCACGACTTCCATCTGAACCGGGTTGAGTCGCCTCTGCCCATCTCTCTTAGGGATCGATCCCTCCTCCAAAATTATCCGGTGCATGCACACCGAGGGGTCGATACCACGAATATCTCCTAGACTCCACCCGAAGGATTTCTTGTTTTGCTTTAGGATTGCCACTAACGCTTCCTCGTCCTCAGCTTTCAAGGTGGCTGAGATAATCACGAGTTTTTGTTCCCCGTCTTCCAAGAAAACGTACTTGAGGTGACTAGGAAGTGGCTTCAACTCCACTTTGTTTTTCGGAGCCTCGATCTCGGCTTCCTGGGAGCTAGGCCGCACAAAAGTGGGGTTGGTTAGTTTTTCCTCTTCACCCTCAAGGACCTCAGGGCTGCTCTCCTCTATGAACGCGGCTTCCACTTCGTCATCTACATGGTCGACGAAGGAGCAATTCTCCACATAAAGGGAAGCGAGAGTGGCTTTCCCCGTTCGGACGGAGAATGAGACTTTCTCACCAAGAACGGTAATCTCGAGTGCACCGTTCTTCACATCAATCACCGTATTAGTGGTGGCCATGAATGGTCTTCCCAGGAGAATGGCATGATCTCGCCCATTCTCGGGAACTTCTCCAATGTCGAGTACCACGAAATCCACGGGTACTATCAATCCACCGACCTGTACCAAGATGTCTTCCACAATCCCCTTGGGATATCGAATCGATCGGTCGGCTAGATGGAAGCACATACGAGTAGGCTTGAGATCGCCTAACTCCAATTTCTCGTACACGGCGTACGACATCAAATTTATTCCTGCTCCCAAGTCGAACATTCCATACACTTCCTTGCCATTTCCCACGGCGATCATAATTTTGAAACTCCCGGGGTCTCTCTGTTTCTCGGGGAGATTGTGCTGAAGTATTGCACTTGCTACCTCCGAAACCACTACCTTCTCGTTGTCAATGAACTTCCTTTTCCTCTAAGCGAGGTCTTTGAAGAACTTGACATACGACGGGATGTTTCTGATGATGTCGAGAAGAGGAAGATTCACATTCACCTTGGACAAGAGCTGGTAAATCTCCGAGAACTGCTGATCTTGCTTCTCGTTTCTCAACCGATGCGGTTATGGTGGCACGGGAGGCCTATAGGGGTTATCAGCCTTGTGTAAGGCCGCTCGGCTCGTCTCGGGTGCTCGTACCGGGTTTTCTACTGGTTTCTCTATCGGTTCCTCTACCGGAACTCTCTGCTCGGCTACCTCTGGTGTCGGGATGTCCTCTTCCACATCCTCGGTTGGCATTTCGACGTGGTTATCAATAACACGTCCACTCCTAAGCACTGTTACCGCCTTGGCCTGATGCGGTTGGCTCGGAATCCGATCCTTCTGAGTAGCTTGTGCTATTTCGTTCATGCGACTGGCCATCTGTCTAACCTGCGTCTCGATTCTCTTAATCGCCGCATTCTGATTAGTCATGTTGGTCTCCACCCCCTCTATCTTTTGTTGATTGTGATTTAGGATGGCCTGAGTCGAGGCCATGAATGATGTGAACTTCTCGTCTAAGTCCGAAGACTTAACTGGCACCTGTTGTGGCTGAGGTGGTGGCGGATAGTATGGCTGATTCTGCTGCTGCTGGTACTGGGGCCTCTGGTGATTCTGGTTGTTATGCTAGTTCTGATTGCCTGTGTTCTGATACCCCTGATTCTGAGGTCGGTTCTGATTATTGAAGTTCGTCTGAGAACCTTGTCCCTAAGTCTGTGGCTGGTCTTGCCTCCACGAGAAGTTAGGATGATTCCT
The DNA here is from genome assembly GCA_954870475.1 of Euphrasia confusa. Lineage (NCBI taxonomy): Eukaryota > Viridiplantae > Streptophyta > Magnoliopsida > Lamiales > Orobanchaceae > Euphrasia > Euphrasia confusa. The sequence continues at coordinate 37,481,251 of OX940951.1, read as the reverse complement.
CCAGGCCGGGTTGTAAGTGTTAGAGTAGGGGTCATTCCTCTGGTTGCCCTGCTGATTGTACCCCTGCTTCGCATTCACCTTCACCTCGGGACCATAGTTCTGATCCATCATCTGGGGTGGAGATGGCATGTCTTGACCACAAGTACTGGAGAAATGGCCAATCTCCCCACACAGGCTACACGGCTCCACATGATAAATTTGCCTCTTGGGTTGCTCCTTAGTAGTCTGTAGAAAGCCCCCGCTTGTCGGCCGACAATGCAGGGTGTCGGCCGACACAACCTTTGCCGCACCGCGGCATGATATGCGAGCTGGTCTGCGGCCTAGCCTGTGAAAAACGGACCAAAAACAAAACATGTCGGCCGACGACATCACTTGTCGGCCGACACCAAGCTGAATTTTCAGCTTCTTCCTTCGATCGTCTTTCGATCGTCTTCCGGCGTGAATTGCGCTTCACATCCAACAGGCTATTCATAACAAATGTCGAGAGAGGAAGGGTGAAACTTCAGTGTCGGCCGACAAGATCCCTCCGTCGGGCGATGAGATCTCCTTGTCGGGCGACAGGACCCCTGTTAGGAGTCCAACCCTTGTTCGGATTAAAGCATCGAGAGGAGTGAAGAGGTGGAACCAAACCAATTGGAGGAAACGGGACGAGTCGAGTTAGACTCGGTTTGACCGCGTTTGACTCGGTTTCTTGGGGATTAAGTTAGGGTTTTCTCACCTCCCATCTATAAAAGGACCTCCTCCCCTCATTCATTAATAACTAAGAGAAAACCTAGAACACGAAATAGTAAGTCGAAAAGAGATCTATCGAGATCCGGTCCTGTACACAGGAATATTATTATCGAATAATATTAGGTGTGGTGTCCGTGGAAGTAGGCATTATTGGCCGAACCACGTAATTTCTTGTCTTCCTTTTTATTCCGCTTTATTTATCAAATCGAACCTACCCTTTGACGATCGACGGGGATATATCGGCCTAAGAAGCGTATATTCCCCAACAATTGGTATCAGAGCGAAGGTTATTTCAAAGGGCGAAGGTTACCGGAGGCAGTTCCATATCCAGACGAAGTTCTAGATACGAGGAAGATCCGGGGGTGCGAAGACAAAAAGGGACTAAACAGGTGACTCGGTTTTATTTTCGGTGTTTGGTTGTTTCTTGGTTGGATTTGTCTTGTGCTTCTTGTGGGGTGGTATTGATCAATGGCAGGAGCAACGGAGGAGAGTATGACGTCAAAGATGATGGTTCTTACGGCGACAAATTATTCAATTTGGAAGTCGCGTATGATGGATTATCTCACGACTAAGGATCTCGAGATACCGTTCGAGTGCAAGGGGGTCAAACCGTCGAGCATCGAAGAAGACAAGTGGAAGCAAATGAATAAGAAGGCAGTGTGCCTTGTTCGTCAGTGCGTTGGACAGACCGTGTACCCGTACGTGTCGGAAGAGAAGGAGGCCTATTCTCTGTGGACTAAGTTGGAGATGATGTTCCAATCGAAGTCACCGAGGAATCAGGCGTTTCTCATGAGGAGGCTTGTGAACCTTAAGCTAAGGCATGGTGTTCCGGTGGCCGACCATGTGAGCGAGTTCCAGGATGTTGTGAACCAAATGATCGCGGTGGGCTTGAATCTGGATGACAAGATTCAGGCATTGCTTTTGCTTAGCTCCCTGCCCGACAGTTGGGAGACTCTGGTGGTTTCCCTAAGTAATTCCGCGCCGGAGGGGAAGATGACCATGACGATGGTCACGGATGCCCTATTTAATGAGGAGGCGAGGGAGAAGGAGGTTGAAGGTGAGCCAGAGGGTGAGAAAGCATTTTACACGGGTGGTGGTCACAGCGAGAACCGGAGGAATGGTGGTGGAAACCGAGAGAGGCCGAGGAAGAAGGTCATATGCTATTATTGCGACGAGGAGGGTCATGTGAAGAGGGATTGTCCAAAGTGGAAGGCGAAGAAAGACCAACAAGAAAACGCAGCAGCGGTTCAACACGAGTATATTCACGACGCGTTGGCGGTGTTAGAGGCAAACGACGCTAGGAGGAAAGATTGGATTCTCGATTCGGGGAGTGCATTTCATCTATGCCATGATCGAGCCCAATTTTCTGAGTACAAGGCATGTGAAAGAGAGACGGTTCAAATGGCTAATGGTTCAAGGAATCGGGTAGTCGGGGAAGGGATCGTCGAGTTTCAGTTGCCGGGTGGAAGGAGCGTCACGGTTGCGGGAGTAAAACACGTGTCAAGCATAAGAAAGAATTTGCTTGCTCTCGGGAGGCTAGACGAGAGGGGGTGCAAGTTCGAGGCCGAGTGCGGGAAAATTAAGGTATTTAAGGATAACCGGGAGGTTCTGCGTGGAATAAATGTTGGCGGCTTGTATAGGCTCGAGGGGAGTGTGGTGGCACGAGGAACTGGTGTCGGACATGGGTCGAGTAATACAATGAAGACTGGACGGGATTTCAACCGTTGTCGAACTCATGGGCATGAGGAGCGGGCCGGCTCCAACAGGGCAAGGGTGATCGGGATGCAATGGAAGAAGGTTCAGCGGGAAGTTCGGAAGATTGAGATGAGGGTCGAAGCGCGCACGACATCATCTCTTATTCTTGCTAGCCATTGAAGGGTGACGCCCCGGTGGGGGGCGTTGGAGGCATTAATGCATTTAGAGGATGCATGGGATGCCTCGCTGGTCGTATTCATGGAGTTTGGATACGAGACACTCGTTCAGGGGGTGGGTTGACATGTTGGACTGTTTTTTTGGAGACTCATATTTCGGTGGTATTGAGATGCCGGTAATCAACTTGGGCGTTGGTGGAATAATTGCTCACTCGGGTTGGAGGGGGTGATTGTTAGGAGTCCAACCCTTGTTCGGATTAAAGCATCGAGAGGAGTGAAGAGGTGGAACCAAACCAATCGGAGGAAACGGGACGAGTCGAGTTAGACTCGGTTTGACCGCGTTTGACTCGGTTTCTTGGGGATTAAGTTAGGGTTTTCTCACCTCCCATCTATAAAAGGACCTCCTCCCCACATTCATTAATAACTAAGAGAAAACCTAGAACACGAAATAGTGAGTCGAAAAGAGATCTATCGAGATCCGGTCCTGTACACAGGAATATTATTATCGAATAATATTAGGTGTGGTGTCCGTGGAAGTAGGCATTATTGGCCGAACCACGTAATTTCTTGTCTTCCTTTTTATTCAGCTTTATTTATCAAATCGAACCTACCCTTTGACGATCGACGGGGATATATCGGCCTAAGAAGCGTATATTCCCCAACAACCCCTTTGTCGGCTGACAAGATATTGGCGCTGAATAACCTAGGTGAACAGGATGAATCAGATGATGGTTAGGAGGATGGAGAGATTGGGGTGGGTACTATGGTGGTTTGCGAGCAGGGTCCTAAAGCAGCCCTTCAGACGGGTACTCATGTGTAGTACACTTTGCTGGAACGTTAGAAGACTAAATAAGCCTGATCACCAGAGGGTTGTCCGGGACCTTATTTAGGAGCACTCGGCGTGTCTCGTTGGTTTGCGGCCCCCGGACTCTCTCCAAGCACGAACACTGAAAATAGAGTGTGGAGAGCTGACTTGTTAGCTCGTGTGGGGCGATAGGAATTTTTTTCTATGCGCATTTTTGTACTATTACATTTTTATTTTTTATGAAATTGACTTTTAACAAAAAAAAAATAGTGATTACTCAATCATTTATCATCGCGATGAGCTATATCGGGGTAATAGTTCAATGTCATTCAATGCCATTTGACATGTAACAATCCGTCATCCACACATTCTATTACACAAAAAATAGAAGACTAAAGAAACTCGTGGCTACTTTAAATGCCTTAAAAACAAATAATACTCCCTCCTTCCCTTAAAACAGTGCACAGTTCCTTTGTAAATTACAAAGGAACTGTGCACTGTTTTAAGGGATAGAGTAGTACTTCGTACTACTATTATCAAACACAATAAATTTATGTAAATAAAAGGGACGTGCTAAATATATATATGGGTCTTGTTCCAACTGCACATTTTCGTCGTTTTCAGTCATAACTATTTTTCATTGATGTTGAAAAAAGACATTCCTATATCTTTCAATTCACCATATTAATCAAATTAGTATTTTTTTTATATTTTTTAATTTACAGGTATATTTCATACAGTTCTCATTGTACAGAAAAATAATAATTAATCAAGAAATCATGAGTAAGGACTTTTATTGATTAAACACACGTGCTAGCCTTAATAATTCAAGACAAGCAAGCACGCAGAAATTAAGATAGAATTGTTTGCAGAGAGCACAGAGCAGTACAATAATAAAGGATTGCACACAGTAGCTAATTATAGATGAACGACATTGCGTTGTGATCATCATCATTCGAGCACAGAAGCAGCTGCAAGTAGTCGTCATAGACTTGATCCAACACGTGACGGCTAGAATCGTCCTCGAAAACCCCTTCCTTGAGCTCAAGCAGAGACGACTGCCAATCCACCTTATCAGCCTCGCTGCTCGACGCCGCGCTCTCGGCCCTGGGGAACACCCGAATAGGCTTCGGCATATAGACTTTGACTTTTTCCTTATTGCTCTGACCGTGTAGTTTAGGCTGCTGCGGCGTTGACTTTTGTGGGCCCACCACGCAGTCGTCCTCGGCCTTTTTCTTGTTGTTGTTGTTGTTGTTGTTGTTGTTGTTGTGTTGTAGTGTTTTCTTGTGGAGATGAGTGTTCCAGTGGTTTTTAATCTCATTGTCAGTTCGACCTGGTAAACGCCCTGCGATGAGGGACCATCGGTTGCCCAGGAGGGCGTGCATACGGACGATCAAATCCTCCTCGTCCTCGTTGATGTTTCCTCTCTTGATCCCAGGGCGGAGGTAGTTCATCCACCGCAGCCGGCAGCTCTTGCCGCACCTCAAAAGACCTGATTGAACTCAATATATAATTAATTAATTAATTAATTAGTTGAATACATATATAATTCGTTTATCGACCATTAATTAGATTCGTTCATTACCGGCGTTTTTGGGAAGAGAGCGCCATTGGCCTTGGCCATGGCGGAGTATGTAGTCGGAGAGGAGAGCGTCTTCTTTGGAGGACCAAGGACCTCTCCTCAGTCCTACTTTCGAGCAACAAGGGGATCTTCCCATCTGCAGATATATAATTCACTTTGTGACTGAGTGAGTGAGTGAGTTATATATATAGTAGTATATATGAACACAATTCAACTAAATTATTGTAATATTATCTCAGTCTCAATCTCAATTTCAATCTCACACGTGCGAGCGCCCACATACGTACGTGAGAGCTAGAGAGAGAGAGAGAGGAAAGAGACTGCCCAGAGGCGCAGCCAGTTTGTGTTACGTTGCTTTATAGGCCACCAGACAAGACTTGTAATTACTAATTAATTCACCATTTCACATTTCACACACACCACACTCTATAATCAAGTCAAAAAAAAAAAAAATCATAACACATACACTCATTTTCTTTGTAATTTAATTATATTATTTGTGTCCCAAAGAAGTTGTCACACGTTTTTTTTGTAATTTAATAAAACATGCACAAAGTATCGAATTCAATTATTTCAAACAAATTGTCGTACGACGTCATTGAAAGAAATAAACTGGAGGTTCAATTCATATCTACCATGACATTATATATGTAATATGTAGCCTGGGGTGATAAGAGCAATTGCATGTGCCTGCGTGTGGGAATTGAATTTGGTCGTGAAGTGGGCTCAGCGTTTGCCCAGCCACACTAAATGCATGTTTAACTGTGATGTGCTTCCTGAGATGCTATGTAATTACGTAAATGATGTTAGCTAGGATGATATATGATTCTTCCAATATCGTCAATGTACAAAAATGCACTTCTTTTTACTGTTGCTCGATTTCTAATCATTACACACCAATATTACTCACTACGAAAAACTACTACGTAGCAACTAGCGATTTGAAATCGTCTTGTAGTCACTCGCTCATCTATGACCTTGAAATCGTTGGCGATCCTCAACAAGTGCGTAGTAGATTTTTATATGTATTCAACACTCTCGATTAATTATTAGTACTTCGAATTATTTCAAGTTACAATTTGATCAACAGCTAGCGTCGAAAACGAAATATAATGACCCCCTATATTATACACTTATATATAATTGGTGGTGAGAATTCATTTAAATCTGCATGTCAGGAGAATTATAAAAGTTGTGGCATATATCGAAACTTAAAAAATCTAAATGAGTTGGAAGGAATTTCATGTGCACATGCTGCACAATTCTGTAAGCAGAGGTATAACTCTCAACAAATGGTTATTTTAGTGATTATATCCAATATGATCTCAACATATGTTTTCACTCAGAAATTAATTATTTACAAAATATTTTGATTTAATTGATTAAAAATTATTATTATATTATTAATTATGAAAAAAGTGAAAATAAAAATTAAGGGTATTAATAGTTAACCATACAACAAAACAATTGCAAAGTCTAGAGATCATATTTGTTCATCTTGTGTTGGCTTTTGAGCCTTAACTCAAGGTGAAAATGGTTTGAAAACGGAAGAAAACGAGCCAAATGAAAATTTTCTGAAGATAACACATTAACACGCCGTGCACCTCAACCGAGCTAGAATTTTTTTTCTGTAGGGGCTGAAATAAATAAATAAATATATATATATATATATATATATATATATATATATATATATATTAATATATATATATATATATATTAAAAAAATGATATTTGATGAAACTAAATATAAATAAAAAATTTGAGTTTAAAATTTGAAAGAAAAAAAAAATTACGTTATTTTTCATTAGAAAATAATATTGTAATATAAAATAAAAAAAATTATTTAATATATAAATCAAAAAGGAAATATAGTAATAAAATAAATAATACTTAACAATTTAATATAAAATTAAAAATAAAATAAAATTTTATTTAATATATAAATCAAAAAGGATATAGAGTAATAAAATAAATAATACTTAACGCATAAATTTCAAATCAAATTTTATTGCGTTAAATTTTAATGGTTTAAATTAAGTATTATAGAAAAAAGTATTATAGAAAAAACCGTACTTGAAGTCATAAGATTAGACTTAAATTTATTAAATCTAATATAATTATAGATGCTACTTAATTAATACTAATAATTTATCTTACTAATTAATGATAATCTCGAATCTTGTGTTTCAGCCCTTACATAATCTCAAATTTTGTGTACTATGAGACACGGCTCTGGGGGCTTAAGTAATTTTTCATTACTTTTAGTTAGATACTTATAAAATTTAATACTAAAAAATACAAAATTAAAATTCCACTAGAAGCTGAAGTCCCCAAAGATCCCTTCGTGGATCCGCCTCTTCTTATAAGTTGTTACTTGCTTATTCCCGTTTTTATCCATTAATGCTTTGTAATTGTTTAGTGATCTTGCTTGTTATTTGATAATCTTAATTGGTCACTTATTTGTGAGATACAATCACAAATAGTCTTGTTCTAATAGTATAGTTATATAATCATGGCCTAAATAATTTTGAAAATGATTTAGGCCCTTTTTCTTAAAAAAAAAATCCATGTACTCTTAGAACACTAGATATTTGAGGATACGAGAGCCAATGTTTACGTAAAAATCTGTAAGTTATTTGAGGATAGTCGAGTTGGTGAATAATTAGGAGGGCATGAGACTGAGAAGTCACGACTTAGAACTCTTTACAAATATTTTTTCTGTCAAGTCTATCATGTTAGAATATATTAGTTATTATATTTATAGGATTAGGGTTTACCTTGTATTTTGGCTATATAAAGTTTCTTTCTTGTATATTTTAGACCATGATTATTTTGTTCTAATACCACAAGTTTTCTATGTTTATCTTTTCCTTTCCTTTAATCCTTGTTCGATTATATAAATCCTAACATGGTATCAGAGCCAGGTTTAATCCTTGTTCGATTAATTGGTTCGTTTTGGTTGTTGGTTAATTTTGGTTCGTTTTGGTTAATTGGTTCGTTTTGGTTGTTGGTTAATTTTGGTTCGTTTTGGTTAATTGGTTCGTTTTGGTTGTTGGTTAATTTTGGTTCGCTTTGGTTAATTTTTTCTGTTCGTTTTGGTTGTTGGCGTTTTCGGTTTCGCTTGTTTTCCAATGGCTCCTAGTGAGGACTCGTTGCAGTCAATTGGTGTTCGTTTGGATGTGGCTTCAGAGTCTTTTGTTTCCATCCACCGAGGCAGAGTATCATGCTATGGCTTCCACGACGGCTGAGATTATATGGTTGCGCTCATAGATTTTTCGTTGACAAACTCTCGATGCCTTTTTCGTTGACAAACTCTCGATGCCTCTTGCTGTACCATCGTGAGTTTGAAGGGGGTGTTAAAATATATTAGTTATTATATTTATAGGATTATAGTTTACCTTATATTTATAGGATTAGGGTTTACCTTATGTTTTGGCTATATAAAACATCTTTCTTGTATATTTTACACCACGCTTATTTTGTTCTAATATCACACGTTTTCTACGTTTATCTTTTCCTTTCCTTTAATCCTTATTCGATTATATAAATCCTAACCTATCACAGCACCACATATGAATCAATCGATGTTCTTTTAGAGAGAATCGTAGATCTTGGGTCAATCGGCAAATGGTGAGTAATTTTTGACCGATTTCACTGTAATAGTCCAATAAACTTTTGTTGGTAGGTAGGGGTGGGAACGAGTCGAGCCGAGCCGGGCTTTGCTCAAATAGGCCTAGGCCTGATGTGAAATTTTTGGGCTCAAGCCTGGCCTATAGCCTATCATAGGCTTTTTTAAGAGGCTGGGCCTGAGCCTTTTTATTAATTAGGCCCGGCCTGAAAGCCTTTTATAAGCCTTTTTCACCACAACTAGAACATCAGCTCGATTTAATGGATAAATCCCAAAATTTAATTAAAAATATTAATTTTAAATTTTAAATGTTATTTTTAACTTTTAAGTGAACAACATATTATAAATACAAAATTATTTAAAATATATTCTTCAATCAATAAGAATAACATATTTCATTATTTCACTCTTCAACTACAATAATTATTTTTTTACCAAAGATGTAGGATAACATTTGTTAATAAGTACATACAAAAATTAAAACTAAAAACAAATGTATTTTTCCATATAAATTTAAATATGAAATACACTTTATGAATAATATATATATATATATATATATATATATATATATATATATTAAATAGGCCCGGCCTGATAGGCCTAGAAGGCTTAAAATAAAGCTTAAGCCTGGTCTTTTTATATAAACAAGCTTTTAGAAAAGCTCGAGTTTGGCTTGTTTATTAAACGAGCCGAGCCGAGCTTTTGTAGGCCGAGCCATAGGCCCCTGTCGGGTAGCCTGGCTCATTCCCACCCCTATTGGTAGGTATAAAAATTGAAAAGTATGTTGATTGCGCAATTAATGGCTCCCATTTAAAAGGATAGAGGCTGCAGCAGTAATTAATGTAAATATTTATCAACCCAATTATCCATTCATTTTTTATTGAGATAAATGTAATAAATGTAAATATTTTAATGTGTCTCATAAGTCACATTGTCATTAACTAGTCCAAATATTTTTCTACGGAATACGCGCCGCGGATACACGGCAATTTTTCTCTACACGTTTCCTAAATTTCAACCATAAAAACAAGATCATTCAAATTTTAACACTATTAAAGAAAATAATTTTCTGGTCAATTAGCATTTAGCAGTAGGTATTTATATCTTCCTTAGTGTGTGTTCAGACAAATCCGTCCGTTGTTACTCCATATTCATAAGTGCAAAAAAGGGATATATGTGCATGGGCTATTAAATATTCCCTTGAGAAAAGATATTCATTTCTTTTGTAATTTACAAATGAATTGAATATATTTTACAAGATATAAAGAATATTTTTTGGCAATTTAACAAAAAATAGTAAAGAATCAAAATATTTTTTTTTAAATTAAAATTTTAATAATTGTGAATAGACTTTAAAAAATAGGAGAATAAATTAGTTAATAGTATAAACTTGTATTTTAAACATATATTAAAACATTATATTTTTTTTAGAGTGAGTGGGTTAAATATTGTGAAAGACCCTAAAAAAAAGTATTAAGTATAACTATTTTGGAACTGAGAGATAAATTATAAATTGATGATACATTTCAACAGAATTATTGGAAAAAAAGTATTAAGTATTAAGTTTTAAATTTTTCATAATATAAAACGGACGGATAACTCTGTTGTATCTCATTTTTTTTAGGTAAAGGTTAATCACATAGAAAATAAAAGATATGATACAGTACTGCGCATAGGGAATGAAACCCCCACCGCATCACAGAGCTAACAGGCTAGCTTTTCAACCATCCAAACCAAATCACAAAGCACTAAAACTACAAACTGTATCACCAAGCTATATGCCATACTCTCTTCAATGCTCGTGCCTGAAGAGAGTCAGGGAGCCGTAACGAGTGTATCCTCTCCCGTATGATAGAGATCGCCTGAGAAGCCACCACACCAGAAGATACCGACCGATTCTCATATATCCTCGTGTTCCTCTCGATCCAAATATAATAGATCAGCGCAGCGAAAAGTCCACGATACGCACAAGATATCAAGTGTCTCCCACGCCATCGACTAGCAGCCCGTAGTACAGCACTATGCCAACCTCCACGTGGCCATAGAAAACCCACCTCCACCTGTAATCTCTGCAGACAGTCCTGTGAGAAGGGACACTCAAAGAAAAGGTGGGAGTGTGTCTCAACGCTCTCACCACCACATAGTACACATGAGTCGTCCCCCCGACCAATCCAGCGCTTATCCCGAGTCGGCAGCCGACCTCGGATAGCCATCCAAATAATGAAGCAATGACGTGGTATACATCCTGGTCCAGTCAAAAGGGCAGCCCACGGCACTCTGGGACCCTCTGGGCGGAAAATAGTATATGCCGAATCGGAGTTATATGTCCCTGATCGATGCAATGTCCACCGCACTGTATCTGTCCTCATATCTATACTCGGCAACTCACCCATAAGATCAACAAACTCCGCCGCAAAGTCTGTTGGCCATCTCCATACCCCATCAACTATGACCATACTCAAAGACGTAGCCCTAGGGAGCCTCCTAAGCCACGGTCCCAACTGACACACCTCCTCCAATCGACCACGGAGATGCCAAGGGTCCCTCCAAAGGTAAAACTGTGAACCATCCCCAACCTGCATCTGTATAGCTGGTAAAACAGCCGAGCGTAACTTTAGAAGTTGTCGCCAGCTCCAAGAGCATGCCCTTGGCACCTTAGCACTCCAAAAAGAGTGCCTCCTCAATCTATTCTCCCGTATCCAGCTGACCCAAACGGATTCTGGGTCCTGACTCAAAATAGCCCAAATGTGCCTGGTCATAAGGGCTCTATTTTGGGCAGTGAGATCCCGGATACCCAAACCACCCTCACTGGCAGGGCGGCAAATGTCAACCCATCGGACCTTGGCATATCCAGTGTTGCCCAACCCAAACCTAAGAAATCTCCTCATCCTCTTCTCAATCTCCTCGATAATCCCCTGGGGGAGGATGAATACACTGGCCCAGTAGATATGTAGAGTACCAAGAACTGATCGGATCAACTGTAATCTCCCTGCATAAGAAAGAGTACGAGAAGTCCAAGAGCCCAGTCTAGCATCAATCCTCTGTAGCAGGGGGGCACAAGCCCTCAAACTCAACCGAGAAGAGATCAGAGGAACTCCCAGATAACGCACCGGAAGGGTCCCGGCCGGGAAGTCAAAAACTGGCTGGAGAATCGATACATCATCCTGCGCCTGGAGGGAGAGATAAATATTACTCTTATCTACATTCGCATGTAGACCCGAGTAAGTCCAGAAAAGCTGCACTCCCCGTCTGAGTGTAGCGACAGACACCTGATCAGCGTGACAGGCAAGTAGAAGGTCATCAGCAAAACTCAGCATATAGGTTTGTGTCCTCTCACATCTCCAATGATACTGAAACCCCGGCTCTGCCTTTATATGCCACTCCAAGATCCCATGTAAGACCTCCATCACAAGGACAAACAGAAAGGGTGACATCGGGTCCCCCTGCCTCAATCCCCGAGCACCTCTGAAATAACCCTCAGCCGATCCATTGATGTTCACCGAGTAGGCTGGAGTAGTGAGGCACTCCATAATCCAACCGATGAACACCTGATGGAATCCCATGGTTTCCAACGTCGCTCGCACAAAGCACCACTCAACTGTATCATAAGTTTTCATCAAATCAACTTTCAGTACACATCTAGCTGGAAGTCGCCTTTGTCCGTATCCCTGCAGTAGCTCCTGAGCAAGGAGGATATTATCCCCAATGCGTCTGCCAGGGACGAAGGCCGTCTGAGACCTATCAACTAATAAAGCCATACTGGCCAAGAATCGTCGAGTTAACCTCTCTAACAAGCTTCCCGGTGCGAAAGAAATCTGATATAGCCGTGAGACTCTCAGATTTAATAACCGGCCAAGCTTGTTTGAAAAACGCCGAAGAGTATCCATCAGGACCCGAGGCTCTATCATCATCGAATGCAAACAGAACGCTCTGAAACCCGGCCAATCTCTGTTGTATCTCATTTTATCCTCAAAACTTATTCAATATAGTAAATACTATCATTCTTAATATTTTTACAATAATATTATTCTTCCAAAAAAGTTAATAATTATTCTCTTTTTTTTTTTACTTTAAAAAATATAATTTTTAAAAAATATAATTTTACTCTTACTTTTTAATTTATTTTTTCAACTTTACTCATGATTATTTTATTTTTTTAACTTAAAATACATGTATACATTTTTTTTTCAAATAATTAAAAAATAATAATTTTCCTAATCTATGTGTTCAGAAAAAGGGTTAATTAATTATTATAAATATGAAAAACAATTTTATTTTTGAATTGTTCGACAATAATATTCATACCTTACTCAAAATATATTTTCACTTTAAAATAATTTTATTTTTATTATTTTTAAAATTTTTATTTCGATTATTATACTTTTTAATTTTAAAAAAATATTTTTATTTTTTGTCAAAAAATTAAAAAGTATTTTCTCTATAATATTTAATTTATAGTATTCTCTATATAATATTTATAGTATTTAATTTAATTTATAGAGAAAAGTATAGAGAAAAGTATTCCTGAAAAAATATATAAATTAAATATTCATGAAGAATATATATATTCTGCAGAAATATCAATATCAAATTGATTATAATTATATACTAATAATCTCGAATAATATCTTTGAAAATTTACCGTGAAAGATCCACTAGCTTTGTGGAAAGATTTAAAAGAAAGATACGATCACCCGAAATTGGTCGTACTACCAAAACGTTGTATGATTGACTCCAATTACAAGATTTTAAATCTGTCTAGGCATATAATTAAGCTATTATGAAATCCAACTCACAAGTTTGAGTCACATTATAATTTGATATTCCTGAAGTAATATCAAATCAATTATTCATAATATATATATATATATATATATATATATATATATATATATATATATATATATATATATAATTGAATGTTCCTGAAGAACATATATTCTGATTTAAATATTATATTGATCGTTCTGGAAGAACATCATGATTTGATATTATTCGATAAATATCAAATCAAATTGCTCCCTTAGTAGAAATATGTTTGGAAATATCAAATTAAATTGCTGTCGTGTAGCAATAAATTTTAAATGTTCCTAAAAAATATTATGATATGATATTCATGATTAAATATCAAAATTAAATTTTAAATGTTCTTGAAGAACATCATCATAGGATATTCCCGCAGAAATATCAAATCAAATTTTTTCTGACGTAGCAATTAAAATTAAAATATTGTAAATCGATATTGATATTTATAAGAAATAATACAAAATATTTTTGAAAGAATATTTTTATTGATTGCTTCCGAAGAAGCAAAGTTCAAAACATTATATGTTTTTTTAATAAAGTTACATCATGATACTCATAGTGAAACACCATTGTTCTTGTTGAAATAATGATTACGTATGAATTATCCCTGAAGGATATCTTTTGAAAATCGAGAATAAATTAACTATGTGGGTACTCATGGAATATCGAAAAAGTCGATTCCAATTAAATGTAACTTATGAAACATTATATATTGAGATTTATTTTGTTCTCCAAAAAGGTTTGAGTGAAACAATCAAAGAACAAAACATGAAATCCCTGCAGGATCGTGCAAAATCATTCATCATCCGTCGTTGTCAAATTCATAAAGGAAAAAAGTTTAGTATTTCATTGACAAACATTCAATTCATCAAATTTGCTCCTGTAGTAGCAATATTATTTGAATGATTATAAGAAATATTCTCAACTCATATCATGTCTACTGGTAGTAGAAAAAAATAATGGGATTGATGAATACTTATGAGATATGTCCAACTAGTTGTATACTATTGCCTGAAGCAAATGTAAATAAACATGAAAATGGTTATGTTCGTGGATGAGGACGCATAAATATATATGAACGAGACAGTTGTCATGGAAAATCTCATGAACAAAATAATTGATAAATAAGGTGTGTGAAAAGAAATGCCAAAAATGTAGAATAAATTGGCATTGTGTGCGTACTTGTCGTACGACCAAACATCCTGTTGATCTCTACCAAAAATCTAAAGAAAAGGTAGAGACGAATCTTGCTAATTTCAATTGTCAAGTTTTAAAGATTATGATGACAATATTGATCATGTAATTGGCAATGACGTGATTAAAAGTAAATGTATTGACAAAATGATTATCTATGAGATAGCATAATCACTCATACATTACTTCGTGACATTTGTAGAAAATAATGTCAATACAAATGATGGTGCATCTAATATTGATGAAAGCTCCGGAAGAGCTAGTATTAATATTTAATACGTATATTTTAGCAAATCGAGATTCCATTGCAATGAAAAATAATGTATGGAAATTTGCATAACTTATTTTTAATCTGACGAAACAAAAATCGACATACTGAATTAATTGAGACATTGGTTCTCAATTCGAATTTAGTCGGTTATTTTCTTAATGTTTGTTATATATAATCTAGACGTGTTATTCCTGAAGAATACACAATTGATTTATGTGTATATTTCTCGAAGAATGATACACAATAAAAAATATTCTTGAAAAATATTTTATGAATAAAGTAGCAAAATATATATTGCTTGAAGAGCAATGTAAGAGATTATTAAATTTGATAAATATTCCTGGAGAATATTTGATTTGATTATTCGTCAATAAAGTTTTAATGATACGAGTATTTTGATCCTTGAAGGATCATTGATAAATGTACTGTATCCCCGAAAGATCATTGCTAATTATCCCCACAAGTACTATAAATGTACTTAAACATGAAAATGATTGTGCGTGGAAATGAATAAAACATTTCCCATCTGCGAATAAATTTTATATATGCAAGTTATATTCATATCACCACTACAATGTATTTTTATGAACGGGCATAATAGAAAAATGTATATTAAATATCTCGAGCCCACGATCCAGAAGATCAGTTTACAGCAATTACGCTGATTTGCATATTTAAGAAAGATCATTTCCCGGCATTAGGGGGAGATAAGAATATAAAAGATATAAATGCCGAGAAATTTCATTGAATGAAAACGATCTTCAATTCTAGATCCACGCACCAATCAATTGAACCCGAAGTTCAGGAAAATAAGTAACTTGCAATATTCAGCAAATAATCTGTCAAATTAATGAAGGTGTGACAAAATCACATATATTTGTTGTGATAAATGAACTATAAGAGTTCAAATACAAAAGAGATCAACTCAAATGTTGATTCTAATATACGCCAGAAGCGTAGTAGATCGATCTCAAGCTATAAAATAAATCCGCGAAAAAACAAAGAAATTAAGTCACCCTCAATATCTCCTGAAGAGAGTTAGATGAAAATCCCATTGAAATAGCATGTTCACAAGTTAATAGAAAAATTGTGGGATTGCGGAACAACCAAATTAAATATTTTGGGAAATGATGAAAGATTTGGTTGATAGAATTGTCATCAACATGGAAAAAGTCGCCAACGACATATTTGCCTCAAGAGTTGTTCTAGAAAATTTGGATCCAAAGCTTAAATCAATGATAGTGTGCCAGCAGCACTCGGAAAATAAGAAACGAGCAATTGAGGCTGAGCATGAATCGCTAAATAGAAGAAATATTTTGACTCTATAATACACACTTCAAAATATTATCTCAAAATGATATATGTGGGTGTTCGTACGAAAAAAAAGTAATGATGTGGTGTGATATAAAAGCGATATTAGTTGCTCAAGAGTTTTTCGCAAAAACTCGATATTTTTAAGGATGATGACATTAAGTTCCGCTACTTAATATTTCTGGCAGCAACAATGATAAATATATGCATCAAATGTATGATTTGACCATGTAGAAGTTATTAGAAAGATACATACATGAAAATCCTAGATGGATTTTGAAATTCCTGATATGAAAGGAAATGAAAATCAGAATATGTACAATATCATATTACTATCTCATTATGGACACAAATGATATTGAAGACAAGGTCCCGAAGACCAGTGATTTTGGTCCCGAAGACCAGTGAATCAGTGATTGCACTTTTTTTCCCTCTACTAAGTTTTTCCCACGGGGTTTTCTTAGTTAAAGGTTTTTGACGAGACAATCAACACAATATAAATGTGAATGTCGTGTACTCTTTTCCTCGAGTATTTTTTCCTACAAGGTTTTATAACGAGGTTTTTAACGAGGCATGTACATCACTCGATAATAATTAATGAGGACATCATAATGTCCATATGAGTTTCTTTTCGAGAGAACCTGAAATTCAAAGACAAATATAATCTTTTAGATAATTGTGAATTGAAGTTCACATAATTCATTTGTCAAGGATTGTATATTCGACATTAGACGCATCTAATATACTCCTGAAGAGTTACCGGCCGGTTATAGCAATTGCGAATGCTCTAGTCAATAGATGTCTGGTAAAGGCATGTCTCAGAAGGACGAAAAATATACAATGATACAAATGAACGTGAAACTCGACAATTCGAAGGTTGTGTCCTGAAGACCAAAATGTATACTTGAATAACTATGTTTTTCCTATATGATTTTATTAGTTACAGGTTTAATGAGACTGGTTGATCACCAATAACTACGTTCAAGAAATCAAAGATCTTCGGTGATTACAATCAGGGTGAGCAAGCTGTACTCTTTTTCTTTCGTCGAGGTTTTATCCCACTGGGTTTTCCTGGCAAGGTTTTAACGAGGCAGCAATCTTGTAAATAGTCATTCAGAGGGGAGTGTTATGAATATATTAATTAGTGAATGACTAGTTTACATTTTCTTGGTGAACAAGACAGAAACCTACTTTGTATCCTATATAAAGGGTCTCCCCATATGAATGAAATAACAATTATATTTTTCTCTCATATTATCACTCTTTATACTCTATTATTCTCTCAATTTCTCTTGATTTTATAAAGTTTTTTAATTTTTTTTCTCAACTTGGCTCTTATACGAATGGAACGGAAAAATACAATTTATTGAAATAGATATCTTTAGCCCAGCCCAACGATGACCTATGCAGTAGGAATTTCTTATAACATTGGAAATATAAGAAACATCAATTGAAAGCGCATACGTTTCTCAATTGAAAACCACAAACATCAAACTATGACGTACGCGAGTATATAGTAATAAACATTAAACTTTTCATGAATGATCAAGTTTTTAATTAAAAAACAAATGTCAATAGGGTTGGTGAAATGTATTTATGAATCCTTATCCCCCTCTTTATCCTGACATCAATTCATCAGATTTTTTCCATTCCGTAAATTACATTTCATTTGATCAATATTGTTAGTTTTGTATAAAAAGAAAGGTCATTATATAATTGAATTTAACAAGCCTCTTATCACCAAATAAAAGTGATTCAAGCCTCTCTCTCCCGTGTTTTCGGACACACTTTGAATTTCAATAAATATATGACAACAATTTGAAATAACAAGTTTACAAAACACACATGTCATATTGTCGGCCATTGACTTGAACAAGTCCAAATTGTAGTATTGTGTTTTTTAAGAATGAAGCAATTTAGTTTAAACGAAATTTGTATATATACTAGTACAACACAGTTTTTATAAAATAAATGGGTTTTGTATTGAACATTTGTTTCTCAAAATACAACATTTTCATAGCAACATATATATTGCTCAAGATGAACCGAGAAGTTTTTTTAACATATTTCATCGAAGGTGATATACAATGGGAAAAGAAGAAAAACAATAATTGCAAGAACAAAATTGATTTAGGGGTAGTATATATTGAAAACAAACTTTTCAGAAAGAATATGTAAATGCTCTTATATAGAGACTACTGAATAAGGCTTTCTGAACGTTTAATATCAATTCAGTTGTTTAATTGATAGTAGTACAATTTTTTCATTCGTTCACTTGATTAATAGATAGAAGTACAAATCAAAGATTTTATATGGAGTAAATATGACAACATACAACCTTTTGGTCTCTAACAAGTACATTATTATTGTAACAAATCAAAGAATTTATATGGAGTATAGTATAAGACAACACATACAACCTTTTGGTCTGTAACAAGTACATCATTATTGTAACAAATCAAAGAATTTATATGGAGTAGTAGTATAAGACAACAAATTAAATTTCCAGTATAAAAAAACTAGCCATTTGGTTGACAAGCTTTTGCCAAACATGCCTCTGCCTCTAGGGCATATTACTACACTACAGTTTCTTACCTATCAAAGAACCCCATCCATATTTTTACAAAATCTTCGGTCATTCGATCGAGCATTCTAATCGTATCAAAAACGAATAGGCAAACCGTAGTTCAGAAACGTTCTGATGCATCCATCCCAGCCCGCGGTTACAATCACAAGACCCCACAGATGCGGATTATTCAAAGTGCTTAGCCACGCGTTCCTTAGATACTTGAACTCAGATTTGCATTCCAAGTTAAGCTTAACCGCAGCTGCCATATTTGATCTAGGCATCAGCTTCTCTTCCGGCCACGTGCCTGACCTTTTGTACAAAGCATCCAAGAAAAACCCTAGGCTCGTCGTGAAATTACAATCCGGGAAAGAACCAGGCACAGGTAGCCTGCTGCTCTTTGAGCCACCCCAAGGAATGGCGATGGAAGCATTTTGCGAAGAGAAGCTCTCGCAAGACCATATATTGTTCTTCTTTCGAGATGATTTTTGGTCGAGCACAGAGTAGTTCCAGATTCGGATATTCGAGTCCTTGCTGACTGAGACGAGGTGTTCCCCGTCTGACGTGAATGATGCGGGCCATTGAGTCCCTGAGCTTCGATGACCTTTGAATTTGCAAACAACGTTGGTCCCAGAAATTATACGAACTTGTGAATCGGCGGAAGTGACCATTACTTTGCTCACATCACCCGGACAATACTGAATTGAATAAACGACGGCATATAAGATAATATATATATTACGAAAATCGAAATGAGACGAAAATGTAATGAAAGAAAACCTGAAATCCAGTTATCCTCTTGCCAGACAACTTTTTCGCCTTGAGGTATATTTGAGCTCCCAATTCCAAACGATTATCTTGAGTCGATATTATTATACAAATCACAAAACAGAATCAGCAGCAGGTATCGTAAAACATATATATCTGATCATCATCTTGTTTATGGGTTTATGAGAATACCTATGACTTCATAAAAACGGCAGTTTCCTTCCATGGACCCAACGATACCTCCCTGAAGAATACACAAGAAAAACATGTTTCAAATTCATATCATAAGTAGCTGAAGCCAAGAAAATCACACACCTTTCCATCAGGACAGTAACATACAGCTGTTACTATTTCTCTAATATCCGTCCAATCAACAACTCGCCCACCTTCTACTTCCCAGATTCGTAACTTCCCGTCTATTGAACCGCTTATGAAATGATCATTATCAACGGGATTGAACTCCACACAAGTTACTACATATCAAGAAATAACTTTATGTCAGTCGAGTATAAACTACTATCACATTACAATCAAAATATTATTCGTACCATAATTATTATGTGAGTACACTCTCACGCAATGATCATCTCCCACTCTCCATAACCGAACTGTTTTATCAACCGACGATGAAAGCAAACTCTGCATTTATAAAAAACAAAACAGACAGACATTAAGAGAAAAAAATAAAAGCATTATCATTAATTACTAGTACTATACTAACCCCATCAGTGGACCACGAAAGAGACAGCACATCCCCTTCATGTCCATGAAACTCATGCAGAGGTTTCTCCGATAACTGAAAGACTTTTAAAGGAAGCACAACAGGATCCGAGTCGGTAAATCTCCTCGACGAGCTTTTCATCGAACCCGTTGAGTTGGTTTTCTCCTTCACAGCATTCAGAGGTCCCACCTTAGAAACATGATCAAGCCACAGGTACAATCCGGCAGCATCTAGATCTTGCGCGTTCAATTCATTCATCGTGTCATCTTCTAGAACCTTCCACACACGCACCACACGATCCACCCCACCACTAGCAAGATACCTACCATCAAAACTAAACTTCATAGCCAAGATCGAACCCACGTGAGCCGGGAATTCTTGACCCGAGTAAATAGCAGATAATTCCTTCGACTCTTTTCTAGACGGATGGACACGAACTCCGCTGAAATCGTCGGACCCTGTCTTCTTATCGATGAGCTCTTTCGTCTTGCCGCTGAACCTGTGGAGCCAATTGGATTTCGATTTCGATTTCTTTTTGAAGTCGGCCATGTTGAAACGAGTATCGGAGTCGTCTTTCCGGAACACCTGCTGAACGAGTTTCGAGGAGCCGAATTTTGTCTGAAGCTCGTCGAGGGGTATTTTCTTGTCGGACCCCACTTGGCGGAATGTGGTGTGGGGCCCGTCGTTGTCGAGGACGAACTCTGTCCCGTTGTCGAGGTTCTTGATTTTCCAGATCGGTTCTGCTTGCTCGGGGGAATCGAGGTTATTATTCGCCAGCACAGCAGATTCCCCGTCGTCTATTAATCGTTCGATGTCCCGTCTCAAGTCTTCGAAACAGACCTCGGCCTGATCCTCTGCATCGTGATCATCGGATGTGTGGGCCCTATCCGAGGTCAGCCCCATCTGCTTCAGAAAACTGTCTCGTCTTTCGCGAACGCTGTTCGGTTTCTTGGTCCAGAAGTCGTATTCCAGAGCACCCTTTACGATCACGTGAGGAGTCATCGGACAACTCTCCGAAGAATCAGATACGTCGTCGTCTCGGGTGTCGAAGAATTGTTCGTCCTCTGTTTCGCTGAAACCGCTCATTGTATCCAAACTCAACCCATACAAAAAAAAAAAAAAAAAATACTCTGCACACACCACAAACAAAATCATTTTTTTCTTACCATTTTCACTTATGCATAAAATTTTAAAATGAAATTAAAAAAACAAAAACAAAAATTCAACCATTTTCTGTACCTGATTTCTAAATTCAAGACAAGTGAATTTTCATTTCATTTCACTATAAAAACACGGCAAGAAATAACTGGTTTTTTCGATTTGAATGAAAAGGTATCACTCTGAAACAATAGATGGTTATGGTTAGGCTAGGGGGGGTAATCGGTGCCTCTCTCCGGTAGCGTCTCTTCCCTTTCTTTTTTCTTTATTTATTTAATAATTTATTTTCTAATTTTGATTAGTACAATAGTTTAGCAAGTTTGACCAACTCCTTCAACTAACAGCAGTTTTGATGACTTTTTTTTTTCCATTTTATTTTATTTTATTAATTAGGAATCGCGAACAAAGTCTTCATTTTAATTATGGAGTGCGACTTTTTTTTATATATGTCTGGTCAAGAAAGTCTTTAACTTCCTGTAATTACGAGTAATTAATTAATTAAATATGCCTACAAAAACATTATCTCTGAAAGATTTAAATGATTACGGAAGACATTGCGATCTTTAAGAGATTGCAAAATTAAATACTCTAAATTTCCAAAAACATAAATACGGCTTCCATGAGAAGGGAGTCAAACTGATTAATTAGGCTAACATTAATACAAGGAATTTTATTCTTTGTCTAACCGCGTGAACTAATTACATGCACTTTCTCAACAATTCAATGAACGGTAATACTATATGTATATGGGTAGATTCTGCCCATAAGATCCAAATTTATTTATTTAATTTATTTTTTATTTTTATATAATTATAAATATGATAAATTTAATAAATATTTTAAAATAAAATTTTTATCTTTTATTATTATATATTAAAATATATTTTTTTCTATTTAATTGAATTTTTTAGTATAAATATAAAAAAATATGCATTATCTTTAATTAAAAATTTTATTTTAATTTTTTTAACTATATATTTTATATATTATAACTAATCATAGTAAATGTCAAAAAAATAATTAAAATATTTTTATATGTATAAAAAATTAAAATTAAAGCGTTTCTACCCATGGACAGATTCTGCCCATTTAACACCCTCCTTCAATAAAATGTGCATTTGAATGGCAATTTATACCTTATTTCTAAGAATAAAATGAGAATTGTGATCCATATTCTCTTATAAAAAGGTTAAAAAAAATCCACGCTCCTTTTTAGGTTTTCTTTTTTCTCTCTCCATTATTATTTTTCTCATCCTTATCTCACTGCCGTTTTTCGTCAACCCATTTTAGTGATTTTTACCAGCGTTTTCAATTTGTTTCCTGTGATGGATATGTGTAAAAATATGTTCGAAATTCTAAATTTGTGTAAGGCAGTTCCATGCGGCAGGACGAAGGCGTTAACTCTGCCGCAGTGCGAAGGCAGAAACCGGTTCCCTGCCAGGAGGCATGATCTAGGCAGAATCTTCTATTTTTGGTAAGAGACCAAAAATTGAATATCTCTTTCCATACTTATCCGATTGAGATGATTCAAAAGGCAACGGAATCCTTGGAGGACAAGGAACATATTCCTACCATAAAGCGACGTCCAGGTCGCCTATATAACTCGCGTCGAGCACAGCAGCGAAAGAGAGAGAGAGGCATGGCGAAAGTATTAGGGTTTCAATACTTGTTATTAGACGTGAGGTTAGATCGATAATCGCTTACGCCTTGTTGGCTCAGGATTATCAAGAGTGATTGTAATCTCGTTTTCGTTTAATAAAGAAGAAACACCCTCTTCCCCGAGCACGTAGGTAGCGGCTGCCTCACTATAGGCAGGGCGATACCGAAGCTCGTAAAATCTTGTCTTGTGTGTGTTGTTTATCGTGCTTTTATATTCTTGTGAGTTCACATATACATAAGTGATTGTAAGCTGGAGAGTCAAATCATATTCGTTCGGTTTTGAGTTGTTCACGTCGTGTGGTTTATGAAAGTCTAATTTGATCGGATTTATTCGGTTGGTTAGACCTTGTTGTGCGAATCCTCAACAAGTGGCGCCGTCTGTGGGAAGATAAATCACGTGAAGATGATGAAGCTTGGATCGAAGAAGGATGATGAGGACAAGGAGTCGACAAGAATAACTTTGGTCCTTGGCGGATCAAAGGCAAGACGATGAAAACACAGCAGGAGGTTGCTGCTAGCACTGCCATTCTCCAGGCAAGCGGAACTGATAAACCTATGGATGATGCAGCTGAAGCTGCGGCAGCAGGTACTCAGGCAGGCTCTGCGGCAGGACGAAGTTCCGGAAGGTACTGAAAAGGCAGGCACTATGGCAGAACCAAAAAGGCAAGGGGTGTTCGCAGGGGGCACATATGGCAATGATTAATTGTCTCGGAGGCAAGGTAATCGTTGTTGTGTTCAAGGAGCCGGCTGTCGAGACGTCACGGCAGGAACTTGAGAGTTGGTACTCAAGGGAACTTCAGAAGAGGAGTCAGAAGAGTGGGAACGAGGCATCATCTCATGAAGGCACGATGTCACGTCCAGCCTCTTTGTGACCTTGCACAATAGCAGAGTTGTGCGGCATGGCGGTGTTGCGCAACAAGGCAGTACGATGCGGCATAGGGAGCAGCACTGTACAGCAAGGCAGGAGAGTGCGGCAAAGGGGTCAGTTGTGACTAGACCCGGGATTTAGGGCGTGACAAAGGGGTGTTTTCAAGGTAACAAAACCAGGTTCTTAAGGAGGGGTCATCTCTTTAAGAAGGAACTGAATCAAGGATGAATCTAGCACATCACGGTGATGATGTCGCTGAGGCAGCAACTGCGGCAGGGTTATGCGGCAGGCCTCCGATTGTCACTTCGAGGAAGGGGACAAAGTGGATTATGGATCTAGCACATCACGAAGCTGATGTTGCTGAGGCAACAACTGCGGCAGGGTTATGCGGCAGGCCTCCGATTGTCACTTCAAGGAAAGGGGCATAGTGGATTAAAGATTCAGGGTGCACGGTTCACATAAGACCTAGGAGGCAGTGGTTTGAGGTTCTTGAAGAAAGATTATCTTGTCTTCAAGAAGTAGCTGAATCGAGGATGGATCTAGCACATCACGACGATGATGTTGCTGAGGCAGCAACTGCGGCAGAGGGAACTGCAGCAGGCCTTCAATTGTCACTTCAAGGAAGGGGGCAAGTGGATCAATGATTCAGGGTGCACGGTTCACATAAGACCTATGCGGCAGTGGTTAGATGGTTTTGAGGAGATGGATGGAGGTTCTATCATTCTTGGAAATCAACCTAACTTGTAAAGTTGAGGTGGTTTGACTCTATACTGAAGGTTGGTTGATAGCTCGTCGAAGCTTTTAACCAAGGATTGTTCATGTTCTAATGGAGGATTCTTCCAAGGGAAGAGAGGTAGCACATTAGTGCTGGAAGGAGAGTAGAGGAATGGAGTGTGTTATCTGAGGGCACTGCGATGACTGTGGCAGGCAGTATTGTGGTGGCAGCAGCAGGTAGGCAACACCTGCGGCAGAGTTAAGGGCAACACCTACGGCAGTAGCTACGGGAGTAGTTGCGGTAGAGTATGTCGTCACTTCGGGTGGCAAGGGAACTTGGATTACATTCATTCTGATCTCCAGGACCATCTAGAACAGGGACAAGGGATGATGGAAAGTATATCTTGTTCATCATGCCGGGCAGCGGCAGAGGCATCAGGCAGTGGCAATGACTGCGGCAGCAACTGCGTTGGGGTAAATCGCAGCAGCGATTACCGGATTAAATAGCCTCAGGATGTTCATACATCGCTGGAGGTTAAGGCATCGGCGGATGGGGTCGCTCATGGCAGCGGCGGAGGCATTGTCGAAGGCAGCGTCAGAGGCAGGGCAGTGGCATTGACTGTGGCAGCAACTTCGCTGGGGTAGCTCACAATCGACTACCATATTACCAAATTTCAAGATGAGGAAGACATTGTTGAAGGTGGAGAAAATGGCCAATACATCGTCAATGGCAACGACAGGGCAACAACAGCGGCGATGGATGCGGCAGAGCGACTGTCGGGAGGTAGCTCGCGGCAGAACGACTACTTGATTGATAATACTCAACATAAAATTGATCGGGAGTGTATCGGTTGTCCATTTATGCAGAAAGGGGGATCATTCATCAACCTAAGAGGTTTACACAAGTTGATTTGTGTTAAACGCTCTAATGGTGGAAGAAGGTGCGAATGATATTGTCATTCATCAACCTAAGGGGTTTGCACGAACTGATGTTGTGTATAATGCTCTAATGCTGGAAGAAGGTGCGAATGATAGGATAGTGTTGCTATTTTTGAGGTGGAGTTGCGCAACTTCCCTTAGGCAGCACTTAATACTTTCTGTGGAGAATTGCCCTGCGGCAGGGTGAACGGTCGCAGCAGCCAGGACAGCAGTGCCTAATGAAGAGCACTAGGAAGTCTCATACATGCTATGGTGTATAGCAAGCCTGATATTGACCAAGGTATGAGTGTGATATCGAGGAGTATGAGCGGGAGTCACTGGTGGCAGTTCGAAGGTTGTTGAGGTATGTCAATGTAACCTTTGGTTACGGTTTCACGTCCAAGAAGATGGAGGTCAGGGATGATGCTCGAATTGGATGTGGGGGTGTTGATTTTGGTAGTCTTGATACTATAAAATCAACAAGGATTGTTGTTGGTGTAGCGGTAACTACGGCATCTTCTGCTGCGGGCTATACTCATGAGTAGAAGGAGGTGCAAGTCATGTACCAAGGGGATGGGCTAGAACCTTCGGTTCAACCATCATTAATCTACTTGAGGACAAAGCAACAAGGCTTGAAATCTGTCCGGGAAAGAGGCAGAGGGTTTCCACTATTTCCAAGTGGAGGCAGAGACTACTATTGCCCAGGCAGAGGCAATAAGGATTACCGTAGAGCCAAGTGTCAAGACAGTGACATTTGAAGGTGGATTTGGTGTCAAGTTGTTCGTTGCTTATAGATAAGTGTTGATTCACTTGGTTTCAAGCAGAGAAGATGGACTTCTTCTTAGTAATGCTTGTTCAAGCTTAGAGGCAGGGTGACTTCTTGGAAAGGTTGGTTAAGTAGGAACAACCGCTGTACACACAAGTGGTAACCACGAAAGCAGTAGGTACTACTGCACGAACTCTACAGGTAGCCGTGTGGTGTAACTACCGTAAAATACAACATTGAAGCATTCAAGTGTTAGTGTGGTAGGGTACAGACATGGCAGGGTCTGCCATATGGCATGGCAGGGGCAGAGACGACGTTCTTCTGCCGGATATAACAAGATGAAGCGGTCATGCTAAGACTCTTGTTATGGTGATGTGATACAGGGGGCCAAGTCAGGATATAATGCTCCTCGAGGTGGAGGCATTGGCTATGGTAGAGACTGTAGGTAGAGACTACGATAGCAACTACGGTAGCAACTACCGCAAGGGCGATTGCGACAAAGAGTACCAGTAGGGACGTGCATCGACATCTGGTCCCACGTGGACTGTTTCACAAGCTTCTGAGCATTGTGAAGGGGCTGCAGTAGGCATTGCGATGCTATTGCAAGGTTCAAGGGCAGCGACAAGACTCAGGCTGCGACAGGCAGTTCTGTGAGTTGTTGACTTGAAGGATTCACGCTCTGGTGATATCCGGAGGTGGGGAAAGGTTATCCACATCAACTTTCCGGGATATGAAAATGGATTGCGCTCCATATTTCATGTCGGAGATGCATGTTTGCATCAAGTCCCAAGAGGACAACCTCACAATGCTGAAATTGTGTAGGGGCTGCGGCAGGCACTTTCGTGGTGCCGCAGGGACTGCAGTAGGCACTCTCCTGGTGCTGCAGGGATGTGGTAGGATTCATGCTGCCACAGGGGGCCAAGTTAGGCAACAAGATTCAGGCTGCTGCAGGCAGGGTTGTGAGTTGCTAACTTGATGAAGTCGTCTCTGGAGGTTTCTGGAGGTGCGGGAAGGTGGAGTGACATCTACTTTCGGATTATATGACTTATGTCATATACGGGCTGTGGTAGGCATTCTCATGCTGCCATAGGGGGCCAGGTTAGGCAACAAGATTCAGGCAGCGGAAGGCAGGGTTTTGTGTTGCTAACTTGATGAAGTCGTCTCTGGAGGAGGTGCGGGAAGGTGGAGTGACATCTACTTTCGGATTATATGAAATATGTCATATGAAAATTCATAATGCCGCAAGGTGGTGTTGAAGAATTTGGGAAGGCAGTACCTAAGGCAGGAGTTGCGGTAGTATTGGGCATGGCAGGCTGAAGCCTAATGACAATACTAAGAGATATATGATTGGGTATGATCATATGGAGGGTCAGCGTGATCTTAAATCATATTGGGCTGGAGTCGAATGATCGGGTTTGATCATGGATTGGTGAATAAGGTGGTTGCAAAGGATTTGCTTGATTTCTTAACTCGGCAGGGATGAGCAGTACTTGATCACTACTGCAAGATAGGTGACATATGTTTAGAAGTTTGAACAAGGTGGAGATTTGTAAAAATATGTTCGAAATTCTAAATTTGTGTAAGGCAGTTCCATGCGGCAGGACGAAGGCGTTAACTCTGCCGCAGTGCGAAGGCAGAAACCGGTTCCCTGGCAGGAGGCATGATCTAGGCAGAATCTTCTATTTTTGGTAAGAGACCAAAAATTGAATATCTCTTTCCATACTTATCCGATTGAGATGATTCAAAAGGCAACGGAATCCTTGGAGGACAAGGAACCTATTCCTACCATAAAGCGACGTCCAGGTCGCCTATATAACTAGCGTCGAGCACAGCAGCGAAAGAGAGAGAGAGGCATGGCGAAAGTATTAGGGTTTCAATACTTGTTATTAGACGTGAGGTTAGATCGATAATCGCTTACGCCTTGTTGGCTCAGGATTATCAAGAGTGATTGTAATCTCGTTTTCATTTAATAAAGAAGAAACACCCTCTTCCCCGAGCACGTAGGTAGCGGCTGCCTCGCCATAGGCAGCGCGATACCGAAGCTCGTAAAATCTTGTCTTGTGTGTGTTGTTTATCGTGCTTTTATATTCTTGTGAGTTCACATATACATGAGTGATTGTGAGCTGGAGAGTCAAATCATATTCGTTTGGTTTTGAGTTGTTCACGTCGTGTGGTTTATGAAAGTCTAATTTGATCGGATTTATTCGGTTGGTTAGACCTTGTTGTGCGAATCCTCAACAATATAGATGAATACTTTGCATCGGTGTTTGAGGATGATATTTCTGAGTATTCGAATCCATGCGTAGGTATGTACTAGTACTTATTCGAGTACTTGATCGTAAATCATCATCATTTATGGTGTTTATATTCCTTATAGTACGAAGGAATCTTCATTGTCGTATGTGTATATATGTTTTGATCAGATTTCTTTGCCGCAGATGACGATGTAGCTTTCAACTCCATTGAGGAGCATGACATACTTAATGTATCTGACATATCAAATACTGATCAACAACCTTCTGCGGTAGTTAACGGTACTCAATGTGGAATCTTATTTTTTTGCATAATACAATAGCAGTATTGAATATTCATCCAAGTCCTCAACAATCTGCATTCTGTTGCACAAAAATATGCATTTCGTGCTGACGACAATTTTTGAATACTTTTTAAAGATTTTGTGTTTGATAACATGAATTCGGCATATACATGCAGGTGATTTGGTTGAAGCATTGGATGAAAATGATTTAGTTGGTGTTATAGTGCAAAATGAGAAAGATGCTTATGAAGTTTACAATGACCATGCCTTTAAGATAGGATTTAGTATTCGTAGGTCTAAACAAAGGTTTAGGGTTGATAAAACAATCTCTACGAAGCAAATATGTATGCTCTCATGCTAGTTCAAAAAATAAGATTGCTAAAGAAGACCAATGTTTTTCAAAACTTGATGTCAGGTCAAATTGTCCAGCTTTAGTGCAATTTCATATTGATAGGTCAGGTACGTGGGTTGTCTCTAAACATGTCAAAGACCATAATCATGCTTTATGCCCACCTGGTTCAACCTACTTTCTTAGATCACATAGACGAGTGTCAAAAACCCAACTTACTTATTTGAAAGAACTACAAACAAGTGGTGTAGGCGTTGCCGATGGATTTAGAGTGTTGAGAAATCAGTCTGGGGGGGATCAATTTGTAGGATTTTCTTATAGAGATGCTTATAATTCTCTGAACAACTCCAAAGTATTCAATGGGACAGATTCTAACACATTGATTTCAATTTTCAAAGATCGGCAAGCCAATGAAAAAGATTTTTTCTTTGACTTTGAACTAGATAACGAGTCCAAAATGTGCAATTTGTTTTGGAGAGATGGGAGAATGAGATAAGACTATGAGTTTTTTAGGGATTTGGTAGTGCATGACACTACTTATCGAACAAATAAATATAACATGATTTGTGGACCATTCGTTGGGATGAATCACCATGGGAATAATATAATGTTTGGTTGTGGTTTTCTTTTGAATGAGAAGATTGAATCTTTTGAATGGTTGTTCCGAGCATTCTTGAGATCTATGGGAGGAAAATGTCCCATTACCATTATGACGGACCAGTCTCCGGCAATGGCATCTGCTATTGCTAAAATTTTCGTGACATCTCGACATCGTCTGTGTGTGTGGCACATCGGGGAAAACTACAAAAAATATATCAAACATCTTAGGAGTATGAAAGGCTTTATGGAACTCTTCAATCACATAATGAAGTACACTGAAACAGTTGCCGAGTTTGAGTTTTGTTGGCAGAAGTAAGTTCCAAGGTTTTTTATTTTGCTGTTTAATAATTAATATGTTACTTTTAGTACTTTACACTGTCTGTAGTTATAATATTCATTATGAGTGTATAAAATATTCAGCATACTTAGGAAAAATATTCAATACAAGTTTTCAGGTCTCACATTTAGAATATGAACTGCAAATAGACAAGATTAAATCTTTAAAATGTGTTATGTTGGTTATTTCATTAATTTGTAATTTTTTCATGTGTTTTCAGGTTGCTTTCAAAATATCAATGTGGACAACATCTTTGGTTGCTCAAGCTTTTATAATATAAGAGAGAAATGATGTCCAACTTTTAGCAAATATTATTTTTCAGGTGGCATTTTATCATCTCAAAGGAGTGAGACCACAAATAAATCCATTTCTAGGAAATTATCTAAGACTACGAGCCTTCAAGATTTTTATATGTGCTTTGTTGAAGTGGTGTCTGAATGGAGGTGCAAGGAAAATGGCGAGGATATACGATGCTTACTAGGAAAACTGATGTGGATAGAAAGAAATCAAAGATTGTGTCCTGCTCTCTAAGTTATTAGTATTTTATTTATTTTAGAGAAAACTCTTTTATTTCATATCAATAATCAACTCTCGCATAAATGAAAATACTCAAACATATAAATAGTATTAAAACCCTAGTAAAATAAATAAATAAAATAATAAAACTAGCTTGGGCAACAAGACACGATCTTTGCCTTTTATATCTGCATCATTCTCTCCCTCTTGGAGAAGGTTCGACCGCGAACCTAAAAATCGAACACGATGATGCCGGGATCAAACATCAATCGTCGGCGCAGCGCAAAGACAGTGACACATTGAGTTGACGCAGGGGCATCGACTTGTTGAGGCGGCGCATAAGTAGTGACTGGAAGAATCGGCGCAAGGGCAACAACTTTAGAAAGCGACGTAAATGAAACAACATGGTGATGTGGTGCACGGGCAACGACATCAGAATTTAACGTCAGGGCAGCGACTAGAGGCAACGCCGCAAGGGCAATAGAAGGTTGGGTAGAGGCAACGTCATGAGGATGCGGCGTCGGGGCAGTGACGTGATGAAGCGGCTCGTCGTCCCAGATCGGTTTGTCGTCCCAAATCAGCTCGTCAACCTGATGCAGGCGGAAGCGATAACACAGATTAAAACTCGTTGATTCTGAGAATACCCGAGAATTAAAACATTAAAGTATCGTTGATTCCGAAGAATACCGAAATCTGATAAAAACCTCAACAGATGAACCTTTTTATTTCATATCAAAACAACTAATGAATTCAATGATATACGGTAAATATAAATAGTATTAAAATCCTAATAAAATAAAATAAATTAAAATAAATAAAATACTAATAACTTAGAGAGCAAGACACAATCTTTGATTTCTTTCTATCCACATCAAAAACCTTCTATGATTTTGGGTGAAATTAAAGTATCATGTTCGAATTGATGGTGTTGACACCATTAGGCATGAGGTATGTTTTGTTTTTGAAGATCTGTCCATTGAGTCCACGTGCAAGATGTTTTATGAAGTCGGTATCTTATGTTCTCATATTCTGAGGATTTTGAATATTAATTGCATCCCTAATATTCCTGAGAAATATATTTTGAAGAGGTGGAGGAAGGATGTTGTCGTTGAAAGGACAATAGAAGGAGAATTGATGAGTTGCACAACTTCTGATCATGATATGGCTTCATCGTTATGGTGTATTCAAACAATTAGAAAATTTAATCAGTTGGTTCTAGCTAGTGACTTGCTGAATGTGTGGGCCCTATTTGGTTGGGCGATGATGTTGTTGGAGATCCAAATACTAATGGTATTGTTCAAAATCCACAAAGTACTAGTTTGAAGTATAAGCGTTATAGGAGGGAGAAAAGCATTATCGAAAAGAAGTGTAAGCAAGCACAAGGAAAGAGGAAAAAAGCACAAAACGCTGAACGTCATACAAATTCTGTAGTGCGGCAATTGCAGGTATGTAACAGTCTTGATAAAAATACATTAGTTAATACATATAAACATTTTGCATCAGGCACTAAGTACTTATTTATAAGTACCATCATGTATTTTTGGTTCAATATTTACTACCTTAAATTTGATTTTCATTTTGTTTCAGGTTGAAGGTTGTCCAAATTTTGGAAACAAATCATAAATAGTTCATCCAAGCTATGGAGGACGACATTTAGAAGTAGTTCATGAAAATTTATTCTCTAAGTAATGTTATTTCACTGCATATTTTTTCCTTAATTGACACTTGTTTATCTTATGTTCAAATTAGTTGAACTTCAATAATTTTTATGATTTTTAGTTCTTCTGATTGTAGTTACATTCGGGCGACAATGATTTATTAATTATGTGATGAATATTAGAACTATATGTATGAAGGATTCGGCGACAATGATTTATTAATTATGTGATGAATATTAGAATTATATGTATGAAGAATTCGGCGATGACGATTTATTAATTATGTGATGAATATTATAACTATATGTATGGAGAATTTAATACAATAAACCTAAAAATAAAAATATAATGTATATTGTTTTGTGAAAGACGATTACTTACTTTTATGATGAAGTTTTCATCATGGACCATTGCATATTGGCAAACACGACATTTATGAAATATTATTTTTTGATCTTATCAGTTGACAATTTGAATTATTATAGATGATTTTATGATAGAATTATTTTCAACGAGGATAGTTGTACATAACAGTATATACGAATGATGATTACAACAAAAATTAAATAACAAATTTATATTCTCAAATCTAAAGCACATTAACTCAATAATACTCTCCAATGTAGAAAACAATGCTGAGAACGTCGATCGTAATTATTAAAAAACTAATCAGATAAATATCCATGTAAACATCAACAATAACTAATCGAAATTCAAAAACTCAATATAAAAAAAATAAACAATTATAAATTCTTCATATGTTGATTTTCCTTTTCTAAGACATCTTTCTTTAATAAATTGGCGTCCAGTGTGAGTATCGATGAACGGTACTTGGCTCGTAAAGCACTGATCACACATTTATCCTGCGTAAAAAAAAGGAAAAAAATGATGGTTGTAAATTAGATATTAGTATAAGTAAGCTGGCTATTTAAAATTATTTACCAACCTGGTCTTTCTTGAACCCAATTTTCTAGTTATTTATTTCTCTGTTGTAAGTTTCCATGTGTCTCATGCAGTAGACACCACAATCAACATGATTGTTTGCGCTCCTCCATGCCATTTTCAGTAGTTCCTCGCCAAAATTATCAGCATTGTTCCAAAATTTTCTTTTCCTGAGGTAAGTGTTGAAACTATTTGCCTGGAAAAGCAAATTATTAGTGCCAATGATGTTGCAATTCACAATAATATATACTTACTATTTGTTTTGGAACCACAGAATATAAAAAGCTCTTCGGTTTTCCTTGTGGAAGAGTCCTGTTTGCCTAGGTATCCACCGTAAGCCTTTCCTCGTTTGAACCTCACCCTTATTGCCCTTACTTCTTATTAAGGCTAGGCCACCCTTAGGTGCTGCTAAACGGATGGATCTTATCAACGTCCATGAATGATAAATCATAGATCGAACCGCCGAATCGGCAAATATTGGATGCTATCATATAGCTTTGTATCGGCTAAGTTCATGAGTTGGAGATAAGCGGACTCGAACCGCTGACATTCGCCGCAGGGTAAACCACCGCCTCTCATGCCTCCTGACTGATTCTACCATAGAGGCCAACGATAGACAATAACTCCCCCCCGAACACAGCTTACAACTTACATCGTACTGTGCTCTCCAAAGAGCAACTCGTCTCAAAATCTCACTCAAAAGGTGTTGAGTTGGAATCCCATTATAACTAAGGATTCTTGTGGTTCCGGAGGTTCCAGTTACAGGAGAACCAGGAACGGAGAGCTCAGTCCATTTACAAGGGGAATTCCAAAATAAAAACATCAAGAAAAACAATATTAAGGGCAACATTTTCGATTTTTTGTGATGTTAATTGGCACATACCTGTTGAAAATTGATGTTTCAACGAAGATTCTTCAAGCAATACGGACGTTGAAAACCTTGTTCATGTTTCAACGATGATTCTTTAATCGGCGGTAGAATATTTAATTTACTGTCTAGGTTTTTTCTATTTTTTTGGGCTGATTATATTTAAATGATGGGTAAATGGGTTTGAGCTTTGGGCCGAGAACACAAGGAGAATTGTGTTCCTAGGAGCAGTGTATACATATTGGTATAAGTATTTTTTTGTGAGTCCACCCATAAATCAATAATAGGTTTATGTTTTGGTATCGGTTGAAGCATCTTCCTTACTCCAAAATAAGTTTTTGGTATCGGTTAGAGATATTCTAAAGCAATTTAAAAATTTGATCATTAATTATTAAAAAACGAAAAATAATAATTCAATACTAGGTAATTGATAATTAAATTTTTTAATAAATATTCTTATAATAAATAAATAATGGCACTTAGCACAATTAATAATTAATAATTAAGAAAAAATCATTAATAATTATTAATGAAGAAACTTATTTGAAAAAAACAATTATCGGTAAAAAATAGTAAAAATAACTGAGCAATTTTAATATGTACTTTTTTTTATAATGCTCACATTTTTTTTTTTTGAATTACAATTGAAGTATGACGGGATAGAATCATATTTCGTTCCTTCGAGAATTGCGAGACCGATACTGCTTATAACTTCCGTTTATGAAAATGACAATTCTCGGAAGGACGAAATATGATTTTATCCCAAGTATGACTATTAAAAAATGATTAAGAGACCGGTAGAGATGTCAACAACTCTAAAGTCCAAATCATATTATTAACAAACCTCTACATTCACAAAGATCTGAGCAACTCTAAAATAGAATCTCAACAACTCTAAAGTCCCATCGACTTCAACGATCAAATATCCTCAATTTCTTCTCAACAATTTGAGCACCCTTAGCCCCCAAGTATAGAGTCGCAATCAAAGTTAGTACAAAAATGTAATATTGCGATTCAAAATTTCAGGACTTTAACTGCAGTCAGCAAATAATTAACAATACAATTCCTAAGCAGCTGCATATTATTTGGAAACTTCTACACCAAAGCAAAACGTAGTAGAAGTGAACTAGATTTCATATAAGAAGAATACAAAATAAGCGTCTTCCATAACCATTAAAGAAATTACAACTAAATGATCTTACACCAACAGTACAAAACTCCATCACAAGAAAAAGAGGGTTGAATGATACATTTATTCAGAGGCTAACAACTCAGTCCAAGTCCCCAACTAATCTCCTCTTAGAAGACTTAGTTCTATAGCACCACACCTCGAAAGCCTCGCTCAGATCCGGATACCCAAGCTGATCTCCACCATCCATCCAGTCTGTAAGAATCTCGGCTTGATCATCCGACGGCAGCGCCGAAACTACCGTGACAATTGCTCCCTCGACCCCTTGCCACAAATCCTCTTCCATATCTATTCTGTAAGCTGTGGAATCCAAGAGAGGTTTCAGCTTTCTAACAAAAGGCAACCACGATTTTATCAGCTGCACACGAAGCGGGGCCAGTAGGATCACGTTCCCATACCCAACCGCATCGAGCACTTTCGAAGCCAATCGCACAAGTTTCACCTTCAAACCCCACATCACACAGAGGAGTCCGTTTTCCTCCACTGCCCTTAACACGCTTTCCGACACATCTATCCACTTGGAAACGAAATCGTCCATCAGTCCCATCTTAAGCAAAACACCGCACAACCACTCGAGATCGGATAGACAACGCATTATTCTATCATCATCTTCTGCTACCACGTGTAAGGATAGTTCTCTTTCAAAGAGAGAGAAGGTCTTGGACAGACCTGTCCTCGTCTCCGATTTCACATCGTTGTCGGAAGCCACTAAAGCCATGTCCCCATCGTCGTAACTGAGCATGTATTCGACTTGCTCTTGTGCCGAGACCCTCAGTTCGTCACCGAAAGGAGGGAACATGCTGTTGACTTTAGTGGCGAAACGTATTGCGGAGACAAAGATGTTTTTTGTTGTGGCAAAATTTGCCGGTTGGATTCTCGCCAATACGGGCATGGCAATCGAAGGATTCAATTGTGAAACCACTAATACGATATCGTTTTCTTCATTTGAAGCCCAAGGAACAGCCTCTAGATACTGTAAGCGGCTATGGACAATTGAGTCACACCGTAAAGTTGTGGCTACCTGATTCACAAACGAATTGTAGACATTTAGCATGCACTACTACAAAAATTACCTTTTGCATCGGTTAAAAATGCATGTTTAGATTCCGCAACCGATGTAAATTTCTTTCAAACACATCGGTTCGCAGGTAGCCGATGTACATAAATGAATTTAACAGTAACATTTTCATTGGTCAATATAATAACCGATGTAAAAGTCTGCTATATAGCCTGTATTAGATCGGTCAGTTAACACATCCAATGTAAGAAATGGTCATTTCTCATTTGCATCTGTTATTACACTAATCGATTTATATTTTAGCAGAGTTTATATATATATATATTTTAAATTAGTTTGTTTTCCTTTAAATAATTAGCATCCAGTTCTCTTTCTCTGCAAATCCATAAAAGCATGAATAAGTCTTACCAAGCTACATTAGAGACACAATAGGGAGGCTTAAATAAACAAAATATATCCTTAAACTATTAGGAAGTTCACAAGTTGTGGATTAATTGTCAGAGTAAACAGCTTGGAAAAGGAAATTAGGAGACCTGCTTATGATATGATAAGAGGGAAAAAATACCAAGGCCGTAAACATTAACAACCAGGGTAGCTTAGCAAATGGAATTACGACAACATTACTCATGCCAAGCATATACAGTAGTATGTAAAATATATATAACCAAATTATATAACATGTATTATTATCTCTAGGAAACAATTCTGAACACAATCAACTCCAATATTAAGCAGAACTATATTCATCCTTACCCTAATAGTTACTGGGAAGTATGAGACAAACTAATCCTAGACCTCATGATAATTGATAACATTCACTGGAACACAAAAGAAAATCAAATAAGGTGAGCACTTTTTAATTCAATAAAAGACACAGCAAATCATAAAAGCATACAAGAACACATTCTATTTCAAGATCACAATAAGAAAGTGAACATAACATCTCACTGCCAAGTACATACGCGTGTTCAGGAAAAAAAACAAGAATAAAATTGAACGAGACAATTATTAAGTGGTAAACTAAATGCCAAAATTTCATTTCCTAGAAAGATACTGTATTACAAAACCAACATAAATGACCTTTACCCAAAAAAAAAAAAAAACCAACATATGTAAATGCAAAAAGCTAATGTACAGTAATTCCTTTTTTATTAACCTCAACACACTTCAGATAAACATCTCTGTAGCAGCATAGCCTTCAATGTATGTCTGGGATATGAGATATCATTTTACAAAGATACTTTGGATTTTCAAAATTAATTTGTAAATCAAGTCACACTTGCCACAAGTTAACAAGATGACTTCTAAGATAATCTCCTAATCAAAGTACAGGTCGTATTCTTTGAGAACATTTTCCGAGGATGGGGTTGGTAGATTCTTAACTTTGGAAAGAACACCATCCAGCACTGAGGCCCTGGTAATTATTTCTGGCAAGCCATTTTTCTGCCCAAGTTGTGCAGAAGCAAAAACTATGAAAGATGCACCAATATTATACCAATTGACATTTAAATCTTAGCATTAGATTAGAGTTTCTCTAACTGTTAACAGGTAATAAAATACCCCTAAATCAAAATGCTAAAAATAATTACTCGTATAATAGAAACAGAGATGACAAAATATAAACAAAATAAAGAAAGAAAATTCAAGCAAATGGAGGAGATGGAGATGTAAAAATTACCTAGATCAAAGGCGGCGGCCCTAGTGTAAGAGTAGGAAAACCACAACTCAGCCCTACTTCACTCTACCCCCTGCGAAATCAGATCTAAGACCTAGTAATCAAGTAGAATTGACGAAAATCGGCAGCAAGGGACAAAGAGAGCGGCTCCGATAACGGGCTAAAGATTAAGGCTGCGGAGGCCAATCCTTAGCAAGCGGACAGAGGTGGCTGAGAGCGGAGGTCAGCTGAGTTGGCTTTTAAAAAGGGAAAATAATTTAATTTCGGTCAGCTGAGTTGTCGCAAATTCATAAGTATCTGAAATATCGAGTAGAGGTGTTAGCTGTGTAACTGGTAGCTACACTGTGCAAACAAAAGTACTCCAACAATCAGTAAGATGTAGAATGCAGCATAAGAATTTTAGATTGATGATCATTGTTGATGCGATTTCAATGGTTTACTGAAAACAGAATTATAAGAAAATAAGTATCCTGACCCAAATAAACAATAATCACAAATTCAGAAGAAAATGTCACGAATTCATTATCCGTCGTCCATATAAGTTTGAGCAAGCAACAATTATCCATCTCAATTTCTCAACTCAAAATTGGGTTGAAGTTAAGAATGAACCAACTGAAAAAGTATGTCCTAGGTATGAGAAGAAATCGCAATTTGCTTAAGCATACTACCAATTAGTCTATAAAATCGATATGATTTAGCTAGCTTATCCCTAAGGGATTTAGTTAACCGATTTTCGGAATTTATTGTCATCCTTAAAACTGGATACGAATCAGTTACGTTGCAAATGCAGTCGTACAACTGGATACGAATCAGTTAAGTATGCCAGGAAAACTCGAGCAATTTCACATCCTACCAATCTATTTTTTTTTTTCTATTAAAAAAGCTCCATATAAAATCCCCAAATCTCATCATAATTGTTTTCGACAGAACTGCTACAAGAAACTCCCAAGATCAACTATTACCCCGAAACAACAATGCCGTCCTAATAGAGAAAAATGTGTAAATCGGTGGATGCTGGACAATGGAATTGATTCAAA
This sequence comes from Euphrasia confusa, assembly GCA_954870475.1. Taxonomy (NCBI): domain Eukaryota; kingdom Viridiplantae; phylum Streptophyta; class Magnoliopsida; order Lamiales; family Orobanchaceae; genus Euphrasia; species Euphrasia confusa. The sequence continues at coordinate 37,442,182 of OX940951.1, read as the reverse complement.
ACCAGAAAATTATTCAAATATTAAAAAAGAATGACAATAAAGTACTCACATAGATTTTTTTTCGTGAATTCGAGTCACCGCACAAGAGAGACAAGGGAGGATAATACTATATGGGTTTGCAACTGAGCCGCTCAATTTGACAAAATATCTCTCTTCAATAATGGAGAAGTTTTTCAAGTACAGGGTCAGAAGTATAGTCTTCCAATTTTTAAATGTTCACCTATGCTCCAATTTCACTTATGTATTTTTTGTTATTGTGTTTTTAAATTAAAAAAAATATAAAAATACAACACAAAAAAATATACCCCACATGTTTTCATGTGTGGACACAGCCCGTGCATTGGCAAAAAAAAGCTCGACCCATGGCCAGCCCGATCGGCCCGATGAAAGTATGGGCTAGGCCTCAAATATAGAGGCCCAAAAAGAGTCGGGCTTTTTTGGCCTGACCCAACCAGTCCAATGGGCCGATGGGCTTGGGCTGGGCTTGGCCCGATTTTAATGGGCCGGCCCATTTTTTTTTTTAAATTATTATTAATGTTAAAACTAATTATATTTATATATTTACCATTTTATATAATTCAAAATCACAATATTTAATTATTTATCTATAATTTGGTTATAAAAGTATTATTTTTTTTGGAAAAATATATTAAATTATTATTTTAATGACTTTATGTTTATTTAATTATTTTTTTTAAAATGAAATTTCATAATATACTACTTTTTTTAATTAATTAATCTAATTACTATTTTTTATAATATTAAATCAAATTAAAAATATATTTTTTAATGTTTATTTATGGGCTAAAAAAGCCCGATGGCCCGACGGCCCGACCAAAGCTGGGTTGGGCTTTTGATATTGCTGGCCCATTTAAAAATGGCCCGGCCCGACCCGACCATTTGACAGGCCTACCTCTTAATAAACAAAATATATTCCTATTGAATTTCTATATAATTATATACACAAACATATAAATTTAATAGCATTCATTTGTTTTCTTTCCAAATTATATTGAAAATTAAGTTGATACAAAAAAAAAATTAATATGTTTGTGCTATTTTTTGCCGTTTTTATAACATTGTAATTTTAGTTAAACAACTCTAATAATTGCCATTTTTGTAGGTTGGGGTGTAAATTATGTTGTTAAGAAATATCAATCACACGTCCGAATTATGTAACGGCACTCGATTGGTTGTAACAAAATTGAGAACTTACGTTATTGAAGCGAAGGTCTTAGGATGCGAAAACAAATATGAAATTGTTTACATTCCAAGGTTGTCACTTATGTCTTCTGATTCAAAATTGCTCTTCGCTTTCAACGTCGCAAATTCCCAATTATAATATCATATGCTATGACAATTAACAGTAGTCAGGGGCAATATTTGTCAAATGTGAAGATTCTGTTTAGAAGGCAAGTGTTCACACACGGACAAACAATTTGATATTTTAAGAGTCACTAATCGAGTAGGAATTGAAATTCTTAATTTGTGATGAAAATGGTAACCTCACAAATAAGGCTACAAATGTCGTTTACAAGGAGGGGTTCAAAAATTTGAATTGACTTTGAAAATTATCTATCATTTGTTTTTTTGTTATCTATTATCAGATATGATTATTTTTTTAAATAATTTTGATAGTTTTTAACCAAATATTAGATTTTATTTAACATTTTTATAAATATTTTAATATTAAGAATATGTTTTCTAATCATTATGTTTAAAATATCAAATATTTTTATTAATAATTTTGACATTTATATTTATTTTGTTTTATACATGTATACAAAAAGTTTTATCCTAAATAAGTTTAATTTCCTCAAATATTACATACAAAGATTATCCATATTATTTATAATTTAATAATGCTTCAAAATATATTTTTATATTTTATTTTCAATTAATTTTTTAAATCAAAAAATTGAATCAATAAATGATATTTATTATTTTACAAAAAATAATATTTATTATTTGATTTTTTATTATGATCGGTAGGGATATTGAACAAAGTCATTCTGAAACTTTGAACTATAAAACTCTTTTCATTATATAAGTGCATAAGATAAATTAAAATTTTCCCATATCCGAATAAATTAAAGTTTGTAAAAGTTTTTAATTTTATTTATTTCAAACTAATGTATACAAATATAAATATTTATACAATTATTTAAACATATATAATTAAATTAAGATCAAAATAAACGGGTAAAACTTTGAGTTTTACTCCCAGTGCAACGTGCCGAATCAACTAGTTAATTGTAATTTCACGAAAAATAATTTTATATTAGTATTTAAAATGTAATTTTATGTAAATTACTTTTGTATTAGTATTTAAAATGTAATTTGATCTAATTTAACTTTATATTAGTAATTAATTGTAATTTCACGAAAAATAATTTTATATTAGTATTTAAAATGTAATTTTATGTAAATTAACTTTTTATAAGTATTTTAAATATAATTTAATGTAATTTAACTTTATATTAGTAATTAATTGTAATTTAATGAAAAGTAAATTTTGTGGGTCTCACTGTTTTAAAAACTTTTGGAACCATAATTTTTTGGAACTGAAATCAAAATTTTTGGGAAAAAATCAAAATAAATGTATATGTGGGTCCGAAATTAAAAATTTTGAGGGAAAAATTCAAAGTAAATGCACGTGAAGTAAATTTATGTGAATCACATGTACTTTAAATATTATAATGATAAATAGTAGAAAGACAAATATAGTAATCTATTCATTAGTTTATTATTATTAATAAATAATTTTAATTGAAGTCATTTCGAAAAGAAATTTCCACAAAATCTTTTTTAAAAAAGACCGTTTACCCGACGCTCCATCTTCTTTAAAAAAACGTAATTTATTATAACTTATTACTTTAATAGAAAAATTCGTTTATACACACAACAAATTGTGTTTAGCATTAAAATATTTAGTAGGTCGCAAAATAATTTTTACTAAAAACTAAAATATTAACACAAAAAATTATATATATAGGGTAAAAAATGAAATGTAAGTAAATGTTATTGTTAAAACAAAGATCATATGTGCCAATTTAAAGTGCAAAATTAAATGTTATATTTTTTTTCCATAATTCATTTGAAATTAAATGTTTTTTCCTCAATAACTTGTACACTTGCTTAAAACAATTATCTTAAAACAATTATATAAGAAAGAGGGTAAATGTGTTCACGCGTGCATCAACTATTTCAATTTAATTAGTATTAAAATAATTTATAATTTATTTATTAAATAAATATGAATTAATTTATGTTTAAATATTTTTTAATCTATCAATAATGATGAGATTAAAAAAAACCAATTAGATTAATTGTACAATTATGTGTGCACCAAAAAAAATTAATATACATATAATTTTTTTCTTTTTCCATTTTAAAAGTTGAATAGATTGTGTAATTTTATTTAAATATTATCAAAATTTGTTATATTCAGATAATTTTCAACTTTACCTTTGCATCATATTTTTCTATGCTATATACTTTTCGTAATGTACATTTAATTATTTTCTTATCCCATTTTAAAAGTTGATGGATTAGTAATTTTATTTAAATGTTGTCAAAATTTGTTATATTTAGATAATATTTCATTTTTACTTTAAGATTTTTTAAGTTTTATTTTTGTAATTTATATCATAAATGCCCAAACCGTAATAACTTGTACACTTGCCTATATAAATCGAAGACAAAATTCTCATTTCCTTCAAATCACCATGGAACCGAAGCATTACAATCACGGCCATCTCTCACTTTCACCCATTTTTCTTATTCTTCTCCTTCTCAATAATCCTTTCCCGATTTCATCTCACGGCGAGCATCATGATCGCTCACCGCCGCCCTTAGCCAGTTTCCTCGAGAGTACTCTGATGTCGGCCCGAAAAGGGACCTCGACGAAAGGCCTTTCACTCGTCAAGAATTACCTCTCGAGGTTCGGGTACATGGATAACAACAACAACAACGATCATGATTATGATCTCTTCGACGATGCCTTGGAATTAGCCTTAAAGAAGTACCAAACTTACTTCCAACTTCCGGCAAGCGGGGCCCTCGACGCCACCACGGCCGCCCTACTCCGGCGGCCGCGATGCGGTGTCCCGGACAACCACATGATGAATCGGTCAATATCATTCGGAGAGTCCCACTACAGTTTCTTTCCGGGTGCTCCGAAATGGCCAGGGGGAAAGAGAGACCTAACCTACTCTTTCCCACCGAGACAGAGCGCTGACTTCTTATTCAAGTTTTCGTCGGAGATGACGAACAAGTGGGCGATGGTGTCGCCGTTTAAGTTCTCGTACACGAGGGATTACGAGCATGCAGACATCAAAATAAGCTTTGCCCGGAGGGATCACGGGGACGGGCATCCGTTCGATGGGCCGGGAGGGGATTTGGCCCATGCATATGAACCAACGGACGGTCGGATTCATTTTGATCAGGACGATAAGTGGGTGATAGGTGCTGAGAAAGATCAATTTGATGTAGTCACTGTTGGGGTTCATGAGTTGGGCCATGCTCTTGGGCTTGGGCATAGCGATGACAAGCGAGCCATTATGTACCCTTACATGGACAGTGGCATAAGTAAAAACCTGGCCCAGGATGACATTGCTGGAATTAGGGCTTTGTACCCACACTAATCTTACTATGTAGTATTTCATTTCCTAAGCTACTTAAATAAAATAAAACAGCCAAAACTAAAATTATTTGTGGGTGGTGAGATAATAATTTCTGAATGTTTCAATTAGGGATGTTAATTAATTCGGTTAAATCGAATCAAATTAAATCGAAATTTCTGTTAATCGAACCATATAAGCCTTATTTTTATAAACCAAAAAACAAATCGTTTTAAAAATTGTTTAGTACAGTTTTAATCGAATAATTTTTTGTTTGGTTTGAACTTAACTAAATTTAAATTAAAAACATAAAACAATTACTTTTTCAGTTGTATCAATTAATACAACTTAGAAAGTTGCTTCAAAAGTAATAAAACTTCACTATGAATTGTGAATTACAAAAACCAATCTCGAGAAAACAACAATGAATAGAGCACTGTACGGTCACGAAAACTGTTCAGCAAACACTCGGAATAGACAAGCTATGAAAGTTAAAAACGTGTACAATATATAAAATCTTGTGCTCGTCCCGCATCGTACCGATTTTCACACTTTCAGCGCCTGCCGGTCTTCTCCCGCGCCCGCCGAAACCCTTCAGGGCCCGTTGAAACCTCCTGCGGCGATTTTGTCCTCTTTTGCGTTTTTGATTCGAGTCATAATTCAAAAAATCTCCACCTTAACGAGAATCCCCGCGAATCCAAACCGCACTATCCTCCAACGATCATAGACCAATTTTTCTTCCTTCCACCCAGCCCCGCAGGGCTCACTTAAAACATGAGCACCCTAAGTTTGAACACACCAAACTTAGTACAAGAATGCAAAGTTGCACCGGTCATCCCTTGGGTACCACCAAGCTCTATGACATCCACGCAATCTCCATTCCCAAATCTCGCCTTCCCACTACTATCAGCACCACCTGCATTCGCTAATCCTCTAGTGCTATCCGTAGCATGCCTAAGCTCGATTCCGATTTCCGAATACTATTTGGGTTAGTATTCCTGGTGTCCCCAACACCAACACACGTGCAAGAATTTTCCATAGGGGATCCCGACTCACCATCCAACGAATGACTTCCTTGGGCAGAGGTTGTTTTCCACTTGGTAATTGGGTTGCCGCATAGCCCATACAATCCACCAAATCTTTCTATCGCCTCGCTAAATAAGTCGCTCCGACTTACTTTCAACACTCCACCTTTACCGAAGTTGGTACCCATTCGGATCTAAGAGCAATGACGGACCTACACTGGGGCCAGGGGGCACTGGGGCCCCTGAGATTTTTTTTTACTATATAGTATACCTATATGTGTGTGAGTGTGTAATTAGTAGTGGTGGGGCCCTGTGAGTTAAAAGAAAAAACTACTGCGCACCACTACGGTACTACCTAATTATTATATGTAAATGTATGTAGTATATACATTTAAGAATTATCTACGGTACTACCTAATTATTATATGTAAATGTATGTAGTATATACATTTAAGAATTATGAAATACAGGGTTCAATGTATTTTACATTTAAGTTTACACTTATATTTTTAAATATTAAAATTAATTTATTTTTGATACTTTAACATTAAATTTTTGTTTCATCCGGTTTAATGTTTTTCTATCAAAAATTATTAAAAAAATAAAGATATATTTTTTTATTAATTGTTGACTAAGTTATAAAATGATGTGTACAATGATAATTTAAAAAGAAAAAGTTAAATATTTATTTTAAAATGTACGTACATATAAATTGAAATATCTAAAAATAAAAAATGTGCTCATTAAATTTAAATATCTAAAAATAAAAAATGTGCTCATTAAATTTAGATATAGAGAGTATTTAAAAATAAATTTTAAGATTTCCTGTATGTATTGAAATTAATTACTCAAATTTTCATTATTTTTTACAATAATAAATTTTAATTTTTTTTAAATTAAAAATTTCAATTTATTAATTTATAAATGAGCTATAACTCTTTATCATATAAAAACTCCCTCTTGTTACATTTATATGTTCACCTATTATTTCAACTTTAGTGAGTAAATATAATTTGAAAAATATTGACAGTATGAGTTAAAAATGGGCTCCCTGAATGAAATTTCTGTATTCGTCACTGTCTAAGAGCATGTACAATGGTACCAATTTTTTTGAGTTTGAACTCATGAAGGTGAACTCTTACCATTGAGAGTTTCAGTTCATTATACCCACCCTACTTATTCCACCCAACCAAAGTGAACTCGGTTCAAAGGTATGAACCGAGTTTTTTTTTTTTTTTTTCTGTCAGAGTATACAAATGTCCCCAAATAAATGGACAGAAATGTTGCTTGGAAGACACGCCCCAAATGCCCAATAATGAATAATTTTTTTTTTTAATTCAAATGTATATTTTATTTAATAAAAATATATATAATTAAAAAAGTAAAAGATGGTATGACCCACCTAATTCGGTTCAAACCAATAAATCAATGCAAGTATACATAATGTAGTTCAGTTAATAAGAAAAGTGATTGAAAATAAATTAATAAATTATTAATTTGTGGTGGGTTGGTATGAACCGAACCCACCATTGTACATGCCCTAAGGTCTGAGAGAGATAAGATTACCCTTCAGGTCCGGAACGTACCTTGCAGTACCGAATTTACCCATCGAACATCTTGATTCTCGCAGTTCCCGTGTCGCGCATCTCACACGATGTGGCATGCCCCATGACCACCGTTCCACCGACACTCTCATCAACATGTCAAACAAATACTTGTTTCGACACATATGATACGAACATCCAGAATCCAAGATCCACCCCTCACTCCTTCCCCAAATCAAAGACAACCATGGGTTCTTCATCGATGAAACCTCTTTCTCCGGAATTGGCCACCTTCGATCCCTTTCTCTTTTCCTTGCAGTAGTGACAACCCCCCTAGAATTTCTTCCATGCTCCACCTTGGACATTAAGAATTTCACCTAAATTTTCATCACTAACAACCTTTTTCCTGCAGTAATGACAAACCCCCTGGAATTTCTTCATCTTTGCCCAACCCTGGACATCAAGACATTCCCCCGAGTTTTCACTACTCAAAACCTCCTTCATCGTCTCCCTTGATCGCAAAGCCGCGACCGCATGAAACAAATCACCGGAGGGATAGAGTGCAATTATACCTCTCACCTTTCTATTCTTCCATACCTTCTGTTCTAGCTCCATCACGCTTGACATCTTGTCAATGCCCCAGCAATGCATCATCAAGATCCATGTTGGTTAGAACCACTGAACCAACTCCACTTTGAACCGCCATGAAGAGAACCACATGTTCCGATCTAACACTGAATATCAACCATCGTCGCCATCTCCAAAAATATTCTCGAACTCCACTTGGATCTAGAAACACCAATATTTACAACGCCCGCCTCGTATGGATTCCGCGTCCGGGATCCCCAACGAAAGCTCTTGATAACAGGTCACATGATCGTAACCTAGCTCTGATACCACTTGTTGTTTTTTTTACGATGCTCTGACACCACTTGTTGCGATATTGAAAACTAAATCGCTCACGGATCTCGAAATATATATGAGATGCGAAGAAAAGATAAACGAAAAAAGAACGAACACACAATTTATGTAGAAACCCAAAACAAGGGAAAACACCAGGGGAAGAAAGAGAAATTCATTACATCGTTGAGGCTTACAATAATCCACTCTATGCACTCTATAATTTTCGTCCACCGAAAAACCTCAATTTATAGGTGTAGCATACGCGAATAAAAAATCCGCGCGCATGCACAGAAAAAATCCTGCCAGAACACAAACATGCCTGCTGTTCTCCATCAGCGCCCGCCGATTTGTGCTCGTCCCGCATCATACCGATTTTCACACTTTCAGCGCCTGCCGATCTTCTCCCGTGCCCGCTAAAACTCTTCAGCGCCCACTGAAACCTCCTGCGGCGATTTTGTCCTCTTTTGCGTTTTCGATTCGAGTCATAATTCAACAAATCTCTCACTCAAACAATCTCGTATATCAGCGTGTATGAGTTTATCTTCTCAGCCACGTGAACCATATATATATATATAGCACAAGAAGTCTTCTTCTCCAAGTAACTGACTTGTAGACTCCTTCTATATATTTTAGATATTGAATATCTTTTCTCTTTCCAAGTTTGATTTTTCTTCCAATATTAAATATTTCTATAATAAATATTTCACCAAAGAAAGCCAAAATTAACTAAAACAGTTAATTCAACTCCAACAATTATAATAAAATGTATTTTGATATTTTGTTAAAATAAAAGATAAAATTATAAAAAATACTTTTAATAAAAAAAATATGAAAAGTAAAAATTATATATACAGTGATATGTGTATTCAAAATTGTGCAAATTTGCTAAGAAAAATATAATATTCAAATTTTTTCCAATTAGTACTAGTTTGAAATTGAGATTAAAAAATGTTATTTTTTTACATTTTTCATCAAAAAATTAAAAAATATTAATTTTAACTTTTTTTATATCAAAAAGTAAAATAAAAAATTACTTTTATGTTAAAAATAAAATAGGTTTGAGACAATTTTAAAAAATCACAACCTATGCTAATTTGTTATTTATTATTAGAGTCTAACTTATGAATTATGATCCCTTTTTTATCCTTGGTGCGACTCTTCAGGCTCACCGGTATCGGGTAAAGGTACTCAGTCACCAAAGGACGAGTATTGTTTATGCCATCTGGCCACCGGTGATATGCTTCGAGCTGCTGTTGCTGCCAAGACTCCCCTCGGAACGAAAGCCAAGGAGGCCATGGAAAAGGTACTTTCCATGATTTGCAATGTTTCAACGTGTAAATGACATGATTTCTTCTGACCGAAGTTGTATTGTAATGATTTTTTAGGGAGAACTCGTTTCTGTTGATTTGGTTGTTGGGATAATAGACGATGCACTGAAGAAGCTGTTGAGTACAAACCAATCCCACATCGTAAAATGAAGGAATGTTTGCCTAGTTGATAAAGAGACTCACCTCTCCATTAGTATGAGGCCTTTTGGGAAAGAGTCCCAAAGTGAAAACCGTGAGGGCTATCATAGAGCCCTCACACTACTGTGACAAAACTCTGGTTGCGTGTTCTTTGCATTAGCAATTTTGTTTTTGGGCAAGGATCAATACTTCTAGCAGAGGTTTTGATCGACCTCAATATTTCCCTCCCATATATCGTTTATATCAACAATGATGATGCTCATACCTGTCAAGTTTCTACTTCTATATATTTTCGTGTTGACTTGACGTCCATAAATCTATCTGGTTGAAAGGATATTGAGCATTCCTTTCATTATTTGTCATTTTAAAATTTATTCTCGAACATGGGTGAGTTGCTTCACAGTTCACGCTTTCATTTACAAATATATCCATAATTAATCAATCTTGATTATTTGAAATCTAGCTACCAACCCTTAACTACAAAAGGGCATATATGGGAGACTGTAACTAGATTATGTCTTATCAATAACTCATAAAGTTTATTTATCATATAATACTGTTCTCATGTTCAGAAATAAACTGCAATACTCTGATAAAATAATGTAGAAAAATCTTGTGCAAATATTGCTGCTTGTGCGATCTGCAGTCATGTTAATGATTCTTATTCCAGTTGTTTTTTTTTACTCGAGTGTATAATCTTTTCAACTTCCAAATCTTATGGTTATTTGTGCTGATTTGATCCTTTCAACCTACCACTACATGCATCGGTTCCTAATTTCTCTATTGTTTTACTCGCAGGTGATCGACTATTATAGTAAGAAAGGCATGGTCACGAATCTTCCTGCAGAGAAGCCTCCTCGAGAGGTCACAAACGGAGGTTAAGAAGGCACTCTCGTGATTGAAGGCTACCCAGCCACTACACGATAAACATTTGAATTTCATTGTATGCCATATTTATTTTGACGAGTCAACGTTCAATTTTTTATTTGTCCAAACGAATTATGAAATATTTTTCTGGGATTTCATTTTTTGTTTAATGTAGACTATATAGTGTGCCTAGAACTTCTAATACTAAAATATTTGAGATAACATTTATAGAACTTCATTTTCTATATAAAATAACAACTAAATACTTCTAATACTAAAATATTTGAGATAACATCTATAGAACTTCATTTTCTATATAAAATAACAACTAAATACAGTACTAAACCATCAATCATATAGAGTTTCTACAAAATAAAAATAATTTTTTTTATAAAAAATAGTATATATATATATATATATATAAATAATATACGTTGGATATAATCTATCTTTAAATATACATAATCAATTTAATAGTTTTGAATAATGAAATTTGACTAAAAAATATGTTTCACATACAAATTGAATAAAATATTAATAAATCTAAAAACTATAAACATTATATACTATATATTTATTGATTTTGATAAATATTGTAAGTTATCTTAAACGTGTTATTGATGTTGATAAATAAAAATATTATTAATAAATACTTTTATTATATATTAATTAGTTATTCACAATATTTTTTTTTTGGTCTATACATATTTTGTATTCAAAACACTCAATCAAATGAGCTGACAACCATAGTGGTGCATAGTGGTGTCTGTGATATTTGAGAACAAACATTATGATGAGTCAGATGACATTGAGGTGGATTGTGAATTGTGATAATCTCATCTTGAGATGTATATTAGTGTTAATTTTATTTTATTTTTATTAATGTAATGTTTTTTTATTAATGTATTTATTTTTTAATTCATACTTTTTTGTTAATAGTGTTTTATACCAGAAAATGTGCATAATTCTACGAGATAAAACTTAAAATTATACCATGACTTTAAAAATATACGTATTTATCACTTTTATTACAAAATAAATTACATAATACTCCTAACTTTTATTTTTATAAAATCACCACCTTTATTGCAAAAATAAATTATATAGTACTCTTAACTTTTATTCTTATAAAATCACCACTTTTATTGCAAAATAAATTATATAGTGCAAAATAAATTATATAGTACTCCTAACTTTTATTTTTATAAAATCACCACCTTTATTGCAAAATAAATTATATAGTGAGTCACTAGGTGAACAACTTAATTGTTTATTTTTTAAATTAGTAATAGTTTATATATATTCTTAATTGTTTCTTGTTTAAATAAGTAATAGTTTATTGTAAATAAATACACTATTAGAGAGGTAAGTAAAATTTGTGAGACGAAAACATTAGTATATTACAAAAGTGATTTTGTACTACTTTCTTGTATTGTTGAAAGATATTATAAGTTTAAATTGATAGTATAATTGTATTACAAAAATATATTTGTAAAGTATTGATACATAATATCTTTGCCACTAATATTTTTAAAATATTTTTTATATGATTAAAAAATTCTATATTTTATAAATCACACAACAATTTTAAAATTTTAAAATAATATTTTAACAATTATCATAAATTAAAATTTATATATACACTATAATAAAAACTTGAAATATATTATATTTTTGCAAGATTTAAATAACTTATTTAAATTTTGTGAGTATTAATTAATTATTAATTTACTTGTTTTCATTTAATTTATTTATTTATAGAACTCATAGTAATAAATTATTTATTTGTTTTATTAATTAATTTTAAAATTTATTTTTACTTTAATATTTTGATTAAATTAAATTTAAAATATTTATAATTTTATTTGTTTCAAAATAATATATATATATATATATATAGTGGTAAATGATAATTTAAAAATATGTTTTTATGAATTTGTTTTAAAATATTTGAGTTTATTTATAATTAATCCTATATTTTTTATAATACTTTTTACAGATAACAATAATTATTTATGTGGTTTTATTTCATATTAACACTTGTTTTAATAAAAATAATTTAAATATTTTTATAATTATAATTACAGTATTTCTTTAATTTTATTAAAAATAAATATATTGTTTTAATAAAAATAATTTAAATATTTTTATAATTATAATTACAGTATTTCTTTAATTTTATTAAAAATAAATATATCACCGGTAAAAGAAAATCATATCTTTGAGGCTAGTTAAAACCTTCATCATCATCGCATCCTCTCTCTCTCGCCTCTGGTTAGCTGCTCTGCTTCTTTAAGGTAAACCCAATCTCGTGTTTCTTAAATTAGGGCAAATAATAATTAGGTAGGCGTTTTATTCTACCTTTATTGTTTGCAGTGTGTTTTCCCTCTTTTCATTTCATGACCTAAGTCGTATTCGGCATTCAGATGATACTGTGTGCTGCAATTGCCGCCCCGATTGCGTTGCTACCTGCACCAGGTATTTTATGCAGTAGATCTCCATCTTCATCTTCATCTTCTATTGTTATACATACATATTATATCGTGCTGATACACATATGAACGAACTGGTTGTAGTAATTTCCAGTGTCCCTATCTTCCGACATAATTTTATCTCGCGACGTTCGATATTGTCTCTTGTTATTGTTTGCTGATACAACACATATATGAACACAGGATTAATATTTAATTTCTCGTTCCGCAATCTTTCCGTGGTTGAAAAAGCATTACTTGGATTTTGTTTTTTTTTCTTGACAGTTCGATTTGAAGATCGGTGTTCAAATCTTAATAAGAATGTCCGGTCTGGTACAACTGGGTTCAATCCACTTTGCGTGCAGCTTAAGCCTTATACAATCCGGACCGTAACGAAAAGACCGAAGCCACTTTGTGTGCAGCTTAAGCCTTTTGAAAGAATGAGCATTACTCGTGCTTCACGAGTGAAACGTGATTCTTTAATATGTGCTGCTGCCCTGGTAATTTTACATTCTGTAATATTTCTTGTGCTAGTTTACTATATTTGGTATTGAGTATGTAAACATGTTTTCTTTAGTGAGTTTGTGTGTGTTAGCGTTCAGTTTCCTAGTTAATATCCAGACAATAGTTTTTTTATGTTTTTATTTAAAGGGGCCATTTCAATAGATATGTTTGTGAGTTGTGATTTGGCAAAAGCTCATATAACTTTGAAAATTACAAAAACCACCATTCAGACAATCAGATTTCAGGTTACATTCGTCTTACATTTTGACATCCGAATATTTTTGCGATTGCCTACTTCTAAAAAAATACTAAAAAATCTAATTTTTTCTTGCGGTTACATTTGCATCCCTTAAATTTCTAAATATAAAAGTAGTCTCACAGGTAGTTCCATTTATAATATTCTGAACAGTTTGAGCGTGATTGTAAATCACAAAATGATGCGAGTATATTTCAGTTGGTCCAAATTGTAGCTGTATTATTTTTCTTTCTAAATCCTCTTGCTGGATCAGTTTTTTGTGAATACACAGCATGCAAAACCAGTTGAAGTTATTTTAAGTCACTAATATCCTATGTGAAACTTGTTGGAAGTTTTTTTTGTTCATCTTTTTTATTTATGCACTTAGTTTCGGTATACAGTTAATTATAGAGATTTCTGGTTAGTTTATTTTCATTTTCAGAATGCCACTTGTGCTGCAGAGCAAACCCAAACTATAACACGTGAATCATCTACCATTACAGTTGCGCCAATCCAAGGTACTATTATTTGATTTGGATTTCCATCGACTTGGTGTTAACTGTGACGTATGTCCTATTTTGGCTTACGATGTAGGGTTAACAATAGTAGGTTCACATTGAAGACATATTAATTTATGAATCTCAACCTATGAGCTAGATGCGTAAACTTTTAAGAGCATCCCCAATGGTAGGTACAATTCACATGTGGCAAGAATTGTACCTAGGTATACAATTGGGAGATGAGGTACAAATATGAGAGAAAAAAGAGAGTATCCAATATTAGATACTAGGTACAATTTGTATCGTGTCTTGTTGTGTGGGTCCCACAAGATAAAAAGTGAATAATTTCATCTTACACCATTGGGACATTAATGTACAATTTGATAGATACAAATTATGTGTGATGTGTCAATAAATTGTACCTATGCTTAGGTACACCATTGGAGATGCTCTAAGTATTTGTTTGGAGGAGGGGGGGTTAGGTCGTTTGTTTGCAAAAATCATATTATTGGCCTTGGCTTGTTTATCTTGTAATTAGTTTAATAGCTACTTATTGAAGAGATACCTGAAGTTTTCACAATTTTACTTTTCTAACTCAATTGTTAAACTATTGCATTGAAATACTTGCACTTTCCATTTTTATTTTTGTTTCTGGAAAATAGATAGCGAAATCCTGCTCTAACTTTAGCAAGCAAAAAGCATTTTTATCCGGTTTGCAATTACATATTCCAGGTTTCAACTACTGTTTAAAAATGGTTGAAATTTAGAGAATATTAATCGCAAACGTTTAATTTTTAATTTAACACAGTTTACAGTTAATATAGTTTATTTTATACCTCTGTTGCTTAATAATTGTATTCCAGGGAAAGAGAAGTCTCCAGATCTTGACGATGGTGGGACTGGATTACCGCCACGTGATGATGATGGCGGAGGCGGTGGTGGAGGTGGCGGTGGTGGCCACTGGTCGGGTGGTTTCTTCTTCTTCGGGTTCCTTGCTTTACTGGGCCTCCTCAAGGATCAAGAGAGTGAAGGGCCTTATCGGGAAAAACGTAAACGGTGATGAGAGATTGGTTTCTCAACTTTGTTTTTCTCTCGCTCTCTCCTCTTACATTATATATAATGTTATTCTTTCATAGTTTTGGAGAAAAATACAAGAGGCTTGTGTTGGGTGTATTGTAACATTTTTGATAAATAGTGACTGAATGTTGCTTTGATTCTGGTGGGTGGTGGGATACATTTTCTTTTCTCAATTTTAGAAGAGGATTAGCTCTTACCTTTATACTCTTTCCGGCCAGATTTTTACGATCAAAACTCCTAATGATCTTAGTTATTGACTTTATTTAACTATCCATTACAAATTCTTGCTGAATTGGTTCCAATTATGGTTGTGAACCTCGTGAGCTGCTCGAGTGAGTTCGATCACACTTGAGTTTGTGAGCATTTTTTTTTATAAAAAGTTGGGGACGAGTAATTCCACTTTCACTCATCATTGGTTCTCGTTCGGGTTCGGGTAAGATGTAAGACACTCGTGGGAGAGAGACAACAAGTGTTACCTAAGATGTAAAACACTTGTGGAAGAGAGGCAACAAGTGTTACTTTATGATCCGACATACACCTTATTACTTGTCTCCGACATGCACCTTATTACTTGTCTCATAATTTATTCTAATTGAAAAAAAAACTCTTTCTCTCATATTTGCAAGGTGACTAGGTCTAGGGGATTAGGGTCAGAGGAATTAATCGAGAATTATTACTTGTCTCCGACATGCACCTTATTACTTGTCTCATAATTTATTCTAATTGAAAAAAAAACTCTTTCTCTCATATTTGCAAGGTGACTAGGTCTAGGGGATTAGGGTCAGAG
Source organism: Euphrasia confusa (assembly GCA_954870475.1). Lineage (NCBI taxonomy): Eukaryota > Viridiplantae > Streptophyta > Magnoliopsida > Lamiales > Orobanchaceae > Euphrasia > Euphrasia confusa. The sequence continues at coordinate 37,426,181 of OX940951.1, read as the reverse complement.
GAATTAATCGAGAATTAAGTGGGGATTAATCGTTTTATATTTTTATATTTAATTAATTAATATTATATTTTAAAAATAATTATATATATATATATATATATTTGAAAAAATAACAAAAATTTTACTTTAATTATAATAATTAGTTATATCATTTTTGTCATAAGTTCAATAAAACTAAAATATTATAATTTTTTATCATAGTTCATAAATAAAATTAAATATCATTTTTTTTAATCTTTTAACGCAAAAAATATTATTTTTTAAATTTTTTGTATCCAATTAAAACGTTAAAATTCGCAAGAAAAAACATTATTTTAATTTTTTTTATATAAGAAACCGTCTAGACTCGATTAATCAGGGCGTTTAGACCCGATTAATTCTCGCTTAACCTGTCTAAATCCGCCTGGACTCGCCTAGTCTCGCCTAGTCTCCTAGAATGAAAAAATTCAGGCGGTTTTTTTCTTCGCGTAGCGCCTAAGTCCCGTCTAATCTCGATTTTTATGTATATTTTATTAAAAAAATTAAAATTAATAATTTCAAATTATCTACAGAGTATAATATTGATATAGTTTCATACATGAAAAAAAAAATTATAAATTTAATTTTAATTTTTTTTTCAATTTCTCAAAAAATATTGTTTATATTACTAGTAATATACTTATTTTTTTAAAATATGTGATTATATACATTGAAATAAATAATAATTTTAAGCTGGGTTGTATTGTTAATAAACTTAGAAAATTGATATAATAGTTGGTGTTATATAAAAATTGAGTAGGAAAAAATAAAATAAAATAATATTTTATTAGTGATTGCATGTTTAAATGAATTTTAATTTTATAAAATAAAAAATAAAAACAATAAAAACACAGAGCTTCTTAATCAGGGTAGTGGCATGCATGTGTCCCAAATGAACACGCAAATTTAGCAGCTCGCGACACACAATATTTGACGACTTATCTAAAAACCTCGTACTTTTCTGCTCACGCCCAAAATTACATTTCCCCCAAATCTGAAATCTTTCTCACTTTTTCTCCCTTTTCCAAGTTTCAATTATTATTTTCAAAGTTTCGCTTATAATTCCCCTGAGAAAATTGTTTTTTTTTTGTCAAATTATTACCTCTTGGATTTCTTATTTTGAAATTCATGCTCGTTCCAATTTCTCCATTTCCGATGATGATGAAAGGGGCTGGATTTCTAGGGTTTCATGTTATGCCCTAATTCTTGCCCCGTCCAAATCTGTCTCGCTCCATTTATTGTATTGTTGATTTATTTGTCTGTGATAATTGTTGATTGGCATTATACGTACTTTAGATGGGATGGTTGATTGGGGGAGACGAGAATTCGAATTATTTGTTGGGTCTGAAATTCTTTGGATGCCCATTTTGGATTGGGACCCACATTACTTCATTTTCCGTTGCATGTGAAGCTTTCTCCGATCGCCTCCATCCATAAATCGAATCCTTATTGTACAGTTGTTTGTTAATTTTCCTTTTGATATGCATGGTGTGAATTATGAGTACTGGATTGAGAAATCAGAAAATAAGTCGAGAATGGAGAACGCGGGATCTAATGTTGTAGAAATATCCCCAGACAGACGATATATTCGGGTAAACTTTTCGGGTTTTAGAGTACTTGCATTGTTTGGGATGCATTGTGTGTGAAGTGTGCACTATTAGTGAATCCATTTTAGTGCATATAGGTTCGATGTAAAGTGCATCATATACGATGATTTATTCTTCTATTATATGCGTTTCATTAGACATATTAGTTTGAACATTAATTTGTAATCCTCATGATTGTTTTACTATACCATTTCTTTTTCTTCCTTCAGTATAATGAAATCCTGGGGAGAGGGGCATTCAAGAATGTGTATGCTTCCTAGACTATTACTCTGGTTTTAATTTTCCATTCCTTTTTTATTAAAATCGAGAGAACAGTTACATTTTAGATATTTTTGCATTTTGAAAACTTCCTTGTGCTTGTAGTTACAAGGGCTTTGACGAAATTGACGGCATAGAAGTTGCTTGGAACCAAGTCAGTATTGAGGATGCTTTGCAGTCACCTGAACATCTAGAGAGGTTGTATTCTGAGGTTCATCTGTTGCGGACATTGAAACATGAAAATGTCCTAAGGTCTTATGCCTCTTGGGTTGATGATGGGAACAAAACTATAAACATGATCACTGAGCTCTTCACTTCTGGCAGCCTAAGACAGTGAGTTTTTTCTAATTTTCGGGCTACGTTAATTTCTTATTGCATTGATATTTATTTTTATTTTTATTTTATTTACTTTTTTCAACCATTTTTCACCGTCTCCCTATTTTAGGTATCGTAAAAATCATAAGAGTGTTGATATAAAAGCTATTAAGAAGTGGGCCAGGCAGATACTTCAAGGTTTAGACTATCTGCACACGCACAGTCCTCCTGTAATCCATAGAGATCTTAAATGTGATAATATTTTCGTGAATGGGAATCAAGGAGAAGTGAAAATCGGAGATCTTGGATTGGCAACAATAATGCAAAAACCTACTGCCAGAAGTGTAATTGGTAGTTATATTTAAATATATTCTCTCTTTCTATCTGACCGCTATTTTCCTCTATGCTACTGAAATATTATCTGATTGTTTCCATAGGCACACCTGAGTTCATGGCTCCAGAACTTTACGAAGAGGAATACAATGAGCTGGTTGATGTTTATTCTTTTGGGATGTGTGTCCTGGAGTTGGTTACCAGTGAATATCCATATAGCGAATGCAAAAACCAAGCACAGATATACAAGAAGGTCAGCACTGTAAGGGTTCCTGACCAACTCTTTCTTATATCCCTATTAAAAATATGCATTTTTTTTCCATTGTTGAATTGTTTTTTTTTGTTTTTCATATTTTGTTTTTTTCCATTATAGGGCATAAAGCCCGCTGCTCTCACTAAAATAATGGACCCTGAGGTGAGGCAGTTCATAGAGAAATGTCTCGTTCCTGCATCTCATAGGATGAGTGCTGCAGAGCTTTTGGAAGAACCGTTCCTCCTTTTTGAGAATCAAAAGGATGATACTTGTGATCCTCCTCAACTAACTGATTTTACGCCCAAATCAGTTAACTCGTTATCAAAGTCTGAGTCTCCTTTCATGGATGTAGACACTTGTTCAAGAATACTATCTGTGAGTACTTGTTGTGAAAGCGCAACCGGAACTTCCATGTCGACCCTCGAACTGCACAGTTCTAATGATAAGCATGAGTTTTCCTTGAAGGGGGAAAAATTTGATGGTCAGTCGATTATGTTAACTTTACGAATTACTGACTATTCAGGTATGTAATTGTAGTCTGAGAGTAGTGTGTGCGTGCTAAATACATGTTTTTCCAATTTTTGTTCCCTACTATAACTCAATTCAGGGCTTAATTTTCCAAAATTCTCAATTTAATCTTATATATATATAATCCTCTACAAATTTATCCTTTTGTTTCTCTATTGGGAGATTATGTGTCTTCACTTGAGAATGAAAACCGTAGTATTGCAGAATTAAAAACGAAATCCTAGTCTTGTGAAAATAAAATAATGCATTAAGACCCGAATTGAGAACTTCTAAAAATCAGACCCTGAATATAGATATTTTTTTATCATCCCTATTCCCTCATATATCAAATAATTTCACATATATGATGACAGGTCGGGTGCGGAATATTTACTTCGAATTTTTTCTTGATTCTGACACCGCCTTCTCAATCGCTAAAGAGATGGTTACACAACTTGATTTGTGGGAAGATGATAATGTTTCTATTGCTGAGCTGATTAACAACTTAATCTCACAATGTGTACCTAATTGGGAAACACCATGTGGAAGTTTGTGCATGTCAAGTGAACAACATGGTTCTTATGACACAGAGAAGGGTAGTACGAGTGAGAGAGGTGGCATGTATTCTCAAATCACCAGGTCAAAGAATAGTGATTCAGTTGGAGCATTGTCTCAAAACACAACATCAGCTGCTTCATATGCTATCCGCAAAGATTTCTTTTTGAATGATTACGGTTTGAAGTATTCGGGGACCTCCTATACGGGCTCGTGGGTTACTGCATCAAGTGATATGAGTTCGAGCACTTCGTCTCTCAGTCTAATTGATAAAGAGAATGATGATGATTTGAAAGTGGAGTTGGATGCAATTAATTTGCATTATCAACAGCGATGTGAAGAACTTATGAAGATGAAAGAGGCTGCAATTGAAAATGCCAAAAAGAAATGGATAATGAAGAATAATTATGTACATTGATTTATACACTTGCATCTCAGAATTTGATTAGTAGGGTTGAGAATCTTGATTTTTTTTTTTTGTTTTCCTTTTGTCTTCTTGGTTATTTATGGCTTCTTATTTTACGATTGTTTCATTTGGATTCGGGTAAATGAATTTGGTTGTTTACAATCCTTTAGGGTTGCTCATGTTTTAAATTTGCTTGCTTATGAGGGGGACTTGATAGGGTTGGCACAAGCAATCCTCTTGCATTATTTATGGTTATTTGTACAAACCAACTGTGGAGACTATGATCTTCACGTCATTCACAAATTTCTCCTCTTAGACGATGCCTTCAAAAAATTTAATCCAGGCTGACAATTTACGAATGATGTCTAGAAGAGAAAGTTTATCATTAACTAATTATACGAGCATATAGATCACCGAAAATTGTTGGTCTTGATTCTGGCTATCGAGTATTTTTATGTGGATGTGGATTTTTGTTGTTCGTTTGAGATTTCTTATAAGTCTGGCGAGGTCCCTAGATTATTGGAAGAGTTGGTGAGATGAAACAAGCAAGAACAAAATGTGGTCACCATTTTGAGGAGATAGACAAACAAGGGAACACATTGGAACGAAACAGATTCGATTTTTCCTTTGGCTGACAAAACATATGTACTTTCAATTCAACTTTCGAGTAAATTGGAACATCGGACACTTTACCAAACATACATGGAGTTCTGTGATCCCTTAAGTGAAGAGCAAAAAGCCCTTACCCAAGGAGATCCAAGAGCTTTACGATTCAATCAAGAAGGGCCACCCCAATACAAGCAATAATTCTTTCTGCATTCACTCATCTTAAATCCATAATAAACATTACACATATCAATTGGCTATACACATATCTTAGTTCAGATGAAACCATACAAACTAACTTATACACATCATCCATAGAGAATAAATAAATACTGTACAAGAATAGAGCACATATGAACAATTATTTTAACACCTTTTGAATCTTTACCAGTTTTCCTGGACAATCTTCGATTTTTCCAGGATGAACTTCCCTTCCTTGTACTTCTGCGATTCCTCGTAAGCCTTCTCGTATTTCCATCCCAACACTTGACGGCAGTCGCAGCAATGAACATCTGAAACAGTGTGAAGGCCTGTCATCAGCTCCCTGTCTTCCTTACGCCCAACGGAAACGTTCATTGTGTGGGAGAATAGAAACGCCCGACCATTTCTCCCCTGTCATTCATAACAAGGAAAATCAGCCATTTGGATTCATTATATTGTTGAGATGATCATAGTTGATTATGACCTGAAATGCTTTAGAGATGATATCATCATGAAGGGCAACATGGTTTCTACAATTGCAGCAGCTGTACAACCTTGGACCAATCACCTCACCCATTAAATTCAACACCAACCAACTGCTTCAAATCGATTATTATCGAAAATACGAATCAAAATTAATCGATCCCTTATCGAATGACGAAAGAACTCAATCGGGACCGAGAGAAAAAAGAGTTCACCTTCTGATCAGAAAAGTCAATGACCCAACTCTCAATTCTCTCTTTTTATAGACTAAATAAAATAACCTGTTTCTGAAAATTAAAACTGTATACTATAAATCACCAAAAAATTAAAAAAAATAACAGCAGGTAAGGTAAGGTAAGGTAAAGAAGATGAAGAGTCAATTAGAATATCTAAAATAAATAACAATTATTAGAATCTGTAAATTAATTGAAGAAATTCAAATGTGAATTTTGACGCACCTCTCCGTATGTAGTGTGATACTGTATTTTATTGGGGTTTTGTTTGTGGAGGTGAGTTGAGGGGGAAGGGAAGGGGGTGTTAGATAGTGGTTGTGCGTCGGTCTCCGCCGCGTATTTGTTTATTTGGGATTTTAATAACGTCACGAGAAAATGCTTAGGGATGGAAAAAAAATACCGAATTATCAAAATACCGAACTTACCGTATCCAAAAAAATCAAATTTTCGATATATTAAATTTTTCGGTTCGGTATGAAAGTTTTTAAAATTTCGGTATTTCGGTATTGTTGAGGATTCGCACAACAAGGTCTAACCAACCGAATAAATCCGATCAAATTACACTTTCATAAACCACACGACGTGAACAACTCAAAACCAAACGAATATGATTTGACTCTCCAGCTCACAATCACTCACGATATATGTGAACTAACAAGAATATAAAAGCACGATAAACAACACACACAAGACAAGATTTTACGAGCTTCGGTATCGCGCTGCCTATGGCGAGGCAGCCGCTACCTACGTGCTCGGAAAGAGGGGTGTTTCTTCTTTATTAAACGAAAACGAGATTACAATCACTCTTGATAATCCTGAGCCAACAAGGCGTAAGCGATTATCGATCTAACCTCACGTCTAATAACAAGTATTGAAACCCTAATACTTTCGCCATGCCTCTCTCTCTCATCTCGCTGCTGAGCCTCGACGTGAATATATAGGCTTCCTGGACGTCGCTTTATGGTAGGAATAGGTTCCTTGTCCTCCAAGGATTCCGTTGCATTTTGAATCACCTCAATCGGATAAGTATGGAAAGAGATATTCAATTTTTGGTCTCTTACCAAAAATAGAAGATTCTGCCTAGATCATGCCTCCTGCCAGGGAACTGGTTTCTGCCTTCGCACTGCGGCAGACTTAACGCCTTCGTCCTGCCGCATGGACCTGCCTTACATAAATTTAGAGTTTCGAACATATTTTCACAAATCTCCACCTTGTTCAAACTTCAAAACACATGTCACCGATCTTGCAGTAGTGATCAAGTACTGCTCATCCCTGCCGAGTTAAGAAATCAAGCAAATCCTTTGCAACCACCTTGTTCACCAATCCATGATCGAACCCGACCATCCGACTCCAGTCCCAGCATGATTTCAGATCACGCTGACCCTCCATATGATCATACCCGATCATATATCTCTTAGTATTGTCATTAGGCTTCAGCCTGCCATGCCCAATACTACCACAGCTCCTGCCTTAGGTTCTGCATTCCCAAATTCTTCAACACCACCATGCGGCATCAAGAATTTTCATATGAAATAAGTCATATAATCCGAAAGTAGATGGTCACTCCACCTTCCCGCATCTCCTCCAGAGACGACTTCATCAGGTTAGCAACTCACAACCCTGCATGCCGCAGCCTGAATCTTGTTGCCTAACTCGGCCACTGTGGCAGCATGAGAAGGCCTACCATAGCTCGCATATGACATAATTCATATAATCCGAAAGTAGATGTCACTCCACCTTCCCGCACCTCCAGAAACCTCCAGAGACGACTTCATCAAGTTAGCAACTCACAACCCTGCCTGCCGCAGCCTGAATCTTGTTGCCTAACTTGGCCCCCTGTGGCAGCATGAGAATGCCTACCACAGCCCTGCAGCATCATGAAAGTGCCTACCACAGTCCTTGCGACACCACGAAAGTGCCTGCCGCAGCCCCTGCACAATTTCAGCATTGTGAGGTTGCCCTCTTGGGACTTGATGCAAACATGCATCTCCGACATGAAATATGGAGAGCGATCCATTTTCATATCCCGGAAAGTTGATGTAGACCACCTTTCCCCACCTCCGGATATCACCAGAGCGTGAATCCTCCAAGTCAACAACTCACAGAACTGCCTGCCGCAGCCTGAGTCTTGCCACTGCCCTTGAACCTTGCAATAGCATCGCAATGCCTACTGCAGCCCTTCACAATGCTCGGAAGCTTGTGAAATAGTCCACGTGGGACCAGATGTCGATGCACGTCCCTACTGGTACTCTTTGCCGCAATCGCCCTTGCGGTAGTTGATACCGTAGTCGCTATTGTAGTCTCTGCCTACAGTCTCTACCATAGCCAATGCCTCCACCTCGAGGAGCATTATATCCTACTGAAGTATCTCGAACGAGTCTAATCAACCCCATGCATCACATCATCATAACAAGAGTCTTAGCATAACCGCTTCATCTTGTTATATCCGGCAGAAGAACGTCGTCTCTGCCCCTGCCATGCCATATGGCAGACCCTGCCATGTCTGTACCCTACCACACTAACACTTGAATGCTTTGTGCTTTCCAGTAGTTACACCACACGGCTACCAGTAGAGTTCGTGCAGTAGTACCTACTGCTGCCGTGGTTACCACTTGTGTGTACAGCGGTTGTTCCTACTTAACCAATCCTTTCCAAGAAGTCTCTCTGCCTCTAAGCTTGAACAAGCATTACTAAGAAGAAGTCCATCTTCTCTGCTTGAAACAAAGTGAATCATCACTTATCTATAAGCAACGAACAACTTGACACCAAATCCACCTTCAAATGTCCCTGCCTTGACACTTGGCTCTACGGTAATCCCTATTGCCTCTGCCTAGGCAATAGTAGTCTCTGCCTCCACTTGAAATAGCGGAAACCATCTGCCTCTTTCCCGGACAGATACCAGGTCTTGTTGCTTTGTCCCTAAGTAGAATAATGATGGTTGAACCAAAGATTCCAGCCCATCCCCTTGGTACATCTCTTGCACCTCCTTCTACTCATGAGTATATAGCCCGCAGCAGAAGGTGCCGCAGTTACCGCTACACCAACAACAATCCTTGTTGATTTTCTAGTATCGAGACTACCAAAATCAACTTCCCTACATCCAATTCGAGCATCATCCCTGACCTCCATCTTCATGGACGTGAAACCGTAACCAAAGGTTACATTGACATACCTCAACAACCTTCGAACTGCCACCAGCGACTCCTTCTCATGAACCTCGATATCACACTCATAACATGGTCAATATCAGGCCTGCTATCCACCATAGCATGTATGAGACTTACCAATGCCCTTGCATAAGGCACTACTGTCCTGGCTGCTGCGGTCGTTCACCCTACCGCAGGGCAATTCTCCAAAGAAAGTATAAAGTGCTGCCTAAGGCAAGTTGAGCAACTCCACCTCAAAATTAGCAACACTAACCTGTCATTCGCACCTTCTTCCACTATTAGAGCATTGTACACAACATCAGTTCGTGCAAACCTCTTAGGTTGTTGAATGACATTATCATTCGCACCTTCCTCCACCTTTAGAGCATTGTACACAATGTGCAAACCTCTTAGGTTGATGAATGATCCTCCTTTCTGCATATTTGGACAACTGATACATTCCCGATCAGTTTTATGTTGAGTATTATCAATCCAGTAGTCGCTCTGCCGCAAACTACTTAATGAGAGTCGCTCAGCCGCAGCCATTCGCGCTGCTGCTGCTGCCCTGTCGTTGCCATCGACGATGCCTTGGCCATTGTCTCCACCTTCAACGATGTCACAGCTTGAAGTTTGGTAATATGGTAGTCGATGAATCGAACTACCCCAGCGATAATTCTGCCACAGTCAATGCCACTGCCCCAGCCTTTACAGCTGCCTTCGACAATGCCTCCGCCGCTGCCACGAGCGACCCATTCGACGATGCCCTCACCTTCAGCGATGTTTGAACATCCTAAGGCCATTTAATCCGGTAATCGCTGCTGAGATTTACCCCAGCGCAGTTGCTGCCGCAGTCATTTCCACTGCCTGCTGCCTCTGCCGCTGCCCGGAATGATGAACAAGATATACTTTCCGTCATCCCTTGTCCCTGTTCTAGATGGGCCCGGAGATCAGAATGAATGTAATCCAAGTTCCCTTGTTACCCGAAGTGATGGCAGACTCTACCGCAACTACTCCCGTAGCTACTGCCATAGGTGCTGCCTTAACTCTGCCGCAGGTATTGCCTACCTGCTGCTGCCACCACAATACTGTCTGCCACAGTAATCGCAATGCCCTCAGATGACACACTCCATTCCTCTACTCTCCTTCCAACACTAATGTGTTACCTCTCTTCCCTTGGAAGAATCCTCCATTAGAACATGAACAACCTTGGTTAAAAGCTTCGACGAGCTATCAACCAACCTTCAGTATAGAGTCGAACCACCTCAACTTTACAAGTTAGGTTAATTTCCAAGAATGATAGAACATCCATCCATCTCCTCAAAACCATCTAACCTCTGCCGCATGGGTCTTACGTGAGCCGTGCACCCTGAATCTTTGATCCACCTTGCCCCCTTTCTTGAAGTGACAATTGAAGGCCTGTTGCAGTTCCCTCTGCCGCAGTTGCTGCCTCAGCAACATCATCATTGTGATGTGCTAGATCCATTCTCGATTCAGCGACTTCTTGAATACAAGATAATCTTTTTTCAAGAGCCTCAAACCACTGCCTCATAGGTCTTATGTGAACCATGCACCCTGAATCTTTAATCCACTATGCCTCCTTCCTTAAAGTGACAATCGGAGGCCTGCCGCATAACCCTGCCGCAGTTGCTGCCTCAGCAACAACATCGTCGTGATGTGCTAGATCCATAATCCACTATGCCCCCTTCCTTGAAGTGACAATCGGAGGCCTGCTGCAGTTCCCTCTGCCGCAATTGCTGCCTCAGCAACATCATCATCGTGATGTGCTAGATCCATCCTTGATTTAGCTCCTTTTGAAAGAGATGACCCCTCCTTAAGAACCTGGTTTTGTTACCTTGAAAAGCACCCCGTGCCTTCATGAGATGATGTCTTGTTCTTCACCCTTCCGACTCCTCTTCTGAAGTTTCCTTGAGTACCAACTCTCCAGTTCCTGCCGTAACGTCTCGACAGCCGGCTCCTTGGACACAACAATAATTAACGTGCCTCAAAGACACCTAATCATCTTCGTAGTGCCCCCTGCGAACAACCCTTGCCTTCTGGTTCTGCCATAGTGCCTGCCTTTTCAGTACCTGCCGGAACTTCGTCCTACCGCAGGGCCTGCCTTAGTACCTGCTGTTGCAGCTTCAGCTGCATCATCCATAGGTTTATCAGTTCCCCTTTCCTGGAGAATGGCAGTGCTAGCAGCAACCTCATGCTGTGTTTTTCATCGTCTTGCCTTCGATCCGCCAAGGACCAAAGTTATTCTTGTCGACGCCTTGTCCTCATCATCCTTCTTCGATCTAAGCTTCACCATCTTCTCGTGATTTATCTTCCCACAGACGGCGCCACTTGTTGAGGATTCGCACAACAAGGTCTAACCAACCGAATAAATCCGATCAAATTAGACTTTCATAAACAACACGACGTGAACAACTTAAAACCGAACGAATATGATTTGACTCTCCAGCTCACAATCACTCACGATATATGTGAACTCACAAGAATATAAAAGCACGATAAACAACACACACAAGACAAGATTTTACTAGCTTCGGTATCGCGTTGCCTATGGCGAGGCAGCCGCTACCTACGTGCTCGGGGAGAGGGGTGTTTCTTCTTTATTAAACGAAAACGAGATTACAATCACTCTTGATAATCCTGAGCCAATAAGGTGTAAGCGATTATCGATCTAACCTCACGTCTAATAACAAGTATTGAAACCCTAATACTTTCGCCATGCCTCTCTCTCTCATCTCGCTGCTGAGCCTCGACGTGAATATATATGCTTCCTGGATGTCGCTTTATGGTAGGAATAGGTTCCTTGTCCTCCAAGGATTCCGTTGCCTTTTGAATCACCTCAATCGGATAAGTATGGAAAGAGATATTCAATTTTTGGTCTCTTACCAAAAATAGAAGATTCTGCCTAGATCATGCCTCCTGCCAGGGAACTGGTTACTGCCTTCGCACTGCGGCAGACTTAACGCCTTCGTCCTGCCGCATGGACCTGCCTTACATAAATTTAGAATTTCGAACATATTTTCACAGGTATATACCGATATACCGTAAATAATCGGTATAGTTCGATATTTCGATATATATCTTTCGGTATGCAAAACAAATTCGGTATAATTCGATATTTCGGTATATATATATATATATATATATATATATATATATATATATATATATACATATATACTTGGGTATGCAAAAAAAAAAGGCGGTATGATTCGTTATATCGATATTTTTGGTATAATTCGATACTTAAGAACCTGGTTTTGTTACCTTGAAAAACACCCCGTGCCTTCATGAGATGATGTCTTGTTCTTCACCCTTCCGACTCCTCTTCTGAAGATTCCTTGAGTACCAACTCTCCAGTTCCTACCGTAACGTCTCGACATCCGGCTCCTTGGACACAACAATAATTAACGTGCCTCAAAGACACCTATTCATCTTCGTAGTGCCCCCTGCGAACAACCCTTGCCTTTTGGTTCTGCCATAGTGCCTGCCTTTTCAGTACCTGCCGGAACTTCGTCCTGCCGCAGGGCCTGCCTGAGTACCTGCTGTTGCAGCTTCAGCTACATCATCCATAGGTTTATCAATTCCCCTTGCCTGGAGAATGGCAGTGCTAGCAGCAACCTCATGCTGTGTTTTTCATCGTCTTGCCTTCGATCCGCCAAGGACCAAAGTTATTCTTGTCGACGCCTTGTCCTCATCAACCTTCTTCGATCTAAGCTTCAACATCTTTTCGTGATTTATCTTCCCACAGACGGCGCCACTTGTTGAGGATTCGCACAACAAGGTCTAACCAACCGAATAAATCCGATCAAATTAAACTTTCATAAACAACACGACGTGAACAACTCAAAACCGAACGAATATGATTTGACTCTCCAGCTCACAATCACTCACGATATATGTGAACTAACAAGAATATAAAAGCACGATAAACAACACACACAAGACAAGATTTTACGAGCTTCGGTATCGCGCTGCCTATGGCGAGGCAGCCGCTACCGACGTGCTCGGGGAGAGGGGTGTTTCTTCTTTATTAAACGAAAACGAGATTACAATCACTCTTGATAATCCTGAGCCAACAAGGCGTAAGCGATTATCGATCTAACCTCACGTCTAATAACAAGTATTGAAACCCTAATACTTTCGCCATGCCTCTCTCTCTCATCTCGCTGCTGAGCCTTGACGTGAATATATAGGCTTCCTGGACGTCGCTTTATGGTAGGAATAGGTTCCTTGTCCTCCAAGGATTCCGTTTCCTTTTGAATCACCTCAATCGGATAAGTATGGAAAGAGATATTCAATTTTTGGTCTCTTACCAAAAATAGAAGATTCTGCCTAGATCATGCCTCCTGCCAGGGAATTGGTTACTGCCTTCGCACTGCGGCAGACTTAACGCCTTCGTCCTGCCCCATGGACCTGCCTTACATAAATTTAGAATTTCGAACATATTTTCACAGGTATATACCGATATACCGTAAATAATCAGTATAGTTCGATATTTCGATATATATCTTTCGGTATGCAAAAAAAATTCGGTATAGTTCGATATTTCGGTATATATATATATATATATACTTGGGTATGCAAAAAAAAGGCGGTATGATTCTTTATATCGATATTTTCGGTATAATTCGATAATAAAAATTTCGATACGGTTCGATATATCGATATTTTTAGTATACCGAAAGTTCGGTACGGTATCGGTATATACAAGCTAACATGCGCATCCTCAAATCTTATAAATACACTACTATAAACTAAGTTTTTTAATTAGTTTTTTACTTAATATACTCCTATATGTTATAAGTTTTATTTAATTGTTATGTCTTATTTAATTAAAAAATTGTTAAACTGTTTGTTTGTATAAAATATATTATATACGAAAAAAATATGTTAAAATATAAATAAAATTATCAAAAAAAAACATGTTATGCACAAAAATTAAAAAATAATTGTATGAAAAAGATAATAAATTTAAAATTATATATATATATATATATATATATATATATATATATATATATATATATATATATAAAGTTAATAATTTAAGAGATATTTTGGTATTTTATTATTAAAATTAAAAAGCTTATAAGCCATTAAAAAAAATTCTCCATCTACTATTCTACTATTATTAAACCGTTTATAAATGTTTGAGTGCTATTATTTTTAAATCTTATAAGCTATTTTTAAAAAACAATTATCAAACAAATTATAAGATCGCTTATAAGTTATTTTAAACAGCTTCTACCCTCTAAATTCATGGTCATCAAAAAAAAGTTTTCATTCTTATTTTCTTTCTTCTTCATTAATGAAAACATATTTCTTAATAGCAAAAAAACTATTTTTTATTTATTTATTAGTTTTCATATTTTGATCCTGAGCTTCCATATAAGCCTGTTTATGCATGAATTAGCTAATGGTTAGTAAATTCAATTAGAAGTCTTTTTAATGCATAAATTAGCTAATTATTACTAAATTCAATTTTTTGAATTTCTTGAATTAAGTGGAAAGTTCTAACAAGCGCTAAATGTTAAATAAAGGGTGACTTTGTTGAAGATAAAGCGAGACAAGTCATTTTAAAATTTTATATGTAATTAATTAATTTTATATTTTAAAAATAATTTTTATGTATATTAATGTAATATACATAAAAAGCAATGAGGAGAGAGGAGGCCAAAGCATTGACTGAACCAAGATTTTTTTTCGGGGGCCCAAATATATATTACTTAATTTAAAAAAGAAATTACAAAACTACACTTCAAAATAATGTAGAAATTAAAATTTTAAAATATCATAAGTACAAAATCGTCAAATAATTACATAAATCCATTATAAGATTCACAACATTTTTCTTCTATTCTTGATATTTTGAAATCGGTGCATAATAGCGATAATAGCCTCATTGCTAACATTTCGGAACAAATCTTTTTCAATGTATGTTACAAGACAATCATTCAACAACCTATCTCCCATACGATTGCGCAACGAACTCTTGACAATTTTCATTGACGAAAACGTTCTCTCGACCGTGACGGTACAAACTGGTAAGATCAAGCACAACTTGAGCAACAAATAAACCAATGGAAATACTAAATGTTTTCTTGTAGATCATTTCTTTCAAGCTTACGTCAAACACTAAAGCCTCTATGCACGAAATTATCATGACATTTTTCACTTGATCCTGTAGAAAAACGATAGCAATATAAACAAAATACAGCGTCTTTTTCAATGTTATACTCCAACCAATCACTATATTCGTCGAACCAAGATGCTACAAATTTACGCTTCCTATTTCTATCTTGCGTTTGAGGAAACTCATGCTCACGTGGTTAACACGGACCCTTTAATACATATGCTCTACGAACTTGTTCGATCAAGTTTGATGGGTAGCTCAATTGGTTCTAGGTGGAGTAGCTCCCTACTCTTATATTTTGGTCACCCTTTCCTCAAATATTCAATGTGGGACAACTCACAAGTGACCACAACACATACAATTTTAACACACCCCCTCACTTGTGAGCCCTAGACAAATCGGTCCCACCACAACAATGGTCGACCCCCCTGACCGAGCAACCATCACGGTGCCCTGACATCACTACATGGGAGGCCAAACCGATGGGCCGTAACAGACGAACACGCAACAGAAGCTACATCGCTCTGATACCATGTTGAAATCGGAGGTGTGTGAGTGCGGTCCCACGACTAGCGCACAAAGACGGGAAAGGGAAGACCCGGGACATGTAAGGAGGTTCCATCCTAAAACCAATTGGTTCTATGTTGTAACTCCGCGCTTCAACGGCGAGCCTCGGACACCTGCAAAACACAAACAAATCAACCAAGTCAGATCTGTTCAAGCCTCAAAACCAGAGCAAGATCCCAGACCACAACAGTCAACGGATCTCGAAGGAGAACCGGTCTGTATATCAGGATCTAGGCTTGAATGGAGTATAGAGGCACATGCAGCGGAATAAACAAGTAAAATATATATATATATGTATATATATTGACAGAGAGAGAGAGAGAAGAAAGATCGGCTCAGGACTGAGAAATTGCTATCACAGCAAGTTTCTCCAGTAGCTACACAACGAAGGCAAGAACAGCGGCCACGCCCAAGCACCCCAGAGCACCACCCTTTCCCGGATCTCACTAGCACTCACTCACAGCCCTCACTCACACAAGGATCTCACAGATCTACACCACAGCAGCACCAACGGAGGTGAAGAAGGTGAAGAAGACAGAAATCGCACACAGTGAAAGGTAGGGTTTACACACAGTAGGTTAAGAGTAGAGTGAGTAGCATCTGTAAAGGGTCGAGCAGAAATAGGGTAGGCAACGGTCCAGATGAAGCCACAACATACCAAATAAGGATCAAGGGTCAAGATTGGTCAACAGACCATTAGGGTTAGGTTGTGGGCTGGACTGGAGTGTTAAAGGGCCAAGTGCAAAGGAGTGGGCTGCACTCTAATGGGCTGCTGGGCTGCCTGAATTGGGCCGGCTCCAGTAAACTGGGCCAACACACAATTCACAACATTCTCCACCTTGTTGGAAACAGTACTGGATCAACCTGCTCAGGAGACAATTTTTAAAGACATTACATGCTGGTTAAAGCCACACACATGTAAACACAGTCAATCAGTTCATCATAGCCTTAGCCCTGTACACCTAAGTGCACAGGGCAAGTTACACAAAGTAACAAAACTTTATAGTGACTCCTCAGCCCTACCTGAGGCATTCAGAGAACACTATAAGGATAGTCCCAACTAGGGACTCAACTTACACACAGTAAGAAGTAAATGGGGTAATAACCCAAGGGTCAGAACACCAACAAAGAACACAGAGCACATAGCAAGCAGTAACAGTCAAGAGCAACTAATCACAGGCATCAAAATGCAGAAATTTCAGGCAGAAAAGAAATTTTTCCAAAGGTAGTGATTTAGTTCCCATATCAGAGGGGTTATGATGAGTGGATATCTTTTCAAGTAGAATATAACCAGTTTCAACAAGATCTCTAATGAAATGGTACCTAACATCTATATGTTTGGTCCTATCATGAAAAACAGGATTCTTACACAACTGGATACCAGACTGGGAATCAGAAAACACAGAGACACTACCACTTAACATTTTAATCTCAGATAATAGACCTTTCAACCAAATAGCTTCCTTGAAGGAATCAGTAATAGCAATATATTCAGATTCAGTAGTAGAAAGGGCAACAACATTTTGCAACTGAGATTTCCAGCTAACACAGCCACCACACACAGTGAAAATATAAGAGGTAGAAGATTTTCTAGAGTCCCTATCATTAGCATAATTAGAATCCACATAGCCACTCAAAATAACTCCAGCCTTTGACTTAGTGAATCTCAGGCCAAAGCTTTTAGTACTAGACAAGTACCTGAACAGCCATTTCATGGCTTCCCAATGAGGCTGTCCAGAGTTAGCCATGTACCTACTCAAACAGCTAACACTATAAGCTATATCAGGTCTAGTTGACACCATCAAGTACATCACAGACCCCACAGCACAAGCATAAGGCACATTAACCATAGAAGCAATTTCAGAATCAGTCTTTGGACATTGGTCCTTAGACAGCACAAAATGAGAAGCAAGGGGAACAGAAACAGATTTGCAACCTAGCATGGAGAATCTTTCTAGTAGTTTATCCACATAGGCAGTTTGATTAAGGTGAATGTAACCTTTAGTTCTATTTCTCACAATATTCATACCTAGGATCTTCTTAGCATCTCCTAAATCTTTCATTTCAAACTTAGTACTTAAACTATGTTGAACAGATTTCACAGAGTTCAAATTAGGAGAAAGGATTAACATATCATCCACATAAAGCACAAGAAAGACAGGTATGGCAGACTTCAGGTAATACAAACAAGGATCATAAGAGCTTCTGCTAAATTTTTGAGAAATCATGAATTCATCAAACTTTTTATTCCATTGCCTAGGTGACTGCTTCAAACCATAAAGAGATTTTTTCAAAAGACAAACATGTTCAGTTTTAGTTTTATCAACAAAACCCTCTGGTTGTTTCATGAAAATCTGTTCTTCTAAGTCACCATGTAAAAAAGCAGTTTTAACATCCATTTGTTTCAGTTCCCAATCATAATGAGCACATAAAACAAGCATTATTCTCACAGTAGTAAACTTCACAACAGGAGCAAATATTTCATTATAATCAATTCCTTCTTTTTGTGAAAAACCTTTGGCAACTAACCTAGATTTATATCTGATATCATTACCCTCTTGTTTAACTTTGAAAAGCCATTTGCAGTCCACAACAGAACACTTAGAGGTTTTAGGGACTAAAGTCCAAGTTCCATTTTTCAATAAAGAGTTCATTTCTTCATTCATGGTAGAAAGCCAGTTTTTGGAATTTTCAGATTTTAAAGCTTCCACATAGCATTTAGGTTCAGAGTTGTCAATTACATCATGCATATTGAAAGCAAAGGCACCTAACTGAAAGTCATTTAACCTAGTAGGAGCCCTAGGGTTTCTCCTAACCCTATCCCTAGCAAGTTGATAATCAGTAGGCACAGCAACATTTTCATTATCATGCATGGGGGAATTATTATAAACATTAGGGTTGACAGTTTGAGAATTAGCTGGAAAAGAGTGGCCTGATACATCAGGTACAGGTCCATTAGGGTTTTCCACAGGAGGTATAGGCATGTTCACAGAATCAGGCACACAAGTATGATCAGAATCATGCATATTAAGGTCAGGCAAAACAGGCAAATCACTAGAGTCATGTTCATTCACAGAATCAGTTACAGGAGTAAGCTCCACCTCATTTTGGACATCCACATTGGACTGACTCACAGGCAAACATGGAAACTCAGATTCATTAAACACAACATCTCTACTAGTGATAGTTTTAAAACCAGGGTCACACCTAAGCCACAGCCTATAACCTTTAGTACCTTCAGGATAACCAAGAAACACACATTTCTTAGACCTAGGTTCCAATTTATCTCCAGAGTGGAGGACCAAAGCAGAACAACCAAAAATTCTCAAGTTTGTCAAATCAATAGGTTTTCCAGAAAACACATGTTCAGGGCACTTACCCTTAAGAGGCACAGAGGGAGATCTATTTATCAGATAAGTTGCAGTTAACACAGCTTCACCCCAAAATCTTTTACTTAGACCAGAAGAAGCAAGTAAACACCTAACTTTCTCTAATAAAGTCCTATTCATTCTCTCAGCCACTCCATTTTGTTGTGGGGTATAGGGTATTGTCCTATGTCTTCTAATACCAGCCTCAGCACATAAATCATTCATATTAGCATTACAAAATTCAAGACCATTGTCTGTCCTAAGAGTTTTAATTTTCAAACCAGTTTGATTTTCAATTAAGTTTTTAAACTCTTTAAATTTTGCAAACACATCAGATTTATTTTTCATTAGAAACACCCACACTTTTCTGGAAAAATCATCAATCACAGAAAGAAAGTACCTATTGCCACCTTGGGTAGGTTCAGGGGAAGGACCCCACACATCAGCATGCATATATTCAAGGATACACTTAGTAGAGGGCACATTGGGGGAGGGAGACACAGGAAAGCTCATTCTAGTTTGTTTACCTAACACACAAGTATCACAGAATGTAGAGCAAGTCAGTTTAGCATCACCAAAGACACCTTGTTTTTGCAATAATTCAAAACCAGTTTTACTTATGTGTCCAAGCCTTTTATGCCATAAATCAGAAACATTTTCATGGACAGAATTTGCATGATTATTCAAATAACACTCAGCTTTGCAAACATACAAGTTGTACTGCCTAGCAGCTTTGCAAACAACCTTAGAACCCTCCATTATAGTCATGCACCCATTACCCCATTTACCACATAAACCCTCAGTTTCAAGTGCAGCACAGGAAATCAAATTTTGACTCAAGTCAGGCACATGCCTAACATTTTTGAAAGTGTACACACTACCAGTTTCAAATTTCATAGAGATATCACCAATACCATTCACAAAACACTTTTTATCATTAGCCATGGAGACATATGAGTTTTTAAGTTCTTTATAAGTTGAAAACAAATGCAGGTATGGAGACATATGATAAGTGCACCCAGAGTCAATTAGCCAATCATTTTCACACAGAAGAGAGGCACTAGTGGCATTCACATTGGACAGCAAAGAGCAATCATGCATCATAAACACATCACCTATACTATCAGAAACCACATTAGCATTATTACTATTCTGTTTCTTAGGTTTATTGCAGTCTTTCATATAATGTCCAATTTCACCACAGTTGTAACACTTCCTACCCTTAGCCTTAGGATCAGATTTACCCTTACCCTTGCTATCATGATTTTGATTTCCAAAGCCTTTTGAGCCCTGGTTACCATACTTCTTATTCTTCATTTTACCCTTAACATAGTTAACATCATTAGTGGCCTTAGGAGTTCTACCAGATTTTAAATCCTGTTCTTTACTCTTAAGGCTGTTAACTACAGTGTCTAGGGTAACAACATCTCTACCATACTTAATAGCAGACTTAACATCAGAATAAGAATCAGGTATGGCATTCAACAGTATAATAGCAGAGTAATCATCAATGTGCTTATCACCAGTTAACTTGATATCTTGGATCAGTTTATTGAAAGAGTCAATGTTTTCATTTATATCCTTACTCATATCAAGTTTGAATCTAAAAAACTTTTCAAGTAAAAACAGTTTGCTGTTTAAAGAAGTTTCAGTATAGAGTTCTTCAAGTTTGGCCCAAAGTTCTTTTGCAGATTCAATTCCACTAACTTTCCTAAGCACAGTAGCAGATAAACCAAGTATAATGGCAGAGTGGGCAAGTTCATTTGTTTCAGCTTGAATAGCTTCAGTGTCAGGGGTAGCATAGTTGCCACTTATAGCTTTGTAAACTTTTTGTTGAATCAAAATACCCTTCATTTTCTGTTTCCAAATCACAAAATCACTTTTACCATCAAAAGGGGGAAGGTTATACCCTGACATTTTGAAAAGTAGATTACCAGTTTTGAAAACACTAGAAAAACAGAAAAGGGAAACACAGGAGACCACACCACAGTAGACTCACAGTTACCACACAAAGCCCACACACAGAATTCAAGCAATCACACACAAAACCCTAGTTAACTATCCAAAACACACAGAGGCAGTTAACTCAGATAAAACATATAGTTCAAGCAATATTCACTATAAAAATTTCAAACACTCAGTTTCAGAAACTTTTTCAGAAAAATTTTGAACAACACTTTTGAAAAACGGATTTTCAACACTAACACGACCACCAGGCGGGCCACACCTTCACAGAATGCCTCCAGGCGGGCTGACCGTCACGTTGACAGGCAAGTGAGGGGGTTAACAGACTTACCTTGCGAGGTGTTCGCAAGTGACCTCAATTGCAGGGCCCGTTTCGCGTTTCACAGGCGATCCGGGTGCCAACCTTACAGCCAAGGGGGTGATGAAATCCCTGATTTACAATGGCTGGGGACACCTAATTCGGATCTGCTACCTGGGACTCCTAGAGGTGTCGGGCTCGGGCCGACCTTCACAGATCCGTGCAGATCTGAAACCCTAGGGTACAGATCTGCTTCACCGGTTGCCGACCGTTACCGGAGCACGGAGCAGTCGCTCTGATACCACTGTTGTAACTCCGCGCTTCAACGGCGAGCCTCGGACACCTGCAAAACACAAACAAATCAACCAAGTCAGATCTGTTCAAGCCTCAAAACAAGAGCAAGATCCCAGACCACAACAGTCAACGAATCTCGAAGGAGAACCGGTCTGTATATCAGGATCTAGGCTTGAATGGAGTATAGAGGCACATGCAGCGGAATAAACAAGTAATATATATATATATATATATATATATATATGTATATATATTGACAGAGAGAGAGAGAGAAGAAAGATCGGCTCAGGACTGAGAAATTGCTATCACAGCAAGTTTCTCTAGTAGCTACACAACGAAGGCAAGAACAGCGGCCACGCCCAAGCACCCCAGAGCACCACCCTTTCCCGGATCTCACTAGCACTCACTCACAGCCCTCACTCACACAATGATCTCACAGATCTACACCACAGCAGCACCAACGGAGGTGAAGAAGGTGAAGAAGACAGAAATCGCACATAGTGAAAGGTAGGGTTTACACACAGTAGGTTAAGAGTAGAGTGAGTAGCATCTGTAAAGGGTCGAGCAGAAATAGGGTAGGCAACGGTCCAGATGAAGCCACAACATACCAAATAAGGATCAAGGGTCAAGATTGGTCAACAGACCATTAGGGTTAGGTTGTGGGCTGGACTGGAGTGTTAAAGGGCCAAGTGCAAAGGAGTGGGCTGCACTCTAATGGGCTGCTGGGCTGCCTGAATTGGGCCGGCTCCAGTAAACTGGGCCAACACACAATTCACAACATTCTAGGTGGAGTGGCTCTCTACTCTTATATTTTGGTCCCCCTTTCCTCAAATATTCAATGTGGGACAACTCACAAGTGACCACAACACATACAATTTTAACATGGGGAATGAGTACTTCTCCCTTTTAACATATAACAGGTTCTCTCGCAACTTCTCCATCACGGTGTTCTTTGTGTTCTTCCAAGGTGGAGCTGTATTCATTAGTTTTTTAGTCACATGCGAAAGCTTGTAGTAATCTTGTCGTCTTTCCCAGCCGTGCCCCAATAAGCAGTTTCAGCAAAGCCAAAGCGGGTTCAAGCAGCCGTGATAGAAGCTTTTATCGACGAGGACGACGTCTCGACACATTGTGGTATTGCCTTAAAAAACCCTTTCATGTTCTAAATAAAAAATTAAGGTTAAATAAATTAATTAGATACGACAAAATATAAATTAATTTATAGTGCAAATATTGTAATATAAAATTAGAATGTATACAAACAAATGAAAAAAAAGTTTTTTAGGGGAATAAAAAAATCATACCTCGACCGTGAAGAACAAAATGTGTTATTCCATTTGTGTTTTGTGCTCTTGAGGATTCCCTTTTGTATTGTTGTATTGTGTTTTTATTTTCAATCGATTATAATATTCTTACTTTGAAAGTGAAGAAGAGAATGTGAGTTTAGAAAAGGGAGAACGTGAGTTTGGAAAAAGGAACAAAAGGTATTTGGTAGACTAAAAAATAAAAGAAGAAGATGATACAAAAATTATGGATTAAATATAATTAAATATTTTTATTTTTAATTTTCTGCAAAATTTTAAAATGGGATAATTGGGCTGGGCTTTAGTGCTTTGTTCATTGATCAACAATTAATAGTCCATTTCACAAATTATTATGAGGCCTCTCAATTTTCATGCACATTTATAAGAAATGTGTTTATTTTGACACATCCCATAAGAATACATTTATACTAGACAAATGGTAAAGGAATTGTCTACTTTACCATTTACCTTTTCAAAACAAAACAAAAAATAATAAAAACATTAATTAAAAAACAAAAAAATCGGTCCCCACCCTTATTCTCTCTCTCTCTCTCTCTCCAAATCTCCAAATCGGTCCCCCCTCTTCAAAAAACCGCCGCCTTTATCTGAGAATCAAAGGAGAAATCCGGCCATTCGAAGCACAATGTCAGGCAACAACGACAACAACGAACAAGAAGAGCAACAATGGCCGATTCAAGCTCCGGTTAGTGCCGAAACCTAGTTTTTCAATTTCGAAAAATTGATTTTTTTTTTCAATAATGTGTTCAATTTGATGCGTTAATTGCTAAGATTTGAGTGTATTAGAGTTCCTTATTGTGTTTTAGTTGATTTAGAATCGAAATTCAATGTTAAATTGCTCGTGAAAAATCTGAAAATTCCGAGTTTGGGTCGCTATTCCTGGCAACACGGTGGCACTACACGGTGGCGATTTTCTCGGTCACCGTGTTGCCTGGCTACCGTGTTACCGGGCAGTGACCTAGAAAATCTCGGTAACACGGTGGGATTTTATCCGGTAACACGGTGACCGTGTTACCGGACAGGGTGACCGTGTTACCGGACAAAATGATTTTTTTTTTTAATTTTGAGTTTTGTTATTTAATTGAATGTCATATTTATTTATTTTAACTTCATTTTTGCAGGAGGGCTTCCATTGGAAGAGGCCAGAGTTCATACACAAGTCGAAGAACCTCAATTTGTACGACCGGTACAAATTACTAAAGGAAATTAAAGACACGCTGGCATTCATCGACCCTACCCAAGCAACTTTACAGACATTTAAGAAAAGTTGTTTCGGGTATTTGCTCTATATTAACAGGGACGGAAGGTCCAATATGGCGATGTAGCACCTGCTAGCTCGGGAGATCGTGAGTCCGACGATACCTCCATTCGAGCATTGGTTTTTCGTCGGGGGCCAGACTATTCGCTTTCGAGCACAGGAGTATGCCCTGATTACCGGACTTCGATTTGGTGGTCACGCATTTGATCCTTCGGCTACCACGCACACGGTTTCTCAGGACTCTGTTTACTACAGACACTTCAGACAGACGACGATCATTAAAGATCTTCGTTCGAGATTCACCTCTCTGTGTGTGGGTCAGGACCCGGCCGACTACTTGAAGGTGGCCAACTTGTTGATGTACTATTATTTCTTGTTGGGCCGAGACGATGCCAAGATCGAGACTTGGGCTTGGGCTTTTGTGGAGGACGTTGCCGGATGGGATTCGTTTCCCTGGGGATCCTACTCCTGGCAGATCATGTCGCACTACATCTCCATAGCTGCGACGATGCCCGGTCAGGTTAACTCGAGGGGATACCACGTTTACGGCCCAATTTGGGCCTTTCAGCTATGGTCGTACGAGGCTATACCTAGCCTGGGCAGTGTCTGCGGAGTGCGGATGGAGAAAACAAAGAGGCCTCGGTTTTTGAACTGGATATCGGTTGGAACCAACCTCGATTTCACTCATTTCTTCGAGGACGATGAGGTAAATTTTGTGAAATTAATTTTTTTAATTATTTATTTCTTTTAATTATTGCTTAATAAATTAATTTTCATTTGTTTTCAGCTTGTGGTCCTCTCGACTCTAGAGCCGACACGCAAGGAGGCCAGGACTGAGTACTACACTTCGTTCCTTAACAGAGGAGCAGACGAAGTGAGGTACGTTGCTCCTACTAGGATTGGACATGCTCCGAGAGGAGCACAAGCTGCAGAACCGGTGAAGAAGAAGAAGTCGAGTTTGATAGCGCGTGTGGCCAGCTGGTGTCCAAGGCAATGGACAAGATTACGGGCGATGTCCCTCAGACTAGTCGATGCACACGTGATGACAGGACACCCGATTCATCTGCCGAGCGGCATGCATCTCAGCGTGCATCTCACCGAGCCCGACGAGAGCCCTCTCCTGCAGCTGAGGCACCTGAGGCTTCAGATGACAGTACTGATCGACGCATTGATCGACGGCTCCACAAGATCCTCAACGATGAGTCTGAGACGGGATTTATGGGCCGATTGACTGCCCGGATGAGGAGGATACAGAAGGAGGGCAACGACAGTCTGATGGAGCAGTTTTGGGGGTTTTTCGGTTGCAGGCGATACTCTCGGAGTCGCCCTTGTCCTTCTGATGCATCTCAGGGCGGTTTTCCGGCTGCTCGGCATTCTATCAGTGCGCCTCCTCGCTTTCAAGACTCGGAGCCCGAGTTAGTGGATGGTGATGTCAGGGTTTCGTGTGGGGACTGGCCACACGATTTTGATGGTTATCGCAGGTCGCCACTTGTCGAGCCGACCCATGCCGAGTCGACCCATGTCGAGCAGCCTCAGGTCGAGCAGCCCCATTTCGAGCAGCCGACCGTTGGCGATAGCTATCGCACACCGGCACAGACTCAGGTTGTCTGGGGAGATAACGATCATTTTTCGCCACCGAGGGCGCTGCGTGATTTTAGGGTGTCTTCGCTCCCTACCCACCGATTCCCACCGACGGCATCTTCCGTCCGACTCCTGCTTATCGGCCAGAGTATGATCCTGGTTTTACTGTACCGACTGGGGCTGATATACCGCAGGTTATCATTGATGCAGAGAGTTTTTTTCCGACTGCGTCGCAGGTCGAGTTGTTCAAGATGACATCTCCCGTGGAAAATGAACACGAAAATGAGATTGCATTGTCGGAAGAGGAGAAAGAACTTGGGGCTAATGAGGAGGAGGATGATGTCGCCGAGAGTAGTCTCGGAACCCGTGTGAGGAGGCCCTCAGCAGCTCTTCGGAGCCCGTACGTCGCGCAGTTCGCACCGTCTGGCAGCAAGAAGGTTAGGGGGCTCTATTCGATGTTCCGTCGTGATGGGCATGGATTGAGTGTCTATATCCCTTTCAACCAAGTCACTCTGGACCAGAAGTACTTCGGCCTGATTGAGTCACTACATCACTGGTACTCTGACATGGTAAGTTAATTTGTAGTTAAACTTTAAATTTATAATGTTTATTAAATTGTGCTTAACTGTGATATGTATATTTTTCAGGAGATTGACATGTACATTACGTACCTGCGGGACAAGATAAAGCAGAACAAGGGTTTAAAAGATGAAGTCACTCCAAAGAAGACTATACTCTTGTGTACCGAGTTCTTCGTAAGATCCAATCATCCTATCAAATACAAGTTTTTTTTATCATTTTCCTATTACTAATCGTTTAAATTTGTTTTTAACTAACAGAACGCTTTGAGGACCCAGTCCGCTAGGATTAAGGTGCCAGCAGCACATGCAAAGAGAAAGAACATGGAGAAGAAATATGAGTCCTGGGCACCGCCGGACTACATGCTGAAATACATCACGGGAGACGATAGGCACGAGAGTTGGGAAGACGCACGAGAGGTAATTTAAAGAACCGTACATTTTTTTTTAAATTCAATTTAATATTTTAATTTAATTGTAAATAACGTTTTATTTTATTTTTTATTTTTTTAGGTGATAACGGTGTGTAATACCGGGCAACATTGGATCACGATACGTATTGACCTGAACCGCTGGGCTATACAGTTGTACGACTCGTTGTGGCACCGTTCTCCGGATGTAACTGCCAAGTCTGCTATACTAACTCCGTTGTTGGAGTTGTTGCATCGTCTCTTGGTAGCTGCAGGATTTTGGGAGGGTGCTGCAAACTTTTGTCGAAGGACCCACAAGACGACTCCTATGATGGTCGAAGTCCCGACGGAGCAGTTTGTCCAAGTCGACAACAACAACTGCGGCCCGTACGTGTGCATGTATATGGATCGTCTCGTCAACAAGTACCTCACTCACCGGGGTAAAGAACTCGCCGACGCGTACTTGATGAAGTATCGCCGATATGTCGCTCGAAAAATCTTCAGTTTGAGTCATCGAGTCGATTGATTTGTATTTTGGATGATTTTAAACTTTTTCGTGTGCATGTGTTTGGATTAATTGGTATGTGTATTGAGATTGATTTGCATGTTTAGCTTTGATATTAACTAAATAAATCCCGTCAAAAATTTTTAAAATTATTTATAATATATTGTAAATACAAGTTTTTGGCATCAACTTTGTGTGTTCCTTGCGCTGTCCGTTGACTATTGTCATATCTTTTTCGTACGAGCTCCGATTTCGTTGATTCAAAATTCTTTGAAATCTACACTTCAAGAGCTACAACATGGATCCGGCGACTGTAGTCGCTGCATTTGGATCCGGCGACTGGAGTCGCCACATTTGGATTCGGTGACTACAAGACTTCACCATGCGCAGTCCGTCGATTTTGGGCATATCTCCTTGGTGTGAGATCCGATTGACTAGATTCAAAATGCTATGGAATCCTCACTTCAAGAGCTACAAAACCCTACGATTGGCGACACTGGTGACTGGCGACTGGCGACACCGGCGACTGGCGACATTGGATGTGCAGTCCGTCAATTTTGGTCATGTCTCTTTCGTGCGAGCTCTGATTGACGTGATTCAAAATGCTATGGAATCCTCCCTTCAAGAGCTACAAAAACCTGCGACTGGCGACACTGGAATCCAGCGACTGGCGACTCGTATGCATCGAAACCGGCGACTGGCGACTCCATCCCTAGGATCCGGCGACTGGCGACTCCATCCCCTGGATCCAGCGATTGGCGACTCGCGTCCATGAAAACCGGCGACTGGCGACTCGCATCCATGCAACCCAGCGACTGTCGACTGTCCAACCCAGCGACTGTCAACTGTCGAACCCAGCGACTGTCGACTGTCCGATCCAGCGACTGTCGACTGTCTAACCCAGCAACTGGCGACTCATGCCCTGTGACATGGAACTGGCGACTCATGCCCTGTGACATGGAACCGGCGACTGTGACATTATTCAACAACGATATTCACCTAAGTACTTTCAACGTGATTCCTTTCACCAAGTACTCAAATCAAGATAATGAAGAATGGTTCCGGTGTTTACTACTTCAATGATATCGACGACCATGAAGACGATGAAATTCCGAAGCTTCAACACTTAGAGTTTTTCATGAGAAATTGAAGATGAAGAATTGAGATCGATGGAGTCAAGATTGAATTGAAGTCTGATTTTGAAATTGAAGATTCAAGATTCGAAGATTCAAGAATCAAAGATTCAAGATTCCAAGATTCAAGAATCCAAGTTCTACAATAGTGATGTCATCCATGGAGAAGTGACATCAGCCAAGCATGTGACGAATGAGAATGTGCCATGTCAACGTCTCAAATGTGCGGGCTGCCTATATATACCCATTGATTTCCATTTCATCACTTGACGATTTTGAGAGAACGAAATCTGATTTTTAGAATCGTAACCGACAGCTTCGAGCTTCGAGTTTGTGTAGTTTGCTTTTGCGCTGTGCGCCAATATTAGAGTTAGGAGATTTAGCTCTAGGTGCACTTGTGCTAGATTACAAGTTAGCGGGAGTTGTTGCGACACTCGGGAAACTTCTTGTAATCGTTTTGCCTACCATACTCCGTGTAATAGTTTCGTTTTGTTTTCAATGAAATGAAATATATTACATCAACTTTGTCTCCACTTTTTATACTACGAACTAGTGTGAGTAGGATCTTCGACTGAAGCTGCTGTCAGTAAGTTTAAGGCCAACTTCGCGAAAAGTTGGTATCATACGTCGAAGACGTAATTTCATATATTAACTTATTAATTTAATAAAATTTGTAAAAAAGTAAACTATTTTAGGTGTGTTTTGATTGATTTCGGTGAAATATGTGTGTTTTGATTGATTTTGGTGAAATAAGTGTTTCTTTTGATTGATTTAGGTGAAAAGCAGGTGAAAAAACGGGTTCTGCACTCTGCTACACGGTGGTTACCGGTTACACGATCATGTGTACCCGTAACACGGTCACGGTAACACTGACCGTGTAGCCAAGAACTGCTCGGTCAGTTTTCTGGGCAATTACTCGGTAACACGGTAGTAACCGGTTACACGGTGCCCTACACGGTCGTTACCGTGTAGTGCATATAAAATTTTGATTTTCATTGATTTTAAGGCATTTTTCGATTGTTAACTTGTTCTTGTAGTATAAAACATCATTTTAATAATCAAAATGATTCAAAAAAACATGATCAACTATTGAATTTGACGAATTAAGTGATTACGCATGTACAATTTATTACCTATGTACATAAGATTGTGACAATATTAGTAGAATGTTCGAAAAACGGTCAACATTCTAAGCATCTCATCTTTGTAGTCCTATATTGGTTGTTTTATGATGTTTATTGGATGTATCTAGTGTTTTAAATGATGTTTCATACTTAACGTAACAACAAAAATGCTCGAGAAATGCTTCAAATTCCTAAAAAATCAAATATTTTCTACGCTACACGGTGGGCTACACGGCAGAAGGTCCTACACGGTAGAAGGCAATTGCTCGGTTTATGGAAAAAAAATTACTCGGTAACACGGTTACCGTGTAGCAAAATAAAATGGGGCTCATAGGATTCGAGCCCCTGATTTGTTGCTTTCAACGCGATTTTTCAAAGGGGGCTAACCACTTGATCTAGAACTCTTCACTGAACATAATTAGAAGAAGTTTATATATTAACCTCACAAATATTCTATACACTTTACCTAAACCCTTTTTCAAAACACAATAAAATGTAAAAAAAAACCAACTTTTTTTTTCTCTCTCTCTCTCTTCGACGCCACCCCACCGCCGCCGATTTTTGAGAATCATGAAAAATCCGGCCACTTCAATTCCGGCAAATCGCAATGGCAGACAACAACGAACAACAAGACGAGCCACAATGGCCGATTCAAGCTCCGGTTAGTGCCGAAACCTAGCTTTTTTCAATTTCGAAAATTTGATTTTTTTTTCAATAATGTGTTCAATTTGATGCGTTAATTGCTAGTATTTGAATTTATTAGAGTTCCTTATTGTGTTTTAGTTGATTTAGAATCGAAATTCAGTGTTAAATTGCTCGTGAAAAATCTGAAAATTCTGAGTTTGGGTCGTTGTTCCTGGCAAAACGGTGGCGCTACACGGTGGCGATTTTCTCGGTCACCGTGTTGCTTGCCTACCGTGTTACCGGGCAGTGACCTAGAAAATCTCGGTAACATGGTGGGCTTTTATCCGGTAACACAGTCCCGGATATCCGTTAACACGGTGACCGTGTTACCAGACAAAATGATTTTTTTTATTTTTTTTTTTGAATTTTGAGTTTTGTTATTTAATTGAATGTCATATTTATTTTTTCATTTTTGCAGGAGGGCTTCAAGTGGAGAAAAATAAACACGGATATGCTAAGCGAATTACCAGATGAGATCCTGCATCATGTCCTCTCTTTCCTACCGATGAACCTATCCGTGCGCACCAGCGTTCTCGCGAGACGATGGAAGTTTCTGTGGGCCCTCGTCCCAAATTTAGAGTTTCGCAGCTCTACGCATTTGGACATCATAGACAGGGTTATATCGATGCACGAAGTGAAACCCCTGAATACTTTTAGCATCTCCAATGTGGAGGGCAGCTCGTATCGACTGGAGACATTGATTATCCACGCCCTCAAGCGCAGCGTCCGAAATATGTACCTTAATTTTGGTGATATAGACTACAAGGAGTATATCGCGTGCAATTTTCCAAGAATTCTCTTCATGTGCAAGACTCTCGTCGACTTGAAGCTAAATAATTGTGGAGTGATCCCCTCTAGTGGGGAGGTGTTTTTGCCTTGCCTCAAGAAGCTTGATCTTAGTAATGTCGATTATGAGGATAAGGATTCCCTCCCTCGCTTGCTTTCTGATTGTCCTGTGATTGAGGAGCTGATCATCGATGATTTATATAGGGAGGAAGAAACTAACTTGGGTTGCTTTATTGTATCTTCACCCACAATAAAAATGTTGAACATTGATTTCTCCTCGAGTCGCGAACTATACTATGATGATGAGATGTTGATAATAAATCTTCCCGCCCTCGTATATCTTAAGGTGAATGGTTTTTATTTGGAGTATGCCAAAAGTTCGAGGAAGACCATTGTAACAACTCAAAAATTTATTTAACATTGAATTCACCTAAATAATTTTACAAATTTATAAAGTAATCTAATAAATTAAAGTTATAAAATAAAATAAATTTTTACTAAACATTAATTGATTAAATAATATAACCAATACTTTTATAATCCAACCCAATACATAAAATCCCAATTACTCCATCTCTTAGCCCCTAGCCCATGCTGGAAATCGATATCCCGGGGTATCAAAATTGCGGAACCGATAACCCCGAACGAAATCCCGTCGCCGGAAACCGATCACGGATACCGACTCATCCGCAGGAGTCCGACCTTTGGAGACTACGCGCCCGAAGACACGCAGCCCGCCCCCAGTCGAAGTCTCCCGCGAGTCGGAAATCACCAACGCGAACCACACGCAAAGAACCGGGCTCGACGAGAGCATCGCCGCGGGATGAACCCGCGGCTAAACCCTAGCCGAACCCCGACGCAGGGTTCGCGATCGCTGGCCTCGCGATCGCCGGGGATGCACGCGCATCCCCGTGGGGCTGTTCCGAACAGCCCCCGGCGGTGAGTCCGGCGACTCACCGCCACCGCCGAGGAGGGCGGTGCGCCCAGCGCACCAGCCGCGGCCCAGCCGCGGCTCGCCCGGCGATCGACCACGCGGTCGATCGCATGCCCCGGCTCCAGCCGGGGCGTCCTCGTGTGGGCCCCGCGATCGACGCCCCTAGGGCTCGATCGCACCCCTCGGCTCCCAGCCGAGGGTTCTTTGAACGTTCGCCGGGGATCTCGAATCCCCGTCCCCGAAGTTCGTCGTTTTCCCGGATCTTGTGTTCATGTACGTATCACAATATAATTCACATAAAATCACACGAAGGAGTTTATGATTGTACCTTTGACTCGTTGTGCGGAGAAACGAAATCAAGTTGAAGACCTTTGAATCTTCCCACGTATTCCTTGCACTTCGTTCGAACGTCGGGTGGGCGACGATCTATCGAACTCCTATGGATCTCCTTCAACTCTCTAGAATATCAAGTATGATAATCTTTTCTTTTTTGATTTATGAAGGCCATGTAGTGCTTTTATAGGCTACGTAGGGGATCTAAAGGAGGTGGAATATTGGGCTTCCAATATTGAAGATTAAATTGAGCCCAATGCTCAAGTCCATTAATTCTTATCAATATTAATTAATTTATTTTCCACTATATAAATTAATTGCACTCCCAATATTAAACCATATTATATCAAATAATATTTCTCCGGTAGTATTTATTTATTCCGTGTATTTAAGATTTAAATATCCATGAATAAAATTAATTTATTGATAATTAATTTATTCATCTCTTTAATCCGAGACTAGTACCATTCAACCTTAATTATTGTGCGGAACGAATCCACTCATGAGGTTTACACAATAATTCCTTATGAACTCATCTCGGGGATATTATCAACCCTTACGGGATACACTGTCCGGTCAATTATTCACGGCATGTCATATATAAAATATAGTGACCCAACTTAACCGGAAATTAACCCAATAATTAAATCGGTTAATTCCTTTGGTAAATCAAAGTTACTTATATTAAATATACACACCCTCAATAATATCGGGGATTAAGAATAAAATACACTGAGACTCGAATCGATTATCGCCGACAATCCTAATCGATGAATCTCAACGATCCGCTCAATACACCAAGTGTACAAGTGTGATAAAATAATTAAGATAAATTATTTTCTCTCTCACACAACGACTATACCGATGGATTGGTCCGTGTCCATCTAGGTCGTGAGCAACTGTTTGATTAAATACGAGTAACCGATAGTATGATCTTCTGTGCGCCCATGCTTGCACCATACTAACTACAACGTATAAAATCCAGGACTATAATTTGCATATATTTAATTAATAATAATTAAACGCAAAACAATTGTTCGTTAATTTAATAGATTAAATGCTATGATCGGGAGTTTACAGTTACTTAAATCTAGACATTAAGTACACAACTCCAACAATCTCCCACTTGTACTAAGGTCTAGTCATTTCCTCCAAACTCCCGGTTCCCATACTCATCACGTGCTTAAAGTGTACTTCCGAGAAGTACTATGTGAATGAGCACTCTAGGTTGCCGCTCTGAAGTTATCTTGGTGACTACTACGTCGTCTCCCTTGACGATGACTCGTATCAGGTGGTACTTGCACTATGTGTTATCATCACTTTTAGACTTATGACTTCTTCCAGTTTATCATGCACCGCTATAAAATAGCCTTCGATAAACTAAGAGTCATTTCCAAGTCTTAGAGGTCATCCCGGAACCTAACCAAAACTTCCGCTGCCTCTGAGGCTGCTATTCGGTTATGAGAGAGCCTGAGAAGCATCCTGCTTATCACTCTTTACATATTAAAGGTTCCACCTTTTCCAAAAGTGAACACATAGCCTGATATCGACTTACACTGGTCCTTCTCTGATTTGAAATCTGAGAAATATGTAATCTAAGAAAATTTCGTCTTGCTTAGTAATCCAGTACATTCAAGTACTCTTACAGCATTCGAATATCTCTTATCCAGATTACTTTGATATCCTCCCACTACGCTAACCGCATAGTTGATATCAGGTTCTTGTTTTTCTAACATTGCATTTAAGCTTTCCACACGAAGTGTAGGAAACTTCTTAGTATCATCTATCTCCTTAATGTGTTCAAGACACATAACCTTAGATAGATATATATATTCTGTCTCTGAAGGGCAACGACCTTTCTCAGAATTATGCATGTTAAAACAAACCATAATCGTATAAGATATCCAGGAGAAGTACAATGTTCTTATCTAGATCATAAGATCTTGAGAACATGCTCTAACTTCTACTTAATCTTATATCCCGATTCATTTAGACAACCATTATTTTATGCCTGATAACATTTTTACATTGTTGCCAACGATAAGATGTTATCTTCATAAAATTCCGAGAAACACCACCTTGTTTCCATTACGTCTCCAATACACTTATCGTCTCTGCCTTTTGATGAATCCATCGAATGGATTATCTCATCAATTCGCAAGTTCCACGACTCACAGCTTTGTAACCATCCATAAATGGATTTACTAAGCTCGTACTCTAAATGATCTAGCCTCTTAACAATAATCTATTGTTTTTCCAAGCAGGCTCATTTAGATCTAGTACTGCCTTTATGCAGAGCTAGGGATCGATTTCATGTTTACTAGATCCAGAGTCCGAACTCCTCTAGTCTTATGAATATCTCCGGTTGTTCAACAACCTCCCACTGCAATGGCGTCCCGGTGTATAACAGTAATAACAATAGGTGCAGTGTGTGGTGTACTTCTACTCGGTTTGGCTGGTTCTCAGTCTTTTGTCCTTTTTCTCATTCCAAGGTATTAATTCAGTTCAGGCTTTGTGATTCATCTAATAGTCTTCTTCTATGAACCGAACGAAAGACGTCCCTCTGGTTCACAGTACTATAGAATACACAATACTTCGTTCATCTAGGATATCCTACAACCATTATTGTATCCAGGAATATCCATAGAACATAGGTAGTTCCGAACAACTTGTTCTCTTTTACTTTTAGATTTCCATTTCTTATTTTCAACGCATCATCTCTACACGTGAGTGTATGTCGCGGCTCTTTGGGATTGAATCCCAATATTTGATTATGCTATGTGTTATTTAGATAGGCGATGGCCTCCGCGACCGAGTCGCAGGCTTCTAATGGATATACTTTAATGGTTCCCCATAATAGCTTTGCGTCCATTGACTAGTCAAAACACTTTGCTTTTATGGCACATTTAAGTACTCTAATCCATCATTGAGTATTCTTGAAAGAACTACTCATGCCTTTCTAATTTACACATGTGTCTGCATATCTAATCATTTCTAATACTAGTCCGAATTCTATCCTTTATGAAGAAAGGTTTGCTTAGATGTATTATCCTCCAAATTCAATTCTCAGGTCGGAAGGTCCATTCCTTCAACTATAATTGATCAAATCAATTTCGACCTTTTGAATCTTATTTGAAAATACTACTAAGTACAAGAATTCACAAGTATAATGATTTAATAAAGAAACATATCTAATCAAGTAAAACAAGTTATAGAACGGTTTGTTGCATCGTGGTAGACTTAGGATCTATCATTCATATATTGCTATCTAATGTACCAGAATAGATAATGCCATCATTTCTTATCAAAATCATCCAATGATTAAAGAAATAAAATATCCATTCATAAATAGAAATCCAGAACAAAACGTTCTTTCTAAAATAAAGGGTACATAAAGCAATAAACTTGGAATGAAATCCTATTTAACTACTAAAGCAGATAAATGTCTTCCACCGCAACAGCTGCCTCCTCTACAGCTTTTGCCCGTGTAGACTCGAACTCTCCTTCTCTAAGTCGCCGGGTTTTCTGGAACCCCTGCATTCAAAATGCACATACCGTCAGTGGTTCCATATCTACACACCAGATTTCTGGTAGATAATACCGCTGACTATGTTTTTACGACTAAAGGAAAATTCGTACCTCTGAGAGGACATTCAGACTTCCAGTGTCCAGACTTGTTGCATCGGAAGCACTTGCCCCTTGGCTTTGCAGCCCCCACTCGTGGTACAGTGACACCACTGGGTTTCCAGGCTTGCTTCCTCCTCTTGCCCCTACCTCCACCAGGCTTAAAACCTTTGGACTTGGTAGCTACAAGCGCTTGAGACTTGCCCTTCTTGTAGATCCCCTCTGCCGCCTTCAGTTCAGTCAGGAGTTGCGCAAGACTATAAGATAGTTTACCCATATTATAGCTCATACGAAACTGCTCAAACTTAGGGGTCAGAGACTGGAGTATGATGTCGACTTGCGTCTCATCATCAATAGAAGCTCCTAGGACCTCAAGTTCATTCAACAAACTCATCATCTTGAGAACGTGCTCCCCGACGGGCGTTCCTTCAGACTGAGTAGTCGACATGAGGACTCTCATGGCTTCTTGCCTTGCCGCACGATCATGCTCCCCAAACATCTCCTTGAGGTTAGTCATCATATCCCGGGCAGTGTCCATCGGCTCATGTTGGGTTTGGAGTACATTTGACATGGAAGCCAAAATATAGCACCTAGCCATTTCATCAGCCTTTTTCCACTTCCGATATGTTGCCTTTTCCTCATCAGTTGAGGCAGCCGTGGGCTCAGCAGGGCATTTATCAGAGAGTACAAACTTGTACTCCTCCGAAGTCAGGACAATGTCTAAATTTCTCTTCCAATCAATATAGTTGGGGCCAGTGAGCTTATGCTCCTTGAGTATCATAGAAAGTGGGTTCATAGCTATTCTCTAAACCTATAAGCACATTTAAACAAACAATTAATTTAATATCCGATATTATCTCCCTTTAATAATATCATTAAATCACTAATTACATCTAAAATCCCATCAGATAAGGCAAGCCACGATAGTGTGGACGTTTACCTATCCAAATGATTTAGCAATTAGATTTGCTTCGGTCGTACATCACTATAGTGTTACTTCGATGGGAAGAATACTATAGAGCGTACCTAAGTGTAAACCATTACTCAGTATCTAAGAAGATTGTTTGGGACTCGCATATCAGCGCAAGCCACGATAGTGTGGACGTTTACGTTAACACACGATCCTTCACTTTCTTCTATAACTGTCTACATCAATCGTTCCAAAATCCCATTCAATGCAGCAAGCCACGATAGTGTGGACGTTTACTACACCAAAAGATTTATACAATTGACATCCAATTACTTGAAGCATTCGATTTCGTAAATCAAGACGCGGGGAATCATAAGTGAAACTCGAAGTTTCTAACCAGTGATTCACCATGCGAACAACCCTATCTCTCATTAGATGATGGAGCCGAGCAGACAATCGATCCACCTTAAAAGGATGGTACGAATGTCTCTAATTTGTGTCATCCACATGACCAAGTGGCTCTGGCTCCATTCCACTCCCCGGGGTGAGAATGAGTCGACTTGCAGTCAGTTTCAGAAAGACAAATTAGGCATTGTTTGATAAACTTAATCAATGTTTCTTGTAAGAGGAATTACAAGAATTCTCCTACAATGACACATCTATACGAACTTCAAAAGTCCATAAGAGTCACCAAGAGAACAGTAATGGAGACCATGGGAATGTTTCCATCCCCTCTCCCACTTAGCTTTTTATAACAAAGGGATACGCTATCTAATGCATAATTAAACACATAAGCATGCATACAAGTAATAAAGCACATAGCACATAGTCAAAATAATGCTAGAAAAATTATTTTCCGACTATCATGGCTTTATTCCATCTCCGTATGCTTCTTCTAGTCTTCAGTCTTCGTTCTTGAATGCTCCATGTGACGAGAATATTAATCCTAATATTTAAATCTATTTATTTTTAATAAATCCAAAAGATACTCAATTCAAAAATTAAGTCAATCGAATAAATCAAAAATAAAATTAAATATCATTAATATTTTTATTTATTTATTTTCCTATCTAATTCTATTAAATCTCTAGAATAATCTATCCAAGTAAAACTTGAAATATTCTAGAAGACTTCTATAATAGAATAAGGAAATAAAATAAATTAGGATTTTCTACTTTCCAAGATTAATTAATTTCCATTACTATGAAAATTCCCATAAAATAGGAATAATCAATTAGGAAATAAATCAATCCTAAATTAACTATTATTCCTTTCTAATTCTATTAAATCTCTAGGATCCTATTCCAAGTAGAACTCGGAATACTCTAGAAGACTTCCATAATAGAATAAGGAATAAAATTAATTCCAATTAATTCTTTTCCTAATCCATGAGAATTCCCAAAAATAGGAAAAACTCAAATAGGAAAAACGAATCAATTAGGAAAGTGAATCTTTGGTAGGAGTAGCACGGGATGGGGATTCCCGCACCACCCCACCATCATCGGC
The DNA here is from genome assembly GCA_954870475.1 of Euphrasia confusa. Taxonomy (NCBI): domain Eukaryota; kingdom Viridiplantae; phylum Streptophyta; class Magnoliopsida; order Lamiales; family Orobanchaceae; genus Euphrasia; species Euphrasia confusa. The sequence goes on along the minus strand of OX940951.1, from coordinate 37,387,932 downwards.
CGACCACCGGGAGGGAGCACCCGCCGCCGCCACTCCAGCCGGCCAGCCGCCACCGTCGCCGGTGACAACCCACGGCCGAAGGGGCGCGACGCCCCCTTCCCTTGGGGCGATCGATTGGGATCGATCAAGGGGTTTGATCGATCCCGGCCCTTCGTCCTCTTCGTCTTCTTCGTCACACGCGTTCTCCGGCGGTCGTCTCGGCATCGATCCAACGTAAATAAATTACAAGAAATAAATTTACAATTCCGGTATCGATTCTATACATGAAATCGACCCTATACACTTTCCGGAAAACATAGAACAATAATAATAAATCTAAATTCGGTCAACCCCCGAATTTTTACTATTACAAGCATTCATCCACACAAAACGAATCTCGACATGTCCGAGAGTTTAATAAACGAACAATCATGGTAAATTAAATAGCAATTAATTAAGCGAATAATTAACAATTAATTAAACCATGATAGTCGGAATCCCTGCAAGGTAGAACACAATTGAATACATACATGAACACGAAACCAAACGCTCTGATACCAATTTCTGGAAATCGATATCCCGGGGTATCAAAATTGCGGAACCGATAACCCCGAACGAAATCCCGTCGCCGGAAACCGATCACGGATACCGACTCATCCGCAGGAGTCCGACCTTTGGAGACTACGCGCCCGAAGACACGCAGCCCGCCCCCAGTCGAAGTCTCCCGCGAGTCGGAAATCACCAACGCAACCCGCGGCTAAACCCTAGCCGAACCCCGACGCAGGGCTCGCGATCGCCGGGGATGCACGCGCATCCCCGTGGGGCTGTTCCGAACAGCCCCCGGCGGTGAGTCCGGCGACTCACCGCCACCGCCGAGGAGGGCGGTGCGCCCAGCGCACCAGCCGCGGCCCAGCCGCGGCTCGCCCGGCGATCGACCACGCGGTCGATCGCATGCCCCGGCTCCAGCCGGGGCGTCCTCGTGTGGGCCCCGCGATCGACGCCCCTAGGGCTCGATCGCACCCCTCGGCTCCCAGCCGAGGGTTCTTTGAACGTTCACCGGGGATCTCGAATCCCCGTCCCCGAAGTTCGTCGTTTTCCCGGATCTTGTGTTCATGTACGTATCACAATATAATTCACATAAAATCACACGAAGGAGTTTATGATTGTACCTTTGACTCGTTGTGCGGAGAAACGAAATCAAGTTGAAGACCTTTGAATCTTCCCACGTATTCCTTGCACTTCGTTCGAACGTCGGGTGGGCGACGATCTATCGAACTCCTATGGATCTCCTTCAACTCTCTAGAATATCAAGTATGATAATCTTTTCTTTTTTGATTTATGAAGGCCATGTAGTGCTTTTATAGGCTACGTAGGGGATCTAAAGGAGGTGGAATATTGGGCTTCCAATATTGAAGATTAAATTGAGCCCAATGCTCAAGTCCATTAATCCTTATCAATATTAATTAATTTATTTTCCACTATATAAATTAATTGCACTCCCAATATTAAACCATATTATATCAAATAATATTTCTCCGGTAGTATTTATTTATTCCGTGTATTTAAGATTTAAATATCCATGAATAAAATTAATTTATTGCTAATTAATTTATTCATCTCTTTAATCCGAGACTAGTACCATTCAACCTTAATTATTGTGCGGAACGAATCCACTCATGAGGTTTACACAATAATTCCTTATGAACTCATCTCGGGGATATTATCAACCCTTACGGGATACACTGTCCGGTCAATTATTCACGACATGTCATATATAAAATATAGTGACCCAACTTAACCGGAAATTAACCCAATAATTAAATCGGTTAATTCCTTTGGTAAATCAAAGTTACTTATATTAAATATACACACCCGCAATAATATCGGGAATTAAGAATAAAATACACTGAGACTCGAATCGATTATCGTCGGCAATCCTAATCGATGAATCTCAACGATCCGCTCAATACACCAAGTGTACAAGTGTGATAAAATAATTAAGATAAATTATTTTCTCTCTCACACAACGACTATACCGATGGATTGGTCCGTGTCCATCTAGGTCGTGAGCAACTGTTTGATTAAATACGAGTAACCGATAGTATGATCTTCTGTGCGCCCATGCTTGCACCATACTAACTACAACGTATAAAATCCAGGACTATAATTTGCATATATTTAATTAATAATAATTAAACGCAAAACAATTGTTCGTTAATTTAATAGATTAAATGCTATGATCGGGAGTTTACAGTTACTTAAATCTAGACATTAAGTACACAACTCCAACAGCCCATATACGGAAAACTCAACCCATCACTACAAAAAAACAGCGAAATCCCTACGGCAGTTCCCGTAGGGATCCCCGTAGGGAAGGCCATCCCCTACGGCATCCCCTACGGGATTTGGACGTAGGGGTTAGCCTCGTAGGGAGCTTAATCCCTACGGGAAATAATCGCCGTAGGGGACATTCCCTACGGGGAGCTCGTAGGGGAGCCCGTAGGGAGCTTCATTTTCCCCGCCCATCCTTCCCGTAGAGCAGGCCGACGCCGACGCCGACGCCGTAGGGGGCGGACGTAGGGGTGTCCCCTACGGCTACTCCCGTAGGGGACCATGGGAGGGTGTCCCCTACGGCTACTCCCGTAGGGGACCGTGGGAGGATGTCCCCTACGGCTCCTCCCGTAGGGGACCGCGGAAGGGTGTCCCCTACGGCTACTCCCGTAGGGGACCATGGGAGGGTGTCCCCTACGGCCACTCCCGTAGGGGACGTCTGGCATAGTTCCCTACGGCTCCACCCGTAGGGAATTTCAAAAAAAAGGGGCAGGTTAATTTCTGTTTTCCTACCCCAAACCTGCACTCAATTTTTCAGAATCATACCAATTCATTCAACAAACTAAATCATTAAAAAACATACAAAATCATTCAGAAAACATACAACATCATTCAACAACATTCAAAAACATCCAAAATCATTCAAACACAACTAAAATATGAAGTTAAACAAACAAATCATAATAAACTACAATCAGGGAGGCGGTCGACCTAGCATCTCATCTCGCAAACGCTGCTCCATCTCTCTCAAGCTCGCAGCGAACCCCCTCTGTAACTCGGCACGATCAGCAGCGCGCTCAGCCTCTCGCTCTCGAGCAAGTGCTTCGCGCTCAGCCTCTCGCTCTCGAGCAAGACGTTCCTTGGTCTCCTTTTGCCTCTGCTCGAACTCCTCTCTCAAAGTCTGCCTGATGCGCTCCTCCGACTCTGACGGGCCAGACGAGGAAGACACAGAAAATGAGGAGGAGCCGCTGCTAAAGACCTGAAGCAGACGGAAGCGTAAGTAAACAATTATAACTTGTTGATTCTATGAATAAAGAAAAAATTAACATCCAAACCTTGGCTAAGGTGCCCGTTCCGAAGATCCTATTCTTCTTCTTCGGGGCGACGCTCAGGTAGACCTCGTCCACATCGGGCTCCTCCTGCGTAGAGGCTCGACGCTCCTCAATAGCCTGCTTCACCGAAGCCTAAAAGGAAAATCTTTAATTAGTTAAAAATAATTAAAACAAAAATTTAGAAATAGTCGAAAGAATAACGTTATAAACTTACAATGAGCTGATGTGCTCGCTGAGATGTCGGGGTCCCGTCCTTCTTCGTGTGCAGACGTTTTGCAACGTCCAAAGCTGTCGCAGGTCGACCTAACTCCTCAGCCTTCAAAATATGAAAACATATATAATTAAGTACATATATAATTTAAAATATGAAAATATATATAACTACAAAACTTACAATGTCCAAGGCATTACGATTCTTGGTTGTTTTCTCTTATGTGTAATACATGAAAACTAAATTAACCTCTTCCATCCTCGTCATATCTCGTCGGCTCCTCAAGGTACGTCACACTTAAACCATTCACATGTTCATGTTAATTTTATTTAATATTTTAGGTTGCTAGAGCCTTTAGATTAGAGACTGAAAACTTACAATTGTATAAGTATTGCCGAATTATCCTTAAATCTTTTAAGTTATCATATTTCGAGGACGAAATTTAAATTAAGGGGTGTAGATTGTAACAACCCAAAAATTTATTTAACATTGAATTCACCTAAATAATTTTACAAATTTATAAAGTAATCTAATAAATTAAAGTTATAAAATAGAATAAATTTTTACTAAACATTAATTGATTAAATAATATAACCAATACTTTTATAATCCAACCCAATACATAAAATCTCAATTACTCCATCTCTTAGGCCATCTCCAACCGAACATAAAAACGTAAACTCAAAAATAAGTTTTATTTTAAGTTTACAGTAATTTCACTCCAACCGAGATTCCAATACTAAAACTTAAAAGAATGTTCTCAAAATATTCTTCTAATACAACTTTTCATAAATAACCAATATCTTTACAAATTTACAATTTAACCTCATAACTTTTGACATTAAAAAATTTAATAGTCATTATTTTTAATTTAAAATTTCAAACATAATAAAAAAAAATATTGTCATATCCTATACTATTATTTTATTTTTAACGTCAATTAAATAATTTAATATTTAATTATATTTTGTATTATCATATTTATTTTTATTTTATTATTTAAAATATTTTTATTAAAATTTATTTTAATTATTAATAATATGATTATTAAAAAAAATTACATTAAAAAAATATTAAATAAGAAACCAAAAAAATGTTGATAGATTATATTTATTAATTTATATAAAAAGGATCATTTTCTAAATAATAAAGTTTTTGGTTTGAGTTTAAGGTAAACGTAAATTTAAGTATTTTTTCTATGGGTCCCACCTTAATACCTATAATAGGTTTATATTTTGGTATCGCTTGGAGCATCTCTCCTACTCCAAAATAGGTTTTTGGTATCGATTGGAGATGCTCTTAGCCCCTAGCCCATATACGGAAAACCCAACCAATACTTATTCCTATAGAAATTAGAATTCTCAAACCCATCAGTTATATATTCTCCTCCAAGAAATCTACTCCTACCATCTTCTAAATATAACCCCAATCATCAATTATAAATACCCATCCTTTACCTCTACTTACACGGCAGAACCATATATTCCCAATATACTTTCTCCCATCTTCTCTTGTCCATTGTCTTTCTTTTTCCTATTGTAAAATATACACAGACGACAACATATACCATACACCAGAAACAACATCCTCCTCCAATCCAAATTCAATCATGTTCTTACTCTAGTCGTAAAGCCGCGCGTTCTTGGTATATCCCGATAAAAGAAACCAATATAGCCCGAAAACCATTCAAGAATAACCTATGTTCAGCCCGTACGTGTTCGACCCGAACCTTTGCCGCTGCCCGTGATGGACATATTGAGTACCTACTATGTGGAGTGAAGTCGAAGAAGATGAATCCTATAACTACAGTGGTTGCTCTCATCTATTGGAGTGGAGAAGACGATCGAACCATCGAGAAACCAATCTAGGCCGTACGCATGGAAAACCCACCGCCACTTCAGTCCTCTTCCTGTGGTCTCTTCGATGAAGATGGGAAAAGAATTCTAAATCCCTAATTCAATAAACAAATCCTAATAACAAGAGTAATTTGCGGTAAGGTCCCTAGACTTTAATTTATTATGGGCCACTCCATTCATAAATCTTAATAATTTTATTCAATCCATATTAAGTCCTAAAAATTATATATTCAGCCCCACAAGTTTTGGAATTCGCTAATTCAACCCCAAGGTCTTAGACGCACTTTGGATTTTCACGTTCACATGCCAGCTCATCGAGGTAGGTGTCATGTTGTCGATTTACCTTGTTTACTACTTGTTTCATTATGTGTGTCTCTATGTGTGCATTTATGTGAATTTATTAAAAATATATTTTCCGTTGTAACTGGAGACCGGGGAAAAGGGTCGAAGGGGACCAACGCAATAGTTGGCGCAACTCGCAATATCCAGATTATTAAATGGATCTCATGTTTACTAAAATTACAATATTTTCATGTTATCCAAATTATTAAATGGATCTCATGTTTTATTATCGTAATATCCAGATTATTAAATGTATATCATGATTTATTAAAATTACAATATTTTCATGTTATGTTCATTGGTTATACATGTATTTGATTCTGGTATTGGATGAGGTATTGTGATGCGAACCGTGACTCGAGGACTGTAGTTCGCTACGAGTCATCACTCGAAGTCAGGGTAATCGAATCACCCGCTACGAGACCGTACGAGGCAGCGTACGAATCACTAGTGGAGGCTTCGATTAGCACTCGTATCAACGAGTCACCAGGCCGAGTACGTGAGCTAAAGGACGTATTAACGTCATATCATGGAGTAGTATACGAGACATTCGTCGAGTTACTAGCCTTGATGCGGAGCGATGATGCGCTCAAGGATTACTATGAGACACAGAACGAGCCAGCGTTCAAGTCTATCATAGCACCCCGTAGCAAGTCACTTAAGAGGTTTTCTATGCGAATCCGCACGATACCTATAAGGCGACGCCGGAGTGGACACGAGTTGTCAACGAGCAATCGGAGCGAGACAGCGCTCGATGCTAGTGACTACGGTAGTACTCGTAGCATCTCGCAGCGATGTACGAGCCTAGTTACGAGAGGTGATCAAGGTCACCATAAGCCCGGTGTACTTAGTGAAAATCCAGCGGCGGAGATACGAGACTCGCGTATATGCGTCGTAGCTCCGGCGAATCATCCGGCAAGGTGAAGGAATTCTCCGGCGAACCTCCGGCCATTGGGACGGCGATCTCCGGAGAATAGCAGTGGTGCACGGCGACGTACGGCGGCGATCATGCGGCGGCGGACGGCGGCGGTGACGAGCCACGGCGGCGGTAGTGGGCGACCCGACTTCGCGTCCACCCTATCCGATTAATTAATATTAATTAATAATATTAATTAATCTTTCTTTTCTTTTATTTTTATTATTTAATTAATTAGTTAGTTTATTTAATTAAGTAATTAGGGAAAATAGTAGTCTAAAAGAATTAGGATTCTTTTAGATTTGATTTGATAGAGTTTCCAAGTGTTGGGATTCTCTATCCATTATTTTATTATTTTCTTTAGCTTAGGGACCAAGGAACTACTCCTATATAAGGAGCCTCATACCATTGTAAAAAATATCTTTTGATCAATAGAAAAACCGTGTGGTTTATTGACAAGCAGTGCTTGTATAGTTTGGTGTTATCTCAAACACTCGAGCCGATTACAAGGCTATAAAACTGTTACCCTTTTCCAAGTCAAGTGCGTGATCACTTTGATTTGAGGAACCACAAGTTGATCGTAATAATCACTTGTTGGGACACACGTGTGGTGTAGATTGTAATAATCGAACCCACGTTCATATCTCGCGAGTCGAGGCGGACTGAGAATCGCTCGATTCAATCCACCCAAAGGAGCCAACGTAGCAAACAACTCGAGTAAAGGTCGATCTACTCTACCCGAGGCGTGCGGTACCGTGAAGAACTCATTGTACTCTCGAGCCAAACAAGCTTTGTAGACCGCGCGAGCGCCTCAACAAACTTGGCTGGTTAGGTGTTTGGTGCAAGGACCTGTTCGATCGACCGGGGTCCCCATCATATGGTGCTCTCATTGAGAGGAGTTTTTCGAAAGTAATTTTCGAAGGGCTCCTGTTTTTGAGTTGTATTGAGTTGGCCACGTAGTTGGTGAAGAGCTCAAGGGATTCAAAGACGATGCCGCGAAGCAAAGTCACAAGAACCCTACTTCCGAGGCAAGATGTCCTCGAGGCGGCCACGAAGATGGCTAAGTCCACAATCTTTGGTGCTCGAAGATTGGAGGAGATGCGGCGTAGCACACGGAGACTCACAACACTTGTTGCTGTGAAGAACCGCGATGCGGATGCTCCAAGGACACACGATCGTGCGTTCAAGTGGAGGCTATCCAAGGTGAGGCGAGAAGACTCGAAGGACCACGTAATATGGTACGAGAGGAAGCAAGCCAAGCCACAGCATGAGGCATCATGGCGTCAAAGATCGATACTCATCGGAGTCGAACGATGGATCGATTTCCATGTCGAAGGCCGAGGCACGACTCTGTCATGGAGAAGCGTTCGGGACAAGACACGGAGGGGCGTCGAGCAACGACGAAGCCACGAAGGTTCGAGGCTAAGTCATGCGTACTCAGGGGAGTACGGGAGGAGCGTAGTTCGAAGGGCTAGCAACCCTGAAAGTCTACGAGACTCTACACGGAAGTTCCATGGGGATGACGAGGACTTCAAAGCTCTACGATTGGATCGTTTAAAGAGCGAATCCTGTGGGCCCATAGAACGAGGACGGTGGTCCGAGGCGGAGCACTTGAAGCGAGGCGCATTGGCACGGCAAAACCAACAAGACTCGAAGATCAAATACGAAGCTAAGGAGCGAGCCATGGGCCTAGTTGAGTTGAGATACACAAGCCATCAGAATTGGTATCATCAACAAGACGAGAGCCGTATGGACGGAGCCGAGGTGAAGCTTGGAGTTTCAAGGGCGTGGCACCCACGAGACGTACAAGTCAGCACCGAGGGCGAGGCAAGAGCCAAGTTGAAAATTTATTTTCAACATGACTCGAGCGTAGAGGCGGCGACGCGTTCCCACCTTGAAGATATACTTGGGGTCAAGTATAGTTTTAAAGGAAGGGGGAATGATGAGAACCGTGACTCGAGGACTGTAGTTCGCTACGAGTCATCACTCGAAGTCAGGGTAATCGAATCACCCGCTACGAGACCGTACGAGGCAGCGTACGAATCACTAGTGGAGGCTTCGATTAGCACTCGTATCAACGAGTCGCCAGGCCGAGTATGTGAGCTAAAGGACGTATTAACGTCATATCATGGAGTAGTATACGAGACATTCGTCGAGTTACTAGCCTTGATGCGGAGCGATGATGCGCTCAAGGATTACTATGAGACACAGAATGAGCCAGCGTTCAAGTCTATCATAGCACCCCGTAGCAAGTCACTTAAGAGGTTTTCTATGCGAATCCGCACGATACCTATAAGGCGACGCGGGAGTGGACACGAGTTGTCAACGAGCAATCGGAGCGAGACAGCGCTCGATGCTAGTGACTACGGTAGTACTCGTAGCATCTCGCAGCGATGTACGAGCCTAGTTACGAGAGGTGATCAAGGTCACCATAAGCCCGGTGTACTTAGTCAAAATCCAGCGGCGGAGATACGAGACTCGCGTATATGCGTCGTAGCTCCGGCGAATCATCCGGCAAGGAGAAGGAATTCTCCGGCGAACCTCCGGCCATTGGGACGGCGATCTCCGGAGAATAGCAGTGGTGCACGGCGACGTACGGCGGCGATCATGCGGCGGCGGACGGCGGCGGTGACGAGCCACGGCGGCGGTAGTGGGCGACCCGACTTCGCGTCCACCCTATCCGATTAATTAATATTAATTAATAATATTAATTAATCTTTCTTTTATTTTCTTTTTATTATTTAATTAATTAGTTAGTTTATTTAATTAAGTAATTAGGGAAAATAGTAGTCTAAAAGAATTAGAATTCTTTTAGATTTGATTTGATAGAGTTTCCAAGTGTTGGGATTCTCTATCCATTATTTTATTATTTTCTTTAGCTTAGGGACCAAGGAACTACTCCTATATAAGGAGCCTCATACCATTGTAAAAAATATCTTTTGATCAATAGAAAAACCGTGTGGTTTATTGACAAGCAGTGCTTGTATAGTTTGGTGTTATCTCAAACACTCGAGCCGATTACAAGGCTATAAAACTGTTACCCTTTTCCAAGTCAAGTGCGTGATCACTTTGATTTGAGGAACCACAAGTTGATCGTAATAATCACTTGTTGGGACACACGTGTGGTGTAGATTGTAATAATCGAACCCACGTTCATATCTCGCGAGTCGAGGCGGACTGAGAATCGCTCGATTCAATCCACCCAAAGGAGCCAACGTAGCAAACAACTCGAGTAAAGGTCGATCTACTCTACCCGAGGCGTGCGGTACCGTGAAGAACTCATTGTACTCTCGAGCCAAACAAGCTTTGTAGACCGCGCGAGCGCCTCAACAAACTTGGCTGGTTAGGTGTTTGGTGCAAGGACCTGTTCGATCGACCGGGGTCCCCATCATATTGACCCTATTGAGCGCGTTGAGCTTACCCTATCGACAACAACTATTTTTAGGTACACACGAGGATGCCGAGCGAGAGAGGTGATCAAGGATGGAAGAATAAATTAAAATAAATGAATGTCCCTTTGTGCCATATTTGTCGTGACCTATTTTCATATGAACTATAATATCATGTATTTTTTTTCCAAATTGATTATTGACTTATTCTTGAATATCATGTTTTACTACTGTTCCAATTAAGTCTTCATGTGGTCGAAGTGGCGAGGCTCATCCTTACCCATAGTTACATATACAAATAAGTTTGATCATGCATGCATGTTGACTGTATATTTTATATATACATATAAGTACGTACTAATATATATACATATGATTATGCAAAACATGTCTTTATCTACATATTATTATATACGTACTGCTCTGTGTATATATATTTAAATACTTGTACATGCTATATATATATATATATATATAGTGTTAATTAAGTATATGAATATCATATTTATGTATTAGAGCAGTAAGTTTATTTTGTTGACATGTTGAAAATAAGTTTATCAAATAAATTTTTGTGACGCCCGAACTTTATTAAATGTTATTTTCAAAATTAACACCTTCCGCTGTTTCAAAAATACGGGTCGTTACAACCATGTCCTCTTTAATTGAATTGGATATTAAGTTGAATGGACATTGGCATGATTGTCACATCGATTGCATCGAGCATGACTGTTCAAGAGCATTTCTTAGTTCTCTTTGGCATGTGAGGTACCTAATCATCTCAAGCTATTTTCAAGAGAAGGTACGTTCTGATTTTTGAATTGTTCTAATTTTTTTTCATAATCATACATTGTTTGTGGTTTTAAATATGATTTTTTTTTGCAGATGGTTGACATTGTAGGAACGAGTTCAATGCCAAAGTTTGTTAATTTAACCAAACTCGTACTTAATATGAACGCTCAGTGGCATTTTATTGCTAAGTTCCTCGAAGTTGCTGATAATCTTGAAGATCTTGTTGTGAGTGGAGTTAGCTTTTGCAATTTATCTTTTTACATATTGTGCAACTCTATATGTTTTTTATTTGTATCCTTGTTTTTTTCATCAGCTTCGCTCAACCTTGATGCCCTATAGAGAGCCGGAACGAGTGCCTTTGTGCTTCTTATTTCATCTAAGAACTGTTAGAATTGATAAATTCGGTTTTCGTGATGATAGCATTTTTGACATGGTGAAATATATTTTGAGGAATGCTCAAGTACTTGAGAGGATGGACATAGACGGATTCCCCCGTTGTAGTTCCTCTGACAAGGAAAAGCTTGATGCGCACCAAAGAATCTCATTGTTTGAGCGAGGATCCAAGTCATGCCAGATTTCCTTCAACTCGTAGATATGTAGGCCGAAAAATCTCATTGCTTTGAGTCCTCAAGACCTTTGATTTGTATTTTGATTGATTTTATACGTTTTTGGATTGATTTGGTATCTTTTCGGATTGATTTGGTTTTTATTTGACTTGATTTATTTGTGTTTTGATTGATTTCGGTGAAATATGTGTGTTTTGATTGATTTTGGTGAAATAGGTGTTTGTTTTGATTGATTTAGGTGAAAAACAGGTGAAAAAACGGGTTCTGCCCTCTGCTACACGGTGGATACCGGTAACACGGTCACGGTAACAATGACCGTGTAGCTAAGAACTGCTCGGTGTGTTTTCTGGGCAATTACTCGGTAACACGGTGTTGACCGGTAACACGGTGCCCAACACGGTGTTGACCGTGTAGTGTATAAAAAATTTTGATTTTCATTGATTTTAAGGCATTTTCAATTGTTAACTTGTTCTTGTAGTATAAAACATCATTTTAATAATCAAAATGATTCAAAAAACATGATCAACTATTGAATTTGACGAATTAAGTGATTACGCATGAACAATTTATTACCTATGTAGATAAGATTGTGACAATATTAGTAGAAAGTTCGAAAAACGGTCAACATTCTAAGCATCTCATCTTTGTAGTCCTATATTGGTTGTTTTATGATGTTTATTGGATGTATCTAGTGTTTAAAATGATGTTTCATGCTTAACGTAACAACAAAAATGCTCGAGAAATGCTTCAAATTCATAAAAAATAAAATATTTTCTACGCTACACGGCAGAAGGTCCTACATGGTAGAAGGAAATTGCTCGATTTATTGAAAAAAAAAATACCGGTAACACGGATAACCGGGTATTAGCCGTGTTACCGGGTAAAAAAATAAAATAAGATGGGGCTCCTAGGATTCGAGCTCCTGACCTAATGATTTCAGTTTGAATATTCAATTGGGGCACACCAGTTGAACTAGAACTCTTCACTAAACTTATTTAGCAAAATAATATATATTTACCTTACGAATAACTTATAAAATCGACCCGCCCTTCTCCGGAAAACCTATTTCCAACCTGTTTTTTTCACATATTTCAGATTTACAAGATAAACAAACTTCAAAAACAAGTACAATAATCTAAAACAAGCACAAAAACCTAAAACACACCAAATATCCAAAATCCAACGAGAGTAGATGAAAATAAAACAACCCAAGTCTCAAATAATTCAAAAACACCGATAAATCAACCAAACCCAATTTAGATCTCTGCCTCCGTGCTCATTGGACATTTTGTTCTCGTGTGTCCCTCGTTTCTGCAGATGCTGCACTTCTTCTTATGTCTTCTTCGGCTCGACTCTTGTGTTCCCGTCTCTTCTGCAGGGACATTTAAATCAACAGCCTTGGGTGGGATAAAAACCGTGCACTTCCGCATGTTGTGACCTACGCCCTTACATCTCGAACACACCTGCACACGACGACACGATATTAGGTCCAAGCCTGCACACGACGAAATGATATTAACTGTACAAACCTTCCTACGTGGTGTAGAGCTCTCAACTGCGGAACGAGCACGAGTCATCCTCGGACGTCCAGCCTATCTAACCGCTACCAGAGGAAGAACTACGCATGAAGCTACATCCGGCGGGACCACCCAATCATCATAATGTGGCAACGGCACAACAGGCGTCGCGTACATCTCGACATGGCTGCTCATCTTGAAATAGGGGCTCACGAAATCGTACACTGAAAATCTGGCCGGTCTACATAATAACAACAAATAAGTTAGTGGAATCAAATGTTAAAACTTGAATTTAAAGGTAAAATGATATTATACCTTATAGCGGCACAAGCATGACGACACGGTATTAGGTCTAAGTCGAACTCCCGACATTCACACGTGCGATTCGCGATATCCACAAGATAAGACTTGTCCTCCTCCTGAACTCTGTATAGGGTATTCGCACTGACCTCCCGAACGGTAAAATAACGGCTCAACTCATCCTGACTAGACAACTTGAGGAATGCCTCCTCGGTCAGCTCATGGTAATTCTGTCTCTCATTAGCTTTCCTTCGTTTCTCGTCAAACTATCTCTCAATCATCGTACAAATGGCCTCGAGCATCGCACAGACAGGTAATTGCCGTGGCCAAACGATAGCACTGTTGAAGACTTCGGCCGCATTCGATGTCATGAAACCGTATCGTCGTGCGGCACACTTTGACCGTGCCCAGGCCTCAACCCCAATCGCAGTAAGGCGCCTATAAGCATTGTCACTGAGTTTCTCCACATCCGAAAGATATTTTTCAAACTCATCCACCCGATAAGAATAAGCAGCACTGCATAGAGCTTTAATCAGCAACTGGTCGTACCGTGCTAGATTCTTCGAGAGGTGGTGATAGCACAACGCACGAGTTGCGTGGGGATAGACACTCCGAATAGCATTCGCAATGCTCTTATGCTGGTCGGACACAATGAGCAGATCGTCGTCTGCATCGTAGCAAACTCTGACGTGCTGGAGAAACCACAGCCACTCCTCGTCATTCTCTATCGGACCGATACCAAACGCAAGAGGGAATATATTCTCATTCCCGTCTTTTGTGACGGCGACAAACAACACACCGGTGTTTTTCCCTTTCAAATGGGTGGCGTCGAGTACTATCACAGGCCTCATAGTGTCTTGCTCAAATGCACGAATGCACTGCCCGAGCGCAACAAACATGCGGCAAAACACGCCCTGGTCAGTCGTCTGAATTTTGTACTGAGTCCCGGGATTATGTTCTCTCAGCATGTACAGATATAACGGGAGCCTCTGATACGATCCCTGATAGTCGTCGTACGCTATTTCAAGCGCCAGGTTCCTCGCCCGCAGGGCGAAGTTGTAGCTGATGTGAACTCCGTACAATCTCCTCAAATCATCAACCATATCTTTCTGAACCAGTTCCCGATTGCCGACTAACTGACGTGCAAAGAAAGTAGCCGCAACCCTGCTCGACACCTGTCGATCCGCAGTCCTCCCCAAATTGTTACGGCACGTATGATCCAAGTTCAGCTTCGTAATCCTCCAAAAGGTGTTATCGGAACCCGTGGAACACAATTTGAACGAGCATTTTTCACGCTCCAGCTTGCAAATGAACGTCACCCGGTCAGTGCTGGAGCGAGCAGTTTTGCACTCTACGTTATTCTCCATGTGATACATCCCCACCATCACCTTCAGATCTTGTTTCTTTCGTAACGTGGCTCCGACTGCCATCTGACCGTAAATCGGTTGGTGTTCGACAGAACGCAACGGAACAGCGGGGTCAAACGTCGGTATTGGAATGATCCAATTGCGCAGTGGATTATTCTGTGCATTCTGAGAAGCTTCGGCTTGCTCGCCACCTCCCGCATGATCACTCGAGGACATATTACGGCGCGACATGATCTTTTTAACCACGCCCGGCTGTCTAATCCATTCGGTCCACTCCGTGGTCAACGATTCCAAGAGATCGGACTGACGGGCTTCTTCTTCGTCCTCGGAAGTATGTACCGCCTCGTTCTCGTTCTCGTTCTCTGACGGTAACTCCTCGTTCTCGTTCTCTGACGGTACGCCCCGATCGCGGTTTTCTCCTCCAATATTCACCTCCGGCGCAGCTCGTTGTCCCTCTACTTCAACAACGAACACAAAGTACTCAGCCCTTTGCTTGTCTAACATGAGGGACACATCTTCGTCACAAAGCATAGGAGCTCGCACGCTTCTCATGTCATAGCCTCGGGTATAACAATACAACATGTAATCGACACTGGGCGGATGGCGCAAAACCGCACGAATCCGGCTAACGAGAGCGTCGAGTGTAATTTCTTCCCTACGAAAGAAGAGACACATATCTACTCCGTCAACGTAGCCCTCTCGATCCCAACGACCACCGTAACGTACCGTGATTCGTTGATTCGACATCTACAATTACAAAACATAGTTGAATTCAGTTAGGGAACCCAAAATATCCATCCAAACGCATAAACAAAGCCATTATTAGACAATTTAAAAAAAAAATGAAAAAACGGTGTCTGTACACGGCCACTACACGGTCACGTGACCGTGTAGCACGTCACCGTGTTACCGAGACACTATCCGGATCACGGTGACCGGAAAACACCGTGTTGCTCGAGAACCGTGTAACCGAGCAACCGGTTAATCTTCATAACTACACGGTGGCTACACGGTCGGGGAATCCCACCGTATAGCCACCGTGTAGTTATGAATTTTTACAAAAAATCGAGAAAAAAAAATCAGAATCGACTCTTTTCGACGTACTTTTCGGTCGGCGAACTCGGCTGTCCTTCCCACGTATATTCAGAATATCTTGTTATAGAGGGGATATTTGTTTGAGAGAGAGAGAATCGAATTTGTTTTTTTTTTAAATGGGTTTAGGGTTTGAATAGGGGAAGAGCATTCATGCATGCAATAAACACCCACCAACCCACAAATCTGATTTTTGATGTCGTGGGCCCCACAGTTTTTTGTTTTGATTTTTTAAGGTTTTTAAATGGTTTTTTTGTATTATTATTTGAGAGAAAATAAAAGTAAGGGTAAGTTAGACTTTTTCTTTACAATTTGTATAGAATAAATGTAGTGTTATGGGAGGTGTTAAAATAAATATATGTTTTATAAAAGTGAATGAAAAGTGGTATTTCCACAATTATTATTATTATTATTATTATTATTATTATTATTATTATTAATTAATTAATTAAATATGTGAAATTACTAAAAATTCTAGGGGCCCCAGTGCCCCTTGGCCTCATTGTGCATCCGTCTATGAGTACATTACATGAAACAAGAGTGATAGTAATACAAGTTATTCCAAGGCTTAACACTCCTAGTTGAACTCGACAAAACTATACACTAAAACCGATAATTATGATATAATTGTTCTGCCTGCTGATTTTTTTTATCTTACTATAATTTTACATTACAAAAAATAAACAATTTTAAAGGCTTATTATTTTCACTAAAAACACACGATGAATTATTATTATTATTATTATTATTATTATTATTATTATTATTATTATTAATTAATTAATTAATTAAATATGTGAAATTACTAAAATATTCTTAGGTTTTTTAAAAATTCTAGGAGGCCCAGTGTGCATCCATCCGTTTATGAGTACATTACATGAAACAAGAGTGATAGTAATACAAGTTATTCCAAGGGTTAACACTCCTCGTTGAACTCGACAACACTATACACTAAAACCGATAATTATGATATAATTGTTCTGCCTACTGATTTTTTTGATCTTACTATAATTTTACATTACAAAAAATAAACAATTTTAAAGCCTTATTATTTTTACTAAAAACAAATACTTTTAATACAATCGTATGCTATTCAACGAGTGATTTTTTTTTTCGATCAACCAATTTGCCCCTTGTAACAATTTTTTTTGCCCCTCGTACATAATCTAATGTTACTATGCAATTGTTTGTTACATCAAATTAATTTCTTCAAAGTACAAAAGGTTGACATGGCGATGATGAGTTGATGACGATGATGATAATAATAATAATAATTATTATTATTATTATAATAATAATAAATAAATAAAATAATAATAATAATAATAATAAAAAAAAAAAATTGAGCAGCGGAAATTCAATTAGTTGCAACTTGCAATTAGAACGGAAATGCATGTGGTCAGAGCTTCAAAGCAGCTTTGGCCATTGCTAGTGCACCATCGTACGTTCTGTTTCCACCAATAAATCCACTCATATGGACAAAAATGCCTTCAGGAATACCCGACTCCTTGGACAATTCATCATCTCTTAGACCACGCCATAGAGCAGGAAGTGCTTTTCGGCTCTCAAATCTATCAGGTGCTACTGACACTGCTTGGACTCGCCAACTTTTGCTCCGCTCGTCCTAGAAACATATCCCACAAAATCCGAAAAGGCTTAACATGATATGATATCCAGTGGAAGATAAAACTATGTTTGCCTCTCTCACTATGTGATGTGATACCTGATAAAGCACATATTTGATAGATGGGCTAATCTTCAACTCTTCCTCAAGCTCAAACAAGTGAAGTTTCCACTGTTGAAATACCAACAAAGATCACATAAGGGTAAATATGAAACCCCGGAGAGCAAATCTCAAGATTTCAACCAAAGGGCACAAGTACAAAATACTCGGGGATAACCATTACTCACCGGGCAAAATCTATTTAATACCATAATTTCTCCACTAGGATCAACATCTAGCCTCCCTTCAAGACATTCAATCACAATTGACCTAGCTGGTAGCCATGATCTAGCATGACTGCGTACATTCTGAATAAATAAGATAATGAAGGCTATTTATTAGGACTTCTAACAAACAAACCTTCAAATTACAATCAAAAAAAGTCTTTCTGTTCTTCCACAGTTTCAGAATCAAGAAACATCTCGATCAGGATAAAAAAATATGTGGGGAGGGAAAAAAAAAGACACCACTCAGAAGTACTGGAAGGGACTTACACCCAAAAACTCTAGGCCAGCAACAGCCATTGCTCGTTCAAAGGCTTCGTTTTCCTTCTCAGATGACTGGTCAGGATCTACCCAATCCAAATTCAGTTTTCCAACTCGTGAAGACAAGTGTGTATTATTCACGTATCTTGGCGGCTCATCAGTATCATACTGATTAATTCCATTGTCAACGGCATCAACTGCCTGTAAGAATCCATTACAAATGAATGTCGACATGAGTAATCACACCACGAGTGCTGAAGGAAATAAATAATAATTCATAGTCGGGAAAAAAATGGAGGTGGCTTGTAGATAACAAGGCCATGTAGCATATAACAAAGAGATGAATGGCTGTTCTTGAAAATTAAAAAAAAATCTGCTACAAATTATCCCACTTATCTAAAGCTGCAGGGTTTATCTAAAGCTACAAATTAACTGCAATGAAGAATCATTCAACTTCATGTGCAGGGTGAGATACTCTAACTACAAGATGCACTGCATTAAATTACTTTATGGAGTACATGACAGTGTAAGGAGGCTAAATCCCACATGGGAATGGGATTGGGGTGAAGAGGATAGATTATGTTGATTCAGGTAGTTATAGTCGAGTGTCCAAATCTAAGGTAACTACTCTCTTTAGAAACCGGACGTTGATTGGCACCAGAAAATGAAGTAACCCAATGAGCAGGTAGTTTGTGGTAAAGGTTCTCCCTTGTCTGTTAAGTAATAAAATAAAAAGGAAAATACAGCTAAAGGCCTGGAGTACCCTTGCCAAGACCACACATGATTTCCACCCACCTTGGAGTACCCTTTATGACTCTTTAACAAAAGAAGAAAACAACGTAATCTACACAACCAGTTGCAAACAAAGAACCATCGATAACTCACATATCCAACTAATACAGATACTTTTTTGCCAAATAACATCATTATTACTTTATAGTGATAGTTTAGAAACAGAAAATTATTCAAAAATAATATAGCAAATGCAAAGGTTGGCTACCTCCATGAAGCTCTTATAAACTGCCAGAAACAATCGATGTACGTCTGGATGTTCTTCATCCACTTGAAGCTCATTTGCTATTATCTCCTTCCCGAAATGCTGTAACATAATGAGGGAACAACTATTACCCTCTTAAGCAAATAAAAAAGGCTAATCCATACATACCCATGCAAAATGCTGCAACGATAAAATTGTAACCAACATCAAAATTAATGACCAAGGGAGTTGTATCCATCACCGACATTGATGCAAATTTCCTTCAAAAGTATAACACAAACCAAAAAAAATGAAGGTGAGTATTACACACCGATCATTACCTTGTAAACAAGACCAGCGCTGCTGAGCTTAGTATTAAAGCCATGACCGAAAACCTCTTCAAAGCCCTTTTGATGATGATCATATCGGTCATTAGTGGGGTCGTAAACCCCACCCACATCAAGAACAGCATCAAGGGTTTCCAGAACCTATTTACAGTTCAAAGGGGCATTTCAACAAACACATCATCTACATAAAAAATACATCGTCACCAAGACAGCGCGTAGCAAGATCAAGGATTTCCCTTGTGGGTTCAATGAGGAGTTAATAATATTACCTGGGGATCACGCGTGCGAATAACGTTAGCGCCGGCAAACTTTTTGGTGATGCGAATCATGAAGCAGCCGAGGGCTTCATCGCAGTGGAAGCTTCCATTGTGGGTGCCCACGCGCTTGACGGCGGCTACGGTTGACATGGCGGATAGGGTAATATGAAATGGGTATGTCGAATTTTTGAAGTTGAGGAGAGTGTTGCCGCTGTGAAAGGTTTTTGAAAATGCTCTGAACATGCCTGTTGGGTTTATGCCTTTAAATCTTTAATAGCATGTAAGTATGTATGTATATACGCCATACGGTTCAGCTTCTCCTTTTATTTGGACGGTTAATGTCGGGTTCAGTTCGGGTCGGGGTGTTATCAAAGTTCTGAAAAAATATTTTTATTAAATTTATGAAAAAATATTTAGAGCTCTTGGATTATTTTATTTTGAAGTTAAATCAATGTTAAAAATGGCTATTTTTCTTTTGGAGTTTCCTTAACGTAAGCTGTAAGAAATGAAGCTTCTTGATCTGCAATTTATAAAACTTTATTCTTCAGGTAGTAGGGCTTCTTCAACTTTCTTGTTCCATGACTCCATCTTCTGTCCACTACTTCAAGTGACTAACTGCACGCACCAACTGCCTAGCTCCATGACTGTAAGATCCTTCTTGGGTCAGCCCAACTCTTTTCTGATTTCAGGCTGATGAACCATTTTATTTGCTCATCTTAGATCGTTTTTACACCCTTTATTGAGTCAGTTTGAGTCAGTAACGTGTCTGGGAGGGCACAATAGGATGTTTGGACAGAGTGTGCAGGTGTATAGGTAGTAGGTGGTGCATTGTGCGAAAGAGGCCAGAAAATCATCCACTTTGGGCAACCACGGGGATCCGAGCCAAAGTGACTTGAGCAGTTTGACCCAAGGAGGCAAAGTCACCACTATGGGCAAAGTCACGAAGCAGAAGAATCAAACGCCGAAGTTGAAGTTTTCACTTTGGGCAAAGTCGCTTCTTTGGACAAAGAGCAGAAGGCGCCCAGTCACTACTAGAAAAAAGGGTTTTCGCGACCACGCTTTTTGCGACCACACGACGTGGTCGCTAATAGTGACTTTTAGCGACCACACGTGGTCGCAAAAACAGCTGCTCGCCAACGCACCTATTAGTGACCACACATGTGGTCGCTATTAATAATCGTGGTCGCTATAGCGTACGAAAAAAGGCGCGCCCTGCCCCGCCAATTCGAGTGGTCGCGAAAACTTATTGGCGACCACAAATTGTGGTCGCTAAAACCTATTTCTGAAAACCCGATATTCCACCGTGGAAAATACTTGACATGTAAGCATTTTAGCGACCACAAGTGGTCGCAAATGCTGTGGTCGCTAAAACCTTTGCAAATATCAGCGGGCAGAGAGGGCTTTGTTTTTCATTTCACTTCATTCCCATATAACATAGCAGCGGTGGCGACTTGCGATTTCTACTCCGAGCGGCGAGCGACGAGAATCTCCGGTAGAGGCCCATCTCCGGCGGCGGCCCATCTCCATCTCCGACCTTAATCCGACCTGCAGGTATGATTTCTTCATTTTTGTTTCGATTTCGATTTCGATTTCGATTTCAATTTCGATTTCTTTGATTTCTTATGAATTCTTCGATTTCGATTCTGGGTTTTAAACAAAGGGATGTGGTATCGTTTCTGATTTAGGCCTTTGTTTAGGGTTTCTTTGATTAGGGTTTTTGATTTTCAATTTGGGGGTTTCTTTGATTAGGGTTTGTTAATGTGAGTATGTATGATTAGATTTATGAGTATGTGAATTCTTATGTGAATTCTGAGTATGTGAATTCTTAGGAGGGTGTATTCAATCAGGATTTTAATGGATTTTTTAGGATTTTTAAAAGTCCGTCGATTTTTGTGGATTTTCTAAATCTACGGAGTCTAGGAAGAGTTTGATTGACTTTTTCTTATTTATTTTCATGGATTTTGATAGACTTTACATAATTGTGAAATTCATTTTTTAATTGATTTACTTGAATTATCATAGACTTTTACATATAAAGAAATTCAAATTGTTTAAAAAAAAATTCAAATTGTTTAGAAAATAAAATACAAAAAATGCATTAGTTTAAAAATAAAAAATATAATTATTCAACATTATTATTCCTATTTTTATTTACATATTGTTATATGTTGACATCATTTTTCATAAATCATTAGCAAGCAATACTCATTGTATGAATTAGCTTGTTCATTTTTCAAATACCATTAACAAGCAATACTAAATACTCGTTGAATGAATAGCTTGCGTTTTTTGTTTTGATGTAAATAGTATTCATGATATATATATATATATATATATATATATATATATATATATATATATATATATCATACAAAAAAATATACATATTATTTTTTGATTTCTTTATTTATTAATGTTTTTTTAACTTCATTATGTTTATTTATATATTTTTAAAATTTTATTTTTTTTAATAATTAATTAATAATTTTATTTTATCTATTTCATGTTTACTAATTTTATTTATTTTTATTTATATAGTTGTAAGTTTTATTATTTTTTTAATAATTAATTTGTCAATTAAAATAGAAATCCGTTGAAATCTCATGTATTTGGGAGAGATTTCAAATAATGGATTTCCTTTATATTTTTAGGATGAAATCAATAGAAATCCATTGACTTTTAAATTTTTTTAAAATCCATTGAGTTTTGAATACCTGTAGATTTTAATAGACTTTTTAAAATCTGAATTGAATACCTCCGGATTTTAATAGACTTTTAAAAATCCGGATTGAATACCCCTGGATTTTAAAAGTCCAAACAAATCCTACAGAGTCTTAAACGAATACACCCCCCTTAGATTTTTGGTTTCTTTGTTTTCTTTGTTTTCTTTTTCAGAACTGTACAAATATTGGAATTATTTTTGGTTTTTATTTTCAATTCTTATGTTCTTTTGAAGTTCAAATATTGTGATTATTCGGTGTAGATATTTTTTGAAGATTGGAATATCACACGGAATGCAAATCAAATCAGAATATTTTACTAGGATTATAAATTATTTATAATACAGTGTTTATAAATAGTTAAAAAAATGATTTTAAACAAGAGAAGTTATTTTTTTGTCTCCATCAATAATTTTTGGGTTTTGCCTTTTGGAGTGTACATTTGTAGTCCAAGATTTCTAAATGGTCTTTTGTGGAACTTTTGATTTTTCAAATACAGTAGTAGTAATTTTTAAGACAAAATGAAAAGCTTGGACCAAATTATGGGATTTGGAATGTTTCTGTTTGCGAAATTATCACAAAGTAAACATTTAAAATAATATTAAAATTAGTAATTTTTTAAATTACTTCACGTAATTTTTAAATGTATTTGTATTTAATTATGATTGTATAACTTTTGTTCAGCTAGCTATGACTCTCTCTACGATGCTTCATCACCTTTTGGCTCTGGTATTTTTGCTCAAAACTTTACTTTAATTTTTTTACCGTTCTATGAACTATGAATGCTATATGTGTTAATTAATTTATATGTTCGAACAACAAAGATGTTTCTTATGATATGACTTCTATTTTTAATCTGAAGACTTTTCTAACTAAAACATTTTTTGATTTTTACATAGATATAGTAATACAGTTGTGTGTGGTTAATTTCAAAATGTCGTTGGATAAGAGTTGGATGCGAATACAAAATCGATTGTCTCCAGAATTCCAAAACGGTGTACGTGGCTTTATAGAATTTGCAAAAAACAGTGTCAATGAAGAAGGTCGGGTTCGGTGTCCTTGCAAATATTGTCTACATACCAAATTCTATCCTCTGGACACTGTTCGCAAACAAATAATTTGCAGTAGCATTGATCTGACCTACACAACATGGTCTCACCATGGTGAGCCTCGAATGCCTAGAAGACCACGAGAAGAACAACCTGTTCAAGAACAACCTGTGAACGAGATGGAAGACATAGTGCAAGACTTTGTTGGAAATTCAGGAGTAAATCTCGACGCAGACAATGATGCTGATTTAACATCATTATTCTCAACACTTGAAGAAGAGTTGTACCCTGGTTGCACCGGACCTTCGACTTTGCACTTTATTGCTCAGTTGTTGCACATAAAAGTTCTGTATAAGTGGCCTAACGAGAGCGTTGACGTGTTGCTGAAATTACTTCTGAAAGTTTTGCCTGCTGGTTGTAAGTTGCCGACTTCATTCTACGAATGCAAGAAACAGCTGAAGAAGTTAGGATTGGGATACGAAGTAATACACGCTTGTCCTCATGATTGTTGTTTATATTGGAAAGAAAACTCTAAGATGCAGAAATGTCCAGTGTGTGACACAGATCGTTGGAAGAGAACTAAAGGAAAGAAAGTTCCACATAAAACTTTACGTTACTTTCCACTTAAGGACAGACTGAAACGATTGTATGCTTCGCGTCAAACAGCTAAACATATGACATGGCATTTGAAGGGGCGGTCAAATGATGAAGATGTAATGCGCCATCCGGTGGATGAGAAAGAATGGAAAGACTTTGATTTAAAGTTTCCTGACTTCTCTAGAGAACCGAGGAATGTACGGTTGGGTTTGGCAACAGATGAATTTAACCCGTTCGGAGATATGAGTTTGTCGTACAGCATGTGGCCTGTTATTACCACGGTGTACAATTTGCCTCCGTGGTTATGTAATAAAGACCCGTACAGACATCTCACATTACTTATATCAGGTCCAAAATCACCTGGTAAGGACATTGATGTTTACCTGAGACCTTTGATTGATGAATTGAATGAATTGTGGTCTGAAGGAATGTTAGTGAAAGATGCTGAGTCACAAACTACGTTTCGAATGAGAGCGGCTTTATTGATGACTATAAATGATTTTCCGGCTCGAAGTATCCTATCCGGTTGGAGTGGTCAAGGTTATATGGCATGTCCCACCTGCAACGATCAAACTCCTTCTGTGCCCATCACGAGTAAGTTGTGTTATGTGGGGCATAGACGATGGCTAGATATGAATAATCCTATGAGAAATAAGAAAATCTTTGATGGCAAACCCGAGAAACGCCCACCTCCTGTTCCTAAAACCACCGAAGAGTTATTGGCACAGATGTACCATCTGGAGAATCGGATACCTGGAAAACATGAAGGATACGGTGGCAAAAAACGTAAACGTCAGGTAGGAGATTTGAACTGGACAAAGAAGAGTATTTTTTGGACATTACCTTACTGGAGTTCGCTGTCTCTGAGGCATAATTTGGACGTCATGCACATAGAGAAGAATGTATGCGATAATTTGTTAGGTACTCTACTTAACATAGAAGGTAAAACGAAAGATACTGACAAAGCACGCTTAGATTTGCAAAAATTGGGGATCAGGCCGAACTTGCATCTCTACAAGGTCGTCCTGTCCCATTAGCTTGAGAAGACCAGAATGGGACGATGAAAGCGGTTGGAGAGAATGGTGCTTCATATTATTCCGCTGTCGGAATGCAGGTAAGCTAACTACATGTTGTGATTATAAATAAACATTTAATGTTAAAAGATCATTCAAGTTTTGTATGTAACAGGTGAGACACTACTGCGATCCTTTCCATACGAATTGGTCTTCGGTACCAGCGGAGCAACGAAATGCTGCTATTCTGCACCTACAGGTAATTTATGATCTTGATTATTGTAGTTAACTCATTATGATTCTGTAACACGATTGAATATTTTGTAGGATTTGTTTGAGATCGACATGAACGACCTGCTGGGATTCAATGTCCCGGGCTATCAAAAATTGCGGAACCGATAACCCGATCAAAACCCTCGATCGCCGAAGATTGGATCCCCGACTCATCCGCAGGAGTCCGACCTTTGGAGACTACGCGCCCGAAGACACGCAGCCCGCCCTCAGCCGAAGTCCCCCACGAGTCGGATCCACGAACGCGAACCACCTCACGAGCCGGGGCCCGACCGAACGCCCAGCGAAGCCCGAAGGCTGCGTGCGCCCAGCCGAGCCCCCGCGAGGGGATCGCGATCGTCTACGGACGATCGCTGGGATCGCTACGAGCGATCCCCGGGGCTGCTCGTAGCAGCCCCGCAGCGAGTCCATGACTCGCTGCCCAGCGGGGCGTAGCCCCCGCACGCATCCGCTGCGGGCGAACCCGCAGCACGTACGGGGTCGCTGCGGGTGAACCCGCAGCTTACCCGCGATCGATCCGAGGATCGATCGCACGCCCTCGGCTCCAGCCGAGGGCTTTTTCCCGTGCGCCACCGCCGCCGGCCAAGGGTGGCTGGGAGGTCCACCCGCCGTGGCACCAGCCCACGGCGAACCTCCCGGCGATCGACTTCGCGTCGATCGCGTGCCCTTTGCCACGCGTCCGGCGGTCCAAACCCTAGGGTTCGACCGCCGCGTTCGATCCTCGCCGGGGATCTCGAATCCCCGTCCCCGAGGTTCGTCGTTTACCCGGATCGTGCGTTCATGTATATATCACAATTAATCATGAACAAATAATCAAAGAGGGGGTCTCGATTATTACCTCGATTTGTTGTACGGAGAAACGAATCTAATTGACGACCTTGCGATCTTCCTACGTATTCCTCGCACTTCGTCCGAACGTCGTGTGGGCGACGATCTATCGGATTCCTATGGATCTCCTTCACTCTCCAAGACTTTATGATTGACGTAACTTAGGTTGTGAAAAGTGAAGACCATGTAGTGCTTATATAGGCTACGTAGGGGATCATAAGGAGAATAAATATTGGGCATCTAAATATTGAAGATTAAATTGGGTCCAACCCAAATCCATTAATCCTTATCAATATTAAATTTTATTTATTTTCCACTATATAAATAAAATTGCACTCCCAATATTAATCCATATTATATCAAATAATATTTCTCCGATTAGTATTATTTATTCCGTGTATTTAAGATTTAAATATCCATGAATAAATTTATTTATTGCTCAATAAATAATATTCATATCTTATATCCGAGACTAGTACCGTTCAACCTTTATTATTGTGCGGAACGAATCCACTCATGAGGTTTACACAATAATTCCTTATGAACTCATCTCAGGGATATTATCAACCCTTCCGGGATACACTTTCCCGTCAAGTATTCACGGCATGTCATATATAAAATATAGCGACCCAATTTTACCGGTAATTAACCCAATAATTAAATCGGTTAATTCCTTTGGAAAATCAAAGTCTCTAGTATTAAATATACACACCCGCAATAATATCGGGGATTAAGAATAAAATACTCCGAGATTTAAATTGATTATCCAAGGCAATCCTAATCAATAAATCTCAAGCTGATCCGCCCAATACACCAAGTGTACAAGTGTGATAAAATAATTAAGATAAATTATTTTCTCTCTCACACAACGACTATACCGATGGATTGGTCTGTGTCCATCTAGGTCGTGAGCAACTGTTCGATTAAATACGAGTAACCGATAGTATGATCTTCTGTGCGCCCATGCACACCATACTAACTACAACGTATAAAATCCAGGACTATATTTTTGCATAATTAATTAATAATAATTAATCGCAAATAATTGTTTATTAATTAAATAGGTTAAATGCTATGACCGGGAGTTTACCGATACTTAAATCTAGACATTAAGTACACAACTCCAACAATCTCCCACTTGTACTAAGGTCTAGTCATTTTCTCCAAACTCCCGACTCCCATACTCATCACGTGCTTAAGTTATACTTCCCAGAAGTATTATGTGAATGAGCAATCTAGGTTGCCGCTCTGAAGTTATCTTGGTGACTACTGCGTCGTCTCCCTTTACGATGACTCGTATCAGGTGGTACTGGCTCTATGTGTTACCATCACTTTTCGAACTTATGACTTCTTCCAGTTCTCCACGCACCGCTATGTACATAGCCTTTGGTGAACTAAGAATCATATCCAAGTTCAGAGGTCATTCCGGAACCTAACCAAAACTTCCGCTGCCTCTGAGGCTGCTATTCGGTTTATGATAGAGTCCGAGAAGCATCACGCTTATCACTCTTTCATCCTTAGGTTCCACCTCTTTTAAAAGTGAACACATAGCCTGATATCGACTTACACTGGTCTTTCTCCGATTTTTGATCTGAGAAACTGTAATCTAAGAAGATTTCGTATTGCTAGTAATCCAGTACTTCCAAGTACTTTACAGCATTCGAATATTTCTTATCCAGATTACTTTGATATCCTCCCACTACGCTAACCGCATAGTTGATATCAGGTTCTTGCTTTTCAACATTGCATCTACAAAGCTCTCCACACTCAAAGTGTAGGTTACTGCTTTGTCCATATCCATCTCCTTCATGTGTTCGAAACACATACCTTTAGATAGATGTATTCTGTTCTAGAAAGGCAATAACCTTTCTCAGAATTGTGCATGTTTAAAACAAACCATAATCGTATAAGATATCTTAAGAGAAGTACAAATGTTCTTATCCAGAGATCGAAGATTTCTAAGAACATGATCCAACTTCATCTTAACTTCATATCTCGATTTATTTAGACAACCTCTATTTTATGTTTGACAACACTTTTACATTGTTGCCAATGATGAAGTGTTATCTACACAAAATTCCGAGAAACACCACCTTTGTTTCCATTACGTTTCTAACACACCTTTCTCGCAAATCTATGCAGACCTAGGGATCGATTTCATGTATACTGGATCCAGAGTTCAAAAACTCCTCCAGTCTTATGAACATCTCCGGTTGGTTAACAACCTCCCACTGCAATGGCGTTCCGGTGTATAACAGTAATAACATTAGGTGCAGTTAGTGGTGTATCGCTACTCGGTTAGGCTGGTTTTCAGTCTCTCCTTTCCTCATTTTAAAGTACTTTGTCAGTTAGGGCATTGTAGTTCATCTAATAGTCTTCCTCTAAGAACCGGGCGAGGACACCCTTCTGGTTCGTAGTACTATTGAACATACAATTACTTGTTCTTCTAGTATATTCTACAATCACATTGAATGTGCCGTTGTATCCAGAAATATCCATAGAACATAGGTAGTTCCGAACAAACTTGTCCTTTTACTATTAGAATTCCATTTCTTATTCCTGACACACCATGTCTACACTTCAGTGTATGGTGTAGTCGTTTGAGATTTAATCTCAATCTTTGATTTATGCTATGTGTTATTTAGATAGGTGATAGCCTCCGCGAACAAGTCGCAGGCTTTCAATGGATATACTTGGAAAGATCCCCATAATGGCTTTGTGTTGAAAACACTCCGCTCTTATGGCACATCAAGTATTCTAATCCATCTTCGAGTATTCTTGAAAGAACGACTCGTACCTTCTCTAATTACACATACCGCATTAATCATCAATCATTTTTCTATACCTGTCCGAATTCCTTCCTTTATCCAGAAAGGTTGACTTAGTTGTATCATCTTTCAAGATCGATTCTTAGGTCGGGAGGTCCATTCCTCCAACTATAATTGATCGAATCAATTTCGACCTTTTGAATCCCTTTTGAATAGATACTACCAAGTTCAAGAATTCACAAGTATAATGATTAATAAGAGAAATACATCTAATAAGTAAAACAAGTTATACATAACGGTTTGTTGCATCGTGGTAGACTAAGGATTCATCATTCACATATTGCTATCTAATGTACCAGAATAGATATCACCATTATTTCTTATCCAAACCATCAAATGATTAAAGAAATAAAATATCTATTAATAAGAAAACCAGAACAAAAAGTTCTTTTTCAAAATAAGGGGTACATAAAGCAATAACTGAAATGAAAACTTAAAACAGATAAATGTCTTCCACTGCAACCGCTGCTACCCCAACAGCTTCGCCCATGTAGACTCGAACTCTTCTTCTCTAAGTCGCCGGGTTTTCTGGAACCCCTGCATTTAAAGAAATGCACATACCGTCAGTGGTTCCATATCTACACACCAGAATTCTGGTAGATAATACCGCTGACTATGTTTTTACGACTAAAGAAAAATTCGTACCTCTGAGAGGACATTCAGACTTCCAGTGTCCAGACTTCTTGCATCGGAAGCACAAGCCCTTTGGCTTACTAGCCCCCATTCGTGGTCCATTCCTCTTGGCACCACTGGGTTTTATGGCTTGCTTCCTTTTCTTGCCCCTACCTCCAATAGCTTTCAAGCTTTTGGACTTGGTAGCCACAAGCGCTTGAGACTTGCCCTTCTTGTAGATCCCCTCTGCCGCCTTCAGTTCAGTCAGGAGTTGCGCAAGAGTATAAGATAGTTTACCCATATTATAGCTCATACGAAACTGCTCAAACTTAGGGGTCAGAGACTGGAGTATGATATCGACTTGCGTCTCATCATCAATGGAAGCTCCTAGGACCTCAAGTTCATTCAACAAACTCATCATCTTAAGAACGTGCTCCCCAACGGGCGTTCCTTCAGACTGAGTAGTCGACATGAGGACTCTCATGGCTTCTTGCCTCGCCGCACGATCCTGCTCCCCAAACATCTCCTTGAGGTTAGTCATCATATCCCGGGCAGTGTCCATCGGCTCATGTTTGGTTTGGAGTACATTTGACATGGAAGCCAAAATATAGCACCTAGCCATCTCATCAGCCTTTTTCCACTTCCGATATGTTGCCTTTTCCTCATCAGTTGAGGCAGCCGTGGGCTCAGCAGGGCATTTATCAGAGAGTACAAACTTGTACTCTTCAGCAGTCAGGACAATGTCCAAATTTCTCTTCCAATCAATGTAATTGGGACCAGTGAGTTTATGTTCCTTGAGTATCACAGAAAGTGGATTCATAGCTATTCTCTAAACCTATAAGCACATGTAAACAAACAATCAATTTAATGTCCGATATTATCTCCCTTAAATAATATTATTAAATTACTAATTGCGTCTAAAATCCCATCAGGTAAAGCAAGCCACGTGGTGTGGACGTTTACCCACCCAAATGATTTAGCAATTAGTTTTTCTTCGGTCATACATCAATCATAGCGTAACTTCGTGGGGAAGAATACTATGACGCGTATCTAAGTGTAAACCATCACTCAGCACTAAAGTACATCGCTTGGAATTGCTACGTCACCGCAAGCCACGTGGTGTGGACGTTTACGACAATTTCACAACTCTTCACAATCACTTATAACTGTCTACATCAATTAATCCAAAATCCGTTAGCATAGCAAGCCACGTGGTGTGGACGTTTACTACACCAAGAGACTTTTATAATTGACTCCTAATTACAAGATCCATTCGATTTCGTAAATCAAGACTCGGAGAATCATAAGTGAAACTCGAAGTTTCTAACCAGTGATTCACCATGCGAGCGACCCTATCTCTCATAAATGAGGGAGCCGAGCAGACAATCGACCCACCTATAAAAGAATGGCACGAAGGTCTCTAATTTGTGTCATCCACATGACCAAGTGGCTCTGGCTCCATTCCACTCCCCGGGGTGAGAATGAGTCGACTTGAAGTCAGTTTCAGAAAGACAAATTAGGCATTGTTTGATAAACTCGATCAATGTTTCTTGTAAGAGGAATTACAAGAATTCTCCTCCAATGACTTGTCTATATGAACTTCGAAAGTCCATAAAAGTCACCAAGAGAACAGTGATGGAGACCATGGGAATGTTTCCATCCCCTCTCCCACTTAGCTTTTTACGATAAAGGGATACGCTATCTAGTGCATAAAATAAACACATATAACATGCATGAAAGCAATAAAGCACATAGATCACATAGTCAAAATAATGCTAGAGAATTATTTTTCCCGACTATCATGGCTTTATCTTCATATGCATCCTCTAGTCTTCAGTCTTCGTTTCTTGAATGCTCCATGCGACGAGAATATTAATTTCCAATATTTAAATCTATTTATTTTCAATTAATCCAAAAGTTACTTAATTCGAAAATTAAGTCAATTGAATATATCAAAAATAAAATTAAATATTATTAATATTTTTATTTATTCTTTTTCCTATCTAGTTCTATTAAATCTCTAGAATAATCTATCCAAGTAAAATTGGAATATTCTAGAAGACATCTATAATAGAACAAGGAAATAAAATAAATTAGGACTCACTACTTTCCAAATTTATTTTTATTCCTAATCCATGAATATTCCCATGAGTAGGAATAATCAAATAGGAAAAATAAATTTAGTACTAAATTAATTTAAATTTCTAATCTATGAATAATTCCATGAAGGAAATAAATAAATAGAAATAAAATTAATTTAAATTAATTCTTTTCCTAATCCATGAGAGTTTCCATAAGGAGAACAATCAAATAGGAAAAATCCGAATTAATTTGGAAAGTAATTTCTTGGTAGGAATAGCATGGGATTGGGAGACCCCACACCATCCCCACCTAGATGGATCGGCCGGCCACTCGGGGAGGAGCGCCGCCGCCGCCTAGCCATGCCGGCTAGGCCATGGGTCGATCACCATCATGGGATCGATCCCAAGCCCTACTCACTTCGTCACTTCTTCGTCTTCCGGCGATCGTCTCATCATCGAACCAACGTAAAATAAATTACAATAATCTAAATTACAATTCCGGTATCGATTCTATACATGAAATCGACCCTATACATTTTCCGGAAAATAAAGTGCGTAATAATAAATCCTAAATTCGGTCAACCCCCGAATTTTTACTATTACAAACATTCAACCACATAAAAACGAATCTCGACATGTCCGAGAGTTTAATAATCATGATAATTAATTAAAAAAACAATTAATTAAATCCAACCATGATAGCCGGAAATCCTGCAAGGTAGAACAATAATCGAACATATACATGAACACGAAACCAAACTCTCTGATACCAATTGCTGGGATTCGATGTCCCGGGCTATCAAAAATTGCGGAACCGATAACCCGATCAAAACCCTCGATCGCCGAAGATTGGATCCCCGACTCATCCGCAGGAGTCCGACCTTTGGAGACTACGCGCCCGAAGACACGCAGCCCGCCCCCAGCCGAAGTCCCCCACGAGTCGGATCCACGAACGCGAACCACCTCACGAGCCGGGGCCCGACCGAACGCCCAGCGAAGCCCGAAGGCTGCGTGCGCCCAGCCGAGCCCCCGCGAGGGGCTCGCGATCGTCTACGGACAATCGCTGGGATCGCTACGAGCGATCCCCGGGGCTGCTCGTAGCAGCCCCGCAGCGAGTCCATGATTCGCTGCCCAGCGGGGCGTAGCCCCCGCACGCATCCGCTGCGGGCGAACCCGCAGCACGTACGGGGTCGCTGCGGGTGAACCCGCAGCTTACCCGCGATCGATCCGAGGATCGATCGCACGCCCTCGGCTCCAGCCGAGGGCTTTTTCCCGTGCGCCACCGCCGCCGGCCAAGGGTGGCTGGGAGGTCCACCCGCCGTGGCACCAGCCCACGGCAAACCTCCCAGCGATCGACTTCGCGTCGATCGCGTGCCCTTTGCCACGCGTCCGGCGGTCCAAACCCTAGGGTTCGACCGCCGCGTTCGATCCTCGCCGGGGATCTCGAATCCCCGTCCCCGAGGTTCGTCGTTTACCCGGATCGTGCGTTCATGTATATATCACAATTAATCATGAACAAATAATCAAAGAGGGGGTCTCGATTATTAACTCGATTTGTTGTACGGAGAAACGAATCTAATTGACGACCTTGCGATCTTCCTACGTATTCCTCGCACTTCGTCCGAACGTCGTGTGGGCGACGATCTATCGGATTCCTATGGATCTACTTCACTCTCCAAGACTTTATGATTGACGTAACTTAGGTTGTGAAAAGTGAAGACCATGTAGTGCTTATATAGGCTACGTAGGGGATCATAAGGAGAATAAATATTGGGCTTCTAAATATTGAAGATTAAATTGGGTCCAACCCAAATCCATTAATCCTTATCAATATTAAATTTTATTTATTTTCCACTATATAAATAAAATTGCACTCCCAATATTAATCCATATTATATCAAATAATATTTCTCCGATTAGTATTATTTATTCCGTGTATTTAAGATTTAAATATCCATGAATAAATTTATTTATTGCTCAATAAATAATATTCATATCTTATATCCGAGACTAGTACCGTTCAACCTTTATTATTGTGCGGAACGAATCCACTCATGAGGTTTACACAATAATTCCTTATGAACTCATCTCGGGGATATTATCAACCCTTCCGGGATACACTTTCCCGTCAAGTATTCACGGCATGTCATATATAAAATATAGCGACCCAATTTTACCGGTAATTAACCCAATAATTAAATCGGTTAATTCCTTTGGAAAATCAAAGTCTCTAGTATTAAATATACACACCCGCAATAATATCGGGGATTAAGAATAAAATACTCCGAGATTTAAATTGATTATCCAAGGCAATCCTAATCAATAAATCTCAAGCTGATCCGCCCAATACACCAAGTGTACAAGTGTGATAAAATAATTAAGATAAATTATTTTCTCTCTCACACAACGACTATACCGATGGATTGGTCCGTGTCCATCTAGGTCGTGAGCAACTGTTCGATTAAATACGAGTAACCGATAGTATGATCTTCTGTGCGCCCATGCACACCATACTAACTACAACGTATAAAATCCAGGACTATATTTTTGCATAATTAATTAATAATAATTAATCGCAAATAATTGTTTATTAATTAAATAGGTTAAATGCTATGACCGGGAGTTTACCTATACTTAAATCTAGACATTAAGTACACAACTCCAACACGACCCTACGATTTCAGCTGTTGTGAATCGAGATTGTAGGGAGCGTTATACAGATTGGAAGCACAAGCTTCATAAGCATTTCAAAAAAAATGGTGGAGCAGATGACCTAGTGTTAGCTAGGAGAACTAAGCCTGACTCTATCCGTTCAGATCAGTTGTGGAATCGGTGCGTGGATAGGTTTATCGATCCAGCATTTCAGGTAACCATGTATTTATATATATAATATTTTAGGTCAAATTAATGAATATACGTGTTTTAATATTTTGAATGTTTGAAACAGACCCGTTCGCAGAAGTCCAGTCAGAACCGGTTGAAGAATACTATGCGTAGTCTTCATGGTCGATTGTCTTATGCTGGACATATGGATAAATCGGTAATAAATCATTTTATGGATTGTTATGTATGTTAAATGTATTGAATATTATATAACGTTTGTTTTCTTTTAAATATATAAGTTGATCCGCAAACCCAACAAGGGGTTACTCCGGTTGAGAACTGGATCAAGTTTCATGTTGGGCCAGATGGTCAACCTTTAGATGCTGATTCTGCAGCTAAAATTGTAAGTAATAATTGATTTTTTAATATAAAAACTCCTATTGTTTAAGAACTAGCTAATCGTGAATTTGAATATTGTAGGCTGAACTAAATGATAGGTCGACACAAGCATCTGCCAGCGGTACACCTGTGGATGATGTTGCCATATTGGAGGAGGTTTTAGAGACTACTCGTGGATACCGTAAGGGCCTTGGTCCTTCAATTCTAGGTTAATTTTAATATATATACAACCTTTAACTATTTGAACTTAAATCAAATCAACAACTACTAAGACCACATTTTATATTGTGTGTTATAGGTTCTTCTCCATCGGTATCGTCTCGTTCCTCGTTTTCAAGTCAATCTTCTGCTGCTGCATTATCCCAGGCTGAGTACGACAAGCGAATGGCTGACATGCTCTTCTGGAACGAGCACATGGCTAGGATGTTTCCTGATATGCGACCTCCTTCCATGTCAGGTGCAGGTGGTTCGACTACTCCTCCTGGTTTTCCAGCTCGTGATTTGACCCGTGACTCACCGTAGCTTATTTTTAGTTTGATTACGGATTGTACTATTTGTCTATTCTATTAGGATGATGTTCATTAACTTGAATAAATGTTTTGATAATTTTAGATTGTATTTGTATTTGAATTGTATTTTAGATTCGATTTGTATTGCGATTGGGATTGATTTGCAGGTGGGAAATTGCAATTTTAAAATATTTTTTTTTCTGAAAAATAGGTATTTGCGACCACGCGTGGTTGCTAATACTAAGGAGCTGTTTTTCAAAACATGGGTATTTGCGACCACGCGTGGTCGCTAATGCTTTCAGATCGAAAGTTTGACCATCGGTTTTTGCGACCACGCGTGGTCGCAAATAATCTGCCACGTCATCGATCAGTGCCACATCAGCATGGAGCATTAGCGACCACACAATGTGGTCGCAAAAAACGGTCTGTGGTCGCAAATGTATTAGCGACCGCGCTTTTGTCGCCAAAAAAACATTTGAGATCAAGTATTTGCGACCACACGTTAGCGACCACGCGTGGTCGCAAATACTACTTTTTGCGACCACAACCCGTTTTTTGCGACCACATTGTGTGGTCGCAAAAATCCTTTTTTTTGTAGTGAGTTTGGGCAAACGGCGAGTATCGAGCATACCAGAGTAACAGATTTCGAAAGTTAGGGGATTCTGCCTAATCCCCCATCTTTATCCGGTCAGCTGATAAGGAAAGAATTCCTGAAGACCAGGACTTTCCTTGACCAGCAAGAGTCCCAGCAAGAATACACTCTGGAAGGACTACGCCCAAACGGCCCAGGCCCATCAGCCCACCAGCCTAATACAAAACTGATGCCCTAGAGACCGCACATATAAAGGGAAGGAATCACTGATCAGCAAAAACACGCTACGCTACGACACGCTACACACAAGAAGAAATATAGAGAGCACAATATACGAAATTTATGAGAGTTCTTATATATTTGTTTTGAGAGTCGAGAGGTGAAACACTGCCCTTTGGGGCAGCCCGTTTGGGCGAAATTGTATATTATGTTTTTTCTTTATTTAATTTAAATCTTTTCCTTTTAGTATTTGCTTTTCGTTTTGCTTTATTTATTTGTTTTAATTATTTGTTGATAGATTATTAACGTCTGGGCAAAGGCAGGTCGAGGGGGATTTTGGGCTAAGTAGAACCGAGAGGTTGATGGGGCTAGAGTAGCCGGTTGGGGGTTTGTTCCCGAAGCAAAGTTGGTTGAGGACTATTTCTGGGGAGTTTGGGCAAACTGGGACGGCCACTAAAGAACCTTTACAATCTGGGATACTGGTGATTGGGCAAACCGCATAGATGTACCTTGTAGTATTGTTGCGGCCATAACACTAGAACTTGCTGGTGATTGCGGTCGTATGACTCAGAGTTCCGGGCATGCTATTGGCCGAGTGGGTCTGTCTAGATGGTAATGCGGGTTTGGGAAAACTAGATCCATGTTTGGCCGCATAGGTTATCGAATTGTTCAGATCTAGGGGTTTAGGCATAACGTTAGCTTGCCTTCTCTTTACACAGTAAGGATAGATAAGGGGTGGGGCAACTTTGGGCGTGACGCAATAGGACCACTTTTGTCTTTTTAAAGCACCCTATAACTGCTGACAAACCGTTGGTAGAAATCCTTAGTGCCTATGACCGGTAGTGTGCCCTAATGAACCTAAGAGATGTTGTATGCCCAAATACTGATTTTTCTTCAACTTTGTTTAGTTTAGTCGTAGTTAGTTGAGTCGAGTTGTTCATGAGAGAACCGATGTGCCCAAAGCAAATCAAAACAAAACATTTTTAATCGTGGCAACCCTCTGGGCAAAGCCGAGATCACTTATTGCAATTGCCTCCTCGTGGGACCGACCCCACATACTTACCATTATACACTTGTGTAGTGATAGGTTATTGGCAGAAATATAAATTTCATTTTGACAGCGTGTTTGCTCCACGACAAGTATTCGTGCTCGTCACAGGCCCATAGCACTTCATGACCCAATTGTCCTTTAAAGCCCAGTAATAGTCCAGTCCATTTCCTGTAAAATAAACCAAGTAAGAAATAATTAATGATATAATAAAATATACCAAGTAAGAAATAATTAATGATATAACATGAGGCTGGTAAAACACCTCCAACAAAACCCCTTTTTGCCAGCCGTGTTGAGCACCTTAAAGATTGATCCTTCCTTGCATTATCCATGCAAAAAGATATGCAACCAGAGAAAGGACAATATACACATGCATATAACTAGCATTAGAGAAGGACACAAACAAACCATGCATTAAAACATCAGACTTAAGCCATTGTCCAAAATAAGCAAACCAAAACAAGAAATAAAAGAACCATTGTTCATGACCATATCATGTCCAAAACACAACAAAAAACAAAGCATAAACTCAGGCATTCTGAGTTAGTACATCAACCACAGCATAATCACAACAACATGTCACTCCATATCATCAGCACCGCCATGTGCAGCTCTCTTCCTCTTTAACTTCTTTTTCAGTTCTAAGTCTTCATCCTCTGTTTCTTCATCCATCAGCCATTTTCCCTTATCCTTTGGAGCAGCAGACACCTTCCATTTTCCCTTCTTTTTCTTGCTGCTAGCACATGCACTTGCTCTCCCTGAACCTGTGCTAGTAGCTGCACTTTCTCTCCCTTGTTGATGCCTATCTGGTGTAGAAATAGTGAGATTAACAATTTGGGCATTCAAAATATTCAGTGCATCCTCCAAGGTCTATTTGTGGTCTAGAAGCAAAAACATAGGGACCATGGTGTTCTGAGGCTTAGTGAGTGGAGGCAGAGGCCTAGTGGTATCCCAAGGCAAGTCCAGTACTCTAGCTGAGGAGGGTTTAGTGAAGCTATGATAAATGTCCACCTGTTTTGGAGCCTCAAACAGTGGACCATCCTCTGCAGGATTATACTTGAACCCTTGTTTGACTAGAATGCCATAAATGAGTGAGGGATACTGAA
The DNA here is from genome assembly GCA_954870475.1 of Euphrasia confusa. NCBI lineage: Eukaryota > Viridiplantae > Streptophyta > Magnoliopsida > Lamiales > Orobanchaceae > Euphrasia > Euphrasia confusa. The sequence goes on along the minus strand of OX940951.1, from coordinate 37,349,719 downwards.
TACCTCTTTGAACTTGATTGGGCACAGAGTCATGGATGCGGTTGTCGATAAGATCACCCAAGTCCAATGACTTATTGGTGGACAGCAGGTACATGAATGTAGCATACTCCACAGTAAGAGAGGACTTATGTGTATTTGGCATCCAATTTGACAGGCACAACTTGAACAGGACAAAATGAAAAGCAGAGAGGTTAGTAGTATTGGGAACAAATGTATTTCCATCAAACCATTTATGAACATGCCCGACAGCAAGGACATGAGCCATTTCCCAGTCATCAACCTCTGAATAGTGTATTCTGTCAGTGGGCGGTCAAGAAATTTGTTGATGACATCTGGGGTGAGCCTTTAGATATGACCCTTCACCAAGACTCGACCATAATTAAAGTCATCAGGTTCAGTCCATGTACCTTTGACATTACAGTAAAATTGCCTCACAATTTTCAGGGGATATTTAGTGGCAAAGGTAACAGATTGGATCATATTAGTGGTGGCAAGAAATTCAGACACATTATACTTCGGAAATGAAGCAAGATTAATGTTGCATTCTGGGATAAAAGATCTGGAACCAGACCATCGGTAATGAACTCGAGCAAGATTAGTATAGAAATCAGTAGAGACACTATGGGCTACCTCCATCAATGGCTCATCATAAGATTCAGCTTAAGCCTTCATGTCTTCATCATGGAGTTTTTGCTCGAGAATTGGATCTCCGGTGACATAACCAGATGGTGTGTGTGAGGGTGGAGTTGAGCCTTTCGATTCGGAGGTGGATGAATTAACCTAACTCACTAGTGGCTCTGCCCTGTCTGGCGGCAGCCTTGTTGTGGCTTTCTGGAGTCTGTCACTCCGGTGACTCGGCGATGATGGCTCTTTCTTGACATTAGCTTTGCGGCGGTGAGCGTATGGTCCAATAGATCTCTGTTTGACCCTTTTTGGATTGGAAGTGGTTGGAGGAGCTTGTTCTGGCTTATCACCACCGTCATCTATGGCAGGTTGCATCGAAGCATCTGCAGTTAGGTTGTCATCATCAAGAGTAATAGGAGGGATATCATCATCAACCCGCACAAATGGGTTATTAGAAGGTAGCACTTCTCGATGAATGACGATTGGCAATTGGAGGTCTGGAGTGGGTAGATCTGGTGCGGGTCCAAGGGAGAGGACTTTTTCGAGAGTGACTAGGTCGTCTTTCAAAAGGTTCTTGAAATATTATTGCATAGTAAGATCCATGGTGAAAACGATGGAAGCGACTGTGAAACTGGAAAAGGAATTAGGGTTTGTGAAAAGTGAAAAGTGGACGTTTGAGATGTGTAGTGGTCTAGAAGATCATGGAGATATGCGTAGTGGCAGCACTTCGTGTATTGTTGAAATTATGGTCAATAGGTCAAACCACTAGGCCCACGAACATCACCACAATTAAGACAGTTAAGCCCAGCCCACAGACACCAACACAAAAACACGATTATGCCACATCACATCCGAAATAAAGGAGTTGAGACCAGAAATCATACCTGGATATATTTACTAAAAATATACAAGTGATAATTCTAACACTATGAAGTACACTGACTCATTCCAATACACCTAGCCACATAACAGGATCTCCACAATTCCATCCATGTTCGTATCATGATCTTACCCGAGACTTATGAAAATTATCCTATCACAAAAGATCATCCATACAATACAAAATTGAAAAGTAAGTCAAGTCACCACACATGTTGATTAGAATACACCAACCCCTAGGCACACGAGACATAAACCAATCAAGATCCATGAACAACGAGGCCAAACTAGTCGCTGTTGAGACCGAACCCAATCAAGAATTCAAGTCAATGATGCCAAACTACACAAGAGAGGCAAGAATGAGATCAGTCAAGTTCCCGTATCAATGTGTCCCCTCTAAGTATATACACTAAGTAGTCAAGACCGAGCTCAATCAAGTTCCCAAGTCAACGAGTACTCTACTGCTAAGTAGTCGAGACCGAAATCAACCAAGATTCCAAGTCAACGACTACCTTTTTTTTATATATATAATCTAAAATGGGATAAAAAGGTGTAGTAAGACAACGAAAGTGGTGACCAATTAGACCCTTTCACCAAGGAAAGCATAGACAATAATGATCAAGGATAATACAGTGATAGATACAACAGATAAGAATAGAAGTCTCAGGACCAGATCATAACTCGAACCGACATTTCATATGGTACCCAAATATAGTGAGTTTTTCAGGAATGAGAATCTTTCGAAATTCAAGGTTTTGTAAATATATTAGCTAGTGGTTTTTCAATGTTAATATATTCAAGTTTTATTACCTTATCTGAAAAAAGATCCCGAATGAAGTGATGTCGGATGCTTATATGTTTTGTGCGTTGATGTTGGACTGGGTTTGTTACTCATCTGAATTGCGTTGTTTTTAACATCTTTTTGAGCCACAGGAGTTGAGTACAACAGTTTCCAGCAGCAATGTACTCTGAATCAGCTGTTGATAGGGCAATACAATTCTGTTTCTTGTTGTGCCAGGAAACGATATTGTTCCCAAGAAAACAACCTCCACTGGTACTTTTTCTATCATCTGAGTCACCTGCCCAGTCTACATCTGAGTACCCTAGTAGATTTGATGTTGTGTATTTAGCGTACCACACTCCAAGTTCAACAGTTGAGTTCACATACTTGATGATTCTTTTGACAGCATTGAGATGTAATTCTGTTGGTTATGCTTGGTAGCTGGCACAAGTACAAACACTAAACATGATATCAAGACGTGTTGTTGTTAGATAAAGAAGGCTTCCAATCATAGATCAATACAGTGTTGGTTCTACATAAGTTCCAGTCATGTGTCTTGACAGCTTTTCTGTGGTACTCAAAAAGGTTTTGGTGTATTTTGCACATTCGAGTCCGAACCTTTTCACAAGATTTTTTGCATACTTGCTTTGTGATACAAATATTCCATCTTCTTTTTGTTTCACCTGCAGGCCTAAGAAATTGCACAATTCTCCAACCATACTCATTTCAAAGTTAGTGGACATGGCTTTTGAAAATTAATTTAGCATATAAGTGAATAAGTGGATCCTAATACAATGTCATTATTCTTTGTCTTGATGAACAATGTATTATCAACAGTACCACGACTAAATCCAAAGGAAATAAGAAAGTCAGTTAAGCAACTGTACCAAGCTCGTGGTGCTTATTTCAGTCCATATAGTGCCTTGTGCAGGTAGTACACGTATTTTGGGTGTTCTGGATCTTCAAATCCTTTATGTTGTTCCACATATGCCTCTTCTTCAATGACCCCATTTAAGAAGGAAACTTTTATTTCCATTTGTTTAAGTTTGATGTTGAGTAAGCATGTTATGGCAATAAGTAGTCTGATTGATTCAAGTCTTGCAACTGGAGAAAATGTCTCGTCATAGTCGATACCTTCCACCTGAGTATATCCTTGAGCTACCAACCTTACCTTATTTCGAATAACATGTTCAAATTCATCAGTTTTGTTTTTGAAAATCCATTTACTACCTATAACATTAACATTAGGTGGTCTTGGTACAAGAGTCCAGACTTAGTTTCTCACAAATTCGTTTAGTTTCTCCAGAATTGCACTAACCCAAAACTCATCATCAAGAGCCATTTTAACATTTCTAGGTTCAGTCAAAGACAAGAATGTAACATTTCGAACTTGATTAAAGATAGAAGACATACATATGATGTTGATCATGTGTCTGTAGTTAATCTGTTCAACTACTCCATTTTGTTGAATGGAAGAATCGCACACTGAAGGAAATGTCCAGAGCATGATAAGTTCAAAACGAATGTCAAAGAAATTTTGGGCTGAATCACTAAATACTGCATGTCACATAACAAACCGAGTCAACCTCAGACCTGGAACTTCCATGACGTCATATGAAATTCAAAATGGTAAAAAAACCAAATGTCAAATATTTTCATGTGTTTGGATGTATGTGTTTCATGGTGAATGACAGGACATATCGTCTAAAGTTCGATGACAATGCTGAGGAAATGATTTTTGTAGGATACTCAACACACAACAATGCATTTCGAGTCTACAATACAGCAACTAGAACTGTTCAAGAATCAATTAATTTCAGATTTGATGACCGAAGTGAAGCTGATGGGAAACCATTTGAAGAATTAGAAGGGGTGGTGGAACAACACACCACATCTGCAAGTACTGAGACTGAAGAAGACTCAGATCCTGTCACTGAAGTTGAACCAGAACCAAACACTGAACATCAAAGTGTCAACTCTGATGCAGAAACTAACTCAACTGATGATGAATCAATTCAACTAGATTCAGAACCAGCTGTGATAGAAATTCTCATTAACACAGGTCAACAAAATGTACGCAGAGAAGCACCAGGACATATTCGAAAAAATCACCCATCATCTCAAATCATAGGAGGTATGAATGACAAGATGCAAACTAGAGGTAAACTGATTAACTACAGAGACATGATCAACAACATCTCTATTTCTTCTATCTTTAATCAAGTTCGAAATGTTACATTCTTGTCTTTGACCGAACCTAGAAATGTTAAAATGGCTCTTGATGATGATTTTTGGGTTAGTGCAATGCTGGAGGAACTAAACGAATTTGTGAGAACTAAGTCTGTACTTTAGTAGCAAGACCACCTAATGTTAATGTTATAGGTACTAAATGGATTTTCAAAAACAAAACTGATGAATTTGAACAGGTTATTTGAAATAATGCACGACTGGTAGCTCAAGGATATACTCAGGTGGAAGGTATCGACTACGACGAGACATTTGCTCCAGTTGCAAGACTTGAATCAATCAGACTACTTATTGCCATAGCATGCTTATTCAACATCAAACTTCAATAAATGGACGTAAAAGCTACCTTTAAATGGGGTCATTGAAGAAGAGGCATATGTGGAACAACCGAAAGGATTCGAAGATCTAGATCACCCAGAGTACGTGTACTACCTGCACAAGGCACTATATGGACTAAAACAAGCACCACGAGCTTGGTACAGTTGCTTAACTGACTTTCTTATTTCCTTTGGATTTAGTCGTGGTACTGTTGATAATACATTGTTCATCACGAAAAATAGTAATGACATTGTATTCGGATCCACTTGTTCACTTATGCTAAATGAATTTTCAAAAGCCATGTCCACTAACTTTGAAATGAGTAAGGTTGGAGAATTGTGCAATTTCTTAAGCCTGCACGTGAAACAAAAAGAAGATGGAATATTTGTATCACAAAACAAGTATGCAAAAAATCTTGTGAAAAGGTTCGGACTCGAATGTGGAAAATACACCAAAACCCCTATGAGTACCACAGAAAAGCTGTCAAGACACATGACTGGAACTTATGTAGAACCAACACTATATCGATCTATGATTGGAAGCCTTCTTTATCTAACAGCAACACGTCCTGATATCATGTTTAGTGTTTGTACTTGTGCCAGCTACTAAGCAAAACCAACAGAACTACATCTAATTGCTGTCAAAAGAATAATCAAGTATGTGATCTCAACTGCTGAACTTGGAGTGTGGTACGCTAAATAAATAACATCAAATCTACTAGGGTACTCAGATGCAGACTGGGCAGGTGACTCAGATGATAGAAAAAGTACCAGTGGAGGTTGTTGGAGTTGTGTACTTAATGTCTAGATTTAAGTATCGGTAAACTCCCGGTCATAGCATTTAACTTATTTAATTAATAAACAATTATTTGCATTTAATTATTATTAATTAATTATGCAAAATATAGTCCTGGATTTTATACGTTGTAGTTAGTATGGTGTGCATGGGCACACGGAAGATCATACTATCGGTTACTCGTATTTAATCGAACAGTTGCTCACGACCTAGATGGACCCGGACCAATCCATCGGTATAATCGTTGTGTGAGAGAGAAAATAATTTATCTTAATTATTTTATCACACTTGTACACTTGGTGTATTGGGCGGATCGCTTGAGATTTATTGATTAGGATTGCCTTGGATAATCAATTTAAATCTCAGAGTATTTTATTCTTAATCCCCGATATTATTGCGGGTGTGTATATTTAATATTAGAGACTTTGATTTTCCAAAGGAATTAACCGATTTAATTATTGGGTTAATTACCTGTAAAATTGGGTCGCTATATTTTATATATGACATGCCGTGAATACTTGACGGGAAAGTGTATCCCGGAAGGGTTGATAATATCCTCGAGATGAGTTCATAAGGAATTATTGTGTAAACCTCATGAGTGGATTCGTTCCGCACAATAATAAAGGTTGAACGGTACTAGTCTCGGATATAAGAGATGAGTATTATTTATTGAGCAATAAATAAATTTATTCATGGATATTTAAATCTTAAATACACGGAATAAATAATACTAACCGGAGAAATATTATTTGATATAATATAGATAAATATTGGGAGTGCAATTTTATTTATATAGTGGAAAATAAATAAAATTAATATTGATAAGGATTAATGGATTTGGGTTGGACCCAATTTAATCTTCAATATTAGAAGCCCAATATTTAATCTCCTTTTGATCCCCTACGTAGCCTATATAAGCACTACATGGTCTTCACTTTTCATAACACAATTTAACCTACGCCAATCATAAAGTCTTGGAGAGTGAAGGAGATCCATAGGAGTTCGATAGATCGTCGCCCCACGACGTTCGGACGAGGTGCGAGGAATACGTAGGAAGATCGCAAGGTTATCGTTTGATTTCGTTTCTCCGTACAACGAATCGAGGTAATATAATCGAGAACCCCCTCTATGATTATATGTTCGTTTAATTGTAATATGTACATGAACAAGACGATCCGGGAAAGCGTCGAAACCGGGATACGGGGATCACGCGATCCCCGTCGGGATCGAGAGGGGCGGCCGAACCCTAGGGTTCGACCGCCGGCGTGCGTTGACGTTCTTGTTTTTGTGCCGTTTTTCTGTGTCCATTTGTGTGTGAGTCGTTTCATCGTAGTTGTTTCTTAGTTTGTTTCTCGTGGCTTTGGTACGTTGATGCGCTTGTTGAGTTTGCAGGTACGTGAGCTTGCGAATGTCGAAAAGGACGAAGAAAGGAGCTAGAACGAGTCGAGTCGAAGCGAAGTCGGTGCAGCCCAGAAGCAGGCGACCGCCCATGTCCCCAAGCGATCGCACGGCCAGATTCCAGGGAACCTGCCAAAGACACCAGGAGATCGCCTCCCTCAGTGAGCGATCGCCTCCTCCGCCCCAAGCGATCGCTTCCCCCTGCCAGGCGATCGCTCGCCCGCGTCTCCAGGATTCTGCTTCTCTCCACCAGGCGATCGCCTCCCATCCAGTGCGATCGCTTGCCCACTGACGCGAGCGATCGCCTGCTCTCCCAGGCGGTCGTTTGCCCCTCTTATCCAGCTTTGACCGCGATTTTGACTCGGCTTTTGACGACCTATAAATAGGGCTTCGACCCAGAAACTTAGACATCGTTTTCATATTATTTTCACCGCACTTTTGAGAGCTCTTGGAACTCGTAACATCTAGGTTTCATACATTGGTTTCGAATCTTTTCTTGTAATCGAATTTCGGCAAAAGTTGGATTAGCCTCCGACGGGTGCCCTTGGTTTGCTTTGATAATTGATTTAGTAAGTTCTCTTTGTCTTTAATTTCGTGTTCTTCAATTCCTTGGTAGAATAATTGCTTGTTAATTTTATTCTTTTTCAAGATCGATTCATGAATTTCACAAGTCAAAAATTAAATAGTTTTTCCATTAAAATTATGCGTAGCTAAATCCTTCTTCTAGGGCTAGGGATGATCGATTTTCCGACTAGGGTTTGAATCTAAATTTCGTTATCGAATTAACATCAACCGGTAACGGACGTGTTAGTACTATTTTATGAAATTGAACTTTAACTCGATTAAGAAAATCGTGAATCCCGAAACCCTAGATTTTTCCCAATTTATTCAAATACATTATTTCTTGCTTTTTACTTGTTTTATCGTCTTTCAAATTCCTTAGTTAATTTTAGATTAATTTCAAAAACCAAAAATCAACTCATGCATTATGCTATTTCTTTTCTTTACTTAGTTGCAAACGAATAAACGCTTTTACGCCGATAGTAGTGTTCCTCGAGAGATCGACTCGGGCGAGTTGCTTTAGCAACTAGTTCGATTATTTTATTTGATTTGTGACGCTACAAAACGACTTTAATCAAATTGGCGCCGTTGCCGGGGAACACTTTAGGCACTAGTATTAGTGTTTAGGTGTTTGCAACATTTTCTTTTTTATTTTCCTTTTTATTTATTTTACTTGAGCAGGTGCGTTTGATTGTTTGTTTGTCTTTGTTGGTGCATGGTAGGTACACGAAGAGCGAATACCGAGCTTGCACCCGTGATAGAAAACATCAATAGACGCAAGAGCATCAGTCGGTGCACGAAGTTAGGCGAAGACTCCTCGTCTGACTCTACCACTACCGATTCCGAACCCGAGACCGAAACCTTAACCATGAACGAAGAAGAACTCCGTGACGCCGCAAACCGTAACGGGAACAACGGGAACAACGGCAATAACGGGAACAACGGGAACAACGGCAATAACGGAAACAACGGGAACAACGGAAACCGTGTCCAGCCACCCCTCTTTGGAGATCTGACTCATCCGCATATCGACGGAGCTAGCTCATGCATCTTCCTGAGTGACGCCGCCCGGAGATACGACCTCAAGGCAAACCATCTTGCTCAGCTTCCTCAGTTCTACGGAACCACTAACGAGGATGCCCTCAACTTCATCAGGGAGTTCTACACAGCATTGCAGGCCTTCCCCATCGGAGCACTAGATGATGATCAGCTCCGGTTGAAATGTGTTCCGTATGCCTTGAGAGATAGGGCGAAGAACTGGCTGCTATCCTTGGAGCCAGACTCGATCACTACCTGGACGGACATGTACCGAGAGTTTATTACTCGGTTCTATCCTCAGCAGAAGACCTTCGACTTGAGAGGTCAGATATGCGCCTTCGAGCAGGAACCGGGGGAGTACTTTCATGAGGCTTGGGAGCGATTCCGGAGCCTATTAAGGCAATGCCCACACCACGACCTCACGCCCACCTCGGTCATCCAATTCTTCTACAAGGGTTTGAGCAGAGAGGACCAGAGAGAGGTGAAAACCGCAGCTGGCGGAAATATCAGTGGTCGGAACAGTGACGAGATGACGGAGATCTTCAAGTCACTATCAGCTGAGTCGAGACAAACGAGCTCAAGGGGAAGCAGTAGCTACGCTAGACCCGAGGGGAATGTGAATGCCCAGTTGGCGAAACAGGTTGCCGACTTGACAAAGAAAGTCCAGATGTTGGAGACTACTGAGGAGCAACCTAAGAGGCAGATCTATCACGTGGAGCCGTGTAGCTTATGTGGGGAGATTGGCCATTTCTCCAGCACTTGTGGACAGAGCATGCCGTCTCCACCCCAAATGATAGACCCGAACTACGGTCCAGAGGTGCAGGTGAACGCGGTGCAGGGGTACAATCAGCAGGGCAACCAGAGGAATGACCCCTACTCTAACACTTACAACCCGGGCTGGAGGAACCATCCTAACTTCTCGTGGAAGCAAGATCAGCCACAGACTTAGGGGCAAGGTTCTCAGACGAACTTCAATAACCAGAACCGACCTCAGAATCAGGGATACCAGAATGCCGGGAACCAGAATTGGCATAATAATCAAAATTATCAGCGGCCCCAGTACCAGCAACAGCAAAATCAGCCGTACTACCCGCCACCACCTCAGCCTCAACAGGTGCCACCGAAGACTTCAGACTTAGACGAAAAGTTTGCATCCTTCATGGCTTCGACTCAGGCTATCCTGAATCATAACCAACAGAAGATAGAGGGGGTGGAGTCTAATATGACTAACCAGAATGCGGCGATTAAGAGGATCGAGACGCAGGTTGGGCAGATGGCCAGCCGAATGAACGAGATGGCACAGGCTAATCAGAAGGATCGGATTCCGAGCCAACCATATCAGGCTAAGGCGGTCACGGTGCTTGGGATCGGGCGTGTCATTGATAATCACGTCGAAATGCCAACCGAGGAAGTAGAAGAGGACATTCCGGCTCCGGAAGAAGCCGAGGAGAGAGTCCCGATCGAGGAACCGTTGGCGAAGCCGGTGGAGAAACCGGTAGAAAATCCGATACCAGCACCCGAGACGAGTCGGGCAGCCTTACACAAGGCCGATAATCCTTATAGACCTCCCGTGCCACCGTACCCGCATCGGTTGAGGAACGAGAAGCAAGATCAGCAGTTCTCGGAGATTTATAAGCTTTTATCTAAGGTGAATGTGAATCTCCCTCTCCTCGACATCATTCGAAACATCCCGTCCTATGTCAAGTTCTTCAAGGACCTCGCTTCGAGGAAGAGAAAGTTCATCGACAACGAGAAGGTTGTAGTTTCCGAGGTGGCGAGTGCGATACTTCAGCACCAGCTCCCCGAGAAACAAAGAGACCCCGGGAGTTTCAACATAATGATTGCCGTTGGGAATGGCAAGGAAGTGTCCGGGATGCTCGACTTGGGAGCGGGTATAAATTTGATGCCGTACGCCGTGTACGAGAAATTGGAGTTGGGCGATCTCAAGCCCACTCGTATGTGCCTCCAGCTCGCCGACCGATCGATTCGATACCCCAAGGGGATTGTGGAAGACATATTGGTACAGGTCGGAGGATTGATAGTACCCGTGGATTTCGTGGTACTCGACGTTGGAGAAGTTCTCGAGAATGGGCGAGATCACGCCATTCTTTTGGGAAGACCATTCATGGCCACCACTAATACTGTGATCGATGTGAAGAACGGTGCGCTTGAGATGACCGTTCTTGGTGAGAAAGTCTCGTTCTCCGTCCGAACGGGGAAAGCCATTCCCGCTGCCCTTTACGTGGAGAATTGCTCCTTCGTCGACCACATTGATGACGAAGTGGAAGCCGCTTTCGTAGAGGAGAGCAGCCCCGAGATCCTTGAAGGCGAGGAGGAAAAACTAATGGATCCCACCTTTGTGCGACCTAGCTCACAAGAAGCCGAGATCGAGGCTCCGAAAAATAAGGTGGAGTTGAAACCGTTACCGAGCCACCTCAAATATGTTTTCTTGGAAGACGGGGAACAAAAACCCGTGATCATCTCAGCCACTTTGAGAGCCGAGGATGAGGAAGCGCTCGTGGCGATACTAAAGCAGAACAAGAAAGCGTTTGGGTGGAGTCTCGGAGACATCCGTGGCATCGACCCCTCGGTGTGTATGCACCGGATCATTTTAGAGGAGGGATCGATCCCTAAGAGAGATGGGCAGAGGCGACTCAACCCGGTTCTGATGGAAGTCGTAAGGACGGAGATCTACAAGCTCCTGGACGAGGGGCTGATCTATGCCGTTGCCGATAGCCGATGGGTGAGTCCGGTCCACGTGGTTCCGAAGAAAGGAGGCATCACCGTGGTGGAGAACCAGAAAGGAGAGCTCCTTCCGACTCGTATTACTACGGGGTGGCGGATGTGCATTGACTATCGGAAGTTAAATGCCGCCACCCGAAAGGACCATTTCCCTCTTCCCTTTATTGATCAATTACTTGATAAACTATCGGGACATGCATTTTATTGTTTTCTTGATGGCTTGTCAGGTTATTATCAGGTGGCGATAGCACCGGAGGACCAGGAGATGACGACTTTCACGTGCCCCATTGGTACCTATGCGTGGAGGAGGATGCCTTTCGGTTTATGCAATGCACCGGGAACATTCCAGCGGTGTATGATGTCCATCTTCTCCGAGATGATAGGTAACTTCATGGAAGTTTTTATGGACGATTTTTCTGTTTTTGGCTCTTCATTTAATGATTGCTTGGGTAAGCTTGATAGGGTTCTTAAGAGATGTATCGAGAGTAGTCTTACCTTGAGTTGGGAGAAGAGTCATTTCATGGTAACTAGTGGGATAGTGCTAGGACATATGGTGTCTAGTCGGGGGATAGGGGTTGATAGAGCTAAGATTGAGGTTATTGAGCGATTACCCCCTCCCATTAATGTTAAGGGCATCCGTAGCTTCCTTGGGCACGCCGGGTTTTATAGGAGGTTCATTAAGGATTTCTCTAAGATCAGCCAACCTTTGTGTCATTTACTAGGGCAAGATGTTGAGTTTAAGTTCGACGAGGCGTGTCTAGTAGCTTTTAATACACTTAAGGAGAAGCTTACCTCAGCCCCGGTAGTCGTAGCACCTAATTGGGAGTTGCCCTTTGAGATTATGTGTGATGCGTCTAACTCAGCGGTAGGAGCGGTTCTTGGTCAGAAAGTGGATAAGTTGCTTCGGGTTATTTATTATGCTAGCGTGACGTTAAATAGCACCCAAACCAACTATACCACCACCGAGAAAGAGTTGTTAGCCGTAGTGTTTTCCTTGGATAAGTTTAGGTCCTATATCATAGGTTCTAAAGTCATCGTCCATAGTGATCACCAAGCCCTACGACACTTGCTAGCTAAAGCTCAAGCCAAACCGAGGTTGATTAGGTGGATCCTATTACTTCAAGAGTTCGATGTAGAGATTAAGGATAGGAAGGGGTGTGAGAACGTAGTAGCCGACCACTTATCGAGGCTAGAGCCACCCCACGAGATTCTAGGAGATAACATTGATGGTTCGATTCCCGACTCTTTCCCTTATGAGCTTGCTATGTCTATGACTCCGGTACCTTGGTACGCGGATATTGTGAACTTTTTGGTTGCAGGGGCTTTAAGAGAAGGGATGACCTCTCAAGAAAGGGCGAGGTTCGAGCATTTGTCCCGGGAATACTTCTGGTCGGACCCCTACCTCTACAAGTTCGGAAAAGATGAGGTGATTCGCCGTTGCCTCCCGGAGGAGGAACAAGCTGACGTGCTCAAGTGTTGCCACCATGACGAGAGTGGAGGACACTTTGGGGGCCATAAAACAGCCCACAAGGTGCTTCAATCAGGTTTGTATTGGCCTTTTCTTTTCAAAGATGCAATCGATTATTGCAAGTCTTGTGACCGGTGTCAACGCATGGGGAATATTGGTAAGCGAGATGAAATGCCTTTAAATATCAACTTAGCGGTTGAAATTTTTGATGTTTGGGGTATCGACTTTATGGGACCTTTCCCCGTATCTTGTGGTTTTGAGTACATATTGCTAGGTGTTGATTATTTGTCCAAGTGGGTTGAAGCAATTCCCACTAGGACTTGTGATGCTAAAGTGGTGCTCAAGTTTGTGCAGGAAAACATCCTTTCTAGGTTTGGTTTCCCAAAGGCTATCATCAGCGATGGAGGGAAACACTTTTGCAATAAGCTCTTCGAGAAGTTAATGGTCAAGAACGGCATCAACCACAAAATAGCCACGGCTTATCATCCACAAACGTCCGGGCAAGCCGAAACAAGTAACCGCCAAGTAAAGGAGATCCTCGAAAAGACCGTGAAACCTTCCCGCAAGGATTGGTCGGAGAGACTCAACTCGGCTTTATGGGCTTATCGGACCGCGTACAAGACGGTGCTCGGAATGAGCCCTTACCGCCTCGTGTTCGGGAAGCATTGCCATTTGCCGGTGGAAATCGAGCACCGAGTGATGGAGTTGTATTCTAAATGTCTAGTTTAGTGCAAATACGGAACTCCTTATCTATACCTTAGTTCGAGATATGATTCAAACATGATTGCATTTAATGCAATAGTCCTTGATGTATACGTTGTAGACAGTATGGCGTGAGGAGACACGCGGAAGATCATACTGTCGGTTACTCGTATACTATCGAACAGTAGCTCACGACTTAGATGGACAGGGACAATCCATCGGTACGTCGTAGTGTGACTGGTAGATAGTCGGTCTTGACTATCATGTTACACTCGTACACTTGGTGTATTGAGCAGGACCACGGGAGGGCGTTCGATTTATACTAATCGCAGTAATCGAACCAGACCTCAGATATTACGGATATACGAATTCTTAATCCCTATATAATTATAGGTGCGTGTGTCCAATTCTCGGTTTTTTGACTTGCCAATGAGTGAGACTAAATGATTAGTCGAGATTCTCGGTAAATTGGGAATCGTAATTGTACGCACGGCATGCTATAGATTATAGACAGGAAATCGTGTCCCGTTTATCGGGTTGATGACGTCCCCGAGATGAGCTCATAAAGTTTATCATGTAAACCCTGCAGGTGGATTCGTTCCACATGATAATAAGGATGAGTGGTACTAGTCTCGGATAATAAGAAACGAATTAATTTAATTGTTAGTAATTAAATAAATTCGTGGACGTTCGATATCTTAAACACGGGGAAAGTCGTATATGTAATTTCGGCGGAAATATTATTGGTAAAATAATATAGATTAATTAATTGGGAATTCAATTATAATTTTATAGTGGAATTAATTATAATTAAAATTGGATTTAATTAAAGGTTTTCTTTTAAGGACACCGGTTTAATTAAATTACAATTTAGCCTAATTAATTAATTGTCCTAAGGTCCCTAGTGTGGCCTATATAAACCCCTCGTCTCTCTTCTCTAAACCTACAGAACGCCGCTATTTTATTTTTGCGGAGAAAAATTATTTTGTTAACGCAATTAATTTTTCTGTGAAAATAAATAGATTAGCGCAGTAATTTTTCTGCTCCAGAAAGAAAATTATATTTTTGCGCAATAACTTATTCTGTAGAAATTAATTTGCTAGCGCAAATATATTTCTGGAGACAGAATAATTAAAACGTGAAAAAGAGGGTTTGAGAGAGAAGAAGAAGAGAAGACTCCGGTGGATCGTTGCCCACACAACGTCCGGCGTCGAGGGCTAGGATACACACTAGAAGATCTCAGGGTGTTCGCCTATTCGGCTTCTCCGAATCACGCTTCAAAGGTATGAAATCGAAAACCTTATTCCGCATCGTTTCGATTTCTTTCTCGTACGTAATCATACAACGAACCACCGATCGTGTTCGATGGCTTGGGTTTCGATGGTCTCGGACTGCTGGGCGTTCTCCGATCGCCGGAACAGTAGTCGGATCGAGAAAAACGGCCAGAACAGCCCGAACAGCCGCGACCCGCTGCTGGAACAGCGACGCTGTCGGCCGACATGTATAACTGTCGGCCGACACAGCCCTGTCGGACGACATCCTCCTGGTGTCGGGCGACAGACAGGGCAGAAGCCCTCGGTTTTGCGCGGTTGTGCCTCGGGCATGATGGCTGGGCGTAAACCGGGTCTGGGGCTTCGTGCTGAGTGTAGTAGGGACGCCGGGGGTCGACTGGGCTTGTCCGGATGTTCGAGTAGTCGAACGGACATGTCCCGGGTAGTCGATTTCCAACAATTGGTATCAGAGCCGGTTTATCGGTTTGTTGTATTGTTCGTACGTTTTGTGATGCAGGATGAACCCGATTATTATGGCCAATGTTGTGATGGATGTTGTGCTTTAATTTTGTGGTTTGATTAAACTCTCGGGCTTGTCGAGATTGTTTTGTTTTTTGGAATAACGTTGCTTGTTTGTAATAGATAAAAACGACGGGTTGAGTCGTTAGGTTTATTTATTTATTTCGTCGTTTCCGGGCATGTATAGGGTCGATCACCTTGTATAGGATCGATGCCGGATTTAGTAGATTTATTCTTGTAATTTTTCTTACTAATTTTGGTGGATCGAGACGAGACCAAAACCCGGAGAAACGAGGATCGAGGAGGGCGAACCGGCAACGGGCAGCCATCGAACACACCCCGTGTTCGCGACGGGCAGCAGCGGGGCTGGGGTTCGTTCGACCCCACGGACGACTCAACGAGGCTCGAGACGAGGC
The DNA here is from genome assembly GCA_954870475.1 of Euphrasia confusa. Lineage (NCBI taxonomy): Eukaryota > Viridiplantae > Streptophyta > Magnoliopsida > Lamiales > Orobanchaceae > Euphrasia > Euphrasia confusa. The sequence continues at coordinate 37,333,960 of OX940951.1, read as the reverse complement.
TCCAGTGGGAGGAGTTCGTCTCTTGACCCTCGAGCGAGTCGGTGGTGGACCGAGATCGAGACGAGCAACGAGATGAAGTTCCAAGAAACGTGCATTGGAGAATACTTAAGGCCATAATAATCGGGGCCACGTTAATTGCCTTTTATGTGATTTACGTGCCTTTTATTATGCTTAATTATTTTATGCATGTTATCCCTCAATCGTAAAATACTAAGTGGGAGAGGGATTGGAAACAATCCCGCGGTCTCCATTCTCTGTTTTGAATGTGATGTGTATTGACTTACGAGTTGGCTTTAGTGTCATCCTCCCTATCGGATAAAGTCGATACACGGATATCACTGGATCAAAATTCGAATTCAATTCCACTTATAAAAATCGAACAATTATATTTTTCAAAAGCAAGTGCCTAATCTGTTTTTCAAAGACTAAGTTCAACTCGACTCATTCTCACCCCGGGGAGTGGAATGGAGCCAAAGCGCTTGCTTATGTCGATGACACAGATTAGAGACATTCGAGTCATTCGATGACTAGATCGATTGTCTGGTTGGCTCCCTCACCTAGTGAGAGATAGGGCTCAATTGCATGATTGATCGCTGGTTAGAAACTTCGAGTTTCACTTACGAGATATCAAGCTTTGAATAATAAAATTGTGGTATTTAATAAATGTAAGAGTCAATTAACAAAGTTGTTTGTTTTAGTAAACGTCCACACTATCGTGGCTTGCTAAATGGAAACGGTACTTTGGGTTAATTGAGACTCTATGACATTTAAATAAATGGGATTCAATTAATAAAGTTGTTTGTTTTAGTAAACGTCCACACTAACGTGGCTTGCTAGATGGAAACGGAACTTTAGGATTAATTGAGGCTCGACAGTTATAGAAAGTCGTGGAGGACCGCATGTCAACGTAAACGTCCACATGAACGTGGCTTGCGGTGGGCATGTAGTTCCCGAGCGGTGGACTTAGTACTGAGAAATGGTATACACTTAGGTACGCTTTATAGTATCCTCCCCATCGGAGTCACTGCTATAATGATGTACGACCGAAGTAAAAATCCAATTATAAAATCGTTTGGATTAGTATACGTCCACAAGAACGTGGCATGCTAGTCTGATGGGATTTTGGAAATGATTGGTAGTTTAATGATATTATTTGAGGGAAATGATATCGAATTAAACTAATTGTTTGTTTTATATGGTATTATTCCCATTAAAAGTCAACAAACTCACTGAACCTATTTGTATGGATTAAAGAAGAAACTTGGACATTGTCCTAACTGCAGAGGAGTACAATTATGTACTCCAAGTCAATTGACCTGCTGAACCAAATGATGTTTCCACTACTGAGGAAAGGAAGCTCATAGAAATGGATCAAGGCTCTGAGATGACGCGGAGCTGCATTATGGCTTTCATGTCAAAATATGCTGCGACATCGGGATCAAGCCATGACCATTACCTATGATATGATGCTTAACCTCAAAAAACTTTTTGGTTATCAGGACAGGACAGCCGGGCAAAATGCAATGAGGCAACTCATGACGGCCATCACATCCGAAGGAACGCCCGTGGGGAATCACGTTCTTAGGATGATGTGCTATCTGAATGAGATAGAGATTCTAGGATCAGTTATCGATGGGGTAACCCAAGTCGATATTGTGCTCCAGTCTCTGCCGAGAAGTTTTGAGCAGTTCCGCCTGAACTATACAATGAATAAGGGGTCTTACTCATTGGCGGAACTCCTGATTGAACTTCAAGCGGCTGAGGGAATCTTTAAGGGCTCTCAAGCACTTGTGGTTGAGAAATTGGCTCTTCCTAGGCCTCCGGGCGGCAAAAGGAAGAAGAAGCAAATACAGAAACCCAGTGGGCCTAATATATCTGGACCACGGAATGGGACAAGCAAGCCCAAGGGGCAAGTGCTTCCGTTGTAAGCAGTCTGGATACTGGTAGTTTTAATTTTCTTCTAAAGCACAAGAAGTTGACTCTTCCTTAGTCACCGAAACATGTTTAGTGGTAGTATCTGCCAGTACCTGGTGTGTGGATACGGGAACCACTAATCATGTCTGCACTTAATGCGGGGGTTCCAGGAAACCCGGAGACTTAGAAAGGAAGAAGTTATAACCTACATGGGCAATACTGTTAAGGTAACAGCCGTTGCAGTGGGAGATGTTAAATGTTTTAACGGTAGGATTTTAGTTCTAACAAATTGTCTTTATGTGCCGGCATTTAGAAAGAAATTTCATTTCGGATTTCTAAATTGGCTTAGAATGGATATTCCGTTTCTTTGGATGGTTTCATACCTATCAGAGTAGGAAACGGGGATATTATCTATTCTGTTACATTGATAGACAATTTAATACTAAATCCGTGTTCTTCCGCGATGCAACACACCGGAGCTAATAACACATTGTCAAAACCCAATAAGAGTAAAGATCCTTCTAGGATGAATCAAATGTACTTATGGAATCTTAGGCTAGATCATTTTAACTTGAGTACGATTCAAAGGGTGAAAGCTGATGGACTACTCAGCTAGGTTGAAGGAAAGGACTTTCCAACCTTCGAATCATACTTAAAAGTTTAAATGACCAGGCAACCCTTTACGGTTAAAGGGCATAGATCCAAGAAAGTACTAGAGTTGATTCGCTCTGATATATGCAGACCTCTTTAAGGAGTAAGGCATACTTATCAGAAAATGGGATTAAACCCCGACAGACTACACCATTTATGCCTCGGCAAAATAATGTGTTGTAAAGAAGGAATAGGACTCTTATAGATATGGGAAAGTAGACAATGAGTTATTCGGAGTTACCTAAATCGTTTTTGGGATATGGCTTGGAAACAGCAGCGTTTATCCTGAACTTGATTCCTTTGGAAACTTGTACTGATATTCGGCTGTTTATAGGATACCCTAAGAAAACGAATTGAGATATGTAATATAGTCCAAAGGACCAGATGTTCATTGATTGCATCAATGTTCGGTTCTTAGACATGGACTATATATATGCAAGATCACAAGCCCAAGAGTAGAGTAATACTTAATGTGCTTAGAGGAACTGATCAAGACTTAGAACCAGCCTAACTGAGTAGTTCACTACTATAATCTTTAGTCACTAAAGATACACCGGAGCGTCGTCGTAGTGGGAGGGTTGTTAGACAACCCAACAGGCTCATGTTTATAGGTGAGTCTTCGGACTTGTTACCTGGAGAACATGAACCCGAACCCTGGATCTATGACGAGACGCTGAAAGATCAAGATGCTCAGTCTTGGCAAAAGTCGATCAGGATTCTTTTGTCTTCACATGGAAGATGGAAGTCAAGACAGATTTCCTAAATCGAAGTCTTGACGGGGCCATCTGTGTGGGACAGCCAGAGGGATTCATCGAAAAGAGCCAGGAGCATTCGGTAAGCAAGCTTAATCAATCTTAGGATTGAAGGAAGCTTTAAGATCTTGGACACATGCGGACCTATGAGAAAATCCATTTCATGGATTCATTCAAGGCATGTTTAGGTCCTGTGTGTAATAAAGATGTGACAGAAAAGATGTGGTGTTTTCTCATTATTTATGTAGACGACATCCTTCTAAATTGGCAACAATATGAAGGATGTTGTCGGACATGAAGGGATGGTTGTCCGAGTAATTCAATGTAAGAGACTTAGGAGAAGTCGAGAATGTTCTTGGGATCAAAGTTACAAATGATCGCCAGAAAAGAACATAGAACTTATCTCGAGTCTCATACATAAATACAATTCTTACTCGTTGCAGCATACAGAATTCCAAGAAAGGTCTTCACCTTTTAGATATGGAATTCATCTATCTAAAGTTTTGTGTCCGACACAATAAAGGAGATAGATGAAGATTAAGCAGTTCCCTACACCTTAATGGTGGGAAGCTTAATGTATGTAATGCTATGCATGAGACTGATATCTACTATGCCATGGGCATGGTGGTAAGATATCATAGTAATCCTGGAAAGGATCACTCGACTGATGTAAAGAACATGATTAGGCTCCTGCAGAGGACCAGGAATTATGTTCTGAGTTACAAAGCAGTCAAGTTGTTTCCTTTGGATTACATAGAATTGGATTTCCAAATCAAACAGGGACAGTCGAAAGTCGAAGTCAGGCTATGTGTTCTCACTGTGAAGTGGAGCAGTCACATGGAAGAATGTAAAGCAGCGATGCATTACGGACTCTACCATGGAAACTGAAAGGATAACGGCCTGTGAGGCAGTTAAAAGGTCAGTATGGCTCCAGAACTTCCTAAGGGACTTAGATGTGGTTTCTAGTTCACCCAAAGCTATTTTGAATAGCGGTATTGGAAAACTTGAAATGCCACGAGTCCACAGTGGGAGATAACATGTAGAGCGCAGGTACCACCTGATTCGAGAGATCGTCTAGTAAGACGATGCAGTTGTCACCTAGATAGCATCGAGAGGATTGCCTGGTAAAACCCGTTCACAGAGGCACTTCCAGCGAAAGCGTTGGGTAGGAGTGATGAGGTTATGGGAATCTGATGTTTGGGAGAGGGCGACTAGACTTTTAGTATAAGTGGGAGATTGATGGAGTTGTATTCTAAATGTCTAGTTTAGTGCAAATACGGAACTCCTTATCTATACCTTAGTTCGAGATATGATTCAAACATGATTGCATTTAATGCAATAGTCCTTGATGTATACGTTGTAGACAGTATGGCGTGAGGAGACACGCGGAAGATCATACTGTCGGTTACTCGTATACTATCGAACAGTAGCTCACGACTTAGATGGACAGGGACAATCCATCGGTACGTCGTAGTGTGACTGGTAGATAGTCGGTCTTGACTATCATGTTACACTCGTACACTTGGTGTATTGAGCAGGACCACGGGAGGGCGTTCGATTTATACTAATCGCAGTAATCGAACCAGACCTCAGATATTACGGATATACGAATTCTTAATCCCTATATAATTATAGGTGCGTGTGTCCAATTCTCGGTTTTTTGACTTGCCAATGAGTGAGACTAAATGATTAGTCGAGATTCTCGGTAAATTGGGAATCGTAATTGTACGCACGGCATGCTATAGATTATAGACAGGAAACCGTGTCCCGTTTATCGGGTTGATGACGTCCCCGAGATGAGCTCATAAAGTTTATCATGTAAACCCTGCAGGTGGATTCGTTCCACATGATAATAAGGATGAGTGGTACTAGTCTCGGATAATAAGAAACGAATTAATTTAATTGTTAGTAATTAAATAAATTCGTGGACGTTCGATATCTTAAACACGGGGAAAGTCGTATATGTAATTTCGGCGGAAATATTATTGGTAAAATAATATAGATTAATTAATTGGGAATTCAATTATAATTTTATAGTGGAATTAATTATAATTAAAATTGGATTTAATTAAAGGTTTTCTTTTAAGGACACCGGTTTAATTAAATTACAATTTAGCCTAATTAATTAATTGTCCTAAGGTCCCTAGTGTGGCCTATATAAACCCCTCGTCTCTCTTCTCTAAACCTACAGAACGCCGCTATTTTATTTTTGCGGAGAAAAATTATTTTGTTAACGCAATTAATTTTTGTGTGAAAATAAATAGATTAGCGCAGTAATTTTTCTGCTCCAGAAAGAAAATTATATTTTTGCGCAATAACTTATTCTGTAGAAATTAATTTGCTAGCGCAAATATATTTCTGGAGACAGAATAATTAAAACGTGAAAAAGAGGGTTTGAGAGAGAAGAAGAAGAGAAGACTCCGGTGGATCGTTGCCCACACAACGTCCGGCGTCGAGGGCTAGGATACACACTAGAAGATCTCAGGGTGTTCGCCTATTCGGCTTCTCTGAATCACGCTTCAAAGGTATGAAATCGAAAACCTTATTCTGCATCGTTTCGATTTCTTTCTCGTACGTAATCATACAACGAACCACCGATCGTGTTCGATGGCTTGGGTTTCGATGGTCTCGGACTGCTGGGCGTTCTCCGATCGCCGGAACAGTAGTCGGATCGAGAAAAACGGCCAGAACAGCCCGAACAGCCGCGACCCGCTGCTGGAACAGCGACGCTGTCGGCCGACATGTATAACTGTCGGCCGACACAGCCCTGTCGGACGACATCCTCCTGGTGTCGGGCGACAGACAGGGCAGAAGCCCTCGGTTTTGCGCGGTTGTGCCTCGGGCATGATGGCTGGGCGTAAACCGGGTCTGGGGCTTCGTGCTGAGTGTAGTAGGGACGCCGGGGGTCGACTGGGCTTGTCCGGATGTTCGAGTAGTCGAACGGACATGTCCCGGGTAGTCGATTTCCAACACCGAGCTTATTGGGCAATCAAGGCTACCAATATGGATTTAATGGAGGGCGGAGGTGCCCGGGCCTTAGAGTTGTCCGAGCTTGACGAGATGCGCCATGAAGCCTACGAGAATGCGCGTCTTTATAAAGAAAAGGTGAAAGTAACTCATGATAGGAGGATCAAGAACAAGGAGCTAAAAGCCGGGATGAAGGTACTCCTATTCAACTCGAGGCTCCGTTTGTTCCCCGGTAAACTCAAGTCAAGGTGGATGGACCGTACGAAATTATGGAGGTATTCCCGTATGGAGTGGTCAAGCTCTACAACCCAAAAACTAGAGGAGCAATGCTAGTCAACGGACACCGAATCAAGCCATATATCGAGCCGTACATGGAGGGAGACAAAATTAAGTTCGGAGTAGAGTCGATTCTACTCGGTGACGTCTCTTATGAATAGAGCACGTTAGTCCGGCTCGGGACTCTAAACGAGCGTCGCGTGGAGACTAGTCCACGGACCGTGTCGCTCTTTCGGTTCCAAAAATGAGTGCCACGTGGGGGCCTACCCACGGACGTCAAGCTCACGACGTAAACTGAAGTAATTTGTTTATTTACATGACAGGAGAGCGAGAGTGGAAAAGATCATACGGAGCAGGAGGCCGCCCAGCCACGAGGCGATCGCCTGCCAAGGACGCGATCGCCTCGTCCAAATTCCAGGAATCTGGAATTTCAGGCAAGCGATCGCCTCATCCTCGAGCGATCGCTTGGGTGTCGTCGCGGGCGATCGCCCTCCATGGCTGCGATCGCCTCGTCCAAATTCCAGGGAGTGCATTTTTTGGGGCAGGCGACCGCTCACCTGGGGAAGCGCTCGCTTCCCCCCCTATATTTATAAAAAAAAAAAAAAAATTTAATTAAAGTTTTTTTTTATTATTTCTTTCAAAATTGAATTAAGAGGGAGATGCCCTAATTCTCATCCGCCTCCCTTTCACTCTTTGCTTTCTTGCAGGAAATTCGAGCATCGTCGATCTTCCACCTCAACTCCGGCAACGATCATCCTCATCAGTCACCACCTCCAGTTCACCATAAGCGCACCGCCGTTCCATCCGCCTGCTCCGGTCGTCGTCCTCGCAGCAAACCATCGCCGCCTGGACCGAATCGCACCACCCAACTCCGGCCGAGCCCACCGCCGTTCCATCAGCCCTGCTCAGCCGTCAACCCCGACCGCCGCGAGCAGCTGCGAATCACCATCACAACCACCATCTCCGGCCGCCTCCCTCACCACTGCTCAGACCGCCGCCGTCGACCTACATCGATCAGCCACCCGCCGTTCATCCACCCAACAGCCGTCGTTTTCTCCACCGAAGTCGCCGTTGTCTCCACCGACTCCGGTCAGTCACCGGCCGATTCCACCACGGCAGTCCCGTGAGTAAACCTAGCCGAGCCAACCTCAGCCCGTCCCTCGTGCTCGACTATTTTCACGGCAATCCCGTGAACGTCCGGTTAGTTCGACGTTTTCCGTTTCAATTCCGAAGTCGGCAATCCCGACTCTCGACTATTTCACGGCAATCCCGTGAACGTTTCACCTTTCGACTCCGATTCTCGGCAGCCCCGTTCGTCTCCATTCACGGCATTCCCGTGAATTATCCACGACTTAGTCCACGGCAGTCCCGTGACCTCGATTCACGGCTCTATTCTCGATTCTCGGCAGCCCCATTCCGCTCCTCGGCTTAGTCCACGGCAGTCCCGTGAACTTTTCGGCAGTCCCGTGAACTCTTTCGATATGGCAAACACTCGAAGCAAGAGAAAGGATCCAGCTTCAAAGAAGGCTCGGACCGACGAAGGTCCATCCACCGTTGCTCCCGACTCCGACAATGAACAGCCAGCCCCTCCTCGGGCACCACAGCAGCCCCCGGCTAATCGCCGGACCGACCTCCGGGATACTTACGGTGCCGACTTCCCCATCTATAGCCACAAGGAAGGTAAACGGCTTCTCGCTTTTCGCAAACACACATTTGAGTATCCCCGTCCCTTTGATTGGTCTCTAGTTAGGAAGTTGGGGGTGTACGACGATGTGAAGAAGTATTTGAAATTGTTGGGACTGTGGACTATCGCACAAGAAGACTTCGGATATTCGACGTCCCTTGGCCTAGAGATGCTATGCACTTTTGAGCAGCACTCGAATGGGCGTATCTACACGTGTCGGCTTTTAGGCAGGGAAGCTCGGATCAACGCAGAATCTTTTGAGGTGTGCTTTGAATTCCCCATTGATGATGCTCAGAGGGAAATCCCCGACAAAATAGACAAGAATGCGGCATGGCAGGCCATTACCTCGGTTCCCACTTATACCGGAAAGAGTATCCAAATTGCCGACCCGGCCCTGCTCCTCGTGCATCGCTTCATCGCTTACAATATCTCCGGAAAAGATGAAGCTAACAAAGTGAACAAATCGGAGCTTTTCCTTCTCGAGCGCGCCTACAAGGGATACCCTTCTTCTCCCACCGACTACATTTTAGGGCAGATGAAGAGGACAGTCGAGCGAGGAGCCCATCATGCGTCCTTCTTCTACATTGCGACTGCCTTGGCCCATTCCTTTACTTGGATTGATCTGGACGACCCCGACACACTTCCAGATGACTACTACTAGGATCCCCGGCCGATTGATTTACAGGAGCTTCACGGTTCTCATCTCCTCGACCAGGATGGCCAGTTTCGCCCTCATTCTGCACGTATCGCGCAAGGGGCTCCGAGGAATGCCGCTTCGACCAGCACCGTACCTCCGGTTCAGCCCCCGTCTCAGCTACCGCAGCCAGGTTATGCCTCGGGGTATGGAGATCCGACTCCCTACCCACGGTACCCATCATATACCGCCGGTTTCCATGACATGATCAACCAATTCCAAGACATGCGAACTAGTTTCGAGGACGCGGAAACTAGTAGGAGGGAGATCGAGTACGATATGCGCGAGGACTTTCGGACGACCTCGGGAGCTACTCGGACCTACATTGATGAACGGTTCACCCGGATGGAGGCCCAAGCTGATGGAGTTATATTCTAAATGTCTAGTTTAGTGACAATATGGAACTCCTTATCTGTGTTTTATTATCTATTAATCAAATTGTCGGCATTTTGTCTTTCATGTACTTTATGCAATAGTCCTAGATATATACGTTGTAGACAGTATGGCGTGAGGAGACACGCGGAAGATCATACTGTCGGTTACTCGTATACTATCGAACAGTAGCTCACGACTTAGATGGACATGGACAATCCATCGGTACGTCGTTGTGTGACTGGTAGATAGTCGGTCTTGACTATCATGTCACACTCGTACACTTGGTGTATTGAGCAGGACCACGGGAGGGCGTTCGATTTATACTAATCGCAGTAATCGAACTAGACCTCAGATATTACGGATATACGAATTCCTAATCCCTATATAATTATAGGTGCGTGTGTTCAATTCTCGGTTCTTTAACTTGCCAATGAGTGAGACTAATTGATTAGTCGAGATTCTCGGTAAATTGGGAATCGTAATTGTACGCACGGCATGCTATAGATTATAGACAGGAAACCGTGTCCCGTTTATTGGGTTGATTACGTCCCCGAGATGAGCTCATAAAGTTTATCATGTAAACCCTGCAGGTGGATTTGTTCCACATGATAATAAGGATGAGTGGTACTAGTCTCGGATAATAAGAAACGAATTAATTTAATTATTAGTAATTAAATAAATTCGTGGACGTTCGATATCTTAAACACGGGGAAAGTCGTATATGTAATTTCGGCGGAATTATTATTGTTGAAATAATATTAAATAAATTTCGGGAATTCAATTATTATTATTTAGTGGAATTAATAATAATTAAAAATGTAATTAATTAAGGATTTCCTTTTAAGGACTCCAAGTTAATTAATATTGCATTTTAGCCTTGAATTTATTTACCTAAGAGGTCCCTAGTGTAACTCTATAAACCCCCCCCCCCCCTTGCCTATCCTAAACCTACAGTCCGCAGCTTTTTATTTTTCTGAGAAAAATTATTGCGTTAGCGCAATTAAGATTTTTCTCTGCAAAAATAAATTGTATAGCGCTAATATTTTTCTCTAAGAGAGAAAAAGAATATTACGCTGGTAGAGAAAGGAGAAAGCAGACAAGGAGACCCAACGGATCGTTGCCCACACAACGATTGGAGTCGGGGAAGAGGCATACGCTAGCAATCGCTAAGGTCTCAACAATTCGACCGCTAAGGTATGAGATCGGATCTTTAATTCCGCAAATTATTTCGATCTCAATTTATCTCGTTGATCATACTTGAACGTAGATCGGGTTCCGGGGTTGTGGGTTGAATTCCTCGACTACTGGGGGTTCTAGGACCTCCGGAACGGTAGTCGGATGAGGAAAAACGACCCGGAAACGAGCCCGGAACAGCAGATCGCGCTGCTGTCCGCGCTGCTGAAGGACAAACGGCGACCGCCGTTTCCTAAACGGCGACCGCCGTTTTGCTCTTTTTCGGGCAGCCCGCACCGGCTCGCGCGGTTGTGCTTCGGGGCAACGGCTGGGCGTGAATCGGGGCACGGGCTGGGCACGTGGACGGAGTGGCGGATCTGGAGGTCGACTGGGATCGTTCGGATTTTCGAGCGATCGAACGAACGCATCCCGGGTAGTCGATTTCCAACAAATGGTATCAGAGCCGGTTTGTGCGTTCTTGTATTGTTTGCGAGTTTTGTTTTGCAGGATAACCCGATTATTATGGTCATGTTGGATGTACTGTATTTTTTTGTGGTTTGTTAAACTCTCGGGGTTGTCGAGATCTTTGGTTTTGAATCGTTGCTTGCTTGTAATAGTTAAAACGACGGGTTGAGTCGTTTAGGTTTTATTTTCGTTTTTCGTTTATCCGGGTGTATAGGATCGATCGATATGTATAGGATCGATGCCGGATGTAGTTAGCTTTATTGTGTAATGTTGCTGCTGCTTGGTGAATCGAGACGAGATCGAAGGCCGGACGAACGAGGGTCGAGAAGTCGAACCCGCGGTCTGCTGAAGGGCAAACGGCGGTCGCCGTTTCCTAAACGGCGGTCGCCGTTTCGCTGGACTTCGGGCAGCAGCTCCGCGGGGGTTCGACGCACACCACGGATCGCTCGTCGAGGCCCGGGATGATACTCCAGTGGGAGTGGTTCGTCTCTTGGCACTTAGACGAGTCGGTGGTGGATCGAGACCTAGACGAGCAACGAGACGAAGATCCGAGAAGACGTGCATCGAAGAACTTTAAAGGCCATAATAATCGGGCCACGTTAAATGCTTTCTATGTGTTTACGTGCTTTATTATGCTTTAATTTTATATGCATGTGAATGTTATCCCTTTCGTAAAAACTAAGTGGGAGAGGGATTGGAAACAATCCCGCGGTCTCCATTCTCTGTTTTGATGGTGATGTGTGTCGCTTACGAGTTGGCTTTAGTGTCATCCTCCCTATCGGATAAAGTGGACACACGGATATCACTGGATCAAAATTCGAATTCAATTCCATTTATAGAATTGAACACTTAAGTTTTTCAAAGCAAATGCCTAATCTGTCTTTCAAAGACTAAGTTCAACTCGACTCATTCTCACCCCGGGGAGTGGAATGGAGCCAAAGCGCTTGCTTATGTCGATGACACAGATTAGAGACATTCGAGTCATTCGATGGCTAGATCGATTTTCTGGTTGGCTCCCTCACTTTGTGAGAGATAGGGCTCAATTGCATGATTGATCGCTGGTTAGAAACTTCGAGTTTCACTTACGAGATATCAAGCTTTGATTAACGAAATTGTGAAATTTATTAAATGGAATTCAATTAACAAAGTTGTTTGTTTAGTAAACGTCCACACTATCGTGGCTTACTAGACAGAAACGGAACTTTGGGTTAATTGAGGCTCGACAGTTATAGGAAATCGTAAAGGGACCGCATGTCAACGTAAACGTCCACACTAACGTGGCTTGCGGTGGATATGTAGTTCCCAAGCGGTTAACTTAGTACTGAGAAATGGTACACACTTAGGTACGCTTTACAGTATCCTCCCCATCGGAGTCACTGCTGTAATGATGTACGACCGAAGTAAAAGTCCAGTTATAAAATCATTTGGACTAGTATACGTCCACATGAACGTGGCATGCTGGTCTGATGGGATTTTAGGATTGATTGGTAAATTTAATGATATTAATTAAGGGAGTTAATATCGAATTAAATTTGACGGTTTGATTTGTCTCTTTTATAGATATGGCACTCAACCCACTGTCTGTGATACTAAAAGAAAACAAACTCACTGGTCCAAATTATGTTGATTGGAAACGAAACTTGGACATTGTCCTAACTGCTGAGGAGTACAAGTATGTACTCCAGGTCGAATGTCCTGTTGCACCTACTGAAACATCCACTCCTGAGGAAAAGGAAGCTCATCGGAAGTGGGTCAAGGCTGATCAGATGGCGCGGTGCTACATTTTGGCATCTATGTCAAATGTGCTGCAACATCAGCATGAAGCCATGGACACTGCCTATGATATGATGCTTAACCTCAAGGAGATGTTTGGTAGTCAGGACAGGGCAGCCAGGCAAGATGCTATGAGGAAACTCATGACGGCCACTATGTCCGAAGGAACGCCCGTGAGGGATCACGTTCTTAGGATGATAGGCTATCTGAATGAGATAGAGATTATGGGAGGTGCTATCGATGGGGAAACCCAGATCGACATAGTGCTCCAGTCTCTGCCTAGGAGTTTTGAGCAGTTCCGCCTGAACTATAACATGAACAAGAGGTTATATACGTTGGCGGAACTCCTGACTGAACTCCAGGCGGCAGAGGGAATCTTTAAGAACTCTCAAGCACTTGTGGCTGTGAAATCGACTCTTCCTCGCCCTTCGGGGATTAAGAAGAAGAAAAAGCAAGGACGGAAACCCAGTGGGCCCAGAGTTGGTGGACCACAGAATGGAGTGAACAGGCCTAAGGGCAAGTGTTTCCGTTGCAAGCAGTCTGGACATTGGAAGTCTAATTGTCCTCTCAGACAAGGAGGTATGAACTTTTCCTTAGTCACTGAAACATGTTTAGCGGTGTTATCCACCGGTACCTGGTGTGTAGATACGGGAGCCACTGATCATGTCTGCAATTCTTTGCAGGGGTTCCAGGAAACCCGGCGGCTTAGAGAGGGAGAGATCACCATCTACATGGGCAACGCTACGAAAGTGGCGGCGGTTGCAGTGGGAGATGTTCTTTTATCTTTTAATAATAATGTTTTGGTATTGAATAATTGTCTTTATGTACCGGATTTTAGAAAGAACCTTGTTTCGGTTTCTAAATTGGTTTTGAATGGATATTCAGTTTCTTTTGATAATTCTGTTATTGTCAAGAAGAATGGTGATTATATCTGTTCTGGTACATTGATAGGCAACTTATATATACTGAATCCTAATTATTCCACGATGCAAAGAGTAGAGTCGTATAACACATCTAGTACCAATAAGAGAAAGGAGCCTTCTAGGATGAATCAAAAGTACTTATGGCATCTTAGGCTAGGTCATATTAACTTGGGCAGAATTCAAAGGTTGATAACTGATGGAATACTCAGTGATGTGAAAGATGAGGACTTTCCAACCTGCGAATCATGCCTGGAAGGAAAAATGACCAAGCGACCCTTTAGTGATAAGGGGTATAGATCCAAGGAAGTGCTGGAATTGATTCACTCTGATTTGTGCGGGCCTTTATCTGTCCAAGCGAGAGGAGGTTACGAATATTTTGTAACCTTCACTGATGATTACTCAAGGTATGGTTTTATATACCTGATGCGCCACAAGAGCGAGTGCTTTGACAAGTTCAAGGAGTACAAAGCTCTTGTGGAGAACCTTCATGGTAAAACCATAAAGACTCTACGATCTGATCGTGGAGGAGAGTACCTCTCGGGAGAGTTTAAGGCGTACTTATCGGAGAATGGGATTGACTCCCAGATGACTGCACCATACACGCCCCAGCAGAATGGTGTAGCAGAAAGAAGGAATAGGACTCTTATGGAAATGGTAAGATCTATGATGAGTTACTCAGAACTACCAGTTTCGTTCTGGGGATATGCCTTGGAAACAGCGGCTTATATCTTGAACTTAGTTCCTTCCAAATCAGTCCCTAAGACGCCCTCGGAATTGTGGATCGGGCGTAAGCCAAACTTGAAACACATTCGGATCTGGGGTTGTCCAGCACATGTGCTGAAGCATGGGGCTGATAAGTTGGAGTCACGTTCAGATATTCGGTTGTTTATAGGATATCCTAGAGGAACGAAAGGTGGTCTATTTTATAGTCCTAAGGACCAGAAGATCGTTGTTAGCACCAACGCTCGGTTCTTGGAAGAGGATTATATAATGGACCACAAGCCCAATAGTGAGATAATACTCAACGAACTGAGAGGGAACGATCAAGGCTTAGATCCAACCCAACCGGGTGATACGCCACCACAGTCTGCACCTGTAGTTACTGAGGTTACACCGGAGCGTCGTCGTAGTGGGAGGGTTGTTCGACAACCCGATAGGTTCATGTTTATAGGTGAGTCTTCGGACTTGTTACCTGGAGAACATGAAGCCGATCCCTGGACTTACGACGAGGCGCTTAAAGATCAAGATGCTCAGTCTTGGCAAAAGGCGATGAAATCTGAGATTGAATCTATGGATTCAAATCAGGTCTGGGATCTTGTAGCACCGCCCAATGGTGTAAAAGCCATTGGTTGCAAGTGGGTGTACAAGAGAAAAAGAGGATCTGACGGGAAGGTGGAAACCTTCAAAGCTAGGCTTGTTGCGAAAGGGTATACTCAGAAAGAAGGGATCGATTATGAGGAAACCTTTTCGCCGGTAGCTATGCTAAAGTCGATCCGGATTCTTTTGTCTATAGCATCTCATATGGATTATGAGGTGTGGCAAATGGACGTCAAGACAGCATTCTTGAATGGGAATCTTGACGAGACCATTTATATGAGACAGCCAGAGGGTTTCATCGAGAAAGGCCAAGAGCATCTAGTGTGTAAGCTAAAGCGATCCATTTATGGATTGAAGCAAGCTTCTAGATCTTGGAACATGCGGTTTGATGAGGTTATCCAGTCTTATGGATTCATTCAAAGCATGGACGAGTCGTGTGTATACCGGAGAAGTGACGGAAACAGCGTGGCGTTTCTCGTGCTTTATGTAGACGATATTCTTCTAATTGGCAACAATGTGAAGATGTTGTCGGACATAAAGGGATGGTTGTCCAAGCAATTCGATATAAAAGACTTAGGACAAGTAGGGCATGTTCTTGGGATCAAGGTTATACGAGATCGCCAGAAAAGAACATTGAGCTTGTCCCAGGCTTCATATATTGATACGATTCTAGCTCGTTTCAACATGCAGAATTCCAAGAGAGGTTCTCAACCTTTCTGCCATGGAATTCATCTATCTAAGGATATGTGTCCCAAAACACAAAAGGAGATAGATTACATGAAGACAGTTCCTTATGCTTCGGCAGTGGGAAGTCTAATGTATGCTATGTTGTGCACGAGACCTGATATCTGCTATGCCGTGGGCATGGTAGCTAGATATCAGAGTAACCCTGGACAGGGTCACTGGACTGCTGTAAAGAACATACTTAAGTACCTGCGAAGGACTAGGAATTATGTTCTGAGTTACAAAGCGTCCGAGTTGATTCCTATTGGTTACACAGACTCGGATTTCCAATCTGATAAGGAACAGCGAAAGTCTACATCAGGCTATGTGTTCACATTGGGAGGTGGAGCAGTTTCACGGAGGAGTGTTAAGCAGAAATGCATTTCGGACTCCACCATGGAAGCCGAATATGTAGCAGCCTCTGAGGCAGCTAAAGAATCGGTGTGGCTCCGGAACTTCATCATGGACTTAGATGTGATTCCTAATTTGCCTAGAATGCGAGTAAACACATAGATCGCAATAGCGGTGCAGTGGCAAATGCGAAGGAACCACGAGCCCACAATGCGAGTAAACACATAGATCGCAAGTACCACCTGATTAGAGACATCGTCAAGAGAGGCGATGCAGTTGTCACCAAGATTGCATCAGCGGATAACCTGGCAGACCCCTTTACGAAGGCACTTCCAGCGGAAGCGTTCAAGAGACACGTGAAGGGGATGGGTATCGGATGTATGGGAGAGGGCAACTAGAATTTTAGTATAAGTGGGAGATTGATGGAGTTATATTCTAAATGTCTAGTTTAGTGACAATATGGAACTCCTTATCTGTGTTTTATTATCTATTAATCAAATTGTCGGCATTTTGTCTTTCATGTACTTTATGCAATAGTCCTAGATATATACGTTGTAGACAGTATGGCGTGAGGAGACACGCGGAAGATCATACTGTAGGTTACTCGTATACTATCGAACAGTAGCTCACGACTTAGATGGACATGGACAATCCATCGGTACGTCGTTGTGTGACTGGTAGATAGTCGGTCTTGACTATCATGTCACACTCGTACACTTGGTGTATTGAGCAGGACCACGGGAGGGCGTTCGATTTATACTAATCGCAGTAATCGAACTAGACCTCAGATATTACGGATATACGAATTCCTAATCCCTATATAATTATAGGTGCGTGTGTTCAATTCTCGGTTCTTTAACTTGCCAATGAGTGAGACTAATTGATTAGTCGAGATTCTCGGTAAATTGGGAATCGTAATTGTACGCACGGCATGCTATAGATTATAGACAGGAAACCGTGTCCCGTTTATTGGGTTGATTACGTCCCCGAGATGAGCTCATAAAGTTTATCATGTAAACCCTGCAGGTGGATTTGTTCCACATGATAATAAGGATGAGTGGTACTAGTCTCGGATAATAAGAAACGAATTAATTTAATTATTAGTAATTAAATAAATTCGTGGACGTTCGATATCTTAAACACGGGGAAAGTCGTATATGTAATTTCGGCGGAATTATTATTGTTGAAATAATATTAAATAAATTTCGGGAATTCAATTATTATTATTTAGTGGAATTAATAATAATTAAAAATGTAATTAATTAAGGATTTCCTTTTAAGGACTCCAAGTTAATTAATATTGCATTTTAGCCTTGAATTTATTTACCTAAGAGGTCCCTAGTGTAACTCTATAACCCCCCCCCCCCCCCCCCCCTTGCCTATCCTAAACCTACAGTCCGCAGCTTTTTATTTTTCTGAGAAAAATTATTGCGTTAGCGCAATTAAGATTTTTCTCTGCAAAAATAAATTGTATAGCGCTAATATTTTTCTCTAAGAGAGAAAAAGAATATTACGCTGGTAGAGAAAGGAGAAAGCAGACAAGGAGACCCAACGGATCGTTGCCCACACAACGGTTGGAGTCGGGGAAGAGGCATACGCTAGCAATCGCTAAGGTCTCAACAATTCGACCGCTAAGGTATGAGATCGGATCTTTAATTCCGCAAATTATTTCGATCTCAATTTATCTCGTTGATCATACTTGAACGTAGATCGGGTTCCGGGGTTGTGGGTTGAATTCCTCGACTACTGGGGGTTCTAGGACCTCCGGAACGGTAGTCGGATGAGGAAAAACGACCCGGAAACAGGCCCGGAACAGCAGATCGCGCTGATGTCCGCGCCGCTGAAGGACAAACGGCGACCGCCGTTTCCTAAACGGCGACCGCCGTTTTGCTCTTTTTCGGGCAGCCCGCACCGGCTCGCGCGGTTGTCCTTCGGGGCAACGGCTGGGCGTGAATCGGGGCACGGGCTGGGCACGTGGACGGAGTGGCGGATCTGGAGGTCGACTGGGATCGTTCGGATTTTCGAGCGATCGAACGAACGCATCCCGGGTAGTCGATTTCCAACACAAGCCACTCTTCAGTATAACCATTTCAATGATCGGCTCGACCGGATCGAGACTCAGCAGGCCACTCATCATGATTACTATGTGGCCGAGAATGCCCGGCGGCAGGCCCGTGAGGACACCGAGCACGCCTATCACGTCTCCCAGTACGCTCAGATGATGGCCATGTTCCGAGGGCCACAGTATCCACCACCCGAGCCATGAGGATCGACCGTACTTTCGTACGGTCGCGGTATGTATCTAGTCTCTTCTTTGTTTTTCATTTCCGTGAGTCGTATTCTTTTCCTCGTTTACTCTTTATTACTTGGTTGTTTTTGGTGGTTTTTCTTTGAGTTGTTGGTGTGTAGGTCGTTCACCCCGTCACTTTTGGACATCCGAGACTTCCGTGGGACGCGTGCTTTTCTAGGAGGGTACTACATCCACGAGGACATGAATTCGCCCAAGTGTGGGGGGGTTTGCCTCTTGTTTTCCCTTTCTTTTCCCTTTCTATGTGATCTCTTGTGTTTTGTCATTTTTCTTTTACTTGTTTTATGTTAGTTGTGATCGCTCCCCCTTGTTGAGATACGATTTTCATGAAAGTATAGTTGCTATGTTCTCCATGCATGTTAGTTGCTTTATTTCAATTCTTGAGGTGCGATAGATTTTTGATGCTAGAGGTCGATATGTGAATGACTTTTGACTCCGTGTTTAGATGCCGTAGAGTGACCTTGAGATAATTGCGTGTCACCGTTTCACTTTCCAAATAACCTTGTGAGAATTTGAGCCATTTTAGCTTTCTTCTTTGAGTGATATTTCTCGTTGTTGTTCTTGAGCTTCGTATTTTCTTTGATCTACATCATATGCACCCGTATGGACTAGTAGCTAAAGCATGCTTAGGTTGTTACTTGAGACTTGTGCATCATAAATTACTTGATTTCGGAAATGATTGGGTTTTATTCGACTAGGATAGCCACTTTAGCCGCTTTTCGTACTTTTGACCCCGAGCCCGTCGTGGGACACCCTAGTAGCCCCTTTGAGACTACGTTTAGCCTTTTCCTTCTTGTCCTATATTCCGTGGAGGGGAGTAGGGAGGTGTGTACTTGGGGATATAAGGTGTTGATACGTTGAGTATTTGTAATAAGTTGAGACATGATATTAGTCTCCAAAAAAAAAAAAAAAAAAAAAGAGAGAAAACAACAAAAATGAGACGAGTCTAGTCTCCCAAAAAAATATAGAAAAGAGTCGAGACATGCTATTAGTCTCCAAAAAAAAAAAAGAAAAAAAAAGGGGAGAGAAAAAGAGAATATAACAAAAAGAGTCGAACAATGATGCTTGATGTGGCTTTGATGAATTTGATTGTTGAGTTTGGAATTGTAGGGGCTGTTATGAGTTGTAGTTGTTTGGTTGTGTTGGAGGAACGTGCTTGAACGATGTATAGTCCACTTACCCCAAACATTCCCGAATACCCCTAGCCGAGCCCCGTTACACCTGTTTTGTCGATCACCCATGATCCTTAAGATGGTAGACCTTGATTAGTGGAGAGTGCAATTTGAGTATGTGTTTAGTCGATGACCTTAGGTGCATTTGATGTTATTCGAAGCTCGTCCTTGTTCCTTATATGCTTATTTTTCTTGAGTACACGAGCTTCTTAATTTCTATCTTTCACTTGTGTACGCCCATGAGTGGAACCAATTCTCGAGAGAAAAAGAAGAACGAGTGAATCCTTGTGAGGGAATTTGATATTGTGACATGTAATGATGCTCAGGTGATCTTTAGTGCTCTAATTCATTGTGAGACGGTGGTTGTTTACTCTACTTTTTCCGTATGCATCGAGGGTCTCTTTGTGGTTTTGAGAATATGAATAAGCTCTTGATATGCATGTGTTTTGGATGTACGACTCGCTTTTATAATTGCTTGCTTGAGGACAAGCAAGAAGCCAAGTGTGGGGGAGTTGACGTTCTTGTTTTTGTGCCGTTTTTCTGTGTCCATTTGTGTGTGAGTCGTTTCATCGTAGTTGTTTCTTGGTTTGTTTCTCGTGGCTTTGGTACGTTGATGCGATTGTTGAGTTTGCAGGTACGTGAGCTTACGAATGTCGAAAAGGACGAAGAAAGGAGCTAGAACGAGTCGAGTCGAAGCGAAGTCGGTGCAGCCCAGAAGCAGGCGACCGCCCATGTCCCCAAGCGATCGCACGGCCAGATTCCAGGGAACCTGCCAAAGACACCAGGCGATCGCCTCCCTCAGTGAGCGATCGCCTCCTCCGCCCCAAGCGATCGCTTCCCCCTGCCAGGCGATCGCTCGCCCGCGTCTCCAGGATTCTGCTTCTCTCCACCAGGCGATCGCCTCCCATCCAGTGCGATCGCTTGCCCACTGACGCGAGCGATCGCCTGCTCTCCCAGGCGTTCGTTTGCCCCTCTTATCCAGCTTTGACCGCGATTTTGACTCGGCTTTTGACGACCTATAAATAGGGCTTCGACCCAGAAACTTAAACATCGTTTTCATATTATTTTCACCGCACTTTTGAGAGCTCTTGGAACTCGTAACATCTAGGTTTCATACATTGGTTTCGAATCTTTTCTTGTAATCGAATTTCGGCAAAAGTTGGATTAGCCTCCGACGGGTGCCCTTGGTTTGCTTTGATAATTGATTTAGTAAGTTCTCTTTGTCTTTAATTTCGTGTTCTTCAATTCCTTGGTAGAATAATTGCTTGTTAATTTTATTCTTTTTCAAGATCGATTCATGAATTTCACAAGTCAAAAATTAAATAGTTTTTCCATTAAAATTATGCGTAGCTAAATCCTTCTTCTAGGGCTAGGGATGATCGATTTTCTGACTAGGGTTTGAATCTAAATTTCGTTATCGAATTAACATCAACCGGTAACGGACGTGTTAGTACTATTTTATGAAATTGAACTTTAACTCGATTAAGAAAATCGTGAATCCCGAAACCCTAGATTTTTCCCAATTTATTCAAATACATTATTTCTTGCTTTTTACTTGTTTTATCGTCTTTCAAATTCCTTAGTTAATTTTAGATTAATTTCAAAAACCAAAAATCAACTCATGCATTATGCTATTTCTTTTCTTTACTTAGTTGCAAACGAATAAACGCTTTTACGCCGATAGTAGTGTTCCTCGAGAGATCGACTCGGGCGAGTTGCTTTAGCAACTAGTTCGATTATTTTATTTGATTTGTGACGCTACAAAACAACTTTAACATGCGTGCGCGAGGGGAAGCCCCGGCTGGACGCCGGGGCAAGCGATCGACGTGAAGTCGATCGCTGGGGGTTCAGCCGTGGGCTGGTGCCACGGCGGGCGAACCCCCTCGGCCACCCTCGCGCGGTGGCGTGCGCACGGAGAGAAGCCGCGGCTGGACGCCGCGGCTGGGGGCGATCGAGCCCTTCGCTCGATCGCCGGGGGGACTGCCGCGGGCTGGTGCCGCGGCTGGTGGCTCCCCCCGCCTCCTGTGATGGCGGTGAGTCGCCGGACTCACCGCCCAGGGCTGCCGGAGCAGCCCACGCGATCGAACTCGATCGCGAGCCCGCGATGGGGCTCGGCTAGGGTTTAGCCGCGGGTTCATCCCGCGGCGATGCTCGGGTCGAGCTCCGGACATCGTGGTGTTCGCGTTCGGTTTCCGGCGATAGGGTTTTCGGTCGGGCTATCGGTTCCGCAAATTTTTTGATAGCCCGGGACATCGAATCCCAGCAACTGGTATCAGAGCGTTTGGTTTCGTGTTCATGTATGTATTCGATTATTGATCTACCTTGCAGGATTTCCGGCTATCATGGTTGGATTTAATTATTGCTTAATTAATTATCATGATTATTCGTTTATTAAACTCTCGGACATGTCGAGATTCGTTTTGTGTGGTTGAATGTTTGTAATAGTAAAAATTCGGGGGTTGACCGAATTTAGGATTTATTATTACGTTCTTTATTTTCCGGAAAATGTATAGGGTCGATTTCATGTATAGAATCGATACCGGAATTGTAATTTAAATTCTTGTAATTTATTTACGTTGGTTCGATGTCGAGACGATCGCCGTAAGACGAAGACGTGTGACGAAGACGAAGGGGACGAAAAACCGGGGGGTCGATCATCCCCATGATCGATCCCCATGAGGATCGATCGACCCCATCGAGGGGGCTGCCCGCTAGGATTTCCGGCCACGCCGGCCACCGGCGGTGGTGGCGCGTGGGCTGGGGGCGGCGGCGGTGGTGGTCCCGGGCGGTGGAGGTCGACGGTGGGGATGGCGTGGGATCTCCCAATCCCATGCTATTCCTACCAAGATCTACTTTCCTAATTAATTCGGATTTTTTCTATTTGAGAGTTCTCCTTTTGGAAACTCTCATGGATTAGGAAAAGAATTAATTGGAATTAATTTTATTCCTATTTATTTATTTCCTTTATGGAGATATTCATGGATTAGGAATTTAATTGATTTAGTATTAATTTATTTCCTATTTGATTATTCCTATTCTTAGGAATTTTCATTAGATGGAAATTAATTAATAAATGGAAAGTAGTAAAGTCCTAATTTATTTTATTTCCTTGTTCTATTATAGATGTCTTCTAGAATATTCCAAGTTTTACTTGGATAGATTATTCTAGAAGATTTAATAGAATTAGATAGGAAAATAAATAAATAAAAATATTAATAATATTTAATTTTATTTTTTATATATTCAATTGACTTAATTTTCGAATTAAGTAACTTTTGGATTAATTGAAAATAAATAGATTTAAATATTGGAGATTAATATTCTCGTCACATGGAGCATTCAAGAAACGAAGACTGAAGACTAGAAGATGCATATGAAGATGGAATAAAGCCATGATAGTCGGGAAAATAATTTTCTAGCATTATTTTGACTATGTGATACTATGTGCTTTATTGCTTATATGCATGCTATATGTGTTTATTTTATGCACTAGATAGCGTATCCCTTTATTGTAAAAAGCTAAGTGGGAGAGGGGATGGAAACATTCCCATGGTCTCCATCACTGTTCTCTTGGTGACTTTTATGGACTTTCGAAGTTCATATAGACGAGTCATTGGAGGAGAATTCTTGTAATTCCTTTTACAAGAAACATTGATCAAGTTTATCAAAAAATGCCTAATTTGTCTTTCTGAAACTGACTTCAAGTCGACTCATTCTCACCCCGGGAAGTGGAATGGAGCCAAAGCCACTTGGTCACGTGGATGACACAAATTAGAGATCTTCGTACCATTCTTTGATAGATGGATCGATTGTCTGCTCGGCTCCCTCATTTATGAGAGATAGGGTCGTTCGCATGGTGAATCACTGGTTAGAAACTTCGAGTTTCACTTATGATTCTCCGCGTCTTGATTTACAACATCAAATGGTTCAAGTAATTGGATTTCAATTATATAAATCTTTTGGTGTATTAAACGTCCACACGAACGTGGCTTACTATACTGAATGGGATTTTAGAATGATTGATGTAGACAGTTATAGGAAATTGTGAGGGATTGCGAGTTATCGTAAACGTCCACACGAACGTGGCTTGCGGTGACGTAACAATTCTAAACGATACGCCTTAGTACTGAGTGATGGTTTACACTTAGGTACGCTTTGTAGTATTCTTCCCAACGAAGTAACGCTATGATGATGTACGACCGAAGCAAAACTAAGTTGCTAAATCGTTTGGGTCGGTAAACGTCCACACGAACGTGGCTTGCCTTACCTGATGGGATTTTAGACGCAATTAGTAATTTAATGATATTATTTGAGGGAGATAATATCGGATATTAAATTGATTGTTTGTTTACATGTGCTTATAGGTTTAGAGAATAGCTATGAATCCACTTTCTGTGATACTCAAGGAACATAAACTCACTGGTCCCAATTACATTGATTGGAAGAGAAATTTGGACATTGTCCTGACTGCTGAAGAGTACAAGTTTGTACTCTCTGATAAATGCCCTGCTGAGCCCACGGCTGCCTCGACTGTTGGAAATCGATATCCCGGAATTAATAAATTAATTAAAATTAATTATCCAATTAATTCCGACCGAAATCCTTTGGAGATCGAATATCCGGATTGTCTAAAATGGCGGAACCGACAACCCAATCGAAATCCCGATCGCCGGAGAAACCACGAATACCGACTCATCCGCAGAAGTCCGACCTTTGGAGACTACGCGCCCGAAGACACGCAGCCCGCCCCCAGCCGAAGTCCCCCGCGAGTCGGAAACCACGAACACACCACGTGACCCGGGGCACGACCGAACACCACACGCGGGAAACCCCGCGTGCGTCCAGCCGAGCCCCCGCGTGGGGTTCGCGGATTGCTCGTAGCAATCCCCGGGGCTGCTCGTAGCAGCCCCGCAGCGAGTCCATGACTCGCTGCCCGTGAAGGGTGGCTCGGTCACGCGAGCCGCTACGGGAATCCCCGCAGCAACGCGCGAGCGGCTGCGGGTCGAGCCCGCATCACCCCGCGATCGAACCCTAGGTTCGATCGCATCCCCGGCTCCCAGCCGGGGCTTCTCACGTCCGCGATCCCCAACGGGGATCCTCGACCGCCGCGGTCCGGTGGTCTTCGACCACCACCGCCGGTCGACCCTCGTTCCGGGGTTCATCCCTTGGATCTTGGTTCGCGGTATTTTTCACGATAATTAAGATGTAAAATCATCGAGGGGGTTTTCACGATTTTACCTTTGTTCTCGTTGTACGGAGAAACGAGATCTATGAAGACCTTGAGACCTTCCCACGTATTCCTTGCACTAGCTCGAACGTCGGGTGGGCGACGATCTTCCGAACTCCATGGATCTCCCTCTCTACTTTCTCTCTCTAGAATTGTGATCTTCAAGTTATGAGAATAGAGAAGACCATGTAGTGCTTTTATAGGCTACGTAGGGGATCTTAAGGAGGTGGAATATTGGGCTTCCAATATTAATGATTAAATTGAGCCCAAGACCAAATCTATTAATCCATTAATATTAATTAATTCTATTTTCCACTATATAAAATTAATTGCACTCCCAATATTAAACCATATTATATCAAATAATATTTCTCCGGTAGTATTATTTATTCCGTGTATTTAAGATATAAATATCCATGAATAAAATTAATTTATTGCTAATTAATTTATTCATCTCTTATATCCGAGACTAAGTACCATTCAACCTTAATTATTATGCGGAACGAATCCACCTGCAGGGTTTACATAATAATTCCTTATGAACTCATCTCGGGGATATTATCAACCCTTCCGGGATACACTGTCCGGTCAATTATTCACGGCATGTCATATATGAAATATAGTGACCCAACTTAACCGGTAATCAACCCAATGATTAAATCGGTTAATTCCTTTGGTAAATCAAAGTCACTTATATTAAATATACACACCCGCAATAATATCGGGGATTAAGAATAAAATACACTGAGACTCGAATCGATTATCGCCGGCAATCCTAATCGATGAATCTCAACGATCCGCTCAATACACCAAGTGTACAAGTGTGATAAAATAATTAAGATAAATTATTTTCTCTCTCACACAACGACTATACCGATGGATTGGTCCGTGTCCATCTAGGTCGTGAGCTACTGTTCGATTAAATACGAGTAACCGATAGTATGATCTTCTGTGCGCCCATGCTTGCACCATACTAACTACAACGTATAAAATCCAGGACTATGATTTGCATATATTTAATTATAAATAATTAAACGCAAATAATTGTTTATTTAATTAAATAGATTAATGGCAATGGATCGTGAGTTTGCGTTACTTAAATCTAGACATTAAGTACACAACTCCAACAATCTCCCACTTGTACTAAGGTCTAGTCATTTCCTCCAAACTCCCGACTCCCATACTCATCACGTGCTTAAGTTGTACTTCCAAGAAGTACTATGTGAGTGAGCACTCTAGGTTGCCGCTCTGAAGTTATCTTGGTGACTACAGCGTCGTCTCCCTCGACGATGATTCGTATCAGGTGGTACTTGCACTATGTGTTATCTTACACTTATGGACTAGTGATTTCTTACCATTTGCCATTGCACCGCTATTTACATAGCCTTTGACAAATTAAGAATCACATCTAAGTCCCAGAGATTATCCCGGAGTTATACCAAAACTTCCGCTGCCTCTGAGGCCGCTATTTGGTTACCCATGGCAGAGTCCGAAAAGCATCGTGCTTATCATTCTTCCATGTTAAAACTCCTTCTCCTTCAATAGTGAAACACATAGCCTGATATCGACTTACACCGGTCCTCATTTGATTAGAAATCTAAGAGAATGTAATTCAAAGGAAAACTCGTCTGCTTCGTAGTCTAGAACAGTACTTCGAAAGTACTTTTACGGCAGTCGAATATTCCTTTCCAGGATTACCTTGATATCCTCCCACTATGCTAACCGCATAGCCGATACCAGGTTCTTGTTTTCAACAATGCATTTATTAAGCTTTCCACACTCAAAGTGTAGGAAACTGCTTTCATTGCTTCTATCTCCTTTTGTGTTCCAAAACACATATCCTTAGATAGATGCATTCCGTCTCTGAAAGGTAACGAACCTTTCTCGGAATCTTGCATGTTAAAACGAACCATAATCATATATATGTTAGACGTCCAGGAGAAATACAATGTTCTTTTCTTGAGATCCTAGATCTTAAGAACATGCTCTAACTTCTTCTTTATCTCATATATCGATTTTTCTAGACAACCATCATTTTATGTCTGACAACACCTTTACATTGTTACCAATGATAAAATGTCATCTACATAAAACCTCCGAGAAACACCACCTTGTTTCCATCACGTTTCCCATACACATGATTCATCTATGCTTTTGATGAATCCATAAAATGGACTATCTCATCAATTTGCAAGTACCACGAACTCAATGCTTTGTTCCAATCCATAAATGGATCAACTAAGCTTGTACTCTAAATGATCTTGCCTCTTAGCAATAATCTTTATTGCTCTCTAAGAAGGCACATTTAGATCTAGTACGGCCTTCATGTAGATCCAGGGATCGATTTCATGTATACTAGGTCCAGAGTCCGAAGACTCTCCTAGTCTTATGAATATCTCCGGTTGTCCCACAACCTCCCACTACAATGGCGTTCCGGTGTATAAACAGTGATAACAGTAGGTGCAGTTAGTGGTGTACCGCTACTTGGTTTGGCTGGTTCTAAGTCTTAATCTTTCTCTCTCATTTCAAAGTATTACGTCACTTTGGGCTTGTGGTTCATCTAATAGTCTTCCTCTAAGAACCGGGCGTTAGAACTTATAACGTCCTTCTGGTTCATAGAACTATTGAACACACATCTTTTGTTCTTCTGGGATATTCTATAACTGCATTTGAATGCGCCGTTGTTTCCAGACATATCCATAGAACACAGGTAGTTCCGTATAACTCATGCTTTTACTATTTCTAGAAGAGTTCCACTTCTTATCTCCGACACACCATTTCTACACAAGAGTGTATGGTGTAGTCATTTGGGATCAAATCCCAATCTCTGATCAGTATGCCATGCATTCCTCAGACAGGCACTTGCCTCCGCGATTAGATCGCAGGCTTTCAATGGATATACCATGATGGTTCCCCACAATAGCTTTGTGTCCATTGACTTGTCAAAACACTTGCTTTTGTGGCACATCAGGAATTCTAATCCATTTCTCGAGTAATCATCAAATGAAGTACTCGTACCTTATTGTCTGAGTAGACATAGGTCTGCGTACATCAGAGTCAATCAATTCTTATACTTGTCCGGATCTTACATCTTATATCCATAAAGGATTGCTTAGTCATATTATCTTCCAAATTAGATTCTTAGGTCGGAAGGTCCACTCCTTCAACTTAATTGATCAAATATCAATTTTCGACCTTTGAACTTCTTATTTGAATAAACATGACTCAGCATAAGAATCCACAAGTATAATTGATAAAGAAATCTCTTATTAGTAAAACGAGTTTCATACTACGGTTCGTTGCATCGTGGTGGACTCAGGATTCATCATTTATATATTGCTAGCCAATGTACCAGAATAGATACTATCATTATTTCTTCTTATAACCATCAAATGATTAAATAAAATATCCATTTATTAGAAATCCAGAACAAAGTTCTTTCTAATTTGAAAGGTACATAAAAGCAATAACTCAAAATGAAATCCTATAAAATGTCCTCCACTGCAACTGCTGCCTCCTCTACAGCATTGCCCATGTAGACTACGATTTCTTCTTTTCTAAGTCGTCGGGTTTCCTGGAACCCTTGCATTTAAAATGCACATACCGTCAATGGTTCCATATCTACACACCAGGTTCTGGTAGATAATACCACTGACTATGTTTCATGACTAAAGAAGATTTCGTACTTTCTTTGAGAGGATAATCAGACTTCCAATACCTAGACTGTTTTCATCGAGAACGCTAGCCTATTGGCTTTCTCGCCCCATCTCGTGATCCAAGAAAACTTAGGACCACTGGGTTTCTTTTCTTTTCCTTTCCCCCGTTCTTGCCTTTAGGTCCGAAACCTTTGGCATTGGCTTACAAGAGCTTGCGATTTCCGTCTCAACTCGTCTAAAAGGTCGATCATCTCAAAAACGTGTTTAAGCGTTTCCTTGAGTCGACTGGCCTTTATGAGTATCCTCATCGCCTCTTGTCTAGCCTCTACATCATGTCTAAACATCTCCTTGAGTTCGAACGTGATATCAAAATCAGTCCTTTCCTCATCAGTTAAGACATTTGCTCGGGAGGACAAAGCTCACTGAGTACAAACTTGTACTCTCTAACAGTCTGGGCAATGTCTAGATCTCTATTCCAATCATTACATTCAGGGACCAATGAGTTTAAAATCCTTACGTATTACATAAAGTGGGTTCAAAGCCATATCCTAATCTATGAGCACATATAACAACAAACAATCGATTTAATCTCCGATATTATCTCCCTCAAATAATATCATTAAACCACTAATCGCATCTAAAATCCCATCAGATATGGCAAGCCACGATAGTGTGGACGTTTACCTATCCAAATGATTTAGCAATTAGATTTCCTTCGGTCGTACATCATCATTAGCGTTACTTCGATGGGAAGAATACTAAGAAGCGTACCTAAGTGTAAACCATTACTCAGTATCTAAGAAGATTGTTTGGGACACGCATATTTACCGCAAGCCACGATAGTGTGGACGTTTACGTTAACATACGCTCCTTTACTCCCTTCTATAACTGTCTACATCAATCGTTCCAAAATCCCATTCAATGCAGCAAGCCACGATAGTGTGGACGTTTACTACACCAAAAGACTTTTACAATTGACTCCCAATTACATGAATCATTCAATCTTGTAAATCAAGACGCGGAGAATCATAAGTGAAACTCGAAGTTTCTAACCAGTGATTCACCATGCGAACGACCCTATCTCTCATAAATGAGGGAGCCGAGCAGACAATCGATCCACCTTCAAAAGGATGGTACGAAGGTCTCTAATTTGTGTCCTCGACATGACCAAGTGGCTTTGGCTCCATTCCACTCCCCGGGGTGAGAATGAGTCGACTTGAAATCAGTTTCAGAAAGACAAATTAGGCATTGTTTGATAAACTTAATCAATGTTTCTCGTAAAAGGAATTACAAGAATTCTCCTCCAATGACTTGTCTATACGAACTTCAAAAGTCCATAAAAGTCACCAAGAGAACAGCAATGGAGACCATGGATATGTTTCCATACCCTCTCCCACTTAGCTTTTTACAATAAAGGGATACGCTATCTAATGCATAATTAAATACACATAAGCATGCATACATGTAATAAAGCACATAGAATATTATCACATAGTCAAAATAATTACTAGAATATTATTTTCCGACTATTATGGCTTTATCGCATCCCCGTACGCATCTTCTAATCTTCATGTCTTCGTTCTTGAATGCTCCATGTGACTAGAATATTAATCCCAATATTTAAATCTATTTATTTTCAATTAATCCAAAAGTTACTTAATTCGAAAATTAAGTCAATCGAATATATCAAAAATAAAATTAAATATTATTAATATTTTTATTTATTTTTATTTTCCTATCTAATTCTATTAAATCTCTAGAATCCCATCCAAGTCAAACTCGGAATATTCTAGAAGACTTCTATAATAGAATAAGGAAATAAAATAAATTAGGACTCCTAATCCTTCCAAATTAATTCCTTTCCTAATCTATTAAAAATTCCATAAAGGAATAATTAAATAGGAAAAATTAATTAAGGACTTTAAAACTTTCCAAAATTAATTATTTTCCTAATCCATTTAAAATTCCATAAAGGAATAATAAAATAGGAAAAATAAATTAATTCCAAATTTATTTCTTTTCCTAATCTATGAAAATTCCCAAGAATAGGAATAATCAATAAGAAAAAATAAATTTATTCTAAATTTATTCTTTTCCTATTCCATGAGAATTCCCAAAAATAGGAATACTCAAAATAGGAAAACCGAATAATTTAGGAAAGTGAATCTTGGCCGAGATGAACGCGGGTTGGGGATCCCCACGCTCACCATGATCGACCACCCACCTAGAGGAGTCGAACTCCTCATGGTGGTCGATCGAGCCTCATGAGATCGGCCATGGGGATGGCCGATCGAGCCCTCCCTCTATTCGTCTCCTCCGTCACACGTCTTCTTCCGGCGGTCGTTTCGGCATCGATCCAACGTAAAATAAATTACATAATTTAATTACAATTATCCGGTATCGATTCTATACATAAAATCGACCCTATACATTTTCCGGAAAAAGTAGAACGTAATAATAAATCCTAAATTCGGTCAACCCCCGAATTTTTACTATTACAAGCATTCACCACACATAAAACGAATCTCGACATGTCCGAGAGTTTAATAATCAAGAACAATATTATGACATTAATTAAAACAATTAAATCTAGCCATAATAGTCGGAAACCCTGCAAGGTAGAACAATTTATCGAAAAATACCGTGAACTAAAACCAACGCTCTAATACCAATTGTTGGAAATCGATATCCCGGAATTAATAAATTAATTAAAATTAATTATCCAATTAATTCCGACCGAAATCCTTTGGAGATCGAATATCCGGATTGTCTAAAATGGCGGAACCGACAACCCAATCGAAATCCCGATCGCCGGAGAAACCACGAATACCGACTCATCCGCAGAAGTCCGACCTTTGGAGACTACGCGCCCGAAGACACGCAGCCCGCCCCCAGCCGAAGTCCCCCGCGAGTCGGAAACCACGAACACACCACGTGACCCGGGGCACGACCGAACACCACACGCGGGAAACCCCGCGTGCGTCCAGCCGAGCCCCCGCGTGGGGTTCGCGGATTGCTCGTAGCAATCCCCGGGGCTGCTCTTAGCAGCCCCGCAGCGAGTCCATGACTCGCTGTCCGTGAAGGCTGGCTCGGTCACGCGAGCCGCTACGGGAATCCCCGCAGCAACGCGCGAGCGGCTGCGGGTCGAGCCCGCATCACCCCGCGATCGAACCCTAGGTTCGATCGCATCCCCGGCTCCCAGCCGGGGCTTCTCACGTCCGCGATCCCCAACGGGGATCCTCGACCGCCGCGGTCCGGTGGTCTTCGACCACCACCGCCGGTCGACCCTCGTTCCGGGGTTCATCCCTTGGATCTTGGTTCGCGGTATTTTCACGATAATTAAGATGTAAAATCATCGAGGGGGTTTTCACGATTTTACCTTTGTTCTCGTTATACGGAGAAACGAGATCTATGAAGACCTTGAGACCTTCCCACGTATTCCTTGCACTAGCTCGAACGTCGGGTGGGCGACGATCTTCCGAACTCCATGGATCTCCCTCTCTACTTTCTCTCTCTAGAATTGTGATCTTCAAGTTATGAGAATAGAGAAGACCATGTAGTGTTTTTATAGGCTACGTAGGGGATCTTAAGGAGGTGGAATATTGGGCTTCCAATATTAATGATTAAATTGAGCCCAAGCCCAAATCTATTAATCCATTAATATTAATTAATTCTATTTTCCACTATATAAAATAAATTGCACTCCCAATATTAAACCATATTATATCAAATAATATTTCTCCGATAGTATTATTTATTCCGTGTATTCATCTCTTATATCCGAGACTAGTACCATTCAACCTTAATTATTATGCGGAACGAATCCACCTGCAGGGTTTACATAATAATTCCTTATGAACTCATCTCGGGGATATTATCAACCCTTCCGGGATACACTGTCCGGTCAATTATTCACGGCATGTCATATATGAAATATAGTGACCCAACTTAACCGGTAATCAACCCAATGATTAAATCGGTTAATTCCTTTGGTAAATCAAAGTCACTTATATTAAATATACACACCCGCAATAATATCGGGGATTAAGAATAAAATACACTGAGACTCGAATCGATTATCGCCGGCAATCCTAATCGATGAATCTCAACGATCCGCTCAATACACCAAGTGTACAAGTGTGATAAAATAATTAAGATAAATTATTTTCTCTCTCACACAACGACTATACCGATGGATTGGTCCGTGTCCATCTAGGTCGTGAGCTACTGTTCGATTAAATACGAGTAACCGATAGTATGATCTTCTGTGCGCCCATGCTTGCACCATACTAACTACAACGTATAAAATCCAGGACTATGATTTGCATATATTTAATTATAAATAATTAAACGCAAATAATTGTTTATTTAATTAAATAGATTAATGGCAATGGATCGTGAGTTTGCGTTACTTAAATCTAGACATTAAGTACACAACTCCAACATCGACTGATGAGGAAAAGGCAGCATATCGGAAGTGGAAAAAGGCTGATGAGATGGCTAGGTGCTATATTTTGGCTTCCATGTCAAATGTACTCCAAACCCTACATGAGCCGATGGACACTGCCTGGGATATGATGTCTAACCTCAAGGAGATGTTTGGGGAGCAGGATCGTGCGGCGAGGCAAGAAGCCATGAGAGTCCTCATGTCGACTACTCAGTCTGAAGGAACGCCCGTTGGGGAGCACGTTCTCAAGATGATGAGTTTGTTGAATGAACTTGAGGTCCTAGGAGCTTCTATTGATGATGAGACGCAAGTCGACATCATACTCTAGTCTCTGAACCCTAGTTTTGAGCAGTTTCGTATGAGCTATAATATGGGTAAACTATCTTATACTCTTGCGCAACTCCTGACTGAACTGAAGGCGGCAGAGGGGATCTACAAGAAGGGCAAGTCTCAAGCGCTTGTAGCTACCAAGTCCAAAAGCTTGAGAGCTGTTGGAGGTAGGAGCAAGAAAAGGAAGCAAGCCTTGAAACCCAGTGGTGCCAAGAGGAATGGACCACGAGTGGGGGCTAGTAAGCCAAGGGGCAAGTGCTTCCGATGCAACAAGTCTGGACACTAGAAGTCTGAATGTCCTCTCAGAGGTACGAATTTTTCTTTAGTCGTAAAAACATAGTCAGCGGTATTATCTACCAGAATTCTGGTGTGTAGATATGGAACCACTGACGGTATGTGCATTGTTTTAAATGCAGGGGTTCCAGAAAACCCGGCGACTTAGAGAAGAAGAGTTCGAGTCTACATGGGCGAAGCTGTTGGGGTAGCAGCGGTTGCAGTGGAAGACATTTATCTGCTTTTAGTAGTTTTAGGATTTCATTTCAAAGTTATTGCTTTATGTACCCCCTTTATTTTGAAAAAGAACCTTTGTTCTGGTTTTCTTTATTAATGAATGGATATTTATTTCTTTAATCATTGATTGATTTAGATAAGAAATAATGGTGTTATCTATTCTGGTACATTAGATAGCAATATATGAATGATGAATCCTTAGTCTACCACGATGCAACAAACCATTATGTATAACTTGTTTTACTTATTAGATGTATTTTCTTATCAATCATTATACTTGTGAATTCTTGAACTTGGTAGTATCTATTCAAAAGAGGATTCAAAAGGTCGAAGTTGATTTGATCAATTATAGTTGGAGGAATGGACCTCCCGACCTAAGAATCAAATTTTGGAGTTGATACAACTAAGTTAACCTTTCTGGATAAAGGATGGAATTCGGACAAGTGTTGAAAATGATTTATGATTAATGCGGTGACATGTGTAATTAGAGAGGTACGAGTCGTTCTTTCCAGAATACTCGAAGATGGATTAGAATACTTGATGTGCCATAAAAGCGGAGTGTTTTTCAACACAAAGCCATTATGGGGATCCTTCCAAGTATATCCATTGGAAGCCTGCGACTTGTTCGCGGAGGCTACCACCTATCTGAATAACACATAGCATAAATCAAAGATTGAGATTAAGTCTCAAACGACTACACCATACACTGACGTGTAGACATGGTGTGTCAGGAATAAGAAATGGAATTCTAATGGTAAAAGGACAAGTTTTTTCGGAACTACCTATGTTCTATGGATATTTCTGGATACAACGGCACATTCAATGTGATTGTAGAATATCCTAGAAGAACAAGTATTTGTATGTTCAATAGTACTACGAACCAGAAGGGTGTCCTCGCCCGGTTCTTAGAGGAAGACTATTAGATGAACTACAATGCCCTAACTGACAGAGTACTTTAAAATGAGGAAAGGAAAGACTGAGAACCAGCCTGACCGAGTAGTAGTACACCACTAACTGCACCTAATGTTATTACTGTTATACACCGGAATGCCGTTGCAGTGGGAGGTTGTTAAGCAACCAGAGATGTTCATAAGACTGGAGGAGTTTTGAACTCTGGATCTAGTAGACATGAAATCGATCCCTAGTTCTGCATAGGAGGCAGTACTAATCTAAATGTGCCTACTTGGATAGCAATAACTATTATTGTTAAGAGGCAAGATCATTTAGAAGTACAAGCTTAATGAATCCATTTATGGATTATCACAAAGCTGTGGAACTTGCAAAGGCAAGGAGAGGTGTGTTAGAGATGTAATGGAAACAAGGTGGTGTTTCTCGGAATTTTGTGTAGATAACACTTCATCGTTGGCAACAATGTAAAAGTGTTGTCAGACATAAAATAGAGGTTGTCTAAGTAAATCGAGATATGAGATTAAGATGAAGTTGGATCATGTTCTTAGAAATCTTTCGATCTCTAGATAAGAACATTTGTACTTCTCTTAAGATATCTTATACGATTATGGTTTGTTTTAAACATGCACAATTCTGAGAAAGGTTATTGCCTTTCGGGAACAGAATACATCTATCAAAAGGTATGTGTTTTGAACGCATAAAGGAGATAGACATAGACAAAGCAGTTTCCTGCATTTCGAGTGTGGAGAGCTTTGTAGATGCAGTGTTGTAAAACAAGAACCTGATATCAACTATGCGGTTGGCGTAGTGGGAGGATATCAAAGTAATCTGGATAAGAGATATTCGAATGCTGTAAGAGTACTTGGAAGTACTGGGTTACTAAGCAAAACGAAATCTTCTTAGATTACAGTTTCTCAGATCCAAAATCAGAGAAAGACCAGTGTAAGTCGATATCAGGCTATGTGTTCACTTTTAGAAGAGGTGGAACCTAAGGATGAAAGAGTGGTAAGCGTGATGCTTCTCGGACTCTATCATAAACCGAATAGCAGCCTCAGAGGCAGTGGAAGTTTTGGTTAGGTTCCGGAATGACCTCTGAACTTGGATATGATTCTTGGTTCACCAAAGGCTATGTATATAGCGGTGCGTGGTAAACTGGAAGAAGTCATAAGTTCAAAAGATGATGATAACACATAGAGCAAGTACCACCTGATTCGAGTCATCGTCTAGGAGACGACGCAGTAGTCACCAAGATAACTTCAGAGCGGCAACCTAGATTGCTCATTCACATAATACTTCTGGGAAGTATAACTTAAGCACGTTATGAGTATGGGAGTCGGGAGTTTGGAGGAAATGACTAGACCTTAGTACAAGTGGGAGATTGTTGGAGTTGTGTACTTAATGTCTAGATTTAAGTATCGGTAAACTCCCGGTCATAGCATTTAACCTATTTAATTAATAAACAATTATTTGCATTTAATTATTATTAATTAATTATGCAAAATATAGTCCTGGATTTTATACGTTGTAGTTAGTATGGTGTGCATGGGCACACAGAAGATCATACTATCGGTTACTCGTATTTAATCGAACAGTTGCTCACGACCTAGATGGACCCGGACCAATCCATCGGTATAGTCGTTGTGTGAGAGAGAAAATAATTTATCTTAATTATTTTATCACACTTGTACACTTGGTGTATTGGGCGGATCGCTTGAGATTTATTGATTAGGATTGCCTTGGATAATCAATTTAAATCTCAGAGTATTTTATTCTTAATCCCCGATATTATTGCGGGTGTGTATATTTAATATTAGAGACTTTGATTTTCCAAAGGAATTAACCGATTTAATTATTGGGTTAATTACCGGTAAAATTGGGTCGCTATATTTTATATATGACATGCCGTGAATACTTGACGGGAAAGTGTATCCCGGAAGGGTTGATAATATCCCCGAGATGAGTTCATAAGGAATTATTGTGTAAACCTCATGAGTGGATTCGTTCCGCACAATAATAAAGGTTGAACGGTACTAGTCTCGGATATAAGAGATGAGTATTATTTATTGAGCAATAAATAAATTTATTCATGGATATTTAAATCTTAAATACACGGAATAAATAATACTAACCGGAGTAATATTATTTGATATAATATAGATAAATATTGGGAGTGCAATTTTATTTATATAGTGGAAAATAAATAAAATTAATATTGATAAGGATTAATGGATTTGGGTTGGACCCAATTTAATCTTCAATATTAGAAGCCCAATATTTAATCTCCTTTTGATCCCCTACGTAGCCTATATAAGCACTACATGGTCTTCACTTTTCATAACACAATTTAACCTACGCCAATCATAAAGTCTTGGAGAGTGAAGGAGATCCATAGGAGTTCGATAGATCGTCGCCCACACGACGTTCGGACGAGGTGCGAGGAATACGTAGGAAGATCGCAAGGTCATCGTTTGATTTCGTTTCTCCGTACAACGAATCGAGGTAATATAATCGAGAACCCCCTCTATGATTATATGTTCGTTTAATTGTAATATGTACATGAACAAGACGATCCGGGAAAGCGTCGAAACCGGGATACGGGGATCACGCGATCCCCGTCGGGATCGAGAGGGGCAGCCGAACCCTAGGGTTCGATCGTCGGCGTGCGTGCGCGAGGGGAAGCCCCGGCTGGACGCCGGGGCAAGCGATCGACGTGAAGTCGATCGTTGGGGGTTCAGCCGTGGGCTGGTGCCACGGCGGGCGAACCCCCTCGGCCACCCTCGCGCGATGGCGTGCGCACGGAGAGAAGCCGCGGCTGGACGCCGCGGCTGGGGGCGATCGAGCCCTTCGCTCGATCGCCGGGGGGACTGCCGCGGCTGGTGGCTCCCCCCGCCTCCTGTGATGGCGGTGAGTCGCCGGACTCACCGCCCAGGGCTGCCGGAGCAGCCCACGCGATCGAACTCGATCGCGAGCCCGCGATGGGGCTCGGCTAGGGTTTAGCCGCGGGTTCATCCCGCGGCGATGCTCGGGTCGAGCTCCGGACATCGTGGTGTTCGCGTTCGGTTTCCGGCGATAGGGTTTTCGGTCGGGCTATCGGTTCCGCAAATTTTTTGATAGCCCGGGACATCGAATCCCAGCAGAGGTTGATTTCTTGGGAACAATATCGCAGCAAGAAACAGAATTGTATTGCCCTATCAACAACTGATTCAGAGTGCATTGCTGCTGGAAACTGTTGTACTCAACTCCTGTGGCTCAAAAAGATGTTAACTGACTACTCTCTCAAGTCAGACACCCTAGTGATGCACTGTGACAACAACAACGCAATTCAGATGAGTAACAAACCCAGTCCAACATCAACGCACAAAACATATAAGCATCCGACATCACTTCATTCAGATAAGGTAATAAAACATGAATATATTAACATTGAAAAACAACTTGCTGATATATTTACAAAAACCTTGAATTTCGAAAGATTCTCATTCCTGAAAAACTCACTATGTTTGGGTACCATATGAAATGTCGGTTCGAGTTATGATCTGGTCCTGAGACTTCTATTCTTATCTGTTGTATCTATCACTGTATTATCCTTGATCATTATTGTCTATGCTTTCCTTGGTGAAAGGGTCTAATTGGTCACCACTTTCGTTGTCTTACTACACCTTGTTTTCCCATGTGTAGATTATATATATAAAAAAAGGTAGTCGTTGACTTGGAAACTTGGTTGATTTCGGTCTCGACTACTTAGCAGTAGAGTACTCGTTGAGTTTGGAACTTGATTGAGCTCGGTCTCGACTACTTAGTGTATATACTTGGAGGGGATGCATTGATACGGGAACTTGACTGATCCCATTCTTGCGTGCCTTGTGTAGTTTGGCATCATTGACTTGAATTCTTGATTGGGTTCAGTCTCGACTGCGACTAGTTTGGCCTCGTTGTTCATGGATCTTGATTGGTTTATGTCTCGTGTGACTAGAGGTTGGTGTTTTCTGTTCAACATGTGTGGTGACTTGACTTACTGTTCAATTTTGTACTGTATGGATGATCTTTTGTGATAGGATAATTTTCATAAGTCTCGGGTAAGATCATGATTCTAACATGGATGGAATTGTGGAGATCCTGTTATGTGGCTAGGTGTATTGGAATGAGTCAGTGTACTTCATGGTGTTAGAATTATCACTTGTATATTTTTAGTAAATATATCCAGGTATGATTTCTGGTCTCAACTCCTTTATTTCGGATGTGATGTGGCATAATCGTGTTTTTGTGTTGGTGTTTGTGGGCTGGGCTTAACTGTCTTAATTGTGGTGATGTTCGTGGGCTGAGTGGTTTGACCTGTTGAACATAATTTCAACCGTACACGAAGTGTTTCCACTATGCTTATCTCCATGATCTTCTAGACCACTACACATCTCAACCGTCCACTTTCACTATTAAAGACAAGATTCACTTTTCACTTTTCACAAACCCTAATTCCTTTTCCTATTTCACAACCGCTTCCATCGTTTTCACCATGGATCCTGTAATGTCAAGGGTACATGGACTGAACCTTATGACATTAATTATGGCCTAGTTTTGGTGAAGGGTCATATCTACAAGGTCACCACAGATGTCATCAACGAATTCCTTGAACGCCCACTGACAGGATACACTATTCTAGAGGTTGATGACTGGGAAATGGCTCATGTCCTTAATGTCGGGCAAGCTCATTAGTGGTTTAATGGAAATACATTTGTTCCCAATACTACTAACCTCTCTGATTTTCATTATGTCCTGTTCAAGTTGTGCCTATCAAATTTGATGCCAAATACACATAAGTCTTCTCTTACTGTGGAGTATGCTACGTTCCTGTACCTGTTGTCCACCAATAAGTCATTGGACTTGGGTGATCTTATCTACAACCGCATCCATGACTCTATGCTCAATCAAGTTCAAAGAGGTATTCAGTATCCCTCACTCATTTATGGCATTCTGGTCAAACAAGGGTTCAAGTATAATGCTGCAGAGGATAAGGGAAAAGGGAAGGTGTCTGCTGCTCCAAAGGATAAGGAAAAAGAGCTGATGGATGAAGAAACAGAGGACGAAGACTTAGAATTGAAAAGGAAGTTAAAGAGGAAGAGAGCTGCACATGGTGGTGCTGATGATCTGGAGTGAAATGTTGTTGTGTTATGTTGTGGTTGTTGTACTAACTCTTAATGACTGAGTTTGTGATTTGTTTTTTGTTGTATTTTGGACCTGATATGGTCATGAACAATGGTTCTTTTATTTTCTGTTTTGGTTTGCTTATTTTGGACAATGACTTAAGTTTGATGTTTTAATGCATGGTTTGTTTGTGTCCTTCTCTAATGCTAGTTATATGCATGTGTATATTGTACTTTCTATGGTTGCATGTCTTTTTGCAGGGATAATGCAAGGAAGGATCAAGCTTTAAGGTGTTCAACACGCTTGGCAAAAAGGGGGATTTTGTTAGAGGTGTTTTACTAGCCTCATGTTATATCATTAATTATTTCTTACTTGGTTTATTTTACAGGAAATGGATTGGACTATTACTGGGCTTTAAAGGACAATTGGGCCATGAAGTGCTATGGGCCTGAAAGCAGAAAAGAGTTGGGCTGACCCAAGAAGGATCTTACAGTCATAGAGCTAGGTAGTTGGTGCGTGCAGTTAGTGACTTGAAGTAGTGGGCAGAAGATGGAGTCATGGAACAAGGAAGTTGAAGAAGCCCCACTACCTGAGGAATAAAGTTCTATAAATTGCAGATCAAGAAGCTTCATTTCTTACAGCTTACACTGAGGAAAATCCAGAAGAAATATAGAAATCTCGAGTGAAGAATGTTTGTATTTTTCTTTATCTTTTGTGAGCAACTAGTGTTAAGTACTACGGATTTGTGTAGCCTTAATACCGCGCGAATATTGTATTTTATCAATGAGAAAGTTTGTGGCCTTGAAGCTCTTGCGAGTTGTTTTAGTGAAAAACAACTCGCAAATTTTTTATTTCGTTGTTTTTTTAATTTCCACTGCTTTACTATAGTACATGTACTTGTAGTTGTGTTTCTAGGTTCTAACAAAACCTATAAATTTGTAATGTTAAATATTTTTGTTACTCTTTGTTTCCTAGAGTTTTCGGCAGGAAATCTTGAGAACAAGGTGATATTCGAAATGGCTTCAAGTGAAGGGTTTCAACTAGCACTGTCTATTAGAAAACGACTTCTCAAAAAACCCTGTCTAGACATCAAATAAAATGATCTCTAGAAAAATGAAGTAAAAAGGACAACTTAGTTACCTTTTTTCCATTTCAATTCGATGCGAATCTTTTTCTTCTTATTTGACAAGGCACATTCGAACAAACTATTACCGTGGAAGGGAAGACACTGTTTGCATAGGTTTCCCTTCTTCCGTCAACCAAATCCTCCTTCCAAAAGCAGTCCTTCCTTCGTATCTTATGCAAGAGCACATTCCACATAACATCGATGCAGCCTTCATTATCTCCACCATAAATGTATCTCGGGCGGCAAACACGAAACAAAGAATCGAAGAAAACCGCAATGGTAGAATTCGAATTAGGTAGTACCCCTAAAATCACGTGTTCCAAAACAACAAGAGAAGGTTTTTCAATAGTAGTAGTAGTGCTTGACTCCATGTGTAGCTATCGAAAAATTGTTCCAGTGTAATTTCAGACTCCCTTACTGCCTGACTCGGCATGTGGTCGAAGGAGCTGAACGAATCTGCTGACATCAATTCCAGATTTTCTAAACACACGGACTTGAGATGAGGGAAGAGTTTGTCGTGGAAATGCCATTTTTCGAGTTGTTGATGCAGATGGTTTCGAGGGTCGGGGCCTCGATTTCGATTCCGACGGCATCGACATTCGTTCGGAAGACCCGGGCATAGTGATCGAAAGAAAAGTGCTTGAGATTATTAGCAGCCGCCTTAACATACGTTAACCTCGAGCAAGCAACGAGTTCGAAGCGCTCGATTGAAGGGCACCCCGTAGAATTTATGTCGCATGAATCCAGATGCAGTTCTCGGAGGGATTCGAGATTGTTGGTCGAATCGATATTGGTCGGAGGAGAATATCTTGAGATAGAGGTTCTGATCGTTGTACCTTTGGAGAGTGTTTTCAAGGACGGAGGAAAATGATTCCTTGCCTCCTTTGAAATCGGACGACATGGAAAGCTCGAGATTGGATCGTGTGGACCCACGGTGTCGTCATGATTTCAGTAGCACGCATGTTCGGACAGATTCCTTTTGGGAGAGGAAACAGAATATCTTGTTCAAAACGTGTTCCGGCAAATTCGACAGCTTCGACCCATCTGTCGCGCGTCGTGATTTCTTCATACTTCAAAAATATGTACCAACAAAAAGTACAGTAATTAGGGTTTAAATTATACAATAGTAGTGTGTATCTTTCCGATTCCGAGAAATCAGAATCAATTTAACTGATTACTGATTACTGATTACATTCATATTTTATTCAAACTATTTACAATTTTGTATATTTAAATATTAATTTAATGTTTATTTTTATTAATAATTATTTAGATTTTTTTTTGCATTCACAAAAAAAAGTAAGTCCTAAGTGTTTTAATGTATATAAATATTAATCTTTAGTATAATTGTAAAAAAGTAAAATCTTCCAAAACTACGTTTTTGTTGTATTTTTAACAATTAAAAATCACGTAATCATATAATGATATTTATTTCTCAATCCTAAAATAGTTTCTATATAATAATATTTATTTCTCGATCCTAAAATAGTTTATGCATCCCCTCCTACAAAATCGAAAACAGTATACAATATCATCATACTTTCCAAAGATCTCTCGTCGGCGGAGTGCTTCATAATCATAGAACCATCTGCGCTCAAGAAGTTCTTGATATCCCCGGTGCGAAATAGATCCAGGCGATGGATTTGTGAACGAACAAACGATAGCGATTATCCTCTATGCCCGATCGTCCTTCCAGTGATTAGATCATTTACTCTCTTCTCACAATCGCCCGCTCCTGATCCAGAGCCCGCCGTCGGATGGAGTCCGAATGTCAATTCGTCGATTGGGAGGCTTCTTCATGGCATCGGTTCTCCCTTGCCCTGATCCTCACTGCCTCTGTTTTCCCGATCCTCAACTCTGACCCTGCCGGCAACGACCAGTTTCAAAATCGGTTCGCGCTCGCCTCCCTCACCGCATCGCAATTCAGCGCCTCGCCCTGTCAGATCAACGGGTGGTGTGACGTCACCCTTGTATGTTCCCGTAGTAGTTCTTCGAATTTTCTATGCTCGACTTTTTTTAAACTTGGACTATAATAGTTATCAGGTGGATCTGCCTCATGTAGTTTTCCAAGTATTTATCACAATTCCTAGTTCAGTTTATGTGTAATTAAAAATGTAATTTTCTGATGGTTTTAATGTTTAAACAACTTTATAAATAATTAACTAACTAGTTTTGTAGATGGTTTTAATGTTTAAACAATTTTATTATTTAATGAGTTTCAAATTAGTTCTAGTGCATGTTTTTTGAACTTATAGATTATGAAATTTATATAAATTTTATAGTTCCTGTTCCTGTTTAGGTTAGTTTCGTACCCATGAATTTGTTAAGAATGAATTGTAAATAAGGATAGGTCTATCAAGTTTATAGTGTCATCAACAAATTTTGTGTCAGTGTCAATACATTCTAGGGTTTCTACTTGTTTAATTAATTGTTTTAAGGATATTTTAAGGTATGATTATGTATTCACAAATGTAGGGCGCAGTAGTTATGTAATGTGTATATTATTGGTTGATCGAGTTCCTTTTCATGTTTATA
The DNA here is from genome assembly GCA_954870475.1 of Euphrasia confusa. NCBI lineage: Eukaryota > Viridiplantae > Streptophyta > Magnoliopsida > Lamiales > Orobanchaceae > Euphrasia > Euphrasia confusa. The sequence continues at coordinate 37,290,563 of OX940951.1, read as the reverse complement.
GTTCCAGAAACAGTTCTTGTGTCACTATCAATACATTATAGTATTTAAATTTGTTTCAATAAATGTTTTTTAGAGGTATATTGATGTCCAAATATGTATTCAGAAACTTATTGCAACTAATATGATTTTTAAGTAGTTACATGATTTGTATATTTTCGATATTTGCTTTTTAGGTAAGATGCATACCCATGGAGCTTTGATTAATGAATTTTAAATAATTATCTGTAAGTAGTTACATTGAAATGTTGCATTGTACGATGATATTTCTACTTACAATGGAAAACGGTATGCAACCTACAAAGAAGCGTGCTATGCGCGTGGACTGCTCGACGACGACAAAGAATTCATTTATGCGATCAAAGAAGCTACGCTCTGGGGATCAGTATCGATGCTTAGAGCTTTGTTCGTTAATTTATTGACTTTTGAATCGATGACCAGTCCGAAAGAGGTATGAGATAAGTGTAAAGAGGATATGACAACCGGCATCCTAAGTAATTATTGGATTTGAGATGAAACGGCCAGGTGTTTATCGATTTCTAATTTTTTTTTTTCGTTTTATTTGTGAAAGTATAATAATCAGAACAGGAGTTGTTAAAGTCGTTTCGACGAGAATACATAAGTACATTTGATTTGTCTCGCATTGAAACGAATGTTTTATCGTGTGAATTAAAATATTGATAATGTTTATGCAGATCTGACTCTCACATAGGATGATATTATTAATCGATTCTTGCTGGCTATAGAAGATTTGATAAAACAAAAGGGTAGATCGCTCCGCGAGTACAATACTTTGTCGTATCATATCCAACGAACGTCGAAATGTCTTACGCGCGCAATCAGAAGATAGTGGATGAGATGGCATACAACAAAATATCTCTCGCAACGGAGCATAAAAAATTATTGACCATGTTGAATGACGAACAACGCAATGCTTATCGTTCGATCGTTGAATCGCTCGACTCGGGTAGAGTTGGGTATAATGATTTCTATGATTTTTAATCCGTATTTCCTATAAAACTCACATAGTGTGAATTTCATTAACATTCCATTTACCTTTCATGAAATTATAGTTCGTTTGGAACGATTTGTAATCACAGAACAATTATCATTCATCGAGAGAACATTAGTCTTGCTACAAATTCTTGACAATTTAATTATGTTCATATATGCCACAAGAACCATCTAACTTGATGACGATTAAGGTATACATTAGCATCCACGATTAAGTGTACGTAGGAATACGTATCCATTATTGTTAGAGATGATTGATTCATTAAGACTTTGAAAACATAATTTAGGTTTGAAATGACTATTAGCGTACAACATTAAGAATTTGATCCTCCAAGGTACAACATTAAACGTTTATTGGATACTTTGTCAAAAGCTTGGTTTCACTGAAATGATAATTATATATACTTTAACTAAATATGTTTGTTATCTTTGGATATACAAACAAATTTAATAAAATATATCAATTAACCACGGTCATATTCTTGATTATAAATTCACCGATCTACCTTTGGGTTGATCCTTAATATTTACTAATCAACGAATTTCAATATACTCAATATTTAATCATAATGTCATTTCGATTATAGCATCACATAATCATGAGTAATTGAATTTTTATTTATATTGACATCCATAAACACATTCAAATTCGGCCACTTTGGTGACTAACAAATTAATCCTTTATTTATAGAAGTCAAAAATAAATAATATATTATATATTTGGAAAATAACTTTGATAGTTAAGTCACATTAGTGGTCAGAATCATCTAGTACATGATTTCAAATACAAAATATTATTTAAAACATAATTGTTTAAGGCACAATTTAATTTTCCAAATATATAAATTGAATAAATGCGAGAACACAACCGCACTAGCCATAAACATATATAATCACATTAATTTATTAATTTAAATTACCGTTCATTATTTAAAAACATTAAAGCCAAACATAAGATTGTATTGTATATTTGTATACGAGTTCATCCTTATATCATAATAATATGTCAAGCATATATACGACACACAATCAAATTAATTCATAATGCAAGTTTCAAACACTTATTCACAAATAAAAATCAAATGACCGTAATTGTGTGATAATGACATGCTCAAACACATCAAATTCTTGTGTCAGGTCCCATAAATATGTGCTTACAAATTTATTTTGTCATGCTTGAGCAATATGCAATCCGTAGTAATTAGCATGCTTAGCACATACATATATATACACACACATACTGTATATATAACACAACCAATAATTTCAATTATATATATTAATCAGACACACATATATACACACATACTGTATATATAATTGATCATTGCTATGATCGAGTGCTCAACTTTATCAATTAAAACGTTACTAGTTGCAACCATGCCCGTTCCTGAGTTTTGAGGGGCCCTAGACAAAATATCGTAAACGGGCCCCACATTAAATTACTAAAAAAAAATTATTCATTTAAATTTTTATATTTTTGAACAAATTTATGAAAAGGATGATATAAATTTATTATAATAATATGAAAAAAACTAAAATTTACAATTAAAAAAAAATTGAAGTTTTTTTTTAAAATTAATAAAAGTTTTCAAAAATTTAAAACTAAAGAAAAAACTTGGAAAAAAATATAAAAAAATTCACTAATTAATTCTCAATTTTTTTCAATTATTTGTTCTATTTTTTAATTACTATGTAATTTAAAACAATAAATAATTCTCAATAGAACATATTATTATAAAAAAAATTGAAAATTAATTATTTTAGAAAATATTATTATAAAAAAAATTGAGAATTAATTATTTTTCGTTTTAAAATACTTAGTAATTAAAAAAAATAGAATACAGTTATTTTTAATTAGTTATTAAGATAAACGAGATTTTTTTTTTATGTTATTTGAAAATTATTAAAAGATTTTGTTAAAAAATAAATAAATTACTATAAAAAAATTTAAAAATTTTAATGTTAAAATTATAAAATAGGGAAAAATGGCAATAAGGCAAAATTTCAACATTTTTTCGGCAATAAGGCTTTTGAGAAATTACGCGTGTCAATTAGGCCGCCTAAAATGTGTAAAGACATCACTACCCTTCCATATATACACATTCGAACACACCGTTCCTTATTTCTCTCTCACACTCTCTCTCTCTCGTCTTCGCTATTCTCTCTCTTCGTGAGTACAGATCCAACCAAGCTCGACGGCAACGAAGACGGAAATCTCGACTACGTCAACATCACCGATCTCAAAGGCGGCAAGGTCGGATTCGGCTCCGCCGTCCTCGACTGCCCCCTCGGCTCCCCGTCCCCAGCGCGGCCCACCGGTCGAACGTGCGCTCGTATGTCAATCGAGTCCCCCAATCCCGGCGACCCTCGCGAACTGCACGAACCTGAGGGTCAACCTCCTCGAAGGCGAGATCTCTCGATTCGATTTCTCCAATTTTGCCCAATTGAAAACGATCGACCTCGAGAGATTCGAATCCTCGCCGGTTGCCGGAGCCCCATGGTCGATTGTTCACGGCAGTGGTTGGGTTCGGCGGGCTGGTCTTCACCGGATTTGGGGTCGAGGGTGCCGACGACGCCGCGTTAGTAGGCGGAGGTGACGGTTCGGAATCGCTCCTGGTCGGCGGTGTCCCAGACCTGGGCCTTAATCTCCTTGTCGTCGAGCTCCGAACGCGATGACGACGTAGACGAAGTTCCCGCTGCCCGTTCATCTTCGCCGATGAGACACCTCCTCTTTCTGGTAAGTGGTAGGTGTTGCTTTGACGTCAGTTCATTTTGTGTTCTTCGTGTGCTTTGGAATTCTACTTTCATACTGAAATTCAAAAAAAAAAATTGTAGTTCTATGTGGAGTATTTGGTTTTAATAATCAATGTTGTAAATTTAATTTATAAACCGATCGAATTGCTTTTTATTGTAATCACATATCTGTTTGTTATGAAAACATCATGAGAGAATTGTTGCAATTTCAAGTTAAGAAGTTGTTGCCTTTTTAATGTTTAGTGGTTCATAGGCATTGATAATCTTGCGAAACGCATGAGGAACAGAGGCGCGAAACAACTCGATGCGTTAATGAAGGTAGATTCTTGGGCATGTTTATGTGTGTTGCTGTGTGTGTGAGCTTGTGTTATTTGTGTGTTATTGTGTGTTGATGTGTGTGTGCAGAGCTTACGACACACTAACTCCTTGCTTTGATCATATTTTTTGTTGTGCTCAGTGTCTCAATGTTGTGGTATTATATTTTTGTCATGAAGCTTTTGTGTGGATTAATCGATAGATGATGTTGTTACTGGGCACTCATGTTGAAATATATGCAAACAAGGTCCTGAACATGGGATCAGCTTGTGGATTTTGGAGATGGTTGAATAAAGAGCAGAAAAAGGCGAAGCAGAGATATATCGATATCGTTTACAATCTCCACTTTAAAAAGATGGTGAGTTCACTACAATGTTCGTTTCGATATAAGAATCGCGCCCGATAGAAATTAGAATCGAGAGGAGGAAATAACCCGTAAGTGAAAAATGCGAGAGGGGGCCGATGGGGGAGCTTATTACTAGACGCAGTCGATGATTGATATGGTTCCCTGATAATCTACTCGATACAAGGAAGCTTGGCTTCTTATTAATGTCTGTTTGCGCCTGTTTGCGCGCTTGCTGTAACCTCTGTACCCGACCTGGTCGAGGGTGAAGGTCGTCTCATTCAGAACACGAGAGATGTTGAAAGGCTGCCCGTTGTGATCGTACGTGTGCCTCGTAAACATTGGGAACTTCTTGGCATCGAACATGTATTTCGTTTGATGTGGATATTGGTATGGTCGATCGATTTCATGATTTTGATTTTGTCAAATATGGAACAAAGCCAGTGAGCTATCCAAAAGACTGTAAGTAATAGTTTGATTCATTGGTAATTAGTTTATATATGCTGCATTTGGATTTTAGTTTGAGGATTCTAAATATAGTTACTTTTAGTTCATTGGTAATGTGAAGCAGAAGGTTTTCGGAAAAGAAGCAAAGGCACCAAGAAAGTCGCTACAATCCGAAAATGCATCCAATGGTTCCTGTTCACAACTGAAGGATCTTCTGTACTTGTTCTTGTATTTATAAAAATGTGGTTATGCTCGTGAGCAACATTGTATATGTAAAAATGTAGTTATGCTCGTGAGCAACATTGTAATTGAAATTGTCATTGATACATTGTATTTTTTTGGAATAATATTTATTTTATTTTTAGTGTGTTTTTATGACGTTCAGTGTTTTTTTATGACATTCAGTGTTTTGGTCATTCAACATTTTAACACTGAATGACATATTTTAACACTGAACATCATGAATGTCATATTTTAACACTGAATGACATATTTTAACACTGAACACAATGAATGTCATATTTTAACAGTGAATGTCATATTTTAACACTGAATGACATATTTTAACACTGAACATACTGAATGTCATATTTTAACACACTGAATGACATATTTTAACACTGAACATACTGAATAACATATTTTAACACTGAATGACATATTTTAACACTGAACATACTGAATGTCATATTTTAACACTGAATGACATATTTTAACACTGAACATACTGAATGTCATATTTTAACACATTGATGTCATATTTTAACACTGAATGTCATATTATAACACTGAATGTCATAAAAACACACTAAATGTCATAAAAACACACTGAATGTAAAATAAAAATACATAAAACTCGAATGAAAAAATACACAAAACTCGTGATAAAAACATCGATTCAACATCCCACATCAAATATATCAGAAAACTGATCACTGTAGAAATAAATAAAAACTCATACTGAGATTTAAGATTCCCACAACAAAAAAGAAGCATGAAATTAATACTGTAGCACCTTTCAACTCATCACCCCAAATGCGATTAACTTGCAAAATCGGAACAACCAAAAAATGGCTTCGAGAATTCTAGCAATGACAACCGCATCAACAATCTGATTCATCTACTGGTTCAATCTTCCAGAAACCACCACCACCAAACGGCGACGATCATCGAATTCCAGGACATCATCCAGAACTCTCAAATCGTATGCGACAATTTGGCATCAGTTTCTTCCGGAATCGAAGGCAGGGGAGGGTTCATGTCGATCATCGCAGCTTGGATCGTAATCCGAGGAAGACGGCGAGGAGCGGCGTCAGGCGCGACGGACCGGATCGAAGCGACGGAGGAACCTGTTTGCCATGGGGCTTCTGCTCCTCGAGGTCGTCGGGTTCGGAATCAATTTCGCTCACGGGGGATAAGCTTTGAATTGAGGATCAGACGTTCGGAGACGCCGAGGTCGCGGCGGGGGCCGAGGTCGGTGGCCCAGAGGGAGGCGATGTAGGAGCGGTGACGGAGGAGGAAGTCATCGGACGGCGGCAGCGGAGGAGGGAGGCAGTCCCATTTGCAAGAGATCGATCGAATTGGATGTTCTGTGTGGATGGCAGGTGGGGTGGGGCTTGGGTGGTTAAGATAGAGTGAGGAATAGTTTCGTCCTTTCAGGTATATTTTTTTGGCTCAATTGACACAAAATGGCCTAATTGACACGAAAATTGGAGATTGACCTTATTGGTAAAAAAATGTTGAAAATGGCCTTATTGTCATTTTTTCCTATAAAATAATTAAGATAACCATTTTGAATTATATATATTAATATTATTTTTTTAAAAACATAAATATAAAAATATTCTTTTTTTAATAATGGGCCCCCTAAAAAATGGGGGCCCTAGGCCAATATTCTTTTTTTAATAATGGGCCCCCTAAAAAATGGGGGCCCTAGGCCGTCGCACCCTGATCCTATGCCCAGGGCAGGCCCTGATTGCAACAATTAAAAGCACGTATCCCGATCATTCACGTTAATTCATTATTATAGTAGGTTTATCATTATTATGAATTAACAGATTACAAATAATAATTTTAATTACTGTAGCACAATCACATGCGTTCAACGCCCAGGGAAACATATGAATCGACGAAACTATACATTAATTTAATCATGATTTCAATTCATAATAGTATCGGACAAGAAGAATCGACGCCCAATTTGCAACAAATCTTAATAGAAAAATTACGAGTTCATAAACTTATGCTCTGATACCACGTGTAAATTTTCACATAATTATAAATGTAAAATCAATAATTATAAACGGATCTTGAACTCCATGATTTTCACAATTATATGATTCAGTCAATTAGGTACTAACCTTTGGTTGCAAAGTCTTTTGTCTTGATTCGCTTGGACTTGATCTCGAATAGGAGAGAAACTGATTTTTTCTTTCTTGGCTTTCTTAATCCCTCAGATATATTAGGGTTTTTTTCGTTTAGAGTGATAGAGATGATATTTACGGGTCTTTTATAGGCAACAAGAGAATCAATATCTTAAGGGAAGACACACTATATATGTATTAAGATTTAATTTAATTAATAAATTAATTCCTCAACTTACCTTACTTATCTTATTATTTAATTAATTATTTAAACCATCAATTATATATAAATGAACCATAAATTAATATCTTATACTATATAATATATATATATGACACGACACACACACACACATATATATATATATATATATATATATATATATATATATATATATATATATACTAGTGGCGATCGTCTTGCCCGTGCAAGACGAAAGCCCATACAACTCGTTAAAATCTGCAACGCGAAATATGTTTCAACCTATGGCAAATAAGTTACAAAATATTAAAAGTATGAAGAAGACCGAGCAAAAGAAGAACTAAAGAAGAACTGAATAAAGCTCCAAGCTCTACTTTAGGAAATAGTCAGGGTAGCGGCAATGATTTTCAAAGAGAAGCACAATAAATTCACCAAAAGAGCTCCAACAAAGGACATGCAATGTGAAAAGAAGAGTTGAATAATATAAGACAAGTAATAAACAATTATGAAGTTAACATTAAGAATAAATGTGTAGAATTTTTTTTTATAAGAACTAATAAACTGAGATGCACCAAGGCCAATTTGGCAAAGTAGGCAGTACATTAAATATTTGAAACATAGAATAACACAAAATGTTGCATTGGAATTTTTTTAGATAACAAACAAAAAATGCAAGAATCAACAATGTTAATATGAATCATCATAAATGAAATAATAAACTCCAGAAAACAAGAATTTCTATATCAGGGACATCGTTGGCGAGATATTAAATCGCAGAAGATCGTGAATAATATGATCACACAATGATTGGGAAACTCATTTTCCACATCATTTATGGTTTCCAAAATAAACAAGTATCTCATGCAGCAAAATCAGTTTTTAAATCTGAACAAAGTAACATGTATTGAAAGTGAGTTAAATTTATATTTTAATTAAGCTGGAAACAAACACAATGAACAAAATAAATGAAGAAAGAATGGGCAGGTAATAGTAAGAACATACCTTGACGAACATAATATACAGGTCAGAAAGAAGAAATCCAAAGAAACAGGCAAACCTGCAATATTAGAAAGGGGGTTGGAGATGAATAAAAGTTGGAAGAATAAAAAATTATTATAGTTACAAATAATCAAACAAAGAGTGATTTATTAATAAAATCATTCACGATCATTTTTGGTACAACAATGATTTAATACAACATGATAAATAACTCAAGAAGACAACATTAAGGAGCAATTTGTATGCTTTTATTTGTATACCAAGTAAAGAACTAAGATACAGCAACGAGAATTTCTCAATAACACAAAACTGTAGTTATGCCCTTGTTCTTTGTTGTCTCCATAACTTCCAAGAATCCTTTTTTTGTTTTCCTAATTTTTTGTTAGGATCCTGCAGTCTACACTCCAAACGTATGATTAAAAAACATCTCTTAGAATAGTAATCTCCAATAAACTTGAGCTCGAAAACAAACATGGAACCACATTCATAATCCGGACAAAACACTAAAAACACGTCATGTGATGAAAGAGCTATAATAATTTGAGAAGTTGGTGTAATGAGCTTATGGGCACTATAAGGAAATATTCAGGAAAATGCATATACAACCACCAAAATAATGAAACGTTGACTATAACTCACCTTCGTTGATGTGAGTCCTACAGAAAAGTTAGTCAGCTAACTAATGCATCCAAGTAATAATAATTAATGTCAATAGAACATGCGATTTACCAATAGGCTTGATCGGATAATTTCAGACCCGTGTTTTGCCAACGCATCCTTACATTTCTTGATCTGTCATCAAGAGATCATTTCACCATTAAAAACTAAGACATTCTCATGCAATAAACAAAAATCTAAAGGGTCAAACAATCGAGATCTCCATGCCGTCACATTTGTGCGGCTGAAGCTACACACTTTCCCCCGTAACCCTCTGTAAAATCTAAAGGGCATAACATGAACATGGAGAGCATAGCACATGGCCTTGTGCTGCCTTTAGGAAGCAGTAAGAACTATTTATTTTAAGAACCCACCAAAGAAATATAAAAAGAAAATCCGGACCAAAACCCTTTCCTTTTCCTAACTTCGGGTCGAAGCATTAAAACAAAATGACAATTGTTTTTTTGGTGCAGAAATCTTGAAGGTTTTGTAATTTGAAACCAGAGGAGAAAACGTAAATTGGGAAGGAGAAATATATTACGTACAAGACGGATGGATGTCGACTGGTCTCGCCGGTTAGGTCACCCTCGCAGGACGGAAAGTGTTCCAAATCATGAATCAGAACGTAACCATAATTCAGGGGAAACCCTCAAAATTAAACCAAAATGAAGAGTCACAACCGATTATACAATCAAAACCCTCAAAATCAATTACAATTCTTAAATGGCAATCAAACCAAACACAATGGGAAACTTAATGGCAATTGATTCTCAAAAATACGAAACCATTCAACTAAGAAACTGATTGAAGGAAAAAATGTTTTCCTGTCTGATCACCTAAAAATACACCAGTTGCGCCCACTCCGTTGAGGTCGAGAAGCCGGGACCCTCAACGCCTCGTGGCTCCAATCATCTGCAGCAAGTGATTTCCAATTTCGCAAGACAAAGATGAGGTCTGTAATTTTTATTTTTTTTTACTGCAGACGAAATTTGAATAATCTTTTCAAAGACGAAGATAAGGTGTGAGGCAGACAGGTGGAGCGAGACGTGCCCCCAGGAGGTTAATTTTAGGAGGACAGATATTATTCCAATTTTTAGAATTATTTAATTCAGCAATTTACATACAACATACATACAAATTATGCGTACATATATGTATTAGGTAGAGGTGCGAAACGTGGCACTCAAATCCATAAGGATATATATATATACTAGGAGGGGTCGTCTTGCTATGCAAGACGAGGGCCCATGGAACTTGGTATCAACAAGTGTTGGCAGCTATCCATGGAACTTGGTATCAACAAGTGTTGGCAGCTATCGATATAATATGTTCACTCCAACTGTCAAAGCCTTTTATTTCAAGGGGTATTGTGTAGGGGTATTGTGTCTTCGGTCTTCCTACTGGATTCATGTTCACCATCACACATTTAAAGCTGGGAAAAATAATTTGAGAGTTTAAAATAAAATAGTAGTTGCATTTCAAACTGGACAAAAAGATCTAAACATATGGAGTATTAAACGATCATATACAAAAATATACGCTTATCTAGTTTATCAAAAAGTAATATACAACTAATTATGCACTTTTAATTATCAAAAGAAATTCTAGATTTACCTAAGCGGGGTCAGATGTTTGGCCGATGACGATTCCATAAATATCAAAACCATGCTTTGCTGGTCCGTGCCGGATAAAAGCCCTCCATTGAAGAAGTAATAAACATGCTTGCTTCAGCTATATCGATTATTCCCTGAGATTTCGATCGATCAGATTTAGGATGTAGAAGGTACTTGAGTCTACATCTCGCAATGGATAAAGAAAGCGAGAGGACAACATACAAAAGGTGAGACTTGTTTATACTTGTTAGGAGTATTTATTTATTTTTCATTCATTTTTAAAGAAGGAACACATAATATTGAGTAGGTAGGTGTATACATATTTGCTCATAGCTCACGTCCAACCTCAAAAGAAAGTTTAAAAACACCAAGAGAAGGCAGTACTTAACTGCAGATTCATAGAGGACCAATAAGATGCTAAAGTTATGGTGCTAAATTTTTTTCATACCTCACACCAACAAATATGTCAACCTACAAAAAAAAGAACCTAAAATAAAAATCGAAGTAAATATAGACGACGACTACAAAAAAAATGAAAAACCAAAATAATTACATAATTTTTAAAAATTAAAATTAAAAAACAAAAATCAATAATCATACTTAATTTAACTTATAATGATCTGCCTAATATAAAATAAAAGACATCACAATGAGAAGAAACATAATAAAAAATAATATACCGAATAAAAAATATTAACCATTAAGAACACTAAAACAATGTAAAATAGTAAAATCGTACCGTCAGTTTCTTCTTGTTCATCCTAGAACATGAATAACCTCTGTCTCTGAAATTGTTCGCGATTCCAGCCTTCAAGTGGATGGTTGAAAGACTCGAGTGCATTCAGGTTATCAGGTATGAAGTCTTTATATTCATGTATGGCCACCAACACACTTTCAGACAATTCCTCTCTTGTCTCACCAACAAAGATGTCTTCCAAGGATGGAGGGAAAGGAAAATCCAATCCCTTCTTGATGACAATCGTAGGGCTCTGACCGCCTCTCTGCAGCCTATGAGTAAGCCTCCCTCATAATAGGTCCGGAATCCGCCTCCCTTGCTACATCGAAAGGACATCCATCCCATTCCAGCTTCGGTTTATTAACGATTCTGAGTTCTTGGGGTTTCATCTCCTTGCTTCTTCTCGCCGATATTCACGGTATTTCTTCTTCGATTTGTTTCATCTTCTCCTCTTCTTCAGTTTGGGAGCGTAAAACACTATTCTGTTTCTCCACATTAGCTGGCCAAAATCCAGTCTTTAAGAGAAATAAACAAAGATAAATAAATACTCAAATCCATATCATCAAACTCCCTAATTCCCTAAGAAAAATGTTATCATTTAATCTAAATTAGGAAAAAGAGAACCAATGATAAGCAAATAAATCAACCTCTTTCTCACCTTAAGGCAGTTCACGAGCTAGGAACGTACACTTTGATGCTTTGTTCAATGCAATAAGGGCAGTGCCCCCCAATGCTTCGCAGTTACTTTCAAAGCAATGAAAGCAAATGACCTGGTGCCTGCATAGCAGAAAAACCACAGACACCAAATTATCCACGCACATCATGCACAGCAAGCAACTTTTCGATTTTGAAGACGAAGCTGACTCATCATAGTTGTATAGGAAATCCAAGTTACCATGCAAGAGATCCTCGATTAGATGGGACATTCCGCGTCCACTTGTTGACGCAGTTTTGACAGGTAAGCCCTGGAGCTGGCCTTCTGGGTCCTTGCCAATCTAGTTTCTTCAGCCACGAGGGCGGGCATGCGCCCCTTTTCCTTAATTTCCTGCTTCCACTGAATCTGCAATTAGAAAGAAAAACATGAAATTTGTAACCATTAAACGACGGATTGGTAATTCTAATACTAAGCACAATTTCGTCTGCACCAAAGTAAATCAGGGAAAAGGGAACAAATTCACCGAAGCCATAAATAAAATAATCAACCAAAATCACCTGTTCATAAATTTCAACAAGAACAAACAAAAAAAACGGGTGAAAAAATCCAAAGAAACAAAAAACTAAACATGTTGCTTGATAATCACATTGGATAAAGGGGCGCACTATTGATTGCAAAGAACCGATTTTTTGGGGCGAATCTTTTCTGGAAAATCACTAAGAAGGGAATATTATTTAAAGCCCAATTGAAGTTGGTGAAGAAGAAGACTGGTGCGATGAATAGAGCGCAGCCATAATCTCAAGTTTGGTCATCAGAAAAAAAATTAAGAGATAAACGAAATCTAGATCTGTTTTTTTGAGGTGAAAAGAAAAGATAATTTAATCAATTTGTTGAGTTATTAGTATGTAGGTGGACAGATACGTGCCCTGTTCCGGTGAATTGCAGTACACCTATTATTTCCGATTTTAACAATTAATTAATTAATCAAATTTAGATACAAACTACTACATACACATTAGATACAAATTAGTTAGACATAAGGGTTAATACGTGGAGTCATTCCCCTTCTCTCTATATATATAATGATATATATATATATATATATATATATATATATATATATATATATATATATATTTTCTTACATGACTCTCTCTCCAATTGCGTAGCCTAATTCATACTTTTCAGATTTACGTGCGGATTGGGTAGCTTAATTCATAGTACTTTTCAAATTCTCAATATAATGATTTTTTTTAAATCTTCTACTGTTTTTTCTAGAATCACATGTATGTAATTTTTTTGTCTGTGTGGTTCCTTATTTCATCACGCTAATATTTGTTTGAGTTTTTGTATATTTTTTTATATTCAGGTATTCTAATTTTTTTACATTTTTTTTAATTCGAATAATGATTAACCTTAATTCTATTTTTTTTAGATTCAGGTATTCCAATTTTTTTACAATTTTTTTAATTCGAGTAATGTCTGTTTTCTTTGATTTTTCATAACACTAATTCATTTTTATTTTTTTAATTCGAATAAGTTTGACTTCTTCACTTTTTTTTGTCTAGGTCAATTGCAATACATTGGGTTCGAACTTTGAATCTGACGGTTTTCAATTCAAATGTTCAACCAACTAAGCTAAAAACCCTTACTTGGCTTCTTCACTTCTTAAGCTTTTTTTTTTACATTTATGCTATCACGAATTCAGGGGCGGATGCAGTAAGGCACCTCTGGGGGCTTAAACCCCCACTGGATTTTTTTTTTTTGTTTTTATATTTAATATTTTTGTATAATGTGTATTTCTTAACGCTCAGCCCCTAGAGCCGTGTGAAAAATAATGACTGTCTAGGGGCTGAAAAATAATGATTGCGTAGCTAATTATTAGTACAGCTAACTAAATAAATATTACGTAGAAAATAATTACAATTAATAAATTTTAAAATAATATATTATACTGATTTAGTGATTTCTATTTGTTTAAACATTATATAAATAAAATTAATTCTCACACCATTAATAAATTCAATTAAAATAAATTACTCTGTTCATTTTAAGTTTTACACTTCTACTGTAATCTGTAAGCTTCTTTATACTCTACTCTCTACCGGCTTCAAGTCAAACAAACAACAGGTACTTGTTTAATTTTTTTATACAATCATTTTTCTCCTATTTAGCTAATTGATAAGATTATAATATTTATTTTGATTGCCGTTGATTTGATTAAGTTTTATTATTTTCCAAATTTAAGAATTGATTTAGGATTAATCATGCTATTAATTTTCTACAATTTTAAAATAAAAAATTTAGATTTAGGATTTATCTATTTATTTACACAGATTTAAAATTTATTATGTTATTTGAAATTTAAAATATCCAGTTCAAATTTAAAATTTATTTGTTATTTGAAATTTAATAATATATTCAGTTTTAATTTTTTTTATTGCGTACAGTTAAAATCTTTAGTTTTTAAATATTTAGTTTTCTGTTCTTTTTAATTTTTATATAAATGTATGAAATAAATATTGTTTTTCTATGTTTTTAATGTAGATGATGGAGCGTTATTTTAAAAAATCTCGTAAAGATGATTCATCCTCTGCTCCGACTCCGAGTGGACCTAATGTTGTGTTGGAAAATCAATCTGGTGCAGAAGTGGAAATGGACTCGAATGAAATTGTTAGCGACCCAGGATTACGAAAGCCGATTGAGAAATACAATATTTCTATTCGAGATAGTGTGCGAAGAGAATATTTGACTAAGGGGCCTTGTCAACTAATTGGCCATGTCTATCCGAAAAAAAAAAATGGCATTCAAGAACGCAGTTTTCAAGATGTTTGGTACAAAAGGTTTTCTTGGCTCGAGTATAGCGTATCAAAAGATGCAGCATTTTGTTTTTGGTGTTATTTGTTTAAGAATCCGGAAAAAGGTGGTCGATATGGAGAAGACGCATTCACAAAAATGGGTTGTGATAATTGGAAAAAGGCACTAGAAAAATTCAATTACCATGTTGGCGCAGCAGATAGTTGTCACAATGATGCTAGAATTCAGTTTGAAGCTTTTCAAGATCAAAGGCATAGTGTATCAAATTTATTCCGATCAAATACTCGTGCGATGAAAGTTGCTTATCGTGCTCGTTTGACAAACTCATTGGATGTGACTCGTTTTCTCTTGAAACAATGGTTGCCTTTTCGTGGACATAATGAGTCAACCACTTCTTCTAATCGAGGTAATTTTCTTGAGTTGCTTCTTTGGCTTGGTGAACATAGTGATAGTGTTGCCAAAGTATCGGGTCCTAATGCTCCGGGTAATAATCAAATGACATCCCCACAAATTCAAAAAGACTTAACAAATGCTTGTGCTTCCGAAGTCACACTTTCCATAGTTAATGATATTGGAGCTAAAATTTTTACGATCTTGGTAGATGAGGCTCGTGATATTTCAGTGAAAGAGCAAATGGGAGTTGTTCTAAGATATGTGAATGATAAAGGATGTGTGATTGAGAGATTCTTTGGAATTGTACATGTGGATGACACTTCTTCTCGTACTTTGAAATGCGCCATTGATGATTTATTTTCGAAACATGGATTATCTTTATCCAAGTTAAGAGGTCAAGGTTATGATGGAGCTTCAAATATGAGGGGTGAGTTCAACGGATTGAAAGCACTAATATTGCAGGAAAATCCTTATGCTATTTACGTTCATTGTTTCTCTCATCAACTCCAGTTGATTATTGTTGCGGTTGTTAAGAGTATTAGGGATGTTAAGGATTTTTTTTACTATGTCTCCATGATAGTTAATACCACAGGAGCATCTTGCAAGAGAAAGGACCAACTTAGAAAATTGCAACATGAGAAATTGATTGAACAACTTAATGATAACGAAGTGGTTAGTGGAAGTGGTCAGAATCAAGAAACTAGTTTGACAAGGCCCGGAGATACTCGTTGGGGATCACATTATTTTACATTGCTTCGATTATGCTCTATGTGGTCTTCGATTGAAAAAGTATTGGAGAATATACGTGATGATGCCACTTCTTCTGATAACAGAAGTACAGCCGGGGGTTTGATTGAAAAGATGGACAGTTATAAATTTGTATTCATGTTGCACTTGATGAAATATTTGCTAGGAATCACCAATGAGTTGTCTCTTGCATTGCAACAAAAAGATCAAAATATTGTTCAAGCGATGTCATTGATCCAAAGTGTGAAGTCTCGACTAGAAAACTTTAGAAATGAGGGATGGGAAATCATTTTTGATCAAGCAAATAAGTTTTGTGAGTTGCACAAAATTTCTCTTCTAGATATGAATGACAATATGCCAAAGCGTGGTCATAAGAGACATGGAGCGCAATTGATCAAGAATTTACATCATTATCGGGTGGAGCTGTTTATGGAGGTATTATTTCAACTTTATTTTTATTAATGTTTTTTTACTAATTAATATACTTAAGAATTTTTTTTTATTATGATTAAAAATAGGTTGTTAACTTAACAATTCAAGAGATGGATACTCGTTTTTCTGAAGAGAGCACTGATTTGTTTAAATGTATAGCATGCCTTGATCCAAGAAATTCTTTCTCCCGATTCAACGTTGATGAAATCATGTGTCTTGCTATTACCTACCCCGAAGATTTCTCAACAAATGATTGTTTGTATCTTCCACAACATTTTAGTAGTTTCATTGCTAATGTTCGATGTGATCCTCAATTTTTTTCCCTAAGCAGTTTGGGAAGTCTTGCGCAAAAAATGGTTGAAACGGGTAAGCATTTGGTTTTTCCATTGGTATATCGAATTATTGAGTTGGCATTAGTTTTACCCGTTGCCACTGCTTCTGTGGAAAGAGCATTTTCGGCCATGAAGAATATCAAGACTTATTTGCGAAATCGAATGGAAGATGAGTGGATGAATGATAGTTTGATTGTGTACATTGAGAAAGATATTTTTTTATCGATTGATAACGAGAAGATTTTACAACATTTTCAATCGATGAAATCACATAGAATTCAGTTGTCATAGCTCTAAGTATGTAATACAGTATGTGTTTAAATATAATCATTTTTTTGTATTTGTTTATATATATATATATATATATATTAGCAAAGCCCCCCCTGGATTTTTTTTCTGGCTCCGCCACTGCACGAATCTATACAATATGAATATGGAGTCCTAGCGTTCTATGTTCCTTTGTGTGGGTTGAAGATTGGTGTCGTGATGTCGTGTTGCTTATGCTATTGTTAATGACTCAAAATATAAATTAATTAATTATCTGCGTTGTAGCCACCGTAAGTCTTTGGCCAACTTTGGAGATTGGGGTCATTGCCGCCCGAAAGGAAGTCTATGTGGGTTGGAGATCGATTTCTGGTGAATCGTTTATTTTCTGGAGACCATACTCTTCCTTGGGACCACTTACTAGGTAATGTATATAATTGAATTTTTGTTTCTCATAGAATAGTTATATTCGAAATATCTATTATAAAAAGTTATATGTCTTTATTTTGTATTCCAAATTATTTGTTTATATTTTATAATAACTCAAAAGCAATTTCAGAAAGTTAATCAAGATAATCAATTGGTCCAAAAGGTAGGCTTCACATACACATTTATCTTTTGCATTTTCTCTCAAATATTTCATTTCTGAATTTTTGTCAATAGTTTATTTAATCAAATTATTTTTGATGATTTCTTAATTTATTTATTTTGATCAATTATTTATGATTTTTTTAAATAATTCAGTGATTTATTCTCAATATTTATGTTTTTGTTTCACAAATCTATTGGTAAGTTTCGTGTATTTTATGTTTACGTCTTTTTATCTTAAGTATATTTTTAATGTGATTTATTCTCTTATCTTTTGATTTAACCTAATTCATTCATGTCTATTAATCCATTTTACAGGACTAAATCTTTAAGGAAGCTCTATTTGAAAAAGTTATGCGGTTGTTCCCCGTTTATACTTCAAATTTGTTATGAAAAAAGGAAATGAGACTGGATTATGAGTAAGTACGGAAGTTTTTTCTACGTTTCTCATATCCGAGCCCACCATGAAAGCCATCAAAGACATGAACTTTGAGTACATCACCAAAGTTTATAAATTTGTTGTAATGAGTTTCTACATTTGATACTTTAGAACAATTGTTGTGAAGGTATATAAGGTAAATATTCAGAGAATTATTTTTTGTGAAAAGATAATTTTATCATATATTTGTTTATTTCAATTTATATTAATGAATAATAATATCAATTATATAACTTATTAAATATATAACCATTTAAATTTTTATTTGAGATAGTTAAAATACAAACAAAATAATTGTTTAACAATTTTATTTTATTAAATATACAACTATTAAATATTATATATACACTTTCAATATTTTTTTCTTATAATTATTAATACAAATAACTTAATAACAAAATTTGTAAAGTGTGATAATTGAAATAAAAACAAAAATAATTATTCAACCATTTAATTTCATTAATTATACAATCATTCATCTTCATTATTCACACATGCGTGTTATATGATTTGAGTGACCAATGAAAACGACTAATGAAAGCGCTAGAAATTATTATGTTAAAACACTTCAACATTTGTTTTTTCTATACCAATTATAAATACAAATAAATTAATAAAACATAGCTAATCAGAATTGAAATAGTTGAAATACAAACAAACTAATTATTTAACAAACTAATTTCATTAGCTATATGATCATTGAATATCCACAACTTAACTTTATTAGCTAATTGTTCTGTGCATCGCTCGATATTGAATTGTTATGTTGTGATAAGAATGAGAACCTCGTGAATAGGACCACTTAAGTAGTTTACAAGAAAATATTCAGAAATTTGCAATGACATTGTATTAAATTTAATATAAAGAGAAAAAAATATTTTTACACACATATATGTAGTCATTTTATTTATTTTATTGTTTTCTTTTTGAAGTTTTATACTTCTCAATCAATGATCTAATTTAAACGAGATAAACTCTTGCATTTCAATAGATATTGAGTCATATGCACAGTCAAAAAATGAACGAAAAAAATCTTGAAACTATAAATTTATTAATAATAATATTTCATTTCATATATCAAATATAAATTTAGTTCATAAGATTTTTTATCATATCTATTCAAATTATAAAATTATATGTTAAAAAAAATCTTATATTAAATTACAAGATAACTCTTCGGGAAATATCCCGGTGTCGTGCAATAATACTAGTTATTTAAGTTCGGTTACGCAATTAATATTACATCTTACTACATTTCAAAAATATTTATCCTAAATTTGAGAACAATATTTACGAATAAAATATAAAATTTAATTTTGGTATCATAATTATTCAGGACCTTATAAAATTGCATACATGTCAAATCTGTTAAATACGAATTAGGGAGTAGATTAAGACAGATTTATCAAACTAAAAATACAAATTTATTACACAAATTTATTAAACTTAGAACAATGACATTAATAGTATAAAAAAAACTTGCGATTAGATGAAAGTAAAGAATTGAATCACGGATGAATGAATATTTGGAGAATAAGAAAAGCTCCTTTGAAAAGAGAATAATAGGATGTACATATTTTTAAGGGATGAATGAGAGTTTTTTTTGGGAGAATGAATATCTTCCATATACATTTATGTCTATTATTTAGTACTATTACCAAAGAAAATCTTGTAAGAATATTTAATACTACTGTATGTCGTATATTCCAGACTTTTAGTAGAAAATGGATACAAAAAATGATGCATTAAAAGCTATTTTTGAATAATAGGTCATATATATTTCAAAATAGAATTTGAATTGTTTTTTGAATACTAAAAATTAACAAAATGTGAATACTAAAAAATTTAAATACTTAAAATTAATATTGAATAAGTAATATAATATATTTTTTAATTATTATTCTTTCTATTCCGAAAATTGTAGTTTTCAAAAAAATGTGGATAATTTCTTGGAATAGAGGTAGTAGCTTTTAGTGTGAAAACATAATAAATCAAAAAATTCTACTGGTTCACATGGAAAAAATTGATTAGGAATTTTTATTAATAGAGTGTAATTTGTAAATTAATGTAATATAATTCTTATAAATATGATATATTTTTAATATATTAAAAATAAATGAGTATTAATAAAAGTGTATTAATAAGGGTGTATTTTAATTTTTTTATAAGTATAATAAATATAATGGGGTTGGTGTATTAAGTAATAGTAATGAAATAAATATATTTGAAGGAAGTAAATTTGTATTAAGGGCATCCTGTAACGTTTTGTAATGGATATTAAGCTATCTATTCTCAATAGTTAGATTATCATATTTAATTCATTACTCTCTCTCTCTCAGTTTTGTAATACTTTTTTTGTAATTTACAAAGTAAGTTTAAATCTTTGTTAGAAGGAGGAGTACAATCTAACAATCTAATACGGTTGAAAATAGACAATTATCCAGTGCAAAATGCACCGGATGCCCCCCTTAATCTACCACTAAATTTAGTAGAGTGGTTTAGGTGCAGTTTGGAATTTTTAAGAGTCCAAATAACGCTAACTAAATATTACTGGATTAGTTATAAATAGGATAAATTTTGGAATTTATACTTTTATATAAAAATAAATGATTAATATATAATAAAAATATTTAGTAGAGTGGTTAGGTGTAGTTTGAAAATTTTTAAGAGTCCAAATAACGTTACCTAAATATTACAACTAGTTATAAATAGAAATAAAGTCCACATTTTCATAAATCATACTCCCTCTGTCCCACAGCTATAGTCATTTCTGGTCAACGCTAACTTTTTTTGACCGTCCAATACGTATGATAAAAGGTACACAAAAATTATGAAAAAATAACTAAAATAAAATTTAACTATTAAATTTTATTTTAGTTATTTTTTCATAATTTTTGTGTACCATTTATCATAAGTATTGGACGGTAAAAAAAAGTCAGCGTTGACCACCTGTGACTATAGCTCTGGGACAGAGGGAGTATATTTTTAGGTCCTGAAATTTATACCTCTATCTAAAAATAAATGATTAATATATAATAATAATATTTATTAATAATATTTTTATTTATCAAAATTAATAACATGTTTAAAACGACTTAAAATATTTATCAAAATCAATAATATATGGTCAAAATTTATAGTCTTTAGATTTATTAATATTTTATTCAATGTGAATGTGAAACACAATTTTTACATGTCAAATTTCATAGTCAAAACTATTAAATTGATTATGTATATTTAAAAATAGATAATATTGAATGTATATTATTTTTTTTAAGAAAATATTAATTTTATTTTGTAAAACTCTATTTAAGAATAATTATGTATAGTAATATTGTTTTTTAGGCTAAAGAATATGACTATAGAATTTTTATTGTACTTAGGCCATCTCCAACTGAACATAAAAACGTAAACTCAAAAATAAGTTTTATTTTAAGTTTACAGTAATTTCACTCCAACCGAGATTCCAATCTTAAAACTTAAAAGAATATTCTCAAAATATTCTTCTTATACAACTTTTTATAAATAACCAATATTTTTACAAATTTACAATTTAACCTTATAACTTTTGATATTAAAAAATTTAATAGTCATTATTTTCAATTTAAAATTTCAAACATAATAAAAAAATATTGTGATATCTCTCATACTATTATTTTATTTTTAAAATTAATTAAATAATTTAATATTTAATTATATTTTGTATTATCATTTTTATTTTATTTCATTATTTAAAATATTTTTATTAAAATTTATTTTAATTATTGATATGATTATTAAAAAAAATTATAATATAAAAAATATTAAATAAGAAACTAAAAAAATGTTGATAGATTATTTTTATTAATTTATATAAAAAGGATCATTTTATAAATAATAAAGTTTTTGGTTTGAGTTTAAGGTAAACGTAAATTTAAGTATTTTTTCTGTGGGTCCCACCTTAATACCTATAGTACGTTTATGTTTTGGTATCGCTTGGAGCATCTCACCTACTCCAAAATAGGTTTTTGGTATCGGTTGGAGATGCTCTTAAGGCCATCTCCAACCGAGAAACCAAAACTTAAACTCAAAATAAGTTTAAGTTTAAGTTTACAGTAATTTGACTCCAACCGAAAAACCAATATTCAAACTTAAAAGAATATTCTTTAAATATTTTTTTTATACAATTATTTATATTATTTTTATAAATAACCAACATCTTTATATAATTTACTATTTAACCACATAACTTTTGACATCAAAAAATTTAATAAATACCTATTTTCAATTTACCTGCTTATCGATCAATTTTGTTGTTGTGATTCATAGTTTATTTATTTTTTTAATTCGTAGCATTTTATTTTAAGTATCTTATTTTTATTTTATTTTTATTATCAATTAAATATTTAATATTTAATTATATTTCATATTGTGATATTTATTTTTTTATAAAATAATTTGTTTTAATTATTAATGATATGATTATTTAAAAACATTACGTTACAAAAATATTAAATAAGAAACAAAAAAGATTAATGAGTCATTTTTATTAAATTATAAAAAAGGATCATTTTATAAATAATGAATAGTTTTTCGTTTGTGTTTACGGTAGACGTAAATTTAAGTATTTTTTTAGGAGGTGTCACCATAAAACCTATAATAAGTTTATGTTTTGGTATCGGTTGGAGCATCTATCCTACTCCAAAATAAGTTTTTGGTATCGGTTGGAGATGTTATTACTAAGAGCATCTCAAACCGATACCAAAAACCTATTTTTGAGTAGGGGAGATGCTCCAACCGATACTAAAACATAAACTTATTATAGGTTTTATGGTGGGACCCACATAAAAAATACTTAGATTTACGCCTACTTTAAACTCAAACCAAAAACTATTTATTATTTATAAAATGATCCTTTTATTTTACAAATTAATAAAAAAAAATTATTACCCTTTTATTTTAGTTTTTTATTTAATATATTTTGTAATGTAATTTTTTTTAATAATTATATCATTAATAATTAAAATAAAATTTTATTTTAAAAATAAAAACAAATATTTATAATTAAATATTAAATATTTCATGTGTGCGCAATTTTGTCATATTTAATTAATATTTTATTTCTATTTTTATGTTTATTATTTTTAAAATTTTTAATTGAAAATAATATTTATTAATATTTTTAAATTTAATGTCAAAAGTTACGAAGTTAAATTATAATTTTGTAAAGATATTGGTTATTTATAAAAATAGTATAAAAAGTTTTATATGAAGAATAATTTGAGAATATTCTTTTAAGTTTGAGTATTGGAATCTCGGTTGGAGCCAAATTACTCTAAACTTAAAACTAAACTTATTTTTGAGTTTAGGTTTTTGTGTTCGGTTGGAGATGGCTAAGCTCTTTCTTCTATAAGATTATCTATAAGATTATGATTGTAGACTGTATAGTAGTATATCAGATTCATTTTAAACAGGGAGAAAAATAAAAGTACCATTATGCATATAGTGGACATGCTTATTTGACATCCCATATAAAAAACATGTTTTCTTGCACTAAAAAGCTGTGATACACCGAAAGTACCCTCACATGGCATCGAATCTGAAAAACAAGCCTGAATTCGACAAGCTGAGCTTATCGAATTAATATTATCGACAAGGTACTAATGGGCGAATTGATATTATGTAATGTACTTATAAATGTTTGTCGATAAGGTATTGCTTGTAGAATGCTTGTCGAATAACTGTTTAAATGTTGGGCGAATTGTTTGTCGAATAACTGTATTTATTTAGGGCGATTAGTTGGGCGAATAACTTGTACATGTAGGGCGAATTGTTGGGCGAATAACTTTTACATGTAGGGCGAATAACTTGTAGGGCGAATAACTTTTACATGTAGGGCGAATTGTTGGGCGAATAACTTTTAACCCTAGGGCGAATTGTTTGTCGAATGTAGCGCCATATCAATTCCAGTGTCGAATGATTGTTAATAGTTTTATAATTAAATCTGAATAAAAATTAAAATATAATTAAATTCCGAAACAACAAAATTCATTTAAACTGGGCAAACACAACAGATTTAATACAATATATCAGAAAACCGTCATCAAGCATCACCGCCATCATCATCTTCGCCGTCATCGTCGTCGTCCTCGTCATCTTCCATCTCGCTGTCGTCCTCATCGACGGAATCATCATCTAGGAAGACGTCAGCAAAATATTGATTGTCACGCATAATGGATTGTATAACTTCTCCGAAACTGGGCAAAGTGTCGGATCCACGAGCCACCGGATTATTAAAATCCACGATCTCTTTGCCATCCCGCCCGTAAACGGTCACGACAAAGGTCCTGAAGCTTATAAGTTTGAAGAGGACTACCTTGCCCATCTTCAGATGATGACCTTCACGAAATTCCCGCCACCCAGTATTAAACGTGAGATAACCATGTGTCCAGGACAGATGCACAATCCACACACCGCCAGATTTGTCCCTGATTTCCACATCACCAATTAGGTACTCGTGGGAATGTGCAAAATCTGCATCCAGGCGAAGCACATCCTTGAAGTCGTCGGAGACCAGGAATTTCCAGAATGTGTTAATCTCGTTTGCCATTGCTTTGCTATTCTTGTCGAGGAGAAAAGAGGAGATAATATATGGAAGAAATAAGATAGGGTATGTTTTCAGAAGAAAATAAACGCCCTAATTTATAGCAAAAATTAGGGTTCTGGAACCGGCGGTTGGTGAAAGGTTGTGTTACTTAAATTCACCCACTAGACTCGCCAACTACCCCAACACTGATTCGCCCCATTAACCCCCCATTGACTTGTCCAATCAAACCTAATCAAATTAACTTACATTGCTTGTTCATGTATAATGTATTCGCCCTACATGTCGAATGTATAATTCATGTATAATTCTCCCTGCATGTCTTATTCGACAAGAATGTTTGTCGATTATGTACAATTGTGTAGTGTTTGTGTTTGTCGAATACACGTAGATTGTAGGGCGAATGTTTGTCGACTGTATTGCGAATGTTTGTCGAATACCCTATCAATGTATGGTGAATGTGTTTCGATTACATCGAAATTATCTGAGTTAATGTGATGTGTATATCTGCACGCAATCTGAGTTAATGTGATTGAACAATTCAGGTGTAGTTAATTGGGCGAATGAGTGGGGTGGTGGTTGGCTAGTGTATTGAATGGGGCGAATTTAATTTAAGCAACCTTTCACAAAACGATGCAAAAAAACCGTCCAGTGCCGTCTAAATAATAGTAATTATTCCTATAAATTTTGTTGTGTACTTTTTGAACAAAAACACACAATATCCTATTATCCCTTTTAATCAAAAAAAAAAAACAATGGCTAACGTGGGTCTGGCAATTAACAAATTCTGGAAAACAATTGTGTCCGATGATTTCAAGGAATTGCTTCGCCTTGACGCCGATTTTGCACAGGAAAACGAGCACCTCGCCGGCCGGGATGTTGAATTGAGAGACAAATCCGGCCTTGTCTAGATTGTGCATCTGTCCTGGACTCATGGTTATCTGACGTTCAATCGTGGGTGGTCGCAATTTCGTGCTGCGCATCATCTGGTCCTGGGTAATGTGGTTCTCTTCGAACATTCTTTGTTCGATAGCTTCCTCGTGTCCATCTATGGGAGAGATGGCAAGGAGATTGTGGATTTCAATAATCCACCGGCTCGTGGATCCGAGGCTTTTCCCAAATTCAATGATGTCGTACAGTCCATTCAGCGCGATAATCAAGCTTTTGTGGACATCTACTACGATGATGTATCGTCGTTCGATGGGGAGGAGGACAGCGCCGACAGCTCGGAAAGCTCGGAAAGCTTAATGGACAAGGATGAGGACGAAGGCGATGACGAGGATGACGATGACGGCGAGGATGACGACGGTGATGAGTAATCATTTTACTTATGCACTGTTAATGTTAAATTTTCACTCGGAATTATGTATGTTTTTTTTTTAAGTTTAGTTATTTTCAATATTAATGAAAATACTATTTTTGCAATGTTTTAATATTTCAACTAACAATATTAAACATTCGACAAACATATTAAGCACTCGACAAACACTGTATGGCATTCGACTAACTATATTAAGCATTCGACAAACCATTTTAATCATTCGACATTCAACCTTTTTAACGAGCATTAATCTTTTAAACAGTCGACATTCACAATTGATGATTCGACAAACAATATTAAGCGTTCGACAAAGGGTTTTAAACAATTAAATTGTAATTTCTCAATGTTTTAATCATTCGATAAAAGATTGTATCCATTCAATAAAAGAATTATTGTACATTCGATAAGGTTTTTTTACACAGTCGACATTCAACCTTTGTAACCTCTTTAATCTTTAAAACAGTCGACATTCACAATTAATGATTCGACAAACAATATTAAGCGTTCGACAATGGGTTTTAAACAATTAAATTGTAATTTCTCAATGTTTTAATTATTCGATAAAAGATTGTATCCATTCGACAAGAATTATTGTACATTCGATAAGGTTTTTTTACACAGCCAATTAATATAGCCAATTAATATTTAAAATAAATTTTAATTCTATATATATACTCGCAAGGCTTGTCGATAAAATAGTCATCTGTGTCGATTACGTTTCTAATATCATTCGACTACGTAACCAGTAAAAATTCCAGTACGACAATGTCATCCTCGCCGCAATCCGACAACCCCGCCGGCAACATTACCTCATCCGCAAACCCCGCCGGCCATATGGGCCCATCCGGCGATCCCGCCGGCAACACTACCCCATCCGAAAACATCGCCGTCGATACTGTACAATCTGAAAATCCCGCAGACGATATTTCGGAATTTTATGAATTGTACGATTCCCAGGATAGTTATATGTCGACGCAAGCAGCAGAGGATTTAGCAGCCTGGGCAGAGGCAAGCCAAAATGTGTACGCGCAGCCCGTACAGGAGGAATCGAATCTGGTGCGTATATTATCTGTGACTTTTAATTAAATTTATTAATGGGATTTATGGTTTCCTAATTTGGGATTTGGGGATTTAGGGTTTCCGATTTGGCGATCTTGGGTTTTAGGGTTTTCGATTTGGGTAATTGGGGATTTAGGGTTTTCTGAATTAGGAATACAGTATGTCGAATAGCCTTTGTCGAATAGCCTTTGTCGAATATATGTTGGATTTAATTATGAGTTGGTAGCAGGATTGGTGGTGGATGAGGGAGGACTTCCATGGAACTGGAAGCAGGGCCGGTCTATACAACACGCTGTCGAACGTGGATGTTCTTTACGATGGCATAAAGGATGATCTCGGCTTGTGTCAGAAGTTTATGAATAACTCATCTTTCAAATATTTTTTCAGAATGCAACGGGACCAGGAAAAGTTGCCAAACAGTGTTGTTCATGCCATTCTAAGTCGAGAAATTAGTTTCACAGGTGCTGGAGAGGATGAAGTGTGGTTTAGGGTTGGATCAAAGAGGATATGCTTTGGGCCTGCCGAATTTGCGCTTGTTACTGGACTTCGTTTTGGCAAAACGTCATTCGACACCACTGTAAATCACGATGCCCCGCCCGGTGGTTTATATGACCGTTTTTTCTCCGCACCAGGTACCTCAACAAAGGTGAAACACATATTAGAGCGATATCAGAGCGACCAGTTTCTATCCTCTGACCCTGGCAATGAAGACCAACTGAAGGTGTTAAACATTTTGTTCGTTCATCTGATCTTACTCGGGGTAGACGATGGTAAGAAGAAAGTAGACTCGTGGGTGTGAGCGTTGATTGAGGACAATAATAGGTGGAATGAATTTCCCTGGGGATCATTAGCTTTCAAGACCTTGATTCAACATATCGGCGCGGTGCGGACAACTGCTGGGGCGTCCAAATACCATGTATACGGGTGCAGTTTTGCGTTTTTGGTATGTTTCTTATCCCAATCACATTGTTTACGTACAATCATCTACTCTTATTTCACTGATACGCAAATCACATTGTTTATTGCAGATTTGGGCATTTGAGGCTATCCCTCGTTTAGGATTCAAATGTGCAAAACACACCACCAATCCTGGTGAACAGATGCCTCGATTTCTGAAATGGTCATTTGATAAAAAAATGTCAAATATCGACATTGATTACATCTTCCTGGATCAGGTATTAATTGTTATTGTATTCATTCTTCTTCGTACGATTATCTAACAATTGTGTTTTGCAGAGTGTTTGTCATACTCATTTGGAGCCTAAACAGGCAGAGACAGTACGCTACGAAGCTTGGTGGCCGTACGTCGAAGATCATGATAACGAGTTGCGTATTAGGCCACGTAAGAAGGCCCGCCGTAGTGGCCCTGCCCCAAGGACGAGGGGAAGGCCGGTTGAGAGTGCTATTACACTATCCCCAATTAATGAGCAGCTGCATACGTTGGCAGATGAGACAATTCACATGAATCTGAACGATGTTGTCATTTTGCCTGAAATCAATGTACCGTCGAGCACAGAGCATGTTGGTCCACAGTTTGAGGGAGACATGCATCCACCGTCACCTAATCAATTTGTTCCACCTCTTAATCCAATGAATAATGCCGGCTCAACTAGTACCCCCCCGGAGTCCACAAACTCGGTTATCCTCTCGTTGGTAGAATCTGTTGCTGCCCTTAGACAAGAGAGCGCAAAAAATTTTTCTGACCTAAGTACTCAAACAGCTGCTGCTATCGAGGTGGTCCGGCAAGAGAGCGCGAAGCATTTTTCTGACCTCCGGGCTGAGATTCCCGCGATAATTCGAGAACAGGTGAAGGACTGTTTCAAGTGTTTCGAAGACTCAATACCATCTGTTGTTGATGCTGCCGTAGCCCGAGGATTATCTACCACAATACCGTAATTGAGTTCAGGATTGAAGGAAGCAGTCCTTCCAAATATTGCGGTTGCGGTTTCGAATGGGATGCGTGCCCTAATACAACAAGTAGGTTCTCAACCGATCCAGCGCCCTAATACACAGTTGCAGCGCCCTAATACACAGATGCACTCCCCTAATACACAGATCCAGCGCCCGAGTACACCAATTACTGGTGGTTTGAATGAGAATGTCCCTTCTCCCATTCAGGAGGTTCCGAGCAGAGTCCGTGATAACGTCAGTGTTTCCGAGGTGGATGACGACTTCGTTGATGCAAGAACGACCAACCGCCCCCCCAAAGTTGTATCACGCAAGCCAGTTGAGCATATTGGTGGCAGTAGTTCTAGCTCGAAATTGCCAGAAACGAGAAGAGCTTTGATCCCTTCCCAACTATTGAAATCGCCGTTCGAGAAAGATGATCCAAACCAGAGGAGAATTGACAAAGTGTTCAAGAAATGGGTAAATGGCAGCAGTGCAGACACGTACGTTTACTTGTGTATATATGCGTGACAATATATGGGTTAATTATTCATAATTTGTGATCTACTGTGTATTTGTTTTTGCAGAATTACCGTCGTAGGCCGAAATGCAATTGAAGTGGATAGAAGATGGTTTATGAGTATCGCTAACCATGAGCATGATATGGACAATGAGGTATTGTCGAATGTTGTTTTACGATGTATCTGTTACGAGCTTATTAATTAATTCGACCAGCCTGATTATCTGCTAGCGAATGAATGCTTACTTGCGTATCACTGTTTTTTTCAGCAAATGAATGCTTACTTGCGTATATTGCATAACTACCCAAACTTTGTTTGCACACCAGCCAGCAATCACAATATATATTTGATCCTGGACTTGCAGTTTGAGGTAATGTTTTATTGACAATATTATATTTAATTTTATGTTAAATTATCCGTAACATTCAATACCACGAAATACATGAAATAACATGTTTGAATACATTATAAACTCAGGATACTGTTAAGGCGTTGTGGGATGAAAAGATGGCCGAAGGGGGGAGTCCCACCGAGGTGGTATTCTCAAAACCCAAACTTCAACCGTTGATACAGCGCGTTCGTGGTGAAGAGACAATCGAAGGCTGGAACAATATGATAAGTTGGGATAAAGTGACATATGTTAGTACCCTCAATTTTTGCTCAAGAAATTTCAATGGTTGTTGTGGTCGTACTGAGTATCCTTTGAATTGTAGGTTGTTACCCCTTGGAATACGGGCGGCCATTGGGTAACTCTGCTCATTCGCCTGACCTGGAAGAGCATATACGTCTACGACTCATTTGCCTCCCGGTGGTCGCCTGAGCTAGATGAAAAAAGAAGGGAGTCCACCCTGCCCCTGAGAAGGATGCTACCGCAAATACTGTTTCATAGTGGCCTGTTTGATGATAAAACCGACGGCACAAAGACGTGGGAATTCGGCCTTGGTCCCAAAAACAAATGCTTCCAACAGACGGATAATCATTCTTGTGGGCCATTTACGTTGAAGTGTATTGAGCAGTTCCTTGTTGGAAGAGACCTAGCAGAAGTAACAATGACTAATATGCCTAAGATTAGATCTCGGATCTCCGAGCGAATATACGCTTACGCGGCGTTTGAAAAAATGAACAAAAAGTAATCTGGACATCTAATTTGGACATGTGAATTGATATTGTGAAAACTTGTCACTGGTACTTTGTAAATTTGTTAGTTCCTTGCTGGTCGAATGCTTTCAATAGTTTGTCGAATCTGTATAATTGTTCATAGAATGCGTTATATAGTTTGTCGAATGGGATCTATTGTCCATCTAATGCTGGTCGAATGCTTTCAATAGTTTGTCGAATGGGATCTATTGTCCATCTAATGCTGGTCGAATGCTTTCAATAGTTTGTCGAATGGTATCCTTTGTCCATAGAATGCGTTAAATAGTTTGTCGAATGTGGTCATTGACAAGATTTAAATGGCGTGTATCCGACCAACAATCCATACTTGAATGTGTTTGTCGATAGTGAAACCATATCTTAATCTAATATTTTAGTAAAGGAGAATGTCAGAGAAAAGATTTTCGGTATGGCAGAATATCAGAATATTCGATTCCCTCTGAAAAAGTTATATTTTTCTTGTCCAGTCTTTTCAATACTTTATATATGGGAAATCAACTCTTTCTCAAAAGTTTCTGAAAATCAAAGCCAAATACAATGGCGGAAGTCTGAAAAACCTCAAAAAAAACTATAAACAAAAAAACCATATAACTACATGTAAGTATGGATTGTTGCATTTTTTCTTCAGTTTCGTACTTTTGTAAATTACACATTTTTTTATTTTTTTATTTTTATGAATAATGTATTTATTATTCATTTGTTATGGTTTACTTTTAGATGTCTACGCTAAAACTAGAAGTGAAATACGGTGGTCATTGGGCTGGTTTGGAATACATCGGTGGGGAAGATGACATTGCCTTTGTACCTCCTGGAGAGGGTGGTTATCAGGCACTCTGGGATACTGTTCACCATTGTATGAATGTCGACACCAATGCTTACAGGTATGAACAGCTGCAGTTACTTGTTTACTAAATTAATTTGTTCAAAACCACTTGTCGAATGTGCATAATCGAATGTCGAATCTGTATAACTGCTTTGTCGAATGGGTATAATCAACCATTAGGTTTAGGCTGTTATGTACGAACATCCACCATCCACTTGTCGAATGTGTGAGATCTTTTGTCGAATCTGTGTAATTGCTTGTCGAATCTGTAAAATCGTTTGTCGAATCTGTATAATTGCTTGTCGAAATGTATATTCAGGTATATTTTTGAAGCGTATGTTGATCTGAACGACAACCGAATACGCAAGAGGAAATTAAAGACGGACGACGATGTTTTCGAATTATTTCGGAAAGAGCGCTACCCCGTTGTCTTTGTATCGGTTAGAAGTATCCGACCAACAACAAATTTCGTGTCGAACACTAACATCTACGTGGATGAAGGTACATCTTGTTACCGACCCCAGCATGCAATACCCCAGCATGCAATAGTGCCGTTGGAAAATAATTCTGAATTGGATGGTCAAAGAGAAATGCATGTGTATGAAGATCAGATGGAATATAACCCAAGTGTTGACTTTGGTGATCAGATGGAATATAATCCAAGTGTTGACTTTGGTGATGAGTGGGGGTTGCATGGTCATAGAGATTTAAATATGGATGCAGATGACATACCTGAGGCCGCTACTGAAGCTAATGTTGAACATCCAGTAGATCATCCGGAGGCTGCTACTGAAGCTAATGTTGAACCTCCAGTAGATCATCCGATAGAGGGAGATGGTAATGTCACATGTCAGGGCGACATTATTAATGTACGTGCACAGTTTGAGGACTTCATCGCATGGTACTACCGTCCCAAGGGTACCAGTTCTGAAACGCATAATAGTACCTTTCCTATCACATTTCCTCCATACCAGCGACAACAACCTACTTCAGCTGGTAACACATCTTTAGATTGCGATGTGCTAAGGAACAGCAGGTGGCTAATTCCTGGAGCTCCAACTACTTTCATTGATAATGGCCCGACTGTACAAGAAGGAGGATTGTTTCTGAATAGTGGTGCTATAAAGGTAGGCGCAATGTACTCAACTAAGGAACAACTGACCACAACCATTGGGTTATACCACGTGGACAAACTCGGTGAATACCGAGTCAAGTACTCGGACAAGAAGAGAATGAAGGTAGTATGCAAGTCCAAACAATGCAATTTCACAGTTGCTTCTAGTGCGGCCCGCGGTATTTGGAGTGTGTATAAAATGATAGATCATAATTTCACGTTAGACCCGACACGTAGTGGTCCACGAAGACTGCCTTCCAAAATACTTGGTGCTTATTTTGCCCCGCGGCTACTTGAACAGAATTCAACATTAAATACAAGAGCCATGATGAGTGAACTTCAGCAACGCAATTCCATTCATGCTTCCTATGACCAAGCTTTACGAGCTAAGCATCATGCGATTAAGCATATTTTTGGTGATGAGAACGAATCTTTTGCTAATTTGCCATCTTTCTTGTATATGGTGAAGGAGTGCAACCCGGGGTCAGTTACGGATGTTGAAATAGACCCAACTACCAATGTGTTCTCACATGCTTTCTATGCATTAGCGGCGTCGATCAATGGGTTTAAGAATTTTGCTCGACCGGTGATTGTAGTCGATGGTATACACCTTAAAGGAAAATACAATGGTATCATGTTTGTCGCAGTCACCCAAGATGGTAATAGACAAGTATTTCCGTTGGCTATAGGAATAGGTCATGTGGAGGACGACTACACCTGGACATGGTTTTTGGAACGTGTGAGGAGGGCTTTGGATTGTCCAGAAAATTTGTTGATAGTTTCAGATGCACATAAGAGTATTGGAA
This sequence comes from Euphrasia confusa, assembly GCA_954870475.1. Lineage (NCBI taxonomy): Eukaryota > Viridiplantae > Streptophyta > Magnoliopsida > Lamiales > Orobanchaceae > Euphrasia > Euphrasia confusa. The sequence continues at coordinate 37,257,184 of OX940951.1, read as the reverse complement.
ACGCTGTGCGTGCGGTGTACCCAGAGGCTCACCATTGCCATTGCTATTATCATATGTCAACCAACATGAAGTCATATGGTAAAGATATGGTTTCACTGTTCTACCAAGCGGCCTTTGCTGATAGTGTATCAGATTATGAACTTGCTTTCGCAAGCATTCGGACTCAGAGCGAAACATTGTTTCAAAAGTTGTGGCATATCGGTCCTGCCAAGTGGGCGAGAAGTTTATGTCCAGTTCGTCGGTATGAGTTTATGACCTCGAACGCCGCCGAGTCATTTAATAAATCGGCTTTGTGGGCACGTAAACTGCCAATTACTTCTGTTCTTGAAGTGATGCGCGCTATTATTGAGAGGTGGTTCTACGAGCGAAGGACTGAGGCATTATCGCGAGAGCATGAAGTCACCCAAGCCGCTGCCAATGATTTGATAGACGCCATCCGACTCGGCTCATCAATGAGTGTTGATCGCATAGATGCAACAAGATTTAAAGTCAGGCATCACGTTAAAATATTTGTTGTTGATCTACATGAAAGAACATGCAGTTGTGCTTCCTTTCAACAAATGTCGATACCTTGTAGCCATGCAGCTGCAGCTATACGGTATGACCATGATATTATGATAATTTATGGATTATTTTCTTGTTGGCTGCCGCTAACGTAATTTTTGTGTAGGACAATTAATCACAACATCAATGCGTATGTTGGAGACTGTTTCAAGACGTCCACTTTACGTGGTATGTGGTCTGGTATAGTAATGTCTATCCCCGATAAGGGGTCTTGGGTGGTACCATCAGATGTGAGAGGTATAATATGCCTTCCTCCAGATAGGCAGAGGCAAGCAGGACGACCGCGTCAATCAAGGTTCACAGCAGGTAGATCAAGAAGTGCGTCAAGGACACCGGCAAAGCAAAGTTGCTCACGTTGTGGTGGAAAAGAACACAACATTACAACATGTGATGTGCTAATATCTGAACCTACGGTTACGCCAACACAACAACAGAAAAGTCGTGCTCCTAAGAAATGCTCGCTGTGTAAATCCACTAATCACACTCGAAGAAAATGTCCCTCCTATGTTGGGGTTGCACACGCAAATATCGATCTTCAGTAAGTTAAAACTATTTCTGGATTTTTAGTACAAATATGTGCGGCTTTTATGTAACTTAGTTAACTATTTGGGGGATGTATAAACCATTCGACATTTGATTTTCACATTCGATAAGCATAATTAAAGATTCGACAAATTGTATATCAGATTCGACAAGAGTGAACTATGGATTCGACAAAGTGTATATCAGATGTCGAATAATAGTTAAGCCTATGTCGAATGTTACCTAATCTGTGTCGAATCATTAATAACCCTTGTCGTAAATCATTAAGGCAACCGTTCTGTTGATGTGATCGAACAAGTCAGATGTAGTTAATGTGGCGAATGGGGCGAGTGGCGTGGTAGTTGGGGTAATGAATGGGGCTGTTGTCAATTAAGGCAACCTTTCACAAAACGATGCAACCGTCCACTGAACTCTACTAATTGCTATAAATAATGTTGTTTACCACTCTCCTTTTTACCCCTCTACTATCCATTCAATACAAAAAAAGTAAAAAAAATGGCAAACGTTGGCCTTACAATTACCAAGTACTGGAAAACACTTGTTTCCGATGATTTCAAAGAGTTACTTCGCCTGGACCCCGATTTCGCAGAAGACAACCTGCACCTCGTCGGCCAAGACGTTGAACTGAGGGACAAATCTGGCCACGTCATGATCGTGCATGTTTCATGGACGTCGGGTTTCCTGACGTTCAATCGTGGGTGGTCGTGATTTCGTGAAGCGCATCGTCTTCGGCTGGGGTATGTGGTCCTCTTCGAAAGTTTCTTCGATAGGTTTCTAGTGTCCATCTATGGGAGAGATGGCAAAGAGATTGTGGAATTCAATAATCCACAACCTCGTGGATCTGAGACGTTGCCCAAAGTGAGTGATGTTGTACAGTCCATCATGCGTTCTAATCAGGCTTTTGTCGACATCCACTACGAGGATGATGATGACAATGACGACGGTGCAGAGTTCTGGGAAGTTTAATCTGCAAGGTCAATGTAAAATTTTCAATTGGAAGTATGTTTTTTTTAATCGACATTAATGAATGTTTATTTTCTTTTCTTATAAATTTGCAATGTTTTAATCAATAATATTAGGAAAATATTATTCTACAAGTATTATGAAGCATTCGACAGACAAATTAAGCATTCTACAAATAAATTAAGCATTCGACAAACCAATTATGCATTCGACAAACAAATTTTAACGTCGAATGTTACTTGATCTGTGTCGATTCATAGTTAAACCCTAGGCAAGAGTGAACTATGGATTCGACAAGGTGTACATCAGATTCGACAAGAGTGAACTATGGATTCGACAAGGGTTAATGCCATTCGATTACCATTATTGAAGAAGAAAATATGTTATGTCGAACAGTATAATTGCTTGTCGAATAGCAATAAGCTTGTCGAATTATTGTCTTTCGACAGGGGTTTTGAATTCAAATTCAAATTTGCAACGGTAAAATGAATAGCCGTTGCACTAGCACCAATAAATACATCATAGATACTTGCCAACTACATCATAGATACTTGCAATTTCATCCACTATAACAGCAAAAAAATGAAACCCGCTCCCGAGTCACCCGACACAGAAGGGTATACCACCTACTCATCTGCTATAGATAGACCTCCTGTGAATTGTCACCACGGTTTAGAGGCCGAACTACTAACTACAACAACAAGATATCTGCGTTGTGGCGTTCATCAGGTAATTTGTAATTTAAATCACAAATACATTTGTGTTTTTTATTATAACCCGTTCATGACTGATGTAAATTGTTTTCTAGTACGATAATTGTGAATTTTTCCGCCTGGTTGACGGTGAACTAGCTAAACTACAAAATGGTATTGTAGCAAGATTGAAAGCGCAAATTGATAAGTTGGAGAATGATAACAGAGTGCTGAAAGGAAGACTGGAGACATTCACTAATAACTGTGTTGGCTCATCATCTCATTATGAGTAAAATATTATGTAACACTTGTCTAATAAAGAAATAATAGGGTTTTTTATCATTCGACAAGGCTTACCTATCATTCGACAAGGCTTTCTTATCATTCGACAAGGATGTCTTATCATTCGACAAGGCTTTTAATTAGATAAATAATTAAAAGACGAATTTTACATTAAATTTCAAAATAAGAAAAGAGAAAAGACAACAAATTGATCAGACATCGACCACCGGCGGTGGTGGCTGACCAATCCTCCTGCGAAAGTCTACAACTTCGCAGGCGCTGCGGTCAAACACAACGACTTCAAATTTGTCCACTGGATTTTCTAGAGTCTTCGGGAAGTAGTGAAACACGAGGAACCAACCTTCCTGCACGCGGTGATCCCTATAGAAACGGGGCCATCCACGACCAAAGTATAAATCGCCGTTTACGCGGGTTACTGTGATGTCGTAATGGTCGTTGTTAACATCGTAAAACTGGACCACCTTGTTCTCTAGGTATTCGACGTGCCGTGCAAATTGTGGAGGAAGCAGAAGATGGGTTGCCCAATCACCAATCATAACTTTAAAGAATTTCCTTTCCATGTTGTGAGATTGTGATTGTGAATATTTCTTTTAGATGTGGAAGATAAAAGAATCGAAAGCAATACAACCATTAAATAGAGTTCAGCCTTATAGCAGGATGTAATTTAATACTTTTTCAACCACGTTCTGCCTTATGGCAGGATGTGATTTAATACGTATTCAACCACCACGTCTCCTTGTTTTATGGCACAATTTAATGATAATTACTCATTCGACATGAGCGATTTCTCGTTCGACAAGACTGAACTCCCATTCGACATGATTTATTTATCGTTCGACAAGGAATAACTCCCATTTGACATGGGTTATTTCTCGTTCGACATGAGTTCATTCTCGTTCGACAAGGGTTAATTCCAATTCGACTAAGGGTTAATATGGACAAGGGCACACTATGTTTGTCATATTGCATTGAATATATGGTTGGACCGCAATTCGTAATAAATTCGAGTCAATCTCGCAATAAATTAGGGTTTACCATAATATCTCGCAATAAATATAGGGTTGGTTGTATCTACCCATAATTCAAAACCTAGTGCATTCAATCCCCATCCCCAATTGTGTATAAAAACCTACTCCATCCATAAGAAAATAAAATACTAACAATTGCTGAATTTCAATCTCCAATGGAAACGTTTTATCGCATCATAATTATTCCACAACATGATGAGAAAATGATGCTACCACCCGCAGGCAAGCCGAGCATGATCCATTTGACAGGTCAGACTTTCACGCTGCAAGATGTAGAAGGCAAAACTTGGGGAGTCAAATTAACGAGAGAGGCGGACGGGGAGTTGCATTTCAAACAAGGTTGGCCAAAGTTTTTCAAAGATCATTCATTATGTTTTGGTAAGGTCCTACTGTTTGAAAGAAAAGATGCAACCACATACTTGGTTCGTGTTTTTGGTCATGACGAGTGCGAGATTGACAAATTCTCTAACTCTGGTTAGGTTATTCATCGGTGGTTCGCTTTTTGTGGCTTTTATTATGTTTCTTGTTCGAGTGATATGTTGTTTCTGTGTGTCGAATTCAAAAAAAGGTGCATTCACGAACATAATATTCAATCGACAAACATTATTTATCATTCGACAAACATTATTTATCATTCGACATGAAATATAATATTCGATGTTCGACATCCATTCGACAAACATGAAAAAGCATTCGACATACATGAATTCTCACTCGACAAGGGTTAGATATCATTCGACAAGGGTTAGATATATTCGATATCACCATATGCCCTCCCAACATTCGCGTAGGATTCGACAAACCAGGGGCGGATGCAGTAAGGCACCTCTGGGGGCTTAAGCCCCCACTGGATTTTTTTTTTTGTTTTTATATTTAATATTTTTGTATAATGTGTATTTCTTAACGCTCAGCCCCTAGAGCCGTGTGAAAAATAATGACTGTCTAGGGGCTGAAAAATAATGATTGCGTAGCTAATTATTAGTACAGCTAACTAAATAAATATTACGTAGAAAATAATTACAATTAATAAATTTTAAAATAATATATTATACTGATTTAGTGATTTCTATTTGTTTAAACATTATATAAATAAAATTAATTCTCACACCATTAATAAATTCAATTAAAATAAATTACTCTGTTCATTTTAAGTTTTACACTTCTACTGTAATCTGTAAGCTTCTTTATACTCTACTCTCTACCGGCTTCAAGTCAAACAAACAACAGGTACTTGTTTAATTTTTTTATACAATCATTTTTCTCCTATTTAGCTAATTGATAAGATTATAATATTTATTTTGATTGCCGTTGATTTGATTAAGTTTTATTATTTTCCAAATTTAAGAATTGATTTAGGATTAATCATGCTATTAATTTTCTACAATTTTAAAATAAAAAATTTAGATTTAGGATTTATCTATTTATTTACACAGATTTAAAATTTATTATGTTATTTGAAATTTAAAATATCCAGTTCAAATTTAAAATTTATTTGTTATTTGAAATTTAATAATATATCCAGTTTTAATTTTTTTTATTGCGTACAGTTAAAATCTTTAGTTTTTAAATATTTAGTTTTCTGTTCTTTTTAATTTTTATATAAATGTATGAAATAAATATTGTTTTTCTATGTTTTTAATGTAGATGATGGAGCGTTATTTTAAAAAATCTCGTAAAGATGATTCATCCTCTACTCCGACTCCGAGTGGACCTAATGTTGTGTTGGAAAATCAATCTGGTGCAGAAGTGGAATTGGACTCGAATGAAATTGTTAGCGACCCAGGATTACGAAAGCCGATTGAGAAATACAATATTTCTATTCGAGATAGTGTGCGAAGAGAATATTTGACTAAGGGGCCTTGTCAACTAATTGGCCATGTCTATCCGAAAAAAAAATATGGCATTCAAGAACGCAGTTTTCAAGATGTTTGGTACAAAAGGTTTTCTTGGCTCGAGTATAGCGTATCAAAAGATGCAGCATTTTGTTTTTGGTGTTATTTGTTTAAGAATCCGGAAAAAGGTGGTCGATATGGAGAAGACGCATTCACAAAAATGGGTTGTGATAATTGGAAAAAGGCACTAGAAAAATTCAATTACCATGTTGGCGCAGCAGATAGTTGTCACAATGATGCTAGAATTCAGTTTGAAGCTTTTCAAGATCAAAGGCATAGTGTATCAAATTTATTCCGATCAAATACTCGTGCGATGGAAGTTGCTTATCGTGCTCGTTTGACAAACTCGTTGGATGTGACTCGTTTTCTCTTGAAACAAGGGTTGCCTTTTCGTGGACATAATGAGTCAACCACTTCTTCTAATCGAGGTAATTTTCTTGAGTTGCTTCTTTGGATTGGTGAACATAGTGATAGTGTTGCCAAAGTATCGGGTCCTAATGCTCCGGGTAATAATCAAATGACATCCCCACAAATTCAAAAAGACTTAACAAATGCTTGTGCTTCCGAAGTCACACTTTCCATAGTTAATGATATTGGAGCTAAAATTTTTACGATCTTGGTAGATGAGGCTCGTGATATTTCAGTGAAAGAGCAAATGGGAGTTGTTCTAAGATATGTGAATGATAAAGGATGTGTGATTGAGAGATTCTTTGGAATTGTGCATGTGGATGACACTTCTTCTCGTACTTTGAAATGCGCCATTGATGATTTATTTTCGAAACATGGATTATCTTTATCCAAGTTAAGAGGTCAAGGTTATGATGGAGCTTCAAATATGAGGGGTGAGTTCAACGGATTGAAAGCACTAATATTGCAGGAAAATCCTTATGCTATTTACGTTCATTGTTTCTCTCATCAACTCCAGTTGATTATTGTTGCGGTTGTTAAGGATTTTTTTTACTATGTCTCCATGATAGTTAATACCACAGGAGCATCTTGCAAGAGAAAGGACCAACTTAGAAAATTGCAACATGAGAAATTGATTGAACAACTTAATGATAACGAAGTGGTTAGTGGAAGTGGTCAGAATCAAGAAACTAGTTTGACAAGGCCCGGAGATACTCGTTGGGGATTACATTATTTTACATTGCTTCGATTATGCTCTATGTGGTCTTCGATTGAAAAAGTATTGGAGAATATACGTGATGATGCCACTTCTTCTGATAACAGAAGTACATCCGGGGGTTTGATTGAAAAGATGGACAGTTATAAATTTGTATTCAAATTGCACTTGATGAAATATTTGCTAGGAATCACCAATGAGTTGTCTCTTGCATTGCAACAAAAAGATCAAAATATTGTTCAAGCGATGTCATTGATCCAAAGTGTGAAGTCTCGACTAGAAAACTTTAGAAATGAGGGATGGGAAATCATTTTTGATCAAGCAAATAAGTTTTGTGAGTTGCACAAAATTTCTCTTCTAGATATGAATGACAATATGCCAAAGCGTGGTCATAAGAGACATGGAGCGCAATTGATCAAGAATTTACATCATTATCGGGTGGAGCTGTTTATGGAGATATTATTTCAACTTTATTTTTATTAATGTTTTTTTACTAATTAATATACTTAAGAATTTTTTTTTATTATGATTAAAAATAGGTTGTTAACTTAACAATTCAAGAGATGGATACTCGTTTTTCTGAAGGGAGCACTGATTTGTTTAAATGTATAGCATGCCTTGATCCAAGAAATTCTTTCTCCCGATTCAACGTTGATGAAATCATGTGTCTTGCTATTACCTACCCCGAAGATTTCTCAACAAATGATTGTTTGTATCTTCCACAACATCTTAGTAGTTTCATTGCTAATGTTCGATGTGATCCTCAATTTTTTTCCCTAAGCAGTTTGGGAAGTCTTGCGCAAAAAATGGTTGAAACGGGTAAGCATTTGGTTTTTCCATTGGTATATCGAATTATTGAGTTGGCATTAGTTTTACCCGTTGCCACTGCTTCTGTGGAGAGAGCATTTTCGGCCATGAAGAATATCAAGACTTATTTGCGAAATCGAATGGAAGATGAGTGGATGAATGATAGTTTGATTGTGTACATTGAGAAAGATATTTTTTTATCGATTGATAACAAGAAGATTTTACAACGTTTTCAATCGATGAAATCACGTAGAATTCAGTTGTCATAGCTCTAAGTATGTAATACAGTATGTGTTTAAATATAATCATTTTTTTGTATTTGTTTATATATATATATATATATATATATATATATATATTAGCAAAGCCCCCCCTGGATTTTTTTTCTGGCTCCGCCACTGCGACAAACAATGTGTACAATTCGACAAACAATGTGTACAATTCGATCTACTCAAAGGAATGCCCGCAAAAAGCTATAGTAAGGGTATAATCGTCCATTAGTGCAAGAAAGCATGTCTTTTATATGAGATGACAAATAAGCATGTGGGCTATATCCATAATAGCATTTTTTTAGATTTACTCTTTTAAACACTATATTTATTATGAAAAATTATCATTTATACCAATTAATACAGTAGAAACTCCGTACAGTTATATCGTTGGGACCGGGAAAAAATATTACTATAGAGAGTTATTCTTATATAGGGTTTTAGAAAATAAAAATAATTTTTTTTATAAAAAATAATATACATACAATATTATCTATCTTTAAATTCACAAAATCAATTTAATAATTTTGAATAATAAATTTTGACTATATATGTGTAAAAATTGTGTTTAACATACAAATTAAATAAAATATTATTGAATCTAAGGATTATAAACTTTAATCATATACTATATGTTATTGATTTTCATAAATATTTCAAGTCATCTTAAACATGTTATTGGTTTTCATAAATAAAAACATTATTAATAAATATTTTTATTATATATTAATCATTTATTCTTATATAGAGGTATAAATCCTTAAGACGGGACCTAAAAAATGTATGACTTATGACAATGTGGAGTTTATTCCTATTTATAACTGGTCCCAAGTTGGGACTTGCATTTTTTATTACTATAGGGAGTTTATTCCTATATAGAGTATTACTATATAGAGTTTCTACTGTAGCTTAAAATTTTGTCATTTTAAAGGGGAAGAAAAATGGAGAAAATATAGATAAGCAAATTCCATCCTTAGAATTGAATTGAATACCTCTCCCTACAAACATGAAATCCAGTATAACATCTGCAACCATAAGAACCCCTTCAGTTTCACCACCATATTTAATTCCGACTAACCCTAACAGAACTTTGTTCCGACGAAGATATTACATAAGCATCATCCCGACTCTATCTTCCCGAACAGTATCGTTGAGATGCAGCAAAAATGGCGGCGGCGGCGGCGGCGACGGCAGCTTGAGGGACTTAGTGTCTGGGATGTTGGACGAGAGAGTAGATGATCTCTTGAACAGAGAAGAGAACAAGGGTTTGTTGGATGGGTTGGAGAAAGCCTCTGAGAGAGTTGAAATGGCGAAGAGAGAGCTTGCTCAGATCGACAACCAACAAATTCAGGCTATGGCTTTCAGGGATTATGTTACTCGCCTCGAATCTAGAGCCTCTCAGGTCCACCATTTTCGTTTTTGTTTTTTTTGTTCAATACAAATTACTCCATGAAAATTCAAACTACTTGTTGCTTGGATCGATCAATTCAATACTCACATTTCGAATATATATTGACACAACAGATTCTACAACACCTCTTTGGATTATACTGTATCTCTTAAATCAAGGATATTAGTCGGATTTTCGTCTCTTGGGAGTCTGTTGTTTAAACCTTAGCAAATACTAGTGGTAATGAATTAATGGCTTGTAGTGCTCTGATGAAATAAATCCATAAATGGTGCAAATAGAAAAATAGAAAAATGAATGATACCCGGAGTTTTTTTCTTTTCTTGAAAGCAACATACAAATCTTACAAGGGTCCTATTTTACTCTCAACGCAATACATTTTCAGATTGCAGAATGCCAGAAGGAAATATCCGAAGCAAGAGCAATGGTGGAAGAAGCTGAGCGATCATTGAGCGAAGGCCAAGGTGGAAGAGATATTCAGGGGGAGAGATTAGAGTCTGTTAAAGCTGCTTTAATATCTGCAGCCATAGGCACGCTTGCAGAGCTTCCCGTTTCCCTTAGTCGGGTTACCAGCTATTCTGAACTCGTACTCCCTTTTGCCATTACCTTTGTAAGCTGCGCACTGTTTGGGGTCACATTCAGATATGCGGTCAGACGGGACTTGGACAATTTTCAGCTGAAATCAGGGACATCTGCAGCTTTTGCCTTCGTAAAAGGTATTAAAACACGGGTTGCTTAAATCTCTTCCAAGTGAATATAAACTCACAATTATTGTTATCTACTATAAGGTTTTTACTAGAATGTTACATGATGCAGGGCTAGGTAAGTTAGGAGGAGGATCACTACTGGAGATGAACATAGACAGCTTTACATCTCATGCTTACAATGGCGCGATTTATGTTTCTGAAAGTCTTCTAGTTTTTCTATTTGCAGGAGTTGCTCTGGATTTTTGCATTAAGTTGAGAATTCTGAGTCCATTCCCAATTGATCCATCAGTTCCAAAGACATGAATGACATATATACAATATACACTGGAGTAATTGAGTCTATCACATTCAACCTTCCCTTTTTCTTTATCAAACAACAGTAATAAATTACTAAATATTTTTGATAATGTAAGATGTAGTATTAATTTTCACAAATAGTGGAAAAATGAATGTAATAAAATATTTCTAAACTTTAATAATTACTTTATCAGAGAATCAAAACTTTTGCTATGTATTTAAAAATTTATCTGTTCCAGAGAATCAAAACTTTTGCTTTGTATTTAAAAAAAAAAAAATTGTATTATTTCAGAAATGTTTAACAGTAAAATAAAACCTTTTTTTTTTCTTATGTTACAGCAATGTGCCCCACATCGAAATATCTTCTTCTTTAAGGACATTTTGCATTATTTAAAAAAAAAAAATGAAACATGACAAGTCTAATCTTATAAAGAATTCTATTAGATGAGATTATGAGAACTTTATAGGTAAGATTTAGTGTGATAACTTCTGAGGACATTTGCATTTATTTTTTTATAAATCAAACATGACATTAGTCCAATCTTAAAGATTTCTATTAAGATGAACAACTTATGGCATTGCTATTTTCACCCATTACTAATACGCCAATGTATTAAAAATTAAAATTATATTATTAAATTAAAATTATATTATTAATTTAATACACTAATTAAAAAAACCCCTTATATTTAAAAATCGTTCTTATATTAAAAAATACTAATAAATACAACATCTCCTTATTTTGAAAAAAAAAACATATCTAAGTTAATTGTTTTAGAATTTTAAACAATATTAATTTAATTTATTTTAGAATAAAAAACATAAGATTATAATAATATAATAAGTTTTACAATTCAATGATACACATATTAAATATTAATCATTGGATTTAATGTATTAACTATGGTGGATGAAATGTAAGTACTTTAAACTTTTTTTATAATAATATACCATATTTGCTTGCATTATTCTAAGCACTAACATTATATAGTTTTCTTAAATTATATACTATCTCTCTAACAAGTGTACTGATACATCTTTAATAAAATACAATATATAGTTTTCTTAAATTATATACTATCTCTCTAACAAGTGTACTGATACATCTTTAATAAAATACAATTAGCACTAACATTATATAGTTTTCTTAAATTATATAGTATCCCTTACTAACATTATATAGTTTTCTTAAATTATATAGTATCCTTTTCGATAGATCTTTAATAAAATACAATTTAAACTCAAAATTTTGATAAGAGTTGAATTTATTCGAAATATTAATTTAAAAATACTAAATTTCAATATAATTGTAGAAAAGTATTTTAACATAAAAATAATTATAGATAAAAAAATTAATTTTCAAACAAATATCACATATTTTTATTAATTAATTTAAATTTAATTTTTAAATTAATTATGTAATTAAAATTAAAATTTTATTTTAATAACAATAATTAAAATGATATTTAAAAAACTTAATAATTTTTTTAATTTAAAATTTTGAAAATGTCGATTTTACTTATTAAAATATTATGTAATTAATATATCAGACAAAAATTAAAATTAAATATTTTAAAATTTATATTTTAAAAGTGAAATTTAATTTCAAAAAATTTTTTATTTTAATTTTTTGAATTTAAATTAATAATGTGATATTGTAATTTTTGTATTAATTAGTAATACAATTCATTATTAGTTTTTTAAATTATTATTTTTGTTTATATTATAAAAATAACTAAAAACATTCAACTTATAAGTTAAATTATTAATATGATCAATTGAAAATTTTAAATAAAATAAAAATAAAAAGTGCATTCATTTGAAATGCAATTTTTAACAAAGGTTTGAGAAATTAGATGAATATTCCACCCTTCTTTAAACGCCACTGGGTTTAACATAGACTAGGTTTGAGAAATTATTAACATAAACTAGGTTTGAGAAATTATGCCGTGTTTAACTGGAGAATGGCCAACGGCGGTGTTTTTTTTGGGTGGGTTAAATGTTTTTGATAATGTAAGATAGTAATTTTAACAAATGATGGAAAATTTAATGTACTACAATTTTATTTCTAAACCTTAATAATTACATTTATTCCCGAGAAACAAAACTTTTGCTTTGTTTTTAAGAAAAAAATAGTACTATAATATTTCTCTGGAGTAAAAGAATTATAAAAATAAAACCGTTTTTTTTTTCCTTATGTTACAGCCGTGTGTCCTAGCAATCCACTTAAGAGTTGAAGGTCACAAGCCAAAACTAGAGCATATGCAAATTTTAAAACAAGAAACAAATGCTTATACTAATCTACAACAAGCTGAGCAAGTGAGCATACAAATCTGCTTATTTGGCAATTGGCATACAACCCACAAGGCTTAAAACCTGCAAAGCATGCTAGTTTGACAAAATTGTTTTTGATTCTGAAAATATGAACAAATATATAACTGTTGCATCGTCCTACATTGAGTTGGCAGGAGGCATAGAGATGTCAACAATTCCTCACCCATATTTACAACAAGGTTGGTGCTATTATTTATAATTATACACATTTGGATTAAATTTATACAAATATCACAAATCTCCTTCCCTCGTATCTCCTCCATCCGCTTCACGAGCAGACACAATGTTTAGTTGCTGTTGTAACTACAGACGTTAATTAGAAAAAAGGCTATCAAAAACTTCACGAGCAATGACTTTTTAATAATCTAAATTGAAATCAAACAAACAATCTAAAGCGCACAAAAAGGGGACGAGGCAGTTGTATTGTATCATTGCTTACTTGCATGTACTTTACTTTTTCGGCAGTTAATTCATAAGTCAAGCTACTCATCCTGCAAAAGTGGTGAGCTGGAGAATTGAGCGTTCCACGATTTATTTATTTTGGGGAAAATTGGCTAAGAGAGACGAGTATTTATGAAAATTTAATGTCTGATTTCACAGAGTGATGTGCACCTTGCTTGAAGTTCAGTGAGCTTAATAAGCAGCATACGTTCTCTTTCAGAAACAACTACGTCCACCTGATCACAAGCAATATATAACTGAAGTTCAATAATCAGACTAATACTGACCATATAATAATGATTTTGGAGCAGTCGACTGGATATATATACATTTCAGAATCTTGAGAGTAAACATACAAAAAGGCAAAAGTCGAGTATTTTAACTTTCTTAGCAGGAATCTTAGGCAGTTTTTGTTACTCTCTTTCACACCACTATATATATATATGTGTGTGTGTGTAGCTAACTAGAATGTAAATTGTAAGGTCCCAGCTCACCTCCTTGTCCAACTAATGGGTAAAAATTAAAATTTTAAAGCTATAAATACAGTTCACAATGATAACAGTAATATGCCAGCATGTGATTTCAAAAACCATAAAGTAAAATTTCTTTGAAATTATTGTAAATATTAATAAATAAAGTCCTTTATCAGGAATAAATATTGTAAACACATTCAAACAAGGATGCCTACCTATAAGAATCATATGAAAAAATAGCCTATGTTTATTTTTTCCTAAAATCTATAATGATTATGTTGGTACATACGATAAATTGTAATTTTGCATATACCCGGATTTGCATAAATTGTACTCACAATGTACCGAATAAACATTCAAAGGTAGCTCGCCTCGACAAATAAGAGAAGTTGTTTTAATGACTAAGTTTACGCAAAAAGTAAGGGTGAAATTATCTTTTTACGGTGGGAAAGTAATGTTGGGTGTGGATTAAGTAAGAAAGTAGTTGTAAAATTGAAATAAGATAAGATATATTTTGAGGATATTTACAACGAGGGCGTTATATATTTTTTCGTTAAATCTAAATGATTATTGTACAATCCAATAATCACAAATAATATAAATGAGAGGCCAAAACTTTAGATTTAGAGTGCTCATGATTATTGTACAATCCAATAATCACAAATAATATAAATGAGAGGCCAAAACTTTAGATTTAGAGTGCTCAAAGTGTGATTGTGAATTACATGCTTACATTGCCATTGTTTTCGGAATCATGAGATAAAAGAGGCAGACTCCCATTTTGAGCTGAACCAAAAAAAGAAAAAGAAAAACACATGATCAATCATCAAGTAAATTTGAAGATAAATTTTTTTTGAACATACCATTTTCTACATCCACCATTTGCAAGCTATTCATTAGATTCATGATAAGGTCCTGCAGCAGTTCATGCGGCCCGAAAAAGTAAGCAAAACGAATAAAATAAAAATGACGAGTTGAACTTTGTGGGGAAATGCATTATAAGACGCACAATAAATATTGAAAAATATTGCACCTGTTGAATTGATGTTTGTTGGAAAAGATTCTGAAGCTGAGGCATGATAACTGTGGCAGGGACATTATTATTGATGACTTCCTCTGGTAAATGATTGTTGGCCTGAAAACCATTAACTATTATATGACTATAGAAACTAAGCAATCATGTTTATTCTTAAAATGGCATAAATGAAAACGTAAAGGATTTATAATGTTAAATAGTGATTTAAGGAAATGGGTGGACACACCATTTGTTTAAAATCAAATGCCCAACTTCCGACACTGACGGACTTCCTCAGCGGGCCACCCTAAGAAAATCACAAGTAATACTGAGGATAGAACTAAAACAGTTCTCATCATCTCCTCCACAGAGTCAACTTTACACCTTACCTGGCTATTTCGTTGAGACGCTGACAATGGGATATCCTAGAGTACATGTATAAGTCATCAGCAATGGAAACTAGAGACAATAAAATAAAGTACCATAAGAATGAACCTCTCTACCTTTACAAAATCCACATTTTCTGATGTTACCGAGAACCGCCCTTTTATTTGTACCAAATTGGCCTTAGATTTTTCATCCAAGGAATCCTTGAACCCTAGACAAATAAATAACAAGAGGCAGACATGTAATGTGATATGGGAAACTCAAGTGCAAAATAGTCTGATAAAAATTGTCGGATAGTCAATATTATTCACCTCCGGATGATTTGATTGGAGCTGATAAACTGTTTCCTGAAGCTCGATTTGGAAGGTTTAGAGGACCACTATAACTGGGAGCTCTCCGCACTTGATGAGCCTTCTCAGCCAGTTTCTGGTTTTCAATATCATACCTGATGGACACTTCCGTTACGTATAAATTAAAAAAACAAGGTAAAGGAACTTTGAAGAACTTCAACAGCGTGGAACTTAATACATGAATACAGAAAAAATAGCTTTAATATCTCACCTGTAAAGATTATTAACATAAAAATAAATTAACTTTTAAGCAAACAATATAGATAATCACGGAAGACGTGTACAAAAAAATCATTTCTATGTTCATATTTGATAGCTCTAATATAATCGAAGCAGAACTAAAATCTGCTTGCTTAGTATCTAGAGTCTAAACTGTAGCATCCTCTTTACGTCCAGCTTCTCTATATCAAATGTTAGAGCACACAATGTGTTGAACATTATCATTTTTGGTGTGCCGGAAGGAACTTATCATTCAAAGAGGAACCTATAAAATTAAAAACTTTAGTTAATCAAACCTAGTCTCATAGCATGAAATTTGTGTTGAAAAATACTGAAGACCATGCTCATTTCATACTCAACTGTCTCGAGTAATATCACAACCAAATTATAAATGGCCTCAATAATATTCACAGTTCCCATTCCACAAACTGTGAAATCTAGTCACAACATACCCAACAATATTGGTTGTCATCAAGGCTAGCTATCGACATTTTGGCTCTAATTTAGAAGGCTACTGCATTAAGCAAGCCACTTACAAGACTACGAAGAATTGTTGCCTCAAAATCATGTTGAATAAGCAGACCATGACATAAAGAACAGATGGATGAAAGAATGATTTTTTAATGAACCTTTCTAAATTGTGAGCTCTCTCTGACAGCGAATGACCTAACACAGTACCAGACATGAGTGGTCCGCTTTGACTTTGAGGGGCTCTTCCTGAATGAACTCTACTAGTCTTAAGAACTGCATCTTGCTCTGACATTTGTGGTAGCAGTTCAGCTTTTGATACACTCTTATTTAGTCCAGTATTTCTGTGATAGTCGGACTCTAAATCAGTCTCAGTTGTTTTTCCCTTCGTCGTCTCATTATCAACTATAAGCACCTCATTACCTTCTAGATTTTCTCTGAGAAAAAAGGTGAGCCATGAGAAGCTTTCAGGAACATAAGCGGGTGTTTGCCTGTTTGGCTAAGGTTATGAACCCCTCGAAACAAATTACTCCATTCATCCCAAAGTAGTAATCGCAAATTCTTTAAATGGACGTCCCACAATAGTAAGCACAACTCAAAATAAACCCTTTAATAGTGTTTGTATATGTAATAAATATCTTAGAAGCTCCGAACATCTTATTTTAGGAGCTTATAAGATATTGTTAAAAAGTGAGGAAAATCACAATTTATTTTGAAAATAAAGTCTTATGTGACCAACTCTTTCATCTTTGGCTGTTTTAATTATGGTATGACATAACTAACATCTCATAAGCCCTTTCATCGTAGTTTATCCAAACGCTTCAAACTAAGATACAAACTCTTACAAGATGAAGGTGTTTAAAGAATCCTTAGAAGAAAAACTAAGTATCATGTTTTCTTGGAAGAAGAAAAACTAATAACAAGCAGAAGATAAAGGTATCAGATAAAAAGTTGCAATTAGGAAATAAAGTCCCTAATTACCTGCTGGCATCATTGACAGTAGCAGATGGTTCGGCAGCAGGACTTAATGCAGTCTACAGAGAAACAAAGGATTTAAGTCTAGAGGATATGCATTTAAAATAGAAATAGATAGGCATTCTCCATTAATGGTTAAACGAAAGAAACTTCAATGACCTTATGATTCAGAGATATATTTACACCGTCTTCTGCTTCCTTGATTTCTTGTATTTCTTCATCCTCTTTTAGTAGCTGGCAGGAAAAAAATAGCCCATATGCCCCATTTACAAAGGCTTAATATTATCATATCATGGAGGAAGAATGAAGAATTTAGACATAGGATAAGTTGTTTCATCTACATACCAAAGAAGCTTGCAACTTTAAATCCTCAACATCAAACTTCCATGCACTTACTCCTCGATGGTACTCACTCTGAGAAAACCAAATATGCTAATACATCAGAGAAATAGGAGAAGTCACTATTACAAATTTCTAATTAACACTTCAGTTAGTGTGCCCTTAGAGCCATGTAGTCAGCTCTGTACTTTGTCCTCTCAAATGGTTACTCTTATTTCATCAATTTTAATAGCGAATAGGTTTTGAACACAGATTTAGCTCATTTTAAAGCCCAATAGATTAAAGAGTAGTTCTAGTCACCAACCATTAAGTGAACTTTTGTTTTTGATTACAAATGGCACACAGAAGTAAAAGAAATTTTAGAAGTTATGAGACCATGTTGACGAGAGGATAGGTTGGGATACTTAAGCAGCTTGGCTTTCTTTAGTAATAGTCGGTTTAAGGATAAGAAGTAACAATTGGATGACATGCACTGCATTTCGCTTGAGTATAAGGAAGTTGCATAATAAAACAGAAAGAAAATCATAGAATAAAAGCAAGAGCAAAAATATTTATTACCACATCAATGAACTTTAAAAGAAATCAATTTACAAAGAAAGAAACAATGACTGGAAACTGGCTTGAAATGAGATAATAATTTGAATGTGAACGAAAGATAAATTACTTTATGGTAATATATCAAACCTGAGATATAGCCTCTTGTTCTGCTGAAGGCATTTTCTTCAAAGCAAGTTGTGCAGCATCTCTGAGCTGCATCCAATTCAAAAATCACAATCATGTAAGATAATGATGATAAAATAAAAAAGCTAAGTTTGGAAACCTCCTAAGTACCATCAACTTTGTATAATTACCTGAAGATCTTTCACACGCTCCCATAGAGGTGGCAAGTCAACAAACAATTTTTTCACAGTCTCCGCGGGCTTGGCATTCTTAAAAAATGAATGTTTTAACAACTTTTCTGCAGTAGGTCTCTTTGTTTGATCTTTAACCAAGCACATTGCAACCATTTCTTTAAAAGACTGTTCAATACAAAGCTTGCAAAATTAATGGCTAGTAATAGAGCAAAAATTAAATTATCCCACACCCACTGTAGTATGGGGTTTGGTACAATTATCAAGTTATTAAAGTATTGATGACAAAAGTTAACCAAAATAAAGAACAAATTAGCATACTGTGTGACTACCAATGCAGCAGTTTGACCCCTCTACAAAAACGACCACTGATTTCACACAATTTTATCCAGCACTAAGTTTAATAAAAAAAATTAGCATTCAAAAAAGTCTAATTAGACAACAAAAAAAATATAATCACCGTGGTATGAAGAGAAACAAATATCAAAGAATAAACCAATTGTTGCTCTATCACTTAATGCTAATTAAAAAGGAAGAAGGATTGCTCATTAAATTTATAATTTTAATGAATGCACTTTTTCATTACTGATAAAAAAAATAAAAAATAAAACTGATTCACAGAAGTATTATTGCTACAGATTTATAAGTGTTTAAATAATTTACTGTAAAATACTGATTTGTCCTTTGTGCTTTTCAGTTAAAAATTCATAAGAGTAACCGAGATTCAAATAGAAACAATAATTATAGTTTTCTAATAGATTTATATGAGATAAAGAAGGAAATAAAATCTGGGAGCTGTTTTCTGAACAATATGAGACATCAATATCCGTTCTCTATAATACGGTAAACGCATTTCTGATTTGATTGAAGTGAAATTGCCTACATATTTTGTCCATCAATACTAAATAGTGTACTTATGGAGTATTAAATCGCTATATTAACAGAAATAAGAAATCAACCGGCGCAGTACAACAGAAGTCAATGAAGCATTCAAGTCTCAAAAACATCATGCTCAGTACAGATGAAAATCGATACCTTAGAGAATCTCTTATCACGGTCATAATCAAGCCCAGGAGGGGCATTTTGGATGGTCATAAGCAAAACCTATTTGAATGAGAAGGTTAACAGTAAGAGTCTGCTAAAATAATATTCAATGCAGAAGGTCAAGCTTTCAACGGACTGACTATATATATCATATACCTTCATTGGAGGAAATTTTGAAAACGGCGCATGTCCATGGGCCAATTCCAGTGCAGTTATTCCAAATGACCAAATATCAGCCCTGTAATTTGATAAAGCCATTTACCAAGTTATGCAACAATTACATGATACTTCTAGTGCAAGTAACAAAATAAAAATGAAATAAATACTGTGATCAGTCAAAGGGGTAAAAAGTAGAAAACACTTAACAACTACTCTAGACAGTGGTGGTTTGCTAGTATAGTTTCTTGACAATGCAATGTAGGAATACATTATCGAAGACTTATTTGAAGTTTCTCCAATATTTACGAAGATATACTGCATTTATTATCATAAACCGTGAGATGGGATAAGAAGATAAAGAATAAAATAGCATACTTGAAATCATATCCAGTTCCCGGCTGCAAAACTTCTGGTGCCATCCTGCGGAATGGGAAAGTAAAACAAATAATGGAAAGTAACTTAGCAAGTACCACCAATAAAAGGCAAACATCCATTAGAAATAACTTAGATAAAAAATAGAGAGAACGAAATAATAAAAAAGTGAGATGGATAAAGAAAAATACAAAGTACCAGCATGGAGTTCCTACGAATGTATTTCTTGAACGTTGTCTATCACCTCTGTCAAACATGCAAGTGGAAACACCAAAATCGCCAAGCTTCACCTCACCATTACTATCCATTAATATATTCCCTGCCTGCAAAATACAACTAATATAGTATGTAAAGTAATTCCATACTCACGTCACGTGAATTCAAAGTATGTCTGTCAAATCTACTACCTTCACATCACGATGGATGTGGCCGTGCCGATGGAGGTAATCCAAAGCCTTGAGGGATTCTTTCAGGATAGACCCAATGGAAGGCTCTTCGAGCCCTTCCGGATAAGCTATTTTCATGAGATGGAGACAAGAGCCCTCGGCCATGAAAGGCATGACTACCCAAAGGTTACAGTCAACGACAAAGGAACAATATGCTTTTATGACATTAGGATGATCGATTAAGGTCATTAGCTGAGCTTCCCTGCGTATATCATCCTGAGATTTATCCAATTTTATAAACAGTTCAATATCCCAGTTTAATAAACCCTCTACATAACATAATAATTTCCACTGAAAATCTGAAGCTGTAAAAGTCAGAACATAAAAATCGACAGAAACAAATCAGAATCAGGAAATGAACGGACCAGGTTGCTATTGCATCGATCAAGATCCAAGCACTTGACAGCCACCACTTGATCGGAAGGCAAATACAACGCCCGATAAACAGTTGCGCTTGCGCCATGTCCGACCTCTTCCAAGAGCTTGTAATCATTCGAGTTCACAGAGTAATTCTTCCCCATTTCAATTATGAGTTGAATATTTCGCCTGAGATATTACCTATTATACTTTGTCTCTCCAAGTAAACACTCCCTCCGATTTACAAGGGACATTTTCCATGCTTTATTTTAAAGTCGAAATTGTATTCTAGTCCTCTAATTCTAGGGCTTGTGAAAAGTGAAAAATTGTTTGACGTATAATGAATAATTATATTTAAATATATTTTTTTATTTCTTGCATAGTTATTTTTTTATTTTTTAAATATACTATATATTTATATTACTTTTATTAATCAATGTTGATGCCTTGATGGTCAAATTATTTATACGAGAGGTATGACCTTCGGGTTTCAAGTTAAGATTGGGATTTATTTCTTGCATAGTTATTTTTTTATTTTTTAAATATACTATATATTTATATTACTTTTATTAATCAATGTTGATGCCTTGATGGTCAAATTATTTATACGAGAGGTATGACCTTCGGGTTTCAAGTTAAGATTGGGATAGGATTCCACCTGCACAAGTAATAAGTTATCTGAGTTCGTCGTCACGATCATCCAGGCGGATGATCGGAAACTACGTGACATTCTTTGTCACACCCGTCAAGCCAAGATGGGACCTCCCAATTCACACAGATGAAATATGAAACTAAAACTAACAAACACAAAATAAAACTATTCATTTTTTCGGGTAAAATGTTATTATTAATATCGGTAATAAAGTTATTATTATTAATATTAATGTTATTATTAGAGTAATTTAGAGAAAAAATTAAAATGAGTTTATAATTTATAAATAAGTATCCTAGTTTACCTCCTTAATAAAAAAGGTAATTTATCTTTTGAGTATATATAATTTAATGTATTTATGTTAATTGTATTCATAATTAAAGTAAGTCTTTCAAATTTGAATGGTCTAATTTAACCTTTGTATTATATTATTGATATTTTCCATTTATTATATACGTTTTATTTAGTTAATGCTGGAATCTTAATAGTTTAGACATAGATTCTTGAAATCAATAACAAGACACTTTAACTTTTCATGTGTTTACGAGGGGTAGTAGATGAGCAAGTTACAACTGAGACAGGACAATCACACATGAGTGTGGTGCTGTGAGGGGGCTGGAGAGGGTCGATCTTGAACTCCTTGTGGGACGGTAGCCCGAGGACTGTTTTTTCAAAGCAGAGGACTCGATTCTCCTCAACTCTGTAATTACGAGGGGTAGTAGATGAGCAAGGACAGGAGTTCAAGGCCATCGTGTCAAACGGGGTGAAGATCGGGGCGTCCCTCACTATTTTCGAGCACATCCCGTGGCTCCGAAAAATGTTCCCCTTAGACGAAGAGGCTTTTGCCAAACACGGAGACCCGCATGGATCGTCTAACGAGGGCAATAATGGATCGGAAGTGCACACTCATGCTCGTCACAAGACGCGAGGGGCCAAGCAGCACTTTTTCGACGCCTTGCTCACGCTGTAGGATAAATACAATCTCAGCGAGGACACCATAATCGAGCTTCTTTGGGTGAGTCGATTTCCGATTCTCGAAATATCAAGTGTTTCGCAAGCTTAATGCTAAAGCTCGTTTGTACATAGGACATGAACACAGCGGGAATGGACACGACAGCGATATCCGTCGAGTGGGCCATGGTCGAGCTGATTAAGAACCCAAGGGTCCAGAAAAAGGCCTGGATCGAGTGATCGGGCACGAACGAGTGATGACGGAGCTTGACTTTTCGAACCTCCCCTACCTCCTGTGCATGGCCAAGGAGGTTCACTGTTGATAGGTCTTTAATATCGTCGCTTCAGTTTACATACATAAACGACTTAATTGTTCCAAGCAATATCTCTAAATGCGAAAATCACGAGAGAAGCCTTTTGTGGAAGGTTATGAGTGTCAAAGCATTAGAAATTGCTCTGAAGTTGACATTGTCGGGAACGAACCAACTAATATATCCAGACACATGGCTCTGAAGTTGACATTGTCGAGAACGAACCAACTAATATATCCACATACATGGGCTTTTGCTAGGTTGTCACTTGTCAACGTTTGCGTCCTCACCCAAATATATTATCTAAACATGGTAAGAATTAGTTTCACTCCATATACTTGATAATAAAACTTCATCTCTTATTCTAAACAATGGGAGTTTTTCGACGTAGATCTCACATCAATGTTTGCCATGAAACTGTCTAAATGTGCCAATGAGGAGGACGGGTTTGGTCAAGAAGGTGGGACAGGGTGCATATTATTAACAAGTGAAAATGAAGCAAGAAAGCAAAACTCATATTTCATAAGACCATCTTTTAGTCAATGAATGGGTCAAAACTCAAAACAAACAATCTTCTTACAACATAACATATACATAATACACTGTACTAGCTCAAATGCTTCTTGATATTGAGCTGATGACAAGGCATACACAAAATCCTTCCAATTCTTCAAACCTCAACAATCGATCGAAATGCAGCTCCAAACCATCGTCGAAGCATCCTCCGTGCTCACAAACAGATCGATCTTCACCCAGACAAGCGAGAACAGAGACGCCAAGAGCACATACCACAACACCACGATAGTCGGGGTCCGATTCTGCCTCCCCATTTGACCCTTGAGGAATGGGTACAGGTGCTGAATCACCCAGAACGCAAAGAACACCTTCCCAAACAGCAGTCCCCACTCCCCGTACCCGCTGTTAAGCGCATCCGAGAACCCGGTGACCACGCCTACCAAATTCATGTCGGCGGGATCAAGACAGTCGTCCACTTGATGATGTAAAGCTCCCCGAAATTCGCGTCCTCGGATGTCTTCGAGGTGACAGTGAAGTTGGTGTCGACCCCCGCCAGCATTTTCAGGAAGCCTTGGAAGACTGCAAATAGATGGGTCGAAACTCCACCTATGACTCAGAACTGCTCGTTGCACCACAGGGCCTCGATGCTTACCCCGCTCCACCTCAGCTCGAGCACGTTCGTTAAGATGATGGAGATGAACAGACTGCAAATAGATGGGCCCTATCCAAATTCTCGACTGCTACCTGCATAAGATTGTCATGTAATTAGATGTAGATCAGTAACTCATTTTTGGAAAATGTCTTCGCACAAAATAGTCCAAACCATAAAATATTGTGCTGATGTTAAACACAATTTATCAACTACAATGGACACAAAAGTACATGTCATCATGTTATACATTCACACAAATTATCAGACAATTTATCTATCACTGCATCATTTGCGACGCACACTGAATTATACATATTAAATGTGTAACGACGTGTCTTATACCACTATAGAACTACCAAATACACTACGCGAATTGTATAGTGTCTGTAAAAGATTTTGATTTTAAAATATTAAGATACTACAATAATTGTTCATAAACTAATATACCAAATGCGTTAAGTTCGAAACATTGTACAAAAAATTATCAAGTAGTGTAATAGATTCTTACATGCAGTTAAACAATTACTTGTCATCACCGAAGCCAAAGATGTAATTAGAAAAAGCTATGGTAAACAACTTGTGCGTAAACGATTTTGTATAAGAACGAATGCACTTAAACACTACAATATACACTACTGGAATAGTTACACTATTTCTTGTAGTGTTTGAATTTAATCTATTACACAAATACAATACGTGTTCGTAAACTAGTAGTCTAGTTGAAGAACTTTGAACGACAAGATACACTGTCCAAAAAAGTATTGTAGTAGTGTGTTAGATACATTTCAGAATCTCCTACAAGTATTGAACTACACGATACACTGTCCAAAATATATGCATTGTATGTAGTAGATTTTGATTAGCAACTGAACCATTACATAAGACATGTAATAACAAGTAATCAAGGTATTATAGTTTGGAACTAGTAAAAATATTTACATGAATAAGTTTTTAGTAACCAACTTGTGCGTAAATGATTAAATAACTTCAAGCACATAGAACTAGATGATACACTACCCAAAACACTACAGTGTGTCTAATGCAATTTGAAATTAATATATTATATGATTTCGGTCCTATTACGTTGGCCTTCGGGATAACATTAATTAGCGTGGGATACACTGCAATCTAGTTGAAAAATAATTTCAACTACAATTTAGTTGAAGAATAATTTCAGCTACAATCTAGTTGAAGAATAATTAACTACAACATACACTTCCAGGCTTTGGGTAGTGTGTCTTCTAGATTCTCTAATTATATTAATTAAACTAGATTATATAATCACTCAAACCAATCCTGATATAAATGTTACACTTTTACACATAGATGAACAAATAGATGTAATTCCTTATCAAGCTTTTAGGTCTCAAATTTGTTCAGTTACAGTATTATCAACTAAGTAACTCAATGGTAGTACATGTGTAGTGTATGAACCCTGTAATGAAATATTTTTAATGTTAATAATGGTTAATTGGATTTTAAATCAAGATGTTTGTAATGCAATCCCTAATGAAATAATGAAGGCTCATAAACCTAATAGCCACAAATTTTATCGGAAAAGATATTTAAGAATTTAATACAAGAAACAACTGATGCTATGGCTTTCTTTTCATGTTCAAGAATTTTCAAGGAACATAATTTTTATGTACTCTATAAATAGTGGACTAGGGATGGGTAGAAGTTGATACAGCTGAATTGTAAAACTATGTGAGGGTTCACGACTTACAAAATACCAATACCATGTTAACAGATAGCTCCTCAGGATATTTTTATGTGCACTAAACTTTCTAATAATTGAAGTTAAATCTACACAGAAACGCATAATGACTGCATCATATGCTTACCCTTCATATTCAGACACAATATCAGGAAGCTTATCCCTACTGACTCGAGACAAGTAACTCCGTAGAAAGAACCCCCGTAGAGGATGCTGGATGCCACGACACATTTCGAGAAGATCTTTAAGGACACCCTTTGCTGGAGGTTCTTTGGGTTTTATGTAAACATAACCAACAGTACATAGCAAATATCTAACAATAAAAATTGGAAAATTAGAAGATTAACCAACTCCTTGTTACAAAATCTAGCTTCTAAACTTCCAATGTTCAAGCACTTGTACCGAAGATGCAAAATTTAAGACAGACAAAAAGAACATTACACTCTCGGCAAGATGTTGCCAGCGTGCTTCACGAGCTCGTAAAGCTCTACGATGGAGCATCCACGACTTGTCTCCTCCTTGAAGAAGATTTCCAGTTTGCTCAATTCAACAAACATTCTCATATATACATACACACCGGGATTTAAGACACCAACCAGCAAAGTAATTGAAACATGATTGAGCCAAGCATTAATTATAGACAAACTATAAACTAGATTGTTGACAATTAATTGAGGAAACTTACCTCGACACTGGTACACTACAAGGTTTGAGATGAGACACTACGAAAATTTGTTCTGGAACACAATATATAATCCACACGAAAATTTGCAGAATTATCTCGATTATAAATTTCTCTTAAAACATCTTGTTAATAACCAGAAAAAACATGCAATCGTTTGTGCTAGTACACTATGTCAGTTCAAACCTAAAATATAATATTTTGGGTAAATTCAAACACAAAATCCAAAAACCCTAAATCCGGTAGGGAATCTATTCATCCATTAATTTCAAGAACAATGATAATGAATTGGGAAAAGTTACCTTAACAATAGGACGCTTCGAGGTTTGATCGTAGACACTACCACGAAGACGCCGGCGAGAGAATCACAGAACTGTGTATTGAAGAATTGGGAAAACCGTTTACGTATTCAAGAATATAGTGTATTACACAAGTTTTGGGTATGCAATCTATATTTAATTCGGAAACCGTTTTTTTTTTTTTTTTTTTTGTAGTGTATAATTTTATATGGTAAGTTTATATTTAATAGAATCAATTAAGAGAAATCATATAATCGGTTAATAAAGACATATATTACATAGTGTACAATAATTCAAAGGGCTTTATAGGTAAATCTTGTTTTTTTATAAATAGTGTAAATATTGGTCTTAGAGTATAATTGAGAGTAAGATATTTACCCTTTTTGAAAATCCCCCTTATTATTACTATCGGTAATAAAGTTATTGTTTTTATGATTAATAATATTTAGAAAATTTTAGAAAAAAAAATACTTTAGGTATTGATATTATAAAAAAATACTATAGTTTGGAATAATTGTAAATAATGTTAATTATATTATTCTTTACTCCAATTTAAGTTACTTAAAAGCGCAATAATTATAATTGAAGTATCATTCTCAAATTCAAAATGTCTTTAATAACCTTTATGTATTGTTAATTATATTTGATTTAATACATAAATAAAACCTTTTAAAATCTATTTATTTTGAACAAGATACCAATAATAATCTTTCAATTACGGTAAATTTTGTCTTCTTGGTATTGTGATTTGTTCAAATGAACGGGAACTAGCCGTTCTGAAGGACGAAACTAGCGAATAACTATAATTGTATTGCACAAAAAAACTAAGAATAAAACTAGAGAAAATAGTAATTATATTTAACAAAACTATTAAAAAGTTGGTAACCCTGATTAAATGGAACTAAATATCGACAACATTGAAACTGCTCACAAAACACGTGACATCACCCTCAATTGAAAATCCCAAAAATCATTTGAAACTACAAACAAAACACGTGTCACAGCCATGAGATAGTCCATTGCAGAGAGTGCCCACAGCTCGCGACATGGTTGCCGTCTTGCCGGTCATATGGCTTGAAAATCTAAGTTTTAGAAACTTCCCAAAAGAAAGTCCCCGGGCTGCATCAGACATGAGCACCCTCCGAGTGGATGGTGGGACCCCATCTACATGCACACACCTAAGGCATCTGTGCCACAGCCATAATTGCCATCTTGTTCCCGAGAAAGCTTAAACAAAAGCAGGCGTTTAACATACGACATGGGCTTCAGCAAATTCTTTGCACGATTGACATGTTGATTGGTCCGTTTTTGGTGCATATTTCGGGTCGGTTTTTGGCCATTTTCCCTCTCTATCGACTCTCTTTTCCCCATTTATATATCCTTTGATGATTAATGGTCAGAATAGTGTGATCGAGATGTATTCGGTATTTTGTAGGCGAAACGGGAGGAAAACGAGTGAAAATGACTTTTTGGGAAGAAGGTTGACCACCTGTCGGCCGACAGAAGAATTGCACTAAGACCATGTCGGACGACATACGCCTGGAGGACGACAGTTGACCAAGTGTGAAAGATGGAGGACGACATGTCTGTCGGACGACACAATTGCCTGTCGGACGACAGGAAGGCATTTTTGGAAGAAACTTACAGAAGGGTAACGCAGGTTCGACCTGCGATCGACGGTGATTTGTCGGACGACATGGTTTTATGTCGTACGACAAGTCGTTTGTCGGGCGACATGATTTCGCTGTCGTCCGACATCTTTTGCTGAGTAGACTTCTAGTCTCCATTTCGATTTGACTTTGTTTGACCCTCATTTTTAAGGGTATAAATAGGTGTTTGGCTTGTAATTTCATAACTAACTTTCATTTCCCCAATTTTAGAGATTGCATTTGGCTTCTTCTCCAAGCTTTCTATATCTCCATTTTGTGTTCTTCAATTTCTCTACACAAATTCACGATCTAAATTCCGTACGTCGAGATCATTCACAAACGTTGTTCACCTCATCGAGACGGACGTTTCTATCGGATTAGTTTCTTCGTGTGACAAGTTGAAGCTCGGTCCCGATTTTGGAAGCTTTTCTCGATCCCCTCCTTCATCCATCGATTTCATTGTTCCCGTGGTGAGATTTTCTTTGTTTCCTCTCGATTATGGCTTATTCGATTGTGGATTGTGATGTTGGGTGCTTGATTATGGCTAGCTAAACTTGTGTGAGGGTGTTTGATGAAATTCCTCAATGAATTAGAGTTGATCTTCTAAAGTAGCTCGATTTCTATTAATTGGACGATTACATATCTCGATTTGTGGTCTCGTGTCGAACAACTTCGTAGTATATCGCTAGTGGACCATACGGTCGATGTGTAGTTAGACGATCATTGGTGAGGAAGCACGTGACAACACCGTGATCTCTTTAGTCCGATTATTAGTTAATTGGGAGTTTATAAATCTAATTCAACTCTAGTTCGTTAGGAAGAGTAATCGGAACACCCTTGCTTTACCAACTCATTTGTTACAAAAAGATCTTTAATTACTCGCTTTTAATTACTCGTTCGTAGTTGTTAATCAATCACTCATTGCAACCCCCTTTAATTAATGATTTTCTTCCCCCTCTTGGAACTTTTACTTAGCATATACAAAGTGATATTCACAAGTCGATAGCATTGCTCCTCGAGAGATCGACTCGGGGGATTTACGTAGTAAATCTTTCGGTTTTTATAAATAACTTTTGAGCAATCAAAATGGCGCCGTTGCTGGGGAGCAATTTAGGCGTTGTGAATTGAAGTTTGTGTTAGTTAAGTTCAAGTTCTTGTTTCCTTTTGATCTTTTTGTTTGTTGTTGTGTATGCAAGGTCGAAGGAGTCTTCAACCTTTACCCTTGCCATACATAGACAACATCAACCAATCCAAGGCTCTACGAAATCTAGCCTCTACATCCGAGCAACCACCACTACTCACATTTCTACCAATATCCATTCCTACGTCTCCCTTTCTTGCTATCACGATGGAGAACCACGACAACATTGCTCATGAGGGAGGATTTCATCACTCTCACTCCGGAAGAGAAAACCGTTCACCTCGTATGAATGATAATAAAGAGCGTGCACCTCATCAACATAACCGCCATTCCGAGGATGATAGGGGTTCTAACCGGAGGAGTCATCGTTATTCCGACGAAGACCGTGAGGGTTTTAGGGGTCAACCTCAAGAGACGGATGAAGAGTTCTACCATGGCCGAGGTTACTATCAACCTCCAAGACGGAACCGTGACCGTGATCACTATAGAGATTATGAGCGAGACCGTGAACGTGACCGTGGGCACAACCATGAGCAAGAGCGTCAACGGAATCGTTTTGCTTTTCAACGTCCTCCGGCCGGTAATTTCGAGCCTCAACGTCCGAGGATTGGTGATTTCTCTAAACCAAGAGTTCATGCCGACTCTTCTTGTATTCTCCTTGGTCCGGGAGCTCGGAATTATGAGCTCAAGCCTCATCTTCTTAATCAATTGCCGGCGTACCATGGGTTTTCTAAGGAGGACGTGTTAGACTTTATCTGGGAATTCTATTCCACTCTTAAGGACTTTCCTCTAAATGGGATCCCGGAAGAACAATTGTGGATGAAGTGCTTCCCGCATTGTCTTAAAGAGAAGGCCCGTTCTTGGTTCCTTACATTGCCACCGAATTCTTTACGGACATGGGAAGAGGTGATCGATAAGTTCACGGGAAGGTATTTCCCTCAATACAAGACTCAAGCCTTGCGTGAACAAATTGTTGCTTATCGACAAGAGGATGATGAACCGTTTCATGAAGCTTGGGAACGGTATAAAACATTGGAGAGAGCATGCCCACATCATAACTTTCCTCCAGAGCTCTTGAGGCAATTCTTCTACAATGGATTAAACCGGGAGTCTCGGATGACGGTCGACCATGCCTCCGGAGGTAATTATAGTAATTTGGATCGAGAGGAAATCAATTTGATGTGTGAGACGTTGGCGGAAAATTCTCTTCAAGCCATTGTGCATGCGGGAGGGACTCACAAGGTAAATGCCAATGAGGTTAATGTGGGAATGGCTAATTAAATGAACGAGCTCACTAAGTGCATGCACACATTGATGAAAAGAGATGCACAACCGGAAGTGAAAAGGGAGCCATGTTGTGTGTGTGGGTCACCGGACCATGGAAGTGATAATTGTCCACATACCGCGCCCCCTCAAGATTTTGAGGTTAATGCTATTCAAGGGGTACACTCGAGAGATCGACTCGGGGGATTTACGTAGTAAATCTTTCGGTTTTTATAAATAACTTTTGAGCAATAAAAATGATCCATTTGCCCCAACTTACAACAATGGGTGGAAGAATCATCCGAATTTCTCTTGGTCCGGAAATAATTATCAACAACCACCCGGACAAAGCTCGGGACAACGACCTCCATATCAAGGTCCGAATCAACCACCGAGACCGACTTTGATGCAAGAATTTCATGCTTATGTGCAATCTTCTACTAATCACCGTATTGAACAAGATAAGAAGATTGCCACTCTTGAAGCCGCATTGAAACATATTGAGACCCAAGTGGGTCAACATTCCACGAGTCTTGGTGAGATTCATCAACAACTCCAAAAGGGTACGTTTCCTAGTCAACCATCACATCTAAAGGCGGTGACTATGTTGAGGAGTGGTAAGATCGTGGATAACAAAGTCGGTGATGTGAATTCGGATGATGAAGTACGTGTGGACCCACCTATTTCGGTCACACCAACGGAGAAAGAGAATGATGCACCTCCCAAGGAACAAATTCTACATAAGACGGCGAACCCTTATCGCCCTCCTTATCCTTTTCGTCTTCAAAACGACAAACAAGAGCAACAATTTCAAGACATTTACAAGCTTCTCTCTAAAGTGAATATCAACCTTCCTCTTCTTGATGTGATCCGTACGGTTCCGGCCTACGTGAAATTCTTTAAAGATTTGTCTTCGAAAAAGAGGAGGTTTGTCGATGATGAGAAAGTGGTTGTCTCCGAGGTGGCTAGTGCAATTCTCCAACACAAACTCCCGGAAAAACAAAGTGACCCCGGAAGCTTTAATAT
Organism: Euphrasia confusa; assembly: GCA_954870475.1. NCBI lineage: Eukaryota > Viridiplantae > Streptophyta > Magnoliopsida > Lamiales > Orobanchaceae > Euphrasia > Euphrasia confusa. The sequence goes on along the minus strand of OX940951.1, from coordinate 37,225,499 downwards.
TAAAATTGCTTTGGGTAATGGACGTGAAGTGTCGGGAATGCTAGATCTTGGTGCCGGGATAAATTTGATGCCTTTCTCCGTGTTTGACCGATTGGATTTGGGAGACCTCAAAGCTACAAGGATGTGTCTACAATTGGCCGACCGGTCCGTACGATATCCTAAGGGCATAATCGAAGACGTTCTTGTGAAGGTGGGGGGTTTAATTGTCCCGGTTGACTTTGTCGTTCTCGATGTTGGAGAGGTCAAGGAAGATGGGAAAGACCATGCTATTTTTCTTGGTCGACCTTTTATGGCCACCACAAATACCTTGATTGATGTCAAGAATGAGTCCCTTCAAATGACGGTCTTGGGTGAAACAGTATCCTTCTCGGCTAAAGATGGTATTTCGATTCCTTCTACTAAATTTTTGGAAGAATGTTCGTTTCTCGATTCTATTGATCATCTCTCCGAGATGAATTTCTTTGAGAATTTTGAACATATTCCGGTGGAGAGTATCGGCATGAATAATGAGGAGGTCTTGGTGGAGGACTTGGAATTGTTGGGTGATGAATCTTTCTTATCTCTAGAAGATGTATTTGTGATTGAAGGGGATGTGGAGATTGGAGAGAGTTTGGGTGCTAAAATCGAGGTTGATGTACTTCCCGAGACTTTATTGGAGGAGAAGCTTGAGGACAAGCTTCCAAAATTTGAGGTGAAGGGGAATATCTTACCTTCGGGAAGTAAAGCCGAGTTGAAAGAGTTACCTCAACACTTGAAGTATATTTTCTTGGAAGAGGGTGAGTTGAAACCGGTGATCATAAGTTCAACCTTGGATGAGCATGAAGAGAAGGCTTTATTTGAGGTCCTAAAGCGTAATGTACGAGCCTTTGGTTGGAGTCTTTCGGATCTTAGGGGTATTAACCCGGCCCATTGTACTCATCGGATTATTCTCGAGGATGGGGCCTTACCTAAGAGAGATGGCCAACGGAGGTTGAACCCGGTGTTATTGGAAGTTGTGAAGAAAGAGATCCTAAAACTTCTTGATGAGGGGCTAATCTACGCCATTTCGGATAGCAAATGGGTTAGTCCGGTGCACGTGGTACCGAAGAAGGGTGGTATCACGGTTGTTGAGAACGAAAAGAAGGAGTTGATCCCGACTCGTATGACAACGGGTTGGAGAATGTGCATTGACTATAGGAAACTAAATGCGGCTACTAGGAAGGATCACTTTCCTTTTCCATTCATCGTTCAAATGCTCGACAAACTCGTGGGCCATATGTTCTTTTGTTTTCTTGATGGGCTTTCCCGGTATTACCAAATCACTATCGCCCCGGAAGACCAAGAGAAGACGACATTTACTACACCTTTTGGTACGTTTGCTTGGCGACGAATGCCTTTTGGTCTTTGTAATGCTCCCGGTACCTTTCAAAGATGTATGATGTCGATATTAGCGGAGTTTATTGGAGATTTCTTGGAGGTGTTCATGGAAGACTTCTCTTTATTTGGGAGTTCATTTGATGATTGTCTTGCTAAGCTCGATAGAGTTCTCCAAAGGTGTATTGAATCGAGTTTGACTCTAAGTTGGGAGAAGAGTCACTTTATGGTGCGAAGTGGGATTGTCTTGGGACATGTAGTGTCCGAGAAAGGTATTGAGGTAGATCCGGCTAAAATTGCCGTCATTTCTAAACTTCCTTCTCCGGTGAATGTGAAGGGGGTCCGGAGTTTCTTGGGGCATGCCGGATTCTATAGGCGATTTATCAAGGATTTTTCTAAAATAAGCCAACCTCTTTGCCATTTATTGAGCCAAGACGTGGAATTCAAGTTTGATGATAAGTGCACGGAGGCGTTTGAGATATTGAAGAAGAAGCTTACCACGGCACCGGTTGTATGTGCACCAGATTGAAATGTTCCGTTCGAAATTATGTGCGATGCTTCTAACTCGGCCGTGGGAGCGGTTCTTAGTCATAGAGTCGACAAGCTTTCTCATGTTATCAACTATGCTAGCTTGACTTTATCCGGAGCTCAATTGAACTACACGACTACAGAAAAGGAACTATTGGCGGTAATGTTCTCTCTTGAGAAGTTTCGCCCTTATATCATTGGATCCAAGGTCGTCGTTTATAGTGATCACGCGGCTCTACGATATCTTCTTACGAAGCCACATTCTAAACCGAGATTGATCCGTTGGGTGCTCTTGCTTCAAGAGTTCGACTTGGAAATTCGTGATAGAAAGGGAAGTGAAAATGTGGTAGCCGATCATCTCTCTCGTCTAGAGCCGGTTGGTGACTTCTTGAAGACTCATGCCTATGAGGGAATTTCCGAAGCTTTTCCTTTTGAGGATTTGATGCTAGTGGATTCAAGTCCTTGGTATGCGGACATTGTTAATTACATAGCCGCCAGAGCCCTAAGGAAAGACTTGACATCTCAAGCCCGGAAAAGGTTCGAGAATGATTGCAAGAATTATTTTTGGGCCGACCCATACTTGTACAAAGTAGGGAAGGATGATGTGATTAGGAGGTGTTTACCGGAGAATGAGCAACGGGATGTATTGGTATGTTGCCATTCGGATTCTTATGGTGGACACTTTGGAGGGAAAAAGACGGCTTATAAGGTGCTTCAATCGGGGTTGTATTGGCCTACATTGTTTAAAGACGCCCATGCCTTTTGTGCTACTTGTGATCGGTGCCAAAGATTTGGGAATATTGGGTCGAGACAAGAGATGTCGTTGCAAATCAATCTCGTAGTCGAGGTGTTCGACGTGTGGGGAATTGACTTCATGGGACCTTTCCCGAGCTCTCGTGGCTACGAATACATTCTCCTAGCGGTTGACTATCTTTCTAAATGGGTGGAAGCCATCCCGACTCGACGATGTGATGCGAATATGGTGATCAACTTTATTCAAGAGTATATTTTCTCTCGATTCGGCTTTCCGAAGGCAATCATAAGTGATGGTGGTACGCACTTTTGTAACAAGATCTTCGAAAAGCTTATGAAGAAGAATGGGGTGAGTCACAAGGTAGCTACGACCTACCACCCTCAAACGTCCGGGCAAGCGGAAATGAGCAATCGACAAATCAAAGGGATTATTGAGAAAACCGTGAAACCTTCTCGGAAAGATTGGTCGGAAAGACTTGTGTATGCTTTGTGGGCGTATAGGACGGCCTACAAGACCGTAGTTGGTATGAGCCCATTCCGCCTAGTCTATGGAAAAGCGTGCCATTTGCCGGTTGAGATCGAGCACCGGGCATTTTGGGCTATAAAGGCGACAAATCTAGATGTGGAGAATGGAGGCGAGCATCGATTCTTGGAAATGTCGGAGTTGGAGGAGCTACGAGACGAGGCCTATGAGAACAATAAGATCATTAAGGAGAAAGTGAAAAGGTTCCACGACAAACACATAGTGCCTAAAGAGTTAGTAGCCGGAATGAAAGTTCTACTCTTCAATTCTAGACTCCGTTTATTTCCTGGAAAGTTGAAATCCCGTTGGAGTGGGCCTTATGAGGTGCTAGAGGTATTCCCTTACGGAGTGGTGAAGCTATTTGATCCTCGGACTAAATGTGCCTTTCAAGTGAATGGACATAGGGTTAAACCGTATTATGGGATCGAAAAACCAAAGGAGAATGTCGAGGTGAGTTTGTTGGAGGAGGCCGATTATGAGGCCGTTGGTTGCATTTCTTAGCTCGAGATTGGCTAAGTCGAGCTAACGACGTTAAACTAGCGCCTCGTGGGGGCTTATCCACGAATGTCAAGCTCCCGACGTTAAAGAGTGCTTGGTGAGGGCCTTCTCACCATGAAACGACAAAAATCGGAATTTCTGAGCTCCTGTCGTCCGACACAGATTTTGCCTTGAATCCATGTCGGACGACATCCTTCAGAAATGGGAGATTTTGGCAGACGGGTTTCGCAGGTTTGCCCTGCGATCAACGATATTTTGTCGGACGACAGGAATCTCTGTCGGACGACAAGACCCTCGTCGGACGACACGCTTTACTGTCGCCCGACACGGATACCTGGAGGGGCTGATTTCGATTTCTACCCTAAAATTCGCCCCCTTTTCCATTTCCTCATCCTTCCACTCGAAAAAATCCCAATTTTCACCCAAATCTTCACCCACATTATGTCTTCTTCTTCCAAGAGAACGGTTAAACGCCCTTGTATCCTTGACCCGAGCCCTTCCTCGTCACGAGCCACTCGAGCTACTACTACTCGGGGGAAAAAGCCGCAACCGAAGAAAGTAGAGAAAGGCCCGGTTCTGGCCCGTGTGACGGAGGAGGATGAAAGGGAAGAAGTTGTTCCAAATCCTATAGTTGCTCCACCTCCTATTGTTGAGCCGGAAAAAATTCCGTTTACCGTTCAAAAGGAGTCGGAGATGGCTATGTATCGAAAATTGAGTGGGAAAAAGCCTTGGGCTTCACAATCCTTTGATTGGGATTTCTTGGAGAAAGTGGGAATTGACGAGCGTGTTACGGAGTTGCTTATTCCGCTTGGGCTTGAGGAAATTGGTTCTACCGAAGCATGTATGTACGAGCCTCTCACGACGGAATTCCTGTCGACTCTTTGCTTTGATTATGTTCGAAGGAGAGCTACATTTCGGATGTTAGATAAGGAGTATGAAGTGACTCCGGCGGTGATCCGGATGGTTTGGAAACTTCATTCAACGGGAGTAACCGAGAAGTCGAGTGATTGGGATGCGAAAGCCGCTTGGAGAGAGCTTACGCCTTGTGATAATTGGTCTGGGGAAGGAATTAGTAATGCGTTCTTGGAGGAGCCGACACTTGTTGTTTTGCATAAGTTCATATCACATAATGTGTTGGCCAAACGAGAAGGGAACAAGGTGAATTCGACGGAACTTTGGCTCCTTCATTGTGCCTATAAGAAGATTCAAGTGAGTTTAGCGGATCTCGTTTTTGATCATCTCGGTCAATTAGTGAAGCGGAAGAAATTGCATCCTTGTTGGGGATTTTTGGTGACGTACTTGATCTCGTTCTATAAGGTGATGAATGCGTATAATCTCCCGGCTCATGTGAAGAAGTTGCCAACGACGTCACTTGGATATAGAGAGCTAGCTTTGGGTGAGTTTATGGCGGATGAGATCACATTTCGCCCATTTAATGAACGAGGGACCATTTCGAAGTATCTTGATAAGTTAAAGGCCGAACGAGGCAACGATGTTGGGCCAAGTACTTTGGATTCAGGGAATCTCCCGGGTTCGGATTACGATAGGCTCCGTGAATTTATTGTGGATCAAATGGCCGAGTTACACACTAGGGATGATGCTAGGAAGGCACAAATCGAGGATCTCCGTCGGTATGTTGAATCCCGGTTTGATGAGTTGGCATGGGCGAATGCCCGTAATGCTTGAGTTTTGAAGGAGGAATGTCCGAGCTCGGGACGTAGACGAGCGCCTCGTGGGGGCTTTCCCACGAACGTCGTGCCTATTACGTAAAAAGGTGCTTTTGAGAGCCTACTCACATCTTGGATATTGTATTGTGGATCGAGACGAGCGAAAACGGGGTTGAGACGAGGATTTATTTTTGGAATCTGCCAACATGTCGGACGACAGGTTCGCTGCGTCTTTTCTATGTCGGACGACATCTTCAGTTCAGATCGTGCGACAGCTGATGTGGCGTGTCGGGCGACAGGATTTCGGTGTCGCCCGACAAAATGAACGGGGGTAAAACCTGAATGCACAACCCTAATTTCCGCATCCCTCTTCATTTTTCACATCTCGTAAAAATCTTCGCGTCCGACACCGCCTCCCCGACACCACCAGCCGTCGCCGCCGACAACCACCACCTTCATCTCCGGTCATCATCTTCATCGTCTACCTTCGTCCGTCTCCCCACTCACTCAACCGCCGCCGTCTTCCGCTCCGTCTACCGAAGATCGACCGCGCCACCACCTCAGCTCGCCTTCACCGTTCTGCTTCCGGCCGCCACCTCCTGTCAGTCCTTGCCGTCGACCGCCGCTGTCCCGTTCCGATACCAGGTTTACGGCTTGCCCTTGTCCTCTTCCATTTCTTTCAGTCGAGTTTGCCGGACCCGGAGCAGAGTTGTGAACGTGTCGTCCGACGTATATTGTTGAGTATTTGTGAATCGTACGACATTCCTGAATCAGGGTTGAGATTGGGGATTCTTCACTGTCGTACGACATATTTGCCTTGTTATTCTCTGTCGTCCGACACCAGCTGATTAGGGTTCTGAGTAGGGGATTTGGCCTTGTCGTCCGACATCTCTGCAGTACAACACCAGTGTCGCCCGACATCGAGCTCAGTGCAGTCAGTCAGCACGGTTCTTTGGGAGTTTTCAGTCCGATTATCCGAGGCTTGTGATCATGGAACGTGAGGAAGCTATGGCCGAGGCAGCCGAGTATGATTTGGCCGATGGAGGTGGCCTCGTGTATGGTTTGACTCCGGAAGGTAACGAGGCGGCTCGCTATGCTCGTCTTCGTGCCGGAAAGGTAGCTGTTTCTCGTCCGTTTGACTGGACCTTCATCCGAGGCCTCGGCCTCTACGACCGTATGAAGGAGATTTGCACTAACCTTGGGATCCTCGAGGTAGCCCGGTCTACTCTTCCACATCATCCGAAGCTCACCTTCGAGTTCCTTTTGAGCTTCGAAAAATCCTCGCGGCGTCAGATTGCGACTTTCCGACTTGGAGGGGTCGAGCACACCCTCACCCCGAAGATGATGCACGAGGCGTGGGGTTTTCACATTTAGATGGAGAGTTGGGTCCGCCGTCCGATTGGGACGCGAGCGAGGCGTGGTGCTCGTTGACTCCCTATGGCACTTGGACTTCCGGGGTCAACACTAGTTCCTTGGCGGATCCCGAGCTTGTGCTTTTGCATAAGTTCCTTGCCACGACTATTTTCGGCAAGTTGGAGGCCAACAAGATCAGTGCATCGGAGCTATGGGCCATTCACCGTGCCCACCTCGGCACCCGGATCTCTCTTATCGGTGTCATGTTCTCGATGTTGGAGACCATCGTGAAGCGCCCGCCTCTAAAGCTTTGCCTAGGTACTCTCGTTTCTATGCTTGCTGTCCATTTGCAGGTTGACATAGCAGCCTATGTGGGAGACATCGCCCCGACGGAGACGAAGCCCATCTCTTGCGACGAGCTTACTAGAGCCGGCTACATGGCGGACCCGACTCACTTCCGGCACATTCACGATCGTGCCAAAGGCCAGAAGCTCGTCCTCCGCCCGGTCATCGATGCTGCAGGAGCCTCTTCGTCCGGAGCCGGGCAGGATGATGCTATCCACTTCCGGGAGCTTCGCACGTATCTCGAGGGCCAGTTTGCCGCTGCCGATCAGAGAGCCGCTGTCTTTGAAACGCGCCTCACCGCCTTGGAGGTAGCCGAGACCGAGAGGAGGGACCGGGAGATTGCTTGGAATGCCGAGTGGAAGGAGTATAAGACCCGAGCGTACGAGTACTTTGATCGTCCTTGACCGATGGTTGCATCTTACCCTATCTTTTCTTTTGTTCGTACTCTTTTGAGCGTATTTTGAGACATTTATTGTTATTCGTGTTATTTGGATATTCGTGGTTTTATTTGCGTGCTTTGGTGGATGTTTGTTAAACTTTGGATGCGGGGATGTTCCCTTTTGCTTGTTATTTGGAGGATATTTTGCTTTGGGATGTTATTACTTGTGTTATTTTATTTTGTGTTGTTTAGGTTGTTATTTGTGTTGTTGTGTGCTTTTGTTTGCTCGAGGACGAGCAATAGATTAAGTGTGGGGGGTTCATTGGTCCGTTTTTGGTGCATATTTCGGGTCGGTTTTTGGCCCTTTTCCCTCTCTATCGACTCTCTTTTCCCCGTTTATATAGCCTTTGATGATTAATGGTCAAAATAGTGTGATCGAGATGTATTCGGTGTTTTGTAGGCGAAACGGGAGGAAAACGAGTGAAAATGACTTTTTGGGAAGAAGGTTGACCACCTGTCGGCCGACAGAAGAATTGCACTAAGACCATGTCGGATGACATACGCCTGGAGGACGACAGTTGACCAAGTGTGAAAGATGGAGGACGACATGTCTGTCGGACGACACAATTGCCTGTCGGACGACAGGAAGGCGTTTTTGGAAGAAACTTACAGAAGGGTAACGCAGGTTCGACCTGCGATCGACGGAGATTTGTCGGACGACATGGTTTTATGTCGTACGACAAGTCGTTTGTCGGGCGACATGATTTCGATGTCGTCCGACATCTTTTGCTGAGTAGACTTCTAGTCTCCATTTCGATTTGACTTTGTTTGACCCTCGTTTTTAAGGGTATAAATAGGTGTTTGGCTTGTAATTTCATAACTAACTTTCATTTCCCCAATTTTAGAGATTGCATTTAGCTTCTTCTCCAAGCTTTCTATATCTCCATTTTGTGTTCTTCAATTTCTTTACACAAATTCACGATCTAAATTCCGTACGTCGAGAATCCGACAAAATCTCATTCACAAACGTTGTTCACCTCATCGAGACGGACGTTTCCATCGGATTAGTTTCTTCGTGTGCTCGGTCCCGATTTTGGAAGCTTTTCTCGATCCCCTCCTTCATCCATCGATTTCATTGTTCCCGTGGTGAGATTTTCTTTGTTTCCTCTCGATTATGGCTTATTCGATTGTGGATTGTGATGTTGGGTGCTTGATTATGGCTAGCTAAACTTGTGTGAGGGTGTTTGATGAAATTCCTCAATGAATTAGAGTTGATCTTCTAAAGTAGCTCGATTTCTATTAATTGGACGATTACATATCTCGATTTGTGGTCTCGTGTCGAACAACTTCGTAGTATATCGCTAGTGGACCATACGGTCGATGTGTAGTTAGACGATCATTGGTGAGGGAGCACGTGACAACACCGTGATCTCTTTAGTCCGATTATTAGTTAATTGGGAGTTTATAAATCTAATTCAACTCTAGTTCGTTAGGAAGAGTAATCGGAACACCTTTGCTTTACCAACTCATTTGTTACAAAAAGATCTTTAATTACTCGCTTTTAATTACTCGTTCGTAGTTGTTAATCAATCACTCATTGCAACCCCCTTTAGTTAATGATTTTCTTCCCCCTCTTGGAACTTTTACTTAGCATATACAAAGTGATATTCACAAGCCGATAGCATTGCTCCTCGAGAGATCGACTCGGGAGATTTACGTAGTAAATCTTTCGGTTTTTATAAATAACTTTTGAGCAATCACATGTTTTTGTCTGGAAATAAAAATTTCAACCGAAAATTAAGAATATTTGAGAAAAATAAAAGAAGTAACAAGAAAGCTTGAGATAATCACAAGTGTGATGGTCAGCTCAAAAAGTCAATGTGATATCTGCATTCAAACATACAAATATGTTATATAGCTCACAATGAAATTCCACATGATAATTATATAAATAATAAAACTCATCAAGACGTAAATGGCATTTGTAAAAATGAAGTTTAGCAAATGGTAATCTGGCAAAAAACATAGTAGCCGCTTAGGCTATCCATTGGGCATATTTAATCGCAGCCATATGTGAAACTGGGAAATGTAAGTTTTCAAAGAAATTTTGCCAAGCCATCCATCTGGTACGAAGAGCAGTTGTATGATTAATAACTTTAGCATGAAAGCTTATAGTTCTGGAATTGTGTATGAAACAGTTCTGGAGCTACGCTCTCTACAATTATTTCTATACTTCAACAATCAAACTGTGATTTATTGATAAAAAATACATGATAGAAAACTCAAACTTGACATACAAGTAAGACTTATTCAAACAAATACGTGGGTATCCTGATTCAATAACTAAAATAAAAAATATAGATCCAAGACTGGGTTTGGAACTAACAAAATTAAGATGCTTTTCATAACTACAACATCAATTTCCAAATGTCCGTGATAATTAAAACTATTAAAACAAGAACTGAAATTATTGAACATACACATATGTCAAAACACTTGAAAAAAATGACCAATTCCCCCAATTTTAAAACCGAAGGCTTTCAATGAAATTATTTAAAGTGTCCTTAATCAGGAACTCAATTAGTTAAAGGTCCCCCAATTATTTAAAACCGAGGACTTCATTATTTAAAGGTCCTTAATCAGGAACTCAATTATTGTATTCATCATAACCAAAAAACAAATGAAACTAACACAAATACACAATACAGTTCACTACTTGTAAATAGTGATAATTTGCGTTGTTGTTCTCATGAATTCAAGATCCAACATCAGAACAGCTAATGAAACAATGTTACCTAATTTCATTTCTATATTTAAAGCAACAGGAACAGTGTTTGGAACTACATAGAATCTTAAATAACATGATCTATTGATATCATACTTGTCTGCACATTTGTGAAAACATAAGTCTTTGTCAAAATACACCTAAATAACAGTTAGTGAATCAAGTAGACACACTCACCTAATGATTTATACACATGTCAGGATATAACTTACTCGAGCCTAGTGTTTTACTATATGCATATAGTAAAACACTTTATCCTCACCGAGACGACTCAAGGTACATGAGAAGACTCGATGGGAAGGCAATATTTTCAAAAACAGATGGGAAGACAATATTTTCCAAAAACAGTTTCAATTCAGCATTAAAACATTATTTTGTGATATTGACACTAGAACTTTTCTGGGAACTATATACAACACCTAAGTAAACTTCATTATTCAGTGCCACAGGAACATTGTTGGGAGCTAAGTAACGTTCAACATAACCAGATCAAATGATAACATATGTGGTTGCACATTTGTGAGAAAACAAGCCTTTATCAAAAAGGGGTTTCATGAAAACAGTTATTGAATCAAGTAGACACACACCTCAATATTTATAAACATTTCAAGAGGATGCGCATATAATATGACCTAAAGTAGTGAACTGAAAATAAAAAACAAAATTTAATTTCTGGAAAAAAATGACTTCATAAGTATACTAATCAAAAAACACACCATACCAGATTAAAAGAATCAAACCAAATAGATAAAGTTCCATCGTAATTAAACAACAACAACAAATCATTAATCAAATTAAATAAACTCACCACAAAAACAAGATTCAAAAGTAAATCTCTGTAGTTTCAGATTAGATAAATACAATAGGTAAATAAAGTAGAAATATCTTATAATTCCCCAAAATAATTAGTTCCAAAATTTGAAATTAAAGGCTTGCATGTCTCCAATTTTTCGAATTTAGACACAAAAGACGAGAAAATTACAGATTGTTTGGTTGACTGAACAACCCTCGGAATCTCCATCAAGCTGGTGATACATGATTAGGGGTTTCGGGTGATTCGGTTTCGAGTGCTATTTCCAAGCGCAGTATGATATGATTTCCAATGAATGGCTTTCTGATAGGGTTCGGATTTTGTAGAGAAAATGAGAAGCTAATTTAAGGAGAGGATGCGAGAGAATATTTGGGTATTCACGAAGGAGATGTGTTATTCATGGAAATAGCAGATTACTATATTATACGCAAATTATCTAATTGGAAGATTATGATTTTTAATTCATAAAAACACAAAAAAAAACTAGTTTCGGAAGTTTTGACTCTTTTACCATTAGACTAAAGATTAGTACTCCAATTAGATAATTTGCGTATAATATAGTAATCTGCTATTTCCATGAATAACACATCTCCTAATATTTAGATATAATAAAACACTAAAGACTTACTCTTTTCATGAAACCCCCTAATATTTAATATATGAATAAGATTACATTAAGGGAAGTCCATTAGCATAGCCCAGGTTAAATTTTTTAAAGGGAATTGCTATTTGTACCTAAAAATAATAAGTACACTAACTTAATTATAATTATAATTATATTATTTAGTTAAAAGACAAGTATATCCTTATTAACCTAATTATATATTTAATTCTCATACACTCCCTTCTTCTTCTCTTTTACCTACACAACTTTAATTTTTTTTATTTTTTCATCTTTGTTCTCTCACTCTGCAAATTTAACGCAATTTTTTTTATTATATTTTCGCTTCTATGCATTTATGGACAAGAAGGATTTTCTAGAAAATAATAATGTAAGTGTCGTACACTTTAATTTACAGTATTTTATATGTTGTCATATTGATTTCTCCATATGATTTGCTTTAGTTTCAGTTTTGATAACTTGATTGTTTGTCGTGTAAATCACTTTCGTACGTGGTTTTAATTGGTAGTGGTTTTAATTGATAGTTAAAGGACTAGGAAGAATCAAATAGTTAGTTAAATTAGAAGTGTTAAGTCCTCACCATGAACAGGGGAGAAGCCAAAAAGCACCGCTTCTTAGAAGTGTTAAGTCCCCACTATGAACAGGTTGAACGGAAATATACATATACAGGGGCGGATCTAGGATGTAACAAAGGGGTAGGCTGAAAAATACATTTCCTCAATCGCCACAATAATTGTATAAATAATAAAAATATTGTGATATTCAAATAAGTTGTGCCCTACGAGACTTCAAAGCATAAAAATCATCGATAACTGAATCTATGTCTATATTTTTTGAAAAAAGACGATATAAGTGTTCTTCTCTTCTTTGCAATAGGTTGCTACTCCATTTACACTTCTGAAACTAAATAAAATGGTCTGGGCTCGACTTACAGGCAGCCTCCATAATTATTCATCAACATACAACTTAATAAAATAATTATATATGGATCAAAGAGTGAAAGATCAATTATTGACGAAGTACATGTATCATTAACTTGATTAATAAAACAAAATTGCTAAATTAACAAGGTGTGTTTTAGGGCTTTTGCTGAGGGAAAACAATTTTTAGTGTTAACAAACACTCTCTTTTTTATTCTCAATTCTTTTTCCTATAATCCTACTAATTAATTATGAGATTGAATGTAATAAAATAAAGTTCATATTTTGGAGAACAAATTAAACTCTTAAATCTTGACCTTCATATTGTGGATTTGCGGCGGCGGACGAATGGACGACGAGTCGACGACGGCACCACAATTGGAGGTCACCAAGAATCACAAGAAGCTAAATATCCGAATTCCCACAAGCGCCAAAAATTTGAAGGGCAAGAACTTTAACCTCAATCTCCTAAATTTTTATTTTTAGGGTTTAAAAATTATAAATTATAAATATATGGGATAGTTAGAAGTGAGAAATAGATTTAGATTTTTAGGATTAATGACGTGAAAGTTAGAAGGAGAAAGGAATTTTAAGAAAAATTAAATTGGAAAAAAAGATGAAAATTTGTATTATGTTCTCGGTCCTCTCTTTCCCTAACAATTCTCTAACATAAATAATTTAACATTATTATAAAATATATTTGGGCTTTTGGGCTTGGCCGCTTGAGAATTGGGCCTATAAGTACTAAACAATTACGGGTTATTAAATAGTAATTCAAAATAAATATATAAAGTATAGTATATATATATATATATATATATATATATATAATATTTTTATATATATAATAGATAGTAAAGAAAAAAAAATTGCACTGGGCTAGAGCCCAGTGCTGCCCTGCAGTACATCCGCCCCTATATATATATATATATAATATGTATAGTGATTTATATTCTTAGATTCCCAGATGGATATAGCAGAAGACAAGCACCCGTTTTTCTTTTTAAATTTTATTTTATCTTTTGTAGTTAATTTATATTTCGTGTGTATATGTATGTATAGTTTTATATTTAAGTTTGAATAATATTGAAAAATTATATGATTTTTTTTAAATATTAATGAACAGTTAGGGATGGAATACCGTACCGTACCGTACCGAACACCCCATACCGATTGTCATACCGAAACTTTAAAATTTGAAAAAATCATTTTGATACCGTACCGAATATTTCGGTATACCGAACTTCGATATACCGATTTTTCGGTATGAGATAAAATCAATACCGTGTCATACCGAAATATACCGAACATTTCGATATACCGAAAAATAACGATATACCGAACATTTCGGTATACCGAAAAATAACGATATACCGAAAATTACCGAACAAATAAGAACCACTGCCAAAGAAAAAAAAACTAAGCAAAAGCATTTCAATGTTATAACAGTCCCAAAGTTAAGACACAAAAAATTAACAATACAATCATCATCGAGCTACAATCTAATAAAATTAAACATCAAATCCAATACAAATGCAAGAACATAACTAAAATAATGTTGGCTCCTACTTCTCTTATTATCCAGTCCTACTTCTCAAGACAACCTACAAAAGATATAATCCATTTAAATTAAACAGCAAATCCAATACAAATGCAAGAACATAACTAAAGTAATGTTGACTCCTACTTCTCTTGTCATCCTGTGTCATCAAAACACACTGCTGCAAGCCTGCAATCCTACTTCTCAAGAGTCAAGATAACCTAAAAAGGATATAAACATAATAAAAATATATATATCAACTATTTTACTAGAATATGTAAAAGTGACAGTGGCATAATATATAAAAATGTGTAATAATTTTACATCGCATTATTTTTTTTATAAGAATTAACATACTATATAAAACATACCTTTTTCCATTTCTTCAATTTCCTTGTAGAACACAAGGTCGTCGTCAGTTGGATCTTTATAAAGAAAGTTGAAGTCCTCCGCTCTTAGCCAATCATTGGTGCACACCAACGCCTCCACCATTTTAGGGCTCAAATTACATCTAAAAGGATCGACAACCCGTTTTCCCAAACTAAAAGCAGACTCACTAGCCACAGTCGAGCTGGGAATAGCCAAAATATCCTTAGCAATAGTCGAAAGAATCGGATACCTCACTTCACTTCCTTTCCACCACTCTAAGATATTGAAAGGCTGAGTAGTTCGTTTTTCAATCTCATCGGCAAGATACTTATCTACTTCATTAGATATCTCTTGAAGTTGTTCTTCTTCATTCTGTGCTTCAACATCATTGAACAATTCATCCCAAAGACCACCACCACCACCACTGTTGGTATGATCTTCACAATTAGTCTCTTTTTGTAAACATTGTTTCTCACTGTTCAATGAATCAAACCCTTTATACTCTGTCCACAAAGTTATCAAATCCTTCTTAACTTTATCAGTGAACTCTTGAATATGCGCAGAACTCCCTCTCAATTTCTTTATGCTAACTTTGATCATTTGAAGTTTATTTCTCGGATCCAGAACATTTCCAACAAAGATCAAAGGATTCATATTCTCCCAAATCCCCCAGTACTTGTCAAATTTCAACTTCATTGCTTTTGCGACTTTCTTAAGGATTACATCAGAATCATCATTGCCTCTCTTTTCAATCTCAATTTGTAGAGCAACCATGGACTGATATATTAGTTGAGACGTTGGAGTTTTTGTAGCACTCAACTCCAATGTGGCATCATAAAACTTTTTCAAAAAATGCACAAAAGCCCTTGCATTCTCCCAATCGACTTCATTAGGCGGCCCAATCCTTTGTTTACCCTTCTCGTCTCGTTCACGAAAGAAATTCATAAAAGGTAAACATTCTTCACTCATTCTTTCAAACACCCTTCTGTACTTTAATGCAACATCAAGCATTTTATAAGTTGCATTCCACCTCGTTTTTACATCCATAGGCACAGTTGATGTACTTGCAAACTTGGCTAGCACGGCAAACTCTCTAAATATATTCAATCTGGATGGAGAAGAATGAATAAACATCACAGAATTCCTTATTGATTTTATTGAGCCACTGAGTTCCTTCAAACCATCCTTCACAATTAAATTAAGTATGTGACACGCGCACCTCAAATGTAAATATTTTCCATCGAACAGCAAAGTACTTTCACTTCTCATTCTTTTCTTCAAGTAATCAATAGCAGTATCATTAGAAGAAGCATTATCGACTACTATTGAAAATATTTTTTCTATCCCCCAATCTCTCAAACATAACTCTACCATTTTTCCGATTTCTTCTCCGACATGACTAGTGATTTTTGAAAAGCTTATTATTTTTTTATGCAAATTCCATTCACTATCTAGAAAGTGTGCTGTAACAACCATGTAGTTCATGTTTTGAATAGAAGTCCAGGTATCGGTTGTGATACTTACTCTTTGACCACTCATTATACTTTGTATTTTTGCCTTTTCAAGTAAGAACAGATCGAAAACCGAACCTGCCACTTTCTTTCGATTAGGGATTTTGAACCTCGGTTGTAATTCATGAAGAAGCCTTACAAATCCACTTCTTTCGACGGCCCGAAATGACACCTCATCCATAATCACATACTCCGTAACTTTCATCTCACACCGCTTTTGATTAAAAGAATGAGGAACTAAGGAACTGCCTTCACCCATTCCAGCATTTGTCAGAATACTTTGTTTGGAATCATTTGGTTTGCCACCCTTGTACACTGGACTTTTCTCACACCTAAATACCAAATGGTTGATTAATCCACTGGTGCTTGAAGAATTACACGGGATCTCAGTTTTGCATGTGTCGCATATCCCTAATCGCATTGTGGTTCCATCCTCAAACGTTCTCCTCGCCTCTGTACAATAATCCCAATATTTACTCCTCTTTTTTCCAGTTTTCGGAAGAATCACAAGGCTGCTTGGTCGCTTGTTAGTGTTACTTGTGCTTTCGTTCCGTGTTTCAGATTCTGTGATAGGAGCAGGCGTCTTGGATTGAATTGACATTGAACGAGTAGGCGTTGAATGAGAAGATTCAGATTCCATTTCACTAATAAACCTGGAAAAATAAGTTTCAAAACAAAATTCAGGAAAGAATGATTAGGTGATCACCATGCATAAATCACAAACTACTTCAGTTATACTCGATGCATTTTCAATTTGATTACTGAAATGAGAAACATAATCTAAAATTATTGAAATATAAGTTAAGTACTAAATTTAATTTGATTATTTAAACGAAACTTGAAAACTCCACTATACTATAATCTTACATTACCAATTCATATAAGGATAATTTAAGATGCAGGCTCCATATGTATAAGAGAAGGTATATCATGTTTCAATTCTACATTTCAACATCTGTAAAATTTCAGTTACTATATTTGTGCGCATGATAAATCATAGTGTATTTAACATACTATAAAAGTTGAGCTGCTTCCCATGATAAATGAAGTACGAGTGACACAACATAGCATACCGAATGAATCAAACCCAAGAACTTACAATTTTTGCTTGCATGGAAAAAAAGCCCTCTACTTAGCTCTTTGTCGACATCTAACAAGAGTAGTTTAAGAAGGGCCAGAAGCCAGATGGAGGAGTTGCCCAAGCATCAATGAATCCTGGAAACAGTAAAGAAAATGTACAGTGAGATTATAGAATATACAAAAAAGACACCAATAACTAAACAAATCAAACTACAAAAAATTAAATTATACTTCTGATCAATTGAGTATTCTATAATCATATCATCAACTGAATAAACTGATTGTTAAATCACATACGGGTTTTGTAGCATAAGCCCAGAATTTAGTGAATTCTGCATTCCAAACTTAACAACAAATATTATTTCAATAATAAATAAATAGAATAACTCTAAATTCTAAAAATAATTGTTTCAAATCAAAGGTCAAAGGTTCATCAAAGCCTGTTGGGGTTTTACTCTCCATCACTCATCAGTGCAAGTTATAAAGTTGCAAGAAGGAAGGGACTTTACAGACTCACCTCCAAAATTTTAAATTAATAATTAAATAAAGGAAGAAAGAAGAATTGTAGAGAAGTTACTGAGCGAGAAAACCTAAATCGAGAAACATAATTACCTTTTCAGGCCGGCAGTATCCCAATTATCCTAAATCGAATGCTGCGTGTGGCTGAATAAATAGCTCGTTTTGGAATGAAAGTAAAAAAAAAATAGGGTTCACAGTTTCACCGTTCACAATTTTTCAGATCTGAAATTCTGTATGAAGAAAGTGATAAGTGAGAGTAAAAAACAAATTTAAGTTTATTCTTTTAATAATTACATATTATATAATTAAATTATTAATATGTCACGTGAGTGAGTGAGTGTGCAGTGGTCTATGTGATACTCTTACCAATTAACAATATGGATACCGTTACCGTAATACCGAACTTATACCGTACCGTATCGATATACCGAATGCCTGAAAATAGTATATCGATACCGTACCGAAACGTTCGGTACGGTATGATACCGTACCGAACTAAAATGCATACCGAAAATTTTGATAAATTCGGTATTTTTCGGTACGGTATGTTCGATATTTCGGTATTTCGGATATTTTTTCCATCCCTATGAACAGTGATCATAAAATTCTTTTTTTTTTAAGTTAACGCAAATTTTGATTAATTATGTTATTTTAAAGTTAATATATAATTTAATAATGTTATATTATATAAAAGATTAAGGGGTGTGTTGTTATTTTTTTTAAAAGGGTATTATTGATATATTGGGGGGTTTATTAAGTAAAATTTATAAAAAGATTTATAATTTTAATAGGTGTATGTAGTAAGTGGTGTACTTATCATTTTTTGGGGTGCAAATAGCAACTCTCATTTTTAAAACCATAGATATTAGCTATTGTTCTTTTCCCGTCGCTAATGAGCTCATAAATTTGCTCATTTTTAGTCGTAGATAGATTCTAAATTGAGTCATTATTTTTCATTTTATTATTTCACTATGTTCGCGAGGACACATTTGAAATTAGAGTGATGTAGAGCATAACAGGTGACACTTTGAGCATAATGATAGTAAATTACGTGAAAGGTGAAGAAGTTCGTCCATTTGGGCAAGCAGCCACTATGAGCATACACCGCATGCATGAAGTGAATCAGCCCTCTGGACGAAAATCGAGGAATCAAAGAAAAAATGACACAAACACTTGGGCCTGGTTGGGCAAGCAGCCACTATGGGCAAAGGCACCTTATAGAGATTCAACCGACTTTCCAAGCCTCACATGTGATACATGAGCAGACTGAATGAAAAAAAAAAGTCCACGATCAAAGAGTTATGAAGAAACCAGTAGCATCGCTTGGGAAAAGACCAGAAGGCGCCCAGATTCTCAGTTTAGGCAACTGCGGCAGAATCCTCAAAGAGTTTGGATAAGAAAATGACTATTTCCTTCCTTATTCCAAATGATCCGGATTATCCTCAATTACCTGAGGATAATGACTGGATAAATATGATAAATTCGAAATATAATTAATCATATTTATCTTAAGAGTTTTATCAAAATCAATCTCCTAAAAATAAGGCAATCTGTTGTTGATCTAAGGGTAAGCCAAGAGTCACGGCCGAAACAAACTATGGATTGACTGCGCTCAATGGACCAGGCCCATCAGCCATTAACTCCTTATATATATGAAGCTTCAGCGATCAAATACGAAACAACACAGAAGACACGAAAGATACTCCAAACAATATAAATAGAACAACACATGAAATTTATGAGAGTTTATATGTATTTGTTTTGAGAGTCGAGTGTGGCGAAACACTACCCTTTGCACAACCCGTTTTGGCGCGAGTTGTATATTATATTTTTATTTATTTAAGTTAATTTTTTTACTTTTTATTTTTAGTTATTTGTTTTAGTATTATTTTTTTTTATTTGTTTTAATTATATGTTGGGGATTTATTAGAGTCTGGGCAAAGGCAGACCGAAGGGGATCATGGTGCAAAGTAGAACCAAGTGGTTTTTTGGCCGAACTAACTGGTTGGGTGTTTTTTCCCAACACAAAGTTGTTTAATTTTTAGGCTTAAGAGTTTGAGAGACTTAAAATTGTCATTAGTAAGCTCATTCACTCTAGGACACCAGTAATTGGGTAAACCGCATAAAGCGTACCTTGTAGTACTGTAGCGGTCATAGTTTTACAACTTTCTGGAGTTGCAGTCGTATGACTCGGAGTTCCAGACATGCTATATTGGCTGAATTGGGTCCATCTAGATTTTAATACGGTTTGGAAAAACTAGATCAATGCGACCACATAGGTATCGAATTGACCAGACCTAGGGGATTGTCCGTAACGTTGTGCTTTCTCTATTTCAAAGGATGGATAAGTGGTGGGGTAACTGTGAGCTTGACATAATAAATTCACCTATACTTTGTTAGACACCCTATAACCTATTGACAACCCGCTAGTAAAAACCATTTGTGTCTATGATCGGTAGTGTGCCTAGATGACCCTAAGAGAAGTTGTATGCCCAAATGCTTGTTTTCCTCATCTTAGTTAGTTTAGTCGAGTTGTTAATGAGAAAACCATTGTGCCCACAACAAACTTCAAAAATAAATATTTTTTGAATTGTGACAACCCTAAGCCGAGAGAAAGTAAAAATAAACTTCTCGTAGGATCGACTCCGCACTTATCACTAGCTAACCCTAGCTTTCGACACATTAACTTATAAATTAATTTTGTTTGTGATGCTTCAACGACGACGACGCATCAAAATAACAAGAAGATTGATGCCCTCCTCCGATCCCTTCTGTTGCCACACCTCCTCCTCGCCAAGATGCCATCTCCGACGAGGAAAAGGAGTTTATCACTCTGTCGGGATCTGCTATTAAAGGATATCATCAAATCAAGGATTCTACATAATTGAAATATAATTAAACCACTCCTTGATTTATTCTTCATCTCAATCATGGAGATTTGATGTATTTAGAAGATTTGTAGTGATTCGTAATGATGTAGTTACAATATAGTATAGCTAAGCTCATGTACATACATTGTAAGTGTTTATATCAAATTGTAAGAAATAAGAATAATAAACATTGTTTTTCCTTTCTATATCTGCCTACTGTCGAAGCTCCGACGCGCCATCAATCATAGGTCTTTGATCTCGTTCTCAGTTATTTGCGTCGTTGTCGTTTTCTCTGCTTTCCTTGGATGTTCCGCCACAGTTTTGTCCCTATCTCTGCGTGAAGAAGAAGAAAGAGGTACTCCCTCCATTTCATATATATATAGAACACTTTCTTCTGACACGGAGATTAAAAACATATTACTCCACTTTTTGATTTTTTGATAAAAATTGAAAGATATAAATATATTTTTAAATTAAATAATAAATAAATTGTGAATAAAGTTGAAAAAGTAAGTGAATAAAATAAAGCTAAATTGTATTTTAAATTAAAAAAAATAAGAATATTTATTTCCTTTTTTAGAGTTATTCAAGAAAATTAATCTTGTTATTATGAACCAAATGGAGTATTAGATTCAATTGGATTAAGGGGGATTTTGTGTCATTTTGCATCGGATATTAATTTGTGTGTTCTCAGTCGTTAGATTTTAATTGTTTAAATCTAACCATTAACATTAATAAAATTTAAACGCACAAATTGAAAACTCTGCTACCCATAATTATATTTATTATAAAATCAATGCCACGCATAAATATTGATTGTTCAACTTGTATATTAAAAAATATAAATAAATTGTTAAAACATATATACGATATTAATTAAATTTTTTTTTCAGTCTTTCATAATATTTTTTTATATGTTGAAGAACAATATTGAAGATGAACATAAAGAATATCTAAAGCACGTCAAATCAGATAAGGTTAGTTCAAATATTTAATTTTATAGTGTATTAAATTAGTTTATTTTATGTAATATTTTTTATAATTATTTATTTTATTTGATATTGTGGATTTTATATTTACGAAAGATATCATTTTTTAATATTACAGATTTCATAATATTTGGATTTTTTTTTTTGTGATGGATGAATATACAAATTGAATACTTACAGTTGGAATGAAATTTGATACATTAGATACGTACGAGTTTTGGAAAACTTATGCAAATAAAATGGGATTTGGCATGAGAAAAGAGTACAGTAACAAAAATAAAAAGACATGAGTGACTACAAATCAGTTGTTTGTGTGTTGCAAAGAAGGCTTAAAAAAGGAAAAACAAATTGATGTTGAAACTTGTCATCGGTCGGATACAAGAACAAATTGCAAGTCAAGGCGAAATGTGTTTTTTGATAAATTAAGCGTCAAATATGTAGTGAGATAGTTTATAAAGGAGCACAATCATGAGTTACATTTGGCTTCAACTACTCACATGATAAGATCACATTGAGAAGTTTCAACATCTCATGCCCTAGCAATCGAATTGGCTACAGACTCAAGTCTTACTCCTAAAATGACACTAGAGTTGTTGAGTAGAGAGGTAGGATGAGGAAATAAGCTTGGATTTGTTATTAAAGATCAGAAATCTTATTTGAGATCAAGAAGAAAAAAAGATATGGCTCACGGGAATATCAGGAGTATTTTGACATATTTTTACAAACGAATAATGGATGATAATCATTTTCATTATGTTCTACATCTTGATAGTGGAGAAAAAATCACAAACATATTTTGGGTTGATGCAAAAATGGTGGTTGATTATGATGTTTTTGGTGATGTAGTCACTTTTGATACTACTTTCGGCACTAATGAAAAAAAGAGGCCACTATGCGTGTTTACCCGATTTAACCATCATAGACAAATAGTAATTTTTGGGGCTGGACTTTTATACGACGAGACTTGTGAATCTTTCGAGTGACTCTTTACGACTTTTGTCAACACACATAAAGGTAAAAAACCTCGTTCGATTTTTACCGATGAAGATGCTGCTATGTCAAGTACATTAGAGAAAGTTTGGAAAAATGTTCCTCATGGACTTTGCACTTGGCATATTAGACAAAATGCATTGAAGCATTTGAGATGTTAGATGAAGAATAAGTCTCCAATATTGTCCGATTTTAATAAGTGTATGTATGAGTACGAAAGATGTAGAGGAATTTGAGAATAAGTGAAGGATTATGCTTGAATGCCACAACTTGATGGAAAAATAATTGGTTGAAAAGAATATATGGAAAAAGGAAAAAATGGGCTAAAGCTTATATAAAAAATATATTCACACTTGGTATTCGAAGCACTAAAACTTGTGAAAGTGTCAATAGTGATTTGAAAGATATGATCATTTGAAGTGTACTTTGGGAGTTGGTGATTTTTTAAGCACTTTGATAGGTTGGTGGAAAAAAAATGGAAAAAAGAATTGGAAGCAGAGTTCAAATTGAGAGAAAATTCACCTTCATTGGCATTTTCAAAATCTCCTATATTGAAACAAGTGACGACGCGAAAACTTTGTCGTGGAAGCAACGCGCGGTCAAAATAAATTTATATTCTGCCAAGCTAAACACTAAGGAGTATAGTGATAAGTGTGGGGTCGGTCCCACGAGGAAGCAATTGCAATAAGTGATCTCGGCTAGCCCAAACTGTTGTCACAGTTTTAAAAAGGTTTTTAATGGTTGTTGTGGTCACAGCGGTTTAATCAAACTACTAACTAATGCAATTAAATAAATCAACTAACCCAAACTAACATGCAGAATTAACTAACACTTTGACCAAACTGAATAAACAGTAAAACAGTAAATCAAACTGGACTCAATAAAAGGAAAACATGCTTCTGGGCTCACGGCTTCTCTCTGGGTAATCTGGGACAACTACCGATCCCTAGCACTAATGGTTTTAACTGATGGTTTGTCAATCGGTTATAGGATGTCGAACAAAGTAAAAGTAGTCCTATTAAATCACGCCTACAGTTACCCCACCCCAATCCGTCCTTACTGGGTAAAGAAAAGGCAAGTTATACTTATGCCTAATCCATTGAGTCTAGTCAATTCGATACCTATGTGGTCGCATAGATCTAGTTTGCCCAAACTCGCATTACTCTCTCGATAAACCCAATTCGGCCAATAGCATGTCCGGAAATCCGAATCATGCGACCGCAAAGCTCCAACAAATTCTAGCGCTATGCCCGTAGTACATCTAGGTACTTTCTATTCGGTTTGATCAATCGCTGGTATCTCAAAGTGTAAGGGTTTCCTAACGACCAAATTAGTCTGCCCAAACCTGCAAGAATGTAGTTAAACCTCAACTGTGTGCCAAAGTCCCATAGCCGGCGAGAACTCGACTCCGTCTTCTTCAACCCATCAATGGCGTCTCTATATATTTTGTGGTGTTTAATTTCGTCCTCCCTCTCTTGGTGTGCTGATTGTAGGGTTTCATGTGTTGTTTTATAGGTGTAAGAAGTCTTGGAAACCAAGGAAAATCGCGGTCAAGATTTGATCTTTGAGATAAGGAAAGAAAAGATTCTTTCCTTATTCTTTTCTTGGTAATAGAATCCTGATTTGTGTTTGCCCCATAGTCCGCCATAGTCCGTCTCTGGTCAACTCTTGTCTCTAGTGTGCCCGGTACTCGATGTTTGCCCAAAGATGTGTCTTTGCTCAAAGTCTTGACTTTGCCCAAAGTGAAAACTTCAATTTCGGCTCCTGGTTCTTCTGCATCGTGACTTTGCCCAAAGTGGTGATTTTGCCTCCTTAGGTCAAATTGCTCCAGTCACTTTGCCTCGGATCCACGCGTTTGCCCAAAGTGAACCAGTCCTTTGCTTTTTACGCACAATCTCCATTTCTGACCTGCAACCTGCATACTTTGCCCAAACACTCCAATGTGCCCTCCCAGACACACAAAACGACTCAAACTGACTCAACAACGACTCTAAAAAGGCTCAAAGATGAGCAAATAAAATGGCTCATCAAACCGCACACACTTGAAGTACGCTTGTCCTCAAGCGTAGGGTATGACTTACCAAACTCAAGACCAAAGTAAAAAAAGAAATCAAGGTTGGGGGGGAACAAAGTAAACAGAGACTCAAAGGACTAGCATGAATGATATAATACAAGTAGGCATAGCATATACAGACAAATCAAAATTCAAGTTAAGAGACATAAAAAATGATCAAGATTCTGTACCAGGGCTTTAGGTCACTCCCTCGCTAGTGTATCTCTCTTTTCAGTGGATAGGTATAATGTCACTCATTTCTGTTGTGAACTCACTTTGCCCAAATTTGACAGTTTGCTGATCAAGTTATTCTGACTAAGTGGGGGGTCTCATCATAGGGGCTTTTATTGGGTTGTAATGAAGGCTCTTTGGGTGGATTTTGAGGAGTAGGCACAGTTTGGGCAGAGGCCGCTTTTTTGGAATTAGCCTTTCTCTACCACTTTGCCCCTTTCTTACGAGCCTCAGCACACAACCACTTATTGCTTCTCTTTTTTTCATTTTTTTTCTTTTTTTTCGGTTTTTCATTTTTTTTTTTTGCTGAACATCAATCTCTCTACCCTCATATCTTTTCAGGTGCCTATGGGCATAGCACCAAACTGGTATACAAGAAAATCAACAGGCTCAAAGGGGCTAGCAAGGGATTAATGTTATTTATTTGGTCAAACTGGAAAGAAATGCCTCAATCATCTAATAACCCCACTTAACAAAACTACTTATCACAGCAAATAGGCAAAGTCAGGCATCATAAATATCACAACAGACTCTCAAGAAAGAAACTTCAATTCAATGTATGGCTCAAATCTCACAGTTTGCCTAGTACAGTTCCATCGTCCCTATTTTCATGCCTTTAACTATGAAGTTTGAGTTGCTGTAAAAATAAAATGCTCTAAGTTTGCCCACAGGTATTCATACAATCATGCTTGACAACGACCAGACACAGAGGTTTGCCCTTTCCCTTTCCCCCCTCACACACTTTGCCTTGGCAAAGTGGGTGAAAGTAACAAGATCAGTAGGGGCTTCCCTCGACCAAATCATAACTCAAAACAACAACAAACATACTGAGTATGGCGCACCTCTCCACTCACACACTTTGCCTTGGGAAAAGTGTGTCAATGAAATGATCAACCCTTGACTCGAAGTGACTCAAAGAAAAGAAAAGAAAAAAAAAGAAAATAAAAGAGACTATAGGGAGGGCAAATAAGGAGGAGGTAGATGCAAGGTAGAACCTGAATTAGGCACGGGCAAAGTAGCAGCTCTACGAGGCCTTTTTTCATGTTGTCTTGTCGCCTTAGGACATTGCTCAGAATCAGTAGCGTGAGCACGACTGCCCAGACCTTGACTTCGTTCCAGGGGTCATCCTTGAAACTTTAGGGAGCTCATCCATCTTCTAGCATAGTCTGCAGTTTGACCAAGTACCCGGTATGCCAACTCCGCTGCCCTTTCGCCCTCCTTGACCTGCACCTCAAAAACAAACAAACCCTTTCCCCTTATGGGATCAAACAAGTCAAAGTCCTCCGTTCGATTTCTTCAAAATAAAATAAAATAAAATAATGGAAAAAAGATACCAGGTTGCCTCCTGGTCAGCGCCTTAGTTATCGTCATGGGCATGACGTGATGTATGCTCACCATTCTTCATGGTGCGAGGTTTAAGCTTCTCCTCGTTGTGCCCATAAGAGGCCTTCAGAAACTTGAGTAAATCTGAAGAGCTGCTCATCATCCATCCTTGTATAGTATCAGGAGCTTTGCCCAAACCAAATGGTATTCGCATGTTGGTGGTGGGCGTCTTCCTCTTGCCTTCTGGATGTTGGACAAACGACTCATGGGCTTTCCTTTCTGAACTTTCGCTTGACTCATCACTGCTGATCTCGGAGATTTTATTCACTTTTCCTAGGTAGAGATATTTGATAAGTTTTTGCAACTTCTTCAACTCTTGCTCGGGTGCTTGCTCAAAGGGCGGCACCAATCTCTCCTATGGGACAAATTTATAAGTTGGACTCATGGGGATGAAAGTACAAGATGGTTCTAGGATTCCAATATGTAGTACCGCCTCCGTTTTCTCTTCCATTACATCATCTCTGGCAAACTGTTCAACATTCGCCACTTTGCCCAAACCGGTTGCTACGTTTAGACCTGCTTCTCTGCCCAGACTACCAGGTGTGCCCAAATGTGTGTTTTCTGATCTATTGACCTTTGCTAACCTTCCTGGAAATGGAGGTTTGATCACTATAGTCTGTGGTTTGGGCTTTGACTCTTTGATTTGGGCAGACTTGTCTTCACGTTTGAAAAGTCTCTTCAGGGCTTCAAATTCTACCATGTCTCGGTTTGGTCTCTTTCTCTTCTCTGGAAGTATGTCTTTGCTCTTCATTTGGACGGTACTTTGTTGCGCCTCTTGGGCAGATTGCTCCTCTTGGGCAGACTGCTCCTCAAATTTCTCTTCCAATCTTGCCACAGTTTGGGCAAGCTGTGATATGTGGGAGTTAAGATTCTGAATTCCTTCCACTATCTCCTTCTTGAAATTTTCGTTCTCTTGTTGAGCTTTTTATGCTCTCTTGTTGAGCTTTCATGGTCTCCATCATTACACGGTTCACAAGCTCGGATAGAGACGATTTTCTATTTTCATCAAATTGTTGGGGTTCAAAGTATTGTTGATCGTGCTCTTGGCTTCCCTCTTGATAGTTGTCTTGCCCATACCCAAACTTTTCATGATATCTCCGTTCTGGTATGCTGGTATGGGCATACGGATCATAGTAATCCATTCTGCTTTGCCAAAAGCTGTTAAGTTCACATCTATCGACTGCCTTGAGTGGTACTGCAGCCATATGCTCCATGAATCTCTCAATGGTGCTGCAAAGCTGATCGATTTTATTTTCGGTTGCTATGGGCATAGCAACTGTCTGTTTGGGCAAATCGTACTCATCTTCATGGGATTCTTCAGCCAACTCTTTGAATATTTTGAACACCTCACTTGCACTTTTATTCAAAATAGAACCCCCACATGCTGCACGAATTATCATTCTCTCTTGTCCCCTTAGCCCAGATACGAAGTATTGGACCAATTCGTGATCTGGAATCTGGTGGTATGGGCAAAGCGCTAGAATTTCTTTGAATCGAACCCAATAGTCATGGAACGATTCTTCGGTGCCCATTTTGATGTTATAAATTCTCTTCTTCATTTGCAAGACTCGAGACATGGGGAAGTACTTCTTCAAGAATTGATGTTGCAATTCTTGCCATGTTGTAATTTCGCCTCTGGGCAAACTGTAAATCCATTCTCTTGCCCCATCAATAAGGGTGAAGGGAAAGGCTAACAATCGAATGTATTCTGCCAGTTTGCCCATAGCATGTATAGTACCACATGCCATCTCAAAATCCTTCAAATGTCGTTGAGGGTCCTCCCAGGGCATATCGCTGAATTTGGGCAAGATCTGAATAAAACTGTGCTTCATCTCCTAATCTGCAGTGATTCTGGGCAAAGTGATGCCCAGAGGTCCGAAGCTCAAATCGGTGGGGAACATCATTTCCCTCAAGGTCTGGACTACTGGTGGGTCGTACTGGTCACCCATCTCTTTTCTCTAGCCAAAAGGGTACTGCCCTCTTACTCTTCTTTGGACTGCACGTGCTCTTTGCCCTGCTCCTCTCGTTCTGCCCCCATTTGCCCTGTACGGTCAAACTGGAGCAAAAACAAAAAATAACAAGTCAAATAGCACAGAAGACTTATTGTTGGAATATTGCCTCCCCGACAACGGCGCCAATATTGACGACGCGAAAACTTTGTCGTGGAAGCAACGCGCGGTCAAAATAAATTTGTATTCTGCCAAGCTAAACACTAAGGAGTATAGTGATAAGTTTGGGGTCGGTCCCACGAGGAAGCAATTGCAATAAGTGATCTCGGCTAGCCCAAACTGTTGTCACGGTTTTAAAAAGGTTTTTAATGGTTGTTGTGGTCACAGCGGTTTAATCAAACTACTAACTAATGCAATTAAATAAATCAACTAACCCAAACTAACATGCAGAATTAACTAACACTTTGACCAAACTGAATAAACAGTAAAACAGTAAATCAAACTGGACTCAATAAAAGGAAAACAGGCTTCTGGGCTCACGGCTTCTCTCTGGGTAATCTGGGCAAACTACCGATCCCTGACACTAATGGTTTTAACTGATGGTTTGTCAATCGGTTATAGGATGTCGAACAAAGTAAAAGTAGTCCTATTAAGTCACGCCTACAGTTACCCCACCCCAATCCATCCTTACTGGGTAAAGAAAAGGCAAGGTATACTTATGCCTAATCCCCTGAGTCTAGTGAATTCGATACCTATGTGGTCGCATGGATCTAGTTTGCCCAAACTCGCATTACTCTTTTGACGAACCCAATTCGGCCAATAACATGTCCGGAAATCCGAATCATACAACCGCAAAGCTCCAACAAGTTCTAGCGCTATGCCCGTAGTACATCTAGTTACTTTCTACTCGGTTTTGATCAATCGCTGGTATCTCAAAGTGTAAGGGTTTCCTAACGACCAAATTAGTCTGCCCAAACCTGCAAGAATGTAGTTAAACCTCAACTGTGTGATCGGGAACAAACCCAGGCAGTTAACTATACCCTATCAACCTCACAGTTCTAACTTAGCCCAGAGTTCCCCTTCGATCCGCCTTTGCCCAGACGCCAAAAAACTAGCTACGCATAATCAAACCAAAAATAAATAAAATAAAAACGAAAGTAAACATGTTGGAATGAAATTGAAAATTAAACTAACAATTGTTTAGAACATTTAGAAATTAATTAACGAAAATAAAAACATGAAATCGAAACGAATTCGCCGCGCTTTGCCCGAAGGCCCATAGCCGGCGAGAACTCGACTCCGTCTTCTTCAACCCATCAATGGCGTCTCTATATATTTTGTGGTGTTTAATTTCGTCCTCCCTCTCTTGGTGTGCTGATTGTAGGGTTTCATGTGTTGTTTCATAGGTGTAAGAAGTCTTGGACACCAAGGAAAATTGCGGTCAAGATTTGATCTTTGAGATAAGGAAAGAAAAGATTCTTTCCTTATTCTTTTCTTGGTAATAGAATCCTGATTTGTGTTTGCCCCATAGTCCGCCATAGTCCGTCTCTGGTCAACTCTTGTCTCTAGTGTGCCCGGTACTCGATGTTTGCCCAAAGATGTGTCTTTGCTCAAAGTCTTGACTTTGCCCAAAGTGAAAACTTCAATTTCGGCTCCTGGTTCTTCTGCATCGTGACTTTTCCCAAAGTGGTGACTTTGCCTCCTTAGGTCAAATTGTTCCAGTCACTTTACCTCGGATCCACGCGTTTGCCCAAAGTGAACCATTCCTTTGCTTTTTATGCACAATCTCCATTTCTGACCTGCAACCTGCATACTTTGCCCAATTACTCCAATGTGCCCTCCCAGACACACAAAACGACTCAAACTGACTCAACAACGACTCTAAAAAGACTAAAAGATGAGCAAATAAAATGGCTCATCAGCAAGCTTAACAAAAGCATACCCTCAAATTTTTCAATCTTTTTAAGGAGGAGTATGGGTGTGTCAATTCTTTCATTATCAATGAAAATTGTGAAGACCTGAAAATATTCGTTGTTGCCCGACATGATCCAAGTGAGAAGGTCTATCAAGTATTTTGTGATATTCAAAGTGAATATGTTTCGTGTAGTTGCATGAAATTCGAAGGTGAGGGAGGATTGTGTTGTCATGTTTTAAGAGTGTTTAGCCGACTCAACATAACAAGTATACCGGAGAAATACATTTTGAATAGGCAAACAAAAGTAGCTAAGAGACGAGTTTTATTGGAAGAAGAACCAAAGGAAGAGGAAGAAGCCAAATTCTGGATTCGAAGAGTTCAATTACAACTTCTTCGATTGACATATCAAGTTTCAATTAACCTGGATACTCATGATTTAATGGAAGTGATAATAAATAAATGTGGTAAGAAGCTTCAAAGGTTTTCATTATACGGGAGATGAAGTTGAAAATGAAGATGTTATTGAGAACAAGGTGATTGATCAAATGAAAAATATACGAGGATTGAAGCAAAAACAAGGCTTGAATGGGAAAAGAAGAATGAAACCTCAACATGACATACGTCGACAAAAAAATGGAAAAAACAAAATCGAAGAAGGTAAAATATTGTTTTTTAATAATTCTAAAAGTTAGTATTATTTCTTATTTAATGTTGTTGTGAACTTTAAATTTGTGTTTTAACGTGTAGGGAGATTGTTCGAGCTCTCATGTTACTAAAAATTGATGGAAAAAAGACCGAGTTCTGTCGAGATTCTTCTTCAACCTCCTTCATGTCTTGAAAATCTAAATCAAGTAATTTTATTTTTATTTTAAATGATTTTACTCTATGTTATATTATATATATAATTATTATAATTAGTTTGTAGGAATATGCTTTTGATCTAAATGTGGAACCAAACCACAATATTGATGAAATTTTATATAGAACATGTATGTAGCTTATTTACATATATTTTTATTAATTATGCATTGCAGTTAACCGGAGGTGCAAGATTTGAAATCAAAAGACTTTGTTTATGTTATACATTCCAGTTAATCGGAGGTCTAAAATTTGAAATTACATGACTTTTTTTTATTTTATATATATTTGTTGGAAGGTTTTAACATTTAATATTTGTGATGTGCTTTTGATATTGTGAAGTGTTTAGATTAAAAAAAACACCAGGTGATGATTGATTAATATGATTGAAAAGATTGAAAAATGTATCAATTTTTGTAAAAGGTTAAAATAAATTCTATACAAGTATATAATATTATTTAATAAAGTATATAATTTTATAGTAAGTGATAGGCATAGGATAAATAGAAAGAAATTTTAAACAAAAATATTATATAACAGATTAGTATACGATATTTGATAAATATTTTTAAGCTAAAAACCTGTATTGTTTTTGTGATTAAGGTTGAAAACAAAACTAAGTGATGATTGATTAATTTGATTGAAAAGATTGAAAAATGTATTTATTTTTTTAAAAGGTTAAAATAAATTTTATACAAGTGTATAATATTCTTTAATAAAGTATATAATTTTATAGTAAGTGATAGACGACATATGATAAATAGAAGGAAATTTTAAACAAAAATATTATATAATATACGGTATCTGATAAATATTTTTAAGCTAAAAACCTATTTTGTTTTTTTGATTAGGCTTGAAAACAAAATTAATTAATAGGGTTTAACAATTTTTTACCTTTATTTATATAATTACAGTCAAATTAATTAATTAATATCGTTTAACAATTTTGTACCTATATAAATATAATTACGGGCAGCTGAGTTGTTAAAAAATTATTAATGTTAATGGTTAGATTTAAACAATTAGAATCTAAGGTCTGAGCAGGTTAATATACCCGCTTAATCAAATTTAATTAGGGATTTCTCAATTCGATTACTTACTGGGCAATTAATTTGGACCAAATCATTTGTACTTTAACCGCTTTTAGCCTGTTACAATTTTCAAGCCTTTTAACCACTTTAACCGCTTTTAGCCTGTTAAAAGACTTTTGATTTCTAATTAAGATTACGCAAAATCTTATATTATTTTTACGCAAATATATTTTTATAAAATTTACGCAAAATAAAATAAACAAGAAAAATAATAATTATTTTTATATTATTATATAGAAATTTATTACCTAACTATATAGTATGCGATTATATAAAAATTGTTTTATTAAAATTATTTTTGTATTTGTTATTTAACAATATTTTTGCTAAGTGTTACTAATATATATATATAAATTTTTTATTTTGCGTTAAAATATTTTTGCTAAGTGTTACTAATACTAATTCTTGAAAAATAATTGTATTTTGCATTAAAATATATTTATAATAATTATTTTTGCTAAGTGTTAATAAAAATAATCTTATTTTGCTTTAATGTACAATATATTAATATACCGTACCTATATTAAATCTAGACCATACAATATTTATATTTAATATTAACCGTTTGATTTTAATGAGAGTTCACGCTATAACGTATACCCGCAAACACATGATATCTCATTTATTGTTTTACTTCTATTATTTTATTTTTACACTCTAATATTTTAATTTTAATTTATTATTTTTAAAATCATTATAAATTTTGTATAAACAGATTATCACATTTTTTATTTTATTTCTATTATTTTAATTTTACAGTATAATATTTTAATTTTAATTTATTATTTTTAAAATCATTATAAATTTTGTATTTACTCAATTCACTATTATTATTACATATTTTCTTATTAAAAATAAAAATATAAATACGATAACAAAATTATTTTTAAAATTATTTTTAAAATTATTTTAAAATTTGTTATAATATAGTATGAGATAAACTATATAATAATTGAAGAAAAAATATCTAAAATAATAACATTAATTTTTTTAAATATATAAATATAAAATCATTTTGATCAATATGTAGACTTTTATGAGTATTTGTTAATTTGTTAGAACTTTAAATACAATAGTAAATCAATCATATTATAGTAGACTTTGATGAGTATTCGTTACTTTGTTAGAACTTTAAATACAATTATAAATCAATTGTTATGAATATTATTATATTATAGTGAAAACCCTAGATTGTATCCTATATAAAGGGGTCTCCCATATGAATGAATAAAACAATATACAACAATTCATAACAATTCTATTCTCCTATCATATTGTCTCTCTTATACTATATTATTCTCTCTCTATTTCTCTTGAGTTTATAACACGTTATCAGCACGAAAGCTCAACCGCGTTCTTCATCGAAGTTCTACTATCCAAGATCCGAAGATTTCAACTACGTTTTGATCTGAAGTTCCAATCAAGTAAGAATTTATATTTATATTTATTAATGATTATAAATATATCTACTTCTCCTCCCTTCTTCTTAAATTCAAATGTTTCCGAAGAACATTATAATTTGATATTCCTGAAGTAATATAATATGTTCCAGAAGAACATTATAATCTATATTCCTGAAGTAATATCATATGTTCACGAAGAACATTATAATTTGATATTCCTAAAGTAATATCATATGTTCTCGAAGAACATTATAATTTGATATTCCTGAAGTAATATCATATGTTCCGAAGAACATTATAATCTGATATTCTTGAAGTAATATCAAAGTAATTATGCCTAAGTTCCTGAAGAACATTATAATATGATACTCTTGAAGTAATATCAAATTAATTATCCTGAGTAAATCAATTAATTTTTTTTAATGTTCCTGAAGAACATTGTGATATGATAGTCCCGAAAAAATATCAAAACTAAATGTTCCTGAAGAACATGATATGATATTCCTGAAGAAATATCAAAATAAAATGTTCCTGAAGAACATCGTGCGAGTCTTTCGTGGTCGAGTCATGTGCGAACTCGACCCATGAATCAATTGAGTTACTTCCTGAATTCCGAAGTGGATGAAACTTTAGGTTAATCCGAACCTTATTAAATAGCCTGATGATTATTTGCTTGAATATTGGGGATATCCACATGAATTCGAATTCTTATGAAAAACATATAATTTGATATTCCTGAAGTTATATCAAATCAATTATTCTTAATTATCAATTAAATTGAATGTTCTTGAAGAACATATACTCCAGTTTAAAATATTATATTGATCGTTCTGGAAGAACATCATGATTTGATATTATTCGATAAATATCAAATTAAATTGCTCCCGTAGTAGCAATAAGTTTGGAAATATCAAATTAAATTGCTCCCGTAGTAGCAATAAGTTTTAAATGTTCCCGAAGAACATTATGATATGATATCCATGATTAAATATCAAAATTAAATTTTAAATGTTCTTGAAGAACATCATGATATGATATTCCCGCAGAAATATCAAATCAAATTGGTATAGCAATTAAAATTTAAATAATTTAAATGGATATATTGATATTCAAAATATTCTTAAAAGAATATTTTTATTGATTTCTCCCGAAGAAGCAAAGTTCAAATATTAAATGTTTTACTCATATTGAAATGTCTAATCGATTTTTCTCTTGAAACAATGATTATATGAATTATCTCTGAAGGATATATTTTGAAAATCGAGAATAAATGTATTGTGTGACGTGTTATTCCTGAAGAATACACAATTGATTTATTAAATTTGATAAATATTCCTGAAAAATATTTTATTCGTCAATAAATATTCCTGAAAAATATTTTATTCGTCAATAAAGTATTTTGATCCCCGAAGGATCATTGGTAAATGATACTGTATCCCCGAAAGATTATTGGTAAAAATACTGTTATGCAAATTATAACATATTAAGAGTAGACTCCGGAAGAGTTTTACTAATTATCCCCACGAGTACTACAAATGTACTTAAAAATGAAAATGATGCATATTATGATTATTAATAAGTGCGTGGAAATGAATCAAACATTTCCCATCTGCGAGTTAAGTTTACATATGCAACTTATATTCATATCACCACTAAAGTGTATTTTTATGAACGGGAATAATATTTCGAGCCCACGATCCAAAAGATCGGTTTATAGCAATTATGCTGAGTTGCATATTTAACGAAGATCATTTCCCGGCATTAGGGGGAGATAAGAATATAAAAGATATAAATGCCGAGAAATTTAATTGAATGAAAAAGATCTTCAATTCTTGATCCACGCATCAATCGATTGAACCCGAAGTTCATGAAAATAAGTGGCTTGCAATATTTAGCAAGTAATCTGCCAAATTAATTTACAAATTAATGAAGGTGTGACAAAATCACATATATTTGTGATAAATGAACTATAAGAATTCAAATACCAAAGAGATCAACTCAAATGTTGATTCTAATATACGCCTGAAGCGTAATAGATCGATCTTAAGATAAAAAATAAATTCGCGGTAATAAAATTTAGTCACCCTCAAAATCTCCTGAAGAGAGTTAGATAAAAATCCCATTGAAAAAGCATGTGCACATGATGATAAGAAAATCGTGGGATTGCGGAACAACCAAATTAAATATTTTGGGAAATGATGAAAATTTTGGTTGATAGAATGAATTGTCATCAACATGGAAAAAGTCGTCAACGACATATTTGCCTCAAGAGTTGCTCTAGAAAACTTGGATCCAAA
Source organism: Euphrasia confusa (assembly GCA_954870475.1). Taxonomy (NCBI): domain Eukaryota; kingdom Viridiplantae; phylum Streptophyta; class Magnoliopsida; order Lamiales; family Orobanchaceae; genus Euphrasia; species Euphrasia confusa. Next base: position 37,189,914 of record OX940951.1, on the reverse strand, counting down.
ACTCAAATCAATGATAGTGTGCCGGCAACACTCAAAGAAATAGAAACGAGTAATTGAGGTTGAGCATGACTCGCTAAATAAAGACTCTATAGTACACACCTCAAAATATTATCCCAAAAGGATATACGCGTGAGTGTTCGTACGAAAACGAATAATGATGTGGTGAGATATAAAAGCGAGATTAGTTGCTTAAGAGTTTTTCGCAGAAACTCGATGTTAATCAAATATTTTTAAGGATGACATTAAGTTCCGCTACCTTATACTTCTGGCAGCAATAACGATAAATATAGATATGCATGAATGTATGATTTGACCATGTAGAAGTCATTAGAAAGATACATACATGAAATTCTTGGATGGATTTTAAGATTCCTGAAATGAAAGGAAATGAAAATCAGAACATGTACAATATCATATTACATATGGACAAAAATGATATTGAATATAAGGTCCCGAAGACCAGTGATTGGTCCCGAAGACCAGTGATTGCACTCTTTTTCCCTTTACTAAGTTTTTCCCACGGGGTTTTCTTAGTTAAAGGTTTTTAACGAGACAATCACCAAAATATAAATGTGAATGTCGTGTACTCTTTTCCTCGAGTATTTTTTCCTACAGGGTTTTATAACGAGGTTTTTAACGAGGCATGTACATCACTCGATATGAGTTTGTTTTCGAGATAAACTGAGATATTGAACCTGAAGTTCAAATGATTGTGAATTGAAGTTCACATTATTGTTCATTTGTCAAGAAATGTATATTGAACACTAGACGCATCTAAAATACTCCAGAAGAGTTACCGGTCGGTTATAGCAATTGCGAATGCTCTAGTCAATAGATGTCTGGTAAAGGCATGTCCCAGAAGGACGAAAAATATACAATGATACAAATAAACGTGAAACTCGACAATTCGAAGGTTGTGTCCTGAAGACCAAAATGTATATTTGAATAACTAAGTTTTTCCTATATGGTTTTATTAGTTACAGGTTTTAATGAGACTGATTGATCACAAATATTTACTTTCAAGAAGTCAAATATTTTCGGTGATTACAATCAGGGGGAGCAAGCTGTACTCTTTTTCCTTCGTTCAGGTTTTGTCCCACTGGGTTTTCCTGGCAAGGTTTTAACGAGGCAGCAATTCTGTACATAGTCATTCAAGGGGGAGTGTTATGAATATTATTATATTATAGTGAATGACTTGTTGGCTAAGTCAGAAACCCTAGATTGTATCCTATATAAAGGGGTCTCCCCATATGAATGAATACAACAATATACAACAATTCATAACAATTCTATTCTCCTATCATATTGTCTCTCTTATACTATATTATTCTCTCTCTATTTCTCTTGAGTTTATAACATCAATCATATTTTTTCATTTAATGAGTACATGTTACTCAGTTAGAACTTTGAATACAATGGTATGATGTTAGAACTTTAAATATAATAGTAAATTCATCATATTACTCTTTTAGAACTTTAAATACAATGATATAGTCTGATGTTAAATTTTTTTATACAATGTTAAATCAATTATATTTCTTTTATTAGCACGTGAACGAATTTTATTTGAATTCTACAATTATTTTTTGTAATATTTATTTATTTTTATTTTTTTGAAAATATTATTTATTTTTTTAACGATAAAAGTAAATTTTAGGTTTTTATTGAATTTAATTTTTGTTATTTAATTTTAATAATTGTAATCAACGCAATACAATGAATTAATCATTGCGTTAAATAATTTATTTTATTTTTAAAAAATAAATTTTATTTTTGATATTTGATTTTAATAATTATAATCAATGTAAACTCTGCAATACAATAAATTAATCATTGCGTTAAATAATTTATTTAATTTTTAAAAAATACTGATAAAATTATTATTTTTTATTAAATTATTTACTAATTAAAATTATTTTTTGTTATATAATTAATATTTTATAATATTAAATATTTTTTTAACAAAACAAATTAAAAATATTTAATGTTATTTATTTAATTTTATAAAAATGTATGATACCCAGTACTTAATTTATTTTTGAGTTGAAAATATTTAATTTAATTAAATATAAAAAATATGGGAAATTATATTATGCATCCGAGTGCACACATTTTAATAAAATGTACCCTACATTGAAAATGATAAAATGCACTGTAGAATTCTCCTATATATATATATATATATATATATATATATATATATATATAAATTTTTTATTTTGCGTTAAAATATTTTTGCTAAGTGTTACTAATACTAATTCTTGAAAAATAATTGTATTTTGCATTAAAATATATTTATAATAATTATTTTTGCTAAGTGTTAATAAAAATAATCTTATTTTGCTTTAAAATATATTTATAATAATTATTTTTATTGAAGATAAATCTAAAAAGATATATGAAATGAACATACAAATGCTTAATTTCAATCTAACGGTAGATATAATATGTCTATGTAAATGTACGGTATAAGATTACACTTGTTATGGTGCAGTGTAAAAATGCACTGCACGGTCCCTCAATCCCCAACAGAGAACCCTTTCGGCCCCTTATGTCTTCAAAACCGAACACTTTAAAGTAAAGCCCACTTCCGAATTCCTATTAATTCTCACATACAATAAACTTGTATATACAATTATATATGATATATATATATATATATATATATATTGTTATTATTATTATATTTATGTTAATATTAGGTTAATTAATATTATATTATGCAGGATTTATGAATTTTGAGGATTAGCATTTGCGCGGCATACATTCAAATTAAATTCGTTCAAGTAATCAAGCAAAATCAAATTAACAAGTGTATCAAAAGGAAAGTAGTGGAGATGAAGTCCAAGAAAGACACCACAAAATGAATGACTAATGATTTAGTAAATTCCCAAAAGATCTCGACCCTAGAGTCGATCCCTTATAGTGTTTAAGTTCGAATAATCGATATAATGGAAAGAAAAGGCCCGCCTATCGGTACCTAGTCGTTTAATCCCGAATGTAGCACCGTAATGAAAACACACGTTATCAATTATCGTTACTTAAACTTTAAGTTTGTACATGTAAAATCCGAACCTCGAGATGAAGAGTCCCGCACCACGGTGACTTATCAATTTTAATCTCCAATTGACCTAAACCCCGCCCCACGGTAATTATGATCAATTGTTGTTCGAAGAATCACAATTAAATCTAAGTTTTAGTCTCTTAGGCATTTCATCAAACACCTAGTGTTCATGACTTAAGTTTCATTCCCTAGTGAAATCGAGCAAATCAAAGACATATCAATCAACAACTCAAGCATGTAATCAATAAAGGAAATCATAAACATCATTAATCTAAAGCCAAATATCAAGTCTCATACAAATCCAACACAAAGTAGTACTAAAAATGAAGAAATAACAATAAAACAAAATGAGGAAAAGAAAGTTAAAATGTAGTCAATTGATATAGAGGATCAATCTCCCGTCTCCGTGGTCGTCTTAGCTTGAATCCGTCGGCAATGGATGCTTGAACTTTAGGGAAGATGAACTCCAACCTCAATTTGCACTAATCTCTCTCTCTCTCTCTCTCTCTAATTTTCTCTAAGTGTTTTTTAGTATGGAAAGTGTGTGGGAGGAGTGTTTCTCAATCCTTTTATATGCTCACACATATAAAATAACCGTTCACCTCTCTTTTCCACCAAAAATGTGCATCAACTTTAGTCTGAACTGTCGATTTTATCCCTGGCAACGTGGTCAAGCCGCATTTGCCTTCTCCCGTCCGCATCTCATCTTCGACGGCTCATATATCCTTTCTTTAAACAAATCTTACAAAAGGAACTGTTGATCTTGTAGCTCGACGAGTCTTATAAATGATATCCAAAATTCGGCTCTATCCAACGGTTAACGAATTCGGGATTGCATTTCTTTCGAAGGTACACAGGGCAGTCGCGGACCATCCCGATCCGCGCCGTGTTGGTCCTCGCCGGTGTGCTACGCGGACTGGACCTGCGCATTCCAGGTGGTTCGCGCCAGAAGGGTGTTTTGGTCCGCGACGAGTCCGCTCAATCTCCTGCACTTGTTTTCTTCCTCCCCTCTTAGCAATGTTGGTCCTCACCAGAAATGCGCATAATGTCAAAATGCGCTATGGTTCGCGCTTGTACTTCTCATGCACGTGACGTCTCGACTCTTGTTGTATCTTCGTCATCCGAACTCCGATTGGCGTGATTCGAATTTCCCCAGAAACTAGAATTCACAGTCTTCGCGCCCATGTACATCAAGGCATCTAGTTCCGAGCGAGCAATAGCATTTTTTTTAGACGAAGTCGCTGCAATTCCGGTCTCGGGTTGACACCTCACTTTAGTCGTTTTTACCTACATTTCACACAAAATTAAATTCAATTATACCGTGCATAAGTTTCGTCACATCAATAATAAACAAACCCTCGATAATCATACACATATATACATATTATGTACAAAACCACGCCAAAAAATAACAATAGAATCGAACAACATATCGGCACTTAATTTACTACAACGACAAAACAATGCTTGTACCGGTCCGAGCATAATGGTCCAACGTGATACACTAACTAGACGGAGAAGCACGTTTTAAACCAATCCCAAGTTCATCTCAATCAAGTATTGTCAAAATAAAATGACACACACCATTCGAATTACACAAACGCATTGTTCACTAGTTTCTTTCCTCTCAAAATTCGAATCAATAGGTCAATCACTCTCAAGATGCAATAGGTAGAACAAGGAACTTGCATTTAGTAAATGAAGCATACGGAATAGAATGGATAGCACGCATCATGTACACATTTCACATCACAAGTTCAAAATTGAGTATGCTCTTTCAATCCCACTTCCTTTGAATCAAAATGTGATCTCAATGGTAGGGTGAGGGTACGATAAGATAAAATGAATCAAATATAAGGCACTCACCACTCCCTCGTCCCCTCCTACGCCAAATGTATCTCACAACCACCATGACCTTATTTCTCCATCTATGTGCAAAGACATAAGTAAACCGAACTTACAAATCAATTCATATATTTAAAGAAAGCTTTCTCCTTTTTTAACCAATTCATGTTTTGGCCAAGCATTTTTGCTTATCTTTTTAGGCTCTTGTCATGAATTTTTTTTTACATTTTCATGACCTTCTTTTGTGAAACAACATCATTCATCATACATCATTTCTTCTCATTTCTTAGAGGGTTGGCTCTTTCCAAGCACAAACGTCAGCAGCTTCAGTCGAAGAATCTCACAAGAGTAGATAAGATAAGTGATGACAAAGTTTATGTAATATCTTTCATTTCATTGATAAAACAAAACGAAACTATTACAAGGAGTATGGTAGGCAAATTGATTACAAGAAGTTTCCCGAGTGTCGCAACACTCCCACTTTCTAGTAACCTAGCACTATAACACCTAGAGTTAAATCTCCTAACTCTAATCTTGGCGTACAGCGCAAACGCAACTACACAACTCACAGCTGAAAGCTATAGAATACGATTCTAAAAATCAGATTTCGTTCTCTCAAAATCGTCAAATGATGGCACGCAAATCCATTGTATATATAGGCAACCCGCACATGTGAAGTGATGACGTGGCACATTCTCATTGGTCACATGCTTGGCTGATGTCACATCACCATGGATGACATCACTTTGTAGAACTTGAATTCTTGAATTTTAGAATCTTGAATCTTTGATTCTTGAATCTTCGAATCTTGAATCTTCAATTTCTTCAAAATCAATTTCATACTTCAATTAATTCTTGACTCCATCGATCTCAATTCTTCATCTTCAATCTCTTGTGAAAATATTCTAAGTATTGAAGCTTCGGAATTTTCTTCGTCTTCATAGTCGTCGATATCATTGATGTTGAAATACAATTTCGCCGAATCCTTAATATGAGTCGTCGTTCGCCATTCGCTGGTTGCAAGGGCGAGAGTCGCCAGTCGTCTGTCGCCGATCTTATGTCAACGAGGATTCTCCAGTCGCCGGGTATGAGACAAGGAGTCGCCAGTCGCCGGGTAAGGAGCACAGAGTCGCCAGTCGCCGGGTAAGGGGCACATAGTCCCTAGTCGTTGAATCCTAGGTCAGTCGCCTGTCGCCGGATCCTAGGTCAGTCGCCTGTCGCCGGATCCTAGGTCAGTCGCCTGTCGCCGGTTCGAGTGCTCTCGCCAATCGCTGTTCGCTGGATCAGGGGCAAGGAGTCGCCAGTTGCTGGTTTTGATGCAAGTTCACAAAATCGGCGACTCCAGCTATTAGCAACGAGATCTTAACCTTCAACCCTGAAACCAAAAACAACAAACCAAAAACGAAATATGTTGTCGCCAAAAACAACATTTACAATCTCCCTCATTTTGGCACAACTTAAAAACGAAAACAAAGTAGATAGGAGATACGACAATCTCCCCCTCAAACAAATAAACGAGTAAAAACATACTAAGTAAAAACGGAAAAACATGATGACACTTATCAGTGAAAAACCATAAAAACTTAGAAAAATATCAAAGGCAAATACGATAGAATAGATATGAAAAACCAAAACAAGCAAGTGTTGAAAGTTATGAGATAGCAAGCCAAAACATGAAAAACGAAAACATAACAAGACTTCAAGAGTTAAGCAAAATAACAGAAATAAAGTAGCAGAAACTAAAATCACTTCGGGTCTTCATCTGAGGGAGTTGGTTCACGACCCGGGCTTTCGATCATATCTTTATCATCATCATACTGAAAGCCATCGTCTGAGTCGGAATCTTCATTCCCATCAGATTCTTCTTCAACCTCCGTTTCCCCGAAAATCTTGTAAGCATCAAGATCATCATCATCTTCAGCATCAACATCCATAATGTTGACATCCTCATCGTCAACATCTTTGAGACCATCAGACGGCATCGCTCGCGACGCCTCTGGATTTGTGGAACCGACATTAGAGTCAGCAGCTGCTGACTCACCAACTTTCCTTTTTCCTTTATCTCTTGCATCCATCACGCCAACAAAAATATCTTCATCAGTCTTCTCCCCATCATCCGACTGATACCCAGACTTAACCAAATCATGATGCGCTTCTTTGATAGTATCTTTGAAGAGAGAATAGATAAAAGTATCTTTCAAACTTCCTCCTTGGGAGCCAACACCGATACCATCTCCCAATCCTCCCCCTTGTTGGATTTCAAGTTGAAGTTCTTTGAACGCATCCTTGGACTCGAGCTGTGCGTCAATCATTTTGTTGTAGGCCACAACATGCTCAGCTTGTCGTTTTTCAACCTTCTGAACTGAGGCATAGAACTTTTGAATAGCAGCTGAAGGGACAACTATTCTATGGCCATGAATTGGGTGATAAGGATTTTGATGAGGTGGTAAGCCCGAAGTAGGGCCAAAACCACGAGGCACTTTAGTTGGCGATTTTTTCTTTTCTTCGGTCGCCGGCTCATCGTCAACGTCGACAGTGGCAGTCTTTTGGCGTTTCGCTTTTGAGGATTCACCTGTTTCTGCAGACTTGCGTTTCTTGGGAGGTTTTGGTGGTGACGGGGGCGGAGTGATAGGTTCAGGCACCTCGGCATGAACAGCCAGCGACGTCCACGGAAGATCAATCACACGTTTATCCGGATTCAGATAAGTACCTGTGATCTTGACAGCCCCATTCTTTTTCATTCGTTTCTCGGTTGAAGTTGCCGGAAAAAATCCTTGATCATGAAGCATCCCATAGATCAGGCATGGATGTGTAAGTCGAAATCTTTTCCGTTTAGGCAAGTCAAGTTCACGCTTGATCGCTTCATCCGAGAGTCTGGCGATCTTACACAAATCGGCAAAAATTATTCGGCCGAGGTTCACTTGCTCACCACAACTGAGGCGGAAGATAAGATGCATCAGTTCATTAGACATCACGTTCTCATCAGGATTGGCAATCCAATTCGATATCCCGAGTTGATGGAGTATGCCAAAAAACGCAGATAGTTTAGAGGGTGGGGGTGTTGCAGACTTCACTTTTCCCTTAGTAAGAAAAGTGCCGATCTTGAGGTCGTCAGCTTTGTCGTCAGCAGAGGGTCTAACCCAAGTCCCTTCAGTATTTGAACGCTTCAGATATTGGTTGATAGCTGAAGGGCGAAAGTTATAGAGCTTCTTTTGGAAAACAAATGATCCAAACAACCTATTCTTTGGATCAGCGAACTCAGGAGACAGACTAGCATAAAACTTGTACAGAATCGGAACCGAGTAGCGATAGGTCAGGTGAACCGATTCAAAAATATTCATCTTCTCGAAAAACTCCATGACACCATGGCTCTCATAATCATCCTTGCGGATAGTACGGTCAGAGAAGATAGCAAGTTGAGAGATCAGATGATGACGGCGTTCAGCTGTCGGTGTATAGAAATCGAAAGAGTGAGGCTTAGGACATTCACCAAAAGTTTGGACATATAAGACTCTGTCTGTCGAGTCAGTGGAACGAGGAGAATGAGGCACGACCGGCGGTTTTTGAGAACCTTGAGATTTTGGCTTCTCAGTTGAGCCACCAGAACTTTTTTTTTTCATCATCGCTGACAGCTGGACGCTTCTCTGACACAACACCAGAAGCTGTAGGTTTTGACTTCTTAGGGAGAACAACATCAGAAGTCGTCACAGGTTTCTTGCCCGCGGCACTCCCAGCTGGAGTCGCCGGTTTGTCTTTCCCAGAAGAAACAACCGATTTCTTCGGATTAACGTCAACAGACAGAGTCGGCTTTTTCACTAACTTTTTGCCCGGATGCGAGAGCAAGGAATGAAAAAACTGAACACCCACGTAGTTACTAGGCGCCTGATGCGCAACCTAGAGTCGCCGGATGCGACGGAACAAGGAAAACTAAGAATCCTAAGAACTTCAAACTCGAGAGCTAGCAGTTGAGAGCTGAGAGGCTTGAGTACTTAGAGAATTTCAGAAATTTGAAGGCGCAAAAATTAGGGTGGGTTGAGGTGTAGGTATCGGTATACCGATCCGATCGATATACCGTGTGTGCGGAAGCGTGTAAAGCAATAGATCTACTATGCCATGATCTTAGTGCACACAAATATGTATAGACACATATATATTTATATATATATATATACATCCAATATATATATATATATAGAGAGATCAACGAGATCTTACTTTTGGTGACGAAGTGATTCGTTGATGTCGTTGAGGTGGTGTTGAGTCGATTGAACCACCTCAAATGGATCAGCCTCGAATTGTTCTCCTTTGGAATGACCTCGTCACGCCTTTGAATCGCCCGGATGTTGAAGCCGCACAAATGGCCCGGCCTCTACGTGTTGCACACGAACCCGGAAAATGAACTTGCTTGCTTGTTAGATTGAAGTTGTTCTCCAACTCTTTTCTCTCTATTTGGTGTGATTTTCGTAGCTGAATATTGTGGTGAGAAAATCAGCATTTTCTCACCTATTAAACCATGAAATAACACCATGTAACCCCCCCATAATGGTGATATTGATGTAGAATCATTATCACACATTAAGGTGTGTTAATGGTGAAGTTGAATGGTCATGTCCACATCCTCATGCCACATTGCATTGGATGTGGTCCCATTCGCTTGTGTGGCATGCCACGTCACACCATGTGACATGTATTCCATGCAAGCCATGCATCCCATGCATGTACGTAAATCACATCGAATATAAACCTAGTTTATATATATGTCGATTCCAAATCGACTCATTTTAGCAAACACTTATAGCTCGTATTTCCGGCTCGTGTGTTACCCTGTAGGTATAATTATCGATCAATATTATATTGCTCCCAGCAATTAATATTATCTAATAATTATTAAACATCCATAGACGACCTTATGACTTTATCGATTGCACACGTAGGATCGAAGGACATATCCCAACAATCTCCCACTTGGTCTTCAGAGCCAGTGTGCTGCCAATTTCCTGTTGTTACTTTATGTCTAAATTTGAACTTGAGGCAAGACTCGAGTCATCCTCAATCGGTTCAAACCTTTCTTGGACTTTGAGACAGACTGTAAAACCAGATTTATCACTATGATAAGAATCTGGACGTGGCCACGTATTTTCCACAGTCTCGACTCTCCAAGTGGCCGGTAAGACATGTATCCCATTATAAAATGGAGGACAATCCCATCTTGTCAATCCAAGCTCTCCCACTTGCTTCCTGATATACCCAATAACAAGTTTTATAACCTCCTTTTACGAAAGGCGTTTACTTGTATCAAAGTACACCATTTCACAATGGAATCACTTTGGACTACTCAGGTCAGAGGAAATTGCTCGACAGTCAATGAAATAGTATTATGAATCGAAATCTTAAATAATATTCCAGTCGGGTCTGTTCGATCATTAGCTCCCAGCTAATATCTATGTAATTGTACTTGATGTCCCACATCACTAGCCCATGAAGCGGCGCTATAGTACACATTACAATCTAGTTCTTTGTATCGTCAGTTTGTCCGTACTCGATGATACGAACTAGGAACAATTTATGACTTAATTATATTAGTTCAACAATTGGGACTTCATTATGTGGTCAATCGACCTCATAACCCAATTAATATAATTTAATCATTTGGACAATTCATACAATTTAAACCACAATTATATGAAGAAATTATTGAATATCATAAAAGATACGTGAATGTTTACATAAACTCCAAAAGTAGACAATACAATAATAGGAATCACAATCCATCTCTAAGATATCGTATCCCTATTGCAATCTTATGAGCATCATGCTTTGACTGCTGGAGTGGTTTAGTTAACGGGTCTGCAACATTATCATCAGTTGCAACTTTATTTATCTCGATGTCTCCACGACTAACTATCTCCCTGAGAATGTGGAACTTCCTGAGCACATGTTTGGATTTGTGGTGCTCCCTAGGCTCCTTGGCTTGTGCGATAGCTCCACTATTATCACAATAGAGAGATATCGGATGAGCCGAACTAGGTACGACACCAAGCTCATCTAAGAATTTTCTTATCCAAACGGCCTCCTTTGTTGCTTCAGATGCAGCAATGTACTCAGCCTCTGTAGTAGAATCAGCTACGGTGGGTTGCTTGGAACTCTTCCAGCTCACCGCACCTCCATTCAGACAAAAGACAAAACCGGACTGATACCGGAGATCATCTCTTTCTGTTTGGAAGCTTGCATCCGTATAGCCTGTCATAACCAACTCTTCTTGTCCTCCAAAGACAAGAAAATAATCTTTAGTCCTTCTAAGGTACTTAAGAATATTTTTGGACGCAGTCCAATGCGCCTCACCTGGGTTTCCTTGAAACCGACTCGTCATGCTTAAAGCATACGATACATCCGGTCGTGTACATATCATGGCGTACATAATAGACCCTATTGCCGAAGCATAAGGAATATTTGCCATCCTCATTTGCTCATCAGGTCCCAAAGGGCACTGCCTCTTGCTCAGAGATGTACCATGAGTCATTGGAATGAGACCCTTCTTGGCGTCTTTCATTCTGAACCTGTCAAGCACCTTATCAATATAAGTTGCTTGACTAAGTCCAAGCATCCTTTGTGATCTGTTCCGACAGATCTTGATGCCCAATATGTACTGTGCTTCTCCAAGATCCTTAATTGAAAACCATCTTCCCAGCCATTCTTTAACAGAATTAAGCATAGGAATATTGTTTCCAATAAGGAGTATGTCATCGACATACAACACAATGAATACAACGTAACTCCAACTGACTTTATTGTAAACACAAGAGTCTTCCATGTTCTTTTGAAATCCAAACTCTTGTATGGATTCATCGAACCGAAGATTCCAGCTCCGAGATGCTTGCTTTAATCCATAAATAGATCTATTAAGCTTGCATACTCTCTCAGCCTGATTAGGATCGATAAAACTGTTGGAAATCGATATCCCGGGTTATTAAAATTTGCGGAAAATAATAACCCGAACGAAATCCTTCATCGCCGGAATTATCGGATCCCCGACTCATCCGCAGGAGTCCGACCTTTGGAGACTACGCGCCCAAAGACACGCAGCCCGCCCCCAGCCGATTTTCTCCCGCGAGCCGAATCCATGAACGCGAACCATCTCACGTCGACGGAGCTCGACTTGAGCATCACCGCCGCGGGATGAAACCCCGCGGCTAGAAAACCCTAGCCGAGCCCCCCAACCGCGAGAGGCTCGCGATCGCACGCTGCGATCGCCGGGGCTGCCCAGCAGCCCCCGGTGGTGAGTCCGGCGACTCACCACCATCGCCGGAAGAGGGGCGGTCAGCCCCCAGCTGACCCGCCGCGGCTTTCCCCGCGATCGACCTCGCGGTCGATCGCATGCCCCGGCTCCAGCCGGGGCTCCTCCGTCGCGCCTGGCCGCCGGTCAAGGTTTGGGGAGGGACCAGCTGCCGTGGCACCAGCCCACGGCGGTCTCCCCGCGATCGACCCATGGTCGATCGCTCGCCCCGGCGTCCAGCCGGGGCTCCCTCGTCCGCGCGCCGCGATCGAACCCTAGGGTTCGATCGCCCTCCCTCGGCTCCAAGCCGAGGGTTCTCTCGATCTTCGCCGGGGATCTCGAATCCCCGTCCCCGAAGTTCGTGCGTTTACCCGGATCGTGTGTTCATGTACATACTACGATTAATCGCACAAAATCATAAAAGAGGGTTTATGATTTTACCTTCGATTCGTTGTACGGAGAAACGAATTCGGTTGATGACCTTGTGACCTTCCCGCGTATTCCTTGCACCTCGTCCGAACGTCGTGTGGGCGACGATCTATCGAACACTATGGATCCTCCCCACTCTCAAGATTTTATGATTGGCGTAGGTCAATTAATTTTCTCTTGAAAGTGAAGACCATGTAGTGCTTATATAGGCTACGTAGGGGATCATAAGGAGAATAAATATTGGGCTTCAATATTGAAAATTAAATTAGGTCCAACCCAAATCTATTAATTCTTATCAATATTAATTTTATTTATTTTCCACTATATAAATAAAATTGCACTCCCAATATTATTCCATATTATATCAAATAATATTTCTCCATCTTAGTATTATTTATTCCGTGTATTTAAGATTTAAATATCCATGAATAAATTTATTTATTGCTCAATAAATATTATTCATTTCTTATATCCGAGACTAGTACCGTTCAACTTTAATTATTATGCGGATTAAATCCACCTGCAGGGTTTACATAATAATTCCTTATGAACTCATCTCGGGGATATTATCAACCCTTACGGGATACACTTTCCCGTCAAGTATTCACGGCATGTCGTATATAAAATATAGTGACCCAACTTAACCGGTAATTAACCCAATAATTAAATCGGTTAATTCCTTTGGTAAATAAAAGTCACTTATATTAAATATACACACCCGCAATAATATCGGGGATTAAGAATAAAATACTCTGAGACTTAAATTGATTATCCAAGGCAATCCTAATCAATAAATCTCAAGCGATCCGCCCAATACACCAAGTGTACAAGTGTGATAAAATAATTAAGATAAATTATTTTCTCTCTCACACAACGACTATACCGATGGATTGGTCCGTGTCCATCTAGGTCGTGAGCAACTGTTCGATTAAATACGAGTAACCGATAGTATGATCTTCTGTGTGCCCATGCCCCACCATACTAACTACAACGTATAAAATCCAGGACTATATTTTGCATAATTAATTAAATGCAAATAAAGCTTTATTAATTAAATAGGTTAAATGCTATGACAGGGAGTTTACCGGTACTTAAATCTAGACATTAAGTACACAACTCCAACAATCTCCCACTTGTACTAAGGTCTAGTCATTTCCTCCAAACTCCCGGTTTCCATACTCATCACGTGCTTAAGGTATACTTCCCAAAAAATATTATGTGAGTGAGCAATCTAGGTCGCCGCTCTGAAGTTATCTTGGTGACTACTGCGTCGTCTCTCTGACGATGATTCGTATCAGGTGGTACTGGCTCTATGTGTTATCATCACCTTTTTGAACTTATGACTTCTTCCAGTTCTCCATGCACCGCTATTCACATAGCCTTTGGTGAACCAAGAATCATATCCAAGTTCAGAGGTCATTTCGGAACCTAACCAAAACTTCCGCTGCCTCTGAGGCTGCCATTCGGTTTATGATAGAGTCCGAGAAGCTTCATGCTTATCACTCTTTCATCCTTAGGTTCCACCTCTTCTAAAAGTGAACACATAGCCTGATATCGACTTACACTGGTCCTTCTCTGATCTTTGGATCTGAGAAACTGTAATCTAAGAAGACTTCGTTTTGCTAGTAATCCTGTACTTCCAAGTACTCTTACAGCATTCGAATATCTCTTATCCAGATTACTTTGATATCCTCCCACTACGCTAACCGCATAGTTGATATCAGGTTCTTGTTTTATAACACCGCATTTACAAAGCTCTTTACACTCGAAGTGTAAGAATCTGCTTTGTCTATATCTATCTCCTTCGTGTGTTCAAGACACATACCTTAGATAGATGTATCTGTTCTCGAAAGGCAATAACCTTTCTCAGAATTGTGCATGTTTAAAACAAACCATAATCGTATAAGATATCTAAAGAGAAGTACAAATGTTCTTATCTAGAGATCGAAAGATTTCTAAGAACATGATCCAACTTCATCTTAATCTTATATCTCGATTTATTTAGACAACCTCTATTTTATGTCTGACAACGCTTTTACATTGTTGCCAATGATGAAGTGTTATCTACACAAAATTCCGAGAAACATCACTTTGTTTCCATTACGTCTCCAATACACCAATCTTGTCTATGCTTCTTGATGAACCCATACAATGGACTATCTCATCAATTTGCAAGTTCCACAAGTTTCAGCTTTGTGATAATCCATAAATGGATTTACTAAGCTTGTACTTCTAAATAGTCTTGCCTCTTAACAATAATACATTATTGCTGTCCAAGTAGGCACATTTAGATTAGTACTGCCCCTTATGCAGAACTAGGGATCGATTTCATGTCTACTAGATCCAGAGTTTAAAACTCCTCCAGTCTTATGAACATCTCCGGTTGCTTAACAACCTCCCACTGCAATGGCGTTCCGGTGTATAACAGTAATAACATTAGGTGCAGTTAGTGGTGTACTTCCACTCGGTTAGGCTGGTTCTCAGTCTTCTCACTTCTCCTTCTAAAGTACTTTGTCAGTTAGGGCACTGTAGTTCATCTAATAGTCTTCCTCTAAGAACCGGGCGAAGACACCCTTCTGGTTCGTAGTACTATTGAACATACAATTACTTGTTCTTCTAGGATTTTCTACAACCATATGCAATATGTCGTTGTATCCAGAAAAATCCATAGAACATAGGTAGTTCCGATCAAACTTGTCCTTCTACTATTAGAATTCCATTTCTTATTCCTGACACACCATGTCTACACATCAGTGTATGGTGCAGTCGTTTGAGACTTAATCTCAATCTTTGATTTATGCTATGTGTTATTCAGATAGGTTACAGCCTCCGCGATCAAGTCGCAGGCTTCCGATGGATATACTTTGAAGGTTCCCCATAATGGCTTTGTGTTGAAAAACACTCCGCTTTTATGGCACATCAAGTATTCTACTCCATCTTTGAGTATTCTTTAAAGAACGACTCGTACCTCTCTAATTACACATATGTCTGCATATATCATCTTTGATCATTCTTAATACTTGTCTGAACTCCATCCTTTATCCAGAAAGGTTAACTTAGTTGTATCATCTTTCAAGATTGATTCTTAGGTCGGGAAGTCCATTCCTCCAACTATAATTGATCAAATCAATTTCGACCTTTTGAATCCCTTTTGAATAGATACTACCAAGTTTAAGAATTCACAAGTATAATGATCGACAAAGAAATACATCTAACAAGTAAAACAAGTTTATATAACGGTTTGTTGCATCGTGGTAGACTAAGGATTCATTATTCATATATTGCTATCTAATGTACCATAATAGATATTGCCATTATTTCTTGTCTAAACCATCAAATGATTAAAGAAATAAAATATCCATTAATAATAGAAATCCAGAACAAAAGTTCTTTCTAAAATGGAAGGTACAAAGCAATAAACTTGAAATGAAATCCTATAACTATCAAAAAGATAAACGTCTTCCACTGCAACCGCTGCTTCCTCAAAAGCTCTGCCCATGAGGACTCGAATTCTTCTTATCTAAGTCGCCGGGTTTTCTGGAACCCCTGCATTTAGAATGCACATACCGTCAGTGTTCCATATCTACACACCAGAATTCTGGTAGATAATACCGCTGACTATGTTTTACGACTAAAGAAAAATTCGTACCTTTGAGAGGACAAGATGTAGACCCCCAGTACTCAGACTGCTTCCCTTGGGGATGTTTGCCAGTAGGCTTCTTTATCCCACCCTTTGGTCCAAGTCCCTTAGGACCACCGGACCCCCTTGTCTTCTTCTCCTTTCCTTTGCCTTTAGGTCCGAAACCTTTGGCTTTGGCTATAAGAGCTTGCGATTGTTTCAACTCGTCCAAAAGATCCATCATCTCAAAAACATGATCAAGTGTTTCATCGAAGTAACAGATCTTTACGAGTATCCTCATCGCCTCTTTTCTAGCCTCCCCATCATGTCCAAACAACAACTTGAGTTTAAGCATGACATCATGATTAATGGCTAGTGAACGAGCACTCTCCCATTTTTCAAAGTCAAAAATCTCATCCTCAGTCGAGTTAATGGTGAGTCCAGGAGGACAAGTTTCACTGAGTACGTTTTTGTACTCCTTTGCAGTCTGAGCAATGTCTAACTCTTCTTTCCATTCAACACAGTGTGGAACCAGTGCGTCAAATTCCTCAATAATCATCTCAAGTGGATTCATAGACATTCTCTAAACCTATAAGCACATTTAAACAAACAATTAATTTAATATCCGACGTTATCTCCCTGGAATAACATCATTAAATTACTAATCACATCTAAAATCCCATCAGGTAAGGCAAGCCACGTGGTGTGGACGTTTACCCACCCAAATGATTTAGTAATTAGATTTTCTTTGGCCATACATCAATTATAGCGTAACTTCGTGGGGAAGAATACTATAACGCGTATCTAAGTGTAAACCATTACTCAGCACTAAAGTAAATCGTTTGGAATTGCTACATCACCGCAAGCCACGTGGTGTGGACGTTTACGATAATTTCAAAACTCTTCACAATCACTTATAACTGTCTACATCAATTAATCCAAAATCCGTTAGCATAGCAAGCCACGTGGTGTGGACGTTTACTACACTAAGAGACTTTTATAATTGACTCCCAATTACAAGATCCATTAGATTTTGTAAATCAAGACTCGGAGAATCATAAGTGAAACTCGAAGTTTCTAACCAGTGATTCACCATGCGAGCGACCCTATCTCTCATAAATGAGGGAGCCGAGCAGACAAACGACCCACCTATCAAAGAATGGCACGAAAGTCTCTAATTTGTGTCATCCACATGACCAAGTGGCTCTGGCTCCATTCCACTCCCCGGGGTGAGAATGAGTCGACTTGAAGTCAGTTTCAGAAAGACAAATTAGGCATTGTTTGATAAACTCGATCAATGTTTCTTGTAAGAGGAATTACAAGAATTCTCCTACAATGACTTGTCTATATGAACTTCGAAAGTCCATAAAAGTCACCAAGAGAACAGTAATGGAGACCATGGGAATGTTTCCATCCCCTCTCCCACTTAGCTTTTTATAATAAAGGGATACGCTATCTAGTGCATAAAATAAACACATATAGCATGCATACAAGCAATAAAGCACATAGTATCACATAGTCAAAATAATGCTAGAAAATTATTTTCCGACTATCATGGCTTTGTCGCATCTCCGTACGCATCTTCTAGTCTTCAGTCCTCGTTCTTGAATGCTCCATGTGACAAGAATATTAATCTCTAATATTTAAATCTATTTATTTTCAATTAATCCAAAAGTTACTTAATTCGAAAAATTAAGTCAATTCAATATATCAAAAATAAAATTAAATATTATTAACATTTATATTTATTTATTTTCCTATCTAGTTCTTATTAAATCTTTAGAATAATCTATCCAAATAAAATTTGGAATATTCTAGAAGACATCTATAATAGAACAAGGAAATAAAATAAATTAGGACTCACTACTTTCCAAATTTATTTTTATTCCTAATCCATGAATATTCCCATGAGAAGGAATAATCAAATAGGAAAAATAAATTTAGTACTAAATTAATTAAATTTCTAATCTATGAATAATTCCATGAAGGAAATTAATCAATAGAAATAAAATTAATTTAAATTAATTCCTTTCCTAATGCATGAGAGTTTCCTAAAAGGAAAGTACTCAAATAGGAAACCCGAATTAATCAGGAAAGTTGGATCATGGTAGGAGTAGCACGGGTTGGGAGTCCCCGCACCACCCCCACCGTCGACCGCCGCCCGGGAGGAGTACCACCGCCGCCCCCAGCCCACGCGCCACCACCACCGGTGGCCGGCGTGGCCGGAAGCTCCCACGGACAGTCCCTCGCCCGGCGATCGATCCATGGGGTCGATCATGAGGATGATCGGCCCCTTCGTCCATTGTCATCTTCGTCACACTTTCTTCGTCTTCCGGCGATCGTCTCAACATCGAACCAACGTAATAAAATTACAAGAATTAAATTACACTATCCGGTATCGATTCTATACATGAAATCGACCCTATACATTTTCCGGAAAAATAAAGAACGTAATAATAAATCCTAAATTCGGTCAACCCCCGAATTTTTACTATTACAACATTCAACCACACAAAACGAATCTCGACATGTCCGAGAGTTTAATAATCATGATAATTAATTAATAAACAATAATTAATTAAATCCAACCATGATAGCCGGAAATCCTGCAAGGTAGAACAATAATCGAGCATATACATGAACACGAAACCAAACGCTCTGATACCAATTGTTGGAAATCGATATCCCGGGTTATTAAAATTTGCGGAAAATAATAACCCGAACGAAATCCTTCATCGCCGGAATTATCGGATCCCCGACTCATCCGCAGGAGTCCGACCTTTGGAGACTACGCGCCCAAAGACACGCAGCCCGCCCCCAGCCGATTTTCTCCCGCGAGCCGAATCCATGAACGCGAACCATCTCACGTCGACGGAGCTCGACTTGAGCATCACCGCCGCGGGATGAAACCCCGCGGCTAGAAAACCCTAGCCGAGCCCCCCAACCGCGAGAGGCTCGCGATCGCACGCTGCGATCGCCGGGGCTGCCCAGCAGCCCCCGGTGGTGAGTCCGGCGACTCACCACCATCGCCGGAAGAGGGGCGGTCAGCCCCCAGCTGACCCGCCGCGGCTACCGCCGCGGCTTTCCCCGCGATCGACCTCGCGGTCGATCGCATGCCCCGGCTCCAGCCGGGGCTCCTCCGTCGCGCCTGGCCGCCGGTCAAGGTTTGGGGAGGGACCAGCTGCCGTGGCACCAGCCCACGGCGGTCTCCCCGCGATCGACCCATGGTCGATCGCTCGCCCCGGCGTCCAGCCGGGGCTCCCTCGTCCGCGCGCCGCGATCGAACCCTAGGGTTCGATCGCCCTCCCTCGGCTCCAAGCCGAGGGTTCTCTCGATCTTCGCCAGGGATCTCGAATCCCCGTCCCCGAAGTTCGTGCGTTTACCCGGATCGTGTGTTCATGTACATACTACGATTAATCGCACAAAATCATAAAAGAGGGTTTATGATTTTACCTTCGATTCGTTGTACGGAGAAACGAATTCGGTTGATGACCTTGTGACCTTCCCGCGTATTCCTTGCACCTCGTCCGAACGTCGTGTGGGCGACGATCTATCGAACACTATGGATCCTCCCCACTCTCAAGATTTTATGATTGGCGTAGGTCAATTAATTCTCTCTTGAAAGTGAAGACCATGTAGTGCTTATATAGGCTACGTAGGGGATCATAAGGAGAATAAATATTGGGCTTCAATATTGAAAATTAAATTGGGTCCAACCCAAATCTATTAATTCTTATCAATATTAATTTTATTTATTTTCCACTATATAAATAAAATTGCACTCCCAATATTATTCCATATTATATCAAATAATATTTCTCCATCTTAGTATTATTTATTCCGTGTATTTAAGATTTAAATATCCATGAATAAATTTATTTATTGCTCAATAAATATTATTCATTTCTTATATCCGAGACTAGTACCGTTCAACTTTAATTATTATGCGGATTAAATCCACCTGCAGGGTTTACATAATAATTCCTTATGAACTCATCTCGGGGATATTATCAACCCTTACGGGATACACTTTCCCGTCAAGTATTCACGGCATGTCGTATATAAAATATAGTGACCCAACTTAACCGGTAATTAACCCAATAATTAAATCGGTTAATTCCTTTGGTAAATCAAAGTCACTTATATTAAATATACACACCCGCAATAATATCGGGGATTAAGAATAAAATACTCTGAGACTTAAATTGATTATCCAAGGCAATCCTAATCAATAAATCTCAAGCGATCCGCCCAATACACCAAGTGTACAAGTGTGATAAAATAATTAAGATAAATTATTTTCTCTCTCACACAACGACTATACCGATGGATTGGTCCGTGTCCATCTAGGTCGTGAGCAACTGTTCGATTAAATACGAGTAACCGATAGTATGATCTTCTGTGTGCCCATGCCCCACCATACTAACTACAACGTATAAAATCCAGGACTATATTTTGCATAATTAATTAAATGCAAATAATTGTTTATTAATTAAATAGGTTAAATGCTATGACAGGGAGTTTACCGGTACTTAAATCTAGACATTAAGTACACAACTCCAACAAAAACCCTCTGCTTGTGTCATAAACACTTCCTCTACTAGAATCCCATTCAAGAAGACAGTTTTAACGTCCATTTGCCATATCTCATAATCATAATGAGCAGCAATGGCTAAGAGAATCCGAATGGATTTAATCATAGCAACTGGTGAAAAAGTTTCATCATAATCCACCCCGTGAATTTGTTTATATCCTTTCGCCACCAACCTTGCTTTGAAAACACTAGGTTTTCCATTCATGTCTGTTTTTATTTTGTAAATCCATTTGCATCCAATGGGCCTAGCCCCTTTAGGAAAATCGACCAAGTTCCAAACTTGATTTTCAGACATTGATTCCATTTCGGATTTCATGGCACCCTGCCATTTCTCGGAATCTGGACTCGTCATAGCTTGGATATAGGTCGAAGGTTCATTGCTTTCTAAAAGCATGACTTCATAGCTCTCGTTTGTCAGAATACCTAAGTATCTGTCAGGTTGAGATCTAATCCTTCCGGACCTTCGAGGGTTAGGTGTGGTTTCCAAAACCACTGGAGTACTCTCGACTTGATCTTGAGTGTCCATCTCAGTTTGATCTTCTTGAACCTCATTTAAGTTTTCTTGAACTTCGTTCAATTCAACTGAGCTCCCACTTACTTTCTTGGAAAGATATTCCTTTTCAAGAAATACACCATCTCGAGCAACAAAGACTTTGTTCTCAGATTGGTTGTAAAAGTGGTACCCTCGTGTTTCTTTTGGATAACCCACAAAGAAACATTTATCCGATTTGGGTTCAAGCTTTGTAGAGATATTTCTCTTCACATAAGCTTCACATCCCCAAACCTTGATATAAGACAAGTTAGGGACCTTCCCTATCCATACCTCGTATGGTGTCTTATCAACAGCTTTTGACGGTGTCCTATTCAGTGTATAGGCCGCTGTTAAAAGTGCGTGTCCCCAAAAAGATTTTGGTAGTTCACTAAGGCTCATCATCGATCGAACCATATCCAATAAGGTTCTATTCCTCCTTTCGGAAACACCATTCATCTGGGGTGTTCCAGGAGGAGTGAGTTGATATAGAATACCACAACTCATAAGATGATCATCGAGTTCTTGGCTAAGATATTCACCACCTCGATCCGATCGAATGGCTTTTATCTTCTTACCAAGTTGATTCTCAACTTCATTTTGGAATTCTTTGAACTTTTCAAAGGCTTCCGACTTATGCCTCATTAAATAGACATAACCATATCTACTTAAGTCATCGGTAAAAGTTATGAAGTAGAAATAACCTCCACGTGCTTGTGAGCTCATTGGACCACATACATCAGTATGGATTAAACCCAATAGACCATTTGCACGTTCTCCTTTTCCTAGAAAAGGTGACTTTGTCATTTTGCCCATCAAACACCCTTCACATGTATCAAATGACTCCAAGTCAAAAGATTTGAGAATACCTTCTTTAAGAAGTTTCTCTACACGTTTAATGTTGACGTGACCTAATCGACAATGCCAAAGGTATGTTTCATTGAATTCATTCGATTTGGCCTTTTTGGTATTAATGTTATATATATGATTGTCAAGTTGAAGTATATATAAACCATGTTCTAATCGTGCCGAACCATAGAACACTCCACTTTTTGAAATAGTAAATAAACCATTTATTATAGTGAAGGAAAATCCTTCAGTATCCAATACAGAAATAGAAATGATATTCTTGGTAATACTTGGTACGAAATAAACATTATTCAATACTAAAACAAGGCCCGAAGGCAAACACAAATCATAAGATCCTACGGCTAATGCAGCGACCCTCGCTCCATTTCCAACCCGCAGATCGACATCTCCCTTTACCAAACTTCTACTTCTTTGCAGTCCCTGCACATGTGAAACAATGTGAGCACCGCATCCGGTATCCAATACCCAAGAAGAAGAATTTGTAAAGTTTATGTCTATGACATAAATACCTGAAGATGAAGGAACAACCCCGTTCTTCACATCCTCTTGGAACTTGGGGAAATCCCGCTTGTAGTGTCCAACACCCTTGCAGTAGAAACACTCAGATTCCCCAGGAACTTTAGAAGCTTTCAAGAACCTTTTGGAAGGAGTTGCCACAACTTTCCCTTTCCCTTTGCCTTTCACTTCCGGTTTCTTAATCCCCTTGAACTTTTTGGTACCTCCTTCCCGAATCATAAGAATTTCCCTCCTAGGGTCCTTCTTAATCGCCGGCTCAGCAGCCTTAAGCATCCCATGGAGCTCATGAAGCGATTTCTTCAGTCCATTCATGTGGAAATTCAGCCTAAAGGCGTCATAACCATCATGAAGAGAATGAAGAATGAAATCGGTAGCCAACTCGTCATCATATGCAAAACCGAGGCGAGCACTTGAAGCAAATAATCCAATCATTTGCTGCACATGTGGTCCCACGGGTTTACCCTTTTCCAGCCTAGCTGTTGCCATAGCCCGGGTGACACCGAAGCGCTCAATCCTAGCCTGTTCCCGGAACATGCTCTTGAGCTCTTCTATGATGTAATAGGCTTCCATGAACTCGAATTGTTTTTGCAACTCGGGTACCATGGATGCCAACATCAAACATGTCACCTCATTCGAGGCTTTCTTAGCAAGGGCATATGATGCCTTTTGGACATCCGTGCCCCCATCAGCGGGAAGCACGGGAAGGGGTTTGTCCAACACACTTTCCTTTTCTTCGTATTTGAGGACTATCCTCAAGTTACGTTGCCAATCAAGGAAATTGGTGTTGTTTAACTTTTCACTATCCAAGATAGAGCTGAACTTGAATTGAGTTGAGACAGACATAGTAAACTACAGAAGAAAGATAAATTAAGTAAGTAAACATCCACAAAGCGTTAAACAAATAAGGTTGTCTAGCATAACTACTTTATTTGTTTCATTTTGTTCATTCGATATCCAATATCGTCGTTCCCAATTATCTCAATATCAAAAAACGTGATAAATCGTAAGTGAAAACTCGAGGTTTTCTAACCAACGATCTTATCATGCAATTGAAGCCCTATCTCTCATTAAAATGAGGGAGCCAACCAGACAATCGATTTATGCCATCCAATGGCTCGAAAGTCTCTAATTTGTGTCATTGATGAACTTAAGTGTTTTGGATTAAATCACTCCCCGAGGTGTAAATAATCCTAACCTTATAATCCACCAAATGAAAGAAAAATTAGGCATTTGTTTTTGAAATTTTAATAAATTAGAACAAAACGATCCCAAGACCCTCATCTTGCGAATCCTTAAGCCGACTGAGTCCGCACTTAAGAACTCCAAGATAGGTAGACATCCCATGTCAATGACATCCAATGTCACTCTCGGTCGATGACAGTCCCATTCTCATCTCATGTCTCGATAGCCACGCCTGCAGTGGATCTATCGATGAGAAAACCAAACTCACTTGTAAGGGTCTAACCCTTACTCCCACTTATCCCAAGATAACAAGTAGTACCCCGCTGAGGCGGACCTACCAACTTATGATCGAGGGCTTTATGGGTGTGATGTTTTGGACAAGACATTATACTCATTATTTTGGGAACTTGCATGCATAGGTTTGTTTATATGTAAGTTGAAAATTTATAACATAAAACAACCTATAACTAGCAAAGCAAATAAATACGAAATCGAAAGGCCCCTAGAACCTCACAACTCTCAAAAGAAAAGAATTAAAGTAACAAAAAAAGCCTTGAACATCTTTTGGACTGGTCCTCGCCCGCCGTTTCAGTTCCGTGCCCTCCGATTTTGGTCAAATCTATTCCGTACCCAAAAACCCACGAACGGCGCCTGCCGTTTCACAATCAGCGGTCGTCGAACACCACCGGCGGTCGCCGTTTCCAAAACGGCGCCCGCCGAAAGGGCACGGAAAAAATCTGCCAAGAATCAGACCATTCGGCGGTCGCCGTTTCCAAAATGGCGCCCGCCGAATCAAAACGGCGCCCGCCGGAGCTAAAACGGCGCCCGCCGTTTGGCTCCAGCAGCCCCAGTTTGCTTCGTTTTGCTTCGTTTCTTCTCGTTTTCGCCGGAGAGCCGAGATCCTCCATCGAACCATGGACCAAGTCCATCGCTTACAAGTAGTACAATACAAATATAATAAACCTATCTATTACAAATGATTCCAAGGGACGCAGCCCTCAAAAACTACGGCCAATCGAAACGTAAAAAACGACGAAATCATTCACCCGACCACTAACGGTGGCCGGCCTTACATCTAATCACATAATCACAGTTAAACATATAATCCAATTATGTTGATTTAAACTTCATGTGTCCAACACAAAAGTGTGCACGAGCCCTAAGCTCTGATACCAATTGTAGGTATCGGTATACCGATCCGATCGATATACCGTGTGTGCGGAAGCGTGTAAAGCAATAGATCTACTATGCCATGATCTTAGTGCACACAAATATGTATAGACACATATATATTTATATATATATACATCCAATATATATATATAGAGAGAGATCAACGAGATCTTACTTTTGGTGACGAAGTGATTCGTTGATGTCATTGAGGTGGTGTTGAGTCGATTGAACCACCTCAAATGGATCAGCCTCGAATTGTTCTTCTTTGGAATGACCTCGTCAAGCCTTTGAATCGCCCGGATGTTGAAGCCGCACAAATGGCCCGGCCTCTACGTGTTGCACACGAACCCGGAAAATGAACTTGCTTGCTTGTTAGATTGAAGTTGTTCTCCAAGAACTCTTTTCTCTCTATTTGGTGTGATTTTCGTAGCTGAATATTGTGGTGAGAAAATCAGCATTTTCTCACCTATTAAACCATGAAATAACACCAAGTAACCCCCCCCCCCCCCCCCCCCCCATAATGGTGATATTGATGTAGAATCATTATCACACATTAAGGTGTGTTAATGGTGAAGTTGAATGGTCATGTCCACATCCTCATGCCACATTGCATTGGATGTGGTCCCATTCGCTTGCGTGGCATGCCACGTCACACCATGTGACATGTATTCAATGCAAGCCATGCATCCCATGCATGTACGTAAATCACATCAAATATAAACCTAGTTTATATATATGTCGATTCCAAATCGACTCATTTTAGCAAACACTTATAGCTCGTATTTCCAGCTCGTGTGTGACCCTGTAGGTATAATTATCGATGAATATTATATTGCTCCCAACAATTAATATTATCTAATAATTATTTAACATCCATAGACGACCTTATGACTTTATCGATTGCACACGTAGGATCGAAGGACATATCCCAACATGAGGTCCTATATATAGGAAAATTTTGAGCGGCCCGTCCGGAATAAAAATACACTGCCCAATACCTGCAAAAAGCCCATCTCAAGAACAAAATAAGCCCATTAGCAGAACGAGCAAAATAATAAATAAAAATAAAAAATAAAAAATATAAAAATAAAAATAATAATTAAATATATATTAAATATTAGAAATAATATATATAAAAAAATAACAAAACAAAGAAAAACAAACCGAAGACAATCGATTTGGTCGCTGAGTGTCTGATTTTATATCCATCGACTAAGGACATGATGCATTAGTCGCCTGAATCGCTGACAATGAGAAAACTGATTCGGCGACAAGGGACGAGTAGCTGGTGTCTACAAATCGCTGCCTGGTGAAGTCACCCGAAAAACAAAATAAACAGCGACTGGAGGTGTTAGTCACCGGTATTAGTAGCCTGTGAGACCAGCGACACAAGGACGTAGTCGCCGGTTATGGGTACATGCGGATTCGGCGACAGGAAGACGTAGTCGCCTGTCTTGGAGTCAATGAGTCGCTGGGTATGGTCTTTGTGAAGCATTAGAGTCACTGGTGCGAGAGTTGAAAGTCGCCACACTCAGATATGAAAAGTTGCATGGAGAGTTAACCACATGGCGCTGGATATGAACTACAAAAATGCAAGATCAAAACAACACATCCCGAGTTAGCATTCAAGTGTTCAACACACAACAAACATTCAAATGAATTTTAGTGGAGATTCGAGGGGTGATATTAGGCAGTGAAGAGCAAATATTTTCCCAGAAAAGATTCCACATTTCATCATTTTCCAAAACAAACATTTTCACACGAGGTGATAACAACTTTGAGGTATGAAAATCTCCCATATTAAAAACCGGTGGAATGGACCGAAGTATGTGAATAGAAATTTTTACTTGTCCTTCGTCACAATCACAAGAACGTTGTCGCGTTTCGTCAAAACATATTTGAAGAGTTAACACCGCACAAGAGATTTTAATTCATGAGTGCAAGGTGAACATTCAAGGCACTCCAATCAGACACTAGCATTACGTCAATCAGAGGGGAGCCGGGGGGAACCGGCGTCCTCCAGATGAGTTTTTAGCTTTCAATGAAATGCAGCAGACACTCATTACAGCAGTCAGAGGGGAGCAAGGTTCACTTGCGTCCTCCGAAATGTGATGGGAGAGTGTCTTAAAGTTCAGCGTCCATGTACGACCTTTCGAAGAGGGGGGCCGGGGGAACCGGCGTCCTCTGTTACTTGGCATTATGGATCTATGTAAAATGAAGCGAGGAGTTATAAGCCAAGTTCATATATTTGCACTCATAGGAATAAATACACTTGGGTCCGAAGACTAAAGCGGCCTTGAATCCATGTTCAACTTATTAGACTAGTCTGCGACGATATCGAGTGCATATTCAGAAGTAAAGAAAATTATCTTTCAGACTTCAAAATTTTCGTGAACTCTTAGAGAGAACACATGCAGAGAGAGTTTCTTAGAATTTTAAATCTCTCAAAAGTCAAGAGGTTTGGTAAAAATGTCAGCAAGCTGTTTTTCTGTTGAAATATGCCTTAGACTGACTATATCAAGATCAACCAAATCTCTAATGAAATGATGTCGAATGTCGATGTGTTTAGTTCTTGAGTGTTGGACATGATTTTCGTTGATTTTGATAGCACTTTGATTATCACAATATAGCACCAATGGAGCACTCTCAATGAGATAGTCATTCAACATTTGCTTCAACCATAGCAATTGAGTGCAGCAACTCCCAGCTGCAACGTACTCACACTCGGCAGTTCAGAGTGCGATGCAATTTTGCTTTCGACTATGCCATGAAACAAGGTTATTGCCAAGGAAGCAACAACAGCCGGAAGTACTCTTGCGTTCATCTGTGTTACTCGCCCAATCCGCATCGGAGAAACCGACAAGATTAGATGAAGTGTGACGTGTATACCAAATTCCCAAGTCAGAAGTTCCAGAGATGTAGCAGAGAATCCATTTGACAGCTCGTAGATGATCTTCCTTTGGATCTGCTTGGTACCTAGCACACATGCAAACACTAAACATTATGTCAGGGCGAGTTGCAGTTAAATAGAGCAGACTTCCAATCATGGAACGAAAGAGTGTTTGATCAACACCTCGACTTTTACTCAATTTAGACAATCGTTCAGTGGTTGCCATTGGAGTTTTCGCGGGCTTGGCATGTTGCATCTCGAATTTTTCGACCATGTTTTTAGCATATTTGCTTTGAGAGACGAAGATACCATCTGGTCGTTGAGATATCTGAAGGCCAAGAAACTGATGTAACTCCCCCTTTAGGCTCATCTGAAAAGTTGAAGACATCGATGTCGTGAACGCTTCCACGAGTTTCGAGCAAGTAGCTCCAAAGACAATGTCGTCAACGTAAATCTGGGCAATTATCATGTGTTTGCCATCACATTTGATAAAAAGCGTTTTGTCAACTTATCCACGTTCGAAACCAAATTTGAGAAGATAGTCAGTCAGACAACCATACCAAGCACGAGGAGCTTGTTTCAAACCATATAGAGCTTTGTGAAGCTTGTAGACATGATTTGGCCTTTTGGGATCCTCGAAACCTTTCGGTTGAGCAACATAGACTTCTTCTTCCAACACTCCGTTCAGAAAGGCAGCTTTGACATCCATTTGTCTAAGTTTAATGCCAAGATGGCATGCAATAGCAATCAAGAGTCTGATGGATTCAATTCGTGCGACCGGAGCAAAGGTTTCATCAAAATCTATGCCTTCCACTTGGGCATATCCTTGTGCAACCAGACGAGCTTTGTTTCGAACAACTTGGTTATGCTCATCGGTTTTATTCTTGAAGATCCATTTAGTTCCAACAACATTGATATTTGACGTTCTGGGAACTAAGGACCAGACATTTTTCCTCGTGAACTCATTTAGTTCTTCCTGCATAGCCATTATCCAGAAGTCGTCTTTCATAGCTTCCTTGTAGTTTTTCGGTTCCGTTTCAGACGAGAAGCAAGAGACTCCAATTTCATGGCATACAGCAGAATACAGATGTTATAGAGCTCATCTTGAGAAGTAACTGGTTTCCTTGAGCGTGTAGTTCGCTCATTCAAGTCTCCGATCATCTGAGTCGGTGGATGTTTCTTTCGGATAAGACGAGGTGCTTCTCTTGGAGCATCAACAGGATTTTCAACTTGTTCATTTTCGTCATCCTCAGAAGATGAAGTGTCACGATGTTGGTTGCTACAGTCTCCAACTTCAGGTGAAGTATTCGGAGTCACATCCTCAGAGGTTACAGTTACGGGTGTCAATGGAAAAGTTTGATATTCCAGGATTCCTTCCTTCACCTAGTCTTCCTCTGTATTCTTTCCTAGAAAGTCTTGTTCATAAAAATTGATATTCACGGTTTCCATGACTTTCTTGGTGCGAAGATTGTAAGCTCGATATGCATGACTATTTTGACTGTAGCCAACAAAAATACCACGATCAGCTTTGGCTTCAAATTTCTTCAAAGGATCACGATCCTTCAAGATATAGCAAGTACAGCCAAAGACACGAAAGTGTGAGACAGACGGCTTCTTCCCGTTCACTAGTTCATAGGCAGTTGCAGTCGTGCCAGATCGAATACTTATTCGATTCAAAATGTAGCCAACAGTAGAGACAGCTTCTGCCCAAAAAGTTAGTGCAAGATTTTTTGAGATTAACATCACACGAGCCATCTCTTGCAGTGTTCGATTTTTGCGTTCGGCAATCCCATTTTGTTGAGGCGTTTTTGGGGCCGAGTATTCATGATGAATTCCCTTCATCAGACAGAATTCATTGAAGCTAGAGTTTTCGAATTCAGTTCCATGATCACTCCTGATCCTCTTCACTTTTGCTTCATGATTCGTTCGAATCCATTTTACAATACCCTTGAAGGCATTGAAAGTCTCATCTTTTGTTGCCAGAAATCTCGTCCAAGTATAGCGAGAAAAATCATCGACAACCACCAACACGTATTCTTTCTTAGCAATACTCTTCACTTCCATTTGACCCATGAGATCCATGTGGAGTAGTTCAAAATGAGCCGTAGTACTCATTAGCGTTGGTAAGGCAGGATGAGAAGATCTGGTCAGCTTACCCTTCTGAAAGTCACCACACACTCTTTTCTCTATTTTAGGGAGTTGAGAGATTCCTCGAACTATCTCCCCCTTAACCAATTTATTCAGGTTTCAAGTGCTAGTGTGTCCAAGGCGTTAATGCCATAAATCAACCTCATCAGGAACAGTCACCGAGAAGCAACTATACTCAGTTGTATAGCAATTATTCTTAGCACGTGGACCTTCCATGATGCACTTCCCTTATACATCAAAGACTTTACAAGCGTCTCTATCAAAGCTAACATTCAGCCCTTCGTCACACAGCTGGATGATGCTAATGAGATTTGCCACAAGACCCTTCACATGTACCACATTGCGAATTGGTGGCAATCCTTTAATATGAAGCGTTCCTTTTCCCATGACCATGCCTTTAGCTCCCCCTCCAAACACCACGGGGGACCCAGTCATCGGTTCATATTCTTTCAAGAATTTTTTAGTTCCGATCATGTGTTTGCAACATCCGCTATCAAAATATCAAATGCCCTTGTTTCCAGAATCGGAGGCATTTAGTGCAACATTGCAAAAGATCAGTTCTCTGGGTTTCCAGACATTTGAAGTGGTGGAGTTAAGTTTAACTTCACTCTTTTGTGTATCAGGCACCCATCTCTTCTTCTTATTAATATTTTGAGACTTTGTCTCAGTAATGTATTTCACATTTTTCTCAACTTTCTTGATCTAAGTAATGTGTTTCTTTGCACTCTTAACAGACTCATCCTTCTTCTTCTGAGTCATAAAACTTCGATTTATGTCATCTCTCAGTTTGTAGCAGAATGGTCTTATGTGTCCAGGCATGTTACAGTAATGGCAGACATATTCTCGCCTTTGTCGAATCTCTCTTCTCCCAGAGGTTTTTATCATGCTGGACTTAGTCTGAGAATTTTTCACGTTCGATCTTGAGTTGATGGGTTTGTCAAGCTTTTTAAGTAGAGTCACTTCATATGGTAATATCCCTCGAGGATGTTTCACGATGTTTTTCGGAAATTGATACGTCTCAGATTTAGAGCAAGCAGTCAAGTTCGACTTTTGAGTTTTAGATTCTGGAGACGCAACGAATTTCTTTCCTTCAGCAATTTCCTTCCGTTTTGATGATTCAACACCATCCTTACATTTATCCTCTAGCTGATCATCTGAAGCTTTGACGAATGTCACTTCCTTCTTCTCAGGTGTAGAGTATATCGACTCAAAAACTTTTTGAAATCCAAGTCCGTAACGGTTAGGATTCATATACGAGGCAGCATTGTCAAACACCGAAGAATTCTTGTTCATCTTCCTCAACAGTTCATCAGTCATATGAAGTTTTTCTTTCAAAACATAGCGCTCCTTGTCAGTCATGGCTTAAGATCATCGTTTTCAGTTTGTGCTTTCATCAGTGATGACTTAAGATCATCGTTTTCAGCATCTGAGTTCTTAAACAAGTTTTGAAGTTTCTTAACTTCAGCAGTTTCCTTTTTCAAAGAAGTTTTCAGTTTTGAGTTCTCAGTATTCAACTTCTCACATGAGTCTCTCAGTTCAACTACTACCTTGAAGAATTTATGCTTCTCTTCGAAAAGATCATCAAATTTAGTTCTTAGAATTTTTAGAGAATTTTTAACTTTCAGACTATCAGAGTCTGTCTTCTCAATCAATTCTCTCATCTCAACAACCTCGTCAGACAGTTTATGGTTCACTTCAGAAAGTTCATCAAAAGATTCTTTCAAAAACTTCAGAGATACTTCGAGTGTGCTATTCTCAGTGACGGCCAAGTCATATAATTTTTCGAGTTCAGAGTAACTCTCTTTCAGTTCAGTAGACTTAGATACACTTCGATTAGCATTTGAAGTCGTCTCTTCCTCTTCGGACTCAGACACAGACTCATCGTCTGAAAACATTTCATTATCACAGAAATTTCGATTTTTGGATGCCAAACAAAATATATTGTCGGCCGTTGCAGTATCCTTCAGAAAAGCATCAAATTCAAAGTTTTCAACTTCGAAGTTCGCAAGATCAAAATTTTCATCTATGGTGACAACAAGAGCGTTGTCCTCTTCTTCATCTGAGTTTTCGACCTCAGACTCATCATTCTCAGAGATCACATTCTCATCATCTATCACCACGTAGCTGACAGGTAGCTTCTTCTTTCGATGTAAGTTAGAACATTCATTTTTGATGTGTCCAAAACCCTTACACTCATAGCATTGCATTTTTTAGACGTCCTTGCTAGTCGAAGTATATGGTGATAGTTTTGTGCCTTTAAACTTCTTGTCCGAAGACGATCCCTGATTTCGGTAGTCAGGAGTACTTGGGTATAAGTTAGAAATTTTCTGAAATTTTCAAAAATTTCGGGCACGGTTCTTTCTCTTAATTTCTTGTTTCACAAGATAAGTGACTACTTCAGTCAGTGCAGCGAGTTTGTCAGGATTATTAGAGTTCATCAACCTCTCAATATCCTCAGCCTCCTCATCATCAGATTCATCCATATCAGCGGAAAAACTATTTTCAGTTTTCTCATTTTTCACATGAGATTTTCGAGAGTTCACATTTCTTGAGCTCTTTCCTTTTTCAGAAATCTTAAGAGCGTTCATTGGTTCATAGACAAGAGACATGTCTGGGTTGCTTCGTACTTTGAGAGTTAAGTCATAGTTTCTCAAATCAGCCATCAAGTCAGCATAATCCCATTTTTGTTCCCTTTCTTCTCGTGCTTCGAGCGTTAGCACTTTGCTTTCGAATCTTGAGTTCACGCTGCTCAGAATTTTCTCGTAGACCATGACACCTGGAAAGGTTTCCCCAAGTTCGCACACTTCGTTTACATATCTCATGATCTTATCCAGGTACTCATTTATGTCCTCATCTTCTCTCATACGGATTTGATGGAATTGAGTAGTGATAGTCCGGATTTTGGATCGTTTGACAGCATAGTTTCCTTTGCATGTCCTTTTTGAGAGTTTCCCATGCGTCTTTGGCGGAAGTACAATTTTTCACCAGCTGATACATGCTGAGCTCCAACCATTCGCAGATAAGAAGAAGAGCTTTGCTATTCGCAGTAGACAAGTCATGCTCTTCTCTTGTCCAACTTCGTTCTGGTTTTGAATTCTCATCCCCTCAGCGTCTTCAGTGTACGGACACTCCCATCTTTCTAGCACTGCCATCCAAGCACGCGAGTCATGACCTTTGATTCTCGCTGAAACTTTAGCCTTCCAGTTTGAATAGTTCTGATGAGTGAGCATTATCGGTTTCTGGACAAACATAGACGACTCCATTGTAGCGGAAAATATGGAGTCAAGTAACGGATCACGTCGTATACGTATGACGTCCCGCACTGATACCAATTGAAATTACGTCTTCAGCGTAGGATACCAATTTTTCGTGAAATTGGTCTTAAACACAAACGTCAGCAGCTTCAGTCGAAGAATCTCACAAGAGTAGATAAGATAAGTGAAGACAAAGTTTATGTAATATCTTTCATTTCATTGATAAAACAAAACGAAACTATTACAAGGAGTATGGTAGGCAAAGTGATTACAAGAAGTTTCCCGAGTGTCGCAACACTCCCACTTTCTAGTAACCTAGCACTATAACACCTAGAGATAAATCTCCTAACTCTAATCTTGGCGTACAGCGCAAACGCAACTACACAACTCACAACTGAAAGCTATAGGATACGATTCTAAAAATCAGATTTCGTTCTCTCAAAATCGTCAAATGATGGCACGCAAATCCTATGTATATATTGCCGATTAAAGTCCAAGGAAGCCCTCTCGACCTACTATTGCCGATTTCTCAAGGCCACAACTTCACCATGTGTTGCCTCCACGACGTGAAATTAGGGATTTCAATCGAACGAGGTACTCATCCGACCCTTCTTGCAAAAGCCGTGTTCCGAGGGTCCAAGACGACATGCTATTGCCGCATCATCTAGCTCGACTACCGTCATTCTCCGGGTTTCCTAATGAGGACGCTTCTTTGTTTCTCAAAGATTTTGTCAATGAAGTTGAGACACTTCCATTAGACGGCTTTTAGAAGAATGAATTGAGAGTATGGTGTTTCAAATATTCCATGAGAGATGGAGCCCATGATTGGGTGATGTCATTGCCTTCTAGTATCGTGCACACGTGGAAAAATCTCTTCGACGCATTTATCGCCCGTTTCTTTCGCCCACCAACACAGTCTCCTATAAAACCTCCTCCTTCTATAGGCATATTGATGGATGTTATCGAGGTCGAGATTGATCACTTACTTGTTGAGGTGAGTTCACACTTTGTCAAGGAGCATTCAACCGGAGAGGAGTGGGAATTTGAGCCCGGTACGTGCATCAAGGAAGATAATGCTTTAGTTGCCCGAAAAAACGAGACGTCGATGATAGATGCTACTCTTGAGGTCGAGAGTCCTCCTATTAATGACACAAGCCCCGAAGAAGACGAGTTTGAGAATATTTCTCTCCCATTGGGTCATTCGTTCGAGCCTCCTCTCTTATCTTCGGTTGACTTAATTTGTGAGAAGCCAATTGTGAGTTGTGTTTCCCAAGCCCCTAGGTCGCTTGAGTCCGGTGTAGACAAGAAGAGATTCGGTTGGAGCTTTGGTAAGCGCATTTCGGGTTTGGTTGATTTGGGTGTAGACATTGGACTTTCTCGAGTTGCCAAGGATGTGATGGGTATTGATGATGACAAAAGAGATGAGCTCGGTTGCGCTTCTACGAAGGTTGAATGGACTTTGAAGGAGATGGTGTTTCTCCAAAAGTTGAGTTCGATATTCTTAGTGGTCCCGGTGGAGGAGAGGAGTAGCAAAGGCTTATTGGACTCGACATGTTTCGTTGGTAGATCATTCTCTCTTTCTTATTTGGAAGATCGAGCTCATTTGGCCGAAGCTATCTATTTAAGGAAGTATAGTTCGATATTTTTAAAGATCAAGATAGTCGACGTCTACTATCTACATCGTGATGCAAGTGTGGGGGTGCGTTATTTCAAAGGCAACCATTATATTCCTCGCCACGTGTGCTCTTGATGGATCTTCTCTTGAGAACCGATCACCTCTAGCCGAAATGGTTTTCTTGAGAAGGTGGAGTTCGATATTTTTAGTATCGAGACGGTAGATCGTGGACGGCGTTGGTTCGAGACGTGAATCGAGTGCCTCGTGTGGGCGATCCCACGAAACGTCGAGCTAACGACGTTAAACCAAGCGCTTTGTGGGAGGCAACCCACGTTTTTTGAGTTGCTAATATTTTTCTCTTCATGTTTTTTTTTGGTGTGTAGGTGTGTTGTTTCATTAAGAGGATGCATGTTCCATGATTTGGAGGGTTCGGATTATTTTGATATGTGGTATCGAAGTTCTTGGCACTAATAGCAAGGGTGAAAAGTCCGTTACGGTCGTCAAAATCGAATTCGGGAGGAAAAACGGAGTTAAGGAGCTTTCTGCTGGCACTTTCGTGCCAAAATGGCACGTTCGTGTCAAGCCCAGCAATTGTTCCACACCTTCAGAGAGGGTGGCACGTTCGTTCCATTTTCCCTCTTTTCCCCAATTTCCAATTTTATTAAAAAAAAAAAATCTAAAAAAAAAAAAAAATTGGGGATAGGTTTTCATCAGGACTTCATCCGCCCCCTTCCCCTTCCCTTCATCTTCTTCGAACATCACCACCTCCATACACCTTCATCTCCGACCAATGAACCACCACCACCTCTGACAGCCACTCCCTCCCGAGACCACCGACATTTGATCCCGCACCCCGACATGCCCGTCACGCCGACGCTCCCGCATCCGACTGATAGAGTAGTATACTTAATGTCTAGATTTGAGTATTCTGAACTCTGTATGCACTTTCATTTACCTATCTATTACAGACATTCATTTGCTTTTAATTATTGTTAATTAAATATATGCAAATTATAGTCCTGGATTTTATACGTTGTAGTTAGTATGGTGTTGCATGGGAACACAGAAGATCATACTATCGGTTACTCGTATTTAATCGAACAGTTGCTCACGACCTAGATGGACACGGACCAATCCATCGGTATAGTCGTTGTGTGAGAGAGAAAATAATTTATCTTAATTATTTTATCACACTTGTACACTTGGTGTATTGAGCGGATCGATTGAGACTCATCAATTAGGATTGCTCGGCGATAATTGATTTGAGACTCGGAGTATTTTATTCTTAATCCCTGAAACAATTGCGGGTGTGTATATTTAATATTAGTGACTTTGATTTTCCAAAGGAATTAACCGATTTAATTATTGGGTTAATTACCGGCTAAGTTGGGTCACTATATTTTATATATGGCATGCCGTGAATTCTTGAAGGGGCAGTGTATCCCGTAAGGGTTGATAATATCCCCGAGATGAGCTCATAAGGATTTATTATGTAAACCTCGCGAGTGGATTTGTTCCGCACAATAAATAAGGTTGAGTGGTACTATTCTCGGATATAAGAGATGAATAAATTTATTAAGCAATAAATAAATTTTATTCATGGATATTTAAATCTTAAATACACGGAATAAATAATACTAAGTTGGAGAAATATTATTTGATATAATATGAATAATATTGGGAGTGCAATTTTATTTATATAGTGGAAAATAAATAAAATTAATATTGATAAGAATTAATGGATTTGGGTTGGACCCAATTTAATTTTCAATATTGGAAGCCCAATATTTATTCTCCTTTTGATCCCCTACGTAGCCTATAAAAGCACTACATGGTCTTCACTTTTCACAACCTAAGTTACGCCAACAATAAAGTTCGAAGAGTGAAGAGGATCCAAAGAGTTCGATAGCTCGTCGCCCACCCGACGTTCGAACGGAGTGCAAGGAATACGCAGGAAGATCACGAGGTCATCATCGATTTCGTTTCTCCGAACAACGAATCGTAGGTACAATTCTCAACTAACTTGATTATTGTTCGATTTGTTTTATCGAGAATACCGTAGAACAAAGATCCGAGGATCGAACCCCGGGACGAGGGTCGAGCCGGGCGGTGGTGGTTGGACCACCGGACCGCCGGCGGCTCGTGGATCCCTCGTGGGGATCGCGCACGGAAACCCTCGGCTGGGAGCCGAGGGTCGATCGAACCCCTACGGGGTCGATCGCTGGAGCTGCGGGGTTTACATGCAGCGGCTCGTAGCGAGCTGCGGGGTTACCCGCAGCGAGTCGCTGGGGACGAGCCCCAGCTGTGCGAGCAGCGGATCGCCGGATCCGCTGCGGGGATGCTACGAGCATCCCTGGGATGCCGCGAGGCATCCCGTGCGATCGCTGCGAGCGATCGCGAGTCCCCTCGCGGGGACTCGGCTGGGCGTCCGCGCGCCTCGTGCGCGCGACGCGTTCGGTCGGGTCCCGGATCGCGCGGGCTCGTGGTTTCTCCGGCGATTGAGTTTCGATTGTGTGAACCTCGGCTCGCGGGGGTTTGGGTGGGGGCGGATTGCGTGCCTTCGGGCGCGTGGTCTCCAAAGCCCGGACTTCGGCGGATGAGCCGGTGTTCGTATGATCTCCGGCGAAGGGTTCGTTCGGGTTATCGGTTCCGCAATTTTGATAACCCGGGATAGCGAATTCCAACAATTGGTATCAGAGCGTGGTTTACGTTCGCGGTATTTTCGATAAAATTGTTCTACCTTGCAGGGTTCCGACTATTATGGCTTAATTTATTATTCGCTTAATTTATTTTGTCATGATTGTTGGTTTTATTAAACTCTCGGACATGTCGAGATTCGTTTTGGTGGTGAATGCTTGTAATAGTAAAAATTCGGGGGTTGACCGAATTTAGGATTTATTATTATGTTCATGTTTTTCCGGAAAATGTATAGGGTCGATTTCGTGTATAGAATCGATATCGGAATTGTAATTTAGATTTTTGTAAATTTATTTTGCGATTGGATCGACGTATCGAAGACCGCCGGAGAAGACGAAGTGACGAGATGGACGAAGGGCTAGGGATCAATTGGATCGATCCCCATGGATGCCCGATCGAAGGCGTGGGGCGGGGGGCTGTTGCCCTAGCCGCGGCTGCCACCGGTTCGGTGGTTGGCGGCGTGGCTGGGCGGCGGCGCTCCTCCCCGTGGCTGGCGGTCCGACGTGGTGGGGGTGGTTCGGGGTCTCCCAACCCGGGCTACTCCTACCGGAAATATACTTTCCTAATTAATTCATT
Source organism: Euphrasia confusa (assembly GCA_954870475.1). NCBI lineage: Eukaryota > Viridiplantae > Streptophyta > Magnoliopsida > Lamiales > Orobanchaceae > Euphrasia > Euphrasia confusa. The sequence goes on along the minus strand of OX940951.1, from coordinate 37,151,640 downwards.
ATTTCCTATTTTGATTATTTCTTTATGGAATATTCTAGAAAAATAGAAAAAGAATTAATTTAGTACTAAATTTATTTTTCCTATTTGATTATTCCTACTCATGGGAATATTCATGGATTAGGAATAAAATAAATTTGGAAAAGTATAATAGTCCTAATTATTTTATTTCTTTATTTCATTATGGATATCATCTAGAATATTCCAAGATTTTCTTGGATGGATTATTCTAGAGATTTAATGAAGTGGAAAAAGAAAATAAAATAAATAAAAATATTAATAATATTTAATTTTATTTTTGATATATTCAATTGACTTAATTTTCGAATTAAGTAACTTTTGGATTAATTGAAAATAAATAGATTTAAATATTGGAAATTAATATTCTCGTCACATGGAGCATTCAAGAAACGAAGACTGAAGACTAGAAGATGCGTACGGGGATGTGATGAAGCCATAATAGTCGGAAAATAATATTCTAGTAATTATTTTGACTATGTGATAATACTATGTGCTTTATTACATGTATGCATGCTATATGTGTTTACTTTATGCACTAGATAGCGTATCCCTTTATTGTAAAAAGCTAAGTGGGAGAGGGTATGGAAACATACCCATGGTCTCCATTGCTGCTCTCTTGGTGACTTTTATAAACTTTTGAAGTTTATATAGATAAGTCATTGGAGGAGAGTTCTTGTAATTCCTCTTACAAGAAACATTGATTGAGTTTATCAAACAATGCCTAATTTGTCTTTCCAAAGCTGATTTCAAGTCGACTCATTCTCACCCCGGGGAGTGGAATGGAGCCAGAGCCACTTGGTCATGTAGAGGACACAAATTAGAGACTTTCGTGCCATTCTTTGATAGATGGGTCGTTTGTCTGCTCGGCTCCCTCATTTATGAGAGATAGGGTTGTTCGCATGGTGAATCACTGGTTAGAAACTTCGAGTTTCACTTATGATTCTCCACGTCTTGATTTACGAGATTAAATGGATCAAGTAATTGGGAGTCAATTATAAAAGTCTCTTAGTAAACGTCCACACCACGTGGCTTGCTATACTGACGGACTTTGGATTAATTGATGTAGACAGTTGTAAGTAATTATGAAGAGTTGTGAAGTTATCGTAAACGTCCACACCACGTGGCTTGCGGTAATGTAGCAGTTCCAAATAATTTACTTTGGTACTGAGTAATGGTTTACACTTAGATACGCGTTATAGTATTCCTCCCCACGAGGTTACGCTATAATTGATGTATGACCAAAGAAAATCTAATTGCTAAATCATTTGGGTGGGTAAACGTCCACACCACGTGGCTTGCCTTACCTGATGGGATTTTAGATGTGATTAGTGATTTAATGATATTATTTAAGGGAGATAATATCGGATATTAAATTGTTTGTTTGTTTTATGTGCTTATAGGTTAAGAATGACTGTGACCCCACTTTGTGATATACTTAAGGATGAAAACTCACCGGTTCCATATGGTGATGATTGGGAACGAAATCTGGACATTGTCCAGACTGTTGAGCTTTCCGAATCCACTGTTGTCCCAACTGATGAGGACATTCGAAATGACCTCAGGATGATGTTGAGACATAGCGTGGAAGCCGGGCAAGAGGTGATTAACATACTCACAGAATTCTCTCTCAATGAGTCCCTTAAAAAGGATTCAACGAGAGCGGAGTTTGTGCGTAAGTTAAGAGAATCACAAGCTTTTGTGGCAAGGCTAGAGGAAAAGCATGCAAAGAAACCCAGTGGCTCAAAGCCACGGATTGGGAAAAGCAAGCCTTCTGGCAAGTGCTTTCGATGCAAGCAGTTTGGGCACTGGAGGTCTGATTGTCCTCTCATCAAAGGTACGAAATTTTCCTTAGTCACTGAAACATTGTCAGCGGTGATATCTACCAGCACCTGGTGTGTAGATACGGGCGCCACTGACCATGTCTGCAATTCATTGCAGGGGTTCCAGGAAACCCGGAGACTTAGAGAGGGAGAGATCGTAGTCTACATGGGCAATGCCGCGAAGGTGGCGGCTGTTGCAGTGGGAGACGTTCACTTACGCTTTAGTAGTGATAGGGTTTTAGTTTTACAAAATTGTCTTTATGTACCGAATTTAAGAAAGAATTTAATTTCAGTTTCTAAGTTAATTCTGAATGGATATTCTGTTTCTTTTGATCACTCTGTGGTCATAAGAAGAAATAGTGAGATTGTCTGTTCTGGTACATTGGTAGACGATTTGTATATTCTAAATCCTGAGTCTAACACGATGCAACTAACCGAGAGTAATAACACATCTACGAACACCAATAAGAGAAAGGAACCTTCTAAAACGAATCAATTATACTTGTGGCATCTAAGGCTAGGTCATATTAATTCGAATAGAATTCAAAGGTTGAAAGCTGATGGTCTCATTAGCGGCATAGAAGGAGAGGACCTTCCAACCTGCGAATCCTGTTTGGAGAGTAAAATGACCAAGCGTTCTTTTTCTGGTAAAGGACGTAGAGCTGAACAAGTATTGGATTTGATTCACTCTGATGTATGCGGACCTATGTCTACTCAGGCAAGGGGAGGGTACGAGTATTTCATCACCTTTACTAATGATTACTCAAGGTATGGATATATTTACCTGATGCGCCACAAGAGTGATTCTTTTGACAAGTTCAAGGAATTCAAGGCTCTTGTGGAGAACCTTCGTGGTAAATCCATAAAATGCCTGCGATCTGATCGCGGAGGCGAGTACCTGTCTGGAGAATTCAAGGCATACTTGGCAGAGAATGGGATTGAATCCCAGCTGACTTCACCATATACTCCTCAGCAGAATGGTGTGTCAGAAAGAAGGAATAGGACTCTTATGGAGATGGTGCGTTCAATGATGAGTTACTCGGATTTACCTGTTATGTTCTGGGGACTTGCCTTGGAAACAGCGGCGTACATTCTGAACAGGGTTCCGACCAAAACGGTACCAACTACACCCATGGAATTGTGGAGTGGGCGTAAGCCTAACTTGAGACACATTCGGATCTGGGGATGTCCAGCACATGTGTTGCGACAAGGCGCCGATAAGTTAGAACCTAGATCAGAAATACGGCTGTTTGTAGGATACCCGAAAGGAACTAAGGGTGGCATGTTCTATAGTCCTACGGACCAGAAGATCGTTATAAGTACTAACGCTCGGTTCTTAGAGGAAGACTATGTCATGGACCACAAGCCCAAAAGTGACATAATACTTGATGAATTGAGAGGTAACGAGGAAGACCTGGATACAGCCGAACCGAGTATAGATACACCACTAGAACCTGCACCTAATACTGTCATTGTTAATACACCGGAACGCCGTCGTAGTGGGAGGGTTGTTAAACAACCGGACAGATGGATTGGACTGGGTGAGTCTTCGGACTCGGCACCCGGAGTTCATGAAATCGATCCCTGGACCTATGATGAGGCGGTACAAGATATAGATGCGCCTTCTTGGAAGAAAGCGATGAAATCCGAAATAGAGTCTATGGATTCTAATAAAGTCTGGGATCTTGTAGAACCACCAAGCGGCGTAAAGCCAATTGGGTGTAAATGGGTCTACAAGAGAAAGAGAGGATCTAACGGAAAGGTTGAAACCTTTAAAGCTCGGCTTGTTGCGAAAGGATATACTCAGAAAGAGGGAATCGATTATGAGGAGACCTTCTCGCCGGTAGCCAAGATAAAGTCGATCCGGATTCTCTTATCCATAGCAGCTCATATGGATTATGAGGTGTGGCAAATGGATGTCAAGACAGCTTTCCTTAATGGAAGTCTTGACGAGACGATTTATATGAAACAGCCAGAAGGATTCATTGCTAAGGGGCGAGATCATCTAGTGTGCAAGCTTAATCGATCCATTTATGGATTGAAACAAGCCTCGAGATCGTGGAACCTGCGATTTGATGAAGTAGTCCAATCTTTTGGATTCATTCAAAGCATGGACGAATCGTGTGTGTATTGGAAACGTGATGGAAAGAAGGTGGTGTTTCTCGTGCTTTATGTAGATGACATACTTCTCATTGGCAACAGTGTAAAGATGTTATCAGACATAAAGGGATGGTTGTCTAGACAATTCGATATGAAAGATTTGGGAGAAGTTGGACATGTTCTAGGGATCAAAGTTATAAGGGATCGCCGGAATAGAACATTATGTCTTTCCCAGCAATCTTACATAGACACGATTCTAGCTCGTTTTAACATGCAAGATTCCAAGAAGGGTGATCTACCCTTCAGTAAAGGAACTTATCTTTCTAAGGAAATGTGTCCTCAGACACAGAAGGAGAAAGATGACATGAAAGCGGTTCCCTACGCTTCGGCTGTGGGAAGCTTAATGTATGCAATGTTATGCACGAGGCCTGATATCTGTTATGCCGTTGGCATAGTAGCGAGATATCAGAGTAACCCCGGAAAGGCTCATTGGACTGCTGTAAAGAGCATTTTCAAGTATTTGCGAAATACTAAGGATTATGTTCTGAGATACAGTGCAGACAATCTGATTCCTTTGGGTTACACAGATTCGGATTTCCAAGCTGATAAGGACCGGCGTAAGTCGACATCAGGCTATGTGTACACTTTGGGAGGAGGAGCCGTATCATGGAAGAGTGTTAAGCAAAAGTGCATTTCGGACTCTACCATGGAAGCTGAATATGTTGCAGCCTCAGAGGCAGCGAAAGAATCAGTGTGGTTCCTTAATTTCCTCCAGGACTTAGATGTGATTCCGAGTTTGCCCAAGGCTATGACAATTTATTGTGACAATAGCGGTGCAGTGGCAAACAGTAAGGAACCACGGTCCCATAGTGCTACAAAACACATAGAGCGCAAGTACCACCTGATTCGAGACATCGTCAAGAGGGGCGATGCGATAGTCACCAAGATAGCTTCGGAAGACAACCTAGCGGACCCTTTCACCAAGATACTTCCTAAGGAAGTATATTACAAGCACTTGGAGGGTTTGGGAGTCAGAAGTTTGGAAGATATGACTAGACCTTAGTATAAGTGGGAGATTGATAGAGTAGTATACTTAATGTCTAGATTTGAGTATTCTGAACTCTGTATGCACTTTCATTTACCTATCTATTACAGACATTCATTTGCTTTTAATTATTGTTAATTAAATATATGCAAATTATAGTCCTGGATTTTATACGTTGTAGTTAGTATGGTGTTGCATGGGCACACAGAAGATCATACTATCGGTTACTCGTATTTAATCGAACAGTTGCTCACGACCTAGATGGACACGGACCAATCCATCGGTATAGTCGTTGTGTGAGAGAGAAAATAATTTATCTTAATTATTTTATCACACTTGTACACTTGGTGTATTGAGCGGATCGATTGAGACTCATCAATTAGGATTGCTCGGCGATAATTGATTTGAGACTCGGAGTATTTTATTCTTAATCCCTGAAACAATTGCGGGTGTGTATATTTAATATTAGTGACTTTGATTTTCCAAAGGAATTAACCGATTTAATTATTGGGTTAATTACCGGCTAAGTTGGGTCACTATATTTTATATATGGCATGCCGTGAATTCTTGAAGGGGCAGTGTATCCCGTAAGGGTTGATAATATCCCCGAGATGAGCTCATAAGGATTTATTATGTAAACCTCGCGAGTGGATTTGTTCCGCATAATAAATAAGGTTGAGTGGTACTATTCTCGGATATAAGAGATGAATAAATTTATTAAGCAATAAATAAATTTTATTCATGGATATTTAAATCTTAAATACACGGAATAAATAATACTAAGTTGGAGAAATATTATTTGATATAATATGAATAATATTGGGAGTGCAATTTTATTTATATAGTGGAAAATAAATAAAATTAATATTGATAAGAATTAATGGATTTGGGTTGGACCCAATTTAATTTTCAATATTGGAAGCCCAATATTTATTCTCCTTTTGATCCCCTACGTAGCCTATAAAAGCACTACATGGTCTTCACTTTTCACAACCTAAGTTACGCCAACAATAAAGTTCGAAGAGTGAAGAGGATCCAAAGAGTTCGATAGCTCGTCGCCCACCCGACGTTCGAACGGAGTGCAAGGAATACGCGGGAAGATCACGAGGTCATCATCGATTTCGTTTCTCCGAACAACGAATCGTAGGTACAATTCTCAACTAACTTGATTATTGTTCGATTTGTTTTATCGAGAATACCGTAGAACAAAGATCCGAGGATCGAACCCCGGGACGAGGGTCGAGCCGGGCGGTGGTGGTTGGACCACCGGACCGCCGGCGGCTCGTGGATCCCTCGTGGGGATCGCGCACGGAAACCCTCGGCTGGGAGCCGAGGTTCGATCGAACCCCTACGGGGTCGATCGCTGGAGCTGCGGGGTTTACCCGCAGCGGCTCGTAGCGAGCTGCGGGGTTACCCGCAGCGAGTCGCTGGGGACGAGCCCCAGCTGTGCGAGCAGCGGATCGCCGGATCCGCTGCGGGGATGCTACGAGCATCCCTGGGATGCCGCGAGGCATCCCGTGCGATCGCTGCGAGCGATCGCGAGTCCCCTCGCGGGGACTCGGCTGGGCGTCCGCGCGCCTCGTGCGCGCGACGCGTTCGGTCGGGTCCCGGATCGCGCGGGCTCGTGGTTTCTCCGGCGATTGAGTTTCGATTGTGTGAACCTCGGCTCGCGGGGGTTTGGGTGGGGGCGGATTGCGTGCCTTCGGGCGCGTGGTCTCCAAAGCCCGGACTTCGGCGGATGAGCCGGTGTTCGTATGATCTCCGGCGAAGGGTTCGTTCGGGTTATCGGTTCCGCAATTTTGATAACCCGGGATAGCGAATTCCAACACCGACAACTGCCCAGGTCCGACAACCACCACCGGCCAACCATAGCATCACCTCCGCTCCCGTCTCCATCCGAGAACGCCTTCGCACCACGTCGCAGCGCCGTGACCCTGTTCCATCTCCGTCCAACTTCAACCGCGCACCTCCGCCCTGAAACCCGACAGCCCACAGCCCCGTCGAACACCACCCTACAAAAATCCGACAAGTCACCACCACCCACCTCCGCGATGGCCAGAACCGACGCGCCCCCGTCTCAACAGTGAACCACCACACCCTGCCCCATCTCTGCTTCGACCCAGGTCAGCCCCGCTCGTCTCAACCACTCCACGGCCGCCGCGTCTCAGCCCTGCTTCCAGCTTGCTACTCCGACGTCCGACTACCACCACTGCAGCTATACTCCGACACGATGCCGCATACCGCTGTTCGATTTCCTCCGAGAGACGCAACCGTCGCACAAGCCGTGTACAGACCCGACCCCGCTCCGTTCTCCAAACTTGGCCCGTGCCTTCGTCTTCTGTCCACCTCCCCGGAGTGTTTACGTTCTTTTGGTGATCTCTTCCCTTATCTCTACTTTTTACGTTTTTAGGTTTCGTAGACTTTTGGTGGTGTTTATTTGTTTTGGGATGTTTTCGTTGTTTTGGAGGATATTTTGTTTTGTTTGGTATGTTAGGTATGTTGCTTTGTTATGCTTATTTGTGTTTGTTATTTTTGTTTGGTTGTTTTGGTTGCCCCCGGCTCTTACTACTACGAGTAGATCATGTCAAAAAAATTTTAAAAAAATTTATGCTTGTGTTTGGTCGCATGAGGACATGCTTGGGATTTAAGTGTGGGGGGGATCTTGGGGTGTTTTTAGTTATTTTCCTTGTTGTTTTATTTTTCCTAAACCTACAAACTCTCCGGTTTATTAGTGAATTTTATGCACCTTTTAAAATAAAATTGTTGGGTTATTTCAATTTTAAACTCGTGTAGTATATTTTATTGACTTAATGACGTGAAAAAATGGCTAAAATTAAAAAAAATTCCAAAGCCCTCGTGAGTATTTCGTTGCTTATTATCTCTTCTTGGAGCGTACCTCGTTTATAATCTCTCGTTGCTTTCATGCCTCAAAGAATTTTTCGAACCTTCAATGATTTTGTGTTAAGGTGTAATCAAGAGAGTACTAGAACTTGCAAGTGAAAAATTTCAAAACTGTTGGTCATAACATGTTTGATCGATTAAATGATAAGAATGATCGTTTAGGATAACCTTCCGGCCATATTCAAAAATATCACCCTTGAGCCCTTTTGGGACACCCTAGTTAACCCCGTCGAGCCTAACGTGTAAACCATTTCTTTGATTTCACCCTATATACTATCCTTTGATGAAGAGATGTGGAGTTGCATGTGTCGGTTTTGCGTGTGGATTGTTCGATTTTAAAAGGGTGTGTTAGTAGCCTCGGTTTTTGTTTTTTATCCGTTCTTGAGTGATGTCTTTTTGACAATCGTCGTTTTGATGTCGACATATATATATACACACATACTAAAAAAAAGAGAAAAGAGGTATTTACACCTCACAAAAAAAATATAGTATTAAAAATGATAATAATAATTGGTGCTTTTGCTTTTGCACCTAAGAGTGTATTGATTTTCTTGACGAGAACGTGAAATTTTGTTTGAGGCAGAAAATGGTGATTCTATACATAATGTGCCGAGTTGGAGGTTTTACACGCGGAGATGTAGTGGTTGGGAGGAATAAAGAGAAGTTTGATTTGACGAGTCCACTTTTTCCAAAAATTTCCCAAATTCCATAAACCGAGCCCCATTACACCCTTTAGACGATCGATATTCTTTGATTTTCGTAAAAGCTAACTTTGATAGGTGGAGTCTTTTCTTGCGTGTGAGCATATGGTAGTGATTCTCTTGACACTTATATTCATTACTTGAGGCATTCTTGTTTTAATTCTTTCATTTGAGCCGATTATTCATACTTGCAAGTTTATGTTCGATTTTGCTTTCTTCGCTTGCATGTCGATTCTTTTTGGAGTGAACCTAGCTTGTGTGGTAAAAGAAGAGAGTTAGATTGTGAGGGAAATTTATATTTGAGCCTTTGATACTATGCTTTAAGTCAGTGGAATATATTGTTTCGAGTTGAAAATTTGACGTGGCTTGTTTTGATTGATTTATGGTGCATAGTTCTTTCTACAAAATTCGGAGAGTGAGTTGATTTAGGTCTTTTGTGTTTGTTTGTGTCTTTGGTGGTGTTTTGTTACTTGAGGACAAGCAATGTTTTAAGTGTGGGGGGGTTGTTTCATCCGTTTTTGTGTCGTTCGTTTCTATGTTTTCCGATTACTTTAGTGTTAATCGTTGTACCGTTTGTGTATATTCATTTTGTTTGGGTGTTTTATTGTCCGAATAGGTTTACGAGAGACGAAGAGTGGAAACGAGCGAAAACGTGCGAAAATTAGAGCCGGAACGAAGCGGGGCGATGACAACAAATGACATTTCTGGAAATGGCACGTTCGTGCCAAATCCAGTCCCTCCCAGCAACTTCATACAGGTCAGCACGTTCGTGCCACTCCCAGAAATTGTTGACCGTATGTTGACTGCGTGGACTCTATCTTTGACCCTCATTTTGAGCACATTTTTAGGGGCGTTTTGGTCGATTCAAGGGGAGATTTGGATGGCATAAGAGAAGGCTTGCACAAGAAGACAACACACACACTCTCTATCACCCTCACCTAACACACACAACACACACCATTTTATTTTCTCTCTCTAGGATTTAGCAAGGTTTTTGAATATTGTGGTTCTTGTTCTTCATCATCCATTGGGATTCATCATTCGACTCAAGTGTAAACGATATTCGTGGTCTTCCGAGGATCGTTATGGTATAACTTATTTTCGGTTTCGACCATTTATGAAATATATGTTTATTTCTTCATTGTCTATGAGGTTGTTGTTTGATGTTCTCATGATTTTGATGATGTTGCTTGGCTAAAGTATTTGTTAGGGGTGGGTTAGTATTATTTGTTGTGTAGGTTCGGGTTCTATCATGAAAACCGGGGTAGTCGGTATTTTTATCGAGGGGGAGACGGACCAAGTCCCCTCTAAATGGTAGAATCGTTGCTTTAGCACGAGTTTGGCCTCCCCGACTACCCCGAGGCCTAATAACGGTTGTGCGTGGCCGGCTCGATTGATTCGCACTTTGCGGTCAATAAGCCCGATTGTTAGTTAAATCGTGGGGAATCTCGTGGGGACCAAGGTTTGAATCTCGGATTGGGTATAACCGAGGTCGACACGATAGACGACACATTTAACTTAACAACCCTTTCATGTGGAGAAAATCGGCCTTAACTTCAACTAATACGACCCATTCCCCTAACCTCATTCTCTCTTGCTAAAAACTCGTGTGATTGTTTTTTTTATTGCTTTCTTAATTTCCGTTTACTCATTTAAACTCTAATCTTGAAAAAAAACCCTTTAGTTACTACTTGAACTTTATGCTTTCTTTTATGCTTTCGGCAATCAATCCAAACTAATTACACTCTCCGATCGTATTACTCCTCTTGAGAACGTGATACGTACCTCGTTAGGATAGAATAGATAGACGAAAGAAGAACGAAGAACTGAAACGATAAATAAAAAGGATACCTTGCGGAAGTCCCAAAACCCTGGATCCTAACCCACGGAATGATTTAGGTTCGAAGCCCTAAACCCCAACGAGACGTTGAATCAATAATTCGGAGATGATGAAGACACACAAACAAGATTGGACTGGCTCGTTGATTCGTCGGTTGAATTCTTTTGGATAATCGGGGTAGAATTCGAACCCGAGAGAGATTTAGTAAAACTCACGAAACATAATTTTATTCATCAAAAGTAATCTTTTTCTTCAATAATAAAAACTAGGCCTTTATATATAGGCAACATAATAATAAAGAAAAGGAAAGAAAACAATAAGTCACGCTGAAACCTAAATTCCGCCTCCCTTCAGATCATGTCGTCCGACAGGATAGAGTGTCGTCCGACAACTCCTTGTCGTCCGACAGGAAATGCTGTCGGCCGACAGTCAACCCGCAATTCGGGTTTTCAACTCGTGCTCAGCCTCGTGTTCCGCAGAATATGGATTTTAGCCCCGTTGTCGTCCGACAGGTCTTTTGTGTCGTCCGACACCTCACCAGATTCCTCCCCGGACTTCTCAGCACGTCCCGACTCCTATTTCGATGCTCTCTTCGTCGTTCCGGATCTTGGGTTGCATCATTCCCCTCCTCTTCAAGAGGATTTGTCCTCAAATCCACGCCGATACCGGGATCGAACACCACCCTCACGAACAAGCTCGGAACTACGTTAGTCTGCAGCTCACACCCTCGATGTAGTGGAAATCCAGGAGATTTGTCGCCAAGGAAAACGTCATGAATTTCCTGCAAAATAGAAAGAACAGAAGGGCGTAGAAATGATATTATCGCCAACAACGGCTGCCCCTCATCCACTGTTGGTTTCTCCTCAATGGCTAGAATATTATCCACCCCAGACTCCACCGAAACCTCCTCCTCGAGCTCTACCGAAACCTCTTCCGCGACGTCAGAATCCACCGAAACCTCCTCGATGTCGGACCCCACCGACTCCTCGATGTCAGAAACCACGGCAACCGATGGTGTCGGTTCGTCGCACTCATCTACGGACTCCTCCGAAGTCAAATCCTCCTCGAAATACACCAAGACTGACTCATCTTCGGATTTCACCACGGCTTTCGGTTCCAGTTTCTCGCCATCGTCAGCAGCCGCTAATTTCCCAGGCTTCAGGGCCGCTTGTATCTCCTCCCTCATCTGACGCCTAATATCGCTCCACAACTCGCCCCAACGCTCAGCGCTGGCCCTCCTCTCGGCGTCCCAACGCTCAGCTCTGGCCCTCCTCTCTTCGTCCAAACGCTCAGCTCTGGACCTCCTCTCTTCACGACGCTCCCGACTAAGCTCACGGGCTCGATGATAGCCACTCTGAACTTCTCGGTATCCATTGCCACCTCTTCGACTCCAGGCTTCATCATGACGAGCTCTCTCCTCTAAGGCGGTAAGTCGCTCATTCACCCCCTTCATCTTCGATTTAAGCATCCTTTCGAACCGGGCAGTCGCCTTCTCCATGATGAGCTTAGCTTGGGTATAATCCATGTTAGCCATCCTGCAAAAGTGTTAGAACACAATAGAAAATTCCTCACCACTCTCGTGTATCACTCAATATGGTAAGTCACTCTCGCTCGGTTTTCTCTCTCAAGGAATCGAACTCAACGCCACACGAATCACGACACCACAACAACGTTCGTCGGAAGGAAAGTACACAGAAAGTGCGGAAAAATCGGAAATCTCCAAAGGAACACGGAAAACGTAGATGACTCTATACGATGCCCGAAAACCCTCGAAAACCAACGACCAAATTATGCCCAATTTTTTTTTTTTTTTTTTAATCGGATGAACAGTACCGTGAACAGTAACGTGAACAGTACTTTTCGAAAATAATTTTTTTTTTTTTTTTTTTTTTTTTTTTTTTTTTTTTTTTTTTTTTTATAAACAAGGAAGAAGAAAGAAAAGAATAAAGAAGAAAACACGAAAGAAAGAAAGAAAAACGAAACGAGGTCACGTAAAAATTTGAACCCGAACCTGGGCTCTGATACCAACTGATACGTACCTCGTTAGGATAGAATAGATAGACGAAAGAAGAACGAAGAACTGAAACGATAAATAAAAAGGATACCTTGCGGAAGTCCCAAAACCCTGGATCCTAACCCACGGAATGATTTAGGTTCGAAGCCCTAAACCCCAACGAGACGTTGAATCAATAATTCGGAGATGATGAAGACACACAAACGAGATTGGACTGGCTCGTTGATTCGTCGGTTGAATTCTTTTGGATAATCGGGGTAGAATTCGAACCCGAGAGAGATTTAGTAAAACTCACGAAACATAATTTTATTCATCAAAAGTAATCTTTTTCTTCAATAATAAAAACTAGGCCTTTATATATAGGCAACATAATAATAAAGAAAAGGAAAGAAAACAATAAGTCACGCTGAAACCTAAATTCCGCCTCCCTTCAGATCATGTCGTCCGACAGGATAGAGTGTCGTCCGACAACTCCTTGTCGTCCGACAGGAAATGCTGTCGGCCGACAGTCAACCCGCAGTTCGGGTTTTCAACTCGTGCTCAGCCTCGTGTTCCGCAGAATATGGATTTTAGCCCCGTTGTCGTCCGACAGGTCTTTTGTGTCGTCCGACACCTCACCAGATTCCTCCCCGGACTTCTCAGCACGTCCCGACTCCTATTTCGATGCTCTCTTCGTCGTTCCGGATCTTGGGTTGCATCAGAACGACACACGGGTTATAAAATCAACACACACATTTTTCTTAAACACACCACACTCCAAAGGAAAATCAACACCGAGAGTCTCTTCTACCTCAATAAAATCCACAAGTGATATGCTCCCATCAATGGACTCAAACCTCGGGGCCTCAATATCAAATGGAATTGGAGAAAAGAGAAGAGACTCATCCAGAACATCAAGAATAGGAAAAACCTTTAGATTTGGTACCTCACCACTCTCATTGGACAATATGGCATACTCTTCCCAAGCAAGAGATTTCGTGGAGACTTGATGTGATTGGATCGAGAACTCGTCATCTTCAATAGATTGAAATGACTATCTTTTAATCTCCTCCAAACTAATAAATATATTTGACACATGAGAATCTATTCTCTTGAAACACGCTCGGAGATCATCTACAACCTCTTGGGCTGATTCGGGTTGAGAAAACATTGCCTCGTCCTCGGGTTGTTCAATCTCTTCATTATTTTCATACTCATATGACACATCCACCTTCATATACTTGCCTTGTGTTAATGCATTGTAGGGACATGTCCTAACCTCATGCCCTTCATAACCACAAATATCACAAGAAACTCTCATATCTTCTTTCAACCTTTGCATCTCCTTCCTCATTTCTTCCACTTCGGCCTTCCATGGATTTTCGGCATCAACCTCATTGATCTTCACCATAGCCCTCTTCAATAGATTGTCGGCCTTTTTCTCGGGTCGTTCAATCTCTTCATCTTCTTCATAATCTTCATCGTGTTGAAAGTAATCTTTTGCCTTGCGAACAATAATGAAATCAATGAGATCGAGCTCACGTTGGACGAAAGCTTTCTTAGAAGATGGCGTGGGATGTGAAAAATAAGTAGAAGGTGGAGACTCATAATGTGGCACTCGGTCCATGACGAATAATTTGGAGGTGATGGAGTATAATGAGGCTTGGGCATATGATATGAAGTAGAAGAATATGTCGGCTCTGACTTGGATGGATAAGACCATGAAGTAGAAGGCTCGGTCTTATAATGGGAATAACTCGGCGCGAGCCTTTGACGTTGATAGATTGGCTCGGGTCTTGATTAGTACCCTCCTTGATAATCCGGTTGAGGATGAGGGTAATAAGAATCGTGATAGCTTGATTGAGGAGATGGTGGTTGTGGCGGGTAGTAGTTGCCTTGGTAATGGTGTCCTCCATAAGGTTGTGAATATTGTGATTGTTGTGGAGGATAAACTTGGTAGTAGTTGTATGGTGGAGTCGCCTTTTGATAAGAACGTGAATCCGGTTGTTGGTGACTCCACATACCTTGCATTCAAAGACAAAGGAAAGCAACTAAAGTAAGCTAACTAAAGTTATATTAACTAAACTAATGTGGGGCATAATCAAAGCAAAGTAAATGAAACTAAAGAAAGTGGCAATTGAAAAGAACATGACAAGAAAACTTCAACTAACACCTCCCCGGCAATGGCGCCATTTTGAAGAACAACTTTTCTCTTTAAGGAAAGATAAAGTGATGGAGTAGTATACTTAATGTCTAGATTTGAGTATTCTGAACTCCTTGTACACTTTCATTTACCTATTTATAATGAACATTCATTTGCTTTTAATTATTGTTAATTAAATATATGCAAATCATAGTCCTGGATTTTATACGTTTTAGTTAGTATGGTGCAAGCATGGGCGCACAGAAGATCATACTATCGGTTACTCGTATTTAATCGAACAGTTGCTCACGACCTAGATGGACACGGACCAATCCATCGGTATAGTCGTTGTGTGAGAGAGAAAATAATTTATCTTAATTATTTTATCACACTTGTACACTTGGTGTATTGAGCGGATCGATTGAGACTCATCAATTAGGTTTGCTCGGCGATAATTGATTTGAGACTCAGTGTATTTTATTCTTAATCCCCGATACAATTGCGGGTGTGTATATTTAATATATGTGACTTTGATTTTCCAAAGGAATTGACCGATTTAATTATTGGGTCAATTACCGGTTGAGTTGGGTCACTATATTTTATATATGGCATGCCGTGAATTCTTGACGGGACAGTGTATCCCGGAAGGGTTGATAATATCCCCGAGATGAGCTCATAAGGATTTATTATGTAAACCTCGCGAGTGGATTTATTCCGCATAATAAATAAGGTTGAGTGGTACTAGTCTCGGATAAAAGAGATGAATAAATTTATTAAGCAATAAATAAATTTTATTCATGGATATTTATATCTTAAATACACGGAATAAATAATACTACCGGAGAAATATTATTTGGATATAATATGGTTTAATATTGGGAGTGCAATTAATTTATATAGTGGAAAATAAATTAATTAATATTGATAAGGATTAATGGACTTGAGCATTGGGCTCAATTTAATCTTCAATATTGGAAGCCCAATATTCCACCTCCTTTAGATCCCCTACGTAGCCTATAAAAGCACTACATGGCCTTCATAATTCAAAAGACAAGATTATCACACTTGATATTCTAGAGAGTTGAAGGAGATCCATAGGAGTTCGATAGATCGTCGCCCACCCGACGTTCGAACGGAGTGCAAGGAATACGTGGGAAGATTCAAAGGTCATCTTGATTTCGTTTCTCCGAACAACGAATCGAAGGTAAAATCTAAACGCGCTTTATGATTTGTTTTGATTCGATTATTGAGAATACCGTAAAACGCAAGATCCGAAGTTCGGACCCGGAGTAGACGGACGAGCACGCGGTGGTGGCGAAGCCACCGGACCGCGTGGATCGACCCGCCTAGGGTTCGGCGGGCATGGAGGATCGACCCTCGGCTGGGCCGAGGGCGTGCGGTCGATCACGCCGATCGACCGCTGGGGCGCGGGCTGGTGCCGCACCCCACCCCACCTCGACGGTGGGGACCTCCAGACGGCGGCGGGTCGTCGGACCCGCCGCGGGGGGCTGCTGGGCAGCCCCGGCCGATCGCGCTTGGCGCGATCCCTTTCGATCGCGTGACCCGGCTCGCGGGGGTTTCGGGTGGGGGCGGATTGCACGCCTTTGGGCGCGTGATCTCCAAAGCCCGGACTCCGGCGGATGAGTCGACGTTCGTGTGATTTCCGGCGAAGGGTTCGTTCGGGTTATCGGTTCCGCAATTTTGATAACCCGGGATATCGAATTCCAACAATTGGTATCAGAGCGTGGTTTACGTTCGCGGTATTTTCGATAAAATTGTTCTACCTTGCAGGGATTTCGACTATTATGGCTTAATTAATTTTTGTTAATTTATTTTGTCATGAATGTTGGATTGATTAAACTCTCGGACATGTCGAGATTCGTTTTTGGTGGTGAATGCTTGTAATAGTAAAAATTCGGGGGTTGACCGAATTTAGGATTTATTATTACGTTCTACGTTTTTCCGGAAATTGTATAGGGTCGATTTCATGTATAGAATCGATACCGGATAGTGTAAAATTTATTTTGTAATTTATTTTGCGTTGGATCGATGCCGAAACGACCGCCGGAAAAGACGCGTGACGCAGGAGATGATCGAGAGAAAGGAGGGCTCGGATCGACCATCCCCATGGTCGATCCACGAGGACGATCGACCCAAGCCGGAGGAGGGCTGCCCGCGGGAGCTCCGGCCACGCCGGCCACCAGTGGAGGTGGCGCGTGGGCTGGACGGCGGCGGCTTGAAGGCGGCGGTCGATGGGTGGCGCGGGGATCCCCACCCCGTGCTATCCCCGTCCGGATATTCTCTTTCCTAACTGGTTCGGGTTTTTCCTATTTGAGAATTCCTATTTTTTTGGGAAGTCTCATGGATTAGGAAAAGAATCAATTTGGAATTAATTAGGATTCCTAATTGATTATTTCTATTTTTATGGAAATATTCATGGATTAGGAAACTAATTAATATGGAAAGTAGAAGAGTCCTAATTATTTTATTTCTTTATTTCATTATGGATATCATCTAGAATATTCCAAGTATATATTGGATAGATTATTCTAGAGATTTAATGAAGTGGAAAAAGAAAATAAAATAAATAAAATATTAATAATATTTAATTTTATTTTTGATATATTCAATTGACTTAATTTTCGAATTAAGTAACTTTTGGATTAATTGAAAATAAATAGATTTAAATATTGGATATTAATATTCTCGTCACATGGAGCATTCAAGAAACGAGGACTGAAGACTAGAAGATGCGTACGGAGATGGAGTAAAGCCATAATAGTCGGAAAATAATATTCTAGTAATTATTTTGACTATGTGATAATATTATGTGCTTTATTACATGTATGCATGCTATATGTGTTTATTTTATGCACTAGATAGCGTATCCCTTTATTGTAAAAAGCTAAGTGGGAGAGGGTATGGAAACATACCCATGGTCTCCATTGCTGCTCTCTTGGTGACTTTTATAAACTTTGGAGTTTATATAGATAAGTCATTGGAGGAGAGTTCTTGTAATTCCTCTTACAAGAAACATTGATTAAGTTTATCAAACAATGCCTAATTTGTCTTTCCAAAGCTGATTTCAAGTCGACTCATTCTCACCCCGGGGAGTGGAATGGAGCCAGAGCCACTTGGTCATGTAGAGGACACAAATTAGAGACCTTCGTACCATTCTTTGATAGATGGATCGATTGTCTGCTCGGCTCCCTCATTTATGAGAGATAGGGTTGCTCGCATGGTGAATCACTGGTTAGAAACTTCGAGTTTCACTTATGATTCTCCGCGTCTTGATTTACAAGATCAAATGGATCAAGTAATTGGATTTCAATTGTATAAGTCTTTTGGTATAGTAAACGTCCACACTATCGTGGCTTGCTATATTGAATGGGACTTTAGATCGATTGATGTAGACAGTTATAGAAGGGAGTGGGGATCCGTGTGTCAACGTAAACGTCCACACTATCGTGGCTTGCGGGGATATGCGAATCTCAAACAAACTTCTTAGTACTGAGCGATGGTTAACACTTAGGTACGCTCTATAGTATTCCTCCCATCGAGGTAACGCTATTGATGATGTACGACCGAAGGAAATCTAATTGCTAAATCATTTGGGTGGGTAAACGTCCACACTATCGTGGCTTGCCTTACCCGATGGGATTTTAGATGTGATTAGTGATTTAATGATATTATTTAAGGGAGATAATATCGGATATTAAATTGTTTGTTTGTTTTATGTGCTTATAGGTTAGGAATGACTGTGACCCCACTTTGTGATATACTTAAAGATGAAAACTCACTGGTTCCATATAGTACTGATTGGGAACGAAATCTGGACATTGTTCAGACTGTTGAGCTTTCCGAATCCACTGTTGTCCCAACTGATGAGGACATTCGAAATGACCGCAGGATGATGTTGAGACATAGCGTGGAAGCTGGACAAGAGGTGATTAACATACTCACAGATTTCTCTCTCAATGATTCCCTTAAAAAGGATTCGGCGAGAGCGGAGTTTGTGCGTAGGTTAAGGAAATCACAAGCTTTTGTGGCAAGGCTAAAGGAAAAGCGTGCAAAGAAACCCAGTGGTTCTAAACCACGGATTGGGAAGAGCAAGCCGCGAGGCAAGTGCTATCAATGCAAGCAGTTTGGGCACTGGAGGTTTGATTGTCCTCTCATCAAAGGTACGAAATTTTCCTTTGTCACTGAAACATTATCAGTGGTGTTATCTACCAGCACCTGGTGTGTAGATACGGGGGCCACTGATCATGTCTGCAATTCATTGCAGGGGTTCCAGGAAACCCGGAGACTTAGAGAGGGAGAGATTGTGGTCTACATGGGCAATGCTGCAAGGGTGGTGGCTGTTGCAGTGGGAGACGTTCACTTACGCTTCAGTAGTGATAGGGTTTTAGTTTTACAAAATTGTCTTTATGTACCCAACTTTAGAAAGAATTTAATTTCGGTTTCTAAACTTATTATGAATGGATATTCTGTTTCTTTTGATCACTCTGTGGTCATAAGAAGAAATAGTGAGATTATCTGTTCTGGTACATTGGTGGACGATTTGTATGTTCTAAATCCTGAGTCTAACACGATGCAACTAACCGAGAGTAATAACACATCTACGAACACCAATAAGAGAAAGGAACCTTCTAAAATGAATCAATTATACTTGTGGCATCTAAGGCTAGGTCATATTAATTCGAATAGAATTCAAAGGTTGAAAGCTGATGGTCTCATTAGCGGCATAGAAGGAGAGGACCTTCCAACCTGCGAATCCTGTTTGGAGGGTAAAATGACCAAGCGTTCTTTTTCTGGTAAAGGACATAGAGCTGGACAAGTATTGGATTTGATTCACTCTGATGTATGCGGACCTATGTCTACGCAGGCAAGGGGAGGGTACGAGTACTTCATCACTTTCACTGATGATTACTCAAGGTATGGATTTGTATACTTGATGCGCCGCAAGAGCGAGTCCTTTGACAAGTTCAAGGAATTCAAGGCTCTTGTGGAGAACCTTCAAGGTAAATCCATTAAATGCCTGCGATCTGATCGCGGAGGCGAGTACCTGTCTGGAGAATTCAAGGCATACTTGGCAGAGAATGGGATTGATTCTCAAATGACATCACCATATACTCCCCAGCAGAATGGTGTGTCGGAAAGAAGGAATAGGACTCTTATGGAAATGGTGCGATCAATGATGAGTTACTCGGACTTACCTATCATGTTCTGGGGATATGCCTTAGAAACGGCAGCGCACATTCTAAACTTGGTTCCATCAAAAACGGTTCCTTCAACACCCATGGAACGATGGAGCGGGCGCAAGCCTAGCTTAAGACACGTTCGGATCTGGGGGTGCCCTGCACATGTGTTGAAGGTAGGTGCCGATAAATTAGAACCTCGTACTGAAGTGCGGTTGTTTATAGGATATCCTAGAGGAACTAAGGGTGGCATGTTCTATAGTCCTACGGACCAGAAGATCGTTATAAGTACTAACGCTCGGTTCTTAGAGGAAGACTATGTCATGGACCACAAGCCCATGAGTGACATTATACTTGATGAGTTGAGAGGAAACAAGGAAGACCTAGATACAGCCGAACCGAGTAGTGATACACCACTAGAACCTGCACCTACTATCACTGTTAATACACCGGAACGCCGTCGTAGTGGGAGGGTTGTTAAACAACCAGACCGATGGATTGGACTGGGTGAGTCTTCGGACTCTGGACCTGGAGTTCATGAAATCGATCCCTGGACCTATGATGAGGCGGTACAAGATATAGATGCGCCTTCTTGGAAGAAAGCGATGAGATCCGAAATTGAATCTATGGATTCTAATAAAGTCTGGGATCTTGTAGAACCACCAAGCGGCGTAAAGCCAATTGGGTGTAAATGGGTCTACAAGAGAAAGAGAGGATCTGACGGAAAGGTTGAAACCTTTAAAGCTCGGCTTGTTGCGAAAGGATATACTCAGAAAGAGGGAATCGATTATGAGGAGACCTTCTCGCCGGTAGCCAAGATAAAGTCGATCCGGATTCTCTTATCCATAGCAGCTCATATGGATTATGAGGTGTGGCAAATGGATGTCAAGACAGCTTTCCTAAATGGAAGTCTTGACGAGACGATTTATATGAAACAACCAGAAGGATTCATTGCTAAGGGGCGAGATCATCTAGTGTGCAAGCTAAATCGATCCATTTATGGATTGAAACAAGCCTCGAGATCGTGGAACCTGCGGTTTGACGAAGTAGTCCAATCTTTTGGATTCAGTCAAAGCATGGACGAATCGTGTGTGTATTGGAAACGTGATGGGAAGAAGGTGGTGTTTCTCGTGCTTTATGTAGACGAAATTCTTCTCATTGGCAACAGTGTGAAAATGTTATCAGACATAAAGGGATGGTTGTCTAGACAATTCGATATGAAAGATTTGGGAGAAGTCGGGCATGTTCTAGGGATCAAGGTTATAAGGGATCGCCGGAGTAGAACATTGTACCTATCCCAGCAATCTTACATAGACACGATTCTGGCTCGTTTTAACATGCAAGATTCCAAGAAGGGTGATCTACCCTTCAGCAAAGGAACTTATCTTTCTAAGGAGATGTGTCCTCAGACACAAAAGGAGAAAGATGAAATGAAAGCAGTTCCCTACGCTTCGGACGTGGGAAGCTTGATGTATGCAATGTTATGCACGAGGCCTGATATCTGCTATGCAGTTGGCGTAGTAGCGAGATATCAGAGTAACCCTGGAAGGGCTCATTGGACTGCCGTAAAGAGCATTTTCAAGTATTTGCGAAATACTAGGGATTATGTTCTGAGTTACGGGGCAGACAATCTGATCCCTTTGGGTTATACAGGTTCGGATTTCCAAGCTGATAAGGACCGGCGTAAGTCGTGATCAGGCTATGTGTTTCACTATTAAAGGAGGAGGAGTTTTTAACATGGAAGAGTGATAAGCACGATGCTTTTCGGACTCTCCCGTGGGTAACCAAGTAGCGGCCTCAGAGGCAGCGGAAGATTTGGTATGGCTCCGGTGTTACCTCTGGGACTTAGATGTGATTCTTAGTTTACCAAAGGCTATGTAAATAGCGGTGCAGTGGCAAACTTTAAGAGATCACGAGTCCATGAGTGTTAGATAACACATAGGGCAAGTACCACCTGATACGAGTCATCGTCAGAGGGACGATGCAGTAGTCACCAAGATAGCTTCAGAGCGGCAACCTAGATTGCTCATTCACATGGTACTTCTTGGAAGTACATTTTAAGCACGTGATGAGTATGGGAGTCGGGAGTTTGGAAGATATGACTAGACCTTAGTATAAGTGGGAGATTGATGGAGTAGTATACTTAATGTCTAGATTTGAGTATTCTGAACTCCTTGTACACTTTCATTTACCTATTTATAATGAACATTCATTTGCTTTTAATTATTGTTAATTAAATATATGCAAATCATAGTCCTGGATTTTATACGTTTTAGTTAGTATGGTGCAAGCATGGGCGCACAGAAGATCATACTATCGGTTACTCGTATTTAATCGAACAGTTGCTCACGACCTAAATGGACACGGACCAATCCATCGGTATAGTCGTTGTGTGAGAGAGAAAATAATTTATCTTAATTATTTTATCACACTTGTACACTTGGTGTATTGAGCGGATCGATTGAGACTCATCAATTAGGTTTGCTCGGCGATAATTGATTTGAGACTCAGTGTATTTTATTCTTAATCCCCGATACAATTGCGGGTGTGTATATTTAATATATGTGACTTTAATTTTCCAAAGGAATTGACCGATTTAATTATTGGGTCAATTACCGGTTGAGTTGGGTCACTATATTTTATATATGGCATGCCGTGAATTCTTGACGGGACAGTGTATCCCGGAAGGGTTGATAATATCCCCGAGATGAGCTCATAAGGATTTATTATGTAAACCTCGCGAGTGGATTTATTCCGCATAATAAATAAGGTTGAGTGGTACTAGTCTCGGATAAAAGAGATGAATAAATTTATTAAGCAATAAATAAATTTTATTCATGGATATTTATATCTTAAATACACGGAATAAATAATACTACCGGAGAAATATTATTTGGATATAATATGGTTTAATATTGGGAGTGCAATTAATTTATATAGTGGAAAATAAATTAATTAATATTGATAAGGATTAATGGACTTGAGCATTGGGCTCAATTTAATCTTCAATATTGGAAGCCCAATATTCCACCTCCTTTAGATCCCCTACTGATGAGCCATATTTTTTGGCTCATTTTTAGTTCTTTTGAGTCAAGTTAATCGAGTCTTTTTAGTTGTTTTCACCTTGCTTGTGTCTGGGAGGGCACATTTGGAGTCTATGGTCAAGTTATGCAGGTGAAACGTGAAAAGACGAGCATTTGGAAAGAAATCGCCGCATTGAGCAAGTATGCTGGTTGAGCAAGTTAGCCTGGAACGAACACCAATGTCATATTGGCCAAAGACAGACAGTGACCAAGACCGAAGCTTGACCAAGTACCGTACAAAGTAAAGAGGTTGGACAAAGATCCGAGTTGACCAGAGACGGACGTTGAGCAAGTAGTGTACAAAGAGTCCTGGGAGTTATGGAGTCTTAAAAGGCGACCAGATTCATAGAAGTATCAAAGATGGACTCTCATCCAACGTTAGAGTCATTGTCCAACACGTCTCTACATCAGATTGAGTCCTATATCTACACGGAATTGGTCAAGGACGCGGCAGGATCCCTATTTTTGAGGGAAGGATAAGGAAATAATCTTTTATTTCCTTATCTCAATTAAACTGATCAAGGCAGCGATTTTACTTGGAGTCCAAGACTCCTAGCATCTATAAATACACATCAAGACCTAGAAATCACGTGGCTACACATACAATAACTCACATACGAAAATATTCAGCCACCAAAGAAGATCGGAGGAAGAAGAAGACGAGTTCTCGCCGGCTATTGCCTTCGGGCATAGCTGGGCAATTTCGTATTTAATTCATGTTTTTATTTTCGTCTTTTTATTTCTGATTATTGTAGACAATCAGTTTCTTGAATTCTTAGTTTAATTCCAACATGTTTTATTTTTATTTTATTTTATTTATTTTATGTTTGTTCATGCGTAGCTAGTTAATCTGCGCCTGGGCAAGGTCCGAACTTGGTCTGTCTGATGTCTAAAATACTGAGAGGCTTATTGATTATAGCAACTAACTTAGTTTTATTCCCGATTCAACAGGGTAGTATCTACAGGCATGTTAGGGACTTGGGCAACGTACAGTAGCCAGTAGGAACCCCTTTTCACCTAACACACACATACGCGGATCAACGTGCCGGGAGACTGGGCGTCCGCATAGTATTACATGTTGCTGGAGATGTGGTCGTATGACTCGGATCTGTCCGGGCATGCTATTGGCCATTTCGGGTTCGCTTAGAGATTAATGCAGTTTGGTCAACTTAGACTCATGTCGGCTAACATAGTGTCGAATTGATCAAAACTAGAAGTTGTGCTTAAAGAGATCTAGTAAAACTTTAAACTGAAAGAGTGAATAAGGGTTGGGGTATTTGCGTGCGTGACATCATAGGGGCGTTTATACTTTAATTGGACAACCTATAACCGAAAGATAAAGCTGTTAGCAAAATCTTAAGTGCCGATGAACAGTAGAAACTTGATCAGGTAGACAAGGTGACGACTGTGCCCAGATGCTCTGTTTTATAGTTTGGTCAAGTTCAGTAGTTGAGTAGTTTATTTCCGTTATTGGTCAAGTTCAGTAGCTGAGTATTTTATTTCTTGCTTTTATTTTTAGTTGCTTTATTATTTGCTTTTAGTTATTTTAGTTGTTCGGTCATTCACTCAAAACACTTTCCAAAATCGTGACAACCCACATTGGGCAACGCCGTGAGAAAATAACAATAAACTCCTCGTGGGATCGACACCTAATACTTACCACTAATACTTGTTATTGGTGTGAAGCTTTAGGTCTTATAAATTTATTTTGCGCTACTCAAACGACGGTAGCGTCAAAATTGGCGCCGTTGCCGGGGAGTTTATATTCCAGTTATTTTCTTTGTGCTATTTGATTTGCGATTTTTTTATTTTTGTTCCAGGTTGACCAAAGAGGACAGCAAGGAGCAGGACGAGAAAAGCAGGTCAAGCAGCACGTGCAGCCCAGAGAACCACCTTTGCCCAAGATCACTACTTGAGCAGAGGACAAAAAGATGATGGATGACGTGAACAGCCGAGGAGTAGAGAAGACATTGAGGGAATTGAGTTTCCCTAACTTTTTGGACTTTAAACTTGTGGGCATAACTTTGCCCAACATCACTACAGATTGGTCAATGAAACCCAGTTTTCTGCAGCTGTTGCCCAAGTTCAGCGATATGCCCTGGGAGGACCCTCAATTACATTTGCGAAATTTTGAGCTAGCATGTGGGACTATACCTGCTATGGGCAACCTGGCAGAGTACATCCGACTATTAGCTTTTCCCTTCTCTCTTTCCGGCGAGGCAAGAGAATGGCTATACACCTTGCCCAGGGGCGAAATTACAACATGGCAGCAGCTCCAACATCAATTCTTGAAGAAGCACTTCCCCATATATCGGATTATGCAGATCAAGAAGATGATTTACAACATCAAAATGGGCGCAGGAGAATCATTCTACGACTATTGGGTACGATTCAATGAGATTCAAGCACTATGCCCATATCGTCTATTTCCGGATCATGAATTGATCCAATACTTCAGATCCGGACTGAGGGGACAAGAAAGAATGATGATCTTTGCTGCATGTGGAGGTTCTATTCTCGATAAAACTGCAAGTGAGGCGTTCAAAATATTGAAAGACTTGGCCGAAGGATCCCGTGAAGATGAAGACTACTTGCCCAAGCAGACAACTATTATGCCCATGTATGCCGAAGATAAAATTGATAAACTTTGCGGGACCATTGAGAAACTCGTGGAGATTACGGCCACAAGACCACTCAAAGCAGTCGAAACAAATGAAGTTGATCATGACCAGCGCCCACTACTACACTATGAGGGAAGACACGCAGGTTGGCCAATACACAGTTATGGTCAAGACGAACAGAATGACTACGACCAGTATGCCCTGACCAACACACCTAATTTTGGTTATGGGCATTACAACCACCAAGAGGAGCAACCTGCAGCAGAAGAGCAACCTGCCCAAGATGAGCAACTTGCCCAAGAGCAGAAACTTGATATTGTCCAAGTGAAGAAACACGAGGTATTTCATATTGGTATGTTACAACCATCTGATATTTTAATGCAGACGAGGCAAATTGAGAATGATGTCCGAGGGGAGAGATTGGAGCCATCCTTTGAGCGGACACCCGAGCAATCGAAGATATTGCCCAAGCACACGAAATATCTCTACTTTGGACAAGGGGATACAATCAGTGAGATCAATAGTGATGTTTTAAGTGAAGGTTCAGAAAGGAAGACACAAGGGTTGTTCGCCCAAAATCCAGAAGAGAAGAGGAATTCGCCCCTGGCCAATATGCAAGTACCGTTTGGTTTGGGCAACCCACCAGGCACTTTACATGGATGGATGATGAGCAACTTCACAGATTTACTCAAGTGCCTGAAGGCCTCCTATGGCCATAACGAGGAGAAGCTCAAGCTCTTTCATCGTGAAGAATGGTGAGCATACATCACGTCATGCCCATGACAATAACTAAGGCGCTGACTAGGAGGCAACCTGGTATCTTTTTGTATATTATTTTAGTTTTTTTTTTATTTTCTTTTATTTTGAATAAAATCGGATAGAGAACTTTGACTTGTCTGAATCCGAAAGGAGAAAGGGTTTGTTTGTTTTTTGATGTGCAGGTCAAGGAGGCATAAGGGTAGTTGCTTGAGCATACCGCAAGGCTACTTGGTCAACTTTCAGCAGTTTACGATAGAAGATGGATGAGTTCCCTGAAGTTGCAAGGATGACCACTGGAGAGAAGTCAAGGCCTGGGTAGTCATGCCCAAGTTACTGACTGAAGGCGTAGTCCTAAGGCATCAGGGCAACATGCAAAGATGACCACGTAGAGCTGCTGAAATCATAATGGTCCACTTCACCCATTGCTCAATTCAGGTTTTACCTTGACTTTACCTCCTCCTCACTTGCCCTCCCAATTGTTTTTTTTTTCTTCTTCTTTCTTTTCTTCTTCTCTTTTCTTTCGAGTCAAGGGTTGATCTTTTCATTAACACACTTTGCCCAAGGCAAAGTGTGTGAGTGGAGAGGTGCGCCAACATCGTTTGGATTCAGAGTCTGTGTCAAGGGAAGTCCCTGCCCAATCTTATTACTATTTCACCCACTTTGCCGGAGGCAAAGTGTGTGAGTGGGGGAACGGGTAGGAGCAACCCCTGTCCTTGGTCGTGTCGCATGCTTGATTCATATACTTGGTCAATTTGAACAGTTTTCAAAATTATTAGTCTATGCATCAAATTTGGGACGATGGAACTGCAATTAGGTAGCCGTGAGATTTGAGCCAACGTTATGAATATATTTCTTTCTTGAGAGTTTGTTTGGAATGCCGTAATGCTGAGGTTTGCCTTATTTCTGCTTGTGTGATTTGATTGTTGAGTTGATGTATTAGATGACTTAGGCAATTTTTGTTCATTTTTGTCAATAAATAAAGAAGACCATCGATAGCCCCTTGAGCTTAGCCTGTTCTTTGATCACCTGGGGGAAACTCTGACCAACATGAAAATGTGTCCGAGTACATAAAAGGGGCAAGTCAGAAAGAATGTCTGCAAAAAAAAAAAAAAAAAAAAAAAAAAAAAAAAAAAAACTTGTCAATGGCAGCAAGCAAATCCTGCGAACTGGTTGGTCAAGTTAAAAAAAAAAAAAAAAAAAAAAAAAAAAAAAAATCTAAAAAAAAAACTCCAGAATAAACGGGGTGTGCTAAGGCCCGAAAGAAGGGGAGTGAATTAGAGGTAGAAAAAAAAAAAGTTGCGAAGTAAAATAAGCAACACTGCCTACGGTCAACATGGAGATATGCCCAATATAGCCTACACAAACACCCTAAAAAGTCCTGATGATATGACCAGCTCAACTAAGAATCCTCATAGGTCAGAAATTGGTCAAGCCCAAGGCAGAGCGCATTCCAAAACAGAATTGAGTGATACACTTCCCATACACTGAAAGAGAGAAACACTTAGGGAGAGAACCAAAAATCCTATTGCAGCGTCTTGACTATTTTTTATGCATCCCTTGGACTATGATTTTGACTGTCTGTTTACTTGATCAAGGTAATATTCTGAAAATCATGCTAGTGTCTTCTGTTTATTTCTTTCCCTCCCACCCTTGTTTTCTACTTGAGCAGCGCGAGTCATACCACACGCTTGAGGACAAGCGTAATTAAACTGTGTGCGTGTGATGAGCCATATTTTTTGGCTCATTTTTAGTTCTTTTGAGTCAAGTTAATCGAGTCTTTTTAGTTGTTTTCACCTTGCTTGTGTCTGGGAGGGCACATTTGGAGTCTATGGTCAAGTTATGCAGGTGAAACGTGAAAAGACGAGCATTTGGAAAGAAATCGCCGCATTGAGCAAGTATGCTGGTTGAGCAAGTTAGCCTGGAACGAACACCAATGTCATATTGGCCAAAGACAGACAGTGACCAAGACCGAAGCTTGACCAAGTACCGTACGAAGTAAAGAGGTTGGACAAAGATCCGAGTTGACCAGAGACGGACGTTGAGCAAGTAGTGTACAAAGAGTCCTGGGAGTTATGGAGTCTTAAAAGGCGACCAGATTCATAGAAGTATCAAAGATGGACTCTCATCCAACGTTAGAGTCATTGTCCAACACGTCTCTACATCAGATTGAGTCCTATATCTACACGGAATTGGTCAAGGACGCGGCAGGATCCCTATTTTTGAGGGAAGGATAAGGAAATAATCTTTTATTTCCTTATCTCAATTAAACTGATCAAGGCAGCGATTTTACTTGGAGTCCAAGACTCCTAGCATCTATAAATACACATCAAGACCTAGAAATCACGTGGCTACACATACAATAACTCACATACGAAAATATTCAGCCACCAAAGAAGATCGGAGGAAGAAGAAGACGAGTTCTCGCCGGCTATTGCCTTCGGGCATAGCTGGGCAATTTCGTATTTAATTCATGTTTTTATTTTCGTCTTTTTATTTCTGATTATTGTAGACAATCAGTTTCTTGAATTCTTAGTTTAATTCCAACATGTTTTATTTTTATTTTATTTTATTTATTTTATGTTTGTTCATGCGTAGCTAGTTAATCTGCGCCTGGGCAAGGTCCGAACTTGGTCTGTCTGATGTCTAAAATACTGAGAGGCTTATTGATTATAGCAACTAACTTAGTTTTATTCCCGATTCAACAGGGTAGTATCTACAGGCATGTTAGGGACTTGGGCAACGTACAGTAGCCAGTAGGAACCCCTTTTCACCTAACACACACATACGCGGATCAACGTGCCGGGAGACTGGGCGTCCGCATAGTATTACATGTTGCTGGAGATGTGGTCGTATGACTCGGATCTGTCCGGGCATGCTATTGGCCATTTCGGGTTCGCTTAGAGATTAATGCAGTTTGGTCAACTTAGACTCATGTCGGCTAACATAGTGTCGAATTGATCAAAACTAGAAGTTGTGCTTAGAGAGATCTAGTAAAACTTTAAACTGAAAGAGTGAATAAGGGTTGGGGTATTTGCGTGCGTGACATCATAGGGGCGTTTATACTTTAATTGGACAACCTATAACCGAAAGATAAAGCTGTTAGCAAAATCTTAAGTGCCGATGAACAGTAGAAACTTGATCAGGTAGACAAGGTGACGACTGTGCCCAGATGCTCTGTTTTATAGTTTGGTCAAGTTCAGTAGTTGAGTAGTTTATTTCCGTTATTGGTCAAGTTCAGTAGCTGAGTATTTTATTTCTTGCTTTTATTTTTAGTTGCTTTATTATTTGCTTTTAGTTATTTTAGTTGTTCGGTCATTCACTCAAAACACTTTCCAAAATCGTGACAACCCACATTGGGCAACGCCGTGAGAAAATAACAATAAACTCCTCGTGGGATCGACACCTAATACTTACCACTAATACTTGTTATTGGTGTGAAGCTTTAGGTCTTATAAATTTATTTTGCGCTACTCAAACGACGGTAGCGTCACCTACGTAGCCTATAAAAGCACTACATGGCCTTCATAATTCAAAAGACAAGATTATCACACTTGATATTCTAGAGAGTTGAAGGAGATCCATAGGAGTTCGATAGATCGTCGCCCACCCGACGTTCGAACGGAGTGCAAGGAATACGTGGGAAGATTCAAAGGTCATCTTGATTTCGTTTCTCCGAACAACGAATCGAAGGTAAAATCTAAACGCGCTTTATGATTTGTTTTGATTCGATTATTGAGAATACCGTAGAACGCAAGATCCGAAGTTCGGACCCGGAGTAGACGGACGAGCACGCGGTGGTGGCGAAGCCACCGGACCGCGTGGATCGACCCGCCTAGGGTTCGGCGGGCATGGAGGATCGACCCTCGGCTGGGCCGAGGGCGTGCGGTCGATCACGCCGATCGACCGCTGGGGCGCGGGCTGGTGCCGCACCCCACCCCACCTCGACGGTGGGGACCTCCAGACGGCGGCGGGTCGCCGGACCCTCCGCGGGGGGCTGCTGGGCAGCCCCGGCCGATCGCGCTTGGCGCGATCCCTTTCGATCGCGTGACCCGGCTCGCGGGGGTTTCGGGTGGGGGCGGATTGCACGCCTTCGGGCGCGTGATCTCCAAAGCTCGGACTCCGGCGGATGAGTCGACGTTCGTGTGATTTCCGGCGAAGGGTTCGTTCGGGTTATCGGTTCCGCAATTTTGATAACCCGGGATATCGAATTCCAACATAAAGAGTATTTAATCTCACTTCAAAAATCAAGAGTTCGTTGTAAATGACCACTTGGAATATCAATCTGAGGAAGGGCTAGAGTGAGGGGTTTCCACAACCGTATTCATTTCAATTTAAATCAAAATAACAAGTTCGTTCAAGTAATCAAGCAAAATCAAATTAACAAGTGTATCTAAAGGAGAGTAGTGGAGATGAAGTCAAGGAAAACACCACAAAATGAATGACTAATGCTTTAGTAAATTCCCAAAAGATCTCGGCCCTAGAGTCGATCTCTTGTAGTGTTTAAGTTCGAATAATCGATATAATGGAAACAAAAGGCCCGACCTATCGGTACCTACTCGTTTAATCCCGAAGTGTAGCACCGTAATGAAAACACACGTTATCAATTATCGTTACTTAAACTTTAAGTTTTTACATGCAAAAACCGAAAGTCGAGATGAAGAGCCCCGCACCACGGTAACTTATCAAATTTAATCTCCAATTGACCTAAACCCCGCCTCACGGTAATTATGATCAATTTTTGTTTGAAGAATCACATTTAAATCTAAGTTTTAGTCTCTTAAGCATTTCATCAAACACCTAGTGTTCATGACTTAGGTTGTTGGGTTCTTTGGTCTTGAATCTGGATTGGAGACTTGGATAGATAATTGAATCACGTTGAACACGTTTTCCTTAAAGAGTATTTCGACCCTATAAGCATGGGTATCACGAAATCCCTCGCAGGATAAGACAATATCGACACTTGAGTCTTAGGCTTAGAACACGAGCAACTTATGGAATATTTCGCTTTATTTGTTGCTTCAAAGCTTCTTATGTTTGTAGGTATTTTCAAGTGTGTTCAAGTGTATTCAACAAATGAATTTTCACTTCCTTATATAGGTATTAGATACCCTTTCATTTGGACTTAAGCACCCCTTGGTCTAATAGGTACCTTTTGGAAAAAGTACCTTTTCATTTTGCACCTATTCATGTATAGGTACCTTTTAGTGAAGACATCCTTTCACTTTGGCACCTATTCATGTTGTCTTGCATGGCAAGCCATGCAATTTCGAATTTGCATCATATTAATGATGTAATATCATCATCTAGCCATGCAACCATGCAACCACGAGATCACACTCGACATGCATTATTATGCTTATCCAAATACTTAAATCGTATCAATTTTATATAACCGTGTACTCCACACTTCTCCAAAGTTATATTATATTGACTAGATTTAATCCGAAGCCTTGAATGATTCCAATTACATTAAATGGACAACGATTTCACTTAAATCACCAACAATCCTCCCCCATTTAAGTGCAATCCTTGAATCATACAAATTCAACAAATAAAACCAAACTCGTGCTTATGATGAAAATGTCTTAAAGATTGAATTTTCATCGTAGTGAATTATACTTAACATATATTCGAGAATCACGGTGTCTTAAAGATTGAACCATTCAACCCATCTGAATACATGAAGATAAAACACACGTGTTTAATACAATTCCATAAGGAAATCCGACACAAAATAGGCCATGTGTCCTTATCCATTCGTGAGTGCATATAAAGCTTAGCCACAGGTCCGAAGTTGCCACACTTCGCACTCATATAGGTAAATCCTTTTATCGTGCCCTGCAATTGCACTTTTTCAAAAGATTTATTAAGATAAACTTCAACCTATGACATGCAGGTTCAAACACATACTTTTGGGACATATACTTGTGTTTCAATTTCAAATATAGGCTTTCCACACTGAATTCATGTTCTAATATCATTAGAAGTGAATTGGGTATCCCATATTTGAATATTAAAATTGGCTTTAAACTCATCCCAATAACTGACTTTACAACCAAGTCACTAACTAATCACTTCGTCAAGTGATTAGTTAAATTCTTTTTAATCGTCTCATCAAATCTATAAAGATTTCTCCATGAGTGATCAGTTCATGAACCACGTTTAATTATAACGTCAAAGTACTTTGACTTTTCATGACTATATACTTTAGTCAAAGTCATTACACTGTTAAACATAAAACAGATGAGATCACCATAGGTTGCATGCCTATGTGCATCCTCGAGTCGCAATGCCCCTGCGATTCACGAGTTATCCGAGACACTTGTCTCAACCAGTCAATATGCCTCATTTACAAGGTTCCATATTATTGATTTCCTCCGAGTACACCCTATTACAAGGTACGCCTCGATGTCTCATTCATGAGACATAATTATGTTGCACATAATATCCATAGTATAACCACTATGTCCAAATCATTCGAGTCAAGTCGCGGATATTCATTTCATCTCAATTGCATTGCACAACGAACACCAACCAGTCCAGACTCTTTAGCGTTTCATGCTTGAAATACGCACCTCGCTCTGACCTTTGAGACACCTTGGTGTTCCTTAACCGAAACACACACCGCGCTCTTTACCGGTCAAAATTACTCGGCGTTTCCTTTCCAGAACGCACCTTAGTCTTGACTAGTCGAGACTCGTTGCAATTTATGCCCACAACACAACCGCGCCTCGACTGATCGAGATTACTTGGAATTTCATACATAATTAATACATTAATGAAACTGTGTTACCTTTTTCACGAGCGTTAGCACTTGTTCTTTTAAGTACCGCACCTTGCTCTCTATTTACTCGCGCCTTTAAGCCATTATGGTTTTGCCCCGCACACTCTCTTGTCTTCATGCATTACTCAATCGAAATTGATCAAGCCATCATATCTAAGCATTCTCCATATTTCCAGAAAATGAAAATACTCTTTAAGATTGTTGGGTTCTTTGGTCTTGAATCTAGATTGGAGACTTGGATAGATAATTGAATCACGTTGAACACGTTTTCCTTAAAGAGTATTTCGACCCTATAAGCATTGGTATCACGAAATCCCTCGCAGGATAAGACAATATCGACACTCGAGTCTTAGGCTTAGAACACGAGCAACTTATGGAATATTTCGCTTTATTTGTTGCTTCAAAGCTTCTTATGTTTGTAGGTATTTTCAAGTGTGTTCAAGTGTATTCAACAAATGAATTTTCACTTCCTTATATAGGTATTAGATACC
The DNA here is from genome assembly GCA_954870475.1 of Euphrasia confusa. NCBI lineage: Eukaryota > Viridiplantae > Streptophyta > Magnoliopsida > Lamiales > Orobanchaceae > Euphrasia > Euphrasia confusa. Next base: position 37,118,143 of record OX940951.1, on the reverse strand, counting down.
CTTTCATTTGGACTTAAGCACCCCTTGGTCTAATAAGTACCTTTTGGAAAAAGTACCTTTTCATTTTGCACCTATTCATGTATAGGTACCTTTTAGTGAATACATCCTTTCACTTTGGCACCTATTCATGTTGTCTTGCATGGCAAGCCATGCAATTTCGAATTTGCATCATATTAATGATGTAATATCATCATCTAGCCATGCAACCATGCAACCACGAGATCACACTCGACATGCATTATTATGCTTATCCAAATACTTAAATCGTATCAATTTTATATAACCGTGTACTCCACACTTCTCCAAAGTTATATTATATTGACTAGATTTAATCCGAAGCCTTGAATGATTCCAATTACATTAAATGGACAACGATTTCACTTAAATCACCAACATAGGTTTCATTCCCTAGTGAAATCTAGCCAATCAAAGACATAACATTCAACAACTCAAGCATGTAATCCATAAAAGAAAGCATACACAGCATGATTCTCAAGCCAAATATCAAGTCTCATACAAATCCAACACAAAGTAGTACTAGAAATGAAGAAATAACAACAAAACAAAATGAGGAAAAGGATGAGAAAGATGTAACGAAATGATGTAGAGGATGAATCTCTCGTCTTCGTGGTCGTCCGAGCTTAAATCTTTCGTCAATGGATGCTTGAACTTTGGGGAAGATGAACTCCAAACTCAATTTGCACTAGCTTCTCTCTCTAATTTTCTCTAAGTGTTTTGTAGTATGGAAAGTGTGTGGGAGGAGTGTTTCTCAATCCTCCCACATGTAAAATAACTGTTCACCTCTCTTTCCCACAAAAAATGTGCATCAAATTTACTCTGAAATGACGATTTTACCCCTGGTCAACGTGGTCAAGCCGCATTTGCATTCTCCCGCCCGCATCTCATCTCCGACGGCTTATATATCTTTCCTCCGATCAGATCCTACAAAAGGAACGTTGATCTTGTAGCTCTACAAGTCTTCTACATGATATCCAAAGTTTGGTTCGATCCAACTGTTAACAAAGTCGGGATCGCATTTCTTTTGAAGGTGCGCAGTGCAGTCGCGAACCATCCCGGTCCGCGCCGTGTTGCTCCTCGCCGGTTTGCTGCACGGACTGGGCCTGCGTATTCTAGGTGGTCCGCGCCAGGAGGGTGTTTTGGTCCACGACGAGTCCGCTCAATCTCCTGCACTTCTTTTCTTCCTCCCCTATTAGCCATGTTGGTCCTCGCCAGAAATGCGCATAATGTCAAAATGCGCCATGGTATGCGATTGTACTTTTCCTGCGCGCGACGTTTCGAATCTTGTCGTATCTTCTTCGTCCGAACTCCAATTGGTGTGATTCGAAATTCTATGTACGTCACGGCCTCTAGTTCCTAGCGAGAAATAGCAGTTTTTTTAGAGAAAGTCGTGGCAATTCTGGCCTCGGGTTGACACCTCACTTTAGTCGTTTTCACCTACATTTCACACAAAAACTCCACTATACCGCACATATGTTCCGTCACATCAATAATAAGCAAATCCTAGATAATCATACACATATATACATTTTATCTACAAAACCACGCCAAAAAATAACAATAGAATCGAGCAAAATATCGACACTTCATAATGACACCGATTTGCATCCACAAAATAGTGTTTTCAATGTTGTTATGACGCATAATAGTGTCACAATTATTATATATGGTGACACTTTACAAGCGTCACTAAAAAAATATTTTATGACACGCTTAATAGTGTCACAATTACCATCTATTATGACACTTTACAATAACTCTAAAATATGTTGTTATAATTACCATTTACGGTGACACTTTACAAGAAAGATTTAAACTAATAATTTATTTTTACCATCAACACTAAATTAAAAAAAAAAATTATTTCATTTTTTCTAATTATAAATTTTAAATTATCTCAAATCCTAATTTTTAATATATTAAATACTGTATTTACTTTTTCTAGACTAGAATAATAAATTAAATAAGAGAGATATACTGTAACGCCCCAGAAAATTTAAAGGCTTACAGGAATTGAATATGCTACTCATACCAACAGATGCATCTTCTTTTCTGGGCATCCTCCTATAAGAACTTCAAAGTTAAGCGTGCTGGCTCTGGAGTAATTTTAGGATGGGTGACCCCTCGGAAGTCTCCCGGGTGCGCACGAGTGCCAGAATATCACTCTCGAAAGCAGTCATTGATAACCGAGCCGGTCCATTAAGGTCGGGCTTCGACCCCTCAACGGGCCGGGGCGTTACATATACCCTTTAAATAATTAGTTCAGATTTTTCACTCCCGAAAGCAGTTATTGGTAACCTAACCGGCCCATTAAGGTCGGATTTCGACCCTTCAACGGGCCGGGCGTTACATATACCCTTTAAATAATTAATTCAGATTTTTTGGGAACCTCGTATCATTAATATTAGCGATTAGTAATTAATTAAAATCAAACTCGCAGTCATCTTTATTTTTTTTTAAATATAAATATATATATATTAAAATATAGAGTCCTATCTAGTATTGAGCCCCGGACCGTCGCACCAACGAGCCTAAGCCCAGACCGGCTTTTACCGCTAACCACATGTAGCGCGACTTCTTCTTTTGCAATTTCCTCCTCGTTTTTTCAACATATAACCCACACGAAACACAACTTCAACCACCCGTGAAATAAACACACACACATAAATATAAACACACGATATTTACATACACACAACATAAAACGACACTAAAACATCAACTAAAAATGCACACACACGACTAAAATTACATTCACAATAGTATTCACACTCTTAAAAACAAAAATAATAATTTTAATTTTTTTTAAAAAATACTTTTAATTTTTTGCTCACTTTTTAAATTTTACTTTCAATTATTTTATTTTTTGATTTAAAAAAATATTTTTATTGTTTGTATATTATTTATCAAAAAATTATAATGAATATTTTTTTAATTTCCATAATAAATAAAATTTTATATTATTTTGAAACATTTTTTTAAGATCAACTTGAATACATTTGAGTTACACAATACTCAATTAGTAGAAAAATCAATTTTATTTGGGAAAACTATAACTTCTTGAATGTTCTAAAAGAAAGAATTAGAGCATCTTCAATGCAGCTCATTTGGATGCATTGACCCACGTGAAATGGACTTGGGCACTTAAAAATGTTTTTTCTTGCATTGGAGCAAACATGAAAATAATGGGCATGCCCACTGTTTTGGCCATGCCCATTTCTGACATGTGGGCTACAATTAAATTTTTTGTTTTACTTTTTGTATGTTGTAGACTTGTAGTAGTTATATTTAATTAATAAAATTGTAATTTAAAAATGAGAAGTGGACTTTTGCATTGGAGTGAATTGTCCATTTTTCTCATTTGCCCACTTTAACACGATATGACAAAAAATGGACCCACAAAAAGTTAAAAGAAGGCTTTGTGCAGATGCTTTTAAGGCGGAGCCTCGTAAAATGTCCAAGCAACAAGCTTATCTGTCATGAGTTAAAAAATACAGTGTATAAAATATAGGAATCAAAGTACAAAATAGAATGACAAAAAAATAATAAATTAATTAAGAGAGTAGGAGTGATGAGAATACATCATCATTATATTATTATACGGTGAGATGCAGAATTACTTATTACTAGTAGGAGTATTATTTTTGACAACTTGCTGGGGTCAATGAAAATGTAAAGGATGGATCAAAGACCAACACATTCCTTTTATAGATTATATGACCTCAAACGGAGTGATGAGATATCATGTTAAAAATAATATTATACCTTATTTCTATAAAATATTTTGTCAGAATTATTTTTTATTTTTGCATTTGAGATTGTGTTATTATTTTAATACTCAGCTCACAAAATTTCAGGTGATCATTTGGAGTTATTTATGTGGTAAATTTCATACAATTGTAAGCTCACTTCTCACATTTAAATACTAATTTTATTCTTATTATTATATTAACAATAAAATGATAAATTTTATAATTTAATTGTAGTTTAACTAAATAAATTTAAAATTGTAATAATCAAATTAAAGTGATCAAATTTTTACAAAATATTATTAATATAAAAGATATATCTAAAATGCATCATATTATTAAAAACAATTTAAATGAATAATATTACATTAAAAACAAGTTTAAGAAAAAGTATTGGGAGTTTTGAAAATGTTGAAATTGGTATTGAGAATTTGGAGTTTGCGAGTTAAAATTAAATTTTGTAGGTTTGAAAAATAAGAATTTGGATATAAAAATGGAAATTAAAAGGGTTTAATTTTGAGAATTGAAATGAATGATTATTTGGATTATTTTTTTTAAAAATATTGTAAGCTCAACTTTTTAAAAGAGAAAAAAATGTGAAAAAAATGATTTAATGAGTTTAGTATTTATAATGTTAAAATTTAAGAACGTCATATGAACGTTGTACTATATTTGTTAACGTTATATTGTTAAATTTGTTAACGTTACATTATCAAAATATCAAAATAATATTACTATAAATTAATGTTAAAAAATTAAATACAATAAAAAAATAGATGATTTTAATAAAATATTAATAATTAAATAATAAAATAAAAAACAGTGAAAATAGATTTGGCCAAGATGATGGCATGTCCACTTTTTTTCATATTTGAATGGATGATTTTTTTTAAATTTTTAGTGTCCAAGCTTAGTTTACGTGGTTTTTGTGCCCAAATGGGTAGCATTGAAGATGCTCTTAATTGCCATTACAAACTTTTTCTTTTTGTATTACAGAAGATGCAAATTAGCATTTTTGTTATAAGAACAAAAAAATGTGGTTGAATTTTCATAAATTTCGAATAATTCTGTTCATTTGAGGTGACGAGCATTAGCAAAGCTTATTCGAAAATCCAACACGAGGAATATCATATTTGACCCATGGAAGCCTTAGAGCCAATGAAACAAAATGATAATAATTAAATTCTTCTGTATATATTCTTTCTTTCAGTCTCAACTTTTGTCGCATAAGTAGACTTCAAAGGCCACAAGCCCACAAGACTTTCTCCACCATGTGATGTGCATACTGCAATCATCATCATCACAACCCCCACAAACTCAACTACTACTCCCTAATTACGTACATAATTTATCTACTTGATTACATTATATTTCATTAATAAAAAATATTCACATGAACAATACAAATCAACAAAATTCATGTACCATTGATGGTGACCTTTGTTATAAAATGTTTATAATATAGTATATAGTATCTATTAAAATAACTAATTGTTAATTTATCATTTATTTCGAGAACTAATTAAAATTAATTAACTAGATGACAAGTGCTATTCATATTATTACGTATTACCTATATAGAAACCTAAAAAAAGTCAACACCTACTTCAACTACTATCGGTCTCCCTAACGACTCACGTAGTTTACGATTTCTTAATGTTTTAATGAATCAAGTGATAATAGGTAGGTAGTCAGTCGTCGATAAAATCAACAAAAATTATACATTCAAAATTTTCCTCTATATATTTCCCTATGACATCCCGATGACTTTCCCTCAGTAAAGTCATCGACCAGTCACAAATCTATCGGCGAAATTCATTGACGACTGCTTATCCGTTAAGCCTAGTTTATAATTATCCCCTTCACCATTTTCGAGCGACGGTTAAGAAAGAAAGTCGTCAACAACTCAATAAGAATAATATATTGAATCTGATTTTTTTTATAAAGTGTATAAACAAAAGTGTATTAAGAAGTACTGTCGAGTTTTATTCGAATTGCACTACACCCTTTTATGTCTCAATATGTCCATCAATTTTAAGGTTTTGAGCTTAGGGAGTAACTAACCTCCTCTCATGAAATATTGCTTGGACCTAAAAATTTTCTTGTTTGACAAATAAAACTTTATTTTTAATCTGTTAAAAAATAACTTTGCTGAGAATTTTTTCTTAACGGATAAATAAACATATTTTTAATACGACTGTCTCTCAATAATAGATATAGCCACGTGTTAGTTGACATAGTGTTGTATTACGGGCTTCTAGTCGTTGGCGTGGGAAGCACTTGATATCCTGTGTGTATTGTGGATTTCTCGCAGCTTTGACTCGTGCAAACTTGTTGCATCATGCGGCACGACCTATGGGCTTTCATGTCGTATAAAGGTGACCAGACCCAGTCTCGCCGAGTCACAGGTCGCGTGACCCAACTCAAAGCGCGTTGCAAACGCGGCCGAGGGGATCCCATTGAAGGCATGATCTCCACCTCACAGCTCGACACCACGTCCCAGACTCGAGGAACGCCTACCTGAGCCACAAGTTTTAACGATCCCCAAGGCGAGAGAGACATTATTCCTTTACTCGTTGTCCAGATCGAGCAATTCTCCCGGGAGCAGAACTCGCAGGCCTACACACTATCCTAGATAGCCCCGTCCGAAAAATCCGCGGACCCGTCCCGGGGAGAAACCCTCCCGGAAGTCCCGGAACCCAGGGCCAATTGGCGCGACCCAATCAAGAATTTCATCAGGAGCGGCGCCCTGCCCCGGATAGGGTCAAGACAAAACGCCTCTGAATGCGAGCTGCACGAGACGAGGGACCGAAAGTATTTTCAGAATTCCACGAGGGAATATGCGGCGACCACGCCGGAGGCCGGTCTCTAGCCCGCAAAACAATGGGCCAAGGATCTACTGGCCAAACCTACCTGAGACCTCCCAGAGGAGCGAAGGTTGAGTTTTGACTCCCTACGAGGCCCAAGATCCTTCACCGCACCTGAGACCTCCTTAGGAGCGAAGGTTGAGTTCTGACTCCCAACGAGGCCATAAAAAACAGGTATCTTGTGTTTGCTCCAAAAAGCAACACAAAATAAAAGCTTATGAAAAACCATGACTCCCCATACACAAGGTGACCCCAAGAGGTCTCGGTATGAGGAGGTAAGGAAACACAAAATAAAAGCCCACGAAAAACCATGAATCCCCATACGCAAGGTGACCCCAAGAGGTCTCGGTATGAGGAGGTAAGGGAACACAAAATAAAAGACCACGAAAAACCATGAATCTCCATACACAAGGTGACCCCAAAAGGTCTCGGTATGAGGAGGTAAGGGCACACAAAATAAATAAATAAAAACCCAAAGTCTGAACGGGGTCCCGGAGGAGAAACCCGGTCCCAGGAAGACACCAAACCCGACATTCCGGAGGTCGAAAAAACGCCAGGGCCCTGGGTCAAGATAAATAAAAAACTCGCTCGTAAAGATAAGAAACCCTGGGGGAACCCCGGGGCCCGGGACAGAAAAGCCCGGCATGGACCGAGTCCCGGACTCCGGGACCACGTCCAAAAAATAGACGTCGTAGAGTAAATCCACGTATTTAATCGTACGGATCCTTCGTAAAATCATTCTAAAAATACAGAAAAAGAGTAGAAATTCCAACATCTTGGGTAAACAGGGATACTTAGAAATTCGGGTAAAAATAAATGCCACTGACAAATTTCGTAAAAGTTCAGGAAACAACCGAAACCAAAGGCTCAAAGAAAAGAATCCAAAGAAGAGAATATCCGAGAAAAATACAATGCAAGTGGTCGCCCAGACGCGGGCCATTTGAGATGGAAACAAAGAAGTCACACGCTCGGACGCAGGGCCCATGGCGAGGAAAAATGGTTGATAACGGAAACGAGCTACACCCGCGCGGCCGAGTCACCGGGCAATGGGGCTGGACCCCGGCGGCAGAGGAAGTTCATGAAGCGATTTCCCAAATGACGTCCCCACACGCCAATGATCGGCCCCCGCCATCTCGGCCAAGGCCCACATACCAATTCATCCACGCGAGGATCAGAGCTAGACCACACGTGCAATGTACCGACCTCGGTTATCTCAACCGGACGCCGATGATCTAAATACAGAGGGACGAGTTCCGGACCCCAGGATCGCATCCGGACACAGACGCCAATGATCGCCCCCGCCAACTCGGTCACGGGACCACGTGCCATATCACCACTACAAAAGACCCGTACGGAATGCGCAGACCTCGAACATCACGACCCGACGTCGATAACCCGTCAGGCGAAGGTTTCTTCCCGGGCCCCGGTCTCCGCTTTGGTTCACCACCGCAGGAAATACAAAACCCCCGAGCCAAGGATCTACGATAGCATAAGCACAGATGCCAGACAACGACGACAAGGCCTTTTCAAAGCATCAATCAAGACAAGCAAACGGATTTATGAAGCCACGGACCAGACCAAACTCAACATTCAGAAAAATCAGCGGAGTCCCTCCACGGACTTCTCTGGGGGCCAGTGTTGTGCCACAAAAATCTCCACCGACACGTGGAATGGGCCGACACTTGGCACCGGATAAAAAGGCCCGAATAGGGCTCCTACTGGTACCATGGGCCCCCACGCCAACTCGTCATCACAAGAATCAGATAATGCCCACGCATACCGTGTCGGGATCCCGGCCAACCGCAACAGGCGACAATAACCCGACATACGGGACGACGAGTTCAAAAGGTCCCGGAACGCGGCCCGGCATGAATCACCGAAGCCAAGCAACCTGGCATGAATGATGACGAGGACGACGAGACATCAAGCCCTGAGACGCCCCCGGATCCCAACCGTGGGAGAGCACCCCGTGAGAAAACCCACGACGGAAGAACGCAATCAGTCCCGGGCGCCACCTCCCGGGGCCGTATCGCGGGACTCTGATGCTGCACAGGTGTGACCTGGCCCATCGTTCATAAACCCAGGACGTTCATATCTGTGCATGCAGAAATACGTGTCGATTCCGGACAGTTGGAATTCCACACACATCTTGGAAGGATAAGGATCACATTCGCGCACATGGACGTGGGGCCCCGAGACGGGGTCCGGATTACAAAAGCTCATACCCGCGCGCCGCCGCGGGATTAGGCCAAAATCGCTAGGCCGGGCGGGCGGCCGTTCACGGAGCACCCAAGCCATTCACATAGCACCCAAAGTAAGTACAAGACAGATGCGCCATACCATCATCATCACGGACCCCAGCCACGATGGGGCGAATCACGGCCACCACCAACAAGGACCCCGCACCACGGCAAACGTGCCTCGAAATCGTGCCTCGGCATTTAATGTATCTAGAATAGGTACCCAACGTGTTAAGGGTATCGTGGCATGGATAAGCATGTGTTCATCGCCTATAAATGGCACCCTCCCGTAAACGATTAGAGGAGGGGACAAATTAGCTATTAAAGCCATTAAATAAATAAAGGATATTATCCTCCCGAGCTCCAAGCTCTTGTCCTGTTTTCCGGCCTAAAGTAATCAGCCCTTTCTATATATAAATTTACATGTATTGGTACCGTTTCCAAACCCTCTAAACACAGCCCAGCCCCGTACTTTTCAGCCCGACCAAAACGTGCCAAAACATAATCGTGCATCGGTTGTCCCGCCACCATCTCATCAGGTTCTCCACAAAAATACACGACTAGTTAAATTTCAAATTTTAACATTGATTTTAAAACCGCACGGTCTACTGTCACGGTATAAATTGATACCGTGTGACAAAGAGACCGTGTGGTCATCGCGGGGTTGTTTGACACCGTGGCATACTGAACTCTCACGGTGTCTAATTAGAAATTTGTTTTCTTGTGACACCGTGTGTGTGATCGTGGAATTAAACAACAAATGCATTAAAAAACAGTTTTCCCGATACACACGGCGATGAATTTAAGAATGTTGAATTTATAGACACAACGATGATGTGTTTTTTAGGTCTCATACAACTACCACTAAATGGGCCTTAAGTGGGATGCGTAAAACCCGAAACGGCGCCTCTTACGGCGTAATTATTTATAATTAAATGTGACCTTTTGGAATAATTAGTTAAACGCGACCTTTTGGAATCCCGCGAGAAACATTATTTATAGTGATTTATGCGGGCCTAATCTCTATTAAACTCTGAATATTTCTTGGTCCTTAATCCTCATACCAATAATGGATACCCCTCAGATAGTCGATGCTTTCATTGTTGTGCTGACTGATGAACATATTGAATCTAGACGGTTTCGACTTCCCGAACGTTTCTACCGTTTGTGTGTGAGATACAATACAGAGGTTCAGATCTTCTACCTCCGCGATGTTCAAGGTGAGAGGTGGTTAACCTTGATGGGCTTAAAGATGGCTTCGCGTATTTCTTCAATGGTTGGACTGACTTCTGCCATAGCCACAAGTTGAAGAAAGGCATGACCCTCTTCTTCGAGCATAGGCCACTTCCAGACGAGTTCCTGGTGCGGATATTTAAAGAGGATGGAGATGAACTCAAGTCATTCTTGCCGAGATCTGCTCCAGGAAAGAGAGCATTCGAGGATGTACCTTCGTCGTCGTCGTCTCTGAAAAAGAGTAAACCATCTTAGGGTTTCGGCGTTAGGTTTTTCTTTTGTAAATCGACGCCTTTTGTAATTTGGATTCCCCTAATTTAGTACAGAAAAATTACTCCGTATTCCTTTTTCCTTATTTCCAAAATTATACGGTGGAATATTGCACCGTTGTTTCACGGTCAATATAAGATTCACGGTGCATACATAGTCTCATCACCGTGTGTAGTGCACCGTGGACACACCGTGCCCGATATTATACACTGTGAAAACAAATGGTCTTACCACCGTTTGTAGTGCACCGTGAACATACTGTGCGCGATAGTATACACTGTGAAAACTAATTTCTAGCACTGCAACAAATTTTTCACAATTGAGTACATATTTACTAGAATATATGGAGAAAATGAAGCGAACGACTTCACATTTCATATTTCGAAAAAAACACAATGACAAGTTCATTGAAAATCCAACATTGGATAACAGTAACAAAATCACTTAAGCATAACAATAATTATGATTACAAGAACCATAATTATGGAGACAATAAACAGAGTAGTCTTCAACTGGATGAATACATCGTGCAAGGACGTCTCCATCTTCTTCAGATATTTCCTAATTTTAGCTTCTGAGGCTTTCTCTTCTGCTCTTGACATTTGTTCATGTTGTATCTCTCCCTCATTTGACGGGTTACACCAGGAATCGAATGTATGATCTTGACAATAATACATCAATTTCTGATAATTCTCAGATTTCGAGGACACCAAACGAATCTGAAGTTTCTTCCGACATTTACCACAAACTTTATCTTGGTACTTCAATCGGCTGGGTTGACCAGTACTCACGGAGTTCACCGATTGTGTAGAAATATTGTTGTGATCAGTTTTTTACTGATTTATTTTGGATGATTTGAATTCAAATTTGAATTCAAATCTTTGCTTATGTTGAGAGAGGACTGCGTATGGTTAGTTGGTTACACATGTGACACGGCTGGCACGCAATAACATGGCTGGCAATCGTTTCCGCACCGTGTCACGGTTCAAGATACACAGTGGAACCATGTACAATTATTGATCCACCGTGACACGGTAATCATAGGAGTCTACCATTGGCTACACCACAACACTGTGATTACACTTTGGAATTATTCATTCAGGCACCGTGTACAAATATTCATACACAAAACAGCAATAACAAACCAGTAATAATGAATCACAATGTGAAAGCAACCAACATGTTTATACTGATACATCAATCAAAATGGATCAGCAACATCATTCAAGCTTAGCCAAAAAATCTTCATACATATCTGTTTCCTGACCTCCTCAATTTACCCTTCATCGATGTTTTCGTTCCGATGCATCATAGGGTCGACAAACAAACGGTCAAGCTGCATGGTACAGTAAACTCCACAAGAGTGTTTATCAGTAACATCTTGGATGAATTGTTCGGCGTCCGGCATGACTTTCAACTCGAAGGCCTCCGTAATCGCATGGTCTTGACCCTTCTTTGCCCAGTAATCTGATCTCCTCAACACAAGAGGTAAAATGATGCAGGCGGAAGCAATATAAAAACTCGTTGATCTCCTCAACACAAGAGGTAAAATGATGCAGGCGGAAGCAATATAAAAACTCGTTGATTCTACGAATACCCGAGAATTAAAACATCAATGTTCGTTGATTCTATCGAATACCGAAAATTGATAAGAAGAACGAGAAAACTCTATTATTTTATTCTATCGAATAAGTACCCTAAAACCTTAATTTACTTGGGCTTATTAACTTATAACTTGGGCTTTATACGATATCCACATCATTCTCTCCCTCCCGAAGAAAGTTCGACCGCGAACTTGAAGCATGTGAAGAGAATAATCAAGACGTACACGTTCCAAACGAAGCCACCTGGGTCAAACACGAACTGTCGACAACCATTATTATCAGACTTGAACATAGCAGGGGAATCGACTAGCGTCCTATTTGGCTCTCTCCCTTTGAAAATCCCGTGACTTATTGTTGCTCCATCCACTGTATGGGGCCCACGTGCATCATACCAATTGGATTTAAATAATCCAAATATGACATGCTCCCAACATGTGCTTTCGGAAGTAAGGCCACGGTCAATAGCTTGGGAAATATTTGGTGCTTAACAGGCACATAGCAGCACAAACATGGGGTCAACGTCTCCGACGACGGGCACCTCAATCGGGTCAAGTGGCGTCTCTTCGTCGAAGAGAGGCGGGCCTATATAAGTGGGGTCAATTCTATTAATACGCACACCCTTGGGTTGCATCCCTACGGACAACCGCAAATCTGGATGTTCCATCTTCTGCTACTCAACCTCGGGAATTTCTAGTCGTGAAATCTCTCCACATGTTACCGAGATGGCATCAGCTCCAATTGGACAGCCTACTACAGAAACGCCATCTTGAAGTGCTGGCAGATCTCCAAGTTCTTGAAGATGCTCGTCATCCCAGATCGTGGCCGGTTCGTCTTCCATATCCGTATCCCAAATGACACAATTGTCGTCATCGATCGATTCAGTATCCCAAAGTACAGAGGGGTACTCATCGTCACAATCAAAATCGACAAAAATCAGATTTGTAAAATCTGCATCATAACATCGATCTTCGTGGGGGTCGTCGAGAGCGCACTCGTGCGCGGAGGGGGGTCGGTGACTAGTTTCCGGTAGACCATTGGAAATAGCAAAGCGGAGTACCTCGAGTTCAACGGCAATGGCTGAGATCTGACGGCTTAAGGCGGCGACATCGGCATCGCGACGGGCTGTAGCCTCAAGGGAGGTTTCGTGAGCACACTGGCGACAAGGAGGCATCGTTTCGGCTCTGATACCAACTGATGCAGGCGGAAGCGTAAACAATATTAAAACTCGTTGATTCCGAAGAATGCCAAGGATTAAAAAATCAATGTTCGTTGATTCTATCGAATACCGAAAATTGATAAGAAGAACGAGAAAACTCTATTCTTTTATTTTCATCAAAACAACGACTGAATAATTGAATGAAAGGAACAAAATATTAATAAGTTCCCTAAAACCCTAATTTACTTGGGCTTATTAACGTATAACTTGGGCTTTATACGATATCCACATCATAAAAACTCCATTAACGGCCTTAATTCGTCCTTCTGAAATCCGTATTCAGGATACGTCGACAGTTGAGTATGAATTAATGAGTCATACAACTCGATAGTCCAATCTTCGGGGGATATTCGGACGGTGACCCAATGAGCGTGGACATTACAAATTGCGACGAGCTTTACATGCCATGTTTAAGGTTTGCGAGTTAGAATTCAGTTTCACTCTAGTTAAAATGAAGCATGTATGCTTTTCAATACTTACGTGAGTAGGCTGGTCGGACTCCATTGACATCGGACCATATGTGTCATCCACTGCTTCTCGAAGAGAATCAGGCACTACCCAATCATCAATAGAGCCACGATGAATCTTATATGCAGCATCTATAGTACTCTGGAAAAAGATATTATTAGTAAAAACGAAGGTGTCCAAAATGACAGTACTGTAAAACTTACCCAAAATTGAGTGTTCAATAAGACTGTGTTTGTACTCCCTTTAACATCACGACCTTTGCACTTCAAATAAATAATATAGAGATCTAGCACCTCAGATTCGAAGTCCTAATTGAAGTCCTCAATTTTATCAAACAAGTTTGTACCCACTGTGTGGTCTATGGAGCCTCGATTGCACGATATCAAGTCGGTAGATCCGGAATTTATCCATTCTCTGAATAATGTTTCCACATATTCGAGTCCGCTTTGATTCGCACTAGATTGCGAATGGAAACGTTTCATGAGTTCGAAGACTTTTTGAGCAACAGCTTCCTTAAAGCAAGTGGCAGAATCATTAGCAAGGACCGAAACAATATCTGACCAGAGTTCGGCGCCCCAAATCCTACTTACCTGGCGATCGATCTCATCGTTGTCCGGCCCCTCAGGACCGAGAATACCTACTTTTCGACAGCAAATGTCTGTCACAGAAGTCAGATCAGGTCCGGAAACACGTCGCTTAGAAATAGGCCTTTCTATAGCAAGTGAAGCTTTTTGTGCAGCACGCTTGTGAGACGGCTTGGCTCGATCTTTCTTCTTAATACCTCCTTTTCGTCGAGGTGGACAGAATTCAACAGAAAATAGCTCACAATCATCTATAGATTCAGTTACAGTAACATAAGATAATGCTTTGGCCTCTTCCGGTGTAGGAATTAACGATTCAAAAACTTCCATCTACAGACAAAGATACTCTGTATCAACGTACAACAACAACAAAGTTCAACGCGTGTGCTTTTTAAGAATGAAAATTCAATAAGGTACCTTCTCATTGAAGAATTTAGTGACATCGCACGCAGCTTGTTTCGATGCAGTAGAGTCCCACATCAGGCAACGTGGAAATCTCGTAACCCGAGCATGTTTTGCGCATAACGCTCCGATCGACGGTACGGACTCGTACATCCAAAACTGAAAAGCCCAAACCGGCCCGTAGAAATGGTAAGTAGATTCATCATCATGTATGGACGTCGTTTTGAGGTAGTAAGATAAATTCTAGTAGGAATAAGCGCCCCAGGGAAATTCCTCCCAACAATCGTGGTCCTCGGCCAACAACCATGCCGACCTATCGATTTTAACCTTATGGTCTCGGCAAAGCAATATGAAATAATACATGAGGAGCTTGGCTACTTTCATATAATCCTCCGCCTTCGCTTCGTTGCAGAGATTTACATCCTTGAACTTCTGGCGTAGCTCCGATAAGCTAATGGTTGTATCTCCTTTGAAAAACCAAATAAACAAGCTATCGGGAGGAAACTCATGTGACGCAAAAATATCAAAGCCTGTGTAGTGCCCAAAATTGAGTCCCGTTACCATGGCATAACCAGCCGGTGTGAATTTCGCGATCTTCTCACCGACATAAAACCAATGTTCCATCGCCGGTATTGCCGGACCAGTCAACTCTCTACATAGGAAATGATGCAAATAACGAGATGCGTGTGCAGCAGATCCTTTGTTGGGTTTTACAAATTCCAGAAAATGCTTCATATAGGAATGCTGAGCGAATTCAGCCAATGCTGCATCACCGCCGTCGATTGAACCCATAACACGCTTTATCAAGTCTATCACGTCGAAACGATAATACAAATTGATTCTTAGGGTGATCGACTGCAAAGCTACTGGTCTTTTCCATTCATACCCAGCCTGAAAATATCAATCAAATTAGAGAAGATTTCACGATCCACGATGAGTTTAAATTAACACCGTGAAACATCAAAGGGTGAAGTGTACACGGTGAACATCTAAGGGTGTAGTGTACACGGAGATGTTAAATCCACGACGAGCATATACAACAGTTATCAAAGGTATACGGTGAAGATGCACATGGTGATGTCAACCACCGGGATAGTGCATAACCATAAGACGGTGAAATTAAACCGTAAGAAAAAAAACTATAGAATATCACGGTGTCAATTCACCGTGAACATACAAAACGGTGTTTTTCCACGGTGAACATTACACACGGTGTATGTACACCGTAGATCGAGCACGTACAAGACCGTAAGTACACATACACCGTGAAATAAAACACTGTCGTGAATCGTGATCATACACGACCGTAAGTACACGCGGTAACTTTACACCGTGAGATAAATCACAGTTCTGGATCGTGCTCGTACAAGACCGTAAGTACAAACGGTGTAAGTCACCCGTGAGATATATCACTGTCTTAAACTCTACCGTGTAAATACACGGTGATAAATATCACGGTTGAATCGTCGTCTACCAGAACTGACACACAACCGCATGCGAAAAAATTGCAAAGAGCAATAAACCATTAACCATTTTAAAATGTAGAAAACAAAAACCATATCTTGAATGGATATACCGGTATCAAATTAAAATCGAATGATTTACAAGCATCAAAGCTCGAATAATCGAAAGTTGGAAAGCTAGGGTTATGGACTTACCGGAGGTTGAGCGCGATTGTCTAGGGTGTCCAGGCTGTCACTGCTTGCCATATTGATGATCGTCGGAGACGGAGTTAAATAGTTGATACGATAACGACCGGAGCTGGTGTTTCACCGTGGCGGCGCTCGTCGTGCGTGTGAATTTCAAACGTCGAAAATTGATTTTGTGGGGCAACTTTATTTTTTTGATATTCTTTTTGTTAATTTGTAATATTCGATTTGTTGTTTTGTGAGAAAAGATAACTTTTGAGGGCACTTATGTATTTTCATTCAAATTGGCTTAGTTAACTTACATTCTTATGGACGGGGCTTTAGAACTTATATACTCTTATGTTTTTGCCTTAAAATGCCTGCGCCCCTATTATTATTATATGAATAAAGTGGAGTAACCAATAAAGTAAAAGAGAGAATTGAGAAAAATGCTTTCCCATAAAACACAAATTATAAAAATACCTCCCATAAGATTATTGATGTTTTTTTATTCAAAATATAATAAAAATAAATTAAAATTCAATATTAATTTTACAACAATTACAAATTCATCTCTCAAGTTTAAACAATTGCAAACCTCCCTCATAAACTCTGAGGCGACCCTTTCTCCTCTCTCTCATAAACGAATAAATAAACTATTCATTCGTGATCTCTCAATTATCCAACCAATGACGAGTTCGAGCGATACTTGTGAGAGGCTTACGAAAAGGGTTCGTTCCGAGGAGGAGCTGAGAAGGAAGCAATTGCACGACTCGTCGACGGTGTCAAAGCTCGGAGGGTTGTCGGAAACGGCCATCGTGAGGGTTTTCCAGGTACATACTGTATTTTCAGAATTATATTAATATTATATTATTATTTTATTATTTGAAGTTTTTTGCTTCTTATTTTATGATTTTTGTATGTTTTTGGTTCCCTCCAATGGAGTTTCATCCTACTCCGATGATGGTCGAGTATCCTACGACGCCTCAGTCCATGGTGATCAAGCATTCCACTCCTGTTCAGCCTCCACGAGCTGACGCTACTTTTAATATGGAATCTCTAATTTTGGCCAAGTCAGTTTTCCAGTACAGTAGCATTTGGACCGAGTACAAATATTTATTTTTATGTATGTCAAAATACTATTGTATTCTACTTGGTATTTTAGACTCTAGTATGTGAATTTTGTTACTGTATTTAAATTGTTGCTCCAAGTTCAATTGTTACGAAAAAAGTGTGGAAAATTGTTAAGGTAGATAAACTCAATTAGTATCGGCATCGAAAACATATACTCTGACCGTAAAACAAAAAATGTTGGTGTGGACCGTGCGGTCTAAGGCTTTGAGGCGGCAGCCACTCTGGGGGCCCTCGCCCTTCAAACTTTCGAGGCGCGGGGTGCTGAAGCCCTCTGGGGTCTTTGAGGCACGGGTCTTTGGGGCCCCCGAGGCGCGAGGCACCAGACCACTCTGGGGCCCCGAGCCCTTCACAGTTTTGTTCGTAAATTTTAGATGTTAATACGTAATTTGATATGCGTAATTCGGTATTTTTGAATCGTTCGATGTTTTTAAAATATTGTGTTACATGTTCAATCCAATTTTCGTTAAAAAAAATACCCGAAAGTGCTCGATCCGAGGAATCCCTAAACTCGTAGTTTTTCTTAGTTTCTTGGATCAATTACATACGAGTATTTTTTTTTTTTACGAAAATCGGATTTTATATGAAAAACAACATTTTAAGCATTTTAAGAACATCTAACGGTTCAAAAATATCGAATCAAGTGCGGATAGTAGTGCATAGTGTAAATGTATTGTGTGACCTCAATGGTTTAAGTTTTCAATGTAAAGGGTTAGAGTTTAAGGGTTAAGGTTTAAAGTTTAAAGGTATGATATACCGTACATTTACACGATACACGACTATCCGCACACAATTCAATATTTTTGAACCGTTAGATATTTTTAAATGTTGTTTTCCATTTACAGTCCAATTTTCGTAAAAAAAAAAAAATACTCGTAAGTAATTGATCCATGAAACTAAGAAAAGCTACGAGTTTAGGGGTTCCTAGGATTGAGCACTTTCGAGTATTTGTTTTTAATGTAAATTGGATTGACCATGTAACACAATATTTTAAGAACATTCAACGGTTCAAAAATATTGAATTACGCATATCAAATTACGTATTAACATCTAAAATTCACGAACAAAACTGTGAAGAGCTCGGGGCCCAGAGTGGTCTGGCGCTGCGCGCCTCGAGGGCCCCAGAGAGGTCTGGCGCCCCGCTCCTCAAAGACCCTAGAAGGCACTAGCACCTCACGTCCATTGGCCTTCTGAAGGAACTGGTATAATATTCTCGACATATGCTTGTTTCATATACTTAACGGTAAAATAAGGAGAAGTAAGAAAATAAGCATATTCTCTTGCCCGTTTTGGTTCCTTGTACCTCGTTGCGGCCAAGGCATGCTCACACGGCATATATTTTTCATTCTTGTAGTTAAAATTAAACAAAAACATTGTATTTTAAAATTTTGAAATGCAAAGAGCCCCGGGCACTAGACTATAGTTAGAATTAATAAAGGGCCGGACGCTAGTCCTATATTAGCGCCCCAGAGCCGCTGTAATCAACAAATGGCCTCGGGCGCTAGTCTTATACTTGCGCTTCAGAGCCGCTGGAATTAACAAAGGGCCCCAGACCTTTGCGGGATTTTCAGCGATTTTTAGCGATTCAAACATCGTTTAATTCACCAATTCAAATCAGAGCATACACGAGTAATGTAGAAATAATTGCTAACTTTTACGCGTCGAATTATTGGTACGAAAATTTCTGATTTCCAGCTCTAATCTATTGGGCAATTTCTGGGGTCACAGGAAGAATCGAATGGGAGAAAAAAATAAAGTTATTAGGCTTTTGTGCAAATAATTTTTGAGCTAATGTGTGAATATGTTCTTTCTTTATTTTTATTTTACATTTAATTAATAAAAATAAAAGTATTTGTAGAATAAATTTTTGTGAAAAGGTATTTTTAAATATTAGACTTGTTATAAAGGCAATTTTAAAATCCCCTGTTGCGTCCAAAAATGTAATATGCACCATTTTCAAGAGGAATGATACAATTACGCTGTACTTGTGAGGTGTTAGATATGTGTCACTCGTAACTTGAAAAAAGTAAATCTTTAATTAAGTATAAGATGGTCAACTTTATCACATTATCAATTTTTTTAAATGTATATTAATCAGATTTATACTACTTATGTCCCAAGAAATTATATACGCTTATTTTATAAATTGTAAAAAAACATTTATAATTTTTTGAGACAGAAGAAGTATATGATATCATAGTCAAACCCAAAACGATGATTAGTGAGTGCCCAACTGATGGAACTGCAAGGCAAAAAACTTAGAATCAAGCTTCAAGCTCACACAATAGCGAAAAACGTACTAGACATTAAACTATTTATTACAACCACAAAAATGTACTACCTCTTTTTTGGACTAATGGTCTTTGATCTTTTGTAATTTACAAAGGATTGATGATCATTAGTACGAGACAGAGATAATATATATCTACGAACTCTCAGAAAAACAATGCAATAGAAACGCAATAAAAAACAAAAATTTATGTGCTTTTTGATCGAAAGAAACTTTGATCTACATTCACGGAGACGTCGAAGAGAGACGGTGATCAATTCTCTCTCAAGGCGAACTAGAAATTCCATACAATTGAGTTTCATAAGAACTTTACGATCTGCACAATTTGGACGAATCTCATCCATCCATTTATTATAAGCATGTTTTGAATTAAAAAGCACCAACACTGTTGAAAACCACGTTCATGATCACAAACAACTACTCCCTCCGGCCATTAATAGATGTCATACTTTGCTGGACACGGAGTTTAAGAAAATTGTTATTTTTTAAATTTTTAAATAAAAAGTAAAGAGTAAAAATATATTTTAAAAGTAAAAAGTAAAGTAGTTGTGAGTAAGTTTGAAAAGTAGGTGGAGTAAAGTAGAATAAAATTGTATATTAAAATGAAAAAGTTAGAATAATTATTTCCTTTTTTGGGGGTGTGTCAACTATTATTGGACACCTAAAAAAGGAAAGTATGACAATTGTCTTTGGACCGAGTGAGTACATACATAGTAGTTTGAATTCGTATTTTATTTCTTGTAATTTTTTAGATTTTATTTACTTTGGTACTTTATAATTTACCAATATAGACACCGTAAAATAGTAAAGATTGTGGATATTTTTTTTATTTTTTTAATACAATAATGAAAAAAACAAACAACAATGACTCATTCTAATTTTGGACCTGCGGCCTACAGTCTACAGATATTAAAGAAAGCAATCTAATATGATCGATCATCCAATCCCAATTCCCAACAGACGGTTGCGATCGATTCATGGTACACTTGACAACAGCATCAGTATGTATTTATTATTATTATAATAATAATAATGTAGTTGTAGTAGTAGTAGTAAACTATACTATCGTAAACACACAAAACAATGTGGGCCGGCGTGGATACGGAAATTGACAAAGTTAGAATTAGAATATAAAAAAGGCTGATCAATACTTACTCTTGAAACTCATCCATTCCAACTTATGCCTTACACCCTACTTGCTACTTACTCTCTCTCTATTACCATAACTTTATATATATATATATATATATATATATATATATATATATCTTACTACTCTTAAGTCTCAAACTATAACATGAGCATCCAACACGAATCCGATTCGAAGCCGGAGATTCCCAAAGAGAAAAACGACGATGAGGATGAGGAGGAGGAGCTTGGAAGGGTCCAGCCATGGCAGAAGCAGATCACTCTTCGAGGCGTGTTGGCGAGTGTGGTGATCGGATCTCTCTTCAGCGTAATCGCGATGAAGCTGAATCTGACGACCGGAATCACTCCCAATCTCAACGCCTCTGCAGCCCTTCTCGCCTTCATATTCATGAGGACATGGAACAAGGCCCTCAGAAAGCTCGGCTTCGTCTCGACTCCATTCACCAAGCAGGAGAACACCATGATCCAGACATGTGTTGTTGCATGCTACAGCATAGCTGTCGGAGGCATTCATTCTTTCTTTCTTTTTTTCATTCATCATCACTTTCATTATTAGTATTATTTATAAATCTTGATTGTTTATTTTCATCCCTGATCAGGCGGATTCGGATCTTATCTGCTGGGGATGAACAAGAAAACTTTCGAGTTATCCGGTGGGCTCAGCGTGCTGGGAAATGTCGAGGGCAGCGTGAAGGAGCCTGGGATTGGTTGGATGACTATCTTCCTGTTTCTAGTCTGTTTCATCGGCCTCTTCGTCTTGATTCCTCTTCGCAAAGTAATTTTCTTTAATTTAATCCAACTATTACTGTTTCTTATCAGAATATACACTCTCAATAAGTACTTATTTGTATATTCACACTCCTAAAGACTTCTTTTTTCATTTGTTTAATCGGATTATCAGATTGCGTCTGTGCGCGTGTTCTTCATGCTTTTGATTAGCTACCTTTAATAAAGTTTGACTCGAGGCTTAATTTAATAGTGTTACACTTATTCTGTTGGTCCCCCAGATCTTGATCATCGACTATCAGTTGACTTTCCCCAGTGGCATGGCGACCGCAGTTCTCATCAATGGATTCCACAGCAGAGGAGATAAAACCGCAAAGTAAATTTATTTCCATTTGTTTTTTACTAATTAACTGGAATAAATTGAAAAAACTATTACTATTTCATTTTGTAATTACGTGTTGCAGGAAGCAAGTCATGAGTTTCCTCAAGTCCTTTTCTTTCAGTTTCCTGTGGGGATTCTTTCAGTGGTTTTACACCGCCAAAGAGACTTGTGGTTTCGCGCAGTTCCCGACCTTTGGATTGCAAGCCCGGAAGCAGACGTACGTACGAGCCGAGTCTCATTTATTGTTTTTGTCCCAGTCTATAGATATTTCTATTGATGCATTTATCTTTTGTTTTCTTTCTCTGGCAACAGATTTTATTTCGATTTCAGCTTGACATACGTGGGGACCGGAATGATCTGCCCCCACATCGTGAACCTGTCGTTGCTTCTCGGAGCCGTGATCTCGTACGGCATAATGTGGCCGCTCATCCGAAGCCTCAAAGGGGAATGGTTCCCATCCGACATGCCCGAAAGCAGCATGAAGAGCCTCAACGGCTATCGGGTAAGTCACGTCGATCAGTCGAATTCCGTCAAAATTACCAAAACACCCCTGCAGTCGTTTCTCATTTCCTCCAGGTTTTCATCTCCATCTCCCTCCTCCTCGGCGACGGCCTCTACAACTTCATCAAGATACTCCGCATCACGATTTTCAACCTCCACATCCGCTTGAAGAAGAAGCAAACCCCACCTCCAACCGATTCTAACACCAAGCTCCGAAAAGACGAAGCCTTCGTCCGAGAATCCATACCCCTCTGGATCGGAGCAGTCGGTTACTCCTCTCTCGCCCTCGTCTCCATCTCGACTCTCCCCTTCATCGTCCCCGAGCTGAAATGGTACTACGTCCTAATCGGCTACATCTTCGCCCCTTCCCTCGCCTTCTGCAACGCCTACGGGGCCGGCCTCACCGACATCAACATGGCCTACAACTACGGAAAAGTCGGCCTCTTCACCATCGCCGCCATGTCGGGAAAGGAGCACGGGGTCATGGCGGCGCTCGCGGCCTGCGGGCTCTTCAAGTCCATATGCAACGTCTCGTGCATACTCATGCAGGACTTCAAGACCGGCCACCTCACGCTGACATCACCGCGGGCCATGCTCATCAGCCAGTCGATAGGGACGGCCCTCGGATGCGTAGTCACTCCTCTCACCTTCATGCTCTTCTACAGGGCATTCGACGTGGGGAACCCCGATGGGGAGTTCAAGGCCCCGTACGCTATTATATATCGCAACTTGGCGATAATCGGAGTGCAGGGGTTCTCGGCCTTGCCTAGGCACTGCCTGCAGCTGTGCTGTGGGTTCTTCGCGTTTGCGATTGGGATTAATTTGGTGAAGGATTTGGCGTCGGATAGAGTGGGGAAGTGGATGCCTCTGCCGACGGCGATGGCTTTGCCGTTTTTGATCGGGGGTTATTTTGCGATAGATATGTGTGTGGGGAGTTTTGTGGTGTTTGTGTGGGAGAAGCTGGATGCGAGGAAGGCGGAGCTTGTGGTTCCGGCTGTGGCTTCGGGGTTCATATGTGGGGAGGGTATTTGGACGCTTCCAGCTTCCATTTTGGCTTTGGCGAAGGTCAACCCGCCGATATGCATGGATTTCTCGGCCGGATAGCTCTCTCATGAATTTCTGATGATGAATAAATGTGGTTGTAGTAAGAGGGAGAGATGTGTTGATCATTTTTTTAGAAAGATTTTACTTTCATGTATTGTTCTTGGAAGAGGCCAGGGCAGGGCAGAAATAAGTGATTGATTGATTGATTGATTGATAGAGTAAGTGTTGTTGGTTGTTTTCTATTGGACCAGTTACTGCAAATGTGATTCACATGAAGTGCAATGTGTTTGGCAAATACTCCTTATGTTAGGAAATTGGAATCAGTGGTTATATGGAATTGGAAAATTGGGTTGATTATAGAAATGAAGTTGGATCTCCAAATATTTAGTGTTTCAATGATTTAGAAATAAGAACACGCACAATCTCTTATCTAATCAAGATTCCAAGCAAACCAATAATTAATTATCTAATGTGAAGCACTCTGAACACAATTTAAGCACTTCCAGTATAGATAAATATACTCCTATTATTTAGGATTTAGTCAGTATTTTGGTGTGTGATGTGCTATAAGAGGTTAGGACCTTTTTCAACAACCAAAAGATGATGGTAACTTTCCAGTTGATGTGGATGTGGAAGGAAAGAAGAAACAATATATGGCAGCAAAAATGAGTTTCATTCGTTTATTCTACTACGTATTTTCTAATTTCCAAACTAATTTCAGATAGTTTATTCTACTACGTATTTTCTAATTTCCAAACTAATTTCAGATAATCGTATACCAACTTCAAGTTCCGAAAAGAAGCATAGGATCTACAAAATTCGGGTAACGATAGATAATAGCAGGCATTATTGCCTGTGTAGGGGGATAGATCTGCCTCGAGGACCCCAACTATAAGGGCAGACCCCCTCTTTGAGATACACAAAGAGCATACTAATTAGGTTTTCCTCTAACCACAATTTACAACTCATTGCCTACTTGAACGACTGCATTGCACTGCGGCTTCTTGTAAGGAAAGATGCACTGATACCAGAAAATCTCCCAAATACAGTGGCTGATGAGCTTTCAGCTTTTGCTTCTTCCGGAGCACCAGTTACATTTGGAATTAGAGGGATGTTTAGGCTTGCTTCTGCACTACCATCACCAGCTATTCCATGAAGTTCCTGTAGCAAAATAAAGTATAAAAAACACAATATTACATTTGAAATAAACTATATACATTATATCTTGAACATCTTATATAGTACTGTTTTAAAGACCTTATAAGTGGAGCCAAACACTCTCTAAGAGGGTGTGACTGAGCTCATAAGCTATTAAGCTCCTATGAATACTTTATACGTTGTTAACCTTATAAGTTCCAAATATTGCTTGGTTATTTTCTGAAATAAGAGCTTACATTATACTATAAACTAACTATTTAGAAGCCTATAAAATGTAACAACCTATGATCTCTTTTAAACAAACTTAGCGAAAAACCCTATAATTGGGTTTTGTAATCTAGTGAAACATAAAGACTAGAATTTGTAAAAGAAACAATTCAGAGAGGATGTTCATTATACCTTGAGGCCTGAAGAAAAAACTTTACTGTGTGAAGAAGTGGTAGGCGAAAATACAGATGATCCATTGCTCAAACTAGATGGTGAAGGTTGCTCGGGTAAAGCAGGCAGAGACACAGCCTATGAACCACAAACAAGTTAAATAAACTCAAGAATCGTGCGTCATTAACATCAAAGCAACTACATATTTATTAAGCCAGATATATATAATTCACCCTTAAAGGAGATACTGGTGGCAATGTAAGAGCAGGACTGGATGAAGAAGATGCAGTAGCTCCCTACAGAATCCAGTCTACACATTAGGAAAAATAAATAATTATAAGAAGTAAAGAAAAGTTCATATACGCTTGCCTCAATTTGATCCATGCTTGAGGTGTTCTCAAGTTTCTTCACAAAATGAACCAACTTTCCCACTCCAAAATTCATTTCATTCTGCATTGATGAAATAAACTCAGTTCCAGCATATAGATAACAGCAGAGGTTATGACTGGAACATTACCTGTCTACCTTCTATCCTGCTAATTTTAGTTTCCTGTCACATGGAAGACAAATCAAGGTTAAATAATTTCTCATCTCACCGACAACTAATTCAAGATCCATATAGAATCACTACTCAATTAGTGAATAGAAGAAGAAGAAGAAGATTAGTCACCAGAGATCGGACAACATGATGAACAGATTGGACATCTGTACCTATCAGTTTCACATCACCTCGTAATTCAATGACCTATACAAAAATTAATATATGTCACACAGGAATCAAACGGAAAATTGACAAAGTAGTTTTTTTTTACCTCCTCCTTCGTCGCAGATGTATTATCAGCACACTCATCAATTTTACAATCCACACGGTCAATACTAGAGGACAAATGCTTCCTAGTAGTCTGCAAAGGTTTAAGAAAAAGTTTACAGACAGAATGGGTGCATATTACATGTCATAAACATATTAATATTCTCCAGATTGAATGAATTAGTTTGCGCATGTTACATTTTTTATGTTGAGCTATAGAAACATAAAAAATTGAAAGCTGATTGACATTCTAGTGATCAGAAAATTAAGTACATATATGCAACAGATCATCAGGTCCAAACACATAAATATAGTAACAAGGAGCAGCATAATTTGAATGAAGCATTTATCAAAAATAACGGATATATATGATTAATAATACCTTCAAATATGAGGGTATCTTTCGCAAGGAAAAAAAACTGACCACATTGAACAATTAAGCTCCCAATATGGCAATGTATGAATAAACTATACTCTGAATTAAAACATACCGAAATGGAAGAGTAAACATTCTCAAGCTGTTTAGCTACAGAACCACATGCTTCATTTAAGCCACGCCTCGTCGCAAACATCATATCTGAAAGCCTCCAACCCTGCATGTGGATAAATATTTATATATTGTATCAATAATTAAATATAAAAAGGTGGTAGCAATCGCCTTTAAGGGCATGATATGATATGTTCTAAAAAATACAACACAGTGACATGCCCACAAAAAAAAAGGGAAAAATTATTAGTTCTCTACTGCTCTAGTGACATGAATATTCGATTTTTTACATACAAAGGAAAGTATAGAGCACGAGGTTATTTGGTAAACAATTCTTAATACAGTATGCCTAAAGATGTCAAGCTAACAAGTTGTATAAACATTAGTTATGTTTGAAGCTTGTAATCAAAATTTAAATAAAATAACCACAAATCAAAATAGACTAAATCAATCAAGATAAGCCAATTCTCTGTGTTGCAAGGTCTGGGACTCTGGGTAGAATGGTTCCATGCTAAGAGTGGTTTATAATCCTTGTCTTTTTGGGGATTTTTCTAGCAGAATATAGTGCCTTCAAATCCATATGCAATAACAAGATTATCATGCCTCACCAAGAAAAGAGTTCTTCCACATAACATAGTGCGCTTACAGGGTTATTGTCCATACCACTCAGCATAAGTAGAGATAGTGAGGTACTGAAAACTGCAGGCCCTTGGAAGTATCTTGATTAATAAATTATTTTCTATCCAACAAATCGGAACAAAACAAACTCCCAGGGAGCAAAAACTGGGGACCCTACTCTTTAGTTTGGGAATTTATTTTGAATTAAAAAAGAGAGTCTTCAAAGCACCAAAGAGCAATTGATGTTTCGTAATAACGTCACCAGTCAACATGCAGCAACCTAAATATGCATCTTCAAATAACATATATGAGAGAAGAAGCATTTGAGCAATATGCAGCAACCTAAATGTGCATCTTCAAATTACAGATATGAGAGAAGCAGAATTTTGAGAAATTTATGAACGAGATATGGCCAAAATAAACAAAACGTATATCATTAATCAGAAGTATAATACAAAATTACCTTCCACCAAACATAGCCATATCCGACAACTACAACAATTACTATCACACCATATTTCCCTGATCCTGTCAGAAGTAGAAAATAACACTCAGTCAGCAATACGACAATATGATTTCGTAAAGAAAAATAAATCAAACAAATAAACATCTAACAACACCATCAGTGATATGACGATAACAGAATAGCAGGTGCATTTTAATGGAGATACCCAACATAGAGTGATGAAATGTAATTGCAAGACTACTTTTTTCATCATACACAGAATTTTCTGTTAGAGGATTGTACTTAATTGATGGATAAAGAGAATGAGAGATAAAAACAATTGTGTCAGATAATATGACACGAAGTATTGAGGGAATCAATGATAGCATTATTTGACAGAAGAGATATGTTTATCTTGCTCAACATATGAATATAGAGAACGAGAAGACAAGAAACAAAATATTTGTTAAGGGCCAGCAGCAAATATTACATACATGTCAATATCAGTGTCAAGACCTCAAATATTTAGCTTTCTGTAATAAATTTCTGATTTCACTTATTGGAACTACAGCACATGAACTTGATACTTCGATCAAACAGTTTCAACTATTAACAAAACTGATAAAGCATCATCTTTCATCGTATAATATTCAATTGAAGATATGCTAGCAACCTGATCCTCCTCCAGTAACAATTGTAACAGATCTATTTGATGACAGGAGTTGCAGTTCCTGACGCAAGCTATTAACCTACAAAAGCACAAGTATTCAGTCAATTTCTTTAATAACAGAATTTAGTAAATGGTTTAACAAGGTTCCATGTGAGGTGGTTCATATTAGGGTGGCAAAGATGTGACAAATGATTGTACTAATGTCACAAGTATACAATCAGGGAAAACACTGAACCAATCAGAAAGTATTTATTATCAATTACAGCGCTATCTTTCTTTCTCAATACTGCCAATTTCCAACTAAACATCTTTTCCCACGGCAAATTTTAATTTCAGAAGAATTGTCCATATACAATATATATATATATATATATTAAAGCTTTTGTTAATCATTTTCTTCTTGATTTACAACGACTTGGAACCTATACATATATTATCAGACTCTTCATAGTCTTTTACCACAGTTTCCTTTATGCTTAAATAATCATCTTATCAGTAGAACATTAGACAGTAAAAAATGAACAAGATAGAATATAGAAGTCATACTTTAAGTGCAAACGTGAAAACTTCAATGACCAAAATTGGGTAAAGAATATACACATTTATACTGTATTTATTCCATATCAAACGAAAGACATAAATTCGTAAAACGCATAACATCCCTAATTGTGAACTGCTTTGTCAAAGGCCAAAAATAGTACTGTAGAAAAAGACAATAGAACCGTGTATGAGTTTTAAGAATTTATGTCTTTGGTCAGATATGTCAGATAGAACACTTAAATAAACAAAGTATATAATAAGAAAAACAAATATCGGGAGAAAATCCACTCTAGCAGACAAGACAAGACAAGATAACCATGTAAACTTAAAGAGCATCAACACCTTACCTGTTGCATCAAAGAATCATTTTTTGGTTTGGAAGTGGTAGCAGCAGCACCATCTTGTCTAAGGTTCTTGTAAACAATCTGCCATTAAATAAAAATGTAATGAGATGATGTCTCACTAAACAAATTTCAGAATACAAAAATAAGAGTTTGATGGACACGATCAACACTCTACAATACTGGACACTTTCTAATTACCTTAAATGCACCAGAGACAAAATCAGAAACATTAGAAATCCTGCCTTCCTTAGCAAGAACCGATCCTACAAGGCCTGCGAAAATTGAGTTTCGTCAATAAAACATCCCCGCACAGACTACATAACAGTACTAACGGCATACATTATTACCACTGCATAACAACACAATTCCCCAATTAAGCATCAATTGTTTTAAAGACGACACGTATTTAGAAACGGGTTAGCTCTGGCTTTTCTTATTAACTTTAACCATTATCCTTAGCTCCTCTGCCAAGTGATTTCCCAGTAATAATGAACACATAAGCACAATTAGTCCTCCATGACATCAAATAACAAATCCAGCACCGAAAACTCCCCCGACCCTAACTCTGGCTAGAACCCACAAACTTGGTATAAAAAAGCTGTGTTTTACATTTATATCGGTAGGTTTCATATAAACCACACAATTCATCTCAAAAGCTGGTATATAGTTTACAAAATAGACCCAAAACGGAAACATCAAATATTACCCGAGAAACAAAACGAACACAAAAAAATCAGAAGAAGCAATTTAATCATGAAGTGAGAAAACACAAATACCTGCACCAACGATGAGCGTGAGCTTGCCGAGAGGGAGCGCCATGTATACGAAATCGGTAACTCTCAAAGAATATTTACAAAATAACCAAACATTTAATTAACTTAATTTAATTAAATTAAATCAAGAAAATCTATTCCCGAAGCGGACAAAGTGGAGACTGGTAAATCCACAAAATCGAGGACACTGATGTTTTTAAGCGGAGCGGAACCCTATTTGAGAGTGGGAGGGAAGTGGGTACAACGGAGACGGACGGGGCTGCAGTGTAAATCTAATGTGCCTCAACAAATCATTTCGGGTGAATGTACGATTCTGACCTTCTGGCTTATTCGGCAAGATACAAATTAAGACCAGAGAAAGAGACGGCCCAGGCCTCACAGCCCGATTACAAAAACTGGGCCGCTCAGCCTGGCCTAATAAATGCAATGCAAGGACTAATTTGAGATAAATTAAAATAACTAGTACTACTTCCTGTGCGATGCACGTGATTTATTTGATTGAAATAATTTAAAATTTTATTTAATCTCTAATGTATTTTGTCATATATTTATTAATGGACTAACAAATTATTTTATTTAATAATCGAACTCTTACTTAAATTTGTAAACTGGTATTAATCTCATTATTAACCGTTATCTCAATTATGAAATTTCTATTATTTTTAAAAATTATGCATGTTTGATGTAATTTATAGTATGTAAGTTTCTTGGACATAGTCGAGGGGTAAGGTATGTGGTGATGTTGGTGTAATATCTCGAATATGACAATTTTTCATTGAAATATTATGAAGTTAGTCCTGGGATGAGACATATTGACTCTCTCCCACATTTGTCTGCTACTGGAGCACCTCCCTCATTTACATCCTACCCGATTGAGGAGCCTTTGATCTGGTGGGAGAGGAGTTTCTTGTCTCTGCATTCCGTTTCTCGTCTCTACAGAGTTTCATCCAACAAATACTGAAAATCAAAATAAATGAAAAATAAAAATTATAAACCTAGAAAATAAATAAAAATATATAAAAAAAATTGAATTTACTTGATGAACATGAAGGTATGAGATGGCACAAACGCAATTATATTAATATAATGTTCGAGAAATGAGTTCAATTATTCAATTTAAAAGACATTTTACAAATTTTAAATATTAATATTTAAGTATATTAAAAACAAATTATATAAAAAATCAATTATTAGGATATTTGTGAAAATGTATTAATTAATAAATAAATTTAATTGAATGTGTGATTAATATTTTGATATTTTTATTAATTTATGTGAAAAATAACATTTTTTTTATGTATAATAATAAATTTGCGGGACGGGACAGGACAGAAAGGGATCGTCCCGATCCCATCCCGTCCCTTTATGAAAAAATAAATCGGCTTGGGACAGAACGCGATTGTCATTTTTAAAATTGATCTCGTCCTATCTCGCTAACTTTCGGGATGAGATCGTGACGGGATCGAAATTCCGAGATAAATTGTTCACCCTACTAATTTGTAAACTCGTATTGAATCTCATTATCAATCGTTCTCTCAAATATGAAATGTTTTATTTAAATTGAAAGGTTATGCATGTTTAAAGTAATAAACAACATCCAGAGCTTTGTTGGTGAGTGTTTCATTTTAATTACAACATAAAAAATTTAAAAATAATTAATAATGTATAATGATCGTATAAAAAATATTATTAAATTTTAATTACATATATCTTTTCATTGTTTACAAATATATATTTGTTAATTATAATAACTGAATCATATTTTTTGGGGCAATTATTAATAATTATAACTGAATAATATAATTTTTTTATTTAAGTTATATTAGTATTAATACTAATACAAAATTCAAAAATATGTTTTAAAATTATTTTTCAATAATAATTTCCAATATTTTCATAGTTCACTTAAATCATACTCCCTATAACTTTGTCAATACTTAGAGTAAAGGATTAGCTAATAAAATTAAACTTTTTATTACATTTTTTATTGTGATATTATCTCGGTACTCAATTTTTCAACGTGTTTATAGATCTTTTAAATTATATAACTCATGTGATTTATAAATTAAATTGTTGAATTACTATTTCTATAAGCTAACTATTTTTTTTATTATTCAAACTTCGTAAGTATATAAGGTGATTTATTAAATTAAATTGATAAATAATAATTATTATTTGTGGTTATATTATATCTCATTCTCAACGAAATAATAATAAAATTATAAAAATAAAGTATAAAATCTCATTATAGAAGACATTTTATTTATTTGATTATTTTAAATATTTAAAAATTCGACACCATCATATTGATCTCGCCTATAGTGAAAAAAATATAGAACAAAGAGAGCAAGATTCAAGAATCATGATTAAGATGTGATGGGGGCAAGTAAATGTCGAGAACCACCGCGTCTGCGGCCCGTACGTAATTACCTTATCGAAAATAGAGCTGTAAAATAGAAAATTATTTTTTTTTCTCTTCCGATCGATTAACTTTACAATTAGCAAATAAATATGCACATCTTTCCATAGTTGTCGTTTATCAAATCTTGTATCAATTCTACACCTACTGAAAAGAATCACATTCCAAACGAATTGTAGGCTACAATTCCAATTTAATTTATGAGATATTGAAAAAAAAATCTACAAATAAATTATACCTGAATTTGATTATGGAAAAAAAATACAAATTTAAATTAGGACTTGTTCTTTTGAACATAATTTCAGTCAAGTTCAGTTCAGTTCAGATCGCATTAGTTCAGTTCAGTTCAGATCTTAGTTCAGATCGCTTTAGTTCAGTTCAGTTCAGATCGATTCAGTTCAGTTCAGTTCAGATCGATTCAGTTTAGTTAGTTTCAAAATAAATCAAAATAAAATAAACAAAAAATAATTTCAATTTATAATTATAAATATAAAATCTAGTTAATTTCATAATATTATTAATATTTTTAAAAAAATATTTAATAATTTATAAAAAAATATTATTATTTTTATAAAAAAATCGATTTTGTTCAGTTCAGATCGCTTAAGTTCAGTTCAATTCATATCGTTTAAGTTCAGTTCAGTTCAGCCGGTTTCAGTCCAAAAGAACTGGTAAAAGAAAAATGTAAAAAAAATGCATAATGAAATAATTAAAGCGTACATGAAATTTTGGAAAAGATAAAAAAAATTCGACGAATATATATACGCAAAAATATTGAAGCATGAGAACGTGAAATACCTCGTCAAATTGATCTAGAAATGTTCTATGAAACACGACTGATTTTTTCTTGGGAAAACATATGATTAATTAGAATTACATATGTGGAAATTTACTGAAAATAAAAACTTACTTAAAAATTATACTCCATTAATGTATAAATTTTGACTTAATAATAATATTACTATTTTTATTTATAATTTATAGTTAATATTATTATTTTTATTTATAATTTATAGTGTGAACACAACAATATTAAACCTTTCTAATTGGTCCACGTGGCATGGAGAGATTCAGGAATTATATATGTATAGATTATATTTATAATCATATCAAATTAAAAAATTAAAAATTAAAAATAAATTTGGACATTATTTGCCCACATAGAATTACCATAAAAAAGAATAACAAAAAAAATCAAAGCATAATAAATTGAGTTAGGACATGTTCTTTTGGACTTAATTTCAATCCAGTTCAGTTCAGTTCAGATCGCTTCAGTTCAGTTCAGTTCAGTTCGTTTCAAAATAAATTAAAATAAAATAAACAAAAAATAATTTGAACCAATAATTTTAAATATACAATATAGTTAATGTCACAATATTTTTAATATTTTTAAAATAACATTTAATAATTTATAAATATTATTATTATTTTTATTAAAAAATCAGTTCAGTTCAGTTCAGATCGCTTCAGTTCAGTTCAGTTCAGTTCAGTTCAGTTCAGCCGATTTCAGTCCAAAAGAACAGGTCCTTAATATTTTATCACTTTTCAAAATTGTACTTAATATACTATATCAAAAATTTTATACACTTTTTTATTTAGCCTCAAATTTACTTCTCTTTCCAAGTATACCTATACTATTTCTTTCCTTCTTTTATTACTTTAATTTTCTATTTATTAAATTATTTATAGTTCTTATAAGAATAGTTGAGTGGTTAAGCATGCAATTTCGATTCTGGCTTATTGAAATATCATGAAAATTATTATTATGAAGTGAAACTTGTTGATTTTATTCCACAAATATATGCTATTTTAACATAATTACTCATTTACACACACCAATATATGTTGGAGTATTATTTATGATGGATAAGTAGATTAAAAAAAATATTATTTTTTAATTTTTTGATTAAAAAGTAAAGGTATTAAAAAAAATGATATTTTTAACTTTTTAATTAAAAAATTTATGAGAAAATTTTATTTTTAAGTTAAAACATAAAATAAATTTGTGTAACATTTAAAAATTAGGTAAAAATAAGTAAAATTAAAATAATATTTTGAAGTAAAACGGTAAAATAATTATTTTGTTTTTAAGATTTTGTATAATTGTAATCGTGGATAGTAATTGACAACTTGAGCACGTCCATCTCCCTCCGCATATATTGTGTGGATGGAACCGATGCGTGGATCTCAAAAATATCTTTCGGCAGAAGAGAAAGAACAAATGGATCAATTTTGGTCACACACGTTCCCATTAGAGCATCTCCAATGGTGCCCATTTGGGCACTTTGGGCCTTGTGAAATGGACTTGGGCATCAAAAAATGATTTTTGTTGTATTGGAGTAAAAATGAAAAACATGGGCATGCCCACTATAGTGGTCATGGCCAATTCTGACATGTGGGCCTTACTTGATGTTTTGTTTTTACTTTTTGTATTTGTAGTAATATTTAATTAATAAAATTGGAATTTAATAAAAGTGAAGTGGACTTTTGCATTGGAGTGAATTGCCCACATTTTTCACTTGCCCACTTTGAGATTATGTGGCAATAAATGGAGCCCACGAAAAGTAAAAAATGGACTTTTGCATTGGAGATGCTCTTAAGGCTTTTTTAGTTGGCTGGGCCCCACTCTACATTACACCATTTTTCAATTATTATAAAGTAGCCGCACATTCAAAGAACCAGGAGAGTAGCACCAAAACCCATTAAAAGACGAATCAGGGTCGAGATCTGGCGACACAAGTTCGTCCGATTTCGCCCATTGCTTTGGATCTCCGTTTCACATTTCACAGGAGGAGAGATGAAGGGCACTTGTGCGCTCGTTGCAGCATCGGCGGTGGCCGCATCTACCGTCGCTCTCACCTCCTCCGCCGATAAGGTATTGCTTTGGCCCTTCTTATTCTCTAATTTCCCCTTTTCCTTTTCGTGTGTTTCAATTTTCATTCAATGAATTCTAATTTTGTTCCAAGGGTAAATCGGCGAATTCTGTGGGAGCCTCAGCGGCAGGGAAGGAGAAACATGGCCCGAGATTCGACGGGTTGAGGTTTATAGAGACCTTAGTCACAGCCCACAGGTGACCAATCAAATATACAGATTGAGAGATTGTGTTGTGAGATCATGGAGTAGAAAGTTAACTGCTTGCTGGAATTTCATGGTGTCTTATTATGGGCTATGAACACTCAATTCTGTGTATCTGTATGTTTTATATACAATTCTTTCTTTTGCTCATGGATGGTAGTTTTCCAAGGTATCCCTGTGAGTCTTATTGGTTGTGTATCTCGAGCCTCCACATCGAGGCACTCTTGTGCATTTGATGTGTCGGTGTTCGTTTTTAGTAGATGAAAGTGTACTGATTTATTTTGTAACCAAATGAAATGGTCGACTGGTGTTTCAAATCCGTGGTTGTGGGCTGTGTATGTTTGGAAATTATGTGTAGGAATTGTTTAAGAGCGTTAGTGTTTGTTCTTTTTAATTGAACCTGATAATGATTCTATATTTTGTTGTTTTCCCCTTGGCTAAATGGAATTCATCGTGCGACTATCATTTAATTATCGATTAGCATTTGTGAAGCAAGTGTTACAACATGGGAGGTTTAGAATCAAATATCAGTAGTTGTGACTTGTGAATGCATAATAGTTTTCCCTTGATCTACCTATTTGGGTCTTGGGCTGCTGATCATTGTTATGCAATTGTCATCTTGTTTTCCTAGCGTTTATGATCCCCGGGTCTTAAGAAAATTGATTCATTCGTAATAGTTCTGATTATCATGGGTCACTATTCTATGAACTCGTTAATTAGCATTAGGTCACTATTCTGATTTTCTTAGGTCATCTGTATGACTGTAGGACAATTTTTCTTTGAGCAAGTGTTCTGGTTTCCTCTATTGTAGTCGAAACACCTTTTTAGTCGATGCCCCATCCCTTCAAAACTTAGCTGCTGTCACTTGAAATCTTGATTATTAGTATTGGGTCAGATCTTTAGACCAAGGGTCAAATTATGTGTAGAGTCCTCTTCCGTTTATCAAATCTATCCATCTATCCACGTGATCCTTGAGGAGCGAACTGGCGTAGTATTTCAGTAAGTTGATATAATGTATACATGTTGGATATGTTTGATTATGTGTTTGTTATATACTATACTAAATTTAAAATACTTAATCAACATATTTATGCACAAAGTAGTCTCAAGAGTTAAGGGAGTTTGGGATGATTTCATTATTCAGAACCAGACATGTCTATCTGCCCTCTGGTTTCCATTTCAAATCCGGTATCAAAAAATATGAATGAGCCTTTGTTTAAAAAAAAATATTTTGTTTTTCCTCGATAAAATATAGAGTTGGTCGTTTTCATATAAACTTGAGATTTAACTAATTATTTCATAATTAGATTACATATATGTTTTTCACTCGATTAAAATTACTAAACAATATAAATCCTAAATTCAGTAAGATTTTGTATTGAACCAGATAGCATCATAATCAATTTGAATAAAATAAAAATTCAGAAACCGAAAATCTTTTATTCTCTAAAAATAAGGCGATAAAAGGAGCCAAGTGAATGAAACCAAGTAAATGAGCTGAGGAAAAACCTGTCAAGAGAAAAGAGGGAGTTGTGTGAGCGAATCTTAAGTAGTTGTGTTGTGAATTTTTACGCTTATAAATTTGAAGTTCTTCCTAATTTATAGATAGCTCGGTAAGAAAATTGTAACTGTAATTGTAATCATTCTTATCGATTCAAAGAATTGCTCATTTCTTAGCCAAGATTCTCCGTGATTCTAGACTACTTGGACCACGAATGTCGGAATTCCAACTACAAACTCTCACCGTCGATTTCTGCATCATGCACATTCCGAGTACACCTACCTACCCCTCTTCTGTGGACCCCACACCTCGTTCGACATACACCATGCATGTGGTCGGATCGATACATGTAACAACAATTATTGGTACTTGTGATGCAACCTTAATTTCCAATCGTATGCCGACACGTGTCAGCTCAGTAGTACACATTGATCATTCTAAACTCACAGCCCAACAAAGCTCAGCTTCACACTCCTCTGAACCCGTAATAAACCTTTCCCCGATTCTAATCACCCGCGCTCCAAAATCTCTTATTGACTCTTTCTTTCTTTCTTTTCCATTTTTTTTTTATATATATACACTTCATAATTAAGCTGTTTAATTTTTGTTTTGCAGTATAATTAAGCAATGGCATCTGTAACAGCTTCTTCACACTTTGTGTCCCACGTTCATGGCGGATCAGATTCCATTTCCATGGCAACAACCAACATCTCTCA
Source organism: Euphrasia confusa (assembly GCA_954870475.1). NCBI lineage: Eukaryota > Viridiplantae > Streptophyta > Magnoliopsida > Lamiales > Orobanchaceae > Euphrasia > Euphrasia confusa. Next base: position 37,080,712 of record OX940951.1, on the reverse strand, counting down.
GATTTCCCGATTACCCGTAACCCACCACGGCTTGAGATCCGTCGAAAACCTTCGGATCAAAACCCGTTCAGGACAACATCCGAAAAGCACCTTTAAACCGACCCAAGGTGGAGGCTTAAAGATCGTGTGTGGAACCGGGATGAACTTGGTGTTCGTTTCGGCTGAGGTGGGCCCGTGGAGCAAAACCGGAGGTCTCGGCGATGTGCTCGGAGGGTTGCCTCCGGCTATGGCTGTAAGCATAAGTAGCAATTAATAATCGATTAATCGGTTGCTAATTGTATTTCTAAAATTAATTCTCTAGCTATTTGTTGATTGTGTAGGCGAACGGGCACAGGGTGATGACTGTATCTCCGCGTTACGATCAGTATAGAGATGCTTGGGACACTAGTGTGCTTGTCGAGGTTATTAGTTGTGAATTCTGTTTTCCCTTGTATTTGGAAATACGATTTAAACGTAGAATCTGTAATACAGATACGAGTCGGAGACAGGGTTGAGAGGGTCGGGTTTTTCCACTGCTATAAGCGTGGGGTCGACCGTGTTTTTGTTGATCATCCGATGTTCCTTGAGAAGGTAAGGGGAAAAACTAAGTCGAAGATTTACGGTCCTAATGCTGGGAACGATTACAAGGACAACCAACTCCGATTCAGCTTACTGTGCCAGGTGAGCTTTTAGTTAGCTAGCCCTTACGGTTTCATATTGATTCTTCGAAAATATGATTAATTCTCCTTAATAAAATATTCTCTGTTTCGGTGTTGTGTTGTTTCAGGCTGCTCTGGAGGCTCCGAGGGTGTTGAACCTCAGCAGCAGCAGCAAATACTTTTCAGGACCATATGGTATTCTAATCTCTACATCAAGATTCAGAGTTTTATTTCTTCATTTCCCGTCATTTATTTATTTTTAGGTGAGGATGTTGTCTTCATTGCGAACGATTGGCACACTGCTTTGCTCCCGTGCTACCTCAAGACTTTATACCAATCCAGGGGACTCTACACACAAGCCAAGGTAAGAAAAACCAAAGGAATCGAATGAAATGAAACAATATTCGTAAGAACACAAAACCAAATTAAAGGGCCGGATCGAATATAACAAATATGCGTGCTCGTGATTTATCTGATGTTTTCTTCTTCTGGATTATCCCTCCCAGGTTGCCTTTTGTATCCACAACATTGCTTATCAGGGAAGATTCGGGTTTCCGGACTTCTATCTCCTCAATCTACCTGATCAATACAAAAGTTCATTTGATTTCATCGATGGGTACGCTAACTGCTGTAATATTTATATATATATAAATGCAAAGGGTGGTTTTGTATTGTCAATGTAATTGAATTTTCATTACCGACACAGGTACGAGAAGCCAGTGAAGGGAAGGAAAATCAACTGGATGAAGGCCGGAATCTTAGAATCAGATATGGTTATGACAGTGAGCCCTTACTATGCTCAGGAGCTCGTTTCAGGGCCCGACAAAGGAGTCGAATTGGACAACATCCTCCGTAAGACTTTCGTGACAGGTATAGTGAACGGCATGGATACTCAAGAGTGGAACCCGGCAACCGATAAGTACATCGATTGTAACTATGATATCACCACTGTAAGCTATATCCTCCTACTTAAACTCAGTCTACTAATGCATAGCTAACCACCAACTAATATGCGTTTAACTACTTTCAGGTTATGGATGCGAAGCCTTTGTTGAAGGAAGCTCTGCAAGCTGAAGTTGGGTTGCCTGTGGATAGAGACATTCCTGTCCTCGGATTTATCGGTAGGCTCGAAGAACAGAAAGGGTCGGATATTCTTGTTGCTGCTATTTCTAAATTTATCGGGTTGGATGTCCAGATAATCATCCTTGTAAGTTGAATACTCAGATAATCATCCCTTACTATATTTACGATTGATTGTATAATTCTTTCGTACGTGTATTGTATATATCAGGGAACAGGCAAGAAGAGTTTCGAGGAGCAGATTGAGCAGCTGGAGGTTATGTACCCCGATAAAGCAAGAGGAGTGGCTAAGTTTAATGTGCCATTGGCCCATATGATAACAGCTGGTGCTGATTTCATGTTGATCCCAAGTAGATTCGAACCGTGTGGTCTCATCCAATTACATGCCATGCGATATGGAACGGTGAGAACCATTTTATTTTTAATTAAACTCTGTTAGCTCGTGCTATCGAATCTCGATCAGTTAATTTTGTGAACTTGTGTTGGATATCAGATACCCATCTGTGCTTCGACGGGTGGCCTGGTTGATACAGTGAAGGAAGGATACACTGGGTTCCACATGGGAGATTTTAACGTTGAGGTATATATATGTGAATTATATTTACATTGCAGTTTCTTTGAGTATATATTTATATGGGTTATACGTATTTTGATTGATTTGCAGTGTGCCGCTATTGACCCTGCCGACGTCCTAAAAATAGAGAAAGCCGTTGGCAAAGCTCTTGCGGTCTACGGTAGCCTCGCCTTCAACGAAATGATCCAAAACTGCATGTCACAAGATCACTCCTGGAAGGTAACTAACTAACTAACTAACTAACTAACTAACTAACTACTCATCGTAACTAACTAAAACTCATCGTGCGTAACATTTTAACAGGGACCAGCGAAGAAATGGGAAACGGTGCTTCTAAGCATGGGTGCAGCTGGGAGTGAGCCCGGTGTCGAAGGCGACGAAATTGCTCCACTTGCCAAGGAAAATGTTGCCACTCCTTGAAGGCTTGCATTGCTCTCATGGTGAATTGCACGAGGCGAATTGCTTATAATTAATAATCTTTACTGGCCAAATGTCATTCGGTTTTCTGTCGTATGGTTGTGTAATAAATGGAGTAATGTGAGGAGGTTAAAAAACACATGTAATGTGGAGTATTCGTATAGGGTATGGTTGAGTGGTAGTTAACACACAATTAACATAAGCATAATAACCTTAACAAGGAGCTTAGACCATCTCAAACAGTCACCAAAAATTCATGTTTTTAGAGTAAGAGAGATGTTACAAAAATTACAGTATTGGTGTGAGGGATTATTAGTTTCAGGGTTGAAAAAAAGACCATATATTTACATAATCTAAAATTCAAACTTAAAATTATTCTTTTTTTTTTTTTGGTATAGGTCAATTACATGGGGTTCGAACTTAAGACCTCTGATCCTCAATTCGAAAGTTCAACCAACTGAGCTAACAACCCTTGACACTTAAAATTATTCTTTATTTATAAAAATCTCATTTTTTTACAAATTAATAAAAATTACCTATCAAATTATTTTAAATTTTTTATAGTTTGTTAATTAATTTTTTTCAATGTAATTTTTGAAATAATCTAATCATTATTAAGATGTATCGGACTTCTTGTCCTCGTAGGACAGTCGACTCACGTATAGAATTTGTTGATCTTTGTTTGATAACCATTTGCATAGTTTTTGATTGATTTACTATATGTTGTAATAACATTTTAAGGATTTTAGTTTGTATAATCACGTTGTATTCATCACATCTAGCTATAATATTCATTCTATATTTATACCATTTTCATTTAATCACATATAGCTACAATATTCATTCTATATTTATAGCATCTTCTGTTAGGAAATTCACGTCCGAATTTATTTTTTGAAAAGCAATACGAAACGCACAAGAACGAAAAATACGAAAAATAAAAGACACAAAGATTATAGTGGTTCACCCGTTAACGAGGGCTACGTCCACTTTACCGCTGCAGTAGTTTTTCACTAGAAAAATATAGATCCCAATTACAAGCTCTATAATCTCTATACTATTTGATTCTAGCGTTTATAGGTGTTAACCCTAATTAGTATTAGGATTACATATATATAGGAGAGAGATAAATATCCCAAATTTGGGAAAGAAGTCAAAAATTCCGCCCAAATAGAGACAAAAATGCGTTGACCTCTACAGGTCCCGCCAGCGCAGGTTTTTCCGCCTGCGCGGGTTCTGGGTATCCCTGGGGTGCTGCAGCCTGCGTGGCTTTATGAACTTTCGAATGCTCGTCTGACCCTGTTTCTTGTCTGATTGGATCCGTTCTAGTCCCAAACAACTCCTTTTTGACTCTGTTGGAATTCGATATCCCGGGCTATTAAATTTGCGGAAACAATAACCCGAACGAAATCCCGTCGCCGAATTACACGCGAACACCGCATACGAGCCGGAGCACGGCCGAGGACACGACGCACCCGAAGGCACGCCGCTGCCCCAGCCGAGCCCCCGCCACCAGGGCTCCATGCGATCGATCACCGATCGCATCATGCGATCGGTCAGGGCTGCCCAGCAGCCCCCGCGGCGAGTCCGACGACTCGCCGCCGCCTGGAGGATCGCCCCACCGTCCACGGTGTTGGAGTTGTGTACTTAATGTCTAGATTTAAGTACCGGTAAACTCCCGGTCATAGCATTTAACCTATTTAATTAATAAACAATTATTTGCAATTAATTATTATTAATTATTTACGCAAAATATAGTCCTGGATTTTATACGTTATAGTTAGTATGGTGCGCATGGGCGTACAGAAGATCATACTATCGGTTGCTCGTATTTAATCGAACAGTTGCTCACGACCTAGATGGACACGGACCAATCCATCGGTATAGTCGTTGTGTGAGAGACAAAATAATTTATCTTAATTATTTTATCACACTTGTACACTTGGTGTATTGGGCGGATCAGCTTGAGATTTATTGATTAGGATTGCCTTGGATAATCAATTTAAATCTCGGAGTATTTTATTCTTAATCCCCGATATTATTGCGGGTGTGTATATTTAATACTAGAGGCTTTGATTTTCCAAAGGAATTAACCGATTTAATTATTGGGTTAATTACCGGTAAAGTTGGGTCGCTATATTTTATATATGACATGCCGTGAATACTTGACGGGAAAGTGTATCCCGGAAGGGTTGATAATATCCCCGAGATGAGTTCATAAGGAATTATTGTGTAAACCTCATGAGTGGATTCGTTCCGCACAATAATAAAGGTTGAACGGTACTAGTCTCGGATATAAGATATGAATATTATTTATTGAGCAATAAATAAATTTATTCATGGATATTTAAATCTTAAATACACGGAATAAATAATACTACTTGGAGAAATATTATTTGATATAATATGGAATAATATTGGGAGTGCAATTTTATTTATATAGTGGAAAATAAATAAAATTAATATTGATAAGAATTAATGGATTTGGGTTGGACCCAATTTAATTTTCAATATTGAAGCCCAATATCTATTCTCCTTATGATCCCCTACGTAGCCTATATAAGCACTACATGGTCTTCACTTTCAAGAGAGAATTAATTGACCTACGCCAATCATAAAATCTTGAGAGTGAGGAGGATCCATAGAGTTCGATAGATCGTCGCCCACACGACGTTCGGACGAGGTGCAAGGAATACGCGGGAAGGTCACAAGGTCATCAACCGAATTCGTTTCTCCGTACAACGATTCGAGGTAATAATCATAAACCCCCTTTTATGATTTGTGATTGTTTTAATCGTGATGTGTACATGAACAAGACGATACGAGAACGTCGAGACCGGGATACGGGGATCTCGCGATCCCCGTCGGGATCGAAGAAGGGGCGGCCGAACCCTAGGGTTCGACCGCCGGCGCGCGGGCGTGAGGGGAGCCCCGGCTGGACGCCGGGGCGAGCGATCGACGTGAAGTCGATCGCTGGGGGTTCGGCCGTGGGCTGGTGCCACGGCGGATCGAACCCCCCGGCCTCCCTCCGCCGGTGGTGCGCGCAAAGGGAGAAGGCCGCGGCTGGACGCCGCGGCTGGGGCGATCGAACCCTAGTTCGATCGCCGGGGACCGTCGCGGCTTCGCGCCGCGACTGGTGGTCCCCCTCCCGTCGGATGGCGGCGGTGAGTCGCCGGACTCACCGCCAAGGGGCTGTTCCGAACAGCCCCGGCGATCGCCATGCACGGCGATCGCGAACCCCGCGATGGGGTTCGGCTAGGGTTTAGCCGCGGGTTCATCCCGCGGCGATGCTCTCGTCGAGCCCGGTTCTTCGTGTGGTGTTCGCGTTCGTAATTTCCGACTCGCGGGAGAAAATCGGCTGGGGGCGGGCTGCGTGTCTTCGGGCGCGTAGTCTCCAAAGGTCGGACTCCTGCGGATGAGTTGGTGTTCGTGCGAACTCCGGCGACGGGTTTTCGGTCGGGTTATCGGTTCCGCAAATTTTGATAACCCGGGACATCGAATCCCAGCAATTGGTATCAGAGCGTTTGGTTTCGTGTTCATGTACATATTCGATTATTGTTCTACCTTGCAGGATTTCCGGCTATCATGGTTGGATTTAATTAATTGTTTTTTAATTAATTATCATGATTATTAAACTCTCGGACATGTCGAGATTCGTTTTTGTGTGGTTGAATGTTTGTAATAGTAAAAATTCGGGGGTTGACCGAATTTAGGATTTATTATTACGCACTTTATTTTCCGGAAAATGTATAGGGTCGATTTCATGTATAGAATCGATACCGGAATTGTAATTTAATTTTTGTAAAATTATTTACGTTGGTTCGATGATGAGACGATCGCCGGAAGACGAAGACGTGTGACGAAGACGTAGAGGACGAAAAATCCGGGGAATCGATCATCCCCATGATCGATCCCCATGAGGTTTGATCGACCCCATCGAAGGGGCTGCCCGCTAGGGCTTCCGGCCACGCCGGCCACCGGTGGTGGTGGCGCGTGGGCTGGGGGCGGCGGCGGTGGTGGTCCCGGGCGGTGGAGGTCGACGGTGGGGATGGCATGGGATCTCCCAATCTCATGCTATTCCTACCAAGATCTACTTTCCAAATTAATTCGGGTTTCCTATTTGAGTACTTTCCTTTTAGGAAAATCTCATGGATTAGGAAAAAAATTAATTTAAATTAATTTTATTTCTATTGATTTATTTCCTTCATGGAATTAATCATAGATTGGAAATTTAATTGATTTAGTACTAAATTTATTTTTCCTATTTGATTATTCCTTCTCATGGGAATATTCATGGATTAGGAATAAAAATAAATTTGGAAAGTAGTAAGTCCCTATTTATTTTATTTCCTTGTTCTATTATAGATGTCTTCTAGAATATTCCAAATTTTATTTGGATAGATTATTCTAAAGATTTAATGAGAACTAGAGAGGAAAATAAATAAATAAAAATATTAATAATATTTAATTTTATTTTTGATATATTCAATTGACTTAATTTTCGAATTAAGTAACTTTTGGATTAATTGAAAATAAATAGATTTAAATATTGGGAATTAATATTCTCGTCACATGGAGCATTCAAGAAACGAAGACTGAAGACTAGAGGATGCATATGAAGATAAAGCCATGATAGTCGGAGAAAATAATTCTCTAGCATTATTTTGACTATGTGACCTATGTGCTTTATTGCTTTCATGCATGCTATATGTGTTTATTTTTATGCACTAGATAGCGTATCCCTTTATCGTAAAAAGCTAAGTGGGAGAGGGGATGGAAACATTCCCATGGTCTCCATCACTGTTCTCTTGGTGACTTTTATGGACTTTCGAAGTTCATATAGACAAGTCATTGGAGGAGAATTCTTGTAATTCCTCTTACAAGAAACATTGATCAAGTTTATCAAACAATGCCTAATTTGTCTTTCTGAAACTGACTTCAAGTCGACTCATTCTCACCCCGGGGAGTGGAATGGAGCCAGAGCCACTTGGTCATGTGGATGACACAAATTAGAGACTTTCGTGCCATTCTTTGATAGGTGGGTCGTTTTTCTGCTCGGCTCCCTCATTTATGAGAGATAGGGTCGCTCGCATGGTGAATCACTGGTTAGAAACTTCGAGTTTCACTTATGATTCTCCAAGTCTTGATTTACGAAATCGAATGGTTCTTGTAATTGGGAGTCAATTATAAAGATCTCTTGGTGTAGTAAACGTCCACACCACGTGGCTTGCTATGCCGACGGATTTTGGATTAATTGATGTAGACAGTTATAAGTAATTGTGAAGAGTTGTGAAATTGTCGTAAACGTCCACACCACGTGGCTTGCGGTGACGTAGCAATTCCAAGCGATGTACTTTAGTGCTGAGTGATGGTTTACACTTAGATACGCGTCATAGTATTCTTCCCCACGAAGTTACGCTATGATTGATGTATGACCGAAGAAAAACTAATTGCTAAATCATTTGGGTGGGTAAACGTCCACACCACGTGGCTTGCTTTACCTGATGGGATTTTAGACGCAATTAGTAATTTAATGATGTTATTTGAGGGAGATAATATCGGACATTAAATTGATTGTTTGTTTACATGTGCTTATAGGTTTAGAGAATAGCTATGAATCCACTTTCTGTGATACTCAAGGAACATAAACTCACTGGTCCCAATTACATTGATTGGAAGAGAAATTTGGACATTGTCCTGACTGCTGAAGAGTACAAGTTTGTACTCTCTGATAAATGCCCTGCTGAGCCCACGGCTGCCTCAACTGATGAGGAAAAGGCAACATATCGGAAGTGGAAAAAGGCTGATGAAATGGCTAGGTGCTATATTTTGGCTTCCATGTCAAATGTACTCCAAACCCAACATGAGCCGATGGACACTGCCCGGGATATGATGACTAACCTCAAGGAGATGTTTGGGGAGCAGGATCGTGCGGCGAGGCAAGAAGCCATGAGAGTCCTTATGTCGACTACTCAGTCTGAAGGAACGCCCGTTGGGGAGCACGTTCTTAAGATGATGAGTTTGTTGAATGAACTTGAGGTCCTAGGAGCATCCATTGATGATGAGACGCAAGTCGACATCATACTCCAGTCTCTGACCCCTAAGTTTGAGCAGTTTCGTATGAGTTATAATATGGGTAAACTATCTTATACTCTTGCGCAACTCCTGACAGAACTGAAGGCGGCAGAGGGGATCTACAAGAAGGGCAAGTCTCAAGCGCTTGTAACTACCAGGCCCAAAAGCTTGAAAGCTATTGGAGGTAGGGGCAAGAAAAGGAAGCAAGCCATGAAACCCAGTGGTGCCAAGAGGAATGGACCACGAGTGGGGGCTAGTAAGCCAAAGGGCTTGTGCTTCCGATGCAAGAAGTCTGGACACTGGAAGTCTGAATGTCCTCTCAGAGGTACGAATTTTTCTTTAGTCGTAAAAACATAGTCAGCGGTATTATCTACCAGAATTCTGGTGTGTAGATATGGAACCACTGACGGTATGTGCATTTCTTTAAATGCAGGGGTTCCAGAAAACCCGACGACTTAGAGAAGAAGAGTTCGAGTCTACATGGGCGAAGCTGTTGGGGTAGCAGCGGTTGCAGTGGAAGACATTTATCTGTTTTAAGTTTTCATTTCAGTTATTGCTTATGTACCCCTTTATTTTGAAAAAGAACTTCGTTCTGGTTTTCTTTATTATTAATGGATATTTTATTTCTTTAATCATTTGATGGTTTGGATAAGAAATAATGGTGATATCTATTGTGGTACATTAGATAGCAATATGTGAATGATGAATCCTTAGTCTACCACGATGCAACAAACCGTTATAACTTGTTTTACTTATTAGATGTATTTCTCTTATTAATCATTATACTTATGAATTCTTGAACTTGGTAGTATCTATTCAAAAGGGATTCAAAAGGTCGAAATTGATTTGATCAATTATGGTTGGAGGAATGGACCTCCCGACCTAAGAATCGATCTTGATAGATGATACAACTGAGTTAACCTTTCTGGATAAAGGATGGAATTCGGACAAGTATAGAAAATGATTAATGATTGATGCGGTATGTGTAATTAGAGAAGGTACGAGTCGTTCTTCCAAGAATACTCGAAGATGGATTAGACTACTTGTTGTGCCATAAAAGCGGAGTGTTTTAACACAAAGCCATTATGGGGAACCTTCAAAGTATATCCATTGAAAGCCTGCGACTTGTTCGCGGAGGCTATCACCTATCCGAATAACACATAGCATAAATCAAAAATTGAGATTAAGTCTCAAGCGACTACACCATACACTGTTGTGTAGACATGGTGTGTCAAAAAAAACGAGAAATGGTATTCTAATAGTAAAAGAACAAGTTTGTTCGGAATTACCTATGTTCTATGGATATTTCTGGATACAACGGCACATTCTATGTAGTTGTAGAATAATCCTAGAAGAACAAGTAATTGTAAGTTCAATAGTACTACGAACCAGATGGGTATCCTCACCCGGTTATTAGAGGAAGACTATTAGATGAACTACAATGCCCTAACTGACAAAGTACTTTAAAATGAGGAAAGGAAAGACTGAGAACCGGCCTGACCGAGTAGCGGCACACCACTAACTGCACCTAATGTTATTACTGTTATACACCGGAACGCCATTGCAGTGGGAGGTTGTTAAGCAACCGGAGATGTTCATAAGACTGGAGGAGTTTTGAACTCTGGATCTAGTATACATGAAATCGATCCCTAGATCTGCATAGATTTGCGAGAAAGGTGTGTTAGAGACGTAATGGAAACAAAGGTGGTGTTTCTCGGAATTTTGTGTAGATGACACTTCATCGTTGGCGACAATGTAAAAGTGTTGTCAGACATAAAATAAAGGTTGTCTAAATGAATCAAGATATAAGATTAAGATGAAGTTGGATCATGTTCTTAGAAATCTTTCGATCTCTGGATAAGAACATTTGTACTTCTCTTAAGATATCTTATACGATTGTGGTTTGTTTTAAACATGCACAATTCTGAGAAAGGTTATTGCCTTTCTAGAACAGAATACATCTATCTAAGGGTATGTGTTTCGAACACATGAAGGAGATGGATATGGACAAAGCAGTAACTTACACTTTGAGTGTGGAGAGCTTTGTAGATGCAATGTTAAAGAACAAGAACCTGATATCAACTATGCGGTTAGCGTAGTGGGAGGATATCAAGGTAATCTGGATAAGAAATATTCGAATGCTGTAAAGTACTTGGAAGTACGTGATTACTGGCAAAACGAAATCTTCTTAGATTACAGTTTCTCAGATCAAAGAATCGGAGAAAGACCAGTGTAAGTCGATATCAGGCTATGTGTTCACTTTTAGAAGAGGTGGAACCTAAGGATGAAAGAGTGATGAGCGTGATGCTTCTCGGACTCTATCATAAACCGAATAGCAGCCTCAGAGGCAGCGGAAGTTTTGGTTAGGTTCCGGAATGACCTCTGAACTTGGATATGATTCTTGGTTCACCAAAAGGCTATGTACATAGCGGTGCGTGGAGAACTGGAAGAAGTCATAAGTTCGAAAAGTGATGATAACACATAGAGCCAGTACCACCTGATACGAGTCATCGTCAGAGGGACGACGCTGTAGTCACCAAGATAACTTCAGATCGGCAACCTAGATTGCTCATTCACATAATACTTCTGGAAAGTATAACTTAAGCACGTGATGAGTATGGGAGTCGGGAGTTTGGAGGAAATGACTAGACCTTAGTACAAGTGGGAGATTGTTGGAGTTGTGTACTTAATGTCTAGATTTAAGTACCGGTAAACTCCCGGTCATAGCATTTAACCTATTTAATTAATAAACAATTATTTGCAATTAATTATTATTAATTATTTACGCAAAATATAGTCCTGGATTTTATACGTTATAGTTAGTATGGTGCGCATGGGCGTACAGAAGATCATACTATCGGTTGCTCGTATTTAATCGAACAGTTGCTCACGACCTAGATGGACACGGACCAATCCATCGGTATAGTCGTTGTGTGAGAGACAAAATAATTTATCTTAATTATTTTATCACACTTGTACACTTGGTGTATTGGGCGGATCAGCTTGAGATTTATTGATTAGGATTGCCTTGGATAATCAATTTAAATCTCGGAGTATTTTATTCTTAATCCCCGATATTATTGCGGGTGTGTATATTTAATACTAGAGGCTTTGATTTTCCAAAGGAATTAACCGATTTAATTATTGGGTTAATTACCGGTAAAGTTGGGTCACTATATTTTATATATGACATGCCGTGAATACTTGACGGGAAAGAGTATCCCGGAAGGGTTGATAATATCCCCGAGATGAGTTCATAAGGAATTATTGTGTAAACCTCATGAGTGGATTCGTTCCGCACAATAATAAAGGTTGAACGGTACTAGTCTCGGATATAAGATATGAATATTATTTATTGAGCAATAAATAAATTTATTCATGGATATTTAAATCTTAAATACACGGAATAAATAATACTACTTGGAGAAATATTATTTGATATAATATGGAATAATATTGGGAGTGCAATTTTATTTATATAGTGGAAAATAAATAAAATTAATATTGATAAGAGTTAATGGATTTGGGTTGGACCCAATTTAATTTTCAATATTGAAGCCCAATATCTATTCTCCTTATGATCCCCTACGTAGCCTATATTAGCACTACATGGTCTTCACTTTCAAGAGAGAATTAATTGACCTACGCCAATCATAAAATCTTGAGAGTGAGGAGGATCCATAGAGTTCGATAGATCGTCGCCCACACGACGTTCGGACGAGGTGCAAGGAATACGCGGGAAGGTCACAAGGTCATCAACCGAATTCGTTTCTCCGTACAACGATTCGAGGTAATAATCATAAACCCCCTTTTATGATTTGTGATTGTTTTAATCGTGATGTGTACATGAACAAGACGATCCGGGAACGTCGAGACCGGGATACGGGGATCTCGCGATCCCCGTCGGGATCGAAGAAGGGGCGGCCGAACCCTAGGGTTCGACCGCCGGCGCGCGGGCGTGAGGGGAGCCCCGGCTGGACGCCGGGGCGAGCGATCGACGTGAAGTCGATCGCTGGGGGTTCGGCCGTGGGCTGGTGCCACGGCGGATCGAACCCCCCGGCCTCCCTCCGCCGGTGGTGCGCGCAAAGGGAGAAGGCCGCGGCTGGACGCCGCGGCTGGGGCGATCGAACCCTAGTTCGATCGCCGGGGACCGTCGCGGCTTCGCGCCGCGACTGGTGGTCCCCCTCCCGTCGGATGGCGGCGGTGAGTCGCCGGACTCACCGCCAAGGGGCTGTTCCGAACAGCCCCGGCGATCGCCATGCACGGCGATCGCGAACCCCGCGATGGGGTTCGGCTAGGGTTTAGCCGCGGGTTCATCCCGCGGCGATGCTCTCGTCGAGCCCGGTTCTTCGTGTGGTGTTCGCGTTCGTAATTTCCGACTCGCGGGAGAAAATCGGCTGGGGGCGGGCTGCGTGTCTTCGGGCGCGTAGTCTCCAAAGGTCGGACTCCTGCGGATGAGTTGGTGTTCGTGCGAACTCCGGCGACGGGTTTTCGGTCGGGTTATCGGTTCCGCAAATTTTGATAACCCGGGACATCGAATCCCAGCACACGGTGGGGAGGGGTGCGGCACTAGCCCGTACCCCAGCGATCGATCGCTCCCCCCGGCGTCAAGCCGGGGTTCGATGCCTCTGCGCGGAAACCCTAGGGGCGAGCGCCGGTGGTCCGGCGGTTCACACCGCCACCTCCCGTTCGTCCCTCGTTCCTCGGTTCGATGCTCGGATCTTGGTTCTACGGTATTTTCAATAATTAACGATTAAAATCATAAAGGGGGTTTGCGATTTTATACCTCGTTCTCGTTGTCCGGAAAAACGAAGAACTTGATGACCTCGAAATCTTCCCACGTATTCCTCGCACTCGTTCGAACGTCGGGTGGGCGACGATCCTTCGAACTCTATGGATCTCCTTCAACTCTCTAAAACTATCAAGTATGATATTCTTGTCTTAATAATTATGAAGGCGATGTAGTACTTTTATAGGCTACGTAGGGGATCTAAAGGAGGTGGAATATTGAGCTTCTAATAATAGTGATTAAATTGAGTCCAAACCCAAATCTATTAATTCACACTATTATTAATTATATTTATTTTCCACTATATAAATATAATTGCACTCTCAATATTAAACCATATTATATCAAATAATATTATCTTCGGTAGTATTATTTATTCAGTGTATTTAAAATTTAAATATCCATGAATAAAATTTATTTATTGCTTAGTAAATTTATTCATCTCTTATATCCGAGAATAATACCACTCAACTTTATTATTATGCGGGCACAAATCCACTCGCGAGGTTTACATAATAATTCCTTATGAGCTCATCTCGGGGATATTATCAACCCTTATCGGGATACACTTTCCCGTCAAGAATTCACGGCGTGTCATATATAAAATATAGTGACCCAACTTTACCGGTAATCGACCGGTTATTCTAATCGGTCAATTTCTTTGGAAAATTAAAGTCACTCATATTAAATATACACACCCGCAATAGTATCGAGGATTAAGAATAAAATACATTGAGATTTAAATCAATTATCCAAGGCAATCCTAATTGATAAATCTCAAGCGATCCGCCCAATACACCAAGTGTACAAGTGTGATAAAATAATTAAGACAAATTATTTTCTCTTTCACACAACGACTATACCGATGGCTTGGTCCTTGTCCATCTAGGTCGTGAGCTACTGTTCGATTAAATACGAGTAACCGATAGTATGATCTTCCGTGTGACGACGCATACCATACTAACTACAACGTATATAATCCAGGACTATAATTTGCATATATTTAATTAACAATAATTAAAAGCAAATGAATGTTTATTTATTAATAGATAAATGACAGTGTACAAGGAGTTCAGAACACTTAAATCTAGACATTAAGTATACTACTCCAACAATCTCCCACTTATACTAAGGTCTAGTCTTATCTTCTAAACTCCTGACTCCCAAACCCTTCAGGTGCTTGAAATATACTTCCTTAAGAAGTATCTTTGTGAAGGGGTCTGCTAGGTTGTCTTCTGAAGCTATGTTGGTGACTACAACGTCGCCTCTCTTGACGATGTCTCGAATCAGGTGGTACTTGCGCTCTATGTGTTTCGTAGCACTTTGGGATCGTGATTCCTTACTGTTTGCCACTGCACCGCTATTGTCACAATAAATTGTCATAGCTCTGGGCAAACTTGGAATCACATCTAAGTCCTGGAGGAAATTAAGGAACCACACTGACTCTTTCGCTGCCTCTGAGGCTGCTTAATATTCAGCTTCCATGGTAGAGTCCGAAATGCACTTTTGCTTAACACTCTTCCATGATACGGCTCCACCTCCCAAAGTGTACACATAGCCTGATGTCGACTTACGCCGGTCCTTATCTGCTTGGAAATCCGAATCTGTGTAACCCAAAGGAACAAGCTCGTCTGCTCCGTATCTCAGAACATAATCCTTAGTATTTCGTAAATACTTGAAAATGCTCTTTACAGCAGTCCAATGCTCCCTTCCAGGATTACTCTGATATCTTGCCACTATGCCAACTGCATAACAGATATCAGGTCTCGTACATAACATTGCATACATCAAGCTTCCCACAGCCGAGGCGTAGGGAATTGCTTCCATTTTATCTTTCTCCTTTTGTGTCCGAGGACACAACTCTTTAGATAGATAAGTTCCTTTGCTGAAGGGTAACTCACCCTTCTTGGAATCTTGCATGTTAAAGCGAGCCAGAATCGTGTTTATGTAAGATGCCTGGGAAACGTACAATGTTCTATTCCGGCGATCCCTTATAACTTTGATCCCTAGAACATGTCCAACCTCTCCTAAATCTTTCATATCGAATTGTCTAGACAACCATCCCTTTATGTCTGATAACATCTTCACACTGTAGCCAATGAGAAGGATGTCGTCTACATAAAGCACGAGGAACACCACCTTCTTCCCATCACGTTTCCAATACACACGATTCGTCCATGCTTTGAATAAATCCAAAAGATTGGACTACTTCAACAAACCGCAAGTTCCACGATCTCGAGGCTTGTTTCAATCCATAAATGGATCGATTAAGCTTGCACGCTAGATGATCTCGCCCCTTAGCAATGAATCCTTCTGGTTGTTTCATATAAATCGTCTCGTCAAGACTTCCATTTAGGAAAGCTGTCTTGACATCCATTTGCCACACCTCATAGTCCATATGAGCTGCTATGGATAAGAGAATCCGGATCGACTTTATCTTGGCTACCGGCGAGAAGGTCTCCTCATAATCGATTCCCTCTTTCTGAGTATATCCTTTCGCAACAAGCCGAGCCTTAAAGGTTTCAACCTTTCCTTCAGATCCTCTCTTTCTCTTGTAAACCCATTTACACCCAATTGGCTATACGCCGTTTGGTGGTTCTACAAGATCCCAGACTTTATTAGAATTCATAGACTCTATTTCGGATTTCATCGCTTTCTTCCAAGAAGGCGCATCTATATCTTGTACGCCTCATCATAGGTCCAGGGATCGATTTCATGAACTCCAGGTCCAAAGTCCGAAGACTCACCCAGTCCAATCCATCTGTCCGGTTGTCTAACAACCCTCCCACTACGACGGCGTTCTGGTGTATCAACAGTGACAGTGCCAGGTGTAGGTTCTTGTGGTGTATCACTACTCGGTTCGGCTGTATCTAAGTCTTTCTCGTTACCTCTCACTTCATCAAGCATTACGTCACTTTTGGGCTTGTGGTCCATGACATAGTCTTCCTCTAAGAACCGAGCGTTGGTGCTAATAACGATCTTCTGGTCCTTAGGACTATAGAACATGCCACCTTTAGTTCCTTTCGGGTATCCTATAAACAACCGTATTTCTGATCTAGGTTCTAACTTATCGGCCCCTTGTCGCAACACATGTGCTGGACAACCCCAGATCCGGATGTGTTTCAAGTTAGGCTTGCGCCCACTCCACAATTCCATGGGTGTAGTTGGTACCGTTTTGGTCGGAACCCTGTTCAAAATGTACGCCGCTGTTTCTAAGGCGTGTCCCCAGAACATAACAGGTAAATCCGAGTAACTCATCATCGATCTCACCATTTCCATAAGAGTCCTATTCCTTCTTTCTGACACACCATTCTGCTGAAGAGTATATGGTGAAGTCAGTTTGGATTCAATCCCAATCTCTGCTAAGTATGCCTTGAATTCTCCAGACAGGTACTCGCCTCCGCGATCAGATCGCATGCATTTTATGGATTTACCACGAAGGTTCTCCACAAGAGCCTTGAATTCCTTAAACTTGTCAAAAGAATCACTCTTGTGACGCATCAGGTATACATATCCATATCTTGAGTAATCATCAGTAAAATTGATGAAGTACTCGTACCCTCCTCTTGCCTGAGTAGACATAGGTCCGCATACATCAGAGTGAATCAAATCCAATACTTGCTCGGATCTTCGTCCTTTACCAGAAAAAGAACGCTTGGTCATTTTACCCTCCAAACAGGATTCGCAGGTTGGAAGGTCCTCTCCTTCAACACCGCTGATTAAACCATCAGCTTTCAACCTTTGAATTCTATTCGAATTAATATGACCTAGCCTAAGATGCCACAAGTATAATTGATTCATCTTTGAAGGTTTCTTTCTCTTATTGGTGTTCGTGGATGTGTTATAAGTCTCGGTTAGTTGCATCGTGGTAGACTCAGGATTTAGCACATATAAATCGTCTATCAATGTACCAGAACAGATAATTTCACTATTTCTTCTTATGACCACAGAGTGGTCAAAAGAAACAGAATACCCATTCAGAATTAGCTTAGAAACCGAAATTAAATTCTTTCAAAAATTCGGTACATAAAGACAATTTTGTAAAACTAAAATCCTATCACTACTAAAACGTAGATAAACGTCTCCCACTGCAACAACCGCCACCTTCGCGGCATTGCCCATGTAGACCACGATCTCTCCCTCTCTAAGTCTACGGGTTTTCTGGAACCCTTGCATTGAATTGCAAACATGGTCAGTGGCCCCCGTATCTACACACCAGGTGCTGGTAGATAACATCGCTGACAATGTTTCAGTGACTAAGGAAAATTTCGTACCTTTGATGAGAGGACAATCAGACCTCCAGTGCCCAAACTGCTTGCATCGAAAACATCTGCCTAGCAGCTTGTTTTCCCCATTCCTTGGTTTCAAACCACTGGGCCTCTTTGCTCGCTTTTCCTTTAGCCTTGCCACAAGAGCTTGTGATGTCCTTAACTTAAGCACAAAACCCGCTCTCATTGAATCGTTTTTAAGCGACTCGTTAAGAGAGAATTCCGAGAGTATGTTAATCACCTCTTGTCCAGCTTCCACACTATGTCTCAACATCTCCCTGAGGTCATTCCGAATGTCCTCATTAGTTGGGACAATAGTGGATTCGGAAATCTTAACAGTATGAACATCGTCTAGATATCCTTCCCAAACATTACTATATGGAACCAGTGAGTTTTCATTCTTAAGTATATCACAAAGTGGGGTCACAGTCATTCTTAACCTATAAGCACATAAAACAAACAATTAATTTAATTCCGATATTATCTCCCTCGAATAATATCATTAAATTACTAATTACATCTAAAATCCCATCAGATATGGCAAGCCACGTGGTGTGGACGTTTACCTACCAAAATGATTTTGCAATTAGATTTGCTTCGGTCATACATCATTTATAGCGTTACTTCGTGGGGAAGAATACTATAACGCGTATCTAAGTGTAAACCATTACTCAGTTACCAAAGAGAATCGTTTGGAGTTGTTATATCACCGCAAGCCACGTGGTGTGGACGTTTACGATAACATCACAATTCTTCATAATTCCTTAAAACTGTCTATATCAATTATTCCAAAATCCCATTCAGTATAGCAAGCCACGTGGTGTGGACGTTTACTACACCAAAAGATTTTATAATTGACATTCAATTACTTGATTCATTTAATCTTGTAAATCAAGACGTGGAGAATCATAAGTGAAACTCGAAGTTTCTTACCAGTGATCCACCATGCGAACAACCTTATCTCTCATAAAATGAGGGAGCCGATCAGACAATCGATTCATAAAAAAAAATGGTACGAAAGTCTCTAATTTGTGTCCTCGACATGACCAAGTGGCTTTAGCTCCATTCCACTCCCCGGGGTTAGAATGAGTCGACTTGAAATCAGTTTTAGAAAGACAAATTAGGCATTGTTTGATAAACTTAATCAATGTTTCTTGTAAGAGGAATTACAAGAACTCTCCTCCAATAACTTATCTATATAAACTTCAAAAGTTTATAAAAGTCACCAAGAGAGCAGCAATGGAGACCATGGGATTGTTTCCAATCCCTCTCCCACTTAGCTTTTTACAACAAGGGATACGCTATCTAATGCATAAATTAAATACACATAAGCATGCATACATGTAATAAAACACATAGTATTATCACATAATCAAAATAATACTAGAATATTATTTTCCGACTATTATGACTTTATTCCATCTCCGTACGCATCTTCTAGTCTTCAGTCTTCGTTCTTGAATGCTCCATGTGATGAGAATATTAATTCCAATATTTAAATCTATTTATTTTTAATTAATCCAAAAGTTACTTAATTGGAAAATTAAGTCAATCGAATATATTAAAAATAAAATTAAATATCATTAATATTTTTATTTTTATTCTCCTTTCTAATTCTATTAAATCTTTAGAATACTTATCCAAGTCAAACTTGGAATATTCTAGAAGACTTCTATAATAGAATAAGGAAATAAAATAAATTAGGACTCCTAAACTTTCCAAATTAATTAGTTTCCATGTCCATGAAAATTCCCATGAATAGGAATAATCATTAAAGAAATAAATTAATTCCAAATTAATTCTTATCCTATTCCATGAAAATTCCCAAAAATTAGGAATAATAAAAATAGGAAAACCGATTTAATTATGGAAAGTCGGATCTTGGTAGGAGAATTACGGGGTGGGGATCCTCGCGCCCCCCACCATCGACCCAACCCTAGGAGGTGGTCGGCCACCATCGTCGGCGGCTCCTCCATGCTCGGGTCGATCGATCCTCATGGATCGACCATGGGGTTAGTCGATCCTAGCCCTAGCCCCTTCTCGTCACTTCGTCTTCTTCGGCGGTCGTCTCGGCATCGATCCAACGTAAATAAATTACAATAATTTAAATTACAATTTCGGTATCGATTCTATACATGAAATCGACCCTATAAAATTTCCGAAAAAATATAGAACAATAATAATAAACCTAAATTCGGTCAACCCTCGAATTTTTACTATTACAAGCATTCACCACACAATAACGAATCTCGACATGTCCGAGAGTTTAATAAAACCAACAATCATGACAAATAATTAACGAATGTAGAACAATTTTATCGAAAATACCGCGAACGTAAACCATGCTCTGATACCAATTGTTGGAATTCGATATCCCGGGCTATTAAATTTGCGGAAACAATAACCCGAACGAAATCCCGTCGTCGGATTACACGCGAACACCGCATACGAGCCGGAGCACGACCGAGGACACGACTCACCCGAAGGCACGCCTCTGCCCCAGTCGAGCCCCCACCAGCATGGCTCCATGAGATCGATCACTGATCGCATAATGCGATCGGTCGGGGCTGCCCAGCAGCCCCCGCGGCGAGTTCGGCGACTCGCCGCCGCCTGGAGGATCGCCCCACCGTCCACGGTGGGGAGGGGTGCGGCACCAGCCCGTACCCCAGCGATCGATCATCGAGATCGATCGCTCTCCCCGCCGTCAAGCCGAGGTTCGATGCTCTCCCCGGCGTCAAGCCCAAATCTATTAATCTACACTATTATTAATTATATTTATTTTCCACTATATAAATATAATTGCACTCCCAATATTAAACCATATTATATCAAATAATATTATCTCCGGTAGTATTATTTATTCCGCGTATTTAAGATTTAAATATCCATGAATAAAACTTATTTATTGCTTAGTAAATTTATTTATCTCTTATATCCGAGAATAGTACCACTCAACTTTATTATTATGCGGGAACAAATCCACTCGCGAGATTTACATAATAATTCCTTATGAGCTCATCTCGGGGATATTATCAACCCTTATCGGGATACACTTTCCCGTCAAGAATTCACGGCGTGTCATATATAAAATATAGTGACCCAACTTTACCGGTAATCGACCGGTTATTCTAATCGGTCAATTTCTTTGGAAAATCAAAGTCACTCATATTAAATATACACACCCGCAATAGTATCGGGGATTAAGAATAAAATACACTGAGATTTAAATCAATTATCAAAGGCAATCCTAATTGATAAATCTCAAGCGATCCGCCCAATACACCAAGTGTACAAGTGTGATAAAATAATTAAGACAAATTATTTTCTCTTTCACACAACGACTATACCGATGGCTTGGTCCTTGTCCATCTAGGTCGTGAGCTACTGTTCGATTAAATACGAGTAACCGATAGTATGATCTTCCGTGTGACGACGCACACCATACTAACTACAACGTATATAATCCAAAACTATAATTTGCATATATTTAATTAACAATAATTAAAAGCAAATGAATGTTTATTTATTAATAGATAAATGACAGTGTACAAGGAGTTCAGAACACTTAAATCTAGACATTAAGTATACTAATCCAACAGACTCCACATCTCAACAATCTCCGACTTGGAGGCGAATCTCATCCATTACCTCCTACTGCAGCGGCATCCTCCCGATCCTCTGTATGTATCGGTATACCGATCCGATCGATATATCGTGTGTGCGGAAGTGTGTAAAGCAATAGATCTACTATTCCATGATCTTAGTGCACACAAATATGTATAGACACACATATATTTATATATATATACATCCAATATATATATAGAGAGATATCAACGAGATCTTACTTTTGGTGACGAAGTAATTCGTTGATGTCGTTGAGGTGGTGTTGAGTCGATTGAACCACCTCAAATGGATCAGCCTCGAAATGTTCACCTTTGGAATAACCTCGTCACGCCTTTGGATCGCCCGGATGTTGAAGCCGCACAAATGGCCCGGCCTCTACGTGTTGCACACGAACCCGGAAAATGAACTTGCTTGCTTGTTTGATTGAAGTGGTTCTCCAAGAACTCTTTTCTCTCTATTTGGTGTGATTTTCTGTTGGAAAAATATTATATATATATATATATATATATATATATATATATATTTATTATTTATTTAATATTTATTATTTTGAAAAAAAAAAAACCAAATTCAAAGTTTGAATTTTGTAACGTCCGTCATTATTAGAAAATCATAACGTCTTTTCATTTATGCAGCAATTATTACAAAGACGTTACACTTTCAAAATTCTATAAAAACCAAGTTTTGATATTTCATAACATACTTGAAAACATTTGAAAAAAGAGAGAAAGATACTTGAGCAAAAATAGTTTGTGTGAATCGATCGATCTGAGTGCTAAGTTCGATTGAAGAGAGGGCTGTTTTATCCTGGGGACGACGCTGCTATCTACTGCAAAGCACCTTCAGGCAGAGCCGCGAAACGTCTTAAAGAAAGCGACCTAGTCCGCGACTCAGCCTTGTTTCAATTTTATTTTGTTACTATTTTTCTGATTTTGCAGGTACTATTTCAACAATTTTAAGACGTATTCATCTGTCATGGAGTATGAAGCAAGCGACAACAACAAGCCATCCAAGTTCACGGGTGCCAATTTCAAGAGGTGGCAGAATAAGATGTTCTTCTATTTGCACACAAAGAAGTGTGAAAAACAAACCAATTCTATCAAACTTGTTGCGGTGGATCCTCCAACCAAAGAGTCAACAAAAGCTATTGAAGATTGGGTCGAAAATGATTTTCTTTGCAGAAATTTTATTTTAAATGGTTTGAATGATGAATTGTATGATTATTATTAATCACTAACCACTGCTAAAGAAGTTTGGGATGCTTTACAGAAAAAGTATGATACTGAAGAAGCAGGTTCTAAAAAATATGCAGTGAGTCGATATCTCAGATATCAGATGGTGGATGACAAGCCAATTATTTCTCAAGTCCATGAACTTCAGAAAATAGCCCACGAGATTACGGTGGAAGGAATGACGATCTGTGAGCCATTTCAAGTATCTGTGGTGATCGACAAACTACCTCCTGCCTGGAAAGATTACAAAAACACCTTGCGACACAAATCAAAAGAGCTTTCAATGGAGAGTCTGATTCTCCACATTCGCATTGAAGATGAACATAGGAAGCAAGATCAGAATGAAGAAGTGATGCTGTTATCCAACACCAAGAAGAATCAGAACAATAACCTTGCAGCCTTGAAGCCACAAAAGAAGCTCATGAAGCCTAACCAGAATCGGAAAACTTATGGCGTACAAAAGCAAAACCAGAATCAACGTCCCTCTTCAAGCTCCTCAAAGCCTCCTACAAGGCAAAATGGAGACAAATTTGAGTGTTACAATTGTGGTAAGCCTGGACATTTGGCCAGAAACTGTCGTTTCCCTAAACGGGAACGAACAGGGAATGTTCCCCAAGCAAATATGCTGGAAGAACCTCTTGTAGCAATGATTGCTGAGGTTAATATGATTGGTGGTTCTGATGGATGGTGGATAGATTCTGGTGCAGCACGACATGTGTGCTATGATAGATCCCTGTTTAAGAATTACTCTGAAACATAAGATAAAGAAAAGAAAGTGTTGTTGGGAGACTCTCATACCACGAACGTCTTAGGTTCTGGTGAGGTTGATCTGGTGTTCACTTCTGGAAAGACACTAACCTTGAAGAATGTGCTGCACACTCCTGGAATGAGAAAGAATCTGGTGTCTGGCTATCTTCTCAACAAAGCTGGATTTGTGCAAACCTTTGGATCTGACCAGTATACAATCACCAAGAATGGAGTCCATGTCGGTAAAGGTTATGCTGTTGATTGCATGTTTAAGCTTAATGTTGAAATGAATAAAGTGTCTTCTTCCTACTCTGTGTGCACATTTACTTTATGGCATTCTCGACTTTGTCATGTGAACAAACAACTAGTTAAGCTTATGAGTAAACTTGGACTAATAGCTAATTTGACAATTGAAAATGTTGAACAATGTGAGATATGTAGTCAAGCTAAAATTACTAAGAAGTCCCATAAATTTGTTCAAAGAAAAACTGAACTCTTAGAACTTGTGCATTCTGATTTATGTGAATTTGAAGGAACCTTGACTAGAAATGGAAAACGTTACTTTATGACTTTTATTGATGATTATTCCAACTTCACATATGTATATCTACTGAAAAATAAGAGTGAAGCTATTGACATGTTTAAACAATATATTGCTGAAGTAGAAAACCGATTTGGTAGAAATATAAAAAGGTTTCGAAGTGATAGAGGAACTGAATTTAGCTCAAATGAGTTTAATGATATATATAGGAAACATGGGATTATACATGAAACTACTACTCCTTACTCACCTGAAATGAATGGTAAAGCTGAACGGAAAAATAGAACCTTTTCTGAATTAGTTGTTGCATTATTAATTAGTTCTGGTGCTGCTACTCACTGGTGGGGTGAAGCTTTAATGACTGTATGCTATGTTTTAAATAGAATTCCAAAAGCTAAAACTCAAATTACTCCTTTTGAACTTTGGAAGGGCAGAAAACCTAACATGTCTTACTTTAGAACTTGGGGATGTCTTGCTTATGTCAGGAAACCTGATCCTAAACGGTCTAAACTGTCTAGTAGAGCCTATGAATGTGTTTTTGTTGGATATTCAATGAACAGTAAAGCATATAGATTTTATGACATTAATAATAAGGTGATTATTGAATCTGTTGATGCTGATTTCTTTGAACATAAGTTTCCTTTCAAACCCAAAGTATTAGATAATGAATTAAGAAATAGTGGGTGTACTAGTATTTCAGAATCTTCCCCTACTGTCATAGTTCCTGAACTTGAACCTGAACGTAGAAGGAGTAAACGTGCTAAAATAAGTAAAGACTTTGGTCCTGATTTTGTGTTTAACCTTGAAGAAGATCCTACATCTATAAGAGAAGCACTTAGCTCTCCTGATGCTGATCTTTGGCAAGAAGCTATTGATAATGAAATTGAGTCTCTTGAAAATAATAAAACTTGGGATTTAGTTGAGTTACCTCCTGGTTGTAAAACTATTGGTAGTAAATGGATCTTAAAAAGAAAAATGAAACTTGATGGAACTGTAGAAAAGTTTAAAGCTAGACTTGTAGCTAAAGGTTATAAACAAAGGGAGAATGTGGATTTCTTTGATACTTACTCGCCTGTTTCTAGGTTGGTTTCAATTAGAGTTTTGATTAATGTAGCTGCTATTCATAATTTATATGTACATCAGATGGATGTTAAAACTGCTTTTTTGAATGGTGAATAAGATGAAGAAATTTACTTAGACCAACCTAAAGGATTTGTTGTTCCAGTCCAAGAAAATAAAGTATGCAAATTGAATAAATCCTTATATGGTTTAAAACAAGCACCTAAACAATGGCATGATAAATTTGATTCTTTGATTATTAGCAATGGTTTTAGAATCAATGAAAGTGATAAATGCATATATTACAAATGTGTGGATAATATATGTACTATTATATGCCTTTATGTGGATGATCTTCTGATTTTTGGTTCAACTCTTGATGTGGTTAATGAAACAAAAAGCATGCTAATTAGTAGTTTTGACATGAAAGACTTAGGAGAAGCTGATGTTATTCTTGGAATCAAAATTACTAGAAATGAAAATGGGATTTCATTAGATCAATCACATTATGTTGAAAAAATCTTGAGAAAATACAATTATTATTATTGTAAACCTGTTTGTACTCCTTTTGATCCTTCTGTGAAATTGTTGAAAAATGAAGGTGAAAGCATAAGACAAAAAGAATATGCTAGTATAATTGGAAGCTTGAGATATGCTACTGATTGTACTAGACCTGACATTGCATATGCTGTTGGAGTACTTGGTAGATTCACCAGTTGTCCTAGTTTGGAGCATTGGTATGCTATTGAAAGAGTCATGCGTTACCTGAAAAGGACCATGAACTCATGCTTACATTATGTAAGAGATCCCGCTGTCCTTGAAGGATATAGCGATGCTGATTGGAACGTCTTCTCGGACGATTCTAAAGCCACTAGTGGCTATGTGTTCAAAATTGCTGGTGGAGCAGTCTCTTGGAAATCCAAGAAACAAACAATTCTAGCTCAATCCACTATGGAGTCGGAATTATTTGCTCTAGCCACAGCAAGTGAGGAGGCAAGTTGGTTAAGGAACCTCTTGTAAGATATTCCTTTGTGGGATAGACCTATTCCAGCTATATTAATTCACTGTGATAGTACCGCGGCTATCGATCTTGTAAAGAACCGTTATTATAATGGAAAGAAACGTCAGATTCGCCGTAAACATAATACGGTAAGAGAATACATTACAACTGGAGTTGTAAGAGTGGATTATATACGGTCTGATGATAACATAGCTGATCCTTTGACGAAAGGACTAGCTCGTGAAAAGGTGTGGAATACATCTAAAGGGATGGGACTAAAGCCTATAGAAAATTGATCCTCTTGTGATGGACACCCAACCCATTGAATGGAGATCCCATGAAATGGGTTCAATGGGAAAAACGAGTCACCTGGGGAAATGAACTATCATGCAGATTAAAAGGAGTATAACTCCTAGTCCCTTCCATTAAAGCATGATTTCCTAGAGCGGTTAAGGTTGAGTGATTACTCTTAATAAGTTCATACTTTAAGTTTAAGTAGAGTGTTTAGCTCAGGAGCACTCTTGATGAACTTACCTCTGTGAATGTAAAGTGAGGCCGCTTACTAAACTGACTTTGGGCAAGTAGTTTAGAAACATTCACTAGACTGGGATACAAGCACAGGGCCGTATTGTGTTGGCATAGAATCACACAAACAGAAGTGGTGTGTGTGATGTATGGTTTGAAGTAAAAACAAAGAATGTGAGTTCCAGACTTATGTCACTCTTCATTCTTATACTTTAAACAAATACATTACTACGTTAAAGTTCAAATCGAAAGATACTTTAACTTATGCACTCCTCTATAGTGAACTGCTCAAATGATTAATTTTTAATTTTTAATATATATATATATATAAGTGGGGGATTGTTGGAAAAATATTATATATATATATATATATATATATTATTTATTTAATATTTATTATTTTGAAAAAAAAAAAAACCAAATTCAAAGTTTGAATTTTGTAACGTCCGTCATTATTAGAAAATCATAACGTCTTTTCATTTATGCAGCAATTATTACAAAGACGTTACACTTTCAAAATTCTATAAAAACCAAGTTTTGATATTTCATAACATACTTGAAAACATTTGAAAAAAGAGAGAAAGATACTTGAGCAGAAATAGTTTGTGTGAATCGATCGATCTGAGTGCTAAGTTCGATTGAAGAGAGGGCTGTTTTATCCTGGGGACGACGCTGCTATCTACTGCAAAGCACCTTCAGGCAGAGCCGCGAAACGTCTTAAAGAAAGCGACCTAGTCCGCGACTCAACCTTGTTTCAATTTTATTTTGTTACTATTTTTCTGATTTTGCAGGTACTATTTCAACATTTTCGTAGCTGAATATTGAGGTGAGAAAATCAGCATTTTCTCACCTATTAAACCATGAAATAACACCAAGTAACCCCCCCCCCCCCCCCCCCCCCCCCATAATGGTGATATTGATGAAGAATCATTATCACACATTAAGGTGTGTTAATGGTGAAGTTGAATGGTCATGTCCACATCCTCATGCCACATTGCATTGGATGTGGTCCCATTCGCTTACGTGGCATGCCATGTCACACCATGTGACATGTATTCCATGCAAGCCATGCATCTCATGCATGTACGTAAATCACATCGAATATAAACCTAGTTTATATATATGTCGATTCCAAATCGACTCATTTTAGCAAACACTTATACCTTGTATTTCCGGCTCGTGTGTGACCCTGTAGGTATAATTATCGATCAATATTATATTGCTCCCAGCAATTAATATTATCTAATAATTATTTAAACATCCATACAAGACCTTATGACTTTATGGATTGCACACGTAGGATCGAAGGACATATCCCAACAATCTCCCACTTGGCCTTCAGAGCCAGTGTGCTTCCAATTTCCTGTTGTCACTTTATGTCTAAATTTGAACTTGAGGCAAGACTCGAGTCATCCTCAATCGGTTAAAACCTTTCTTGGACTTTGAGACAGACTGTAAAACCAGATTTATCACTATGATACGAATCTGGACGTGGCCACGTATTTTCCACAGTCTCGACTCTCCAAGTGGCCGGTAAGACATGTATCCCATTATAAAATGGAGGACAATCCCATCTTGTCAATCCAAGCTCTCCCACTTGCTTCCTGATATACCCAATAACAAGTTTTATAACCTCCTTTTACGAAAGGCGTTTACTTGTATCAAAGTACACCATTTCACAATGGAATCACTCTGGACTACTCAGGTCAGAGGAAATTGCTCGACAGTCAATGAAATAGTATTATGACTCGAAATCTTAAATACTATTCCAGTCGGGTCTGTTCGATCATTAGCTCCCAGCTAATATCTATGTATTTGTACTTGATGTCCCACATCACTAACCCATGAAGTGGCGCTATAGTACACATTACAATCTAGTTCTTTGTATCGTCAGTTTGTCCGTACTCGATGATACGAACTAGGAACAATTTATGACTTAATTATATTAGTTCAACAATTGGGACTTCATTATGTGGTAAATCGACCTCATAACCCAATCAATATAATTTAATCATTTGGACAATTCATACAATTTAAACCACAATTATATGAAGAATTTATTGAATATCATAAAAGATACGTGAATGTTTACATAAACTCCAAAAGTAGACAATACAATAATAGGAATCACAATCCATCTCTAAGATATCGTATCCCTATTGCAGTCGTATGAGCATCATGCTTTGACTGCTGGAGTGGTTTAGTTAACGGGTCTGCAACATTATCATCAGTTGCAACTTTATTTATCTCGATGTCTCCACGACTAACTATCTCCCTGAGAATGTGGAACTTCCTTAGTACATGTTTGGATTTGTGGTGCTCCCTAGGCTCCTTGGCTTGCGCTATAGCTCCACTATTATCACAATAGAGAGATATCGGATGGGCCGAACTAGGTACGACACCAAGCTCATCTAAGAACTTTCTTATCCAAACTGCCTCCTTTGCTGCTTCAGATGCAGCAATGTACTCAGCCTCTGTAGTAGAATCAGCTACGGTGGGTTGCTTGGAACTCTTCCAGCTCACCGCACCTCCATTCAGACAAAAGACAAAACCGGACTGAGACCGGAGATCATCTCTGTCTGTTTGGAAGCTTGCATCCGTATAGCCTGTCATAACCAACTCTTCTTGTCCTCCGAAGACAAGAAAATAATCTTTAGTCCTTCTAAGGTACTTAAGAATATTCTTGGCCGCAGTCCAATGCGCCTCACATGGGTTTCCTTGAAACCGACTCGTCATGCTCAAAGCATACGATACGATATCCTTTTGCCACCAACCTTGTTTATATCCTTTTGCCACCAACCTTGCTTTGAAAACACTAGGTTTTCCATTCATGTATGTTTTTATTTTGTAAATCCATTTGCATCCAATGGGCCTAGCCCCTTTAGGCAAATCAACCAAGTTTAAAGCTAGACTTGTAGCTAAAGGTTATAAACAAAGGGAGAATGTGGATTTCTTTGATACTTACTCGCCTGTTTCTAGGTTGGTTTCAATTAGAGTTTTGATTAATGTAGCTGCTATTCATAATTTATATGTACATCAGATGGATGTTAAAACTGCTTTTTTGAATGGTGAATAAGATGAAGAAATTTACTTAGACCAACCTAAAGGATTTGTTGTTCCAGTCCAAGAAAATAAAGTATGCAAATTGAATAAATCCTTATATGGTTTAAAACAAGCACCTAAACAATGGCATGATAAATTTGATTCTTTGATTATTAGCAATGGTTTTAGAATCAATGAAAGTGATAAATGCATATATTACAAATGTGTGGATAATATATGTACTATTATATGCCTTTATGTGGATGATCTTCTGATTTTTGGTTCAACTCTTGATGTGGTTAATGAAACAAAAAGCATGCTAATTAGTAGTTTTGACATGAAAGACTTAGGAGAAGCTGATGTTATTCTTGGAATCAAAATTACTAGAAATGAAAATGGGATTTCATTAGATCAATCACATTATGTTGAAAAAATCTTGAGAAAATACAATTATTATTATTGTAAACCTGTTTGTACTCCTTTTGATCCTTCTGTGAAATTGTTGAAAAATGAAGGTGAAAGCATAAGACAAAAAGAATATGCTAGTATAATTGGAAGCTTGAGATATGCTACTGATTGTACTAGACCTGACATTGCATATGCTGTTGGAGTACTTGGTAGATTCACCAGTTGTCCTAGTTTGGAGCATTGGTATGCTATTGAAAGAGTCATGCGTTACCTGAAAAGGACCATGAACTCATGCTTACATTATGTAAGAGATCCCGCTGTCCTTGAAGGATATAGCGATGCTGATTGGAACGTCTTCTCGGACGATTCTAAAGCCACTAGTGGCTATGTGTTCAAAATTGCTGGTGGAGCAGTCTCTTGGAAATCCAAGAAACAAACAATTCTAGCTCAATCCACTATGGAGTCGGAATTATTTGCTCTAGCCACAGCAAGTGAGGAGGCAAGTTGGTTAAGGAACCTCTTGTAAGATATTCCTTTGTGGGATAGACCTATTCCAGCTATATTAATTCACTGTGATAGTACCGCGGCTATCGATCTTGTAAAGAACCGTTATTATAATGGAAAGAAACGTCAGATTCGCCGTAAACATAATACGGTAAGAGAATACATTACAACTGGAGTTGTAAGAGTGGATTATATACGGTCTGATGATAACATAGCTGATCCTTTGACGAAAGGACTAGCTCGTGAAAAGGTGTGGAATACATCTAAAGGGATGGGACTAAAGCCTATAGAAAATTGATCCTCTTGTGATGGACACCCAACCCATTGAATGGAGATCCCATGA
The DNA here is from genome assembly GCA_954870475.1 of Euphrasia confusa. Lineage (NCBI taxonomy): Eukaryota > Viridiplantae > Streptophyta > Magnoliopsida > Lamiales > Orobanchaceae > Euphrasia > Euphrasia confusa. The sequence goes on along the minus strand of OX940951.1, from coordinate 37,049,843 downwards.
AATGGGTTCAATGGGAAAAACGAGTCACCTGGGGAAATGAACTATCATGCAGATTAAAAGGAGTATAACTCCTAGTCCCTTCCATTAAAGCATGATTTCCTAGAGCGGTTAAGGTTGAGTGATTACTCTTAATAAGTTCATACTTTAAGTTTAAGTAGAGTGTTTAGCTCAGGAGCACTCTTGATGAACTTACCTCTGTGAATGTAAAGTGAGGCCGCTTACTAAACTGACTTTGGGCAAGTAGTTTAGAAACATTCACTAGACTGGGATACAAGCACAGGGCCGTATTGTGTTGGCATAGAATCACACAAACAGAAGTGGTGTGTGTGATGTATGGTTTGAAGTAAAAACAAAGAATGTGAGTTCCAGACTTATGTCACTCTTCATTCTTATACTTTAAACAAATACATTACTACGTTAAAGTTCAAATCGAAAGATACTTTAACTTATGCACTCCTCTATAGTGAACTGCTCAAATGATTAATTTTTAATTTTTAATATATATATATATATATATAAGTGGGGGATTGTTGGAAAAATATTATATATATATATATATATATATATATATATATATATTTATTATTTATTTAATATTTATTATTTTGAAAAAAAAAAAAACCAAATTCAAAGTTTGAATTTTGTAACGTCCGTCATTATTAGAAAATCATAACGTCTTTTCATTTATGCAGCAATTATTACAAAGACGTTACACTTTCAAAATTCTATAAAAACCAAGTTTTGATATTTCATAACATACTTGAAAACATTTGAAAAAAGAGAGAAAGATACTTGAGCAGAAATAGTTTGTGTGAATCGATCGATCTGAGTGCTAAGTTCGATTGAAGAGAGGGCTGTTTTATCCTGGGGACGACGCTGCTATCTACTGCAAAGCACCTTCAGGCAGAGCCGCGAAACGTCTTAAAGAAAGCGACCTAGTCCGCGACTCAACCTTGTTTCAATTTTATTTTGTTACTATTTTTCTGATTTTGCAGGTACTATTTCAACATTTTCGTAGCTGAATATTGAGGTGAGAAAATCAGCATTTTCTCACCTATTAAACCATGAAATAACACCAAGTAACCCCCCCCCCCCCCCCCCCCCATAATGGTGATATTGATGAAGAATCATTATCACACATTAAGGTGTGTTAATGGTGAAGTTGAATGGTCATGTCCACATCCTCATGCCACATTGCATTGGATGTGGTCCCATTCGCTTACGTGGCATGCCATGTCACACCATGTGACATGTATTCCATGCAAGCCATGCATCTCATGCATGTACGTAAATCACATCGAATATAAACCTAGTTTATATATATGTCGATTCCAAATCGACTCATTTTAGCAAACACTTATACCTTGTATTTCCGGCTCGTGTGTGACCCTGTAGGTATAATTATCGATCAATATTATATTGCTCCCAGCAATTAATATTATCTAATAATTATTTAAACATCCATACAAGACCTTATGACTTTATGGATTGCACACGTAGGATCGAAGGACATATCCCAACAATCTCCCACTTGGCCTTCAGAGCCAGTGTGCTTCCAATTTCCTGTTGTCACTTTATGTCTAAATTTGAACTTGAGGCAAGACTCGAGTCATCCTCAATCGGTTAAAACCTTTCTTGGACTTTGAGACAGACTGTAAAACCAGATTTATCACTATGATACGAATCTGGACGTGGCCACGTATTTTCCACAGTCTCGACTCTCCAAGTGGCCGGTAAGACATGTATCCCATTATAAAATGGAGGACAATCCCATCTTGTCAATCCAAGCTCTCCCACTTGCTTCCTGATATACCCAATAACAAGTTTTATAACCTCCTTTTACGAAAGGCGTTTACTTGTATCAAAGTACACCATTTCACAATGGAATCACTCTGGACTACTCAGGTCAGAGGAAATTGCTCGACAGTCAATGAAATAGTATTATGACTCGAAATCTTAAATACTATTCCAGTCGGGTCTGTTCGATCATTAGCTCCCAGCTAATATCTATGTATTTGTACTTGATGTCCCACATCACTAACCCATGAAGTGGCGCTATAGTACACATTACAATCTAGTTCTTTGTATCGTCAGTTTGTCCGTACTCGATGATACGAACTAGGAACAATTTATGACTTAATTATATTAGTTCAACAATTGGGACTTCATTATGTGGTAAATCGACCTCATAACCCAATCAATATAATTTAATCATTTGGACAATTCATACAATTTAAACCACAATTATATGAAGAATTTATTGAATATCATAAAAGATACGTGAATGTTTACATAAACTCCAAAAGTAGACAATACAATAATAGGAATCACAATCCATCTCTAAGATATCGTATCCCTATTGCAGTCGTATGAGCATCATGCTTTGACTGCTGGAGTGGTTTAGTTAACGGGTCTGCAACATTATCATCAGTTGCAACTTTATTTATCTCGATGTCTCCACGACTAACTATCTCCCTGAGAATGTGGAACTTCCTTAGTACATGTTTGGATTTGTGGTGCTCCCTAGGCTCCTTGGCTTGCGCTATAGCTCCACTATTATCACAATAGAGAGATATCGGATGGGCCGAACTAGGTACGACACCAAGCTCATCTAAGAACTTTCTTATCCAAACTGCCTCCTTTGCTGCTTCAGATGCAGCAATGTACTCAGCCTCTGTAGTAGAATCAGCTACGGTGGGTTGCTTGGAACTCTTCCAGCTCACCGCACCTCCATTCAGACAAAAGACAAAACCGGACTGAGACCGGAGATCATCTCTGTCTGTTTGGAAGCTTGCATCCGTATAGCCTGTCATAACCAACTCTTCTTGTCCTCCGAAGACAAGAAAATAATCTTTAGTCCTTCTAAGGTACTTAAGAATATTCTTGGCCGCAGTCCAATGCGCCTCACATGGGTTTCCTTGAAACCGACTCGTCATGCTCAAAGCATACGATACGATATCCTTTTGCCACCAACCTTGTTTATATCCTTTTGCCACCAACCTTGCTTTGAAAACACTAGGTTTTCCATTCATGTATGTTTTTATTTTGTAAATCCATTTGCATCCAATGGGCCTAGCCCCTTTAGGCAAATCAACCAAGTTCCAAACTTGATTTTCAGACATTGATTCCATTTCGGATTTCATGGCACCCTGCCATTTCTCGGAATCGGGACTCGTCATAGCTTGGATATAGGTCGAAGGTTCATTGCTTTCTAAAAGCATGACTTCATAGCTCTCGTTTGTCAGAATACCTAAGTATCTGTCAGGTTGAGATCTAATCCTTCCGGACCTTCGAGGGTTAGGTGTGGTTTCCAAAACCACTGGAGTACTCTCGACTTGGTCTTGAGTGTCCATCTCTGTTTGATCTTCTTGAACCTCGTTCAAGTTTTCTTGAACTTCGTTCAATTCAACTGAGCTCCCACTTACTTTCTTGGAAAGATATTCCTTTTCAAGAAATACACCATTTCGAGCAACAAAGACTTTGTTCTCAGATTGGTTGTAAAAGTGGTACCCTCGTGTTTCTTTTGAATAACACACAAAGAAACATTTATGCGATTTGGGTTCAAGCTTTGTAGAAATATTTCTCTTCACATAAGCTTCACATCCCCAAACCTTGATATAAGACAAGTTAGGGACCTTCCCTTTCCATACCTCGTATGGTGTCTTATCAACATCTTTTGACGGTGTCCTATTCAGTGTATAGGCCGCTGTTAAAAGTGCGTGTCCCCAAAAAGATTTTGGTAGTTCACTAAGGCTCATCATTGATCGAACCATATCCAATAAGGTTCTATTCCTCCTTTCGGAAACACCATTCATCTGGGGTGTTCCAGGAGGAGTGAGTTGATATAGAATACCACAACTCATAAGATGATCATCGAATTCTTGGCTAAGATATTCACCACCTCGATCCGGTCGAATGGCTTTTATCTTCTTACCAAGTTGATTCTCAACTTCATTTTGGAATTCTTTGAACTTTTCAAAGGCTTCCGACTTATGCCTCATTAAATAGACATAACCATATCTACTTAAGTCATCGGTAAAAGTTATGAAGTAGAAATAACCCCCACGTGCTTGTGAGCTCATTGGACCACATACATCAGTATGGATTAAACCCAATAGATCATTTGCACGTTCTCCTTTTCCTAAAAAAGGTGACTTTGTCATTTTGCCCATCAAACACCCTTCACATGTATCAAATGACTCCAAGTCTAAAGATTTGAGAATACCTTCTTTAAGAAGATTCTCTACACGTTTAATGTTGACGTGGCCTAATCGACAATGCCAAAGGTATGTTTCATTAAATTCATTCGATTTGGCCTTTTTGGTATCAATGTTATATATATGATTCTCAAGTTGAAGTATATATAAACCATGTTCTAATCGTGCCGAACCATAGAACACTCCACTTTTTGAAATAGTAAATAAACCATTTATTATAGTGAAGGAAAATCCTTCAGTATCCAATACTGAAATAGAAATGATGTTCTTGGTAATACTTGGTACGAAATAAACATTATTCAATACTAAAACAAGGCCCGAAGTCAAACACAAATCATAAGATCCTACGGCTAATGCAGCGACCCTCGCTCCATTTCCAACCCGCAGATCGACATCTCCCTTTACCAAACTTCTACTTCTTTGCAGTCCCTGCACATGTGAAACAATGTGAGCACCGCATCCGGTATCCAATACCCAAGAAGAAGAATTTGTAAAGTTTATGTCTATGACATAAATACCTGAAGATGAAGGAACGACCTCGTTCTTCACATCCTCTTGGAACTTGGGGCAATCTCGCTTGTAGTGTCCAACACCTTTGCAGTAGAAACACTCAGATTCCCCAGGAACCTTAGAAGCTTTCAAGAACCTTTTGGAAGGAGTTGCCACAACTTTCCCTTTCCCTTTGCCTTTCACTTCCGGTTTCTTAATCCCCTTGAACTTTTTGGTACCTCCTTCCCGAATCATAAGAACTTCCCTCCTAGGGTCCTTCTTAATCGTCGGCTCAGCGGCCTTAAGCATCCCATGGAGCTCATGAAGCGATTTCTTCAGTCCATTCATGTGGAAATTCAGCCTAAAGGCGTCATATCCATCATGAAGAGAATGAAGAATGAAATCGGTAGCCAACTCGTCATCATATGCAAAACCGAGGCGAGCACTTGAAGCAAACAATCCAATCATTTGTTGCATATGTAGTCCCACGGGTTTACCCTTTTCCAGCCTAGCTGTTGCTATAGCCCGGGTGGCACCAAAGCGCTCAATCCTAGCCTGTTCCCCGAACATGCTCTTGAGCTCTTCTATGATGTCATAGGCTTCCATGAACTCGAATTGTTTTTGCAACTCGGGTACCATGGATGCCAACATCAAACATGTCACCTCATTCGAGGCTTTCTTAGCAAGGGCATATGATGCCTTTTGGACATCCGTGCCCCCATCAGCGGGAAGCACGGGAAGGGGTTTGTCCAACACACTTTCCTTTTCTTCGTATTTGAGGACTATCCTCAAGTTACGTTGACAATCAAGGAAATTGGTGTTGTTCAACTTTTCTCTATCCAAGATAGAGCTGAACTTGAATTGAGTTGAGACAGACATAGTAAACTACAGAAGAATGATAAATTAAGTAAGTAAACATCCACAAAGCGTTAAACAAATAAGGTTGTCTTGCATAACTACTTTATTTGTTTCATTTTGTTCATTCGATATCCAATATCGTTGTTCCCAATTATCTCAATATCAAAAACGTGATATATCATAATTGAAAACTCGAGGTTTTCTAACCAGCGATCTTATCATGCAATTGAAGCCCTATCTCTCATTAAAATGAGGGAGCCAACCAGACAATCGATTCACGCCATCCAATGGCTCGAAAGTCTCTAATTTGTGTCATTGATGAACTTAAGTGTTTTGGATTAAATCACTCCCCGAGGTGTAAATAATCCTAACCTTATAATCCACCAAATGAAAGACAAATTAGGAATTTGTTTTTGAAATTTTAATAAATTAGAACAAAACGATCCCAAGACCCTCATCTTGCGAATCCTTAAGCCGACTGAGTCCGCACTTAAGAACTCCAAGATAGGTAGACATCCCATGTCAATGACATCCAATGTCACTCTCGGTCGATGAGAGTCCCATTCTCATCTCATGTCTCGATAGCCACGCCTGCAGTGGATCTATCGATGAGAAAACCAAACTCACGTGTAAGGGTCTAACCTTTACTCTCACTTATCCCAAGATAACAAGTAGTACCCCGCTGAGGCGGACCTACCAATTTATGATCGAGGGCTTCATGAGTGTGATGTTTTTAGATAAGACATTATACTCATTATTTTGGGAATTTGCATGCATAGGTGTTTATATGTAACTTGAACATTTATAACATACAATAACCTATAAAAGAATTAAAATAACAACAAAAGCCTTGAACATCTTCTGGACTGGTCCTCGCCCGCCGTTTCAGTTCCGTGCCCTACGATTTTGGTCAAATCTATTCCGTACCCAAAAAACCACGAACGGTGCCCGCCGTTTCACAATCAGCGGTCGCCGAACACCACCGGCGATTGCCGTTTCCAAAACAACGCCCGCCGAAAGGGCACGAAAAAAAATCTTCCAAGAATAACACCATTCAGCGGTCGCCGTTTCCAAAACGGCGCCCGCCGAACCAAAACGGCGCCCGCTGGAGCTACAACGGCGCCCGCCGTTTGGCTCCAGCAGCCCGGTTTTGTCCGCTTTGCTTTGTTTTGCTTCGTTTCTTCTCGTTTTCGCCGGAGAGCCGAGATCCTCCATCGAACCATGGACCAAGTCCATCGCTTACAAGTAGTACAATACAAAATAATTGAAAAAACCTATCTATTACAAATGATTCCAAGGGACGCAGCCCTCAAATACTACGGCCAATCGAAACGTAAAAAACGACGAAATCATTCACCCGACCATTAACGGTGGTCGGACTTACATCTAATCACATAATCACAATTAAACATATAATCCAATTATGTTGATTTAAACTTCTTGTGTCCAACACAAAAGTGTGCACGAGCCCTAAGCTCTGATACCAATTGTATGTATCGGTATACCGATCCGATCGATATACCGTGTGTGCGGAAGTGTGTAAAGCAATAGATCTACTATGCCATGATCATAGTGCACACAAATTTGTATAGACACACATATATTTATATATATATATATATATATATACATCCAATATATATATAGAGAGAGATATCAACGAGATCTTACTTTTGGTGACGAAGTAATTCGTTGATGTCGTTGATGTGGTGTTGAGTCGATTGAACCACCTCAAATGGATCAGCCTCGAAATGTTCACCTTTGGAATGACCTCGTCACGCCTTTGGATCGCCCGGATGTTGAAGCCGCACAAATGGCCCGGCCTCTACGTGTTGCACACGAACCTGGAAAATGAACTTGCTTGCTTGTTTGATTGAAGTGGTTCTCCAAGAACTCTTTTCTCTCTATTTGGTGTGATTTTCGTAGCTGAATATTGTGGTGAGAAAATCAGCATATTATCACCTATTAACCCATGAAATAACACCAAGTTGTTGGAAATCGATATCCCGGGTTATCAAAATTTGCGGAAAATAATAACCCGACCGAAATCCTTCATCGCCGGAGATCCGAACGCGAACCACCGCACGAGCCGGGGCCCGACCGAATACCCAGCGAGGCCCGAAGGCCGCGAGCGTCCAGCCGAGCCCCCGCACGGGGCTCGCGATCATCTCGCGATGATCGCTGGGGATGCACGAGGCATCCCCGGGGCTGCTCGTAGCAGCCCCGCAGCGGGTTCATGAACCCGCTGCTCGCGGAGGGGTCAGCCCCCGTACGCCCGCTACGGGCGAACCCGTAGCACATACGAGGCAGCTACGGGTGACCCCGTAGCATACCCGCGATCGAGCTCACGGGCTCGATCGCCCCTCGGCTCCAGCCGAGGGCTTCTCCACGCGACGCCGCCGGTCAAGGGGCTGGGGTTCACTCGCCGTGGCACCAGCCCACGGCGAACCCCGGTGATCGACCAAAGGTCGATCCCACGCCCCGGCGTCCAGCCGGGGCTCATCCCTTCGTCCGCGCGCCGGCGGTCGAACCCTAGGGTTCGGCCGCCACCCTCGATTCCATCGAGGGTTCCTCGATCTTCGCCGGGGATCTCGAATCCCCGTCCCCGAAGTTCGTACGTTTACCCGGATCGTGTGTTCATGTATACGCTACAATTAATTCACACAAAATCATAGAAAGGGTTTATGATTTTTACCTTCGATTCGTTGTACGGAGAAACGAATTAACGCGTTGATGACCTTGCGATCTTCCTACGTATTCCTTGCACCTCGTCCGAACGTCGTGTGGGCGACGATCTATCGAACTCCTATGGATCTCCTTCACTCTTCAAGACTTTATGATTGACGTATCTTAGGTTAATGAATTGTGAAGATCATGTAGTGCTTTTATAGGCTACGTAGGGGATCATAAGGAGGTGGAATATTGGGCTCCCAATATTGAAGATTAAATTGAGCCCAATGCTCAAGTCCATTAATCCTTATCAATATTAATTAATTTATTTTCCACTATATAAATTAATTGCACTCCCAATATTAAACCATATTATATCAAATAATATTTCTCCGGTAGTATTATTTATTCCGTGTATTTAAGATATAAATATCCATGAATAAAATTAATTTATTGCTAATTAATTTATTCATCTCTTATATCCGAGAATAGTACCGTTCAACTTTAATTATTATGCGGATTAAATCCACCTGCAGGGTTTACATAATAATTCCTTATGAACTCATCTCGGGGATATTATCAACCCTTACGGGATACACTTTCCCGTCAAGTATTCACGGCATGTCGTATATAAAATATAGTGACCCAACTTAACCGGTAACTAACCCAATAATTAAATCGGTTAATTCCTTTGGAAAATCAAAGTCACTTATATTAAATATACACACCCGCAATAGTATCAGGGATTAAGAATAAAATACTCTGAGATTTAAATCGATTATCCAAGGCAATCCTAATCGATAAATCTCAAGCGATCCGCCCAATACACCAAGTGTACAAGTGTGATAAAATAATTAAGATAAATTACTTTCTCTCTCACACAACGACTATACCGATGGATTGGTCCGTGTCCATCTAGGTCGTGAGCAACTGTTCGATTAAATACGAGTAACCGATAGTATGATCTTCTGTGTGCCCATGCACACCATACTAACTACAACGTATAAAATCCAGGACTATATTTTGCATAATTAATTAATAATAATTAAATGCAAATAATTGTTTATTAATTAAATAGGTTAAATGCTATGACCGGGAGTTTACCGATACTTAAATCTAGACATTAAGTACACAACTCCAACAATCTCCCACTTGTACTAAGGTCTAGTCATTTCCTCCAAACTCCCGACTCCCATACTCATCACGTGCTTAAGTTATACTTCCCAGAAGTATTATGTGAATGAGCAATCTAGGTTGCCGCTCTGAAGTTATCTTGGTGACTACTGCGTCGTCTCCCTAGACGATGACTCGAATCAGGTGGTACTTGCTCTATGTGTTATCATCACCTTTTGAACTTATGACTTCTTCCAGTTTACCATGCACCGCTATATATATAGCCTTTGGTGAACCAAGAATCATATCCAAGTTCAGAGGTCATTCCGGAACCTAACCAAAACTTCCGCTGCCTCTGAGGCTGCTATTCGGTTTATGATAGAGTCCGAGAAGCATCACGCTTATCACTCTTTCATCTTTAGGTTCCACCTCTTAAGTGAACACATAGCCTGATATCGACTTACACTGGTCTTTCTCTGATTTTGGATCTGAGAAACTGTAATCCAAGAAGATTTCGTCTTGCTTAGTAATCTAGTACTTCCAAGTACTCTTACAGCATTCGAATATTTCTTATCCAGATTACTTTGATATCCTCCCACTACGCTAACCGCATAGATGATATCAGGTTCTTGTTTTACAACACTGCATCTACAAGCCTTTCCACACTCGAAGTGTAGGAAACTGCTTTGTCTATATCTATCTCCTTCATGTGTTCAAGACACATACCTTTAGATAGATGCATTCTGTCCCCGAAAGGCAATAACCTTTCTCAGAATTATGCATGTTTAAAACAAACCATAATCGTATAAGATATCTTAAGAGAATTACAAATTTCTTATCTAGAGATCGAAAGATTTCTAAGAACATGATCCAACTTCATCTTAATCTTATATCTCGATTTATTTAGACAACCTCTATTTTATGCCTGACAACACTTTTACATTGTTGCTAACGATGAAGTGTTATCTACATAAAATTCCGAGAAACACCACCTTGTTTCCATTACGTCTCCTGATGTGTTTGTTTTTGTGTGATTTCTCGTCTATAGTTTCGTGTCGTCTTGTTTTATTTCGTGTCGTATTTGGCGTATTTCTCTTGGCTTGGTGCATTTTATTTGTTCGTGTAGTGTGCAGGGCATAGTTGGTGTTAGGAGCGACATTGGAGGTATTATGGAGTAGTCGAGTGGACGAGACGACAAGTAGACGAGGCAACGAGGGGACGAGCCAAGAACGGACCTGCCCGCTGAGCAGGCGCCCGCCTGACCCATCAAGCGCCCGCCTGGTGTTCTTGGCAGAACCTGCTGGAGGAGGCCCCACGCGGCCGCCTGACCCCCCAGGCGGCCGCCTCGATGTGTAATCCGATCCTGCTGGAAGATGGGGCAAGCGGCCGCTTGACCCCCCTAGCGGCCGCTTGGCCCCCGTTTTTCTGAGTGTTGACTTTTTGTTTGACCGACGACTTTTGTACTTGAATAGGGTTTTACCCTATTTTGAACACACTTTTTTCACTCTCGTTTTTTTGGCACTTGGGGACGATTGATTGGGTGATTAGAGAAAAACATCGAGACTCGCTTTTCATCTACTTTTCATCGCTTTACTTGTATTCGAATTCGGTAAAAGTCGGAGTTCACCGCCGATAGATGCTTTGATTTCGTTATTGATCGTAGTAAGTTTTCTTTTCGATTTGTCTTCGTTTTCTTTATTGCTTTATTACCTCGTACTATTTTCTTGTTTGTCTAATCATGATCGCGCATAATTCTATATCTTCTCTTTCGATTAAAAACATGAGTAGCTAAATATTTTGATTAGGGTAGGGAGCTTTAATTTTCCAAAGTAAAGGTTTGATTTTAGATCGCTTAAAAGGTGTTTGTTAAAATGCTTCTTGAGTACTACTTGAATTCAATCAACTCTTAATCGAGCCAACCGGTGACGGGCGCTCCTTTACGACTTTTTGCAAATAAAAATTAAACCTCGAAGTGGAGAATTGAAGTTCCCGATCCCTAATCTCTTGTCTCATTATTTGAAAACAATTTCACTAGCTCTTGACCTTTTTTGAATTAGTTAATTTTTAGTTTAAAACAAAATCAAAAAAAACAATTCATGCATTATGCTATTTCACTTTCTCATTCTCGTTGCAAATAATTAAACACTTGTACTCGCCAATAGTAGTGTTCCTCGAGACCGACTCGGGCGAGTTGCTTCGGCAATTAGTTCGGTTAAATTTAATTGATTTAGACGCTACGAAAACGACTTGTCAATTTGGCGTCGTTGCCGGGGAACACTTTAGGCACTAGTATTAGTGTTTAGGTGTTTGCAACATTTTCTTTTTTATTTTTTTCTTTTTATTTGTTTATTTACTTGAGCAGGTGCGTTTGATTGTTTGTTTGTCTTTGTTGGTGCATGGTAGGTACACGAAGAGCGAATACCGAGCTTGCACCCGTGATAGAAAACATCAATAGACGCAAGAGCATCAGTCGGTGCACGAAGTTAGGCGAAGACTGTCTGACTCTACCACTACCGACTCCGAACCCGAGACCGAAACCGTACCCATGGACGAACGCGACGTTAACAATGTAGACAACAACAACAACAACAACAACAACAACAACAACAACAACAACAACCGCCGTGCCCCACCACCCCTCTTTGGAGATCTGACGCATCCGCAAATCGACGGAGCTAGCTCATGCATCGTCTTAAGTGATGCCGCCCGAAGATACGACCTCAAGGCACACCATCTTGCTCAGCTTCCTCAGTTCTCCGGAACCACTAACGAGGATGCCCTAAACTTCATCAGGGAGTTCTACACAGCCTTGCAGGCCTTCCCCATCGGGGCACTTGATGACGATCAGCTCCGGTTGAAGTGTGTCTCGTATGCCTTGAGAGATAGGGCGAAGAACTGGCTGCTGTCCTTGGAGCCGGACTCGATCACTACCTGGACGGACATGTACCGGGAGTTTATTACTCGGTTCTATCCTCAGCAGAAGACCTTCGACTTGAAGGGTCAGATATGTGCTTTCGAGCAAGAGCCGGGAGAGTTTTTCCATGAGGCTTGGGAGCGATTCCGGAGCCTATTGAGGCAATGCCCACACCACGACCTCACTCCCAACTCGATCATCCAGTTCTTCTACAAGGGCTTGAATAGAGAAGATCAGCGAGAGGTGAAAACCGCAGCCGGCGGAAATATCAGTGGCCGGACCAGCGACGAGATGACGGAGATCTTCAAGTCTTTATCAGCTGAGTCTAGGCAGACGAGTTCAAGGGGAAGTAGCAACTATGCCAGATCCGATGGGAGTGTTAATGCTCAGTTGGCGAAGCAAGTCGCCGACCTAACTAAGAAAGTTCAGATGTTGCAGAGTACTGAGGATCAACCTAAGAGGCAGATCTATCACGTTGACCCGTGTAGCTTATGTGGGGAGATTGGCCATTTCTCCAGTTCTTGTGGTCAAGGCATGCCATCTCAACCCCAAATGATGGATCCGAACTATGGTCCCGAGGTGCAGGTGAATGCGATGCAGGGGTACAATCAGCAGGGCAACCAGAGGAATGACCCCTACTCTAACACCTACAACCCGGCCTGGAGGAATCATCCTAACTTCTCGTGGAAGCAAGACCAGCCACAGACCCAGGGACAAGGTTCTCAGTCGAACTACAACAATCAAAACCGATTCCAGAATCAGAACTACCAGAACCAAGGAAACCAAAACTGGCAGAATAATCAGAGCTACCAGAGGCCTCAGTATCAGCAGCCACATCAGCCCGTTTATCAGGCCCCACCTCCACCTCAGCAGCCGCCTCAGAAGAGTTCCGACTTAGATGAGAAATTTGCGGCATTTATGTCCTCGACCCAGGGGTACATGCAACATAACCAGCAGAGGATGGATGGGTTGGAGTCCTCGTTGACCAATCAAAATTCGACGATTAAGAGAATCGAGAATCAGGTCGGGCAAATGGCTGGAAAAATAAACGAGCTAATGCAACCGAATCAGAAGGATAAGCTCCCGAGCCAGTCACACCAGGCTAAGGCCGTCACCGTCCTACGTAGTGGTCGAGTGATCGACAATAAGGTTCAAATTCCTAACCGAGAGCAGATACAGGAGCCGAAGGTTGAGGAAGAAACGGAGGAGGTCATAGTAGAGGAGGAACCGACTGAGCCGATTCAGCCGGATATCCCAGCAAAAGAGCCCGAACCGAGCACTCACACCTTGCATAAGACGAGCAACCCGTACCGACCACCGCTCCCTTATCCGAGCCGAATGAAGAATGACAAGCAAGATAGGCAATTCTCCGAGATTTACAAGTTGCTTTCGAGGGTGAACGTGAACTTACCTCTCCTCGACATCATCCGGAATGTGCCCGCTTATGTGAAGTTCTTCAAGGAACTCGCCTCGAATAAGAGGAAATTTGTAGATGACGAGAAGGTGGTTGTTACCGGAGTAGCTAGTGCGATACTTCAACACCCTCTCCCTCCGAAGCAGAGTGATCCGGGGAGTTTTAATGTGACGATTGCCGTTGGGAATGGCCGTGAAGTCTCAGGCATGCTCGATCTTGGAGCCGGCATTAATTTGATGCCCTATGCCGTTTACGAGAAGCTGGACTTGGGTGAACTCAAACCCACCCGTATGTGCTTGCAGCTAGCCGACCGATCCATTCGGTACCCGAAGGGGATCCTAGAGGACATCCTCGTGAAAGTTGGGGGACTCATTGTCCCCGTCGATTTTGTTGTCCTCGATGTCGGACACGTCCCGGAAAATGGTCGGGACCATTCACTTCTTTTGGGTAGACCGTTCATGGCCACGACGAAGACCGTGATTGATGTCGAGAAGGGAACCTTGAAAATGACCGTGCTAGGTGAAGAAGTGCGTTTCTCCGTGCGAACCGAGAGGGCCGAACCCGCTGCCCACTCTATGGAGACCTGCTCGTTTGTTGACTCCGTGGATGACGAGGTGACCCTAAATTTCGTTGAGGAGAATAATCCGGAAGAAGAAAGTGAGGTCGAGACACGAGTTGACGATCTCAAAGAAGAAGAAATAAGCTCGCGGACAGCCGAGATCGAGGCTCCCGCTAGTAAGGTTGAACTTAAGGAGCTACCGAAGCACCTTAAGTATGTGTTCCTAGACGACGGGGAACAAAAACCCGTGATCATTTTTGCCGAGCTATCCGCCGAGGAAGAAGACGCTTTAGTAAAGGTCTTGAAAAAGAATAAGAAGGCTTTCGGATGGAGTTTGGGAGATATTCGAGGGATCGAACCTTCCACTTGCATGCACCGCATTGAACTTGAACCGCATGCTACTCCGAAGAGAGACGGGCAGCGACGTCTCAACCCCGTTCTAATGGAAGTCGTCAAGAAAGAGGTGTACAAGCTACTAGAAGAGGGGTTGATTTACGCTGTCGCGGATAGCCGTTGGGTAAGCCCGGTCCATGTAGTACCGAAGAAGGGAGGGATCACGGTCGTGGAAAATGCCAAAGGCGAGTTGATACCGACGAGAGTCACCACCGGGTGGCGCATGTGCATTGATTACCGGAAGCTCAATGCCGCGACCCGCAAAGACCATTTTCCTCTTCCGTTCATTGATCAGATGTTAGATAAACTCGCTGGACATAAATTTTATTGTTTTCTTGACGGTTTATCTGGATATTATCAGGTTGCTATTGCACCGGAGGATCAGGAGAAGACGACGTTCACCACACCTTTCGGCACTTTTGCTTGGAGGAGGATGCCGTTCGGGTTATGCAATGCACCCGGCACATTCCAGAGGTGCATGATGTCTATTTTCTCCGAGATGATCGGCGACTACCTCGAGGTATTCATGGATGATTTTTCCGTTTTCGGTAACTCATTTTATGATTGTTTGGACAAGATTGACAATGTTTTGAATAGGTGCATTGACTCCGACTTGACCTTGAGTTGGGAGAAGAGCCACTTTATGGTGCCTAGTGGGGTCGTGTCCGAGAAGGGTATCGAGGTCGATAAGGCTAAGATAGAAGCCATAGAAAAATTACCTCCACCTATAAACATTAAGGGGATTCGTAGTTTTCTAGGGCATGCCGGTTTCTACCGGAGGTTCATAAAGGATTTTTCAAAAATTAGTCAACCCCTATGTCGACTTTTGAGTCAAGATGTAGAGTTCAATTTCGATAGGAAGTGTCTAGATGCCTTCAACACCCTTAAGAACAAGCTTGTCACCGCCCCTATAGTAGTTGCACCGAATTGGGAAGAGCCGTTCGAGATAATGTGTGATGCCTCTAACTTCGCCGTAGGAGCCGTCCTAGGACAAAGAGTCGATAAGTTACTTAGGGTCATCTACTATGCTAGCCACACCTTGAATAGTGCCCAAGCTAATTATACGACCACCGAGAAGGAGTTGCTAGCCGTAGTATTCTCCTTAGATAAATTTAGATCCTACATCATAGGCTCTAAGGTTATTGTTCACTCCGACCACCAAGCCCTTAGATACCTTTTGGCTAAGACCGAAGCTAAACCTAGGTTGATTAGGTGGATTCTACTTCTCCAAGAGTTTGATGTCGAGATTAGGGATAGGAAGGGATGTGAGAATGCCGTAGCAGACCATTTGTCTAGGATGGAGCATCATACCGAATTCGTTAACGATCATGCTTTAGATGTCATCCCTGACGTTTTTCCTTATGAAACGGCGATGGCCATCACCCCCGTACCTTGGTATGCGGATATTGTGAATTATTTGGTTGCAGGGGCAATAAGGACGGACATGACTACTCAAGAGAGGAAGCGATTCGAGCATCTCTCCCAAAATTATTTTTGGAATGACCCGTACCTTTACAAGTTTGGAAAAGATGAAGTGATACGACGATGCCTTCCGGAGGACGAGCAACCACATGTACTTAAGTGTTGCCATCACGATGAGAGTGGAGGACATTATGGAGGACAGAAAACCGCCTTCAAAGTCCTCCAGTCAGGTTTGTATTGGCCATCCCTTTTTCGTGACGCAAATGAGTATTGTAAATCATGTGATAGGTGTCAAAGAATGGGTAATATTAGTAAAAAAGATGAGATGCCTATGAATATTAATCTTGCCGTTGATATTTTTGATGTTTGGGGCATAGACTTCATGGGACCGTTCCCTAAGTCTAATGGCTTTGAATATATTTTACTTGGCGTGGATTATTTGTCGAAGTGGGTCGAAGCAATCCCCACTAAGACTTGTGATACTAAGGTTGTTCTCAAGTTTGTGCAGGAGAATATTTTGTGTAGGTTTGGATTTCCCAAGGCCATTATTAGTGATGGAGGAAAGCACTTTTGCAACAAGCTCTTCGAGAAACTTATGGTCAAGAATGGGATCAACCACAAGATATCGACTCCTTACCACCCTCAGACGTCGGGCCAAGCCGAGACTAGCAACCGTCAGATCAAAGCCATTCTCGAGAAGACCGTTCGACCTTCACGTAAAGATTGGTCCGAGAAGCTCACTTTGGCACTTTGGGCATACCGTACCGCATACAAGACGGTTATTGGAATGAGCCCGTATCGGATCGTGTTCGGGAAATATTGCCACTTGCCGGTTGAAGTGGAACATCGAGCCTATTGGGCGATTAAAGCAACGAATATGGACCTTATGCAAGGAGGAGAAAATCGAGCTCTAGCATTGTCCGAGTTAGAGGAATTGAGGAACGAGACATACGAGAACTCCCGGATATATAAAGACAAGGTAAAAGAGTTCCATGATAAACGTATCAAAAACAAAGAGCTCAAGGCCGGGATGAAAGTTCTTCTCTACAATTCACGCCTCCGGCTCTTTCCCGGTAAACTCAAGTCTTGTTGGAGTGGACCACATGAAGTGATTGAAGTATTTCCATACGGTGTCGTCAAGCTCTACAACGAGCATACAAAAGAGACGATACAAGTTAATGGTCACCGAGTAAAGCCGTATATTGAGCCCTATATGGAGGGAGACACACAGAAGATCGGAGTAGAGTCGATTCTACTCAAGGACGCCTCCTATGAGTAAAGAGATTATTGGTCGAGCTCGAGACGATAAACGAGCGTCGCGTGGAGACTAGTCCACGGACCGTAATGCTCTATCGGTTCCCAAATGAGCGCCTCGTGGGGGCCTACCCACGAATTGTCAAGCTCACGACGTAAAATGAGCATCTTTACAGTCGGAACCCCCGAGTTTTATTATGTGAGTTGCGAGGAGTTGAGCCGAGAAAAGACGAAAAATTAAAAATGGTCCGGCCTACAGCGACGCGCCCGCTACACCCCCCCAAGCGGCCGCTTGGGGACTCTTCCAGAAAATTCTGACCTCCAGGGCACGCGTCCGCTACCCCCCCCAAGCGTCCGCTTGGGGGTCACTCCAGCAATTTCTGATGTCCGGGGCAAGCGCCCGCTACACCCCCAAGCGGCCGCTTGGAGGTCTCTTCAGAACTCCCTGCCACGCGTTCCACGCGGCCGCCACACCCCCCAGGCGGCCGCTTCGCTGAAGGAAGAAATAAAAAAAAAAAAAAAAAACTAAAAAAAAGGGGTGTTGTTTAATTGGGTATTTTTGAATTGAAGTCTAAACCTAATACACATCTACCACCCGCCTCCCTCTCTTCACAGCACACAAGTTCAGAAATCACTCCCAAATTCAAAACCCTTGCTCCGTGTTGGAAATCGATATCCCGAAATTAATAAATTAATTAAAATTAATTATCTAATTAATTCCGACCGAAATCCTTCGGAGAACGAATATCCGGAATTGTCAAAATGCGGAACGACAATTCCAATCGACTCCCGGTTGCCGGAAACCCGACACAAACCACTACGGGGATAGGCCCAACCAAACAACCCGCCGCGGGGAGAACCCGCAGCTGTCCGGTCGAGCAGCTACGCCGTAAACCGTGCCTGAATCAAAACGATGTTGTTGTTGGTGAACAACACCAGCCCACGACTTTGATTCCATGCACATGGCCATTAATTAATAACCCCATGCAAGGCCGAATTGATTAACTCTCATTGTGAATTTAATGGGAAGATTGGGTCATGCATAGCCACATACGTACCAATCCTTAAACAAATTGACACAAACCTAGAAGTAAATTACAGCCGTGCAATTGAATTGTTATTAATTCAACCGCCCCATTCAGCCACAACAGCCCGCGCGAGCAGCTGGGCGTGAAGCCAAGGTTTGCGCCCTTGACCCCTCCTAGCCGAGCCGTTGAACCGCCGGCGGTCCGGTGGTCTTCGACCACCACCGCCCGGTTCAACCTCGTCATGGGTCGCGTTCTCGGATCTTTGTTCAAGATATTTTTACAATAATTAAACGATAAAATCATAAAGAGGGTTTTACGATTTACCTCGTTCTCGTTGTTCGGAAAAACGAAGAACTCAATTTGACGACCTTGAGATCTTCCGACGTATTCCTTGCACTAGCTCGGACGTCGTGTGGGCGACGATCTACCGAACTCCATGGATCTCCCTCTCTACTTTCTCTCTCTAGAATTGTGATCTTCAAGTTATGAGAATAGAGAAGACCATGTAGTGCTTTTATAGGCTACGTAGGGGATCTTAAGGAGGTGGAATATTGGGCTTCTAATATTGAAGATTAAATTGAGCCCAATGCTCAAGTCCATTAATCCTTATCAATATTAATTAATTTATTTTCCACTATATAAATTAATTGCACTCCCAATATTAAACCATATTATATCAAATAATATTTCTCCGGTAGTATTATTTATTCCGTGTATTTAAGATATAAATATCCATGAATAAAATTAATTTATTGCTAATTAATTTATTCATCTCTTATATCCGAGACTAGTAGCATTCAACCTTAATTATTATGCGGAACAAATCCACCTGCAGGGTTTACATAATAATTCCTTATGAACTCATCTCGGGGATATTATCAACCCTTCCGGGATACACTTTCCCGTCAAGTATTCACGGCATGTCATATATAAAATATAGCGACCCAACTTAACCGGTAATTGACCCAGTAATTAAACCGGTCAATTCCTTTGGAAAATCAAAGTCACTTATATTAAATATACACACCCGCAATAGTATCGGGGATTAAGAATAAAATACACTGAGACTCGAATCGATTATCGCCGGCAATCCTAATCGATGAATCTCAACGATCCGCTCAATACACCAAGTGTACAAGTGTGATAAAATAATTAAGATAAATTATTTTCTCTCTCACACAACGACTATACCGATGGATTGGTCCGTGTCCATCTAGGTCGTGAGCAACTGTTCGATTAAATACGAGTAACCGATAGTATGATCTTCTGTGCGCCCATGCTTGCACCATACTAACTACAACGTATAAATTCCAGGACTATGATTTGCATATATTTAATTATAAATAATTAAACGCAAATAATTGTTTATTTAATTAAATAGATTAGTGGCAATGGATCGTGAGTTTCCGTTACTTAAATCTAGACATTAAGTACACAACTCCAACAATCTCCCACTTGTACTAAGGTCTAGTCATTTCCTCCAAACTCCCGACTCCCATACTCATCACGTGCTTTAGTTGTACTTCCAAGAAGTACTATGTGAATGAGCACTCTAGGTTGCCGCTCTGAAGTTATCTTGGTGACTACAGCGTCGTCTCCCTCGACGATGACTCGTATCAGGTGGTACTTGCACTATGTGTTATCTTACACTTATGGACTCGTGATTTCTTACCATTTGCCATCGCACCGCTATTTACATAGCCTTTGGCAAATTAAGAATCACATCTAAGTCCCAGAGATTATCCCGGAGTTACACCAAAACTTTCGCTGCCTCTGAGGCTGCTATTTGGTTACCCATGGCAGAGTCCGAAAAGCATCGTGCTTATCACTCTTCCATGTTAAAACTCCTTCTCCTTTAATAGTGAAACACATAGCCTGATATCGACTTACACTGGTCCTTTATTCGATTAGAAATCTAAGAGAATGTAATCCAAAGGAAATGCTTGTTTGCTCCGTAATCCAGAACATAGTTTCCAGTACTTCGAAAATACTTAAAATGTTCATTACAGCAGTCGAGTATTCCTTTCCAGGATTACCTTGATATCCTCCCACTATACTAGCCGCATAGTAGATATCAGGTTCTCGTTTTTAACATCGCATTTATTAAGCTTTCCACACTCCAAGTGTAGGAAACCGCTTTAATTGCTTCTATCTCCTTTTGTGTTCCAAAACACATATCCTTAGATGGATGCATTCCGTATCTGAAAGGTAACGAACCTTTCTCGGAATCTTGCATGTTAAAACGAGCTATAATCATATATATGTAAGATGTCCAGGAGAAGTACAACTTCTTCCTATATCTTTCATAATGATTTATCCAGACAACCATCATTTCATGTCTGATTATATCTTTACATTGTTGCCAATGATAAAATGTTATCTACATAAAAACCCGAGAAACACCACCTTGTTTCCATCACGTTTCCAATACACACTATTCGTCTATGCTTTGATGAATCCATAAAATGGACTATCTCATCAACTTGCAAGTACCACGAACTCAATGCTTTGTTCCAATCCATAAATGGATCAACTAAGCTTGTACTCTAAATGATCTTGCCTCTTAGCAATAAACCTTATTGCTTTCTAAGAGAGCACATTTAGATCTAGTACTGCCTCTATGTAGATCCAGGGATCGATTTCATGTATACTAGGTCCAGAGTCCGAAGACTCTCCTAGTCTTATGAATATCTTCGGTTGTCACACAACCTCCCACTACAACGGCATTCCGGTGTATAAACAGTAATAACAGTAGGTGCAGTCAGTGGTGTACCGCTACTCGGTTCGGCTGGTTCTAAGTCTTAATCTCTCTCTCTCTCATTTCAAAGTATTACGTCACTTTTGGGCTTGTGGTTCATCTAATAGTCTTCCTCTAAGAACCGGGCGTTTAGAACTTATAACGTCCTTCTGGTTCATAGTACTATTGAACACACATCTTTTGTTCTTCTAGGATATTCTACAACCGCACTTGAATGCGCCGTTGTTTCCAGACATATCTATAGAACACAGGTAGTTCCGTATAACTCATGCTTTTACTATTTCTATAAGAGTTCCATTTCTTATTTCCGACACACCATTTCTACACAAGAGTGTATGGTGTAGTCATTTGGGATCAAATCCCAATCTCTGATCAGTATGCCATGCATTTCTCAGACAGGCACTTGCCTCCGCGATTAGATCGCAGGCCTTCAATGGATATACCATGATGGTTCCCCACAATAGCTTTGTGTCCATTGACTTGTCAAAACACTTTGCTTTTGTGGCGCATCAGGTATGCTAATCCATTCTTTCGAGTAATCATAAAATGAAGTACTCGTACCTTATTGTCTGAGTAAACAAAGGTCTGCACACATCAGAGTCAATCAATTCTTATACTTGTCCGGATCTTATATCTTATATCCATAAAGGATTGCTTAGTCATGTTATCTTCCAAATTAGATTCTTAGGTCGGAAGGTCCACTCCTTCAACTTAATTGATCAAATATTAATTTTCGACCTTTGAACTTCTTATTTGAATAAACATGATTTAGCATAAGAATCCACAAGTATAATCGATTTAATAAAGAAATCTCTTATTAGTAAAACGAGTTTTGTACTACGGTTCGTTGCACCGTGGTGGACTCAGGATTCATCATTTATATATTGCTAGCTAATGTACCAGAATAGATACTATCTTTATTTCTTCTTATAACCATCAGATGATTAAAAGAAATAAAATATCCATTCATTAGAAATCCAGAACAAAGTTCTTTCTAAAGGTGCATAAAAGCAATAGCTCAAAATGAAATCCTATAATTGTCCTCCACTGCAACAGCTGCCTCCTCAACAGCATTGCCCATGTAGACTACGATTTCTTCTTTTCCAAGTCGTCGGGTTTCCTGGAACCCTCGCATTTAGAATGCGCATACCGTCAATGGTTCCATATCTACACACCAGGTTCCGGTAGATAATACCACTGACTATGTTTTACGACTAAAGAAGATTTCGTACTTTCTTTGAGAGGATAATCAGACTTCCAGTACCTAGACTGTTTGCATCGAGAACACTAGCCTATTGGCTTTCTCGCCCCATCTCGTGATCCAAGAAACTTAGGACCACTGGGTTTCTTTGCTTGCTTTTCATATCCCCCGGTTTTGCCCTTAGGTTCGAAACCTTTGGCATTGGCTACAAGAGCTTGCGATTTCCGTCTCAACTCGTCTAAAAGGTCAATCATCTCAAAAACGTGTTTAAGCGTTTCCTCGAAGCGACTGGCCTTTATGAGTATCCTCATCGCTTCTTGTCTAGCCGCCTATGTCATGTCTAAACATCTCCTTGAGTTTGAACATGATAAAATCAGTTCTTTCCTCAACAGTCGAGACATTAGTAGGTTCGGGAGAACAAAGCTCACTTAGTACAAACTTGTACTCTTTAACAGTCTAGGCAATGTCTAGATCTCTATTCCAATCAATACATTTAGGGACCAGTGAGTTAATTCCTCAAGTATCACATAAAGTGGGTTCAAAGCCATCCATAATCTATGAGCACATATAACAACAAACAATCGATTTAATCTCCGATATTATCTCCCTTAAATAATATCATTAAACCACTAATCACATCTAAAATCCCATCAGGTAAGGCAAGCCACGTTCGTGTGGACGTTTACCCACCCAAATGATTTAGCAATTAGATTTGCTTCGGTCATACATCACTTACAGCGTAACCTCGTTGGGAGGAATACTATAACGCGTATCTAAGTGTAAACCATTACTCAGTACTAAGGCGAATCGTTTAGAATTGTTACGTCACCGCAAGCCACGTTCGTGTGGACGTTTACGACAACTCGCAACCCTTTACAATTCCCTATAACTGTCTACATCAATTATTCTAAAATCCCATTCAGTATAGCAAGCCACGTTCGTGTGGACGTTTACTATACCAAAAAGATTTATATAATTGACTCCCAATTACTTGATCCATTCGATCTTGTAAATCAAGACGCGGAGAATCATAAGTGAAACTCGAAGTTTCTAACCAGTGATTCACCATGCGAACAACCCTATCTCTCATTAGATGAGGGAGCCGAGCAGACAATCGATCCATCTATAAAAGAATGGTACGAAGGTCTCTAATTTGTGTCCTCTACATGACCAAGTGGCTTTGGATCCATTCCACTCCCCGGGGTGAGAATGAGTCGACTTGAAATCAGCTTTGGAAAGACAAATTAGGCATTGTTTGATAAACTTAATCAATGTTTCTTGTAAGAGGAATTACAAGAACTCTCCTCCAATAACTTATCTATATAAACTTCAAAAGTTTATAAAAGTCACCAAGAGAGCAGCAATGGAGACCATGGGTATGTTTCCATACCCTCTCCCACTTAGCTTTTTACAATAAAGGGATACGCTATCTAATGCATAATTAAACACATAAGCATGCATACATGTAATAAAGCACATAAATATTATCACATAGTCAAAATAATACTAGAATATTATTTTCCGACTATTATGGCTTTATCGCATCCCCGTACGCATCTTCTAGTCTTCAGTCTTCGTTCTTGAATGCTCCATGTGACGAGAATATTAATCCCAATATTTAAATCTATTTATTTTCAATTAATCCAAAAGTTACTTAATTCGAAAATTAAGTCAATCGAATATATCAAAAATAAAATTAAATATTATTAATATTTTTATTTATTTTTATTTTCCTATCTAATTCTATTAAATCTCTAGAATCTCATCCAAGTCAAACTCGGAATATTCTAGAAGACTTCTATAATAGAATAAGGAAATAAAATAAATTAGGACTCTTAATCCTTCCAAATTAATTATTTTCCTAATCTATTAAAAATTCCATAAAGGAATAATTAAATAGGAAAAATTAATTAACGACTTTCAAAATTTTCCAAATTAATTATTTTCCTAATCCATTAAAAATTCCATAAAGGAATAATTAAATAGGAAAAACAAATTAATTCTAAATTTATTCTTTTTCTAATCCATGAAAATTCCCATGAGTAGGAATAATCAAATAGGAAAAATAAATTTAATACTAAATTAATTCTTTTCTTATTCCATGAATATTCCATAAAAGAAATAATCAAATAGGAAAACCGAATTAAAATAGGAAAGTCGGATTATGGTAGGAGTAGCGCGAGTTGGGAGTCCCCGCACCACCCCCACCACCGACCGGCCAAGGAGAGCCGCCGCCACCACCCCAGCCGGCCAGCCACCACCACCGGCGGCAGCCCACGGCCGAGGGCGCGACGTCCCCTCCCACTCGATCGATGGGATCGATCATGGGGTTGATCGATCCCCGGTCCTCTTCGTCTTCTTCGTCACACGTCTTCGTCTTCCGGCGATCGTCTCATCATCGAACCAACGTAATTAAAATTACAAGAATTAAATTACAATTATCCGGTATCGATTCTATACATGAAATCGACCCTATACATTTTCCGGAAAAAGTAGAACATAATAATAAACCTAAATTCGGTCAACCCCCGAATTTTTACTATTACAAGCATTCACCACACATAAAACGAATCTCGACATGTCCGAGAGTTTAATAATCAAGAACAATATTATGACAATAATTAAGAACAATTATTTCTAGCCATAATAGTCGGAAACCCTGCAAGGTAGAACAATTTATCGAAAAATACCGTGAACGAAAACCAACGCTCTGATACCAGTTGTTGGAAATCGATATCCCGGAATTAATAAATTAATTAAAATTAATTATCTAATTAATTCCGACCGAAATCCTTCGGAGAACGAATATCCGGAATTGTCAAAATGCGGAACGACAATTCCAATCGACTCCCGGTTGCCGGAAACCCGACACAAACCACTACGGGGATAGGCCCAACCAAACAACCCGCCGCGGGGAGAACCCGCAGCTGTCCGGTCGAGCAGCTACGCCGTAAACCGTGCCTGAATCAAAACGATGTTGTTGTTGGTGAACAACACCAGCCCACGACTTTGATTCCATGCACATGGCCATTAATTAATAACCCCATGCAAGGCCGAATTGATTAACTCTCATTGTGAATTTAATGGGAAGATTGGGTCATGCATAGCCACATACGTACCAATCCTTAAACAAATTGACACAAACCTAGAAGTAAATTACAGCCGTGCAATTGAATTGTTATTAATTCAACCGCCCCATTCAGCCACAACAGCCCGCGCGAGCAGCTGGGCGTGAAGCCAAGGTTTGCGCCCTTGACCCCTCCTAGCCGAGCCGTTGAACCGCCGGCGGTCCGGTGGTCTTCGACCACCACCGCCCGGTTCAACCTCGTCATGGGTCGCGTTCTCGGATCTTTGTTCAAGATATTTTTACAATAATTAAACGATAAAATCATAAAGAGGGTTTTACGATTTACCTCGTTCTCGTTGTTCGGAAAAACGAAGAACTCAATTTGACGACCTTGAGATCTTCCGACGTATTCCTTGCACTAGCTCGGACGTCGTGTGGGCGACGATCTACCGAACTCCATGGATCTCCCTCTCTACTTTCTCTCTCTAGAATTGTGATCTTCAAGTTATGAGAATAGAGAAGACCATGTAGTGCTTTTATAGGCTACGTAGGGGATCTTAAGGAGGTGGAATATTGGGCTTCTAATATTGAAGATTAAATTGAGCCCAATGCTCAAGTCCATTAATCCTTATCAATATTAATTAATTTATTTTCCACTATATAAATTAATTGCACTCCCAATATTAAACCATATTATATCAAATAATATTTCTCCGGTAGTATTATTTATTCCGTGTATTTAAGATATAAATATCCATGAATAAAATTAATTTATTGCTAATTAATTTATTCATCTCTTATATCCGAGACTAGTAGCATTCAACCTTAATTATTATGCGGAACAAATCCACCTGCAGGGTTTACATAATAATTCCTTATGAACTCATCTCGGGGATATTATCAACCCTTCCGGGATACACTTTCCCGTCAAGTATTCACGGCATGTCATATATAAAATATAGCGACCCAACTTAACCGGTAATTGACCCAGTAATTAAACCGGTCAATTCCTTTGGAAAATCAAAGTCACTTATATTAAATATACACACCCGCAATAGTATCGGGGATTAAGAATAAAATACACTGAGACTCGAATCGATTATCGCCGGCAATCCTAATCGATGAATCTCAACGATCCGCTCAATACACCAAGTGTACAAGTGTGATAAAATAATTAAGATAAATTATTTTCTCTCTCACACAACGACTATACCGATGGATTGGTCCGTGTCCATCTAGGTCGTGAGCAACTGTTCGATTAAATACGAGTAACCGATAGTATGATCTTCTGTGCGCCCATGCTTGCACCATACTAACTACAACGTATAAATTCCAGGACTATGATTTGCATATATTTAATTATAAATAATTAAACGCAAATAATTGTTTATTTAATTAAATAGATTAGTGGCAATGGATCGTGAGTTTCCGTTACTTAAATCTAGACATTAAGTACACAACTCCAACACTCCGATCGCCGCCACCATCTCCGGTCATCACCTCCACCGTCCGGCGTCTCTGCAACCTCCGCTGTCCCCAACCATTTGTTTTTCACTCGGAAACCCGCGACTATCAATGCAAAGATGCTCAAGAGATACCTCACGGACAACAACACGATCAAGACGTACAATGATCGTTTTGAGAGAACCGTACCGGAGCCCGAGATTCCCGAACTCGAAGACTCGGCTACTAACCAAGAATCCGATGCTCCTCCGGCACCTCGCCCCGCTTATGGACGCATGCATCCGGATGACCTCGACGCCATTTCTAACATGGTCGATGCCCGTCTCAACGACTACGAGGAACGCTCCAAGCGCTACCACGACGAACGCTACGACGCCTTGACTTCTAGCCTCGCCAACCTCACTTCGATGTTCCGAGGCCAATACCCGCCGCCCTCCGAGCCATGAGTATCGACCGTACTTTTTTACGGTCGCAGTATGTATATATTGTCTTTCCTTTTCTTTTGTGTCATGTTTTCTCTTTTTACTTTCGTTCCTTCTTTGTTTTGCCTTGTGTGGTTGTTCTCTTCATGTGTGCAGGTTCTCCCTCTTCGACACTTTCGGACTACTCTGTGGGGTTCACACCGGAGCTCTCTATCCATGAGGACACGGATTAGCCCAAGTGTGGGGGGGTTTGCTTTCTCTTCTCTAGCTTTACTTTTCCTTTTTATGTGTTTGTTTCTTGTGCTCTTTGTTTTTCTTGCGTGATTGATGTCTTGTCCACCTCTCCCCATTTTATGTGTGTTGATTATCATGAGAGCATGCAATTGATGATTCATATGCCGAGTCTTTTATTTCGTTCCTTAGAAGTTAATGATGGATGTTTGGTGCTAGAGGTCGGTACATGAATAATTTCGACCCCGTGACTAGTCGTTGTGAAGTGAATTGAGATAATTGCATGTTGCTATGTCACTTTCCGAATAACCTTGTGAGATTTTGAGCCGTATTAGCTTTGTTCTTCGTGTGATTTCTTTCGTTGCATTTCTCGAGCTTCTTACTTTCTTTGTTCTATGTCATGTGTGCCCGTATGGACTAGAGATAACTAAACCGTGCTTAGATTGCTATTTGAGACTTTATGTCATAACTTGCTTGATCTTGAAAGTGATTGGGATAGGATCGATTAGGATAACCCTTCTTAGCCTCTCTTTGTTGACCCGGAGCCCGTCGAGGGACACCCTAGTAGCCCCGTTGAGCCTACGTTAAGCCTTTTTCTTCTTGTCCTATTTACCGTGAAGGAGGGAGACGAAGGATTCTTTTGGTTGGGGTATGAGCTTGGAGGGTGTTGATTTCGTGCTTATTGTGATTTTTGCTTTTGTAATAAATTCGAGACATGTTATAAGTCTCCAAAAAAAAAAAAAAAAAAAATAGAAAAAGAAAAATGAGACAAGTTATAAGTCTCCAAAAAAAAATGACATGTTTAGTCTCCAAAAAAAAAAAGAGTTTTATTAGTAGTAGAAGCAAATAATATGTATAGTAGTTTGCTCGGGTTGATTTGTAGAGTGTTGGTGCACATTTCATTGTTGGAGGTGTAGGGGATGTTGTGTAATTTGACGGATGTTTGGTGTGGAGGAGACGCGTGATTGTACAAGATTAGTCCACTTTATCCCAAATATTCCCGAATACCCTTAGCCGAGCCCCATTACACCCGATTTATCGATCTCCCTTGATTCTTGAGATAGCATACTTTGATTAGTGGAGAATACGATTTGAGTACGTGTTTAGTTGATGTTCTTAGGCATACATGATGTTATTTGAAGCTCATCCTTTGTTCCATTTGTGCTTATTTTCTTTCTTGAGTGCACAAGTTATTCATTGTTTGTATCTTTCACTTGTGTACGATTTTGAGTGGAGCCCCTTCTCGAGAGTAAAAGAATAGAGTGAATCTTAGCGAGGGAAGGTGAGTGGTGACTTGTGAGGACTCTCTTTTGATCTTTGTAGCTTCTAGTCATTTCGGGTCAAGTGTATGCATGTTTACTTTTTTCCGTACGCACCGGGGGTTTATTCGTAACTTTTGAGGGATTGAATATTTGAATGGCATATTGTTTGATTCGTGTTGTGCTCTCGTGATCGTTTGCTTGAGGACAAGCAAGAAACTAAGTGTGGGGGAGTTGATGTGTTTGTTTTTGTGTGATTTCTCGTCTATAGTTTCGTGTCGTCTTGTTTTATTTCGTGTCGTATTTGGCGTATTTCTCTTGGCTTGGTGCATTTTATTTGTTCGTGTAGTGTGCAGGGCATAGTTGGTGTTAGGAGCGACTTTGGAGGTATTATGGAGTAGTCGAGTGGACGAGACGACAAGTAGACGAGGCAACGAGGGGACGAGCCAAGAACGGACCTGCCCGCTGAGCAGGCGCCCGCCTGACCCATCAAGCGCCCGCCTGGTGTTCTTGGCAGAACCTGCTGGAGGAGGCCCCACGCGGCCGCCTGACCCCCCAGGCGGCCGCCTCGATGTGTAATCCGATCCTGCTGGAAGATGGGGCAAGCGGCCGCTTGACCCCCCTAGCGGCCGCTTGGCCCCCGTTTTTCTGAGTGTTGACTTTTTGTTTGACCGACGACTTTTGTACTTGAATAGGGTTTTACCCTATTTTGAACACACTTTTTTCACTCTCGTTTTTTTGGCACTTGGGGACGATTGATTGGGTGATTAGAGAAAAACATCGAGACTCGCTTTTCATCTACTTTTCATCGCTTTACTTGTATTCGAATTCGGTAAAAGTCGGAGTTCACCGCCGATAGATGCTTTGATTTCGTTATTGATCGTAGTAAGTTCTCTTTTCGATTTGTCTTCGTTTTCTTTATTGCTTTATTACCTCGTACTATTTTCTTGTTTGTCTAATCATGATCGCGCATAATTCTATATCTTCTCTTTCGATTAAAAACATGAGTAGCTAAATATTTTGATTAGGGTAGGGAGCTTTAATTTTCCAAAGTAAAGGTTTGATTTTAGATCGCTTAAAAGGTGTTTGTTAAAATGCTTCTTGAGTACTACTTGAATTCAATCAACTCTTAATCGAGCCAACCGGTGACGGGCGCTCCTTTACGACTTTTTGCAAATAAAAATTAAACCTCGAAGTGGAGAATTGAAGTTCCCGATCCCTAATCTCTTGTCTCATTATTTGAAAACAATTTCACTAGCTCTTGACCTTTTTTGAATTAGTTAATTTTTAGTTTAAAACAAAATCAAAAAAACAATTCATGCATTATGCTATTTCACTTTCTCATTCTCGTTGCAAATAATTAAACACTTGTACTCGCCAATAGTAGTGTTCCTCGAGACCGACTCGGGCGAGTTGCTTCGGCAATTAGTTCGGTTAAATTTAATTGATTTAGACGCTACGAAAACGACTTGTCATCTCCAATACACCTTTCTTGTTATTTTGATGAATCCATGTAATGGACTATCTCATCAATTCGCAAGTACCACAATTTCACAGCTTTGTCACAATCCATAAATGGATTCATTAAGCTTGTACTTCTAAATGATCTTGCCTTTTAACAATAATACTTATTGTTATCCAAGAAGGCACATTTAGATTAGTACTGCCTCCTTTGCAGAACTAGGGACCGATTTCATGTCTACTAGATCCAGAGTTCAAAACTCCTCCAGTCTTATGAACATCTCTGGTTGCTTAACAACCTCCCACTGTAGTGGCGTTCCGGTGTATATAACAGTAATAACATTAGGTGCAGTTAGTGGTGTACTACTACTCGGTCAGGCTGGTTCTCAGTCTTTCCCCTTCCTCATTTTAAAGTACCTTTGTCAGTTAGGGCATTGTAGTTCATCTAATAGTCTTCCTCTAAGAACCGGGCGTTGACACCCCTCTGGTTCATAGTACTATTGAACATACAATTACTTGTTCTTCTAGGATATTCTACAACCACATTGAATGTGCCGTTGTATCCAGAAATATCCATAGAACATAGGTGGTTCCGAATAAACTTGTTCCTTTACTATTAGAGTTCTACTTCTTATTCCTGGCACACCATGTCTACACTCCAGTGTATGGTGTAGTCCTTTGAGACTTAATCTCAATCCTTGATATATGCTATGTGTCATTTAGATAGGTGACAGCCTCCGCGAACAAGTCGCGGGCTTTTAATGGATATACTTTGAAGGTTCCCCATAATAGCTTCGTGTCTACGGATAAACACTTTGCTTTTATGGCACATCAAGTATTCTAATCCATCTTCGAGTATCCTTTGAAAGAACGACTCGTACCTTTCTAAGTACACATGTTTCTGCATTAATCATAAATCATTCTCAACACTTGTCCGAATTCCATCCTTTATCCAGAAAGGTTAACATAGTTGTATCATCTTCCAAAATTTGATTCTTAGGTCGGGAGGTCCATTCCTCCAACTATAATTGATCAAATCAATTTCGACCCTTTGAATCCTTATTTGAATAAATACTACTAGTTTCAAGAATTCACAAGTATAATGATTGATAAAGAAATATATCTAATAAGTAAAACAAGTTATCGGTTTGTGGCATAGTGGTAGACTAAGGATTCATCATTCATATATTGCTATCTAATGTACCAGAATAGATATCACCATTATTTCTTATCTAAACCATCAAATGATTAAAGAAATAAAATATCCATTGATAATAGAAAACCAGAACAAAAGTTCTTTCTAAAATAAAAGGTACATAAAGCAATAATCTTGAAATGAAATCCTATAATTATCAAAACAAATAAATGTCTCCCACTGCAACCGCTGCTTCCTCAACAGCTTCGCCCATGTGGACTCGAACTCTTCTTCTCTAAGTCGCCGGGTTTTCTGGAACCCCTGCATTTAGAATGCACATACCGTCAGTGGTTCCATATCTACACACCAGAATTCTGGTAGATAATACCGCTGACTATGTTTTACGACTAAAGAAAAATTCATACCTTTGAGAGGACAAGATGTAGACCCCCAGTACTCAGACTGTTTTCCTTGGGGATATTTGCCAGAAGGCTTCTTTATCCCACCCTTTGGTCCAAGTCCCTTAGGACCACTGGATCCCCTTGTCTTCTTCTCCTTTCCCTTATGTATGCCCTTAGGTTCGAAACCTTTGGCCTTGGCTATAAGAGCTTGCGATTGTTTCAACTCGTCTAAAAGATCCATCATCTCAAAAACGTGTTCAAGCGTTTCCTCGAAGCAACTGATCTTTATGAGTATCCTCATCGCCTCTTTTCTAGCCTTCCCATCATGTCCAAACATCAACTTGAGTTTAAGCATGACATCATGATTAGCGGCTAGTGCATGAGCACTATCCCACTTTTCAAAGTCAACTATTTCCTCATCAGTTGAGTTAATGGTGGGTCTAGGAGGACAAGTTTCACTGAGTACGTCTTTGTACTCCTTTACAGTCTGAGTAATGTCTAACTCTTCTTTCCATTCAACACAGTATGGAACCAGTGCGTTGAATTCCTCAAGTATCAACGAAAGTGGATTCATAGTAATTCTCTAAACCTATAAACACATATGAACAAACAATTAATTTAATATCCGATATTATCTCCCTTGAATAATATCATTAAACTACTAATTACATCTAAAATCCCATCAGGTAAGGCAAGCCACGTGGTGTGGACGTTTACCTACCCAAATGATTTAGCAATTAGATTTTCTTTGGTCATACATCGATTATAGCGTAACTTCGTGGGGAAGGATACTATAACGCGTATCTAAGTGTAAACCATTACTCAGCACTAAAGTACATCGCTTGGAATTGCTACGTCACCGCAAGCCACGTGGTGTGGACGTTTACGATAATTTCACAACTCTTCACAATCACTTATAGCTGTCTACATCAATTAATCCAAAATCCGTTAGCATAGCAAGCCACGTGGTGTGGACGTTTACTACACCAAGAGATTTTTATAATTGACTCCCAATTACATGATCCATTCGATTTTGTAAATCAAGACTCGGAGAATCATAAGTGAAACTCGAAGTTTCTAACCAGTGATTCACCATGCGAACGACCCTATCTCTCATAAATGAGGGAGCCGAGCAGACCACTCCCCGGGGTGAGAATGAGTCGACTTGAAGTCAGTTTCAGAAAGACAAATTAGGCATTGTTTGATAAACTTGATCAATGTTTCTTGTAAGAGGAGTTACAAGAATCCTCCTCCAATGACTCGTCCATACGAATTTCGAAAGTCCATAAGAGTCACCAAGAGAACAGCAATGGAGACCATGGGAATGTTTCCATCCCCTCTCCCACTTAGCTTTTTACAATAGAGGGATACGCTATCTAGTGCATAAAGTAAACACATATAGCATGCATAAAGCAATAAAGCACATAGATCACATAGTCAAAATAATGCTAGAAAAATTATTTTCCCGACTATCATGGCTTTATTCCATCTTCATATGCATCTTCTAGTCTTCAGTCTTCGTTCTTGAATGCTCCATGTGACGAGAATATTAATCTCCAATATTTAAATCTATTTATTTTCAATTAATCCAAAAGTTACTTCATTCGAAAATTAAGTCAATCGAATATATCAAAAATAAAATTAAATATTATTAATATTTTTATTTATTTATTTTTCCTATCTAATTCTATTAAATCTCTAGAATAATCTATCCAAGTAAAACTTGGAATATTCTAGAAGACATCTATAATAGAACAAGGAAATAAAATAAATTAGGACTCTTCTACTTTTTATCATCAATTAATTTCCATCTAATGAAAATTCCCAAGAATAAGAATAATCAAATAGGAAATAAATTAATACTAAATCAATTAAATTCCTAATCCATGAATATTTCCATAAAGGAAATAAAACAGTAGGAATAAAATTAATTCCAATTAATTCTTTTCCTAATCCATGAGAGCTTCCAAAAGGAGAACACTCAAATAGGAAAAACCGAATTAATTTAGGAAAGTGAATCTTGGTAGAAGTGGCATGGGTTGGGAGACCCCACACCACCCCACCAAGATCGATCACCAAGAGGAGGGCCGCCGCCGCCACACCTCAGCCGGCCAGCCACCACCCACCGGCGGCAGCCCACGGCCAAGGGAGGCGTCGCCCCCTCCCTCTTTGATCGATGCAAGGGTCGATCATGGGGTTGATCGGTCCTTCGGTCCTTCATCTTCTTCGTCACGTCTTCGTCTTCCGGTGATCGTCTCAACATCGAACCAACGTAAATAAATTACAAGAATTTAAATTACACTATCCGGTATCGATTCTGTACATGAAATCGACCCTATACATTTTCCGGAAAAAAGAACGTAATAATAAATCCTAAATTCGGTCAACCCCCGAATTTTTACTATTACAAACATTCATCCACAAAAAACGAATCTCGACATGTCCGAGAGTTTAATAAACGAATAATCATGATAATTAATTAACACAATAATTAAATCCAACCATGATAGCCGGAAATCCCTGCAAGGTAGAACAATAATCGAACATATACATGAACACGAAACCAAACTCTCTGATACCAATTGTTGGAAATCGATATCCCGGGTTATCAAAATTTGCGGAAAATAATAACCCGACCGAAATCCATCATCGCCGGAGTTCCGAACGCGAACCACCGCACGAGCCGGGGCCCGACCGAATACCCAGCGAGGCCCGAAGGCCGCGAGCGTCCAGCCGATCCCCCGCACGGGGCTCACGATCATCTCGCGATGATCGCTGGGGATGCACGAGGCATCCCCGGGGCTGCTCGTAGCAGCCCCGCAGCGGGTTCATGAACCCGCTGCTCGCGGAGGGGTCATCCCCCGTACGCCCGCTACGGGCGAACCCGTAGCACATACGAGGCAGCTACGGGTGACCCCGTAGCATACCCGCGATCGAGCTCACGGGATCGATCGCCCCTCGGCTCCAGCCGAGGGCTTCTCCACGCGACGCCGCCGGTCAAGGGGCTGGGGTTCACCCGCCGTGGCACCAGCCCACGGCGAACCCCGGTGATCGACCAAAGGTCGATCCCACACCCCGGCGTCCAGCCGGGGCTCATCCCTTCGTCCGCGCGCCGGCGGTCGAACCCTAGGGTTCGGCCGCCACCCTCGATTCCATCGAGGGTTCCTCGATCTTCGCCGGGGATCTCGAATCCCCGTCCCCGAAGTTCGTACGTTTACCCGGATCGTGTGTTCATGTATACGCTACAATTAATTCACACAAAATCATAGAAAGGGTTTATGATTTTTACCTTCGATTCGTTGTACGGAGAAACGAATTAACGCGTTGATGACCTTGCGATCTTCCTACGTATTCCTTGCACCTCGTCCGAACGTCGTGTGGGCGACGATCTATCGAACTCCTATGGATCTCCTTCACTCTTCAAGACTTTATGATTGGCGTATCTTAGGTTAATGAATTGTGAAGACCATGTAGTGCTTTTATAGGTTACGTAGGGGATCATAAGGAGGTGGAATATTGGGCTCCCAATATTGAAGATTAAATTGAGCCCAATGCTCAAGTCCATTAATCCTTATCAATATTAATTAATTTATTTTCCACTATATAAATTAATTGCACTCCCAATATTAAACCATATTATATCAAATAATATTTTTCCGGTAGTATTATTTATTCCGTGTATTTAAGATATAAATATCCATGAATAAAATTAATTTATTGCTAATTAATTTATTCATCTCTTATATCCGAGAATAGTACCGTTCAACTTTAATTATTATGCGGATTAAATCCACCTGCAGGGTTTACATAATAATTCCTTATGAACTCATCTCGGGGATATTATCAACCCTTACGGGATACACTTTCCCGTCAAGTATTCACGGCATGTCGTATATAAAATATAGTGACCCATTTTAACCGGTAATTAACCCAATAATTAAATCGGTTAATTCCTTTGGAAAATCAAAGTCACTTATATTAAATATACACACCCGCAATAGTATCGGGGATTAAGAATAAAATACTCAGAGATTTAAATCGATTATCCAAGGCAATCCTAATCGATAAATCTCAAGCGATCCGCCCAATACACCAAGTGTACAAGTGTGATAAAATAATTAAGATAAATTACTTTCTCTCTCACACAACGACTATACCGATGGATTGGTCCGTGTCCATCTAGGTCGTGAGCAACTGTTCGATTAAATACGAGTAACCGATAATATGATCTTCTGTGTGCCCATGCACACCATACTAACTACAACGTATAAAATCCAGGACTATATTTTGCATAATTAATTAATAATAATTAATTGCAAATAATTGTTTATTAATTAAATAGGTTAAATGCTATGACCGGGAGTTTACCGATACTTAAATCTAGACATTAAGTACACAACTCCAACACAAGTAACCCCCCCCCCCCTATAATGGTGATATTGATGTAGAATCATTATCACACATTAAGGTGTGTTAATGGTGAAGTTGAATGGTCATGTCCACATCCTCATGCCACATTGCATTGGATGTGGTCCCATTCGCTTGCGTGGCATGTCATGTCACACCATGTGACATGTATTCCATGCAAGCCATGCATCCCATGCATGTACGTAAATCACATCGAATATAAACCTAGTTTATATATATGTCGATTCCAAATCGACTCATTTTAGCAAACACTTATAGCTCGTATTTCCGGCTCGTGTGTGACCCTGTAGGTATAATTATCGATCAATATTATATTGCTCCCAGCAATTAATATTATCTAATAATTATTTAAATATCCATAGAAGACCTTATGACTTTATCGATTGCACACGTAGGATCGAAGGACATATCCCAACATCCTCATCCTAGAAGACCGACTGAAGTCGAGCACAACTTCAGCTTATCATATGGTACCACCTTCGTGAACATGTCGGCCGAATTCTTACTCCCAAGAATCTTCTCCAACACCAAAACGCCTTCCTCTAAGGCCGATCGAATGAAGTGATATCTCAGCTGGATATGCTTCGTTCGAGCATGGTACACAGGATTCTTCGCCAAATGAATGGCGCTCTGACTTTCGCAATACAAGACACTCCCCGAGTGGTCTTGTCTCAACTCAAGCAGAAAAGTCTGTAGCCACATCATCTCCTGCACGGATTCTGTCACAGCGACGTTCTCCGCCTTGCAACTCGACAGTGCTACGATCTTCTGCAACCTCGACACTGAACTTATCGCGGTACCCCAGAAAGTGTACACGTACCCAGTAGTGTTCTTCCTACTATCCGCATCACCTCCGTTATCCGCGTCCACGAACCCAAGTAACCCCAAATATGATTTCTGGAACCTCAAAGCAAAATTGGAAGTCCCCCTCAAGTATCGAAAGATCCACTTCACGGCTTCCAAATGTTGCTTCCCCGGATTACTCATAAATCGACTGGCCACTCCCACTACATGGGCAATGTCAAG
This sequence comes from Euphrasia confusa, assembly GCA_954870475.1. NCBI lineage: Eukaryota > Viridiplantae > Streptophyta > Magnoliopsida > Lamiales > Orobanchaceae > Euphrasia > Euphrasia confusa. Next base: position 37,012,659 of record OX940951.1, on the reverse strand, counting down.
TCTCGAGCACACCATGGCATACATAAGACTCCCAATCGCAGAGGCGTAAGGGACCTTATCTGTTAGAGAGCAGAATAAGTTATGGGAACGGGCTCAGGCCTAATAGGCCTGCTAGGCACTTGGACAATCTTTTATTAGTACTTTTATTATTATTTCATATTATTAGGATCTTTTTTGTCACGCCCCGTTTTATTTTATTAAATAAGTAAATAATAGTAAATAATTTTGTAAATAAAATAAGGGCGGAGAATTTGAAAACTCAAAATATACGTTGGCATGATAAATTTTAACGGCTAACTTTTTAAACAAACATTTATGCAGCGACATTAATTAATACTTTTAACACGTCAACACGCACTAAAATAAATTAACATATTAAACGTTTGTAGGAATCACGGCTCAGAAGCATCCTCGACTACTCCGGTTAATCATAAGATCACCTGAAAATCATTTATATTAACAAGGGTCAGTCCACTGACTGGCAAGTAGGCATGCAATCTATATGCTTTAATCTTTCCACTTTTCGCCTTAATTTGTATCTTAACGTTGAACCTTTAATGCAATGCAACTCCTTAACTTAGACGTAGGACATAAAGTTTAACTTGAAACGTTTACGTAACTTTTCTTTAACATTAACATCCGTTCATATCTTTACGTTTAGACGCAAGCTTACTTGACATCGCAAGGGCTACCCCAGTCCATTGAGGCCATTCGTTTGTTAGTTGCACACCCTGTCTAGAGGCCCTTTCGCACTCTAGCCATTGAGGCCATTCATTGTTAGTGCCACCCTGCTTAAGGTAGTTCCTTACGATGCCCGACATTTCGTTTACTTTAAACGTTTAACTTTCGTTCTTTAAGTATTTTTACCGTGACATGGACTTCTAATGCAATGCATCCTTATATGAGTGCATGAACTAATGAAATGAATGAACTAACATACCAGATAATTAGCATAAACATGGATATGAACATATTTAAACATAATAACAAAATACAATCACATTGTGACCAAGTATTGATATACAACTCTCATTATACACAATCCCTCAAAGAAACTCCAAGTACACAATTCCAAGAATAATTAAAATGACATAACATCATAAGTCATAACTGCACACTTAAAGAACTTGTAAATCTTTCTTCTATATAAATAGTACAAGTATATATATAATTTAACTTTGCTGCTGCTTAGGCACTTAACAATTCAAGCACACACACCTACATATTTACGTATACATATATGCCAATATGCCCACATATAAATTTCATAAACACATCTATTTGAACATACATACACCTCAGTACATGAAGCTCTACAAGAGCACACACGTACACATATATACATGCCTATCAACACATCTCATAAACACACTTAGTATACTATATATTTATACACACATATCGGCACAAACAAACATATATCAATCGCATAAATTAATTAATAGCTATGAACCCTAAACTCGAAATTGTAATATAACTACGTGAAATAACCTAAAACCCACTTGCCTTGGTAATAAAGTTAGGGTTAAGCGATCGTGGTGTTCGTGTTGATTTCCAGTTCTTCTCCTTCCTTTATTCATCTCGGTCGGATCGTCCCCACTAGTCTTTTCTCTCTTCCAGCGACTCCCGTTTCTTTTCTCTTCGGTCCCTCTCTCTCTCTCTCTCTATTTCTATCCGTATTGTTCTTTCAATCTTTATTTAATTAGGGTTATACATATAATAGTCTTGGGTTGGTTAGCAGCCCATTAATTTATATTTGATTAATATTTCAGCCCATACAAGTAAATACATTTTTATTGCTTACATTTAATTAAGAGTCCAACCCATTTAAATATAAACTCAGCCCATAATTAATATAATTTAGTTGGCCCAATTAAAAGACAAGCTCAGCCCAATTATCAAAATATAATTTGATTAGCTCATAAAACATTAGTTCAGTCCATTAACATTAAACTCATTTTATAAAAGTAAATTAATCTAGAAGCCCAATTTATAAAATGTTTAAACACAACTAAATTAATACCGAACCCGACTAACACGTGTATAAAAAAGCCATTTTAATTAACTAATTTTTATATTAAAAATTTGGGTTATTACATTTTTAGTATTTAGGGTTATTTATTTTTGGTATTACTTAGATTATATATATATAAGTTGTTAATTAGGGTTTAAGGTTAGTCATTATTGAAATTACTTATTGGAAAAGCTGGTGCTTTTTTTTTGGGGCAAACGGTTCTGCCATTTGATTGTGTTTTTCTGCTCCTAACAATTGGTCCGATCTGCCGGATCCCGTTCCTGACATGACGAGATCTGCAACAGAGACGACGGAGAGGCTGGACAAGATTGAGAAAGAACAAGAGGTGATGATGAATACGTTGAATTCCAATACTCAGCGATTGGAGGAGATTTCCAGCGCGTTAGCGGAATTGAGCAAGTTGTTGAAACGACCAGAGGACACGGACCTATCGTCTGCCAACAGAAAAGGTGAAAGAGACGAAACAGGGGACAACGACAAAACATCAAGGCGCATAACGGGTCAGATGGTGCAATTGCTGTCATTTGATGGCTCTGATCCTATTGGTTGGTTAGCCCGCGCTAACCAACAGTTCGAACTCCACAATACATCGCCCGAATCGAAGGTTCCAACGGCAGTAGTGGCGATGGAAGAAGCGGCGCTTTACTGGGTTACATGGCTGCGAACTCGCAAACCAGGGCTGATGTGGGACGAGTTTTCTCAAGCATTGGTTTCACGTTTCGACAGTCGATTCAAGGGGAGTCGATTTGAGCGATTGACGAATGTTCGAAAAACGAGGTCCGTCAATGAATATATTAATTTATTCGTTCAATTGGCAAGCCAAGTGCCTGGACATAGCGATCCACATTACTTGGGGTACTTTATGAACGGATTAGACGATTCAGTTCGTAGTTCGCTGCGGCTACTACGTCCGTCAGATTTAGAAATGGCAATGGAGTTGGCTAGGGACGTGGAGGATAACCTAGCAGTGGAGTCCGGTGGGCGTCCGAACAAGGAATTTTCGTCGGCTCCACATTCAGCCTTGTTTTCAAAGCCTGTCTTCTTGTCAAGGTCCAACTTCACTTCAAGCTTCTACCGACAGGGCGGTTCAGCGCGGGTTATAGTGGCCTCTACAGGTCCCGCCAGCTTGGGTTTTTCCGCCTGCGCGGGTTCTGGGTATCCCTGGGGTGCTGTCGCCTGCGCGGGTTTTAGCCCGCCTGCGCGGCTTTATAAACTTCGGAATGCCCGTTTAACCCCGTTTCTTGTCTGATTGGATCTGTTCTTGTCCCAAACAACTCCTATTTGACTCCACATCTCAGCATCTTCATTTAGTTTTATTTTTTAATTCTGGTTTATTTCTATTAAAATCTTAATTTTTGTGGTTTTAAATAAATCATCATTGTATATTGGTAAAATCTTCATATAATTATTCATTTATAAAATCGATTAATTATTAATGAATCATTATTATATAAAACAAAAATATTCATTACTATCATTGAGATATTCATTGATAAATTAAATTGAATGCTATTGTATATCATTGAGATATTCATTCATAAATTAAATTGAATGTTAATTTATTCATTGTAATTAAATCATCATTATCTATAATTAAAATATTCACTATTTACAAAATATTCATTTATTCATTCATTCTTAAATTCAATTATATAATTAACAAAGATCTTGAAAAGACTACACAAATTTTTTATCTATCAAAAAATATGATTTTTTATAATTAATTTAAGTAAAAATGAAAAAGAAAATTGAGTAATAGATATTATAAAAATTGAGAAAAAAAAAATAAGGCGAGAGAGAGGAGAGAAGTGAGAGAAGAGAGAGAGAAAAAGAAAAAGAAAAAATAATCCATAATTTATTTTATAATGTTTTATATTTGTTAATTAGATGTACATAAACATGGTAAAGTGTACAAGTTACAATTAGTTGTAAGATATAAATTGCCAATATTACTCATGAACTTATATTTCTATATTTGGAAAAGTGGAAAATTTAATAGGTTGAATAAAGATAGCGCTTTGATCAACTAATATTTTTATTAATCTATAATTTAATTTTAGGGAAAAATGACAATAAAGCCATTTTTCAACATGTTTTCGGCAATAAAGCTTTCGAGAAATTACGCGTGTCAATTAGGCCGCCTAAAATGTGAAAATACCGTATTACTTTTTTTCATTCATTTTGGTATTGTGAACGAACGTGAGGAGGAGATCGAATCGGATGAGAGGAGCAGCTCCCCCCGTTCCCGATCCGACGCCGACGCACCACCACACCGCCGCTTTCTCCGCCAAGAACCAACGCTGACAACCAAGTCGCCGTCGAGCCCGTCTCCGTCCAACTCCGATTTCTCCCGCGCTCACTGTTCCCGATCTGACGCACAACCACACCTCCGCCTCGACGTCACCACTGTGTCGAAGCTCGACCCAAAACAGCTCTGCGTCGAACCGCCGTTGCAACCTCGGAATCGGTACGTTGAATCAATTAGCTCGATTCTGTGTGTCAATTTATGAATCGATTGATGCTTATTTGATTTCGATCGATTTGATTAGTTTGATCGATTTGATTAGTTTCTGTATGTGCGTAAGCAGCGCGCGGAAGGTGTTTGATGAAATGTCCGTGAGAAATGTCGTGACGTTGATGGCCTCCCTCAGTCTCAAGATCAACGCCACGCGGGCGCTCGGGCTACCTGTGAAGTGCCACTCGCCCGTTAACCTCACGGTCAGCGACTTCCCGGGTACATCAGAGCTAGCCTCGGTTTTCGCCATGTTTTGTTTGCGTGCGTTCGTCGTGATGTTGATGATTTTGTAGTGTTTTGATTGGGCGCAGGTCTCCTTCACATATCACCGAGCTCGCCGGAAGCCAAGGTTTTTTGAGATTTCGAAAACAGTGCTAAGAACAGCCACCTCTGCTGCACATGGACCTGTTGTTGCTAAGAGTAAGAAGCATTTCAAGAAAACTATATTACATTAATTTTTATATATGAAAATACATATATATTATAACTCGTAACGGGAGATATAGGTTGTTGTTTCGTTAAATGACCATGGGCATGTGAACGACTCGAGATGATTATTCTATCTGATATTTTTATTGAATTTAGAGATACGGAAAAAATATGAAAGGATAGCTCATATTAGTACTAGTAGTGTCTTGAAGATGAATGCATACTCTTTCATCCTTAACCTGTTTACTAGACATCATGTATCCAGTAGCTTTATATTGAATTATTATACTAAATTGTTTCACTACAAGAATTTCGCGGAACCCCTACAGGGGTTCCCTACGGCATCCATCCCGTAGGGGTGTCCCTACGGCATCCCCTACGGGAAATCCTTTAAAGAAATCCCCTACGGCAACCCCTACCCCCCTTGCCGTAGGGATGAACGCCGTAGGGGGTCCCGTAGGGTTCTACGCGCGCATTTGGCGCGCCTCACTTCCCTCCAAAATTCCCTACGGGTCCCCTACGGGATTTTTGCCCTACGGCGGGTATTCCCGTAGGGAGTGATGATAATAGAGTCCCCTACGGGCAAACTCCCGTAGGGGAAGAATAAATCCCCTACGTGGATGCTTCCCGTAGGGGACCCCTACGGCATTTGCCGTAGGGGATTTTTTTTTTTTTTTTTTTTTTTTTAATGTTTTATAATTACGCTAAATGTTTATAATTACGCTAAATGTTTTTTTTTAAATGTTTTATAATTACGCTAATTTTTTTTAAATGTTTATAATTACGTTAAATTGTTTTAAATGTTTTTTAACTATTATTTCACAAATAATAAAATTATAATTAAAATTTTTTTAACTGTTTACGCAATACGCAATTATACAACTATACAATTATAATTTTATAAAAATAATTAATTACAAAAATTATGCAATTACGCAAAACATTACGCAATTTTATAAAAATAATTAAATACAAAAAATATCGCAATTTAATATATTTAAATGCCCTTTTATTTAAAATTAGTTTTTAAATAAAAAAACATATATATATATATATATATATATATATATATATATATATAATTATAAAAGATATCAAGTGCTTTTCACGACATCGACTAGAACCCCGGCACTTGATATGAATACATATATATAATCTTTTAAAAGTTGTACATATAACGAAGATAGCTCAGCGGTTATCTCCTTCATCTTCACTCATAAGGTCCAGGGTTCAAACCTTGGGTCATGCAATACTCATTAATAATTATTAGCAGCCTTCGAGGGCTGGGCTTGGGTCGCGGGCTGAGGTTTGGGGTGCCCCATGGGTCGGGCCGGGGCCCGAGTCACACATGGCCCATGGCCGTAGGGGATCAGCTGTTTTTTTGTAGTGTTTTCTCTGATGTTATATCGAACATAAGTCTAAAGAATTGTGTGGGAGAAGTACTCTTTCTTGTTATACTCACGATCACGAAAATGTGCCGAGAATGATTTTACTAATCGGAGAGTAGTTACTGATGTGATGATGTGATACCATAGGAATATGCTCTTACATTATTTTTTCGAGATAATTTTAACAGTATCGTGTTGCTGCGTGTTTCTGTTGTGGGAACTTGTTTGGATTGTTTTTTATTGGACTGTCATTCTTACTACAGGTACAAAAATGTATATGTACAAAGTGCTTTCGGGGGTTGAATATGGTGTTGAGGAAGGAGCTCGATCTGTACGCTTCGATCGTTCATTGCGCTAATCTCCCAGGGCTGCCCACGCGCAACGAGGGTGTTGATATCGTCGTGATCCGGGAGAATACCGAGGGCGAGTACTCTAGTTTGGAGCACGAGGTTGTTCCATTGTGATTCTTTCTGCAAATGAATTTTAGACTTCCAAATGTAATATACTGTGTGGTTTGAATTCAGAATCTTGCTGCAATTGGATTTTAGGTTTGTCCAATGTTATGTGATGTGGAGGTTTTGTTTTAGTTACTAATGAAGTTTTTTGTGGTATTTCTAATTTGGAAAGAGATAGGGGCTTTTCTTTAATTAACACTGAATGTCATATTTTAACATTGAATGTCATAAAAACACACTACACTGAATGTCATAGTTTAACACTGAATGCCCCATTTTTACACTGAATCATAATAACACTGAATGCCAGAGTTTCACACTGAATGTTATAAAATTACACTAAATAACAACATACTGAATGTCATATTTTAACACGTACTGAATGACATATTTTAACACTGAACATACTGAATGTCATATTTTAACAGTGAATGTCATATTTTAACACTGAATGACATATTTTAACACTGAGCACATTGAATGTCATATTTTAACACTGAATGGCCTATTTTAACACTGAACATACCGAATGTCAAATTTAACACTAAATGACATATTTTAACACTGAATGTCATATTTTAACACTGAATGACATATTTTAACACTGAACATACTGAATGTCATATTTTAACACACTGAATGTCATATTTTAACACTGAATGTCATATTTTAACATACTGAATGTCATATTTTAACACTGAACATACTGAATGTCATATTTTAACATTGAATGACATATTTTAAAACTGAATGTCATATTTTAACACTGAACATACTGAATGTCATATTTTAACACACTGAATAGGAATGAAAAACACTGAATGTCACATGAATACACTGTTTGATTAAAAAATACACTGAACAAGACTGAAACACACTAAATAGGAATTAAACACACTAAATGTCACATGAATACACTGTTTGATTAAAAAATACACTGAATAGGACTGAAACACACTGATTAGGACTGAAACACACTGAATTGGAATGAAACACACTGAGTAGTAATGAATAACACTGAATGTCACATGAATACACTGTTTGATTAAAAAACACACTGAACAAGACTGAAACACACTGAATGACATGTAAAAATACTGAATGTCACATGAATACACTGTTTGATTAAAAAATACACTGAATGCGACTGAAACATAGTGAGGTACACTGAATAGGACTGAAACATACTGAATGTCATAAAAACACACTGATTGTAGTAAAAACACACTGAATTAAAAAAAATTAAAAATCTACGACGATACGCTTCCATAGTCGACAACCCCTCGGACGCTCCCCGTAGTCGACAACCCCTCGACATTATTCGTGTCGACAACATCATTCACCAATTCCTTCCCCGTGATCTCGAAAGGCTGCAACATTCTTGCATCGCCCGTTATCCAGGAAGGAAAATCAATTGTGTTTCAGGATAGAATTCATCATCTTCAATCGCAACCAATTATAGAATATTGCAAAGATACTCCCAAAATTATATTACTGCACTAACATCTGAATACAACAAAGAAGGGAGAAGGACAAACTCGAGTTCTGATCTATCATCCTTAGACGGGTCTACCACACAGCCTAGGAGGTCGATCGAGTACAGCTGGACGACGACATCGACATCAACTTCGACAGCCTAGGAGAGCTGGGGCCCACGACGACAGCCTCGTCCAAACAGAGAAGATGGTCGATAATGACATGTTAGACGACGACAAGAACGCGCTCTCGGCGGGATCGATCGTGGACGCTATACTCAATATTCCCGACAACGAGAACGAGAACAACGACGAGGACAACAAGATTGCGGGGAGCAACTCCCCGATGTCGGGAGACGAGTACATGAATCTCCGGACGCCATCCGACTTTTGATATCCATGAACGAATGGTGAGCGTTGGCCGACGAATCGATCCGGAGGCCTGAAGTCGCGACTCGAGATCTCCACTTCTTCCGATTCTCTCTTCGTTGTAGTCGTCCGTGCTACCGAAAGCTTCGCACGCGATTGCGTCTCTCTCCACCGCCCTGCGTAGTCTCTCTCTCCGCCGTCGACGGCGAAAACATCCTCCGCGCCGCCAACGTCGGGGGGGTTCCTGGTGGTGAAGGACGGGGCCGTCTTCCGCCGATCCGTTTCTTCGTTTTCGTGAAATATGTGAATCCGTGAGATCGGGAAATTCTGGGGTGGGCAGGTGGTGTGGGTTTGGGTGGGTAGGATAGAGTGAGGGGTAGTTTCGTCTTTCCTGATATATTTTTTGGCCCAATTGGAACAAAAAGGCCTAATTGACACATTAATCTGAGATTGACCTTATTGCTTAAAAAATGTTGAAAAATGGTTTTATTGCCATTTTTCCCTTAATTTTATTACTTTATTATAAATTATTATATTTTTTGTTTATGATTACATGATAATTAGATTTTTATTTTTTTAAGATTCACTTGCCGACTTTTCCAGTGAGGTCGATTTCGAAATATAATAATTTGATTTATCATAATTTTCTCCAAATATTTGGGTTGATAGAAAATACATCTTCATTACTTATTTATAGCTATTTCAATTAAATCCAAAAATATTTCTTAGTAATCTACAAAAATTTCTAAACATATATATCTATAATCTTCCATGATAGTGTGGACATTTGTAAGTAACTTGACCGGCCCACGTCCCATGGGTTCAGCCCGACCCAAACGCGTTTGGGAAGGTTTGCATATCTTTTTTGAGGTTCCAGATTTTAGCATGGTTGTTTTGTCACGTTTCTTGCTTTTCATTATAGTCACTTACTGATTTCTGTCAAATTCAAATGGGGGTGTTCACGTGCGGTCCCACGCCTAGCGCACAGACGAGAGCGGGAGTTCGAATATGCACTAGAGAGCCTCAATCTATCTCAAAACCATATGGTACTAAGTAGGAGAACTCCCTAGGCTTATATCATAGACTCCCCTCTCACAATTATTCGATGTGGGACAACTCACAAGTGGCCTTCAACACACCCCCTCCACTTGTGAGTCCTAGTCAAAGGGTGGTTATATCCCCTCTCACAATTATTCGATGTGGGACAACTCACAAGTGGCCTTCAACACACCCCCTCCACTTGTGAGTCCTAGTCAAAGGGTGGTTATAACCACTAACGAACAGGATCGAAACCTGCTCTGATACCATGTCAAATTCAAATGGGGGTGTTCACGTGCGGTCCCACGCCTAGCGCACAGACGAGAGCGGGAGTTCGAATATGCACTAGAGAGCCTCAATCTATCTCAAAACCATATGGTACTAAGTAGGAGAACTCCCTAGGCTTATATCATAGACTCCCCTCTCACAATTATTCGATGTGGGACAACTCACAAGTGGCCTTCAACACACCCCCTCCACTTGTGAGTCCTAGTCAAAGGGTGGTTATAACCACTAACGAACAGGATCGAAACCTGCTCTGATACCATGTTAGAAACCGCTTCACCTAAAAGCTCGAACTGGTAGAGAAGTTGGACTTCTTTACACTTATATTAATGGGCCGAATATATTCTCCAATAATTTCTTGGTGCTATAAGTGAATCAAATACTAGTTTTTAGTTTTTAACACCGGCTAATTATGGGTGGATTGTAATATATATCTTATTTTTGTTGAGAATTTGGTTATTCAAATTTCAAACTATAATAATCGAGGATAACGAATCAACAATGGCAGATGGTGTAATTTTACATTCTAAGATATCCATAAAATTAGATAAGAAAGTACAAAATTACCAAAGTGAGGGCAATACCCAATCAAAGACATTGATGATACGACTGCAAAACATAAATTAAAATTAAAAAGAAAAATAAAGTATCTAAGATGTACCGTTTTTATTTTATCTACAAGCTACAACAAGTCCAATGACACCAAATCAATGAAGAATCACAGGACTTACATCGTCTCCAACTGTGTCAGTTTTTAATGAGCGTGCCCAGGCAGAATCTGGCCAAATAGCATCTCCCGTGTGATATTCACATTGCCAGAATCAAAATGAACACACACGCAGCAACATTACATAATAAGTCAACAAAACTTCAATTCGCTCATTCATTCACATGGACTCCACCACCACCACTACTACTCCTCTTGCTCTTACTCTTCAACATGAACTACGGCCAGATCACACCATCGCCCGTGGTGGTTTGTCTCTGCCGGTTGGGTACATGCCCATTGACAGTGACCATCGAGTCTTCTTATTTTTAGAAGACCATTGATTACCATTAACTTTCCTCTTAAATATTTTTGATAAAATAATATTTATTTTAATATTTTTGGAGTATCATTTTTTATATAAAAATTATGTCAAGCTATTTTGATGATTTTTTTTTTTTCTAATATTTCATTAAAAAAAATGAGCATATAATTATAAGAATTGCAAATGGAACATTAGTAAAATACATCAGTAGGGGAGGCGTTCCGCCTTAGAGGGAAGTCGCCGCGTGACGGCATTTGAGCGACGGTGGACCTGTTGGGGGCTATCATTCTTATCTTAAAGGAAAATTACAAAGTGAGAGAATTTACATTGAATTCCTATTAAACTTGTAACCTTATTACTAGATTTAACAAAGCCACTTATTTGGGCTTTACTTCTAAGGCCCAATGTAGATATTATTGGCCCATATATATTTTTAGTAGAATGCACATTCTTTTAGGTTTTCCCTTTTTTAACCCATTCTTTAAGTTGTATTTAAACTCTGTTCTTTGTACATTGTAATCTCATTGAAATATATCAATATGATATTTCATTCTTCAAGTTTCCCTTCTTCTACAATTCTGAAACTTGTTATGGTATCAGAGCAAGGTTCTCTGTGAATCCTGTTCTAAAATCCTCTTCCACTTATTTTCTTTTACTGAAACCTCACTATGGGAAAATGTTTCATAGACACCAGTTCATAGACACCGGGCGCCTTTGGAAACGGTGTTAAAAATGTTTATAACACCGTTCGCGAAAAAATAGGAGGTTAAACTATTTTTAACGCCGAATTCTATACAAGCTGGTGTTAAATGTTCAATTTCAAATTTCAATTTTCATTTTTAACACCATTTTTTCTTCTAACCGATGTTAATAGTATTTCTATTTTTTAAATAAAATTATTAATGTTTTTAACGTCGGTTTTTATTAGACATGACCGGTATTAAAAAAACTTAGTATTTTTTTTTAGTTTAGCTTAATATTTCCCCACTAATAAGTATAGACTCAAACCATTTATTTCTTTCAACAAATTAATTTTATTCATTCTCTATAACACGCAAAACCTTACCCCTCTTCAGTTGCTGCCTTCGAAGAATCGAATCCGTCGAGACGACGCCGGATCATGAGGAACAACCGCGAAATTCGAGCCTGTCTCTTCCCGGAGTCCAGATCTGGCCCTATCGGAGTTGAAGTCGTCGTTGTCGCCGCAACAGAGATCGATCGATCCCCAGATTCGTAGCCACTTCTTTGACCCGCGCCGTTGGAGCCCAGTCGACGCCACCCGACCACCCCCGAAGTCGAACGATCTAGGGTTTGAAAGCTGGTGATAATGGCCCTGGACCGGGTCAAGCTCCGCCGCTCTCTCGAAGACTTCCGGGTTGAATACGGCGACAAGCCCGAGCCCGAACGCCTCTGCCTCCTCGTCGGCCGCGCCACTAACCCTTCCCGCAAGGTAACTAAAAACCCTCGATTTCAGATCTGCGCCTCGCACTGATTTAGACCTTCAAATTAATTTTTTCGTTTGTTCAGCTTTATTATTGTTGGGCTTTGAAATTTCTTGAGGTAGAAAAAAAATGACAAGAAACAACTACAGATCACATTTTGTTTTGTTTTTGATTTATTAATTTGCAGTTAATAAATCCTGATTATTAATTGAGATTACATACAGGTACTAGTCATCTTCTGTGGAGATTCCGAGATGAGAAAACGAGACATGGTGTTCACTCTGAGTCAGATTAGTAACAAGGAAATGCTGGACAGGGTGAATTCTCATGCCCAAAAGGTTACCGAGGAGTACTCGGTTAGAGTCGAGACTTTTCACGTAAGTTAATTATCCGCTAATTCGCCTCACATGTGTATTTAATTTTGCATGTCGTGTAAGGTGAATTGATTATGAATAGATGTGTTTCCTTTTTGTTTGGTGTCATGAATGAGTAAATTGCCCTTTTTCAGATAGCTGATTTGCTAGTTAACATCACCAAACATCATCTGATGTCAAAGCACGAGTTTCTGACTCCCCAGGAGAAGGAAGTGCTTCTGAAGAAACACAGCATTGAAGACAAGCAGGTAAATAAGATCGATCGATTGATTAATTGATTGTGGTTTTTTTTTTAATTTGTAATTATTGAATGTTTTTCTTAACCAGAAATATAAAAAGATGTGGATGGTGTTTTTTTTCGAATTTGATTAGTTACTGGCTTTCTAGATCAAATTTATTTCAATTTATTTACAGAGAAATTCTTGACCCCGCTAGTGTCAAATTATCAATTAGTAGAAAAAACACGGTGAGAGGTGGTTATCTTATGTGAAGAGAAGTATATAGTAATTTAGAATTACAGAAGTCTCACTGTTGTGTGTGGTGCAGTGGGAAGTATACAGTAAAATCAGGCTTTGCGAGTTATATATATGAATATGGACCATGGGAAGTAGATGGCAATAGGCCAAAAACACTGAGTGGCACTAATGAGAGTTCGATTATGTAATAAAATAACAAGAATGTTGATCTGTTTTCAACTTTTCATGCATTTCATTTTTGTGATTGGTCTCCTTGTCGATCAAGTTTATTTAATATAGTAAAAGTTCTACGCTTGTCACTGTGAATTGATATGTCTACATAAAAAATGTAGGTGCCTACCCTAATTCATGGTTCTACTATTGTCACTGTTTTTGCACTTTGTATGGTGTGTAACAGGTTTATTTATACTCCTACATGTTTGGTTCTGCATATGGGTCTTTTTATGTTAAATGTTAATTCACTTATGCATAATTTTCTCATCAATTACAAAAGAAAAAAAAAGGATAAAGATATTGTTCACCTTGAATCAGTATACGAATGAGTTACATGTGCTGCCTCTAAGATTTTTACTTGATTGCATGAAGAAAATGAAAACAATAAGAGTAAATCATAGAGATGTTTATTTTAATATTTTAATTGAAGGTACATACTATAAGGCTCGAGTTATACGATATTATGAAGATAACAAACTTATTTGATTGATTACTTTCAGGTGAATGCTCTGTTTGAAGAGAACAAGATACTAGATCGGAGAACAAAAGGTTGATGATGTTCTAAGCTTATGGAATATTGTTGTTTGACAATTGTAAGGATTTGAAGATTTTTGTATTTTTATTATTGTGTTTGGAGTCCATGTAAATTGTAATGATTTGGAGATTTGAGTATTTTGAATATTGTATTTGGATTTCATGAATTTAATATAATTTTAATTATTGGAAATATAAATTTTATATTTTTTTTATTTTAATTATTATCAAAGACACCGGTCATTTAAATAAAAAAAACCGGTGTTATTACTTTTCACACCGGTTGATTTTGCTAGTTTCTATGGAACTGACCGATGTGTATAATAATATAGACATCGGTCCAAGTCACAAAACCCGGTGTTATAGATTAAATTTAACACCGGTCGATGACTGGTGTTAAAACATAGCTGATCTTTAACACCACGCACAATAACACCAGACATAATTTTTTTTAACACCGGTCAATGCCCGGTGTCTATGAGACATTTTCCCATAGTGCCTATTCTCTATTTTTTTTCTATTTGTCTATTTTTTCTGAAAAATCCCAGATAGCAGAATCAACCATAATTCCCAATTCGGAAAATCCAAAATTCTCTACTCCGAATGACTATCCTAATTCTCCATACTATATTCATCCAGCAGATCACCCTGGGGTCAAGATGATTTTTGAAACCTTCACCGGTGACAATTACGGGGCTTGGAAGAAGGCTGTCCATTTGGCTCTCGATTTCAAGAACAAATTAGGGTTCCTCGATGGCTCCATTCCAAAACCAGCAACGGATGATCCAATTCCATACAGTGCGTGGCATAAGGTAAATGCTTTACTAACCTCCTGGATTACCTATTCTATAAGCCCTGAAATCCGTAGTACTCTGCTCTATTGCACTAATGCGAAGGAAGTGTGGGATGAAATCCGTTTGAGGTATGCAAAATATGATGGTCCTAGGGTCTTCCATTTGAAAAAAGGTTTTAAGCACTATCTACCAAGGATCCCAGAATTTAACCACTTACTATAACACCTTTAAAGGTATCTGGGATGAATACAAAAACTACCGCTCTATCCCTGCCTGCAGTTGTGGAAATTGTAGCTGCAACAATTGGCTCTGCATTCTTGGAGCTCCAGCAAAAGGACTCTGTGCTAGAATTTTTGGTTGGACTCAATGATTCGTTTTCTCACATCCGTAGCCAAATCTTGATGAATCAGACCCTGCCAACCCTCTCCAAGGTCTACTCAATACTCATTCAAGAAGAAAGTCAGAGAACTCTACAACCTACTGGAAATTCAATGGGACTCTACAGCAATGCCTTTTCTGAATCCAATGCCCTCATTGAAAAATCTGGAACCAGGGACACTGCCTCAAACAAACAGAAATACACTGGCAAATGTAACTTCTGTGGTTACAATGGACACTTAACTGATAGGTGTTTCCAGTTCAGAGGCTACCCCAGTTACTGGAAAGGAACCAGAGCAGCTAGGATTGCACCAGTCCATGTGCCACCTTCTCCACTACATCCAAGCATCCAGGCAATGTCTTCTGCAAATCAAGTATCCACTGATGATCAGGGAAGTGATTTAGAATTTTGTGATCCAAATCTTTATGCCCAATTTCAAAAATTCATGAGATCCAAAGATCAACCTCAAGAAGGGAATGGAACTCAAAGAATCATACCTTCCCAGTAACTCTCCTCAACAGGGACCAGATACCTCTAAAGCTTTTATCTCTTCATATAAATCTCCTATGTGGATAATTGATACTGGTGCTTCAGATCATATGGTTAGCTCTTTGGATTTCTTTTCTGATTGCCCTACAAAAATTCATTCTAAAGTTCAGTTACCTACTGGACACTACACTTATGCTACTCACAAAGGCACAGTAAAATTGAACAACTCTTTAACCCTATATGATGTTCTTTGTGTACCCTCCTTTAAATTTAACTTAGTATCTGTTTCTCATCTCACCCTCAAAGAGGGCATCTCTGTGAGTTTTTCTTCAAATCATTGTTTCCTGCAGGACAAGGGAACAAAATAAACTATTGGCTATGCTGAGATCATTCATGGACTCTATCATTAAAATTTTTCTACTCCCACAGACCTTACATTGAATAAAGAGCACATTGCTTCTACTAGTACTACTTCTGATAACTCTTTGCTTTGGCATTTAAGATTGGGCCATGTCCCTTTTAAAAGACTCTCTTCTATTCATTCATTTCATATTAATAAAACTCTTGCTCATAAACCTTGTGATACCTGTCATTTTGCAAAACAGACTAAATTGCACCTTTCTGAAAGTAACTCATATGCTTCTGCTAATTTTGACCTTGTTCACATGGATATATGGGGCCCTTTTAGGGTTGAATCTTATTCAGGTTTTAAATATTTCTTAACTGTGGTTGATGATCATTCTAGATGTACATGGATTTTCCTCATGAAACAAAAATCAGAAACCAGAAACCATATGCAAAGTTTTTACAAAATGGTTCTCACTCAATTTGAAAAGAAAATCAAATCCATTAGAACTGACAATGGTGTAGAATTTTCTTTTACTGATTTTTATCTTTCTAATGGTATTTTACATCAAACATCATGTGTTGAAACACCCCAACAAAATGGAAGGGTAGAAAGAAAACATCAACACCTTCTTCAAGTTGCTAGAGCCCTACTCTTTCAGACCTGCCTACCTTAAAATTTTTGGGCTAATTGCATACAAACTGCTGCACATTTAATAAACAGAACTCCTTCCACTCTTTTACAAAATAAATCCCCTTATCAGATTCTATATAACAGGTTACCTGATTATTTTCATTTAAAATCTTTTGGATGTTTATGTTATACTTCCACCTTAAGTGCTGATAGACACAAATTTGATAGCAGAGCATTAAAATGTGTCTTCATTGGATATGAATTGGGAACAAAAGGTTACAGGTTATATAATTTTACTACTCATCAAATTTCCATTTCCACTCATGTAAAATTTTATGAGCTAATCTTCCCATTCCAGAGAGATAGTGATGATAATAATTTTCAAACAAAAGATTTTCAAAATATGTCTGAATCTCATCACAATCTGGACACCTATGCTGACTTTTTCTTGCAGGATCTTACTTCAACTATGACAGCTGATGACAACCAAACCTCTCCAGCAACAGGGAGTACAACAAGAGGCAGATGCTCCTACAGTAACTCAACCTACCACTACTACAACACCAGTACAACAAGACAATACTGCTCCTACTCAAGGACAGGTAAGAAAAACCTCCAGGACAAACAGGATTCCTCCTCACCTGGCTCAATAAGATCTTCAGAGGGATGCTTCCTTAATCTTCACCAAAACTCATGAGGTAGTCCCTATAAACTCTAACACTAGATATCCTATTTCTATTTTTGTTGGTTCTGCTACCTTGCCTTCTTCTTATAAACCCTATGTGACTGCCATGTATGTTCTCTCTGAACCTAAAACTTATACTCTGGCAAATAAACACCCTGAATGGCAACATGCTATGAATTTAGAAATTAAAGCACTGGAATCTAACAAAACATGGGAATTAGTTGATTTACCTCTAAGAATGCATACTATAGGCTGTAAATGGGTATATAAAACCAAACCCAAATCAGATGGCAGCCTTGAAAGATACAAAGCTATATTAGTTGCTAAGGGTTATACTCAAGAAGAAGGAATTGATTTTTTTGAAACTTTTTCACCTGCTGTTAAATTAACTACTGTCAGAGTTTTACTCTCCATTGCTGCTTCTAAAGGCTGGTTCTTAAAACAACTTGATGTTAATAATGCCTTTTTACATGGAGTTTTAAATGAAGTTATATATATGACACCACCTCCTGGATATTGGATTCGTGGTGACAAGAGAGTTTGCAAGCTTCTTAAAAGTCTATATGGCCTCAAACAAGCCTCTAGGCAATGGTTTTGTAAACTAACTGACTATTTACTCTCTTTTGGTTACACTAAATCTCCAGCAGACAACTCTCTCTTCACAAAGAAATTTGGTACAACCATTACTGTTTTATTAATTTATGTTGATGATATTATTATTGCTGAAAATGATTTAACTGCCATTGATAATGTTAAAACCTTCTTACATGATCAATTTACAATTAAAGACTTGGGTGATCTCAAATACGTACTTGGTATTGAAATCATTAGAGATTCCACAGGTATTTGCCTTTCTCAAAAACAATATTGCATTGACATACTGATGTGGATATATATTTAATTAAGTAAAATATTGTGTCTTGTTCTCTAAGTTATTACTATTATTTTATTTATTTTAATTTATCCTATTAGGGTTTTAGTAGTATTATTTATATGTCGTTTTTCTTATTTAGTTAAAAAGTTGTTTTTTATATGAAATAAAAGAGTTTTCTCTTGTTTTATCGAATTTCGGTATTCTTCGGAATCAACGATATTTGATGTGTTAATTCTCGGGTATTCTTAGAATCAACGAGTTTTAATAGTTTGTTTATTGCTTCCCTGCATCAGTTGGTATCAGAGCTTCCGCTACGTCACATACTCACAGAAAATGGTTACCAAAACTGCAAACCTTTAACCAGTCCAATGGATTGCAACCTTAAACTTTCTAAAGATGATGGAACTACTCTTTCAGATCCAAAATCATACAGAACCTTGATTGGTAAACTTTTATATCTCACTTTCACAAGACCAGATATTTCATATTCTGTACAAACTCTCAGTCAATTCCTCTCCTGCCCTAAAGATACTCATATGGCTGCTGCCCATAGAGTACTTAGATATTTAAAAAATTCCATTGGGCAAGGATTACATTATTGCAGCTCTTCTAGTCTTTCTCTAACAGGATATACAGATGCAGATTGGGCAGGATGTATTGGCACAAGAAGAAGTGTTTCAAGTTATTGCTTTCTATTAGGAACATCTCAAATTTCCTGGAAATCCAAGAAACAACCTGTTGTCAGCAGATCATCAACAGAAGCAGAATATAGGGCTGCTGCAAACACAATATGTGAAGGACAATGGCTTCTTTACCTTCTTGCCGATTTTAACATTTTTCCTTCACCTGTGCAGATTTACACTGACAGCCTTTCTACTTATCATCTTGCACATAATCATGTTCAACACCAAAGAACCAAATACATAGAGCTGGATTGCCATTTAATCAGAGACAAACTGGAATCAGGATCATTTCAACTACATCACCTTCCCACAGAACAACAACTTGATGATGTCTTCACCAAATCACTTCCAGGACACTGCTATACTTCTCTCAAATCCAAGTTGAACTTGAAGAACCTCCATGTTCCACTTGCGGGGTAACAAAGCCACTTATTTGGGCTTTACTTCTCAGGCCCAATGTAGATATTATTGGCCCATATATATTTTTAGTAGAATGCGCATTCTTTTATATTTTCCCTTTTTTAACTCATTTTTTAAGTTGTATTTAAACTCTGTTCTTTGTACATTGTAATATCATCGAAATATATCAATAAGATATTTCATTCTTCAAGTTTCCCTCCTTCTACAATTCTAAAACTTGTTAAGATTCATATGTGTATCAAGTGTCTGCCACAAAAGTGAAAGAAAAATGTTCGAGTTGTTAAATATTAGAAAATAAAAAATTGCACAAATGTAAACTTTAGATTAAACTAAAATTCATAACATCAATCCTATTAAAATTATAAAAACAAATAAATTATTATCTATGTTAAAAAAATGCAAATCTAATTAGAAAACAAAACTCAAATAAAATAATAATCAATCATAATTGGATAAACAAACTTTTTAAATACAATAAAAAATATTAAATAACTACATTACATAGAAATAAAAATGCTTACAATAACTACCACAATAGAATTGATAGGATAAACATGGAACTGGCTGAAAATAGGTGGCTTAGTGAAGTACTTAGAAAATCTGAGAAATTAAGATTTATAATTCAAGTGCATTATAAAATTGGGGCAACTAGATGTTTCTAACTATATATATATATATCACCTCTATATTTACCTATATATAAGAAAAGGCAATGTACCTATTTTAACCCTCTAATTTCAGAAATTAATTTTCTAATTTAAAAGTACGTAGAATGTCACATATTAGCACTATCATTTTTATAAGTTCCCTTAAAATGTAAGTATAAACATGTTAGTTCCCTATTTTATAAATAATGAAAGACTATCGTACCCGTATTCGAGAGGTGAAAAAAATGAGGAGTATTTTTTTTTAAATAATTTTGAGAACCAATGTGACTTATTCTCCCTCCATATTTTCGGTAATAAGGATGGAATAACACAATATTGTAACATGGATTCGTTGAGAAAAAAAGACTTTGAAGGTTTGTGGTCTAATATATACACATCACTACACCTAAAATAAAATAAGGCATTTGTATAATAAATTGAACAAGTATGAACTACCCGTAGCTCAGATATTAATTGAACAAAGAGACTCAAATATTTTAACATCAAGTCCAAATTCGTTAAAGTTCGGTTAACCCGTTGTAACAATTGCAAGTGAGTAATTTTGTGAAATTAAAAAAAGTAAAATTTCGGTTAGTTACCTTTTTTAAGGTAAATAATAATTAGATGATATTTATAATAACACATATAAATGTCTAAATAAAAGTTCTCCTATAAAAATTATGGGTAAAATTTTATTTAATTTTAAAATGAAAAAAATAAAGTTTTTAGTAGTATTTTTTTTAAGAGTGTATATACATTTAAAAAATAAAATTTTACATAATTACTGTAGAAACTCTATACAATAAGTTATTCTTATATAGAGTTTTACAAAATAAAAATAATCTTTTTCTTATAAAAAATGAGTATAAATATAAACATAACATACATTGAATATTATCTATCTTTAAATATATATAATCAATTTAATAGTTTTGAATGATTAAATTTGACCGTAAAAATTGTGTTTCACAAAAATATTATTAATAAATATTTTTATAATATATTAATCCTTTATTCTTATATAAAGGTATAAATCGTTAAACAGAACTAAAAAAAATGTATGACTTAGGACGTGGATTTTATTTTTATTTATAACTTAGTTTCGAATTTTTTTTATTACACTAAGAGTTTATTTTTATATAGAGTATTAGAGCCTGTTTGAGCGAGCTTATTTAAAATAGCTTATAAGATGTTACGTCTTATAAGTTGTTTTAAGAGCTGATAAGCTGTTACGTCTTATTTAATAAATAAGTTGTTAAACCGTTTGGATAAAATAGATATATAAACTTATAAGATGATAATTTGTTTGGCAATTTAAGATCTTATATAAATAAAATTATCAAAAATAAATTTTTATATATGAAAAAAATATTTAAAAATAATTATATTAACTAAATAATAAATTTGGATTTTTTGTATATATATATAAAAGGTAATAATTTTAAGGGTATTTTGGTCTTTTATTTTTTAAGCTACAAGAGCTTATAAGCTGTTTAAAAAAAAAGTACCTCCCCCCTTACTTTTTTTTAAACAGCTTATAAGACAGCTTATTTTTAAAAAAAATTAAGATCTTTTTTTAAATGTTTACCAAACAAATTTTAGGTACTTATAAGCTCCTAAACAGCTTATAAGCTGTTTTAAGGAGCTTATAAGCTTAGCCAAACAAGCTCTTAGAGCCTGTTTGGGCGAGCTTATTTAAAATAACTTATAAGATGTTACATCTTATAAGTTGTTTTAAGAGCTGATAAGCTGTTATGTCTTATTTAATAAATAAGTTGTTAAACCGTTTGGATAAAATAGATATATAAACTTATAAGATGTTAATTTGTTTGGCAATTTAAGATCTTATATAAATAAAATTATCAAAAATAAATTGTTATATATGAAAAAAATAATTAAAAATAATTATATAAACTAAATAATAAATTTGGAATTTTTGTATATATATAAAAAGTAATAATTTTAAGGGTATTTTGGTCTTTTATTGTTTAAGTTACAAGAGCTTATAAGCTGTTTTAAAAAAAGTACCTCCCCCCTTACTTTTTTTTAAACAGCTTATAAGCTGTTTAACAGCTTATTTTTAAATTTTTTAAGACCTTTTTCTAAATGTTTACCAAACAAATTTTAAGAGCTTATAAGCTCTTAAACAGCTTATAAGCTGTTTTAAGGAGCTTATAAGCTCCGCCAAACAGGCTCTTAATTTATTTAGTTTTTACTTTAGTTGGACAGTGTTATTGGAGTCGAGAAAAATTCAACATACTCCACCCCCGTTTTACAAAACGAAACCCAATTCCTAAAAGTCGGCAACCCTAATTCCTCATCCACCGCCTGGCTGACTAACGGCGAAGTCGTACCCTCGCCTCGCCCAGCAACAGCAACAAGGTTTGATTTTAGCAAAGTTAAAATTAATTTTTCATTCATCAATCAATAATTAGATTGAGTATAAAACCATCATTGGAGTCGACCAATCGATCGATAATTTAGGTAGAAATCTTAAAACTGGAAAGTGATGGATAAACAGCATCTTCCTCTACTCTTGACATCTGATCAATCTGAAAAGTACCAATACTTTTATAGCTTGTCGGAGAATCGATACGAAGCCAAATATATTCCTATTTTGCGCAACAAGTCCGTACTCGGTTCTGCCCACGGCTGGTTGGCTTTAGTCGATCGATCCGAAGGTGATTCGAAAGGTGAATGTTGCCTCTGGAATCCAACATCCATGGACATAATCCAACTCTCAAATCTCGAGAACCCACTTCCCTACATCAGATGCTTCTTCTCCAAACCGCCCACAGACCCAAATTGTTTCCTAGTGTTCAACAGATATTTTTCTTGGGAGCAAGTCGTCTATAGGATTGATGATAATTACGGTTTGAATCTAAACTCGATAGATGGAAGTCATGTGCTAGTTGCTATGGCATCTTTCCAAGGGCTCATATACGGCATCGCCCGACCTATATATGAACCAAAATATGAATTTGGGACTATTCATATGACGGGACCGGAGACACGTTTGAGATGAGTGGATTGTGGATCGACGATCAACGTCCGATACGAAGATGTTTCAATTCGAAGATGAATTACTTGATCGAGTCGCCATGTGGCAGTGAGCTGCTGTTGGTTATTAGAATGGCATTCGATGTTTATCTTAGCAATTGCGTGCATTTTAGGGTTTTTCGGGTGGATGTCGATAGGATGGAGTTTGTGGAACTTGAGAACTTGGATGCATGGTCGAACTATTTTTATAAACTTCTTTGGTAATGGATTTTGTCGTTCTTCCGAATCCCTTGGTGCATGCAAGCCTAATTCTATATACTATACAAATATGAATGGCTCGGTTATATATGTCTACAGCTTGGATGATAGGAGCACCATCACCTTGCAGCCGTATCCCAATGCTGATATCGATCGCAACAAGTCGGAGAGCTATTGGGTGGACTTCCCAGACATCTTCAATTCTTCAGGTCTAGTATAAAGTTAATATATTTGAGTCTCTTTGATCAATTAATATCTGAGGAGCTACGGGTAGTTCCTAGTTGCCTCCTTTCTTTACATCTTCAATTATTTTTATTCTTATTCAAATGCTTTATTTTATTTTTACATGTGATATGTTCTATATATGGATTTGGTTTTCAAAATTATAAATAAAAATATTTTTTTCATTCACAAAAGTAAAGATACTTACTGTATATTTTTTCATCTATAATCATACATATACAATATATAAATCAATAACCAATTCATCACTGATCATTAGAAGTACTGAATTAATTTGAGTTCAATCACAAGATTCTCTTTAATCAAATTAAATAGTGGAGTAATAATTTTTCCTCATTTTCTCTTATACAATAATTATAGTATCAACATAATTAATTTCCAAACAATTCGTTCAATTTAAAAATAATTTTTTGATTCAATAAATCTTTTAATAAAAGATAGTAGCAAAATGGGTAATTTTATTTACACTCTCAAAATTGATAAACACACCCACCTTGTTTATTTTAACCTCATAAATTTAAACATTTGATAATTACCTTTCTTGAATAAATTTATTGTTTAATAAAAAAACTTCATTTTATTAAAGTCGAGGGTTGTTAGCTCAGTTGGTTGAGCGCTTTAATTGAAGATCGTGAGGTCTAAGGTTTAAGCCCGAGACATTGTAATTGACCTATACAAAAAAAAACCTTAGACCCGAGACATTGTAATTGACCTATACAAAAAAAAAAAAGAACTCTCACGAAAAAAAATACATTTACAAAACTCTTTGAAAATAATATCCCGTCCATTTACAAGTTTCACCCGAAAATTTAGAATAAGGGAAGAGGAATTTATCTTCGTCCATTTACAAGTTTCACCCGAAAATTTAAGTAGACCCGAAAATTTAGAATAAGGGAAGAGGAATTTATCTTCTTCCAAAGTGTGTCGTTTGTAGGGATTATCGTTCAGCTTTTGCTATTTTTTGTTTCATAATCCTTTAAAATTATTATTAGACACTTTAAAAATATTTAAATATTATTTCAAATCATATACAAAAATATTTTTATACATTTCAATATGTTCAAAAAATTTCAAATCATTTAAAAAAATTAATTTATTTAAAAAGTATTTTTTATTATCTATATCTCAAAGAGATGATTCACTTCTCTCTTGTAATTTGCAAATTAAATTGATAATTTTTCATATTCTACCGACGCAAATGATATTCGATCAATCTCTTCTTCAATTAAAAAAAATACAGTATTCGCAAAACCAACAATCTTTCTTTTAGATGAAGCGAGATCATCTTGATTGAGCAGTTTTGCGAGTCCAAAATCACATGTGCAAGTCTCTTAATTAGGAGCTAGGAGGTTAGGATTTTGAATGGAAAGTGATGTAGCGAAACGAGGAAGAGGACGCCTAGGAACACCCCTCTGGTTGCACAGTCAACCTACGAGTCTGAGGCGAGGTCTGATTTTGTTCCAATAAACAAGCCATTGATGCAGCAATTTAACCAGGTCTCAGAGGAGATGGTGAAGATGATTACCACAAGACATTCAGACTTTAAATTTGATGTACCAGAGTTTGCGAATTTGGTGAATAGGGTGGATGGTAGAGAGAATTGTGGTATGGATCGAGGGGCTACATGTACTTGTAATATTGGTTCGAATGGGAATGATGGGAATTACCGTACGAGTCTGGGTGATGACGAACGAGCCCTAACCGAGCAAAAGAGGAAGGCGATATGTACTACTACGTTAAATAAAACCGACGTCGCTTCTTTTAAGTCGGATTCTGGGATTATTGCGGATGGTGTTCTTCAGGTTCATAAAAAATTGCAGATAGACGCGTCGGATTTCGGTGATTCCGTGTTATTTTCGAGCCAAACAAGGAATAACGAGTTGCATGCCAAGAATACAGCTGAACTACTTTTTTTAGTTGCGGATTCTGTGGGACAATTACATTCAACAAATCCGAGTCAAACGGTGATTAATGGAGGAAAAAGGGGGATGAATTTGGACGGTTTTATGGAGGCCAAAAGAGCCGCATGCATGAGAAATTCTATTTTGAATTCTTTTATTTCGGCCAAGAAATCAGTTTTAAATGGACCGACCATCAATTTGATTTCAAGTCCTACTTTGGGTGATTTTGGGCCTCATTCACGAACCCAATCAGATTTAATTGGGCCAACTAAGCATACTAGCCCTAATGATAGATTGGATGATGCTGGGCTTTATTCTACTTCTAATACTATATCGACCCGCGATACTATTACTCCTGGCCAAGGTTCGTTCCCTGTTCAACTCCAGCAACAGGTTACCCAACGGCCGACAGAAGTTCGATGTCTGCAATTCGGCTCGATCCCACATGTGCCAAATCCACTATCAAACCTGTTTGTGGGGAATATCAGCGGACACCAGGATCAAAAGAGGGACAAACTAGGGGCTGAGATTCCGATTAAACCATCGAGTGTGTCGTTACATTATATTTAGCCTGAAATTAATAATGGGAAGGTCTTCGTCCGTCCAACCTGGGAAGTGCTACAGGAGGGTTGTAAAAGATGGGAGAATACTTTGGTGGGATACTATTTGGAACGCTCTATTGGATATCAGGCGACACGACGATTCGTTATGTCGACGTGGCAAGGAATTAAGGATGTAAAAGCCATGGAGAATGGGTTCTTTTTCTTCACCTTCAACTCATTACAAGATTTGTACATGGTGGTGGAAGGTGGACCGTGGTTAGTGGCCGGGCAACCTCTTTTCCTTCAACGATGGACCGAGGGCATGACACTGGAGAAACGTACTCATCGGGAGGTTACGGTCTGGGTGAAGCTTCGTAACTTACCTATGGAATATTGGACGGCGAATGAACTTAGTACTGTGGTGAGTGTTATTGGGCAGCTCCTATACCCGGATGTGATAACATCTTCATTGGCTCGCCTGGACTATGCTAGAGTTTGTGTTATGATAAATATTGATGGGGACTTAAAGGATCATGTGATCCTTCTTAAACCAACTAAGGATACAGGAGGGTACAAAGGGAGTTGCAAGGTGGAGATAGAGTATGAATGGCGACCTAAATCATGCTCGGTTTGTGCTTCGTTCGGACATAGTAATTCTACGTGCCGTACCCGGTCTACTGGCACTACTATTAAACCTATCCTCCGATATGAGGCTAGGTCACAACCACAAAAACCAGTTCGATTAGGTTCACGGGAGGGACATGAACATTCAGATGATGGGTGGAAAATTGTCGGGCCGAGAACCCATAATACAACCGGGAAAGGTGGTAAAAATAAGTTGTTGGCTGCTTCTTCATCGGCGACTCCGACATCTCTTGTATTACCGAACCAAAACAAGGCGGCTGGACGAGTCATGGTCGAAGAAAATTTACCACAACAGAAGGTATATCAACCCAAAAATACTTCTCAAAAGGTAACACCAAATGGG
Organism: Euphrasia confusa; assembly: GCA_954870475.1. Taxonomy (NCBI): domain Eukaryota; kingdom Viridiplantae; phylum Streptophyta; class Magnoliopsida; order Lamiales; family Orobanchaceae; genus Euphrasia; species Euphrasia confusa. The sequence goes on along the minus strand of OX940951.1, from coordinate 36,985,718 downwards.
GGGCTCCTATCAAACCTGTTTGATGCCCTACGAATTTTGAATGAGACAGTGGTGGATGAAAGTGAGCCCTCGGAAATTGGGCATATGCAGGTTCAGTCGAGTGACACGGCACTGTTGGGTCAGTGGACGGAAAGGGAGGGGTTGGTTGGGTTCGGTAATATTAATATAGGATCTCATGCAGATGGTTTCGATGCTCTTGAGTACCGGGCAGATTTGCGGGACGGACAGATTGGGGATGGTACTATGGTGGTTTACGGACAGGGTCCTATAGCAGCCCTTTCTCCGGTTCCCCATGTTTAGTACGCTATGCTGGAATGTACGAGGGCTGAATAAGCCAGACCAACAGAGGGCAGTGCGTGACCTTATTCAGGAGAATTCGGCTGGTCTTGTTGCCCTTCTTGAGACCCATGTCACCCCTAGCAGGCCTTCTTTTGTTGCAGACCGTGTTTTTTCCTCGTGGAATAGGTTCATTGACTATGCTGATGGCCCGGGTAAGCGTATCTGGGTCGGATGGGATCAGAGCTTGGTGGATGTCGAGATGATTAATTCCTCTGATCAGTGGATTCATTGTCGGGTTACGGAGATTAGGACCACTACCACGAGGTATTACACGTTCGTTTATGGCCATAACTCTGTGATTCAGAGGCGAGAGTTATGGGACTATATACTCTCCATCTCCGAGTTCCTGCAGGATTCCGATTGGGTAGTGTTGGGTGATTTCAACGCTATCTTGGATGAGAGTGAGGCGTTGGGTGGGAGTGTGCCGACTGGGATTGATGAATTTCAGGCTTGTTTGTCGGCGGCTGACTTGGTTACTTTACCTACGGTGGAATCGTGGTATACGTGGCACAACCAGCAATCGAGGGACCGGAAGTGGCGACGTCTTGATAGGGTGGTGGCTAACCCTTCCTGGCTGATTCATTGTGCTGACAGCAACTACCACACTCTTCCGCCCCGTACTTCGGATCATGCTCCCATCCTTTTGAATTCGGTGACAGCTGGTCACGGATTCAAAGCGTGGTTCTGGTTCGAATACCACATTACGGAGATGGAGGACTTCCTTCCGCAGACGAGGAGTGTATGGGATCACCAGATTTATGGCCTTCCGATGTACTCTATTGTTCAGAAGATGAGGTGACTGAAGGGTGTGTTTAAGGAGATGCGTAAGAGACAGGGTCACCTCGGAGCGAATGTGACGAGAGCTAGGGAGTTTCTACTCTCAGTTCAGACATGTCTGAGTCGGACCCTACTTTTGAGCCGCTTATTGTATTGGATGGGATATGTCTTCAGTTGTATACACGTGCAGTTGAGATGGAGCAGACGTATTTACGCCAGAGGGCGAAGACTTCTTGGCTCCGGGATGGAGACCAGTGTACGACCTTCTTCTTCAGGAGTATAGCAGTCAAACGAGCTCGATCTCGTATCCTTCAGGTTGAGACTACTACGGGAGAGTTGGTGCATGACTCCTCACAGATCAGCAGCACGATTGTTTCGTTCTTCCAGGGTTTGTTGGGTACTTCGAGTCATCCGATAGTAGGTGATTTACGTCCGTTCGTTACTAGGCGTCTGTCGAGTGAGATGGCCGAGTACATGATCAGACCGGTGACGGAGGGGGAGATCCAGGATGTTCTTTTTGCGTTCGAGGATGATAGAGCTCCGGGGCCTGATGGTTACTCTTCGGCTTTCTTCAAACAAGCTTGGCCGGTGGTTAAATCTGAGTGTCTTGCGGCTATTTCAAATTTCTTCCGTACCGGCAAGCTTGTTCGAGCGGTTAACTCTACTATTGTTTCACTGATTCCGAAGGTTGCTGTCCCGAAGCATCCTAAGGACTTCCGACCCATCTCGTGCTGCAATGTGTTGTACAAGGTGATCGCGAAGATTATCTCGAATCGTATGAGTAATAGTATGGCCTTTTTGGTGGATAGATCACAGACGGCTTTCGTCCCTGGCAGACGCATCGGGGATAATATCCTCCTTGCGCAGGAGATCATGCAGGGATACGGGAAGATGGGGCTGCCAGCTAGATGTGTGCTGAAAGTCGATCTGATGAAGGCCTATGACACTGTAGAGTGGAGTTTTGTGCGGGCATCTTTGGAGACTATGGGGTTCCATCAGGTGTTTATTGGTTGGATTATGGAGTGTCTCTCTACTCCGGCGTACTCGGTGAACATTAATGGTTCAGCCGAGGGATATTTCAGAGGAGCCATGGGATTGAGGCAGGGGGACCCGATGTCACCATTTCTTTTCGTCGTTGTGATGGAGGTCCTACACGGGATTTTGGAGTGGCATATTCGGGCTGAGCCGGAATTTCAGTACCACTGGAAATGTGAGAGGACCCGTACCTATATGCTGAGTTTTGCAGATGATCTGCTCCTCGCTTGCCATGCAGATCCTATCTCTATCGATACACTCAGACGGGGAGTGCAGATTTTCTCGGTTTACTCGGGTCTACATACGAATGTGGATAAGAGTAGCATCTATCTATCGAGGGCGGTACAGGAGGATGCGGCAGTTCTGCAGGCTATGTTTGATTTTCCAGTAGGTACTCTTCCGGTGCGGTACTTGGGAGTTCCGTTGATCTCTTCTCAGTTGAGGATCAGAGATTGTGCACCACTGCTTCAGAAGATTGATGATAGACTAAGTTCGTGGACCTCGCGATCCCTATCCTATGGTGGGCGCACCCAGCTGATCCGCTCAGTGCTAGGCACTCTTCATATATACTGGGCTAGCGTGTTCATACTCCCGCAGGGGGTCATTCAGGAGATTGTGAAGCGCTTGAGAAGATTTCTTTGGTATGGGACGGGTAATAAGGGATATGCGAAGGTTCGGTGGGCGGATGTATGCCAACCTGCCAGAGAGGGAGGACTAGGGATCCGGGACCTTACTGCTCAGAATTGACCCCTTATGACCAGGCACATTTGGGCGATACTGAGTCGGGATCCGGAGTCTGTTTGGGTCAGTTGGATTCAGGCGAATCGACTGAGGAGACATTCTTTTTGGAGCGCAAAGAGTCCTAGGGCCTGCTCTTGGAGTTGGCGACAACTCCTAAAGCTTAGGCCTGATGTTCTACAGGCTATCCAGTTCCATATTGGGGATGGGTCGCAGTTATATCTGTGGAGGGACCCTTGGCACACCTTGGGTCAGTTGGAGGAGATGTGTCCGATGGGGCCAGCCTTGACTGGGTTGCAGGTAGCCTCGCCTCTCAGCTCTGTCATTGTTGACGGGGAGTGGCAGTGGCCAGTTGACTTTGCTGAGGTGTTCGTTGGTCTTATGGAGGAGCTTCCGGAGATAGGCCAGGGGAGGGATAGTATACGGTGGAGACTACATAGGTCTGGGACTTACACTTCTGCCTCAGCCTATTCACTCTTCCACCCCGAGGGTGTTCGGGTTCGTGGGCAAGTCTCCTTGCTGGTCCAGGGCGTATACCGAGGCACTGCTTTATTCTGTGGCTTGCTATCCGTGGTCGGTTGCCGACGCGTGACAAGCTGTGGATTGGTCGGGGGGATGATTCATGTGTTTTGTGTGGAGGACAGAGTAGAGAGACGCATTCCCATCTATTCTTTGAGTGCACGTTTTCACAGGACTGCTTGAGGAGAGCTGAGAGGGAGGTTATTGGGTTCCTATGGCCACGTGGCAGTTGGGAGTGTGTTGTTCTCCGTGCTGCTAGTCGTTGGCGTGGGAAGCACTGGATTTCCTGTACCTATCGTGGTCTTTTCGCTGCCCTGATTTACTTTATATGGCAGGAGAGGAACACACGTATACGGGAAGCGCACTCGGAGTCGACTGAGAGGGTGTCTATCAGGGCTATATCCATTATGAGAGATCGAATCATTGCGCTACGGCTACCAGACTCCCTTCAGGCAAGGGCTTTGAGGCGTGTGTGACATATCGCTTGGTAGGGGTGGTTGGGGTTGTTATGCTATTTTAGTTTTTGGAGATTCTGAGAGCTAGCTTGTTAGCTCGTTGATGCGGTAGGTTCTGCTTAAGCGATGTACTGTATCTCCAAACTCTTTTATTTTTTCTTTTATATGATATTGACCGTTGACAAAAAAAAAATGATATTGTATATTTATAATTTAATATTTAAATAAAATTTATAAAATAAATAATTAAATTTAATGAGATGTTTACAAATAAAAATAATTTATTCAACTAATTATTAATCCATAAAATTTTAAATTTAAATTAAAAATAAAAATAAAAAATAAAAATAATCAATCGTGTATTAGTTTTTTGGACTTGATTTCAATTCAATTAATTTTATTTTGGTTCATTTTTATTTAGTTTATTTCAAAAAATAAAATATAATTAAAATTAATGATTTGAATCTAAGCATACAATATAGTTCATATTAGAATATTATTCCTAATTTTATACAAATATTTAATAATATATTAAAATTATTTTAATTCAATAAATAATTTCAGTTCAACTCAGATAATTAGTTCTTATTAGGTCTATTTAGTTCAATTCAGTTGAGCTTTATCCAAAAGAACATAAGTTTGAAACATGTTCTTTTGGAGCTAAACTAAACTCATATTAATTGGATTGTATTGAATTGTACTAAATTGATTTGAATTGAATTATTTTACAAAAATAAAGTAATATTTTTATATATAGTTAAATATTTATGAAAAAAATTATTATTAATATTTTAAGTATTAACTAAATTGTATATTTAAAGTTATTGATTTTAATTATTTTTTCTTTATTTTATTTTAATGTATTTTGAAAAGAAATTAATCAAATTGATTGAACTAGTCCTCCTACCCGTGCGATGCACGTGTATTTAATCCAACTTTTTGTTACTCGAAGTAATGCTCTTTCTGCTTAATATTAGATATAGACATTGATAATTGACAAATGAATATTAAGTGAATGATCTAATTGAAATCGAAATAGTACAATAAAGAAAAATACATTCATATTACAAATTCTGGAATACTTCTTTATAGACTACGGAGTACATTTGTTCTATTCCTAAGACGAACGCGCTGGTCACAAAATAGAAGCTTCAACCCGATCGTGTTGGTTACTCTAGACAACGCAACGTACAATTGATCGTGCGTAAATACTGATTTCTTAAAATAAATATTCCAACATTTGTCAACGACTGACCTTAACTCTTATTAATAGTCATGGCATACGATATCATAATCGGAAATTGTCTTCGTTCGGAAAGCAAACTGGAATTTGGTATTCGAGGGCGTCAGAGCAATTCGAGTATTAAAATCCATTTTCCCATAATTATTTCTCCTAATACTTTCGCGTGGATAATAAAATTACCAAGTTGTGTTACAACCATCCTAGTAACATTGCATAGTCCGACAGAAGGATCCATATTCCGCAATAGCATAACGGGCACTTAACCAAATACGAAATAGTTCATGTATCAAAAACTATATACCTTGTCACAACATTTAATTAATTCGTTAATTATATTACAATAAATAGAATATAACATGACTATATAAATTGTTGCTTAAAGAAATATAAGTCTACATATATATATATATATATATATATATATATATATATATATATATATATATATATATATATATATATATATTACTATATTAATTAATAGAATTAGATTTTAGTAAAAAAGTTTATAATAATACCAACCTTCAACTTCATGGTTTGGTAGTTTGGAACACTTGTTCGGTAGGTAAAATACTATCCGAACTCAGGTAAATCCTTTCGTCCGTATTATGCATTGCAACCATGTAATCGTTGATTTCATTAACGTTATCCAGGGTCGGCGCTAGAATAGCTCGTCCTTCTAGAAAATTGATATTCTCGATTTAATCATGGAAAGATGGGTATGCGGCACGAACAATCGATTCAATATAATTATCCGATTGAATTATCAAATATTCATTTTGGATCTTTATATCTACTTTCCTGTCGTTCTCGCCGTCAGTACTATCATCCCCTGTAGAAGAGCAGAGAACTCACGCAACCTACGACCATCATTTTCATCGCCGATATTTTGCAACCTCATGTTCTTGGTCAAGCGCAAAACTTTGCAGTTTATTTATATATTAGACGAATTAATAGTGGCGTGGCGTGGCGTGAACTATATCCTACCTCGTACATTTAGGCATGACCGGTTAAATTTGAAGAAAATTTCCCCTTAAAAATATATTACCCGTGAAAATTATAAAAGTTGCATGATTGATTTCTAATAAAATTAAATTGGTGAATAATTATGTTTGTTTGTATTTCAAGTATCGTCGATCTAAATATAATTGATTTATTAATTTATTTTTCATCATAATGATATAGAAAATCAAAAAAAAGATATATATTTATCAAAATTCAATACAAAAAATCAGCATTTATTTTTCATTTTAAATATAAAATTCATGCGAATTATTAAAAATGAATCGTTGTATATAAAGAAAATAAAGTTAAAACATAATTTAAGATTTTTTTAAATAATTGCAATCTTTTCATTAGTCTCTTGAACCTTGTAAATTATAAATGTGGAATGGTATAATTAATAAAATTAGATTTTTCAATAATTTTTTTTTTCATTTTATCTATCTTATTTCTTAATTTGTTTTATTAATTTTTATAATGATCCAAAAACTAAAATAAAATAAAATTTTAAGTTTTTTTCAATCAAAATTATCATTTTTTTATTGATCTTTTAAAATATATAATATGTATGAATTTTTATATTAATATTAAATTATTAATGAATATTTTTATTATTTTTATTTCAACTATATTTCTCAATAACACTATTTTAATAATTTATTTATATTTATAATTATATAGAAAATAAAAAAAGATCATTTAAAGTGTTTTCTAATAATAATTTTCGACTTTTTCAAAGATATAAATCATATGAATAATAAACGGTAAATAGTAGTATAATTAACAAATGTTAATTAAAAATATTAAATAATAACAATATTTAATTACATAAACTTCTACTTACAAAATTGTATTTATACAACGTATAATTGATCGTGCGTATTATCTTATCTAACAGATAATAAATGTTATCCATAACAAAATACATTGTTCCAGTTTACATTTATATTAATATTAACAAACGAATATAAAGATGGTATATTAATTATTTAGAATTGATTTAAAGAGATAATTACTATAATTATGAATTGGGTAAATCCCTTCGTCCGTATTATGCAATCCAACCATATAAACTAATATTAATACTATTATTTATTAAAATTTATATGATATGATAAATAAATAAATAATAGGATACAAATGTTAAGTATAAAGATTGTAATACTATAAATAAGAGGTTGATTAATACAAATTAATATTAATACTATTATTTATTAAAATTTATCTGGTAAGGTAAATAAATAAATAATAAGAGATAAATAAGGAATAAAGTGAAAATATTAATATAAGATATTAAAAAATGATTCATTTAATTGATTTTTTCAAGTCAATCTTTACTATAATTAAGGAATTTATAAAAGTAAATTATTTAAAATCAAATCGCACACGTAAAAGAGAGAATAAGAACAATACAAATATTATTGTTAATGTATTAATTACGTATTTAATATTTACTTAATAAATTATTAAGATTAAATATTAATAAATATTAGCGTAAGTGTGAACAAAATTCTAAATCTAACGATTATTATTTTTTAATAAGTGTCAATAAAAATAAATCAAATGTGAACATAAATAAATCAAAAATGGTTAAAATATATGCAAATGTTAATGTTAGCTGAACTATATATTATAAGGATTAAATACAAATATTGTTGTATAAGTTACAACAAAAATAAAATTAAAATAAAATTAAATAGAAATATTATAAATTTTATTAAAATAATAATTGTGAGTTACATAAAATATTATAAATTTGAGTAAATTACGTAAATTACATAATAAAATAAAAGATAAATAAATTATTAAACCAAAATACTATAAACTTATTAGGAAACATAATCAAAGCTTGTTCCATTTAAAACTTTTACATTCCAATGTTTCGATGTTTAAGCTAACAAATATTATTTAGAATTGACCATCATCCAAGCTGTGAACATTTTAGAAGAATACTTCGACACAACAGTTTTTGTAGACTCTTTGCCTCTGTAAATAATAGTTTGTTGTTTGTGACAATGGTAACCAAGTCTAATGACAACTGGTTCTCTGAAATGCATTTCGTATGCAAACAACCTCCACGCAGCTTCTGAAGCCGATATATATATATATATGCAACCAAAGTATTGTTTAATTTCATCGATTACCTTTTTTCCTTCTTATGGATATATTTAAACAAATGTTGCGCTCTTTACGATCCTCTGTTTGAACCACACCCAAACTTAGTACAAGAATGCGAAGTTGCACCGATCATCCCTTGGGTACCACCAAGCTCTATGATCTCCACGCAATCTTCATTCTCAAATCTCGCCTTCCCACTACTATCAGCACCACCTGCATTCGCCAATACTCCAGTGCTATCCATAGTACGCCTAGGCTCGATTCTCCAAATTTGAATACTATTCGGATTAGTATTCCCGGTGTCCCCGACACCAACACACATGCGCATGACTTTTAAAACCAAGGTGATCCCGACTCACCTTCAAGCGAATGACTTTCTTGGGCAGAGGCAGTTGCCCACTTGGTAATTGTGTTGCCGCATACCTCATACAATCCACCAAATCTTTCTCTCGCCTCGCAAAATAAGTCGCCCCGACTTACTTTCAACACTCCACCTTTACCGAAGTTGGTACCCATTCGGATCTAAGGTCTATGAGAGATAAGATTACAATTCAGGACCGGAACGTAACTTGCAGTACCGAGGGTTCGAATATGCCCATCGACCATCTTGATTCTCACAGTTCTCGTGCCGCGTATCTCACACGATTTACCATGCCCCATGACCACCGATCAACCGACACCATTGAATATCTAGAATCCAAGATCCACCCTTCACTCGTTCCCCAAATCAGAGACAACTAGGAGTTCCCCATCGATGAAACCTCCTTCTCCGGAATCGGCCACCTTCGATTCCTTTCTCCGATTCTTCAGGGCCTGACAGTCCCCCTTCATGTGGCTCTTTATCCTTGCAGTAGTGACAAACCACCTAGAATTTCTTCCATGCTCCACCTTGGACATTAAGAAACTCACCTAGATTTTCCCCACTAACAGCCTTTTTCCTGCAGTAATGACAAACCCCCTGGAATTTCTTCATCTTTGCCCAACCCTAGACATCAAGACATTCCCCCGGATTTTCACTACTCAAAACCTCCTTCATCGTCTCCCTCGATCGCAAAGCCGCGACCGCATGAAACAAATCACCGGAGGGATAGAGTGCAATTATACCTCGTACCTTTCTATTCTTCCTTACCTTCTCTTATGGCTCCATCGCGCTTGACATCTTCACCATGCCTCAGCAACGCATCATCAAGATCCTAGTTGGTTAGAACCACTGAACCAACTCCACCTTGAATTGCCATGAAGAGAACCACGTGTTCCGATCTAGCACCGAATATCTACCATCGTCGCCATCTCCCAAAATATTCTCGAGCTCCACCTGGATCTAGAAACACCAATATCCGCAACGCCCGCCTTGTATGGATTCTCCGTCCGGGATCCCCACGAAAGCTCTTGATAACAGGTCACGGGATCGTAACCTGGCTCTGATACCACTTGTTGCGCTCTTTACGATCCTCTGGCACCACTTGTTGCGATATTGAAACTAAATCTCTCACGACTCTCGAAATATATATAAGATGCGAAGAAATAGATAAACGAAAGAACGAACACACAATTTTTTTTTTTGGAAACCCAAAAGACGGGTAAAAACCACGGGAAGAAAGAACCAATCGACTACATCGTTGAGGCTTACAATTCACCCTATGATTTTCGTCTACCGGAGAACCTCAATTTATAGGTGTAGCAAACCTATCAAATTGGTAACAATTAGAATTAGGAATAATTCATTTTCCTAATATATGACTCCTAAATTCATAAGGAATAGAATTATATTTCATATAATTCTAATTCCTTAATTAATAAAAAGGAATAACAAAACAATTGAAACCAATTGTGTCCGAACATGAGCCACGTGAATTCGGTGCTACTCACGCACATGACACGATGATGTCATCAATGACATCATTCCTAATTGACCGCCTCTACCTTTAATTGCCATAATTAATTACCGGGGGGTCATAAATCGATTTCACGCGCACTCTTCTTTCTCGTCCCATTTTAATTCCGATTCGAGTCATACATTAACAACAAATATTTGATGGAGCGTGATCTGTTGCACCATTCAACATTAACATGCCCACCATACTTTTTAAGCAGGTAAGGGTTGTGGGGGACGACAAACCTGCATTACGTTAGAACATATAATCAGAATTACATTTGAGTTGTGGTTGATATATATATATGAAAAAGTATCTTACTTGTTGGTTCTTGTGATAAGTATGAAAAAACATTAATAATTATCTTGAACTAAAATAACACGATTGTATAGTGAATTATATATTATGACAAACTGTTTTCAATTATAATATATTAGATTTCAATAGTTTTTGAATGATATTAAATTGATATCATGATTTAAAAATTATAAAATAGAAATTTGATAATAATATGTAACAACCGCAAATATTATATTAATTAATTAAGTAATTTTGGCTTAATTAATAATTTGCTAACGAAATAATTATACTATGCATAAGTTCTAGTCATTTGAAGTTTATATTAATTTTCATGTTAGTCTTATTATGCATTTTTCATGTTGAGTCTTATTATGCATTTTGATTCACAAAAGACTTCATTTACAATTTATTAAGTCATGTAGTATTCCTCGTGTCCAAATTCCCTACTAATTAACACTATTATACTACTATTGTACTACTATTAGTATTAATGTTATTATTATTATTATTAGTGACTATACAGTATTTTGAATAATTAGAATCTAGTAGAACATGTTAGGCCCTTAAGCCCACTTCCAAATATTCTATTGAATAATCCGTCTTGCCTACCAAAACCCTAGTGCGTGCATCTATCATATATAAGTATTAGTGTAACAATCCAAAATTTTATTTATTAAAACATTAAATTCACCTAAATAAATATACAAATACATAAACTAAATTTAATAAATTAAAATTTTAAAATAGAATATATTTTAATTAAACACTAAATTTAATAAATAATATAATGATAATTATAAATTTAATTTAATCCAATATAATTAATATAATTTAAAATTTAATTATTAAAAGATATCTTAGCACCCAAGTCATGCCAATATTTAAAACTTATCAAAATCAAATAAAAACTCTAATTTATACCTTTATAAATATTAATCTCCTACCACCGCCAGAAAGAAGTCCATAAGAAAGAACTCAAACAAATAGTTGTCACTCTCTTCTCTGTTCATTGTTATTCCACCCAAACAATTAATCTTCTTCCTTCCTTGCCTTTCATACGTACTTACACAATTAATCTTGACCAAAACACATATCAAGTCCATCCTCTAACCTTTGAAAACCATTCTGGACCAACCTTTGTTCACCCGTATTCAACTTCAACCTCCACCCCTAAACCGCAGCTGCACATTGGATCGAAGAATTTTCGAGAGTCAAGATGTCTTCGCTGCCCCTCTTTGGCCTGTAAAATAATTGATCGACACCAGTCATCATCACCTTATTGTCTTCACGGTTCAGTCCAGTTGACGGAGGTGCCGATGAGACCCATCAGATCCGTCCGTTGAGCCGCTGGCCATACACCGAAGCTTTACCTATGTCAATCGCCAATGTAGATTTTGCTTGAGGCCCCATCACATATACAACCAGTCATCATCACCTTATTGTCTTCACGGTTCAGTCCAGTTGACGGAGGTGCCGATGAGACCCATCAGATCCGTCCGTTGAGCCGCTGGCCATACACCGAAGCTTTACCTCCGTCAATCGCCAATGTAGATTTTGCTTGAGGCCCCATCACATATACAACCAGATTCACCATCGTGGGCTTCCCAATGATGATCGACAACCTTAGAATCGAGAGCCATTCACCGGAAATTGCCGCCACCGCTCACGTTCTGTCCTTAAAACTCTAAGTTGCAAATAAAAGAAAGAGGTAAAACTAATTCTACTCTCTCTCCCAATTTCCATAATGGCCGCATACTTTTAAATAATTAAAGAAGAATTTCATTAAGGTCCTTCTACTTTGATAAACTATGGGCCACTCCATTAATAAATTCTAATAATATTATTAAATCCACACTAAGTCTTAAAATTATATATTCAGCTCTTGGAGATTTAGAAGTTTCTAGTTCAGCCCTTATGGACTTAGACGCTCTTTGGTTTTTCACGTTCACGTCCCAGCTCTTCGAGGTAGGTGTCATGTTGTCGATTTACCTCTTCTATTACTTGTTTCACTATGTGTGTCTCTATGTGTGCATTTATTTGAATTTATTAAAAATATATTTTCCGTTGTAACCGGAGACCGGGGAAAAGGGTCGAATGAGACCAACACAATAGTTGGCGCAACTCGCAATATCCAGATTATTAAATGGATCTCATGTTTACTAAAATTACAATATTTTCATGTTATCTAGATTATTAAATGGATCTCATGTTCTATTAAAATTATAATATTTTCATGTTATGTTCATCGGTTATACATGTATTTGATTCCGGTATTGGATGAGGTAATGACCCTATTGAGCGCGTTGAGCTCACCCTATCGACAACAACTATTTTTAGGTACACACGAGGATGCCGAGCGAGGAGAGTGATCAAGGATGGAGGATAAATTAAACTAAATAAATGTTACTTTGTGCATAATTTATCATGAGTTATTTTATAATGGATTATGATATTACTTATTGTTTTTCCAAAGTTTTTCCAAAGTTGATTTTTTTTATGAATCTTATGTTTTACATCTATTTCAATTACTACGTCCATATGTATTTGATGATTTGTTAGTAGACTTTAGGATGCACACACATATAATTAATCATACGTACATATATGTTTGCATGCATATGAATTCTTTAGTAATTACATCCTATGATTTCAATATTCTGTTAGTATAATATGATATTAAATAGTAGATTTATATATACTTAAGTATTTATATATGATTAACATGCCTCGTGTTGCTGTATTTATATATATATATATATATATATATATATATATATATATAAAAGTATGTTTTGTGTCTATATATATATGCATGTGATAACATTGTTTTATATATTTAATAGAATTATTAGTTTATTTTCCAACATAGTAATAATTTATTGTCTTTTCAAATAAAATTTTGTGACGTTCGCACTTTATTAAATGTTGTTTTCAAAATTTACACATTCCGCTGTTATAAAAATACGGGGCGTTACAATTAGGCCGCTGCTCCAATTTCCGAATTTCGTCATCGTCCCTTCGTTCACCCTTATTCTCACATACAACTAACAGCAAACCAGACATCAATTGTTCCTTCTCCCTTCGCCCCTAGTTTCAGTTCGTATCCGAGCCCCCCTCAATCACAAACCACAATTCATACGTTTACCCAGCCCGACTCCCGCCATACCTCTCTCCGCTACCTTCGTGATTCGCTGAAAAAGATGGAGCAGGTGAGGGAATCCAAGGAATATATAAGCGAGTCGTAGGAGCCGCAACGTGAATTACCCCCAATCGAGACTGCCCTCGAACCCTCGACGAGCTGCTGCAAGCCAAACCACCGAGATCGAATCGTCTTCGCATCCTATCGTGAGCTATATCGTCACAGCCGATCTATGAGCCTCATTATTAGAAATGAATCGGTACCTTCTTATTTCACAAAAGACAATATATATACAAAGTCAGTAGAGACCTACCACAACTAAACTAATCAAATAAGATAAGCTACGCTAACAGTATCTGTAACAATATATGAATTCTAATATTTATATATTTAACAATATATACGCTAATACACCCCCGCAGTCGAAACGGGAGGCTCTCGGACGCAGAGGCTGTCTCTAAAATCTTGAAAAAGTAGGCGCGGAAGACCTTTAGTAAATATGTCTGCTATTTGATGCCGAGAATGGACGTGAAGTACTCGTACTTGACCACGAGCTACTTTCTCACGTACAAAGTGGATATCCATCTCGATATGTTTTGTGCGTTGATGTTGAACCGAATTCTCTGACAAGTAGATGGCACTAATATTATCGCAGTACACAAGTGTGGCTTTTTGTAATGGAACATGAAGCTCAAGCAGTAAATTTCGAAGCCAACATGATTCATACACGACGTTGGCTACACCTCTGTATTCAGCTTCAGCACTAGACCGTGAAAGAGTAGGTTGTCGTTTTGATGACCATGACAGTAGATTGTCGCCTAGAAACACACAATACCCAGAGGTAGAACGACGAGTATCTGGACATCCTACCCAATTGGCATCCGTGTACGATGTAAGAGATGAAATTGGGGATTTATAAAGGTGAAGCCCATAATGTACAGTGCCCTGTAGGTAGCGAATTATTCTCCTTAATGCAGCTAAGTGAGCTTCTTTAGGATCATGCATGTGGAGACATATTTGTTGGACTGCATAGGAGATGTCGGGCCGAGTGAATGTGAGATATTGCAAAGCCCCAGCTAAACTTCGATATTGTGTAGGATTTTTAACACGTGGGCTCGCTGATGTTCCAAGTTTGCCGTTGGTGTCAACCGGTGTTGCCGTAGGTTTACACGCAGACATGGCAGCACGATCAATTATTTCTTCGGCATATTTCTTTTGATGAAGAAATAATCCGTCCTTATTTCGTTGCACGGCGATCCCTAAAAAATAACTTAGCGGACCAAGATCTTTCATTGCAAACTCTGTTGCTAAGAGGCTCATAAGGTGTTTCCGCAACTGATTAGACGAAGCTGTGATAATAATATCATCAACATACAGTAATAGATATGTAATGTCAGAATCATGTTGATATATAAATAAGGAATGATCAGTTTTGCTGTGGGTGAAGCCAATGGTAGAAACATAATCAGTAAATCGTTGATACCAGGCACGCGGGGCTTGTTTTAATCCATAAAGTGACTTGCGAAGCAGACAAACGTGATCAGGGAATGATTTATCTCGAAAACCCAGTGGTTGATGCATGTAGACTGTTTCATTGAGAGTGCCGTGTAAGAACGCATTTTTAACATCCATTTGGTGAATGGACCAGCACTTAGATAGTGCAATGCTCAAAACAGTGCGGATGGTGGCGAGTTTAACAACCGGACTAAAGGTGTCGTCGCAATCGACTCCAACCTGCTGAGACCTGCCATCACCAACAAGACGGGATTTGTGCCGCTCAAAATTGCCGTTAGAATCAGTTTTGTGTTTAAAAATCCACATACATCTTATAATATTGACGTCATGGGGACGTGGAACTAAATCCCAGGTCTTATTGCTAATTAAAGCGTTAAACTCATCGTCCGTGGCGGCTTTCCAATTCAAGTCGGAGAGGGCTAATTTGGGATTTTTGGGAATAGGCGAGGGAGAAATAGATGAATAGAGATTGAAAAGACGACGAGGAACAGTGATATTATTCATGCGACGGGTCCGCATTGTTCGATTTGCGTACGGATCTGTTTCGGGGTCTTGGTTTGGTTCAGGTGTGGCGTTGTTTGTTTGTTGGTGCAGCTGGGTAGTAAAGGGGTTTGTCGTGTTTTCTGATTCGGATATTTTTTGGTCAAGATTTTGGGAAGTGGGCTGGTCATGTGATGAAGTTTGTGGTAGAGTGGGACTGGTGGTGTGTGATGTTGATTGGGCCTAGTGAGGTGTTTGGTTATGGTTAGTAGATATAGGAGTTGGGATAGATAATGGTGTGGATTGAGGTGCTTGTTGTTGCACAGTAGGTGTTGGTGTTGGTACGTGGCTTTGGAAAAATGGTGCATGGGGTGTTGTTAGTGAATGAGAATCATTATGGGTTTCAAACATTGTGTAAGAGTTGGGATTTGAGGTACGTAACATTGCATAGGGAAATTTTGTTTCGTCGAATATTAAGTGACGAGATATGATGAATTTGTTTGAGACGGGATCAAAACATTTGTATCCTACGTGATTGGAAGGAAAACCTAGGAAAACACACGGAGTAGAACGTACTTGAAGTTTTTGGATTGAAGAAAAAGGGTGAAGGGGATAACATAAGCACCCGAAATTTTTTATATGAGAATATGTTGGAGAACGATTGTAGAGTAATTGCTTGGGAGAAATATTTTGTAGAAGCTTAGATGGTAGAATATTTAATAGATATGTTGCCATTTGAAGAGCGTGATGCCAGAAAGAAAGAGGAAGTGAAGCATGAGCAAGGAGAGTTCGTATCATATTGTTAATTGTACGAATTTTACGTTCAGCTTTTCCATTTTGTGGTGAAGTGTGTGGACAAGAAAATCGAAATTGGAGACCATTTTGGTCACAGAACTCATGGAATTTTCTATTATTGTATTTTGTGCCATTATCGCATTGTAGGGTTTTGACTGATATTTGAAATTGAGTTTGTACGAGAGTGTGAAAGGAAGAGAACAGGGAGAAAACTTGTGATTTATTTGCTAATGGAAAGGTCCACAATTAGTTTGAAAAATCGTCCAAAAACAAGATATAATATTTATGACCCGCAGAACTAAGGATAGGTGACGTCCAAAGATCACTGTGGACGATATCGAATGGGGAATAAGTATATGATGTAGACAAAGAGAATGGTAATTTGATTTGTTTTCCAAAAATGCAAGATTCACAAATAGTAGACCCAGAAACGGGTTTACAAGAAATGGTTTTTGATTTATTCAAAAAATGTAAAATGTTGGCACCGGGATGCCCTAGTCGATTATGCCATAGAGTTGGCGAAACTGCTAAAAAAGAAGAATCTTGAGTGGCTTTGTGACTTGAGAACGACAAAGGGTAAAGATCACCGACACTGTTACTCCTCATGATAGTATGCCCCGTCCGGAAATCCTTCACAGAAAATCCAAAACAGTCAAACTCAACAGAAACATTATTGTCATGAGTAAAACGTCGGATAGAGACAAGATTTTTAATAAGATTTGGAGCATGAAGAACATTGTTTAGAGTTAAGGGGGGTAGAGGTGGTTTGAGAGTTGTTTGTCCGAGACCTTGAATCGGAACTTCCTGTCCACTACCGACAATGATATTTTTAACGATGCTTAAATTAGAATAAGACGAGAGATTACCGTGCGATGGTGTCATATGAGATGTTGCTCCAGTGTCCATGTACCATGTATCATCTAGTGGTTGTTGTAACGTCATGGTATGCATTGCTTCCTCTATGTTCGTGGGAACATTTTCTTAAGGTAGTGGAGACGTCTGAGCAACAAATGATTGTTGAGGATGAGGACCAAGAATGCCAGGAGCGGGAGGACGGGGGGCTGTCCACGGGCGAGGCTGTGGAGGAGTTGAGTCGGGCCACGAACTGGACCAAGTAGGTGTGGTCGGGTAAGGGCAAGGGGGTGGAGTCCAACCAGGTGGTCCCCAGGAAAACCATGGATTGTACATGGCCCATGGTGGTGTTTGAGAAGGTCCACGACCTGCTCCTCGTGCATATCCACGACCCGGGTTGGTGTGGGGCTGTTGATGAGACCCACGAGATAGCCCACGGCCTGATTGTTTGTTTTGGGGTTGAGTTGGGACGTTCTTGGATTGTTGCTGTTGTGAACGTCCACGGCCTGCTCCTTTGGACTGGTTGATATGTTGTATAGAGCCCTCATCAGATGCAAAGAAGGATGAGTTGCGGCTGGTTTGGTCCTGCTTCCGTGCTTCCTCCATTAGAAGGTCGTCTCGAGCGTCATAAAAGGAGGGCAACGGCTTTTTCTGCCCGATGAAGGTGGCGACCATGTCGTAGCTGTCATTCAAACCTCCTATCAACCGAAGGACCAGCCGGTCGTCACTAACCGGAGCACCAACATTACACATTTGATCCGCAAGTAGTTTAAGAGCGGTACAATACGCTCCAACATTTGCAAATTCATCTTAGTGAATGTTCGCAAATCTCTTTTCCAAATACAAAGCACGCGTACCTTTATTGTTTTGAAAAATGTTTTCCAGCCTCGACCATGCTTGTGCGGCGGTGGTTTGTGGCTTGAGGATAGTGTTTAGAAGGTCTTTGGAAATAGTTCCAAAGATCCATTGTTTGACGAGAGCATCCAAGCGTTTCCAAAGGATTTTCTCATCGTCGGATTGCGTCTTTTTAGGATCCTTATCATCAGATTCTTTGTCATCCAATGATGATGACGCCGGTGGAAGTAAGTGAAAACATTGTGAAGAAAACAATGATTTTCGATCAGTTCAGACCAAGAAATATATTGACCGTTTTCTGTGTCGAGAGTGATGGGGATAACACTACGGATGTTGCTAACTGAGAAGGCGGAAGCATATTTTTGATCAGACATAGTTATATCGATGCGTGAGGCTATCGGTAGTTGATGATGCAGACAACGCGTGAGGCAGTCGACTGAAAAAAAAAAGGGGGCGGAAGAAGGGAGAGTCCTAGGTTTAGGATCGATTCGGCTGTGATACCATATTAGAAATGAATCGGTACCTTCTTATTTCACAAAAGACAATATATATACAAAGTCAGTAGAGACCTACCACAGCTAAACTAATCAAATAAGATAAGCTACGCTAACAGTATCTGTAACAATATATGAATTCTAATATTTATATATTTAACAATATATACGCTAATACTCATGGACGTCAAGGCTTCTGAATCCTCCTATTCTCGTTTCTGATCGATGTGTCCGTCGAGACCTCAGTCCTGACCATTGTTGTTTGGTCGCTAATATGTTGTTGGAATTATTTTAAATAATTCATGTATTTTGATCAAAGTTGTGTAATTTTTATGGCAATAAAAATGTATTCGATTTCGAGTTTAATCGTTACAATTATTATCTCCGTGTTACGAGGTAATCGTGGTATTTTATTTCGTCAAAATCCGTTAATCGGTGAGTGAGAAATAAATGTTTGAAGATTGCCATAAATACTACTTTGGTGAATGAAGCAATTATTATTGTGTTGGGATAAATGTTATCCCACATTGGAAGAATACCAAAAGTCATATCTCTTTAAATGTGATAAAAGAGTATGAGTGTTCAACAAGTTGACTAAGTTCATGCACCCTTAGCGGTACATGGCAAAGGCCACACGCGCGCGCCCCGCCCCGCCCCGACCCGACCCGTCCCGTCTCGTCCCGTCCCGTCTCGGGCTCGGGCTCGGACTCGGACTTGGGCTTGGGCTTGGTCCTGGCTCCTTGGTGATTTGGTCAATTGGACTCTGGGCTGGACCGGGGCACACTGGGCCAACTGGGCCAATTGAGCCAGTTTGGGCAGACCGGTCTATATCTTTTGGACACGGTCCGATTGAAGTATTTGGGCTCGTCTTGATCGACCCAATAGTTGAACACATATTAGGTCTTTGGGCTCGGCCCAACTGAAAGATAATGGATATTAATTAATTTCGTAATTAATTAATTATTGATAATTGCTGAACGTGGGCGGTTAGAGAAGGAGTGGTCAAACTCCACTCGGCTGGAACTGCCTAGAACTGCCCTGAACCGCCAACTGCTGTGAGTGGTGTGTAACTCCCCGAGTGATGTCTATATATAGACTTGAACATGCATCATTTCACGCATGAGAAATCGCACGAGAAAGAGACGAAAAAAAACCATACATTCATATCATCATATCATCGAGTGCTTAGTTATCACGGTTTCCGTTCAATCGAGGGTTCGATTCAGTGTGCAATCGTTCGAGCCCCGCTGCCGTTGTATCTTTGGGATCAGAGAGCCTGTAACCGTAGCATACAAGGGGCTTTACTGATTTGCGGAAAGTGCAAACGCCTCGGCCAGCAACCTGCCGTTTTACTTTCCGTTTTTTATCGTTGTTTTATTCCGGTTTGACTAACCCGTTTGTTACATTTTTCCCAACAATCGCAAATCAGTAAATTATCATGTCTACCGGAGGAGGTAACAACAAGGATGATGCCCAGAACAACAACGAGGTTCCGATCATCAACGTTGAACAACCCATCAACAACAAAGAAGTTCTCATCGGGAAGATTCCAGTGGCTTTGCCCATCCACACTCAAACCTTCCCGAATGCCGAGAAACCCGAGAAGTTCACCGGCGTCGACTTCAAAAGGTGGCAGTCCAAAATGATGTTCTACCAGACCACCCTTGGACTGCAGAAGCATTTGACTGATGACCCTATGACCATAACTGACAATGACTCTGATGAGAGGCGCTTTGCCTTTGAGGCCTGGGGGCAGAGTGATTATCTCTGTCGGCACACCGTCTTGAACGGGCTGTGCAATGAGTTGTACAATGTGTACAGCATGTACAAGTCTGCCAAGTCCCTTTGGGATGCCTTGGAGAAGAAGTATAAGACCGAGGACGCTGGTACTAAGAAGTACGTCGTCGGCAAGTTCCTGGACTATAAGATGGTCGACTCAAAGTCTGTGATCTCTCAAGTCCAGGAGTATCAACTGATCTTGCATGACATCGCCTCTGAAGGGATGAAGATCAGTGAGTCCTTTCAGGTGGCGGCTACCATCGAGAAGCTCCCTCCCGGGTGGAAGGACTTCAAGAACTACCTTAAGCATAAGCGAAAGGAGATGAGCCTTGAAGAACTCATTGTCAAACTTCGAATAGAAGAAGACAACCGTGATCGAGAGGTCAAACCGGAGAGAGTTCCTATGGAGGCTCGGGTGAACTTGACTGAGCCACATTCTGCCAAAAGGAAGAACACTCCTAAGGGCAAAGAGCCAGCTAAAGTCTGGAAGTTCACTGGAGTTTGCCATAACTGTGGCAAACCGAACCACATGGCCAGAGACTGCAACAAGCCAAAGAGGCCAAACGGGCAGAAGAAAAAGCGACCAAGTGCCAACGTGGTTCAACACGAGCTGACATGTGCTGATATGAGTGTTGTGGTCTACGAGGCCAATCTGGTTAGCAATAACAAGCAGTGGTTCAGTGATACCGGAGCCACACGACATGTATGCTCTGACAAGGATGCCTTTGCTTCGTATGCTCCTTGTACCGGTCGCAAACTCCACATGGGTAACTCCGCATCGTCTGAAGTTGCTGGAGTTGGGAACATTGTCCTCAAACTGTCTTCTGGAAAGGAGCTCAAGTTGACTGATGTGCTGCATGTCCCAGACATCCGAAAGAACCTGGTTTCCGGTTCTGTTCTTGTGGAGCATGGCTTCAAACTTGTATTTGATGCTAAGAAATTTGTACTTTCTAAATTTGGACTGTTCCTAGGTAGGGGTTATCTTGATCAAGGTCTGTTTAAAATGTCTGTAATGGCTGTTCGCCCCCCCTTTGCCCAGAGCAATAATGAAAAAGTTGTTTCCTCTTACTTGATCGAGTGTTATGATTTATGGAATTTTCGTTTAGGACATGTGAATCAAAATGCAATAAAAAGACTTATGAATTTGGAATTAATTCCAACTTCTAAAATAAATTCACAACATAAGTGTGAAGTTTGTGTTGAAGCCAAACTGGCTAAGTTACCGTTTCGATCAGTCGATCGTTGTACCGAACCTCTTGGACTTATTCACACCGACATATGTGATTTAAAGTTTGCACCGACAAGAGGTGGTAAGAAATACTTCATCACGTTTATTGATGATTGTACGAGATTTTGTTATTTGTACTTATTAAATAGCAAAGACGAAGCCCTAGAGGCATTCACTAAGTACAAACCGAAGTTGAAAATCAACTTGATAAACGGATTAAGATAGTCCGTAGTGACAGAGGTGGAGAGTACGTAGCTCCGTTTGAACAATTATGTTCTGAAAATGGAATAATACATCAAACAACCGCCCCGTATTCACCTCAGTCAAATGGCGTTGCTGAACGAAAGAACCGAACATTAAAAGAAATGATGAACGCCATGTTGATCAATTCTGGGTTACCCCAGAACATGTGGGGGGAAGCCGTCCTGACGGCAAACCACCTACTGAATAAGATTCCTCTTAAAGGGAAAAATGAAACTCCGCACGAACTTTGGAAAGGTCGTAAGCCATCTTACAATTACCTCAAAGTGTGGGTGTGTTTGGACAAAGTGTCGGTTCTTGAGCCAAAACGAATGAAGATAGGACCTAAAACGGTCGATTGTATCTTCATTGGATATGCTTTGACTAGCATGGCATACCGATTCTTAGTACACTATTCTGAAAATCCAGAAGTGACTAAAGGTACGATCATTGAGTCGAGAAATGCTTCATTTTTCGAGAACATCTTTCCGAGCAAAGATGGAGCTGGTCCAAGTTCTTCCAAAAGAACTCATGAAGAAAGTTCTGCACCACCAAGTAATGAACATGGTGATGAAGTTACAGAACAAAGACGTGGTAAAAGAGTCAAAAAAGCTAAGTCGTTTGGACCTGACTTTATCACGTACATGTTGGACGATGAGCCTAACTCTTATGGTGAAGCTCTAGCTAGCCCAGATGGACCACTTTGGGCAGAGGCTATTAATAGCGAAATAGAGTCCATCATGCAAAACCACACGTGGGAATTGGTTGATCTTCCACCCGGCTGTAAGCCTTTAGGATGTCGTTGGATCCTAAAGAAAAAATATAGAGCCGATGGAACGATTGATAAGTTTAAAGCTCGGCTGGTAGCCAAAGGCTTTAGGCAAAAAGAGCCGATTGTACGGACTTAAACAAGCTCCTAAGCAATGGCACTTGAAGTTTAACAATGTTATGTTGTCAAATGGTTTCAAAATCAACGAATGTGACAAATGTGTGTACATTAAAGGTACTCCAACAGAATTTGTGATAGTATGTCTCTATGTGGACGATATGCTAATCATGGGAAGTAGTCGTGATCAAATCACGAACACGAAGAACATGTTAAAAAGAAATTTTGACATGAAAGATTTGGGAGTTGCAGATCTAATCCTCGGGATTAAGATAAGCAAAACCGAAGAAGGAATTGTTTTGTCACAATCTCATTATGCTGAGAAAATGCTCAAAAAGTTCAATGCCCTTGATGGTCCTGAATGTAGGACTCCGATTGACCGAAGTGTCAACTTAACAGTCAATTTGGGCAAACCGGTAGCTCAATTGGATTACTCTCGAGTAATAGGTAGTCTGATGTACCTAACGAATTGTACTCGTCCTGACTTAGCCTATTCTGTGAGCAAACTGAGCCGGTACACGAGCAATCCAAGTAATGAACATTGGGATGCTCTGAAAAGAGTGTTAAAATACTTGAAACACACTCGAGACTATGGACTATACTACACAAGATATCCTAGTGTACTTGAAAGATATTGTGATGCTAGTTGGATCTCGGACTCAAAGGATTCTCATTCCACTAGCGGTTATGTCTTCTGTATAGGAGGCGGAGCAGTCTCGTGGAAATCCACGAAACAAACTTGTATAGCCAGATCAACTATGGAATCTGAGTTCATCGCTTTGGACAAAGCCGGTGAAGAAGCAGAATGGCTTCGAAACTTCTTAGAAGATATTCCATGTTGGAAAAAGCCTGTGTCTCCAGTGATGATGCACTGTGATAGCCAATCGGCCATAGCGAGGGCACAGAGCAATATGTATAACGGAAAATCTCGACACATACGTCGAAGACATAACACCGTTAGGCAATTGATCACAAATGGAGTGATTTCCTTAGACTATGTGAAGTCACAGGAAAACTTAGCTGACCCTTTGACCAAAGGGATGACTAGAGATCAATTAAGTGTATTGCTAAAGGGAATGGGTTTGAAAAACCACAACTAAAGAATGACCATGGCGGTAACCCTACCATGCTGAGTGGAGATCCCACAAACTTGGTTCAAAGGGAAAACTAAGTCATGCTAGTCCAGTTAAGCACTTGGAAATAAAGATTTCCGCTTTCCATCCCTATGGGCAAAGAAGTGCTAGAACCTGAAATGTGGTAAAGGTTAAGTCGTTGAGACTTTTAATGAATCCCACACCTCGGAAAGGTGGAGTATTTCAGGGTACTCATGCTGGGAGGTCACCTATATAAATGTGAAGTGTAGGCCGCTTCAAATGTAAACATTTATGAATCCAAAGAGTTGTCCAGGGCCTAAACGGACACAACAAGAGAAATGGAAACTGATAGGGATTTGTTGTGTGACTATCATTGACTCGGTGTACACTACGGAGGAATAGTTCAAGGCATAGCGTCCACTAGCCCGCCAGTACATCCGATGATTTTCACTAAGGGAGGTTCAAAGCCACAAGCTACCTTTCCAGAAGCAATAGATCCTTCCGAGAACCGAGCACAAGAGTCTGCATTCATGGCATATGCATTGATTTCACTCATGTGGGGGATTGTTGGAATTATTTTAAATAATTCATGTATTTTGATCAAAGTTGTGTAATTTTTATGGCAATAAAAATGTATTCGATTTCGAGTTTAATCGTTACAATTATTATCTCTGTGTTACGAGGTAATCGTGGTATTTTATTTCGTCAAAATCCGTTAATCGGTGAGTGAGAAATAAATGTTTGAAGATTGCCATAAAGAGATAATTACCAATTTAGTCCCGCAAAGGAGGCGATGTCTCGTTTTGGTACCACTTTTGTTCGAGTTTTCAATTTAGTCCTATAAAACCCAAAAACGAGTCAATTTCATCCATTTTTCCGACAAATTCCAAAATCGCGTGAAATTGATCACGTGAGTTGCACTTGACCTTTAATTTGGAAATTTCCAGCAAACCATTTCCACGTGTCATTATCTCATTGGCTAAATGATTAATTAAAATAAAAATTATTTTAAAAAAATGACACGTGACAAGTATATTATATAATTTAGCATTAAAAAAAGAACAAAAAAACAACAAATTGAAATTAAAAGGGGCTCGAGAATCCGAGCCAGACACGGAGTGCAGACAAATGTGGCGTGGCGATGGCGAAGAGAGCGCAAACGAGTTCAGCGATGAAGTGCGGAAGCTTCATCACGTCGTCGTCACTGAAGAGAACATAAATTGCCTTCAGAGCGCTGCCGGCTAAGATGATCACTGAAGAGAGCGTAAGTTGCCTTCAGAGCCCACATGACGTAAGGGCGTACGCTTTGTCGCCGTAAATGAACCCGACGAGGTCTCGATATTTGATTTGCCTTGTCCTCCGAATTCGTGGAGCTCGTTCGCGTACAGGGATATGGCCGTTGCTAGGAGGAGCCCGACTAGACCGCCCAACCACCCCAACGGGACCATGATTGTGCCGGAGTACCCGAGCACAGACGCGCTGCCCTCGTTGCCCCTTTTACTTTCAATTTTTTTTTCTTTTCTTTTAATGTTAAATTATATAAAATACATGCAACATGTCATTTTCTTAAATTTTCTTTTTTAATTAATTATTCAGTTAATCAAATAATAACATGTGGAAATGGTTTGCCGAAAATTTTCACATTAAAGGTCACGTACAATGCACTTGATCAATTTCAGGCGATTTTTGAATTTACAGGCAAAAAATGGATGAAATTGACTCGTTTTTGAATTTTATAGGACTAAATCGAAAACTCGAACAAAACTGGTACCAAAACGAGACTTCGCCTCCTTTATGGAACTAAATTGGTAATTATCTCTTGCCATAAATACTACTTTGGTGAATGAAGCAATTATTATTGTGTTGGGATAAATGTTATCCCACATTGGAAGAATACCAAAAGTCATATCTCTTTAAATGTGATAAGAGAGTATGAGTGTTCAACAAGTTGACTAAGTTCATGCACCCTTAGCGGTACATGGCAAAGGCCACACGCGTGCGCCCCGCCCCGACCCGACCCGACCCGTCCCGTCTCGTCCCGTCCCGTCTCGGGCTCGGGCTCGGACTTGGGCTTGGACTTGGTCCTGGCTCCTTGGTGATTTGGTCAATTAGACTCTGGGCTGGACCTGGGCTTCCCGGGGCACACTGGGCCAACTGGGCCAATTGAGCCAGTTTGGGCAGACCGGTCTATATCTTTTGGACACGGTTCGATTGAAGTATTTGGGCTCGTCTTGATCGACCCAATAGTTGAACACATATTAAGTCTTTGGGCTCGGCCCAACTGAAAGATAATGGATATTAATTAATTTCGTAATTAATTAATTATTGATAATTGCTGAACGTGGGCGGTTAGAGAAGGAGTGGTCAAACTCCACTCGGCTGGAACTGCCTGGAACTGCCCTGAACCGCCAACTGCTGTGAGTGGTGTGTAACTCCCCGAGTGATGTCTATATATAGACTTGAACATGCATCATTTCACGCATGAGAAATCGCACGAGAAAGAGACGAAAAAAAACCATACATTCATATCATCATATCATCGAGTGCTCAGTTATCACGGTTTCCGTTCAACCGAGGGTTCGATTCAGTGTGCAATCGTTCGAGCCCCGCTGCCGTTGTATCTTTGGGATCAGAGAGCCTGTAACCGTAGCATACACGGGGCTTTACTGATTTGCGGAAAGTGCAAACGCCTCGGCCAGCAACCTGCCGTTTTACTTTCCGTTTTTTATCGTTGTTTTATTCCGGTTTGACTAACCCGTTTGTTACATTTTTCCCAACATATGTAAGCTCTCTCCTTCTCTGTTCCTTCCTTCTCCCGGCCCATTGAATTGAAGAAGAAAAAAAGGGAAAAATGGCAATAAGGCCATTTTTCAACATTTTTTCGGCAATAAGGCTTTCGAGAAATTACGCGTGTCAAGTAGGCCGCCTAAAATGTGCAAAGACCGTATTACCCTTTCTTAAATTCCACACGACCCCTCCTCCCCCAAATTCATATCCCCAGCGCGGACGCAGCTGCAGACACCCCTCCCGTTCCCTGGCGCACGATTCTCCGAACTCGACGCTGTCGCTGTCCTCAAGCAGCTGATGACGACCGTCGCCTAATGCCACCGTCTCGGCGTCGCTCACAGGAACATCAAACCCGACAACATCATCTTCGATTGACGGGGGAGGCTGGAGCTCGATGACTTCGGATATCGACCGGAGGTTCGGTTGTACCTCAACCACGCACCACCACCGCCTCCCTCCACCGTACATATCTCACCGTCGCCGACGAGAGCTTCGGAGCGCTAGTTACGGGGATCTCGACCTCCGGATCGACCCGCCCGCCACTTGTTCGACGAAATGCCCCTAAGAAATGCAGGTCGTACTTGATACTGAATGAGCTATATTGTTGAGATTTCGGCTACGAAACTCGGTTGGTTCTGTGGCGAGGATCCAAACAATCCCTATGGGTGCCTCCTTCCCCACCGAATTTTTGGATTTCACTAATGCGAGTGGTGAGGCAAATTCTTTCTTTAATTCTATTTCTTGGGCAATCCTTGTTTTTGCTGCCTCTGCATTGTGGATACTGGAATGATCATTTTTTGGAACATTGCATGGCTGAAGATTAAGAATACTATATCATTTTTCTATATGTAATTGATTATTTCATATTTCATGCAAATGGGTGAGGCCATGTTTGTGTAGGATGCATCAAATAAATATTACATAAAATCTTAATGGGGACCAAAAGGATTGTTCGTGTTTGGTATCTGTTACATAAACACACTTTCTCAGCTGTGATTTTTTATTTTGTTTTTGGGGCAAAACTGTAGGGCTCTTGTTATGATATGTACATATCATATATATATGTATGTTAGTTTGGCTTGCATGCCTGAATGTGTAGTGTTTTTTATGTGTTTTGATGGAGGTTCAGTGTGAGTATGTGTTGATCATCTTGACTTGTGTGTTTTGGTGGATGTTCAGTGTTTTTATGTTCTGTTCAGTGTTATATATGCCTGTTCAGTGTTCTACATGCCACTCAGTGTATTTACATGGCCACTCAGTTTGATTTGTGTGTTTTGGTGGATGTTCAGTGTTTTTATGTTCTGTTCAGTGTTATATATGCCTGTTCAGTGTCTTTACACGTCACACAGTGCCTCTGCATGCCACTCAGTGTATTTACATGGCCACTCAGTTCGATTGTGTGTTTTGGTGGATGTTCAGTGTTTTTATGTTCTGTTCAGTGTTATATATGCCTGTTCAGTGTCTTTACATGTCACACAGTGCCTCTGCATGCCACTCAGTGTATTTACATGGCCACTCAGTTTGATTGTGTATTTTGTTGGTTGTTCAGTGTTTTTATGTCCTGTTCAGTGTTATATATGCTTGTTCAGTGTCTTTACATGTCACACAGTGCCTCTGCATGCCACTCAGTGTGCTACATGTTGGAGTTGTGTACTTAATGTCTAGATTTAAGTATCGGTAAACTCCCGGTCATAGCATTTAACCTATTTAATTAATAAACAATTATTTGCAATTAATTATTATTAATTAATTATGCAAAATATAGTCCTGGATTTTATACGTTGTAGTTAGTATGGTGTGTCGGGCCCACACAGAAGATCATACTATCGGTTACTCGTATTTAATCAAACAGTTGCTCACGACCTAGATGGACACGGACCAATCCATCGGTATAGTCGTTGTGTGAGAGAGAAAATAATTTGTCTTAATTATTTTATCACACTTGTACACTTGGTGTATTGGGCGGATCAGCTTGAGATTTATTGATTAGGATTGCCTAAGATAATCAATTTAAATCTCGGAGTATTTTATTCTTAATCCCTGATATTATTGCGGGTGTGTATATTTAATATTAGAGACTTTGATTTTCCAAAGGAATTAACCGATTTAATTATTGGGTTAATTACCGGTAAAATTGGGTCGCTATATTTTATATATGACATGCCGTGAATACTTGACGGGAAAGTGTATCCCGGAAGGGTTGATAATATCCCCGAGATGAGTTCATAAGGAATTATTGTGTAAACCTCATGAGTGGATTCGTTCCGCACAATAATAAAGGTTGAACGGTACTAGTCTCGGATATAAGAGATGAATATTATTTATTGAGCAATAAATAAATTTATTCATGGATATTTAAATCTTAAATACACGGAATAAATAATACTAAGATGGAGAAATATTATTTGATATAATATGGAATAATATTGGGAGTGCAATTTTATTTATATAGTGGAAAATAAATAAAATTTAATATTGATAAGAATTAATAGATTTGGGTTGGACCCAATTTAATTTTCAATATTTAGAAGCCCAATATTTATTCTCCTTATGATCCCCTACGTAGCCTATATAAGCACTACATGGTCTTCACTTTTCCTAACCTAAGTTACGCCAACTAAAAGTCTTGGAGAGTGAGGAAGATCCATAGAGTTCGATAGATCGTCGCCCACACGACGTTCGAACGGAAGTGCAAGGAATACGCGGGAAGATCACGAGGTCGTCAACGATTCGTTTCTCCGTACAACGAATCAAGGTAATAATCGAGAAACCCCCTTCTTTGATTATTTGTGCGTTGAATATTGTGATATATACATGAACACGCGATCCGGGAAAACGACGAACCTCGGGGACGGGGATTCGAGATCCCCGGCGAGGATCGAGGGAGGCGGTCGAACCCTAGGGTTCGGACCGCCCCATCGCGCGACGAACGGCGTGCCCCGGCTGGACACCGGGGACACACGATCGACTTCGGTCGATCGCCGGGGTGCCACGGGCTGGTGCCGTGGCGGACCCCAGCCGCCGTCGTCGGAGGCGCGAAGCCGCGGGAACCCTCGGCTGGAGCCGAGGGGTGCGATCGATCGCGAGGATCGATCGCGGGCTGCTGCGGGGTCACCCGTAGCCGCCTCGCATGAGCTACGGGTTCGCCCGCAGCGGATCATGCGAGGGCGATGCCCTCGCGGGCAGCGAGTCATCGTGACTCGCTGCGGGCTGCTACGAGCAGCCCCGGGGATGCCTCGCGCATCCCCAGCGATCGTCGAGGACGATCGCGAGCCCCTCGCGGGGGCTCGGCTGGGCGCACGCAGCCTTCGGGCTTCGCTGGGCGTTCGGTCGGGCCCCGGCTCGTGAGGTGGTTCGCGTTCGTGGATCCGACTCGCGGGAGAAAATCGGCTGGGGGCGGGCTGCGTGTCTTCGGGCGCGTAGTCTCCAAAGGTCGGACTCCTGCGGATGAGTCGGGGATCCAATCTTCGGTGATCGAGGGTTTTGATCGGGTTATCGGTTCCGCAATTTTGATAGCCCGGGACATCGAATCCCAGCAACTGGTATCAGAGCGTTTGGTTTCGTGTTCATGTATGTATTCGATTGTTGTTCTACCTTGCAGGATTTCCGGCTATCATGGTTAATTTAATTATTGTTAATTTTAATTATCATGATTATTAAACTCTCGGACATGTCGAGATTCGTTTTTGTGTGGTTGAATGTTTGTAATAGTAAAAATTTGGGGGTTGACCGAATTTAGGATTTATTATTACGCACTTTATTTTCCGGAAAATGTATAGGGTCGATTTCATGTATAGAATCGATACCGGAATTGTAATTTAATTTTTTGTAAATTATTTACGTTGGTTCGATGATGAGACGATCGCCGGAAGACGAAGAAGTGACGAAGAGGGAAGGGCTTGGGATCGATCACATGATGGTGATCGATCCATGGCCTAGCCGGCGTGGCTAGGAGGCGGCGGCGCTCCTCCCCGAGTGGCCGGCCGATCCTTCATGGTGGGGATGGCGTGGGATCTCCCAATCCCATGCTATTCCTAC
This sequence comes from Euphrasia confusa, assembly GCA_954870475.1. Classification (NCBI taxonomy): domain Eukaryota; kingdom Viridiplantae; phylum Streptophyta; class Magnoliopsida; order Lamiales; family Orobanchaceae; genus Euphrasia; species Euphrasia confusa. The sequence continues at coordinate 36,955,136 of OX940951.1, read as the reverse complement.
CAAGATCTACTTTCCTAATTAATTCGGGTTTCCTATTTGAGTACTTTCCTTTTAGGAAAATCTCATGGATTAGGAAAAGAATTAATTTAAATTAATTTTATTTCTATTGATTTATTTCCTTCATGGAATTATTCATAGATTAGAAATTTAATTAATTTAGTACTAAATTTATTTTTCCTATTTGATTATTCCTACTCATGGGAATATTCATGGATTAGGAATAAAAATAAATTTGGAAAGTAGTGAGTCCTAATTTATTTTATTTCCTTGTTCTGTTATAGATATCTTCTAGAATATTCCAAGTTTTACCTGGATAGATTATTCTAGAGATTTAATAAGAACTAGATAGGAAAATAAATAAATAAAAATATTAATAATATTTAATTTTATTTTTGATATATTCAATTGACTTAATTTTCGAATTAAGTAACTTTTGGATTAATTGAAAATAAATAGATTTAAATATTGGAAATTAATATCCTCGTCACATGGAGCATTCAAGAAACGAAGACTGAAGACTAGAGGATGCATATGAAGATAAAGCCATGATAGTCGGGAAAATAATTCTCTAGCATTATTTTGACTATGTGACCTATGTGCTTTATTGCTTTCATGCATGCTATATGTGTTTATTTTTATGCACTAGATAGCGTATCCCTTTATCGTAAAAATCTAAGTGGGAGAGGGGATGGAAACATTCCCATGGTCTCCATCACTGTTCTCTTGGTGACTTTTATGGACTTTCGAAGTTCATATAGACAAGTCATTGGAGGAGAATTCTTGTAATTCCTTTTACAAGAAACATTGATCAAGTTTATCAAACAATGCCTAATTTGTCTTTCCAAAACTGACTTCAAGTCGACTCATTCTCACCCCGGGGAGTGGAATGGAGCCAGAGCCACTTGGTCATGTAGAGGACACAAATTAGAGACCTTCGTACCATTCTTTGATAGATGGATCGATTGTCTGCTCGGCTCCCTCATTTATGAGAGATAGGGTCGCTCGCATGGTGAATCACTGGTTAGAAACTTCGAGTTTCACTTATGATTCTCCGAGTCTTGATTTACGAAATCAAATGGATCAAGTAATTGGATTTCAATTATATAAATCTATTTGGTGTAGTAAACGTCCACACGAACGTGGCTTGCTATACTGAAAGGGATTTTAGAATAATTGATGAAGACAGTTATAGGAGATTGTGAGGGATTGCGAGTTATCGTAAACGTCCACACGAACGTGGCTTGCGGTGACATAACAATTCTAAACGATTTACCTTAGTACTGAGTGGTGGTTTACACTTAGGTACGCTTTATAGTATTCTTCCCAACGAAGTAACGCTATAATGATGTACGACCGAAGCAAATCTAATTGTTAAATCATTTGGGTGGGTAAACGTCCACACGAACGTGGCTTGCCTTACCTGATGGGATTTTAGATGCAATTAGTAATTTAATGATATTATTTGAGGGAGATAATATCGGACATTAAATTGATTGTTTGTTTACATGTGCTTATAGGTTTAGAGAATAGCTATGAATCCACTTTCTGTAATACTCAAGGAACATAAACTCACTGGTCCCAATTATATTGATTGGAAGAGAAATTTGGACATTGTCCTGACTGCTGAAGAGTACAAGTTTGTACTCTATGAGCAATGCCCTGCTGAACCCACGGCCGCCTCAACTGATGAGGAAAAAGAAGCATATCGGAAGTGGAAAAAGGCTGATGAAATGGCTAGGTGCTATATTTTGGCTTCCATGTCAAATGTACTCCAAACCCAACATGAGCCGATGAACACTGCCGAGGATATGTTATTTAACCTCAAGGAGATGTTTGGGCATCATGACCGTGCGGGGAGGCAAGAAGCCATGAGAGTCCTCATGTCAACTACTCAGTCTGAAGGAACGCCTGTCGAGGAGCACGTTCTCAAGATGATGAGTCTGTTGAATGAATTGGAGGTCCTAGGAGCTATGATTGATGGTGAAACACAAGTCGACATCATACTCCAGTCTCTGACCCCTAGTTTTGAGCAGTTTCGTATGAGCTATAACATGGGTAAACTATCTTATACTCTTGCGCAACTCCTGACTGAACTGAAGGCGGCAGAGGGGATCTACAAGAAGGGCAAGTCTCAAGCGCTTGTAACTACCAGGCCCAAAAGCTTGAAAGCTGTTGGAGGTAGGGGCAAGAAAAGGAAGCAAGCCATAAAACCCAGTGGTGCCAAGAGGAATGGACCACGAGTGGGGGCTAGTAAGCCAAAGGGCTTATGCTTCCGATGCAAGAAGTCTGGACACTGGAAGTCTGAATGTCCTCTCAGAGGTACGAATTTTTCTTTAGTCGTAAAAACATAGTCAGCGGTATTATCTACCAGAGTTCTGGTGTGTAGATATGGAACCACTGACGGTATGTGCATTTCTTTAAATGCAGGGGTTCCAGAAAACCCGGCGACTTAGAGAAGAAGAATTCGAGTCTACATGGGTGAAGCTGTTGGGGTAGCAGCGGTTGCAGTGGAAGACATTTATCTGTTTTAAGTTTTCATTTCAGTTATTGCTTATGTACCCCTTCATTTTGAAAAAGAACTTCGTTCTGGTTTTCTTTATTAATGGATATTTTATTTCTTTAATCATTGGATGGTTTGGATAAGAAATAATGGTGATATCTATTATGGTACATTAGATAGCAATATGTGAATGATGAATCCTTAGTCTACCACGATGCAACAAACCGTTATGTGTAACTTGTTTTACTTATTAGATGTATTTCTCTTATTAATCATTATACTTGTGAATTCTTAAACTTGGTAATATCTATTCAAAAGGGATTCAAAAGGTCGAAATTGATTTGATCAATTGTAGTTGGAGGAATGGACCTCCCGACTTGAGAATCGATCTTGATAGATGATACGACTAAGTTAACCTTTCTGATAAAGGATGGAATTCGGACGAGTATAGAAAATGATTTGTGATTAATGCGGTATGTGTAATTAGAGAAGGTACGAGTCGTTCTTCCAAGAATACTCGAAGATGGATTAGACTACTTGTTGTGCCATAAAAGCGGAGTGTTCTCAACACAAAGCCACTATGGGGAACCTTCAAAGTATATCCATTGAAAGCCTGCGACTTGTTCGCGGAGGCCATCACCTATCTAAATAACACATAGCATAAATCAAAGATTGAGATTAAGTCTCAAACGACTACACCATACACTGATGTGTAGACATGGTGTGTCAGGAATAAGAAATGGGATTCTAATAGTAAAAGGACAAGTTTGTTCGGAACTACCTATGTTCTATGGATATTTCTGGATACAACGGCACATTCTATGTGGTTGTAGAATATCCTAGAAGAACAAGTAATTGTATGTTCAATAGTACTGCGAACCAGATGGGTGTCCTCACCCGGTTCTTAGAAGACTATTAGATGAACTACAATGCCCTAACTGACAAAGTACTTTAAAATGAGGAAAGGAGAGACTGAGAACCAGCCTGACCGAGTACCAGTACACCACTAACTGCACCTAATGTTATTACTGTTATACACCGGAACACCATTGCAGTGGGAGGTTGTTAACCAACCGGAGATGTTCATAAGACTGGAGGAGTTTTTGAACTCTGGATCTAGTATACATGAAATCGATCCCTAGTTCTGCATAGGAACTTGCGAATTGATGAGATGGTCCATTCTATGGATTCATCAAAAGGCAAGGAAAGGTGTGTTAGAGACGTAATGGAAACAAGGGTGGTGTTTCTCGGAATTTTATGTAGATAACACTTCATCATTGGCAACAATGTAAAAGTGTTGTCAGACATAAAATAGAGGTTGTCTAAATAAATCGAGACATAAGATTAAGATGAAATTGGGTCATGTTCTTAGAAATCTTTCGATCTCTAGATAAGAACATTTGTATTTCTCTTTAGATATCTTATACGATTATGGTTTGTTTTAAACATGCACAATTCTGAGAAAGGTTATTGCCTTTCGAGATCAGAATACATCTATCTAAGGTATGTGTCTTGAACACATAAAGGAGATAGATATAGACAAAGCGGTTTCCTACACTTCGAGTGTGGAGAGCTTTGCGGATGCAATGATTGAAAAACAAGGATCTGATATCAACTATGCGGTTAGCGTAGTGGGAGGATATCAAAGTAATCTGGATAAGAAATATTCGAATGCTGTAAAGTACTTTGAAGTGCTGGATTACAGGCAAATACGAAATCTTCTTAGATTACAGTTTCTCAGATCCAAGATCAGAGAAAGGACCAGTGTAAGTCGGTATCAGGCTATGTGTTCACTTTTAGAAGAGGTGGAACCTAAGGATGAAAGAGTGATAAGCGTAATGCTTCTCGGACTCTATCATAAACCGAATAGCAGCCTCAGAGGCAGCGGAAGTTTTGGTTAGGTTCCGGAATGACCTCTCAACTTGGATATGACTCTTGGTTCACCAAAGGCTATGTACATAGCGGTGCATGGAGAACTGGAAGAAGTCATAAGTTCGAAAAGTGATGATAACACATAGAGCCAGTACCACCTGATACGAGTCATCGTCAGAGGGACGACGCTGTAGTCACCAAGATAACTTCAGATCGGCAACCTAGATTGCTCATTCACATAATACTTCTGGGAAGTATAACTTAAGCACGTGATGAGTATGGGAGTCGGGAGTTTGGAGGAAATGACTAGACCTTAGTACAAGTGGGAGATTGTTGGAGTTGTGTACTTAATGTCTAGATTTAAGTATCGATAAACTCCCGGTCATAGCATTTAACCTATTTAATTAATAAACAATTATTTGCAATTAATTATTATTAATTAATTATGCAAAATATAGTCCTGGATTTTATACGTTGTAGTTAGTATGGTGTGTCGGGCCCACACAGAAGATCATACTATCGGTTACTCGTATTTAATCAAACAGTTGCTCACGACCTAGATGGACACGGACCAATCCATCGGTATAGTCGTTGTGTGAGAGAGAAAATAATTTGTCTTAATTATTTTATCACACTTGTACACTTGGTGTATTGGGCGGATCAGCTTGAGATTTATTGATTAGGATTGCCTAAGATAATCAATTTAAATCTCGGAGTATTTTATTCTTAATCCCTGATATTATTGCGGGTGTGTATATTTAATATTAGAGACTTTGATTTTCCAAAGGAATTAACCGATTTAATTATTGGGTTAATTACCGGTAAAATTGGGTCGCTATATTTTATATATGACATGCCGTGAATACTTGACGGGAAAGTGTATCCCGGAAGGGTTGATAATATCCCCGAGATGAGTTCATAAGGAATTATTGTGTAAACCTCATGAGTGGATTCGTTCCGCACAATAATAAAGGTTGAACGGTACTAGTCTCGGATATAAGAGATGAATATTATTTATTGAGCAATAAATAAATTTATTCATGGATATTTAAATCTTAAATACACGGAATAAATAATACTAAGATGGAGAAATATTATTTGATATAATATGGAATAATATTGGGAGTGCAATTTTATTTATATAGTGGAAAATAAATAAAATTTAATATTGATAAGAATTAATAGATTTGGGTTGGACCCAATTTAATTTTCAATATTTAGAAGCCCAATATTTATTCTCCTTATGATCCCCTACGTAGCCTATATAAGCACTACATGGTCTTCACTTTTCCTAACCTAAGTTACGCCAACTAAAAGTCTTGGAGAGTGAGGAAGATCCATAGAGTTCGATAGATCGTCGCCCACACGACGTTCGAACGGAAGTGCAAGGAATACGCGGGAAGATCACGAGGTCGTCAACGATTCGTTTCTCCGTACAACGAATCAAGGTAATAATCGAGAAACCCCCTTCTTTGATTATTTGTGCGTTGAATATTGTGATATATACATGAACACGCGATCCGGGAAAACGACGAACCTCGGGGACGGGGATTCGAGATCCCCGGCGAGGATCGAGGGAGGCGGTCGAACCCTAGGGTTCGGACCGCCCCATCGCGCGACGAACGGCGTGCCCCGGCTGGACACCGGGGACACACGATCGACTTCGGTCGATCGCCGGGGTGCCACGGGCTGGTGCCGTGGCAGACCCCAGCCGCCGTCGTCGGAGGCGCGAAGCCGCGGGAACCCTCGGCTGGAGCCGAGGGGTGCGATCGATCGCGAGGATCGATCGCGGGCTGCTGCGGGGTCACCCGTAGCCGCCTCGCATGAGCTACGGGTTCGCCCGCAGCGGATCATGCGAGGGCGATGCCCTCGCGGGCAGCGAGTCATCGTGACTCGCTGCGGGCTGCTACGAGCAGCCCCGGGGATGCCTCGCGCATCCCCAGCGATCGTCGAGGACGATCGCGAGCCCCTCGCGGGGGCTCGGCTGGGCGCACGCAGCCTTCGGGCTTCGCTGGGCGTTCGGTCGGGCCCCGGCTCGTGAGGTGGTTCGCGTTCGTGGATCCGACTCGCGGGAGAAAATCGGCTGGGGGCGGGCTGCGTGTCTTCGGGCGCGTAGTCTCCAAAGGTCGGACTCCTGCGGATGAGTCGGGGATCCAATCTTCGGTGATCGAGGGTTTTGATCGGGTTATCGGTTCCGCAATTTTGATAGCCCGGGACATCGAATCCCAGCACTACATGCCATTTTTACTGCATGTTTAGTGCCTTTGTGTGTCCTTGTGTGCCAGTCAGTGTATTTACACGGCATCCAATGTCATATACATGCCACTCAGTGTCTATGAGTCTCATTTAGTGCCAACATGGTGTACTTGTACTGTCATGCAGTGTCTCTGCATCTCACTCAATCCTTTTATGTGCCATTCAGTGCTTTGTGTGTGCATTCAGTGTTGTACTCACATCAATGTGTGTTTATAACACGGTTGTATTGCAGCTGGCTTGGTATAGAAATCTGTTCATTAAGCCTTGTTTGTTATTGAAATGACTTATAATATAATGTAGATAGTTGTCCAAGGCTCCAAATGGGAAAATACATCATTTTGTTAATAATTTTTTTTCTTTCTACTTGTTAACTTAAGGGAAAAATGATTGTTGAGACTATGAAAACTGTATACGGTAAATCTCCAACAAAAGAATAACATGGGCCATCAATTTCTCATATTTTGTTTCATATTATTATTTTTCATTTTTCTAGAAGAAAAAATATGCAGACAGGAGGCAAGTACACAGTAGTGAAGTTACAAGAAAATAGAGCACATCCATCAGAATGAAACAATAGTTTCGATTTGTGACAAGGTTGTATCAGATTCTTCAGCATCATTGTACTCAACTGTTGGCGTCTCATATCTTGATATTGTTGTGTTGTGTTCTCTGTAAAAAGTACGAGTATGGTTCCTTGTGCATTGATATATTGGCCTATTTTCTTAATGAAGATGTACCATAAGCTGGAAAGAAAATACACCTAGCTCTTCGGCCCATCGTTTTCTGGGCGGATCCCAGATACCTTCTACAAGCACCCATTTTTGAAGAAAATGTAAGTTTCACTTATTAATTCATACGGAAATGTTAATTTCACTTTAGAGCTAATATCATCTCGTGAGGTTATGAGCTATTCTACATTTTTTTTTTCGATTTTAAACACAGGTACATTGAGGGAAATTCGTTCTGGCCAGGTGTGAAACCTATTGGTGACCACAAAGTCCTTTAACTTGCTGACTTGGAGTTCTTGTTTTAGGCAGATGGATCCACTCAATTCTCGAGAAAATGACCATGCACGAAGGATCTTCTGTTCTTGTATATGTAAAAATGTGGTTATGCTCGTGAACAACATTGTATATGTAAAAATGTGTATATGTAAAAATATGGTTATGCTCGTAAGCAACATTGTAATTGAAATTGTCATGTGATACATTTTGTTAAATATGTTCGAAATGGTCGAAGTATGGATTTTTTTTGGAATATTTATTTTATTTTCAGTGTTTTTAATGACGTTCAGTGTTTTTTATGACATTAAGTGTTTTGGTCATGAAACAAGTTAATGAGAGTCAACACACTGAATAGGACTTAAAAACACTGAAGATGACTTAAACACACTGAATATGATTAAAATGCACTGAGTAGCAATTAAACACACTGAGTAGGACTAAGACACACCGAGCAGGACCACATCACTTAAACACACTGAATAGGACTGAAACACACTGAATAGGATTGAATGTCAAACGAATGCACTGTTTGATTAAAAAATACACTTAATAAGATGAAACACACTAAATAGTAATGAAAAACACTGAATGTCACATGAATAAGTTGTTTTAACACTGAATGTCATATTTTTACACTGAATATTATAACAAACACTGAATGTCATATTTTAACACTGAATGTCATATTTTTACAATGAATATTATAACAAACACTAAATGACATATATTTACACTGAATATTATAACAAACACTCTGAATGTCATATTTTAACACTGAATGACATATATTTACACTGAATATTATAACAAACACTGAATGACATATTTTAACACTGAATGACATATTTTTACACTGAATATTATAACAAACATTGAATGACATATTTTAACACTAAATGTTTCTGGGCACCAAGTATTTTCTAGCTGCATATGAAGGAGTCCAGCCACTGCCATGTTTTTGGGCACCAGCCTTTGATGACTCGTCGTAAAGGTGCGCGCCTCGAACCTGAAATACCTCCTCGGGGACGAGTGGCTGGGGAAGCAGGAGTCGAAGGTGAAACAATATTGCTTGCTGAAGCTTGACACAAACAAAAAATCAAACACTTGGTGGGCGTGGCCGGCTTCTTCGATCAATACGATGTCGTCTTCTCTTAAGAAATTGAAATTTGGATTTTCAAAATCCGAAACGTCTCATTTTCGAGGACTCTAGTTTCCTCGCGCGGGTGACGACTCGCCACAAGAGGGCGGACAAGCACCGGAACGACGAAATTCCTCACCTGTGAGCCCCCGACGCGAACGAAATGTACGAAGTTCGAATCGGTTGAAACGGAGCCCGAGCCCGACTTCATCTGCCTAGCTCCTGGAAGAAATCAACGGTTGAGGGCGAGGTAGCAGAGGTGGGTGGCTTCGAGGTCGCCGTAGATTCCGACGACGACGCACTCCTCGCGGGGCTTGTCTTCTCCGTCATCTTCTTCGTCGAGCGGGGGTGGCTGTCGCAGGCGGCGGCGCGGAGGGTGTTGTCGGTGCCGGTCCCGATGGCGGCGATGATGCACGGCTCGGCCTGGCGGAGGAGCCGGTGGGGTGGGGGGGGGGGGAAGACGGGGTCCTCCCTCAACGAGAATCTCGACATCTCGTCTGTGGAATAGTTTGGGTAGGTGAAAGGGTATTTTCGTCCTTTTATAAATATATTTTTGGCCTAATTGGAACAAAAAGGCCTAATTGACACATAAATTGGAGATTGGCCTTATTAGTCAAAAAATGTTGAAAAATGGTCTAATTGCCATTTTTTCCAAGAAAAAATAATACTGTTTGTTTTAGATTTAGGTTTCTCGTTTGTAATTTGGGAAAAGAAATATGGGTCGTCGTCATTTCATACAATAATTATCTTGACCCAATTTAATTACTGGCGAAACTCAAATAAATGCCTCGGTCGAATTTCAATTTCCTTCAGCTCATCTCTTTTTAACATATTCACTCAATTCTTGTATACAACTAAATTAGTTAAATCCTAATCCCACTTGTATATGGAAATCCTAATTGGTTTTATAAAAAGATTAATAAATATTAGTTTATTACTTATACAGTATATACACACACATATTTATACATATATTAATTTCATATTAATATTATATGAAGGATTTATGGATCCCGAGGATTAGGATTGCACGACCATTCATTCACGTATCTTTTTCATCAAGTCAAGTTCTGCATCGTCAAGGTAGGGATATTTCTAAAATCTTTTCTTTTACAGTTCATTTAATATATCGTATGTGTACTAGCTGTATGATGGTTTATGATGGATGATCTATTTATGTTATGTGCACATATTAGTCGCGCGACGCATGATTATGTTTGGTCAGGCGCATCATTTAAGGTGCCGAGGTAGTAATACCTTTGGGTCGTCCTACAGTACCGCATGATTGTGTTTAGGTCTGGTGCATCATTTAAGGTGTCGAGGTAGTAATACCTTTGGGTCGTCCCACAGTACCTCATGTTACGGCCAGACGCGTCATTTAAGGCGCCGAGATTTAATTATCTTTGGGTCATCTCACAGGGTCAATGGTCTATGTTATGGATTGTCCGGTGAATATCGTATTGTATATTATATGAACTGTCTCCCTACTGAGTTGTTGATAACTCACCCCTTTTTAAAAACCCAACTTTTTCAGGTTAAGCGAATTCGGAGCGAGACGACGAGGATGGTACCGATAGTAGTACAAAAATGTCCATTTTATAGACTTTATTTTATTACGTTTTCCGCTTTTGAAAATTAGTGCCTTGAAGTATTTTATTTTAACTAATGAGGATAAATTTTAAGTTTATGGGAAAAGTATTTGAGTTTGTTTATTTTAAAAGTATTCATTTTTATTCATAAAAGTAAAGGTAAATCCTCTTTAGTATTTTATGAAAAATGGGATGTTACATAATAAGTTGATATTAAAAAAATTATAGATTAACAAAAAGTACGGAAAAGTAAAAATTAAGTTGAAATGGTATCATGATACAAAGTTCTGAAAGGAAAAAAGTATAAAAATAGATAATAGTACTAAAAGATAAAAAATAAGTTCAAAAGGTGGCATGATTCTTTATCGCTTCAAAGGACATCATCATCGGATGGATAATCGGAGGAATCATCGTTCGAGTTCTTAATTAATTCGGAGACCCCATCAAGAATTGTAATGTAGGACGATTACGGATTAATCTTACCTTGTGCAGCCATAATAATATAAAATCCAAATTTCGCATATCTACAATGCAACGACATAATCTTCCTAAAAGATTGTCTCCGTCAACCCTGACCTTAAACATAAACTCGTTTTCATTAAGAGATGATACAACCGCAGGAGTTACTTTGTTTATAGTTTCAGTCGAGGATGATACAATATGATCGTCGGCATTATCCTTGTATACATAAAGATACATTGCATTATTAATTAATTAATTAATATAATAAAAAATACAGTTATAAAATGACAGAAGAATAAAATTACATAAAAAAATTGATATATATGTAAGAGAGAATTAAACACCGAGAGGATTGAAAGAACCAATCATCAGCTGATTTTTGATTTAGAAATAATGCAACTTCATTCATCAATACAAAATTCGCGAAATGCTTTCCGTCATGAACTTGAAGATGAATTTTAAATTTGGTGTGACGAATAAGATAACGATGACAAAAATAGCACACAAAATTGCAATAATTGACATTATGTGAATGATTGCATGTGGGGCAAATTATGTAATACCGCTAGGACAGTTTTTCATGGATTTTAAAAGTTGTGCAAATTTTAACAACCTCCAATAAATATAATAACTATTATAAATCACTTATTTATTACATATATATAATAAAAAAATGTATTTAGCTCTATACACATTAAATTCAATAATATACTTTTAGTAAAATTAAACGGAAGTCTTTTTCGGAAGATTGACATCAGATAAAGAAGAATATAACCAAGACATAGATTCTTACGAAAATGATTAGTAAAAAATTGAAAAAAAAATAAAATTATTATACAAAAGATCTCTAGAATAAACGTAATTAAAGAAAATAAATAAGAAATAAATCAAAATATATTAATTTAGTTTGAATAATGAATTATTTTTGAATTTATTAATTTATGGTAAAATATTTTTTAATGCTGCATAATTTATTAAAGTAATATAAATAGAGGATAATAAAAAATTGAATTATTATTATTATTTCATTCTCAAATTAATTACGTTTGAATTTATTTAGTTGATTAAAATAAGGAATAGATTTACGATACTCAATAATTAATAATATTATGATATATAATTTTAGTTGACCTTTAAATTTATTTAGTTGCTTAAAATAAAGAATAGATTTACCATTTTCATAATTAATAATATAATTGATATATAATTTATAATCAGTGATAATAAAATTTTTATTTGATTTCTCTAATTAAGGATATAAATTTGTTTTATAAATTTATAATATTATTTATACATTAAATATGGTTGGATGACTAATTGATATAATAATTATTTTTGTAATTTATTACTTTAATTATATGTAATTCCTATAATTAAAATAATAAATTAATTAAATCACAATTATTATTATTATTATTATTATTATTATTATTATTATTATTATTATTATTATTATTATTATTATTATTATTATATAAAAAAAGATCAAACTAAAATACATAAATTATTTTTGAATTTATTTCAATAAATAAAAAAAATTAAAAATCTAATAATATTATTCAATAATTATTAAATACAATTTTATTTCATTAACTCAATCAATGATTTTAATTATGTTTTAGTGATATTTTTAAGTAATTATACAAATAAATATACTGTTGCAAGTTACAACATAAACAAAATTAGAATAAAATTAAATAAAATTATTGTAAACTGTGTAAATTTTATAAATTAATGTAAATAGATAAAATAAATCATAAATAAAATGAAAACAAAATACTCTAAACTTACAATAAATTGAGTAAATTACATCATAAATAAAATTAACATAAACTATTCTAATTTTATTAGGAACATAAACAAAAACTTGGAATCCATTTAAAATTTGTGCAATCCAATATTTCGATCTTTCTTCGTAGAATTCTAATTGTTCGATTCGCAGAGTATTTTACTTATAATGAAACCTACAAAATAAATAGTTATAAAGAAACCTACAAAATAAACAAAAAAAAATAAGAAATCCAAAAGTTCTACAAAAAATATTAATCATCAAAAAGAATAAAAAATTCAAAAACTTGAAAAAAAAATACAAAAATTATTACCAAATAAGTTGTTATATATTTACAATACAATTATAATCAAATAAACGCTAATATTAATTAGTAAAAAATACTTATGCAAAAAATAAAAATCATTACCAAATAAGTTATTATATTTACCATACAATTATAATCAAACAAACACTAATATTAATTAGTAAAAAATACTTATCCAAAAAATAAAAATAATAATGATGAAACAAAAATATTAAAATTAAAATTCAAATTAGTAAAAAATACATACGCTACAAAAAATACAAATATTAAAACAATAATATTAAAATTAAAATTTGAGTAAAGATATACTTACATTTAAACTACAAAAAATAGAAACATTAATTATCAAACAATCAAATTTAAATTAAAATGGAATTAGTAAAAGAATACTTAGCTTCAAAAAATACAAAAAACAACAAAAAAAAATAACAAAACTTACATAGAGACTTGAAAAAAAATGTGAGCATTAACAAATAAAAAAAATAGCTGAAATGAAAAGGCTGCAAAAATACAAAAAACAAAAAAAAAAAAACAAAACTTACATAAAGTTTTCCAAAAGAAAATAAATAAATGTGAGCAAGAAAAAAAAACATAGTTGAAATGAAAAGTATAAAAAAACAAAAAAAAACAACAAAACTTACATAAAGCTCTAAAATAAATAAATAAATAAATGTGAGAATGAAAAAATAAAAAAAATAGCTGAAATGAAAAGTGAGAGATAGGGAATGAGTGAAAATGACGTCTTTTATATAGATACGGATTTAGATTTGAAGTAGAGTTTGATAATTATTATTATTTTTTAAATATAATAAATTTGAATTAACTTAAATTTATATTATTGTTTGAATAATATAAATTAATTAATTAATCGATTAAATATATTAATAAAAAATGCATATTCTCTCCCATCATTCATTAATTACAATAATTAATTTTATTAGTATAATAGAATAAACTTAATTAAAGGAGATAAATAAGGAATAAAGGTGATATTTTAAATATTTCAAGTCAATATTGACTATATTAAGGAGATTATAAAAAACTAAATTATATTATATAAATAGATAAATAATTACGCTAATTAATTAAAAATAATTACGATAATTAATTAAAAATAATTACGCTAATTAATCTATTAATATATAATTCCTGAATCTCAATTTCATTGAATAGCCAATGAAATGCTTTAATTTTGCCAACTAGATTTCTATTTTCCAATCAGAATGCTCAATTTACCCATCCCCAATCTTTTCTCCTTTTCTCTATTGTATTCCAATTGTCAATCAAAAGCTTCAATTTTGCCACCTAAATTTCTATTGTCCAATCAAAATGCACAATTTACCCATCCCCAATCTTCTATAGAAATCATTTCATTCAGTCAAATATTCCTATTCCATATTCCATTTATTATTTCCGATTCTTCATCTTCTCATTCATCTCTTCTCGAGACAGACTTTCAAAACTCATTCTAATTTCATCTTCCTCGATTATGTATTGATTTTTTAGGGTTTGTATAATTTTCGTCCATACGCCCAGTTTTATTCCCACTAAAATTCTTTTGTTTATTCTGATTTTGCAGTTTGGTATCCATTTTATTTTTTCTTATGTTTGAATGTCGATGTTTTTTCTCAATTTTCAGAATCATATTTTTTTTTGCAGATTTTCACGGCGGCGTTTCTCCTTGAATTCGCGGATCCGAAGCGCAGGTAGATAATCTCTTTTTGCAGATTCTTGATCCGAATCTTCATCCTCATCATCTCCATTCTAATTGTAGGTCCATTCTCTGTTTTTTTTTTCTTTTGTATTTTGCAGATTCCTTGCAGATTCATTTTCTCAGATGTTAAGGTACCTGAATACCTAATCCTTCCTCGATTAGGTATTGATTTTGTAGGGTTTGTATAATTTTCGTCCATACGCCCAGTTTTATTCCCACTAAAACTCTTGGTTTTTTCTGATTTTCATTCTCTTATTCATTTTATTTTTTCTGATGTCTGAATGTCGATGTTTGTCTCTTTTTTCAGATTCATATTTTTTTTTGCAGAATTTCCCGGCGGCGTTTCTGATTGAATTCGCGGATCCGAAGCGCAGGGGCAGGGAGATAATCTCTTTTTGCAGATTCTCGATCCGAAACTTCATCCTCATAATCTCCATCCGAATTGTAGGTTCATTCTCTGTTTTTTTTTTCTTTTGTATTTTGCAGTTTCCTTACTCATCTTCTCATCCTTTCTCAATTTCTCAGTTGGTAAGGTTCCTTACATTTCTGTTCAAGTTATTCAATTTTCATTTTCGTTTAATCATAATTCGGCCCGTTTCATTTAATGACTTTAATCCTCCATACACACTGTTGTTATTCAGATTCTGTTCTTATTAGATTCTGGAATTTTAACGTAAATGTTTCGTCCTTTCTCATTTTCTTAGTTGGTAAGGTTCCTTATATTTCTGTTCATGTTATTCAATTTTCATTTTCGTTTAATCATAATTCGGCCCATTTCATGTAATGACTTTAATCGTCCATACGCACTGTTGTTATTCAGATTCTGTTCTTATTAGATTCTGAAATTTTAACGTAAATGTTTCGTCCCCATTTAATCAGTTTTTTTTTGTTTTGTTGAATTTTGCAGGTTTCTATTTGTTTTTCTCAGTTACTAAGGTACCATATCTTTAATCAACCATGTTCTTCTTTTCTCAATTTCATTTATTCATAATTCTTCCCTTTTCAGATTTTAACTTCAGTCGTCCATACGCACAGTTGGTAAGGTACCTTAAATTTATGTCCATGTTATTCATTGTTCATTTTCGTTTATTCATAATTCTTCCCCTTTCATGTGTTAACTTTAATCGTCCATACGCGCAGTTTTCTCTGTGCCTTAAATTTCTGTCCATGTTATTTCTTTTTTATTTTCGTTTAATCATAATTCGGCCCGTTTCATGTATTGACTTTAATCGTCCATACGCATTGTTGGTATTCTGATTCTGTTCTCTATACATTCTGGAATTTAAACGTAAATGTTTCTTCCCCATTTAATCAGTTTATTTTTGTTTTGTTGAATTTTGCAGGTTTCTTACTGTTCATCTCAGTTAGTAAGGTACCATATCTTTAATCGTCCATGTTCTTCTTTTTACAATTTCATTTATTCATAATTCTTCCCTTTTCAGATTTTTACTTAAGTTGTCCATACGCACAGTTGGTATGGTACCTTAAATTTATATCCATGTCATTCAGTGTTCATTTTCGTTTATTCATAATTCAACCCGTTTCATGTATTAACTTTAATCGTCCATACGCGCAGTTTTCTTTTCACTAAACTTCTTGCTCTTTTATGAATTTGCATTATCTTTTAATTATGGAATTTAAATTATTTTATTTCTCATTTATCTTCTTGCTCTGTTACGATGGTGCATTCTCCTATTTTTTCGGAATAGGATTCTTATTACATAATGAAATTTGAACGTAAATATTCCTGTCCATTTAATCGGTCTTTTTTTTTTGTTTTCTTGAATTTTGCAGATTCCTTTCTCTTCTTCTCAGTTTGTAAGGTACCATATCTTTAATAGCCCATGTTCTTCTTTTTTCAATTTCATTTATTCATAATTCTTCCCTTCTCAGAACATTTACTTAAGTCGTCCATACGCACAGTTTGTAAAGTACCTTAAGTTGGTAATTATTTCATAAATTTATTTCAGCTTTCTTACTAAACTTCTCATCCTTACTCATCTCCTCAGTTGGTAATTATTTCATAAATTTAAAATGATTTACTGATTCATGTCTAAACTTTATTCGTCCATACGCACAGTTGTCTTTCTCCTTTTTTCTTGGTCTTTTCTGTTCTTTGCCTTATTCCCAATTTGTCAACTGTGCAATTTTGCCTTTCCATTCTTATTTATTTGCAGTTTCATCATGGCCCTTTATGATTCTGTCTGTGACCTTAAATGGACAAGGAAAGGATATGCTAAGCTCCCGTTATCTTTGGAATTAGTTATGGTTGATCATGAGGTTAAGTTTTTCATAATTCTGCTTTGGACAATTATTTTTTTTTTGTTTTTTCATATTTTGTGACCTTAATTCCCTCCTGATCTTATTTTTTGTTTTTTTTTTGTTTAGGGTGCATTTATTCATGGGACTGTAAAGTCTCGATTGATAAATGAATTTGATGAAAAAATTGTTGAGAATGAAGCTTACGAATTGTCCTATTTCAAAGTTGAATCATTAGATGAAAAGGCTGCTATTTGTAATAACGCATTCAAGATTAAGTTCACAGATCAGACTTCTGTTGTTCCTCAACCATTGGGTTTTCCTTTCATCTGCATTTACAGATTCAAAAGTTTCATTGACATATTAACAGATGGTGTAGATGATGATTGTTGCTCTTTGTTTGGTATGTTATTCAGCCAAATTTTATTCTTCCCATGATACTTTTTATTTTTATCTTTTCCATTTACCTGTTTCTAATTAATAATTTTTAAATTAATTTTTTTGTTGAGTTCTCAGATGTTATTGGGCACATTGTTAGTGTTTCCAGGGATGCCGGCAATGGCAATGTTGAGTTTATCTTGCAGGATTTGGAGTACTAATTCCATTTTTTTTATGTTCCCAACATTCAAATATTCTTATTTGTTTATAGAAACATTCATATAATTGTTTATTCTCACTCTTGCAGGTATATTTGTGTTGGTTTTTTGATATGCCCTCCATTTTCAAAGAAAGAGAGAATTTTTGTCGAAAAGGGTATGAGTGGCTCCTTAAATCAGGAAGTTGTTATAATTCAACTTTGTCGATCCAATTTTTATAAAGGTTCAATTTCTGTTTCCAATTTCCTCAGTTCTCTACCTTTTTCATGTTTGTCTAATTGTTTATTTATTTTCAGTGACATAGTGTGTTCATTTGCATTCATCGTTTTTTTTTTTTTTTTTGTCGTCTAGGCCGTGTTATTATAGAATCGTATAGTAATGCTACTAAGATCAATTTCAATCCTGATTCTGACTCTGCTACTACTTACAGATTGAGGTCATCATTATATTTTCTATATATTTTTCCTTAAGCTTTACAGATGTAACGTGTTAACATAATTTGAATGTTACTTTTAGTTT
The DNA here is from genome assembly GCA_954870475.1 of Euphrasia confusa. Classification (NCBI taxonomy): domain Eukaryota; kingdom Viridiplantae; phylum Streptophyta; class Magnoliopsida; order Lamiales; family Orobanchaceae; genus Euphrasia; species Euphrasia confusa. The sequence continues at coordinate 36,937,131 of OX940951.1, read as the reverse complement.
GAGCTATCGTACGTATTGGGCCGCTTCCCGGTATTTGTCTCATGGGAATCAAAAAAATCCTCATAATGTTGTCAGTATCTCAAGATTGGTTAGAGTTAAAGATGTAAGTTTTCAATTTTATTGTATTTCTCAATTTTTTTATTTAATGATCTTTTTGTTCCTTCATTTTTTTCAAATGTGTTTAATTATCTTTGTTACAGCTTATGACTATTTGGAGTGTTGGGAGGATATGCGACATTGTCAGTAAAAACAATTGGTTCTTGACTGTTTGCGATAACTGCAGATTTAAACGTCAAGTCGAACATGCCAATTTCAGTTGCAAATGGTGCAATGATAGTTTTCCTAAAAACTCTAAATATAAAATCATTGTGACTGCTTCGGATGGAATTTCAAATGTTCTTATTTGCTTGCTCGATAATGTTGTCGTTGAAATGCTTGGAATGTCTGCCTGTGAAGCAATGAAAGTACGTTCACATCTTTTCTTTTACTGTTTAACTTAATTACAGGTTCTTCATGAAATATTACTTAACATTATTGTTCTTTGATGTCTCAACTTTTCTATGCAGGTTCCATCTTCAATTCTATCTCTAATTGGCAAGGAGATTCTGTTCAGAGTGAAGATCGCGTCGTGCCATATCGATGGGCGTGAAAAAATTTACGATGTAGAAGAATATTCAGATGACGCGGACTTGCTTAATCTACATAACGGCCTTCTGAACAACAATTGACTTTCAATTCCTGATGCTTTTATTATGAACCATGTCATGTTTTATAAATGATCATTTTTTTTAACACCTTTGTGTTTTTCTGTACAAACTGTCAAGTTCTTCAATAAGACAATAACTAATTATAATTTTGGACATACTATATGAATGATGCTGTTATTTTTCTATAAATTTCAACTTCCAAATGATCCAATTTCAAATGTCAATACAGTTTCTTTTTTCTTTCTTTCTTCCAACTACTCTAACCGATTACATACAAATTGAATCGTCTTTTGTTAATTATATTATTTAATTAATAGTTTTTATTTCAATTTTTAATATAATTTTGGAAACTGTTCCTTTATTAAAGTAACCCTAATCAATATTCTAATCAACTCTTAATCTCCCGCTCTCTGTATTTTTTTGGTTGCTGCCGCATTACGCCGATCTTGCTCCTTGATCTATACTGCTTGGCTTAAGACAATGTATGAATTTGTGTCTAAACTTTCTCCTACTTCTAAAGATCCGATTATGTGTCTCAGGATTCGCAGGGCTTGGCGTTCATTCAGTAATGGAGTAGACAATACCATTGAACTATTCTTGGTCGATAAAGCTGTGAGTTTATGTGTTTTTTTGTTTTCTATTTGAACAATCATTTCTTTTTGTAATTCTGAACTGTATATTATTTCTACCTATATGCTTAATTTGTAGGGAGACACCATACAAGCATTTGTTCCAAATAATTTGGTATAAAAATATGAAGAACTGTTTCAAGAAGGAGACATTTATGAACTGAGTGGTTTTAAAGTTGTTGAAAAAGATATATCCAACGAGATGACTGTCAGTCCTTATAAGATTTTATTTGTTGATGAAACTTTCATTGTCAACAGGGACTATCCATTTTTTGATGAATCATATTTCCTTTTCAAGCCCTGTTCTGATATCCTTGGGTACTCTACCTTCTGTGAAGGGCCTTTATTTGGTATTTAATTCATCTCTTTTCATATATAGCATTTCCATTAATCCTTTATAATTTGTTCTTTTTAACTGTTCTTTTTATTTTCTATATTTGGTGAAAAAACAACACAAATGTAATTGGAGCAGTTGTTGACTTTGATGATCGTGTCGACATGAGGGGTGTATGCGTTTCATGCTTCAAGACTTGGAGTAATGATATAACTGCCCTGATAAGCTCTTCCTAAATTTTATTCCTTTTTATTGTTAGTGCTTTGTTCTCTAATGTAACGTTCTTACGCATCGTCTTCCAATGTATTGGTTTTATGAAAATTCAGGAGTAATATATTGCTTTGCCGCATATCCGATCCCTATCTTTGGAAGCTTAAGGATTATACAAAGCAATGTAAAATTGGAAAATGCAATTTTTTTGTCATAATTCTTCAGTTATGTAAGAAAGTTATTTTCAAAGGTTCGTCATTTCACATTTTTCGTTGCTTAAATTTTATATAATAATTGTGTCATATCTTATTTGATACGTTTTGGCCTGATTCCTAAATGCTCACCATTTGCCATTAAATTATTTCATGTAGATGAAGTGTGTGTCGTGGTGGAAGTACCCGTGACGGATCTTATTGTTAACCCTAAGCTTGATGAAATTCGTTCATATCAGTCAAGGTTCATACATTAACCTTTTTTTAAAAGTCCAACAGTTTGTCCTTTCAAATAATTTTAAATTAAATTGTTAATTTATCAGGTTTAACCTTGGAGGGGTCAAACTTTTTTTTGATGGTTCCATGTTTCTTTCGCCTGTTCTGAAGGCCGGCAAAATGGAGTTGTGTGACCCTGGAATCTTTGTGTACTCAATAAATCATTTAACGTATTTTGAAGAGGTTATATTCTTTTTCTTTCGCAATTTTCAGTCAATTTTTATTCTTTTGTTCTTCATTTCTCTATTTATTCCTTTTTGTAGGTGATCAACGTATGGACAGTTGGTGTTGTTAACAATATTCTGACTGAAATGGGTTGGGGTTATGTGTCGTGTCCCCGTTGCAACTTTCAAAGTTCTAGTGTTAATTTGTATGTGAGTTGTTCATTGTGTGGGTGTGATCTTACATTGTATGTCAAATTCATAATTTTTGCCACAGTTGATGATGGAAGTGGGGCTACCGGTTGTTTTGTAATAGAAAATGATGTTGCTACCTTCTTAGTAGAAAGTAGGGTGTCATCTCTCATCAACATGCACGCCCACGTATAGGGGTGGGCGCGGGTCGAGCCGAGCCCAAAAATATTAAAACCCGGCTCAAAATCCGACCTCTACGGTCCGAGCCGAGTCGGGTTTATCTGAAGTTGAGGCCCGGCTCGGGACCAAGCACGACGAGCCCGAGCCGAGTTTTCGGGTTTTCGGACCCAAATTTTATAGATTTTCTATTACAAAATTCATGCAATTTATAATTCAATAAAAATTTCAAACTTTTGAATCACATGATACTAAATTGAAAGTTTAAAAATAAAAACAAAACATGATTTTCTTGGTTGTTTGCCCAAATGAAAATGCAAAAATAAAAATAAAAACCAAGTTCATCTTGCAATTAGTCAAAAAAAAAGTAACAATTAATTAGCACCAATAATTCATAAATGATTTACAAAAAATATATACACCACAATAGCACTAGAAAAATCAAATATACTTTTAATTATTGTTTTCTTTTTATTCAAGGTGTTTTTTTATTTTTTTTGAATCTTTTTACAATGACGTCCATTGTGAAGTTTTAACTCGAAATGAAAAAGAGAGTAAAGTGAAAATTTTGAAGTGAAAATCTTAATAGTAATAATAATGATGTAATGGTATACAATCAATCTTTTGTTTTTACTTTATATATATATATATATATATATATATATATATATATATATATATATATATATATATAATGAAATTGACGGTCCGAGCCGAGCTTTCGGTCCCAAATATTTTTGGACTTGGGCTCGGACCGCATATACAATTCACGGGTCGGTCCTATGGCGGGCTGGTCCTTAAAAAAATTAGGATCGGCCCGTGATGAGCTTTTTTGGCGGGTTTTCGGTCCGAGCTCGGGTTTTCGAGCTCAAACGCCCACCCCTACCCACGTATGTGTTTTATACTTTGGTTTTTTTGGCATACTTTTAACAGTATAAAATTTTTGTGTTGTCCAACTAATTTTTCAATCTTATTTTTTTAATTGCAGAGTTCTCCTATAAATGATTTCCCAGATTCAGTAAGGCGTCTTATAGGAAGGGAAATTCTTTTCAAAGTTTCTGAATCTGAGAAAACAGACGTCCCAAATGGAGTGACTGTGTATGATGTTAAAAATTGCTGTGTTTGCCCATTCTTAATTCAACACTACAAAGACAAGATGAGCAGTAACTGTGAACCTGGGGTAATTGACGATACAGAAGAGTCCGATTCAGATACATGTGAAGACTCTGAAACAGATTATCTAGAATCCACTGATGAACTTTCCGACGGCGATGATGACTCTGATGGGGATATTTGAAAGTTGAACTATGCAAGTGAAGTATTTTTTTCTTATTGCTTATATTCAGTATTATCCTTTTGGACGTATTCCGGCAGTCGTTTTCTTATCTTGAACTGCTATGCATGTATTTTTTTGGCAACTCTTATTTGGTTTCTGAATTTCTGATTATTTTAATATAACTGTATTTATCTAAATTCTATTCTATTCTTATTTTTTCTATTAATATGTCTTATAATAGTCTGGATGATAATGCTTCAGCCCCAGTCAATTTCTCTTTTCAATATATACACATAATCTAAGATTTCTATTTATCAATTATTTTTAATAGAATTTTTTTTGTTGATTTCCAAAATTTATCCATTATCATTATAACTTTCATTTTCTGATAAATTATTTAACCTTTCATATTCTGATAAATACAAATGATTAATTCATTCATTATTTAATTTCAAAGCAGCCCAACTTTTTATGCACGTCTCTTCATCTTCTTATGTATAATTTTACAATTGGAAAATATATATTATTCTTGGAAGTTATTTTGTTTTCCAATTTTTCTAAATCTATATCTCTAAAAACTCCTAAATAAAAGATTAAGAATAAACAGTTTGTATTAAAAAATAAGTCTTTCGGTTTCAAAATTATTCTTCTCTCGAGATGTCTGCATATTACTACTCAGATCTTGAAGATATTAACCCGGCAACGGATGACCCTATTTTATGTTTAAGGATATGCCGGAAATGGGAAACCCTCGGGTCAGACATGCTTCCAGAGTCTTTGCATGTTGTGATGAAGGATGCGAAAGTATTTCATATATACATATTTTTTTATTGATTTTTAACATTTCCATGTTATTCTACTGAATCATAATCTTAATATATTTATTTTTGGATGAATTATTCCTACATTGACAGGGGTTAATAATTCAAGGGTTTGTACAGAAATCTCTGATCGGCACCTTTAACAGTCTGTTAAAGGAGGGCAACCTATATAACCTTCGGAATTTTCATGTTATCCCCAGGCCAACTTTCTCTTCTGTTTCTAACCATAATTTCATGATAGTGTTCAGAGATAATACTTTTGTTAGGAGTAGTAATAATCATTTCTTCCCGCCATCAAAATTCAATTTTGCAAAATTCACTGAATTGAAGCGCCGTTCAAATTTCCGTAACGGCCATCTTTTTGGTACTGTTCTTATTTAAATGCTTTTAAAATTTCTGATTTGACAGTATATTTTACGTATTAATTAAATATTTTCGAACTGATATGTTTCATGTTTTGTGCATTCAAATTTACTAGATGTCATTGGTTTAGTTGTCGACGTGAAGATTTGTATGATCGGCACTAATCCTGTTTTCCATTTCATGCTTCAAGATTCCAGGTTCTTTTCTGTCTCAATTCTTTTTTTGTATTTCTACCGTTTCTGAACATACATTTTAAATTTCTATCAGTAAGAATCGTCTTCATTGCCTAATCTCTGGGCCCCACCATTCCAAGTTTTCCAATTTTGTCGACGTGTTAAGGTCGAGCATTTCCATTTCCAGGGTTCTTATCATGCAGTTGTGCTGAAAAGCTATATATCAAAGTAACATAACTAATCTTATGTTCAAGAATGATTTGTGAAATTATAAATTTTAAGAAGTTTCTCATTAATTATATTTGTATTTAGGAGAAGTTTGTGTGTCCTCTGCATTTGAGGTTTCTGATGTGATAGTCGATCAATCTATTCCTGAAATTGTCCAATTCAAGAAGAGGTAATTCTGTATAATAATCATCATTTCAAAATCTTTTTATAAATTTTGTAGTTAATTATAAATTTATTAGGAAATTTATAATTCCTGTGTTTTATGTCTATATGATTTAGTTGTCGAATTTCAAACAAGATTTATTTCTTTGATGGAGCTATGTTTCCCGATATTTCTGTGACTTCTTCTGTAAAGGAACTGGTGAAACCAGATTGCACTGTTTACGACTATGGTGACGTTTAGTGCTGTCAAGATGTAAGTTGTTTCCTTTTTATTAAAAGTTTAATTTATTCCAGCTTCGAATTCTACAAAATTTTTCAGAATAAATAATTTCACGTGTTGTAGGTTCTTAATTTATGGACTCTTGGAACTATAACTGATGTGCATGAAGAACGTGGTTGGTTTTACACGTATTGCCCAAATTGCTCGGTTATAGGTGACTGTTCGTGTTCTGAAATTAATTGTCCGACCTGCGGACAAAGCATCCTTCATACTGCAAGATATAAAATTCACGTATCAGTCACAGACTACCGGGGTTATGAGGCATCTCTTATCCTTATTAAAGAACTCGCTACTTCTTTAATTCAGACCTCAGTTGCCTCATTCATAAATTATAATTTTAAGGTTAGTATTCGTAAAATTCCTTTATACTAATTAAATGTTCATATTGATGAATTATTTCCCCTATTATAATGATTTTTCTTATTAACAGGGAATAGGCAAACCGGTTTTCCCCTATCAAATTTTCCTTGCAATGGGTGGAAGGGAAATGTTGTTTAAAGTCAAAGTTGAAGATTTTCATGTGGAGAGATTCCAGCCAAGAGAGTATTTTGTTGATAAATGTTGCGAGCATCCCAGAATCCTTAAGTTTAATTAGAACAAATTGTTCTGGAATGAAAGTGTAATATCGTCCGACCCATCTTAATTATTATCCATACTTTTCTCTTTGTTCACAGTACATTATTTAAAAGTTTTATTTTAAACTAACAAATTCTAATATCTTTATTGCAGGGTTCTAGAGTCCATGCTTCTGTGAACAAAAATTCATATCTCCAAATATGAAAACCAAGTCTCAGAAGGAGACGTTTGCTTTTTGAACCATTTCTCTGTTGTTAATTCCCCAACTAATTATCCTATTACAAATCTTCCTTATCGAATCATGTTTCATGCCAGTACCTGCATACAAAAAGTGGAGGATCCTCTATTCCCCCCCTCCATTTTCAATTTCATGAACTTTCAGGATGTTTCTGATGGTATTATGAAACATAATGGACCTGTTTTTGGTAAACCTTTGTCATATTTAAAATTTATATCATCACTTCTGATTTCTCATCCTCATTCAAATTATAATTTATATATCAATATGTTCACTGTTTTTATTTTTTCTGTTATTTCTCTTTTCTAGATTTAATCGGTCGAGTTGTTGACATGAATGAGGATAGAATGAAATCTGATGGATCTGTTAAAGGCACTAAGAGTCTGACTGTTCTTTTGGAGGATCTAAAATATTATTTTTTATTTTTTTTCTTCTTTATATTCACATTTCATTTTATGAACGATTTAATTTATGTACTTCAATCTCTTTTAAGCTTGGATTATAACTCTGGATTCTTTAATTTGAATTGTTTTATCCTTTTTTTTTAACAGTAAAGTAAGAGTGAGTTGTTTACTTTGGGAGCCTTTCTGCTATGAGTTGAAGAATTTTTTGGAGTTGGGAAGAGGTGGAAAGTTTCATCAGGTTATAATTATTCAACTCTGTCGTGCCAAACAATTCACAGGTTCATTTTTAAACCTTTCAACAATTTAATTTTTCTAATTTGAATAAAACATTATGTCTCAATGTTTAATCTCAACTTCTGTTTATTAACAGATTCTAATAGGGTATCCAACACTTTTGATGCAACTAAACTGATATTGGATCAAAACAATGATGATATTAGAGATTTTAAGAGCAAGTAAATATTTCTACTCAATGATAATAATGTTTTTGCCTTACTTGATTTCTGTAATTGTAACATTCTTTTCTCCTATTTATATTTCTCCCCAGGTTAAATTCAACTGTTGTCTCAAGTTCTTTTGATGGGTCCCAGATTAACTGTTCTTCTTACATGTCTGTTAAGGGAGATATTGAAAGTTTTAAAACTGTTTTCTATACAGTCCAAGAGTTGAAAGCTGCAGAGTTGAAAGCTGCTGAACTGGTATTTTTAGCTTTTGGTTTAAACTTTTTTTTGATTTAATAATTTGCTAACTTATTTTTTGAATCTAAGTATTTATATTTGCAATCTAAATTTTAGTAGGAATTTTTTTGTGATATTCATTTTTTATTTAAGCCTTGCAAGGTTTGGGTTGTTGCTTCAATTTCTGATATTAGATACTCAAGTGGATGGTCTTACATTAGCTGCACAATATGCAAAAAGAAGGTTGAAGAAAAAGAAGATCAATTTTGGTGCTTTATCTGCAACAAGTTTGTAATTGCTGAATACGGTTCCGAGTTCATATGATTGCCGTTGATGGGACATCCAGTGCTACTTTTATGCTTTGGAATGAAACTGCCAAGTACATGATTGGGAAGAGTGTGAGTGAGGTTTGGGATATCTTCTTTGAGGTCTGAATATATAATCTTTATATATCCGTTTCATTCACATATTGATAATTATTAATCGTTTTCATGTACATTTTTGTTTGTTATGATTTTTTATAGGAACACGGCGATATTGATCAAACTGATAAAGAAGGTCTTGCTGAATTTGCTAAAATGAACATACCTCAACCAATTGAAGATTTAATTGGGAAGGAATATATTTTCAAGGTTACAATAACTGAGAAGCACATTGACAAAACAGAGAAAGTCTACATTTGATGCAACCCAAGAGTCGTCGATAATACAAGATCTGGTGCATGTTCCAGTTGGACCAATTACGCGATCAAGGGCTAAGAAGTTCAAAGAGAGCTTGATGGTGATGGTTCAAGAGGTGTGGGCTCAAGAGCTATTGAAGAAGCCTATTGGTGAGATGGATAGTCCGAGCCTTGTTAATCTCATTACATGCGGAGGGGACGGTTCAACCGAAGACGTTAATAAGGTCGAAACGATGAAGAAAGGCACCGGAATGAGAGTCGGGAGAGTGCCGGGAACGCACCGAGAATGTGGCCAAAATTCTGTGGAACCCGCGTTTGAACCCGAGGTTGGTCTCCAGGAACCCGAGGATGGCTTCCTAGAACCCGCGGCCACAATGAGGAGAATTTCTGGGGAACCAGAGGTTGAACCCGAGGATTGACCCCTACCCTTTGTACTAACCTCTGGTTGAGCCGCGGGATTGGCAGAAATCCCAAATTTGCGGCCGGACTCTTTTGTATGCAGAATTCTTATTCCTTTTCCTTTTTTGGCGTGACTTTTTGCCCAAGATAATCCTTTTCCTTCACTTTTTAGGTTTGCCTATATAAAGGCTTTGTGAGACTTTATTTAAAACACAATTTTTAAGCATCAATTAATTACGTGAGTTTATTCTCTCTTCAATTTTCGTTCTCTTTTCGATTTTGCTAAAAGAGATCAACTTGACGAATCAACGAAGCATACATACTTCGTCGTGTGTCCATCATCTTCTCCAAATTACTAAGTCAATTACGTATTGGGGTTTAGAATTCCATCTAAATCATTCTACGAGTTAGACCTAGGGGTTTCAGGATTTTCCATCCAAGTATCCTAATTTCGTGTTCTTCGTATCAATTCACCCTTCAACCAAACGAGGTACGTATCATTTGGTATAAGAGACCAGGTTAGGGTTTCTAATTTCTGATTACGTGACCTCGATTCTCCTTTTCTTTTCGTTCTTCTTTTCTTCTTGCTGAATCGGATCTCTTTCATCCGTAAGCATAAAAAAAATTATATAAAAATTATTTTGACTCCGTTTTTCTCGAATTTTTTTTCCTTTTGGCTTCTCGATTCTAGTAGCTGTTCGTTCAAAAAAAAAATTGTGTGTGATTCCTGAGTTTTCCGGCATCGTTTTGAGCCAATTTGGTGCTATCTAATTTATTCTTTCCGAAATTTCCGATTTTTGTTCCTTCCTTTATACGTTGTATTGTGTGTTTTGTGGATCTTGTCGAGTCTGATCTCGTCTGGTAGATCGAGGAGTTCGATACATTGAGGGAGAATCTGAGTGGTAAAAGGCAGAGTGTGTGAGAACATTAGAGTGAAAAGAGCCATACGTGAGTGATACACGAGTGCTAAGTGAATCCCATCTTGAGTGTAATACACGAGTGTTTGTGAGGTGGTGAGGTCATTATTACTTTATTGCTTTTATTACTAACGTTTTTGTGCAGGATGTCGGGTGGGTCGTCACCAAAGGATGAGCGTACATTGGCCAACGCCCAGACTAAGTTCATGATGGAAGCTTTACGATCTGAGTTGAAAAAGTATGTTAATTCGGAAATGGAGTCAATGCATGACCGAATGACAGAAGAGATGCCTCGTCCAGAGAATACAGGGCATCGGAACGGTGGAGGTTACCACGGAAGGCGGCATGGCAATCATCGTCACCATAACCGAGATAGGGATTTCGGGTCCGATGAAGATGAAGCTTCTGGGAATGATGGGAGGAGGCTCGGAGGTAGAGACCGAGAAGATAACAATTTCAGCAACATTAAGATGAACATTCCCTCATTCATAGGGAAGAACGACCCAGAGTTGTATATCGAGTGGGAGCGAAAGGTAGAGATGATGTTCGAGTGCCATAACTTTTCTGAGCTCAAGAAGGTGAAGATGGCAGCGATAGAGTTCTCTGACTATGCACTTGTTTGGTGGGACCAGCTGGTATCCAGCCGGAGGCGGAACCGCGAGCAGCCTATCGAGACATGGGCTGAGATGAAGTCTGTTATGCGGAAGCGATTTGTACCTGCCCACTACTACCGGGACTTGTACATTAAATTGCAGAATCTACGGCAAGGGACAAAGAGCGTGGATGAGTATTTCAAGGAAATGGAAATGGCAATGATTCGGGCAGACATTGAAGAGGATCGGGAAGCTACTATGGCTAGGTTCTTAGCTGGACTGAATTGGGAGATTCGTAATGCGGTGGAGTTGCAACCGTATGTCGAGTTGGAGGACATGGTTCATATGGCGATAAAGATAGAGAATCAGCATAAGAGGAGGTGTAGCTTTAGCAGTGCAAAGCCGAATCAGTCTTCTTGGAGATCACCCCAAGGCCCGAGTGGTTCTACACCTAAAGGGAACCGATGGAAGAGAGAGGTTCCACCTCGAGATGAGAAGAAGACCTTCTTTAAGGGTCGTTCAGAGGGAGCAAGTCCAGCGACTCAGGTCAGCCCATCAAATCCTGATAGTCGCAATCGAGACAAGAAGTGCTTCAAGTGCCAGGGATTTGGGCACATTATGAGTGAGTGTCCTAACAGACCACTCATGATCTTGAGAGACGACGGAGAAGTCGTGACTGATGATGAAGACGAGGAACCGGCACCTACAGCTACAGTGGATTCCAAAGATGAGGAGGAGATCCTACCCATCGATGGCCGACTGTTTGTAGCTAGGAGAGTATTGAGTGCCCAGACACAGCCCGTTGAGAGAGAGCAGCGAGAGAACCTTTTCCACACGAGATGTCATGTGCAGGACAAGGTGTGTAGTGTCATCATTGACGGAGGGAGCTGCACGAATGTGGTTAGTGCTACCATGGTTTAGCGCTTGGGATTGACGGTGGTGAAACATCCGAATCCATATCGTCTGCAGTGGCTGAATGAGTGCGGAGTCATCAAGGTGACCAAGCAAGTGAAGGTTCCTTTCCGCATTGGCAAGTACGAGGATGAGGTGCTATGTGACGTCATCCCTATGCAAGCGAGTCACATCTTGTTAGGACGACCGTGACAGTTCGATAGGAGAGCCATACACGACGGCTTCACCAACAAGTACTCTTTTGAGTATAACAGTAAAAAGGTATCATTTGTTCCTCTCACTCCTAAACAAGTTTACGAGGATCAAGTGCAGATGCAGAAGGAGGCAGCAAGGGCGACTCCCAAAGAACAGCCCTTACCCACAAAGGAGAATGCCTTGATTCACAGATCTTACCTCGCGAAGGCTAGTGATGTGAAGGAAGAAGTGAATGAGAAGAGACAACTGTTCGTGTTGTTGTGGAAGGGGAACTTTGTTATTACTCACGATCTACCCCCTCTACCCCCTTCTATCCAGTTTGTTTTGCAGGAGTTCGATGATGTTTTCCCAGAGGATACACCGCTTGGTTTACCACCCATTCGAGGGATAGAGCATCAGATCGATTTTGTGCCTGGAGCTGTGCTACCAAACCGCCCGGCTTACCGCACCAACCCGGAGGAAACAAAGGAGTTGGAGAAGCAGATTGACGAGTTATTGACCAAAGGGCACGTGAAGGAGAGTCTGAGTCCTTGTGCGGTACATGTACTTCTCGTACCCAAGAAGGATGGCACGAGGAGGATGTGTTGCGATTGCCGAGCTATTAATAACATCACGGTAAAGTATCGACAGCCCATTCCTAGATTAGATGACATGCTTGATGAGTTATATGGTTCCTGCGTGTTTTCAAAAATTGATTTACGTAGTGGGTACCATCAGATTAGGATTAAAGAGGGAGATGAATGGAAAACTGCTTTCAAAACAAAGATTGGTTTATATGAGTGGTTAGTTATGCCTTTTGGACTGACTAATGCTCCTAGTACCTTTATGCGTCTTATGAATCATGTTCTGCGTGCTTTTATTGGAAAATTTGTTGTTGTATACTTTGATGATATCTTGGTGTATAGTAAAAATCATGATGAGCATGTGGTTCATTTGAGGGAGGTTTTGATTGCACTTAGGCGGGAGAAATTGTATGCTAACCGAAAGAAGTGCGTCTTTAGCACGGATAGAGTCGTTTTCCTTGGTTTTGTTGTTAGTGCACAGGGTGTACAGGTTGACGAGGAAAAGATACGAGCTATCCAAGAGTGGCCAACACCGAAGAACATTAAAGATGTGCAGAGTTTCCATGGTCTGGCCAGTTTTTATCGACGGTTTGTGCCTAATTTCAGCAGCATGGCGGCACCTTTAACCGAAGTAATCAAGAAGAACGTAGAGTTCAAATGGGGAAAGGCGCAAGATGAAGCATTTCAGAGATTGAAGGACAAGCTGACACACGCCCCAGTATTATCTCTTCCTAACTTTTCTAAATCTTTTGAGATTGAATGTGATGCTTCTGGAATTGGTATTGGTGCAGTGTTGATGCAAGAACGTCGTCCGATAGCCTACTTCAGCGAGAAGCTAACGGAGCTACGTTGAACTACCCGACGTATGACAAGGAGTTGTATGCCCTGGTGAGAGCTCTTCAGACGTGGCAGCACTATCTATGGCCTCGGGAGTTCATCATTCATACCGACCATGAGTCGTTGAAGCACCTCAAGGGTCAGAACAAGCTGAACAAGCGCCATGCGAGATGGATGGAGTTCATCGAGACGTTTCCATACGTCATCAAATACAAGCAAGGTAAGGAGAATGTGGTGGCTGATGCCCTTTCTCGGAGGTATGCTCTTATTTCCACATTTGTAAATGTTGATTTTGGCGACAACGTTTTTGTACTTGTGTTTTTGTTGATTTTCAGGTTTGCAGGTGCATGGAAAAGGAGACTAGGGCAAGGCGAAGGTTGGCGAAACTTCGAGAGCTATGCCGTCAGGTGGATTGAAAGATCAGGATGTCGACGCTGATGTCAACATTCTTGATGTCGAAGATGAAGGTGGAAAAGACTTCGGCGAGTACGAGATTTTTGGTCTGGGTGATGAGACCGACGACGACGAGAAAGAGGACTCAAGTTCTGATGACGGCTTCATCTATGGCGAAGATGAAGAAGACGTGGTCGAGAGTCCAGAACGTGAACCCACTCCAGCTGGCTCGCCAAAGGAATGAAGACATTGAAGATCTTAAGTTCCATTCCAAGTTTAAGTTTTTATTTCCAAGTCTTTCATTTCTAGCTTTTCATAACTCTTGAACTCGGTTTTTCATATTTTGTTATGCATGCATCAAACTCTGAATTCGTCCATGCATATGTTTTTCATATTTCTCTTTCTCTTGGATAATGTCTTTGGTTTGAATTTTTATCTAAGTGTTTTTGATGTTTTGGTTTGATTTTTGGCTAAGTCTTTTATGGTTTTTCATTGATTGTATGATTGATGTTTTTCCATCTTTTACTTAGCTTATTTTCGTTGGTTTATTCGATTGAGGGGGAGATACTTATCTCTTCTTACTTAACTTCGTTTTTTCATGGGTTGTGCCAAAAAGGGGGAGATTGTAAATGTTGATTTTGGCGACAACGTTTTTGTACTTGTGTTTTTGTTGATTTTCAGGTTTGCAGGTGCATGGAAAAGGAGACTAGAGTCTCCGGTTTTGGAATGATGGAATGAGCATGGAACGGCGACCAGCGTCGCCGCTTATGGCATGACAGGAACGGCGACAGGAGTCGCCGATTTTGTGCACTCGTGGAATGGCAGTGGAACGGCGACAGGCGTCGCCGTTTTTGGTGCAAGCCGTGGAACGGAGACAGCAGTCTCCGGTTTTGTGCATGGCCTAGGAACGGCGACCAGCGTCGCCGCTTTTGGCATCCTTGGAACGGCGACCAGCGTCGCCGCTTTTGACAACGCAATGGAACGGCGACTGGAGTCGCCGTTTGTGGCATTTGGCATGTCATGGAATCGGCGACTCCTGTCGCCGGTTTTGGCTTTTGGCATGTCATGGAATCGGCGACTCCTGTCGCCGGTTTTGGCACTGGCACGGTTTCGATGTTGCTTGTCCTCAAGGCACGGTGCCAGCGTCTATGACATTCTTCAACGACGATTTTCACTAAGTACTTTCAACGTGATTTCTTTCACCAAGTACTCATATCAAGGAATGAAGAATGGTTCAGTGTTTTCTACTTCAATGATATCGACGACCATGAAGACGATGAAATTCCGAGGCTTCAACACTTAGAGTTTTTCACGAGAGTTTGAAGATGAAGAATTGAGATCGACGGAGTCAAGATTGAATTGAAGTTCTGACTTTGAAATTGAAGATTCAAGATTCGAAGATTCAAGAATCGAAGATTCAAGATTCCAAGATTCAAGAATCCAAGTTCTACAAGAGTGATGTCATCCATGGAGAAGTGACATCAGCCAAGCATGTGACCAACCAGAACGTGCCACGTCATCACCTCACATGTGCGGGCTGCCTATATAAACCCATGGATTTCGATTTCACCTTTGACGATTTTGAGAGAACGAAATCTGATTTTTAGAATCATGACCGACAGCTTCGAGCTTCGAGTTTGTGTAGTAGCGTTTGCGCCTTGTGCCAAGATTAGAGTTAGGAGATTTAGCTCTAGGCACTAGTGTGCTAGATTGCAAGTTAGTGGGAGTTGTTGCGACACTCGGGAAACTTCTTGTAATCGTTTTGCCTACCATACTCAGTGTAATAGTTTAGTTTCGTTGTTTCAATGGAATGAAAACATATTACATAACCTTGTCTTTGTCTTCCGTCTTTCATTCCACGAACTTGTGTGATTGTTACCTTGACTGAAGCTGGTGTTCGTTGTTTAAGTCCAACTTCGCGAAAAGTTGGTATCATACGTCGAAGACGTAATTTCAATTGGTATCAGAGAGGGACGTCATACGTATAAGACGTGATCCGTTACTTGACTTCATATTTCCGCTACAATGGAGTCGTCCATGTTTGTCCAGAAACCGATTATGCTAACTCATCAGAACTACTCAAACTGGAAGGCCAAAGTTTCTGCTAGGATTAAGGGTTTTGATTCCAGATCTTGGATGGCAGTGTTAGAAGGATGGGAACGTCCATATACGGAAGACGCCGATGGCGTGAGAATTCCGAAACCGGAACGTAGTTGGACGAGAGAGGAACATGACTTGTCCACGACTAACAGCAAAGCCTTACTTATTATTTGTGAATGGCTGGACCTCAGTATGTATCAGCTGGTCAAAAATTGCACATCTGCCAGAGATGCATGGGAAACGTTACAACGAACTTGTGAGGGAAGTCATGCTGTTAAGCGATCGAAAATCCGAACTATCACTGCTCAATTCCATCAACTCCGGATGAGGGAAGATGAAGACATCAATGACTACTTGGACAAGATCATGAGATATGTGAATGAAGCTTTTGAACTTGGTGAAATTTTTCCTGCTCCCATGGTATATGAGAAAGTCCTCTCCAGTGTTAGCACTAGGTTCGAGAGTAAGGTGCTGACCATCGAAGCACGAAATGACGAGAACCAAAACTGGGATTATGCCGACTTGATGGCTGATTTGAGAAACTATGACCTGACTCTCAAAGTTCGAAGCAACCCAGACATGTCTCTTGTCTACGAACCGATGACTGCTCTCAAAATTTCAGAGAAAGGAAAAAGTTCAAGAAGCTCTAACTCTCGAAAGACTCATTCGAAAAATGAGAAAACTGAAAGTAGTTTTTCTGCTGATCTGGGTGAATCTGATGATGAGGAAGCTGGGGAAATTGAAAAACTGATGAACTCTAATAATCCGGACAAACTGGCTGCACTGACTGAGATAGTCACTTATCTTGTGAAACAAGAGTTTAAGAGAAAGAACCGTGCCAAAAATTTTCGAAATTTTCAGAAAAGTTCTAACTCATACCCAAGTACTCCTGACAACCGAATTCAGGGATCGTCGTCGGACAAAAAGTTTAAAGGGACAAAGCTCTCACCATACTCCTCTACTAGCAAGGATGTCTCCAAAATCCAATGCTATGAGTGTAAGGGTTTTGGACACATCAAAAATGAATGTCCAAACCTACATCGAAAGAAGAAGCTACCTGTCAGCTACGTGGTGATAGATGATGAGAATGTGTTCTCTGAGAATGATGGGACGGATGTCGAAAACTCAGATGACGATGAGGACAACGCTCTAGTTGTCACTTTTGGTGAAACATTTGATCTCGAGAATGTGGAGGTTGAAAACTTTGTTTTTGATGCGTTTCTGAAAGATACTGCAACTGCTGACAACATCCTCCGTGTGGCGTCAGCAAACCGAAATTTTTGTGATGATAATATTTTCTCGGATGATGAATCTGAGCTTGAGACCGAAAACGAAGAGATGACATCTGATGTTCATCAAAGTGTGTCTGAGTCGACTGAACTGGTTGATCTGAAAGAGAGTTACTCTGAACTCGAAAAATTATGTGACACTACTATCACTGAAAATAGCACACTTGAAGTGTCTCTGAAGTTCCTTACAGAATCTCTTGATGAACTCTCTGAAGAAAAACGAAAAATGAATGATGAGGCTGTAGTCTTGAGAAACTCAGTTGAGAAGACGAAGGACGAGAAAAAGAGGTTGAACAATTCTCTGACAATACTTAAAGTCAAATTTGATGATCTGTTTGAAGAGAAGCATAAATTCTTCAAGGAAGTTGTTGAACTGAGAGACTCATGTGAGAAGTTGAGTAATGAGAACTCAAAACTGAAAACTTCTCTAAAAAAGGAAACTGCTGAAGTTAAGAAACTTCAAATCTTGTTCAAGAACTCAGATGCTGAAAATGATGAGCTGAAAACGTCTCTGATGAAAGCTCAAACTGATCTTGCCATGACTGACAAGGAGCGCTATGCTTTGAAAGAAAAACTTCAGATGACTGATGAACTGTTGAGGAAGATGAACACGAATTCTTCGGTGTTTGACAACGCTGCGTCATATATGAATCCTAACCGTTATGGACTTGGATTTCAGAAAGTTTTTGAGTCGATATACTCTACACCTGAGAAGAAGGAAGTGACATTCGTCAAAGCTTCAGATGATCAGCCAGAGGATAAATCTAAGGATGATGCTGAACATTCAAAACGGAAGGAAATTGCTGAAGGAAAGAAAGTTGTTGTGTCTCCGGAATCTAAAACTCAAAAGTCGATCTCGACTGCTTGCTCTAAATCCGAAACTTATCAATTTCCTAAAAACATCGTGAAACATCCTCGAGGAATATTACCATATGAAGCGACTTTACTTAAGAAACTTGACAAACCCATCAACTCAAGATCAAATGTGAAAAACTCTCAGACTAAGTCTAGCATGATAAAACCCTCTGGGAGAAGAGAGTTTCGACAAGGGCGTGAATATGTCTGTCATTACTGTAACATGCCCGGACACATCAGACCTTTCTGCTATAAGCTGAGAGATGACATGAACCGGAACTTAGTGACTGAGAAGAAGAAGAGTGGAGCTGTCAAAGGTGTGAAGAAACACATTTCTCAAACTCAGAAAATTGAGAATAATGTGAAGTCTGTGATCGAGATAAATTCTCGAAATTTTGATGTGAAGAAGAGATGGGTGCTGAAGCCGCAAAAAGGTGAAGTTAAACTTAACTACACCACTTCGAATGGTTGGAAACCAAGGGAACTGATCTTCGGAAATGTTGAACTCAATGCCTCTGAAACTGGAACCAAAAAGGCTTGTCGGGCGATGCTACACTGAATCGTTGGATGTCTATCTTATCGAGAGTGCTCCATTAGTGCTGTATTGTGATAACCAGAGTGCCATTAAAATCAGCGAAAATCCTGTCCAGCACTCAAGAACTAAACACATCGACATTCGACATCATTTCATTAGAGATTTGGTTGATCGTGATATAGTCAGTCTACAGCCTATTTCAACGGAAAAACAGCTTGCTGACATCTTTACCAAACCTCTTGACTTTGAGAGATTTAAGAAACTAAGAAATTCTCTCTGCATGTGTTCTCTCTAAGAGTTCACGGAAAAATTTTGAAGTCTGAAAGAGTAGTTTCTTTACTTCTGAATATGCACTCGGAATCGTCGTGGATTAGTCTAGTCAGACAAACATGGATTCGAGGCCGCTTCTAGTCTTCGGACACAAGAGTATTTATTCCGCTGAATGCGAACATGTGAACATGGCTTAAACTCCTCGCTTCATTTGCATAGATCCATAAAGCCAAGTAACGGAGGACGCCGATTCCCCCGGCTCCCCTCTTCGAAAGGTTGTACATGGACGCTGAACTTTAAGACACTCTCCTATCACACTTTGGAGGACGCAAGTGAACCTTGCTCCCCTCTGACTGCTGTAATGAGTGTCTGTTGCATTTCATCTAAAGCTAAAAACTCGTCTGGAGGACGCCGGTTACCCCGGCTCCCCTCTGATTGAAGTAATGCTAGTTCCTGATCGGAGTGCCTTAAGTGTTCACCTTGCATTCATGAATTAAAATCTCTTGTGCGGTGCTAACTCTGCCAATATGTTTCGACGAAACACGACTGCTTCCTTGTGACTGAGACGAAGGACAAGTAAACATGTCTATCACATACTTCGGCCCGTCTCACCGGTTTTAATATGAGAGATTTTTCCATTACCTCAAAGTTCTATTCACCTCGTGTGAAATTTTTGTTTTGGAAAAATGATGGAAGTGTCTCTTTTCTGGGAAAATATTGCTCTTCATTGCCTAATATCACCCCTCGAATCTCCACTAAAATGTGTTTGAATGTTTGCGTGTGTTGAACTCTTGAATGACTAACTCGGGATGTGTTGTTTTTGTTTTGGCATTTCTGTAGTTCATATACAGGGCTATGTGGTTTACCATCTCGGATGTCTACACATTGAGTACAGCGACGACAAAGTTCAACTGTTGGCGAAATTGGAAAACAAAAATTGGAGACTCCATTCTCCAAAAAGCGGAGACTCAACATGTACGACTTCCGGAGACTCCAGTCGCCGAAAAATCGGCGACTCATGCCAAACACCAAAAACGGAGACTACATGGGTACTCATGCCCATTGCCAAACTCGGCGACTGCTGTCGCTGACAAAACCGGAGACTATGGTCTCTGGAAAACCGGCGACTAGGGTCGCTGATCCAGCGCCTGTCCATCGCCACGAACATTTCAGGAGACTCAAACCTATGGCACTGAACTTCGTCTTTCCAACCCTCGGTTTGATCTTCGTTTTTCATATTTTTATTTATTTATTTTTATTTATTATTTTTGAAAATTATTATTTTAATAATATTTTCAAATTAATAAATTTTGCTCGTCTAATGGGCTCAATTTTTCTTCTTGAGATGGGCTTTTTACAGGTCTTGAGCTGTGTATTTTAAATCCGGACGGGCGGCCCAAAATTTTTCTATATATAGCCCTGGGGTGGAACCTATTGTGTTACGCTTACATCGCACTCTAGAACTCTCGAACTCTCGACTCTCAGCTGCTGACTGCTTGTCCATCGTTCCTAGGCTCTTAGTTGTTCCAAATTCCGTTGCATCCGGCAACTCTAGCTTTGCGCATCCGGCGCCCTGTCCATCGTTTCCGTGATTGTGTTACTTTTCCAAGTGTTAGAATATTTTTTCCAAGTCTTCGAAATGTCTGCCGCAAAGAACTTAGATGACATGTTGGCTGACATGACTGTCTACTTGAACGAACAATTTGAGCAAGCTCCGTCGCCAACGTCCAAGAAAGCGGCGTATGAAGAACTCAAGGCTCACTTGGAAAAAGTCGAGAAACGCAAGGCTGCGTCTACTGAACCGTCCATTGACCTGACAACTACTGCCCCACCGGCACACTCATCTGCCCGTCAGCCGGGCAAGGAAAAGGTGACGGCACACCGAATTTACTCTGGTGTTGTGAGTAGGGAAGAATACAATAGGTTGCTCGCAGCTGGCGAGATCACTAAGGAAGGAAAGAAGATTGTGAAAATTCCTTCGACTGTTACTGTGACTGCGGACACAGTTCCAAAGACAAATCCGTCTGGCTCGGGAAAGAAATCGGCGACTCCAGCTGGGAGTGCCGAAGGCAAGAGACCGTCTGCCAGTGGAGGTGGTGTGAAAACATCCACTCCGAAAAACTCTGGTGGACAAGTTACCAAGTCCCGAACTCACAGTTCACAGAAACCGCCACTCTCTTCTGGATCAGCTGGATCGCAGAAGTCGACTGACGGCTTCAAGTATATCTCGGATTTTTCCGAGTGCCCTAAACCTCACTCTCCTGACTTTTTCACTGTGACTGCTGAACGTCGCCACAAACTGATTCAGACTTTACCGATCCTCACCGATCGAACTATTCTGAAGGAAGACTATGAACGTCACGGCATCACGGATTTCCTTTCCAAGATGCACATGCTGAAGTCGGTCAACCTTACTTACCGCTATTCCATTCCCATTCTCTACAAGTTTTACGCTAGCTTGTCCCCCGACTTTGCAAATCCGAAGAGTCGGCTGTATGGCTGCTTTGTCTTTCGCAGCAAGTTGTATAAATTTCGCCCATTCTCGATCAACAAATTTTTGGAAAGATTGGAGGTCGATTCAAACTGGACTTCGCCCTCAGCTGAGGAAAGGGCGGAAGACTTAACCATTGGCACCTTCATTACTCAAAAGAAGGTTAAGTCCGAACTGCCGCCGCCGTCCAAGCTGTCAGCCTTCTACGGCATTTTGCAGCGACTTGGCATGTCCAACTGGACAGCATACAAGGACGAATCCGTGTTAACTCCGGAACTGATGCATATCATATTTCGCCTTGGCTGTGGCGAACAGATCAATCTTGGCAAAATTATTTTTAATGACTTATGCAAAATTGCACGGACAACGGACGAGACCATTATTCGGCAAGCTGACTGGCCAGAGGCAAAGAAACTTCAACTCACGCATCCGTGTCTGATCTATGGCATGCTCCATGCCCAAGGTTTTACTCCTGACAATGACTTTGAGAAAAAGTTGAAGAAAAATGGTGCTGTCAAGATCACTGGCACGTACCTGAACCCGAACAAACGTGTCATCGATCTTCCTTGGTTTGATACTGTTGACAGGAATGCACTTCCTGAAATTCTTACTCCTCCGCCATCCCCACAGAAAAGGAAGAGAAAGTCAATCGCCAAGAAAGACAAGTCTCCCTCGGCCAAGAGGCAGAAAAATGAATCCACAGCTGCAGCTGATGAGGCGGAACCTCAAACCACACAACAGCCGAGAATCGTCCCTCGTGAGTTTGGTCCTTATTCAAAAGTTCCGCCTTACAGAAATCCTTATCACCCCATCCACAGCCATCGTGCTGTGGTGCCATCAGCTTGTGTAAAGGAATTCTATGCCGACACCTTGGCTCTGGAACAGTGTCAAGAAGAACATGCATTGGCGTATAACCGGATGATTGACGCTCAGAAGAAACAAAAGTCATCTTTTGACAAACTTCAGCGTGAGATCCAACAAGGGGGAGGACTTGGTGATGTTGGAGCCCCCGATGCAAGTTTGAAGGACACGTTCCTTTTGAAAATGATCAGGGACGCTATCCAAGAGGCGCATGTTCAGCTTGCCAAAGGTAATAACATTGAAATT
Organism: Euphrasia confusa; assembly: GCA_954870475.1. Taxonomy (NCBI): domain Eukaryota; kingdom Viridiplantae; phylum Streptophyta; class Magnoliopsida; order Lamiales; family Orobanchaceae; genus Euphrasia; species Euphrasia confusa. The sequence goes on along the minus strand of OX940951.1, from coordinate 36,914,900 downwards.
GAACAGGTACCCCGAGCTGATGACGGCGAGAAGACGGACGATGATATATTTGAAGGATGTATGGATATCCGTGACAAGGGCAAGGCGAAGGTTGGCGAAACTTCGAGAGCTATGCCGTCAGGTGGATTGAAAGATCAGGATGTCGACGCTGATGTCAACATTCTTGATGTCGAAGATGAAGGTGGAAAAGACTTCGGCGAGTACGAGATTTTTGGTCTGGGTGATGAGACCGACGACGACGAGAAAGAGGACTCAAGTTCTGATGACGGCTTCATCTATGGCGAAGATGAAGAAGACGTGGTCGAGAGTCCAGAACGTGAACCCACTCCAGCTGGCTCGCCAAAGGAATGAAGACATTGAAGATCTTAAGTTCCATTCCAAGTTTAAGTTTTTATTTCCAAGTCTTTCATTTCTAGCTTTTCATAACTCTTGAACTCGGTTTTTCATATTTTGTTATGCATGCATCAAACTCTGAATTCGTCCATGCATATGTTTTTCATATTTCTCTTTCTCTTGGATAATGTCTTTGGTTTGAATTTTTATCTAAGTGTTTTTGATGTTTTGGTTTGATTTTTGGCTAAGTCTTTTATGGTTTTTCATTGATTGTATGATTGATGTTTTTCCATCTTTTACTTAGCTTATTTTCGTTGGTTTATTCGATTGAGGGGGAGATACTTATCTCTTCTTACTTAACTTCGTTTTTTCATGGGTTGTGCCAAAAAGGGGGAGATTGTAAATGTTGATTTTGGCGACAACGTTTTTGTACTTGTGTTTTTGTTGATTTTCAGGTTTGCAGGTGCATGGAAAAGGAGACTAGAGTCTCCGGTTTTGGAATGATGGAATGAGCATGGAACGGCGACCAGCGTCGCCGCTTATGGCATGACAGGAACGGCGACAGGAGTCGCCGATTTTGTGCACTCGTGGAATGGCAGTGAAACGGCGACAGGCGTCGCCGTTTTTGGTGCAAGCCGTGGAACGGAGACAGCAGTCTCCGGTTTTGTGCATGGCCTAGGAACGACGACCAGCGTCGCCGCTTTTGGCATCCTTGGAACGGCGACCAGCGTCGCCGCTTTTGACAACGCAATGGAACGGCGACTGGAGTCGCCGTTTGTGGCATTTGGCATGTCATGGAATCGGCGACTCCTGTCGCCGGTTTTGGCTTTTGGCATGTCATGGAATCGGCGACTCCTGTCGCCGGTTTTGGCACTGGCACGGTTTCGATGTTGCTTGTCCTCAAGGCACGGTGCCAGCGTCTATGACATTCTTCAACGACGATTTTCACTAAGTACTTTCAACGTGATTTCTTTCACCAAGTACTCATATCAAGGAATGAAGAATGGTTCAGTGTTTTCTACTTCAATGATATCGACGACCATGAAGACGATGAAATTCCGAGGCTTCAACACTTAGAGTTTTTCACGAGAGTTTGAAGATGAAGAATTGAGATCGACGGAGTCAAGATTGAATTGAAGTTCTGACTTTGAAATTGAAGATTCAAGATTCGAAGATTCAAGAATCGAAGATTCAAGATTCCAAGATTCAAGAATCCAAGTTCTACAAGAGTGATGTCATCCATGGAGAAGTGACATCAGCCAAGCATGTGACCAACCAGAACGTGCCACGTCATCACCTCACATGTGCGGGCTGCCTATATAAACCCATGGATTTCGATTTCACCTTTGACGATTTTGAGAGAACGAAATCTGATTTTTAGAATCGTGACCGACAGCTTCGAGCTTCGAGTTTGTGTAGTAGCGTTTGCGCCTTGTGCCAAGATTAGAGTTAGGAGATTTAGCTCTAGGCACTAGTGTGCTAGATTGCAAGTTAGTGGGAGTTGTTGCGACACTCGGGAAACTTCTTGTAATCGTTTTGCCTACCATACTCAGTGTAATAGTTTAGTTTCGTTGTTTCAATGGAATGAAAACATATTACATAACCTTGTCTTTGTCTTCCGTCTTTCATTCCACGAACTTGTGTGATTGTTACCTTGACTGAAGCTGGTGTTCGTTGTTTAAGTCCAACTTCGCGAAAAGTTGGTATCATACGTCGAAGACGTAATTTCAACATTAGATGCTAAATTACTTGGTTTTGAGCATATTAAAGGTCTTTATGAGCATGATGATGATTTTGGTGAGATTTATAAAGCATGTGAACAAACTGCTAGTGGGGATTACTTTAGGCATGATAGTTTTCTCTTTAGGAAAAGTAAATTGTGTGTGCTTAAATGCTCTTTGCGTGATTTATTGTTGCTTGAATCTCATGGTCGGGGATTAATGGGACATTTTGGCATTGCTAAGACGTTAGCTGTTCTGCATGAGCATTTCTTTTGGCCTCATATGAAACGTGATGTTGAGAGGATATGTGGTCATTGTCTTACATGTAAACAGGCTAAGTCTAGAGTTAGTTCCCATGGATTGTATACGCCTTTGCCTATTCCTGCATCACCTTGGATTGATATTTCTATGGATTTTGTGATGGGTTTACCTAGGACTAAGCGAGGTAGTGACTCTATTTTTGTAGTAGTTGATCGTTTCTATAAGATGGCACATTTCATTTCATGTCATAAAACTGATGATGCATCACATGTGGCTGGATTATTCTTTAGAGAAATTGTTAGATTGATTGGCATGCCTAGGACTATTGTGTCTGACAGGGATTCTAAGTTTCTGAGTTATTTCTGGAAGACATTGTGGTGTAAGCTAGGTACGAAGTTGTTATTTTCTACTACTTGTCATCCCATGACTGATGTTCAAACTGAGGTAGTAAATAGGACTTTGTCTACTTTACTACGTGTTATTATAAAGAAAAACATTATGTCTTGGGAGGAGTGTTTGCCTCATGTAGAGTTTGCATATAATCGTTGTGTTCATTCTGCTACTAAGTTTTCGCCATTTGAGATTGTGTATGGTTTTAATCCTTTGACTCCTTTGGATTTATCTACTTTATCTGAGCATGAGCATACTGATCTTGATGGTCAGAAAGGGGCTGATTTTGTGAAACGATTACACGAGACGGCGAGGATGAACATAGAGAGGCGAACCAAGCAATATGCCGAGCAAGCGAACAATGGACGTCGCAAAGTAGTGTTTGAGCCTGGTGATTGGTTGTGGTTGCATATGCGCAAGGAGAGGTTTCCATTGCAGCGCCGATCGAAGTTACTTCCTCGTGGCAATGGACCATTCCAAGTGTTGGAGCGTATCAACGACAACGCCTACAAATTGGATCTTCCAGGTGAGTAAAATGTTAGTGCTACTTTCAATGTTACTGACTTGAGTTTGTTCGATGCAGGTGACGACTTGGATTTGAGGACAATTCCTCTTCAAGAGGAGGGGAATGATGCAACCCAAGAGTCGTCGATAATACAAGATCCGGTGCATGTTCCAGTTGGACCAATTACGCAATCAAGGGCTAAGAAGTTCAAAGAGAGCTTGATGGTGATGGTTCAAGAGGTGTGGGCTCAAGAGATATTGAAGAAGCCTATTGGTAAGATGGATAGTCCGAGCCTTGTTAATCTCATTACATGCGGAGGGGACGGTTCAACCGAAGACGTTAATAAGGTCGAAACGATGAAGAAAGGCACCGGAACGAGAGTCGGGAGAGTGTCGGGAACGCACCGAGAATGTGGCCAAAATTCTGTGGAACCCGCGTTTGAACCCGAGGTTGGTCTCCAGGAACCCGAGGATGGCTTCCTAGAACCCGCGGCCACAATGAGGAGAATTTCTGGGGAACCAGAGGTTGAACCCGAGGATTGACCCCTACCCTTTGTACTAACCTCTGGTTGAGCCGCGGGATTGGCAGAAATCCCAAATTTGCGGTCGGACTCTTTTGTGTGCGGAATTCTTATTCCTTTTCCTTTTTTGGCGTGACTTTTTGCCCGAGATACTCCTTTTCCTTCACTTTTTAGGTTTGCCTATATAAAGGCTTTGTGAGACTTTATTTAAAACACATTTTTTTAGCATCAATTAATTACGTGAGTTTATTCTCTCTTCAATTTTCGTTCTCTTTTCTATTTTGCTAAAAGAGATCAACTTGACGAATCAACGAAGCATACATACTTAGTCGTGTGTCCATCATATTCTCCAAATTACTAAGTCAATTACGTATTGGGGTTTAGAATTCCATCTAAATCATTCTACGAGTTAGACCTAGGGGTTTCGGGATTTTCCATCCAGGTATCCTAATTTCGTGTTCTTCGTATCAATTCACCCTTCAACCAAATGAGGTATGTATCAACATTGTTGACAGGTTTTCAGACGATCAGGAGTTAATAAAGAAGCACAAGAAATCCAACCACGGTCTCATTGGTTCTTCTTCCTCCCCAATGAAGGATAACATTTGTGTTTCAACCTCAGTACAGGAGGAAAATGACAGTCATTCAAATTCCGAGTTCAAAACCCCTGAATTTCCAAAATCAGGAAAGAGGAATCTAGACCGTGAGCTCGATGAAGCAGAAGAGCACTCTTCGTCAAAGATGTCAAACTCTGCCTGATTATTGTCTTTTCCTCCTACAACTAATAATTTTGTTTCTTGCCGTTTTGATTTTGTTTTAAACCTTTTGTTTTGAATTTTTTCAGCCTATGTTAAACAATCGTTTTGATGAATTAATATTTTTGCTGTTTTGAATGTCATTTTTTTCATTTTCTATTAATATCCATTTCCCAACAGGTATCCAAACATTAGTTTTCATGTATCCCTAACTCTTAAATAATATTATTAGGAAATCCTTATAAATTTTGGAGCTGTTACACTATTTTGTTGTGGAATAATAAAATATAGTTCAAATTTCAAATTTTCTTATTTCAAATTTTGTCGTGGAATATTATTTCAAAATTTTTAATTTAAAATATAGTTCTTAATTAACTATACTTGAATTTAATTTGTTATTATTTTTTAATAGGAGATGTCTTTCCTTTTTTTAATTATTTGTGTTTATTTAAATCCTAATATAGTGTTGATTTTTTAATAAATACAGCTGTTATATTAAATTATAATGATTCTTATATATAGACTTCATTTTTTTATACAGTTCCTAAATCAAGTTTGAATCTTTTGCTTTGAAGTTATGATTTCCAAAATTGAATATATTAACTTTAGTCAAAGTTTATTTATAGATATTATCAATCACCATTAATTTTACTACTTATTAATAATAGTTTGTATTCTGAGATTAAGTTGGAATTTTAATCATCCTCTAACCAGTGTTCTCTTATTTATTTGTTTTGCTTTTCGTGTTGATTTTCTTCTGGCTCCTGACAACCCCCTTCTTATATACTTTAAATCGCGAAAGATATGGCACCAAGAAGAAAGTTCAATTCTGGTACGTCCCCGATTTCAATTTTTGATTGTCCAGGTTTAAATCCCCTTTCGATTAAAAAGAAATAAGTATACTCAATGATATTCAGGGAAGGAAAATGTTGTGGAGAACTCGGAAAATCTGGTGGATAATCCTGGTAAGTCTAACATTCGTTTATAATCCTGATGTGAAAATCTTTAATGTTTTATTCTGAACTTGGTTTTCAATTTTTCGATTTTGTTGTCTGCATGTGTTGAGAAAACTGAATTTATTCAATTCTCAGTGTTTATTCACCCTTCATGTTCCCTCACTGCAACGAACTCTGACGTTCAAGATAAAAGCGTTACAAAAACAACCAGGTCCAGCTATCAATTAATTTCCCCCAGAGGTTTTGTGTTTTGGTTATAGAAAAATGAACTTTGTAAATTAATCTTTTAAATTTCAAAGTTAATTTTATCAGCTTCTTTTTTTATTTCTTTAACATCTTACTAAGTTATAATTTATTTCAGTGCCATTTGGAAATAGGGGTGTTAATATACAATCTGATATTTCACCTGCTTATGTACCTGCTTCTTTCTACTTTGGTTCTCCTTCTCAACGGTCTGGCATTACTCAAATTTCTAATAAAAAGTTGAAAACAAATTCTGCGCCCAATCCCCAGCTGGATACTAATGATTTAATTGACATCCCTGTATTGATATCTTCAAATCTTCAATCCAATATTACTTTGCCATCCGGTAATGGAAGTTTTCTTAATCAAAATCTTCAATGTAATACATATGCTGTTCTCGGATCAGGTATACGTGAAATCTTATCTTTGTTATGTAATCCTTAAGAAAATTGACCAAGTTATATTTTCTAAAGGATTGAGATTATTTAATCCATTGAACATTGTACTTATAATAGCAGGGAACTCCCTCGACCTTGTTGGAGCTGTGTACTTAATGTCTAGATTTAAGTATCGGTAAACTCCCGGTCATAGCATTTAACCTATTTAATTAATAAACAATTCTTTGCATTTAATTATTATTAATTAATTATGCAAAATATAGTCCTGGATTTTATACGTTGTAGTTAGTATGGTGTGCATGGGCACACAGAAAATCATACTATCGGTTACTCGTATTTAATCAAACAGATGCTCACGACCTAGATGGACCCGGACCAATCCATCGGTATAGTCGTTGTGTGAGAGAGAAAGTAATTTATCTTAATTATTTTATCACACTTGTACACTCGGTGTATTGGGCGGATCGCTTGAGATTTATCGATTAGGATTGCCTTGGATAATCGATTTAAATCTCAGAGTATTTTATTCTTAATCCCCGATACTATTGCGGGTGTGTATATTTAATATAAGTGACTTTGATTTTCTAAAGGAATTAACCGATTTAATTATTGGGTTAATTACCGGTTAAGTTGGGTCACTATATTTTATATACGACATGCCGTGAATACTTGACGGGAAAGTGTATCCCGTAAGGGTTGATAATATCCCCGAGATGAGTTCATAAGGAATTATTATGTAAACCCTGCAGGTGGATTTAATCCGCATAATAATTAAAGTTGAACGGTACTATTCTCGGATATAAGAGATGAATAAATTAATTAGCAATAAATTAATTTTATTCATGGATATTTAAATCTTAAATACACGGAATAAATAATACTACCGGAGAAATATTATTTGATATAATATGGTTTAATATTGGGAGTGCAATTAATTTATATAGTGGAAAATAAATTAATTAATATTGATAAGGATTAATAGATTTGGGCTGGGCTCAATTTAATCTTCAATATTAGAAGCCCAATATTCCACCTCCTTTTGATCCCCTACGTAGCCTATAAAAGCACTACATGGCCTTCATAAATCATAAGACAAGATTATCATACTTGATATTCTAGAGAGTTGAAGGAGATCCATAGGAGTTCGATAGATCGTCGCCCACACGACGTTCGAACGGAGTGCAAGGAATACGTGAGAAAATTCGAAGGTCATCAAAGGTGTTTGATTTCGTTTCTCCGCACAACGAATCGAAGGTAAAATAGTAAACCCTTCTATGATTTCATGTGAATTAATTGTAGCGTATACATGAACACACGATACGGATAAACGTACGAACTTCGGGGACGGGGATTCGAGATTCCCGGCGAAAATCGAGAGAACCCTCGATGGATCGAAGGGTGGCGGCCGAACCCTAGGGTTCGACCGCCGGCGTGCATCGAGAAGGGAGCCCCGGCTGGACGCTGGGGCAGACGATCGACGGGGGTCGATCGTCGGGGAGGCCGCGGGCTGGCGCCGCGGCGGATCCCCTCCGCCCCTCGACGGCGGCGCGCACCAAGGGAGGCCCCGGCTGGAAGCCGGGGCGAGCGATCGAACCCCGAAGGGTCGATCGCTGGGGGCTGCCGCGGGCTGGTGCCGCGGCGGGTGCCCCCTGCCTCCTATGGTGGTGGCGGTGAGTCGCCGGACTCACCGCCAGGGGCTGTTCCGAACAGCCCCAGGGGTGCGATCGCGCACCCCACGCGATCGATTGATCGCGAGCCCCGGCGGGGGCTCGACTAGGGTTTCGGCCGCGGGTTTATCCCGCGGCGGCGATTCTCTTGTCGGGCTTCGGCTCACACGGTGTTCGCGGTTGTCTTTCCGGCGAAGGGATTTCGGTCGGGTTATCGGTTCCGCATAATTTTTTATAGCCCGGGATATCGATTTCCAACAGACCTTCCATCAACTATTCATCCGAACTATGAAACTCATACTCCATCCAATATTTCTCCAGTAGAATCCCAGTATATTAGTCAGCAAAATAGAAAAAAGTTGAAACCTATTTTTCCACGCTTACCACAAAATTCTAATGGAAGCTATAGAATTGCTCTTCGAGACATAACAAACAGTAAGATTTCACGTTCCGATTATTATATATATGTTAGCATTGACATTTGTTCTTTATTACTATCAAGGGAATGATATTTTAAATGTTTTAATAAAGGTGAAAGTAATGATGATTTGATCAATACCTTGCCAAGCAATAATACTTCTTCCTTAATCAGACTTCCTCTACCCCAAAGAAATATAAATTTTAGATCGAGAGAAACTGGGCAATCGAGTCGAAGTGTTTCTCATATTAGAAACTTGGAAGATCATTTTAATGTTATTTATCAGACAGGTATAATTAGTGGAAGACCATGTAGACATCACAATCTCAAGTTTGCATTTTAAATTGGATGCTCTTTTTCCTTCTTTTATGAAATTAATTTACGTAAGGAAAATACAAACTAATTTATACGTGTTTGACTTATTACAGAAGAAAATTCGACTCCTTCAATGCGGAGAATTAATACAAATTTGGGACATTCATCAACGGATGGAATAATAGATGATCCCTCAAATAAATATCCCAGTACTTAGTTATTTTATATTCCATTCAGAAACTTAGAATTCTTCCTATATAAATATAATTTTATTTATAGGTTATCACGACATTGAAGACTGCACTTGGAAATGTGAGCATTGTGAGGCTAGATTCTGGTTCGACGAGAGAATGGAGAAAAGTAAGAAAAAGAACAGCCACCCGTTGTTCAATTTATGTTACTCTCACGGTAATTTTTAATGTTATTACATTGTTAATTTAAATGTATTCCTTTCATTTAATAATGATTTACTTTTCTAAATGACAAGTTTTCTGATATATCTCTTACAGGAAAAATTAAATTACCTCCATCTAGAGTTCCTCCTCCAGAGTTCCAAAAGTTGTTGTATGGCACTGAAAATTTGTCCAAAAGATTTTAGTTAAAAATCAGAATGTTCAACATGATTTTTGCTTTCACTTCGATGGGAGGGAAAGACGATAATTCTTACAACACAGGAACCTCAGCTCCAATTTTCAGAATACACGGGGCCAATATTCATTTGATGGGTAGTTTAATGCCAGAAGAAGATAGTGATAAAAAAGCTTCATTTGCACAACTTTATATTCATGACACTCAAAACGAGACACATAACCGGATTTCAGCTGTGAGGTTTGTCGTCTTTTACTTTCTAAGCATTTAGTTGTTTTTATTATTAATATTATAAAATTTCTTATCCTTAATGTTTGATTTATAACTTCAGATCTTCTAACCAAAATTCTAACGATGAACCGGTAGATGATGAAGATGTTGAAATTGTAGAGAGTTTGAAAGATCTGCTTGATCAACATAACGTATTGGTCAAGGTGTTTCGCACTATCAGAGATAGAATTAAGCAAGATCCTACTGCTGACATTAAATTACGGTTAATTTCTGCTAGGACTTATGATGGAAGGGTTCATGATTTGCCCCAGGCTGATGAAGTTGCGGCATTAATTGAAGGAGACGTTGAAAATCTGGAAAATTATCGTGGTATCATTGTTCAACGTTCGTCGGGTAGTTTGCAACGTATAACTGAGCTGCACCCAAGCTACTTGCCCCTTCAGTATCCATTATTATATTTTTACGGGGAGGATGGTTACAGAGACAACATAAAACATAAAAAAAAACCGCAAGATCAAAAGAAACAAAAGAGCATAAAGTCACAATGAGGAGTACGTAACGTATAAGGTGCAAGTCATGAATAATGAATCTCCTCATATTTTGCATGGCAGACGATTGTTTCAGCAGTTCTTAGTTGATGCTTATGCAATGGTTGAAGCTTTTAGGCTAACTTTTATGAGGCATCATCAGAAAGAATTCAGGTGCGGTTCTTTTTCTTCATTGGGTGATGCATTTGCAAAAGGAGATTCTGACACTGCCAATACAGGAAAGCGTATTATATTACCATCCTCTTTTGTCGGCGGAGCACGTTACATGATCCAAAACTATCACGATGCAATGGCAGTTTGCAAATGGCTAGGCTACCCTAATTTGTTGGTTACTTTCACTTGCAATTCTAAGTGGCGTGAAATTACTGATTACTTGAAGGAAATAGGTCTCTCTGTTGTTGATAGGCCAGGCATTATTTCCAGAGTTTTCCATACAAAATTAGATAATCTGATGACAGACATTAGAAAAGGAAAGCTATTCAGAGAAACTACAGCGGGTATGTTTGTATTTACAACAGCTTATTTTGGGAATTTATTTTGATATATTTGTCATCTGAATTTTGAGTATTTGTTTCCAAATATCAGATTATAATTTGAGTTATTTATTTCATTGTAGTTATATACACAATTGAGTTTCAGAAACGTGGTCTCCCCCATCCTCATATTCTATTGTGGATAAAAAACTTTCCAAATTCAGCAACTGAAGACGTAGTTGACAAGTTCATTTCCGCTGAAATTCCAAATCCCTTGATTGATAAGGAGTACCATTCTGCCGTGCAGGAATTCATGATGCACGGTCCATGTGGACAAGCAAATTTGAAATCTCCATGTATGACTGGAACCACCTGCACTAAACGTTATCCCAAGAATTTTGTCAATCACACATCTGTAGATGAGGATGGTTATGTTATTTATCGTAGAAGGGATACTGGTGTTACCGTACAAAAAGGAGGAATTGAGCTTGACAACAGGTAAATTTTGTATTATAACTGAAAGTTCATCTATTTTTTTGAAATTGAAATGCTTACAATTTTCATGTTTGAATCTGCCTTTTTTTTATTTTTGACATTTTGTTGAACAGGCATGTCGTCCCCCATAATCGTGCTCTTTTGGTTAAGTATCGAGCACATATTAATGTAGAGTGATGCAATAGGGCCTGTTCTATTAAGTATTTGTTCAAATACGTTCACAAAGGACATGACAGGGCAACTGCTGTTTTTTATAAAACTCTTCAACCCGGAAACGGTAAAAAAGAAATAGACGAAATTCAACAGTACTTGGATGTAAGATATATATCAGCGTCTGAGGCTTTCTGGAGATTGTTTGCATATGAGATCCATTTCAAGGAGCCAACTGTTGTGAGGTTGATTATACATTTGGAGGGGCAACAATGTGTTGTTTTTCAAGACGGAGAGGCTGTTGATGATGTAATGGAAAGGTCTGCTTCAAAAGAAACAATGTTCACAGCATGGATGATAGCAAACAGAGAATACGAACAAGCAAAACACTTGACTTACGCAGAGTTCCCGTCTCAGTTTGTATGGCATGACGACACGAGAACCTGGACTCCGAGGAAAAAGGGAAGAAGCGCTTGGACGATTAGCTTTTGTTCCCCCGTCTCTCGGAGAAGTGTATTACATGAGGTTTCTCTTGAATTTTGTAAAAGGTTGCGTATCGTACGATGACATTAAACTGTATAACGGTAAACAGTACAAAACTTTTCAAGAAGCTTGCTATGCTCGCGGTTTATTAGAGGACGATCAAGAATATATCGATGCTATAAAAGAAGCTGCTGTTTGGGGCCTAGGTCCAACGCTAAGATCATTATTTGTGAATCTTCTAACTTCCTGTTCTATCATTAGCCCTGTCAAGGTTTGGGAAGCATGTTGTTCAAAGTTGAAGGAAGACCTACTGAGCAAGTATAGAATTAGATTTAGAAGGCCAGGTAATTCTTATATCTTTTTACAGTCTTATTGACATTAATTGTTTATTCTATATTATTTTTATACAACTATTTCACATTATACTTTGTTTTTTCGTACAGCCCTCATTTTAACAGAAGATCAGTTAAGTAATCTTTGCTTGAGTGAAATTGAATCTCTGTTACAGTCCAAGGGCAAATCCCTGAAAGATTATTCTTCAATGCCCTATCCTCAAGAAGTTGATATTTCATTCCTTGGAAATTCGCTCTTAGCAAATGAACTGAATTTCAATCGTGGAGATCTTGCAATAGAACATGTGCGCTCTTTTTCAATGTTAAATGATCAGCAACTTCATGCTTACAATTCCATCATGCAAGCTGTGGATAGTGGAACAGGTCAAGTTTTCTTTCTGTATGGATATGGGGGAACTGGAAAAACATTTGTCTGGAAAACAATTTCTGCTGCTATTCGTTCAAGAGGAGAGATTGTTCTTAATGTTGCTTCAAGTGGAATTGCTTCTTTGCTATTACCTGGTGGAAGGACTGCTCATTCGAAATTTCATATTCCCTTAGTTTTGACTGAAAATGCGACATGTAATATAGAAACAGATAGCGACACTGCAGAAATGATTTCAAGAGCAGTTCTTATTATTTGGGATGAAGCCCCAATGATGCACAGGTAAGTTCAAATTTGGGAATATGAATGTTCAATTTTTATTTCTTTTTGGTTTTTATAATTATTAATTTTTATTTTATATTTCCTGCCATGTTTAAGTTCTTTTTTATGAAAGATTAAATACTGCCAATGTTTATTTCCCAGTCCTTTTTCTTTTGAATTTTTAAACTGACCTTCAACTTTTTTTAATTTCCAGGAACTGTTTTGAAGCTCTTGATAGAACCATCCGAGATATTATGAAACGCGATAATCCAACTTTTGGCCATACTCCATTTGGAGGTAAAGTTGTGGTTTTTGGAGGCGATTTTCGGCAAATTCTACCTGTAATCCAACAAGGGACACGACAGGATATTGTACATGCAACTATCAATTCTTCCCCAATTTGGAATAACTGCAAAATTCTGAAATTAACAACAAATATGAGATTGGAGAACGTGGTTGAAGGAGCAGATATTCAGGCATTGAGAGCATTTGCGGAATGGATGACATGCATTGGAGATGGAACTTTGGGAAATGATCACGATGGAGAGGCTACTATTGAAATCCCTGATGATCTCATTATATCCAACTTAAACGACTACATCGGTTCCATCGTTGAAACTATTTTTCCAGATTTCCACCAACATATCGGAGACACTAAATTCTTGCAAGGGCGCGCAATTCTGGCTCCTACTTTGGATGAAGTCGAAGCAGTTAATGAGTACATGGTTAACCTACATTCTACTGAAGAGAAAGTTTATCTTAGCGCGGATACTATTGATACGGCTGATAAAGGATCGACGATGTTTGATCAAATGCATTCCACTGAATATTTAAACACAATTAAATGCTCCGGTTTGCCAAATCATGTTTTGAAGCTTAAGGTTAGTCTAAATTATTCCACTGTCTATTTAATTCTTTAAGTTTCCAATTCATTAGTTTAAATATTCATATTTATTATGCTTATTTTTATAACTTTTTTAACTTTTTTTCAAGTCGTTATTTTTTAAATATTCATTCCATATTTTTTGTAGGTTGGTGTGCCTATTATGCTGTTAAGAAATCTCGATCACACAGCGGGCTTATGTAATGGCACTCGGTTGGTAATAACAAAATTAGGAAAGTACGTTATCGAGGCGAAAGTCCTAGGAGGAGATAAAAGCGATCAAATTGTTTACATTCCAAGGTTGCCACTTTCGCCTTCTAATTCAAAATTGCCCTTTCGATTTCAACGCCGACAATTCCCAATTATAATATCTTACGCTATGACAATTAACAAGAGTCAAGGGCAATCTTTGTCAAAGGTTGGGATTCTGTTGAGAAGGCATGTGTTCACACACGGACAATTATATGTTGCCGTTTCTAGAGTTACTAATCGAGCAGGTTTGAAATTCTTAATTTGTGATTCGAATGGAGAACTCACGAATAAGGCTACAAATGTTGTTTACAAAGAAGTGTTTAGAAATGTGAATTGATCTTCAAATTTTGCTATTATTTTTTTAAATTTATGGTTAAGGTTATTTTCTCCAATCATTTTCCTCTTTATTTGAAAGTTTTATTTAGATTTTTTTAAATTTTTTTTATTAATATACTTATATTAAAATACTGACCGGAGAAGCTTCTGAAAGATAATCCCGGTGCATCGCACGAGTCGAAAGATCCTAGTTACGCTAAAAATAATAATTAATAATAACCAGTGTAAACACAAATTTAATCTAACGGTAATTATTTATTAATAGGTGTGAACACAAATTTAATCTAACGGTGATTATTTATTAATAGGTGTGAACACAAAAAAATTAAAATATATGACACTTAGGACAATTGCTAGCTGAATTATATATTATAAGGATAAATAAATATTAGTATAATAAAATAAACGTAATTAAAGGAGATAAATAAAAAATAAAAGTGATATTTTTAATATTTCAATTCAATATTTACGGAGATTATAAATGTAAATTATATTATATAAGGAAATAAATAATTATTCATTAAATAAAAATAATTACGCTAATTAATTAAAAATAATTATGCTAATTAATTAATTAACAGTGTGAACACATATTTAATACTATTAATAGGTGTGAACACAACAAAATCTAACGGGTAAAATATATGCCAGCTAGGACATTTATATATTATATATTATAAGGATAAGATAAATAAATATTAGTATAATAGAATAAACGTAATTAAAGGAGATAAATAAGAAATAAAAGTGATATTTTGAATATTTCAGAGTCAATATTTACGGAGATTATAAATGTAAATTATATTATATAAAGAAATAAATAATTATTCATTAAATAAAAATCATTACGCTAATTAATCTATACATATATAATTTCAAGATTCACTAATGCCAAGTAGACCAATAGAAAAGCAATAATAATGTTGTTCACACTATAAATTATAAATAAAAAAATTATAAATTATAAATAGTAATATTATTAAGAATATTTAAATTATTATATATAAATTATAAATAATAATTTAATTATATATTTTTGGTAATAAAAATTAATTATCATCTTAAATATATACATTTTTTTTCTCAGATTCTTTTTTGTTCTATTAATATTAATTTAATTTCAATTAATCGTATCTTATAAAAAAATCAATCTCTTCTTGATTGATCAAACTTTTTAATATATTATTTCTCTTGCTATAATATGGGCTTCGTATGTCCTTTTTTTATTTTTTAACATTGAATTTTTACATGTATGCGTTCTTCTATTTATTTATTTTTTTGATTTTTTAAACTTTATATATTAATTATGTTTTTTTTTTAATTTTTAGTTTATCCTTGATTCAGTTATGTTAAATTTGTTTTGCAGGTTAACATAAATTATATTAATAGAAAGTATATTAATATATTACTATACTTTCTATTTCTCTTATCAAAATTATTTTATATTTCATTAATATTAATTTAATAATTTATCGTATCTCATAAAAATTGATTTTCTCATATTCTCTAATCCACCAGAATTAAAAAAAAAATTGATCAAACTTTTTAGTTATATTATTTTCTCTTGCTTCGTATGTCCTTTTTTATTTTTCTTAACATTGAATCGATTTCCATGTATATTCTTCTATTCATTAATTTTTTCCTCGATTTTTTTAATTTTATGTATTAATTATAAATTTTTCGCAGATTCCAAAATCAAATTGTCGAGGTATTAATTATGTTCGACTATATATTTTTTTAAATTTTAGTTTATACCTAATTCAGTTCTGTAAAATTTGTTTTGCAAGTTAACTTATTTATATTAATATAATTACATTTGTGTCATCTCATCCCCTTCATATTCACCAAGTAAATTTAATTTTTTTTTCTATTTATATTTTTAGCTTTATAATTTTTTTTTCTATTTATATTTTTAGCTTTATAATTTTTTTTCCATTTATTTTGATTTTTTCCCCCACTGGTTTTAGGTATTTGTTGGATGCGTTTGACACCAGATCAGAGGCTAAGGTATTTGTTGGATGCGTTTGACACCAGATCATAAGCTCATCGATCGAGTATGATGTAAATCGAGGGATGTGCCCGAGTAGCAGACACATGTGAGAGATAGCCAATATGTCTCATCCCATGACTAACTTCATAATATTTCAATGAAAAATTTGTCATATCCGAGATTCTAACTCTGAGTCGCCGGAGAATTACACCAACATCACCACAGACCTTACCACTTATGCCCCCAAAAGCTTAGATACTATAAATTACATTAAACAAGCGTAATCTTTGAAAATAATATTGAGATAACGATTAATAATGAGATTAATACGAGTTTACTAAGTGAGAGTTCGATAATTAAATAAAATAATTTCTTAGTCAATTAATAAATTTTTGGTCAAATACGTTAGAAAATTAAATAAAATTTTAAATTATTTCAAACAAATAAATCACGTGCATCGCACGAGAAGTGATACTAGTTAAAAATTACGCTAATTAATTAATTAACAGTGTGAACACAAATTTAATTTAACGATCCTGGTTTATTAATAAGTGTGAACACAACAAAATTTAACGGATAAAATATATACCACATAGGACAATTGCTAGCTAAATTATATATTATAAGGAATGATAAGTCTGAACTTTATTATATATAGATATGAATAAATATTTCTGAATTAATATTTATAGTAAATAAAGTTATGTTTGTATATAAACATATCTTTTAATTAAGTATTTAATTTTGGTATTTTTGGTATATGTTATTGGATATTTGAATATCCAATATTTTTGAAAATAATGTTTGCATCTCGATTATTTACCTTATTTTAATAATATTCCTACACTATGCCTAATTTTAATAGGATTGGCCGAATACCCTATTTGGGGTTCTTTCTGAGTATACAAAAAACAACACGCTACCGATTTTTCAATTTTTTCACGATAGTTATTGTGGAAATCTCTCGACGGCTCGCTCCTCTTGAAATTTCACTGGTATATACTTCTCCTCCCTGTATTATTTAATTTATTTTAAATAATTAAAAAAATCTAATTCTCTTTTTACAGCATTGTCTTTGTAATCAAACCTATTTTACTTTCAATTTTCGTTGGATGAATTAGCTAATTGTTGATATTTTTTTTAAATAAGCAGTTGGTTTATATGGCGGACTGTCTGCGAAATTGGGCTGATCTCCCTGCAGATATGCTTAACATGATTCTATCAAATCTATTTGGTAAAGACATTCATAGTTTGGAACACCGCCGTGCTCACATCACCCTATCCCTTTTTACCATGCCTCGTGCAATACTATCCGCCCACCCGCACTTGGAACTTCTATCGGTGCAAATCCAGCTCATTCAATGAGTTTTCCCGACTTAGAAAATGCAGAGATACGTTGTTCCAAGTACGGGTGGTTGTTGATGTCTCGGCTCGACGTCACACTCTTCTTCTTTAATCCTAGTACTAGCCACAAGATTAATTTACCACACAAAGTCTTGGACCTACACACCTCTTTGTGTTTTTTCAATCCACCGAATTCCACTGAGTGTTTGGTTGTTGGGATTAATACTCCCTTGGGCTCGACGGATGTCGAAATATGCACCCTTAGACGTGGAGAAGAAGAATGGGATTACATGGAATATCCTACCGACTATACCAAGGACTTCTGGGTCTCGCTCGGGCCCCCGGTTTTGCACCGTGGATTAATTTACCTTTTGAGCGTGAAAGGAGATGTCGCAATACTTGATACCAAGAAAGGGGCGCCGTTGGATGCCCATTTTGAGTGTCTTGAGCTTGATAGTGACGTGAAAATCGAAGACCAATTCTTGGTTAAAGTGGATGGGGAGGAAGAGTTGTATGCTGTGTTTGTTTTTGAGGATGAGAGAAAGGTGAAGGTGTTTTGCCTCTCGTCGGGGATGGAGTGGGATTTGGTGGAGAGTATTGGTGACAAAGTGTTGTACCTTAGCCATACGTCCTCTTTCGGATATAAAGCTTATACTAAATGTATGGAAAACACTATTTATTTTCCCAAGTTTCATGGCGACGTTGCTGTGTTCTACTCTTTGACTGATGCCAAATATCATTCTCTAGACGGGGATTATTTGGAGGACAATGCTTACGGTCTCAAGAGATTGGATTTCGCGACTTGGGTAAGCCCAAACCCTGAACCGAAAGTCATCACCACAACATCTTTATCTTGGTCTAGCTCGACTGCATAACCATATTTTCTTCATTTTTCCTTTTATTTGTATTAAATATTTCAATACACTTGGACAAAAATATTATTAAAATTCATATTGTCTTTTGTACCTATTATTTTTTGCTGTTTATTTACTAGTACGTGATATAGACATTTTTGGAAGATTAAAAATAAATCATGGCAGAGGCTTGATGAAGTTGTCCCTGATTTTTGTGTTGCAATACTATTATGGAGTATTCTTTATTTGGAGGCAATGCTTATGTTCTAGATTCTAAATCGCAGTAGAATTGTCGTCGTCATATTTTATCCGAAAACACTGTTTTCAAGCAAATCTTATAGGATATCGAGACAAATATTAGTGTTAGGGTTAAGCATACGGTTTCTACAGGCAAAAAAGGGAGTTTCTTTTGCTTCTAGTGCAAAGTGCCAACGGTTGTGCTGTGTTTTCATGATTTTAATTCGGTACTTCAAATCTTCATATACAGTATTACATATTTACATTTGAAGATAAATATAATTCAAATTCAAATTTATAAATATTTACATTTATATTTTTTGTACGAATAATCTTGTGACCAAATGACCCCATTATCGTAATACTTTTTGTATGTCAATACAAAAAACATCCTATTACTTGCACTTGCAGTAAGTAGTGATTAATATTATTAAACTTTAATTGCATAATAATAATAATAATAATAATAATAATAATAAATTACTTGTAAAAAATACTGAAGTGCATGTTACTTTCAATTTGTCATATTGCTTTCCAAATTTCCAATGGCACATCAATCAACTTGAGCACCGAGCCATGTAATCCAACAAAACCAAATTAAGCACACTACCAAGTGCTAACTAATCAATGCATCCGTTGCAAGTCATTAATTGTATTCCGCATTTTGTAAATAGCTCATTGACATCCAAAAATTTCAAATGAAGCAACATACACATAATTTTATCCTGTCTCCTCATCCGGCACTCTCTGTTTCAGCATAAGAAGTTATAGTTATTCCGTCCGTTGAATCCCCTTTTCCAAAATTGCCAGAGCTGGGCAATGCAATTCAAAAGCCCTTCACAATGGTTCTACACACCCAATGTTCCATTTTCTAACTCAGAGCATGAGAACCATAACCAAAAGGAGCAAAGTATCGTCAAGACATCAAGAAGCCATATGACTGTCTGACGATGACTCCCCCACACCCACAGTTCCATTTTTAACTCGACGATAGAACAGAACATAAGCTGCAGACGTCTTTATGTCAGACTCGCCCACGGGAGAGACGTGAGAATCATCAAAATGATACCATCTGTTCTCATCAATAAGCTGCAACAAAATGGAATATTGACTTCATGTAAATAAACCAGAGAAAAAAAAATTGGGAGTCCAGGCATGCATGATAATATTTATGATTGGTGGTCAGTCATATATAAAACATTTTTGGACTGAGAAGATCCATATTTGACAAATTTATTTTGGAGTAATACAATTATTTGAAGTCGGTGGTTGGGTGTGAATATTAATTAACTTGCTCGTAAACAAATAAAATTGAGTGTTTTATCTGATGCCAGGATGTGCTAAAGATTCAGAAATAGGTCAATAATGCTACTGACTGTCACCCTAAGAAAATATAATAGGACTTGGTTTTTCTATACCAACCATTGAAAATACAATTCATATCTCATGTACTGCTAATATTTGAAGAAAAGCAGGGGCTCACATCTCATGATTTGCATGGGAGTGCAGAAAGTAATATTTCGAGATGAATACAAACATGTAGATTAATCATTGACAAATACAGCCCAAGTAATTACCTTGCAATAAGCAGAATAGTGTCCTCCACCAAGGCCCCCATAGTGGTTGCTGATGGCATACAACTCATAAACATTAGAGCATTCAGTTGCACTCTCACTCTTCACGTATTTGCTTAAATTAAGATTATGAATAGGGAAGTTGACAAAAGTGTCGAGTTTGTTTTTCAGCCATCTGCTATAAGAGAATCTTTTCAAGTGAAAGACAAGTATATCTGGCAACCTCCATAGATCCAGTTTCTTACTTGCTTGTCTATGTTCCTTGCATCGGGGACAATACCTTCATTAAAAATTAAAAAAAATAATAAAAAATTAAGAAAGATAAACATGTCATCTCCGAATTTCAGAAGACAAATGATACCATACCACATATCATCAGGACCCAAGGGCTCTTCCTTCAAAAATGCATCCAAACACGAAAATAGAGAGATAGCCTCCTGCTTGGTTTTCTTCGCTAGAATCCCAGACTTGTGCACCTCAGGAAGATCCTTTAAATAGCTTGAATCATATAGCTCAAGTTCTTTTTCAGCCCAGTCAAGCATGACTTTAACTGTACGACCAGGCTTTATGGGTGAGTCTTTCACTATAGGCCTGCAGCCATAGCCCTTTTCATCAGTAATGCAGAGTCGGAAAGATAACTCCCTGCTTGGAATTCCATGTGGCTCCAATTCTTGTGTTGATTGGGCCACATGTCCCAACTGTGTGCCAGAGTGGTTCAGTTCCTTTTCCATTGCATTATTATCTAAGCCATTTTCTCCACTACTGTGGAGTGTACTTGAAGTAAAAAATGCTTTCCTTCTTAAAGGGGAAAGCATTCTGTTTACAGCATGATCAATATCAGAACCAGATTGTGCATCCTCCAAGAAAGTAACTAATGGTGTTAGGAACAGCTTCCGTTCCCTGTTGAAAAGGAATAAATATGTAATTTTCTAGTAACAAATTATGGAAGGTAACAAATCATTTGTCCACCAGATCAATACACAGTATACTTGGCACTAGTTGAAAACTGTAATTTTCTAGTTTCTGCAAAAACTGTTACATTAATGGAAATCATCACTGTCAATTTCTGCTGGTAGCAATCACATGAATCACATGAAAGGGTAATTACAATATGCCATCATTGTTAAATCCATGCTTATTATCTATATTCATCAAAAGTCAAAACATATTGACAAGCATAGGAAAATGAATATCTCAATATATATATATAACATGATTAATCAAAGAAAGCAACCACAGCCTAAAGAATTTCATTTGAAAAATAAATAAAACAAATTTAAAAACTCCAAAATGGGAAGGCAAAAACTCACGTTTCTTGGTATCGATGGGATATTTCTAGTCTTGTTAAACCTGCCTCTCTTTTGGGGAGCCTGTAGGCAACAATATGTTCATCGTCCTTGATTGAAGTTAAAGGTTCTGATGGATTTTCCAAGTACTTATGTATCCGATGTTCATAGACCTACAATAAAAACCCGAGGCCTCAGGAAAATTTGGGTTCAAATATTTAATGCAAAACTCTTGACACACATTTACAGATAAATGAACCCAAATAATATATCTACCTCGGCAAGGAGCAAGCATTCATCACTCTGTAAGCAGCAGGCATCGCCCAAAACCTGGTGAAGATCTTTCAAGCATCCTTGCTTCAGAAGAGAAACAGTGAATGGCATCGGAAGGCCACTTCCATCACCATAAAACACAGTTATTGTAATTGCCCGAGTAGCAGTTGAAGGAAGAGGCAAGGAGAGATACATGAACGGATCAAAAGTTATTGAAATCTTCTCACATACAGGGCAAACCAATGTCGATTTGTATTGACCCTGTCAAATTAGCCTCCCGTTAGACAAAATGTCAATAGAACAGATACTAATGGACAAAAAGTAAAAATTTGGAGCATTATTCAACAATATAATATCTATAACAGCAGTCATCATTATACATGTTTTACAGAAACTGCAGATATCTGAAAATTAAATTCCTAAAAATAATTCGGATGGACAGTTAATTGATAACATTTCTCATGCTTATAAACAAAAACCACTGTTGTGAATGTTAATCAAGCTACAAGTATGAAATACAATAGACTTTGTCATTGTAATAATTTCCCAAAAGAAAGACCATTACAATATAGCTACAGAGAACATGGAGTTAGAAATAATATAAAAGTCAAAAATTCATTTCATAAATCTACCTATTAAAATTATTAGTGATACCTGCACAACTTACATTGTGCCTTACTTTAATGATATTGTCAATGCCTCATCAAGGAGTTTGCAACTTGGTGGTTTAACTTTTATACAAAGTAATTATGCCAAGAATCTAACTATTACTACAACAGAAACAAATATCTATTCAATTTCCGAACATTATACCTGTAAAATGCTCATACAAACACAACTAATTGACAATGCTTGGAGATGGAAGTATCTTCTTACACAAGTGAAACATGCACAAGATAAGGCTACTCACTTGGCAAATATCGACAATTACTGAATCATTTCTGGCTTTATGATATCTCCAAAATTCATCCGCAACTTCCTCATCAGGCCGACCATCATAATCCTTTGCTTCAATATATGGTTTCTGCTTAACACGATTTAAATCTTCATGCAGCCCATCGAGCAAGAATGCAAGGAGTTCCTAAAGACAAATTATAAATCATTGTTCGGAACACGTTGGAAAAAGGGATTACGTGTAGTACATCAGAATTATAAAATAACAATATGCAAAAAAAAATAATATTCATGTTCAGTTGTTCACAACAAGGACTTTAAGTGGAATTGGCAAAATAACATGTATGAAGAAAGGTTAGCCTGCAACTGCAAAAATATGTCGTACAATTAAATTCTACCTGAGAATCATGCTGGTTATACCCGCTAAACTGGGGAGCAAAACGAGCAAGCTTTGCCTTAAATATACGAGGGGCAACAGGAGCTCGACCTGAGGACCAGAGTTTCCTCAATAGTTCTCCAAATGCAACAGCAAGCTCCCCCTGAAAGAAATAATTCATTAGAGAACAATGTCATCCATCATGAAATTGCATATGAAGGACAGAGCACCAACATGCATTCCTAAAGGGTTTTGGCTGTTGATCTCGTCACTGTAATCTTGCAAGAAGTACTCAGCCAGGTTTGGTGTATGCACTAAACACTGAAGAGAACTATTCATGAAGCAAGTGTTCCCCAAATTTTGCAATCCTGCCA
The DNA here is from genome assembly GCA_954870475.1 of Euphrasia confusa. Classification (NCBI taxonomy): domain Eukaryota; kingdom Viridiplantae; phylum Streptophyta; class Magnoliopsida; order Lamiales; family Orobanchaceae; genus Euphrasia; species Euphrasia confusa. Next base: position 36,891,799 of record OX940951.1, on the reverse strand, counting down.
AACCTCCCCTATCCCCTCCTCTTGTTACAGGCTTAGAATCATCATATCCATTTTCGATATCTCCATATGTGGATGTAGAAGAACTTTTTTGGTGTATATTGGAGCTCTGATAAGCTGAATTCCCATTAGACATGGTAGGACCACCAGCAATTGAAAAAGATGATCTCATAGGTTCAACTGGAACTAATGCTAATACATTCCCAGTAGAATCCATGCTAGAATTATCAGTTGACGACTCGAGAAGAATCTATAAAACCAAGAAAAGGTATTAAAAAGCAAGTCAGCATAAAATCTTCATACGGAAAGAGATTAAGACAAACAAATGAAATAACCCACATCTTGCTCCATCTCCAAATTAGACTCCTCCAGTGTTTGGCTAGAAGAAATTAATTTAGTTTGTTTCTGCTTATTGAAATAGTCCCAGATACGTGCCTGCATAAATTTTGAAAGGGAAGATAAAGAAAATCATGATATTCTCAACATGATCGCCAGACATAAAAATGACATATATGTCCATAATCACACCTTTTCGGGCTGTAAACCTTTAAGTTGGCACACTTTTAGATAGAGGTCGTGTAAGGAAGCCTGAAACACACGATCAGATAGAGTTGCTCCAAGTTCATATATATTAAGAAAGAACAATTTTACATGAACAAAACTACAAAAAAGTATTGTCATGTAAGTCTTTATCGACAGATGCTACACATGTTTGTTTTGTTTATATGAAATGTCATGCACTTCATAAATCCCAACCTCAATGCTGGAAAATGTCAAGAAGCTCGCACATAACTATCTAGGCAAAGAGAAACACATACCATGTATATCTACCGAAGGCAACTGCACACTAAAAATAAAATTGACAGAAATAAACCTATGAAATGGGAGAATACACAGTATAGCTAATACACAATGCAGATATTGAAGGCAAAATCTACGTTAAAAATAAATAAGAAAAATAAAATAAATCGTGTTTTTGTTACACATTGTAACTTGCAGTATCACATACAATGCAATCTTTCTTGAAACTAATATCATCCTAAACATCAATTATTCGATGTAAATCAACCACATCAAATTAATCACAGAGTATTTCTGTAATGTACCTTTTTACTTAGTCTTATAATTACTTCACTCTGGTCTCTATAGTCAATCAGCCTGAGACAAAGGGGGAAGACTTCCACAACAAATTGCTTCTGTTTATCCCCAACGGAAATCATTTTTCGTGGCAATGTTGGCCCTCCTTTGTACCTAAGGACCAGGTAATATGACGTTATAACATGTTTATAAATAATCAAGTCCTATAAATAATCAGTGAGCCAATTTCCAATGATAAAGCACCCAGGGAAAGTGGAAATAACGCCATCAGCAAAGAGGATGTTCAAAAAGTAGACAGAAACTTGTTTTCATAATCCCAAAGATGTTGCAGGTAACCATTAGATAACTCAGTTACAATTGTTTTTTATTGTCTTGAAAATGGGAAAAGCACTAAACGTAGAAACCACAATGTACAACTCTTTTAACCACCACATCCTTCTTTTAGCATAGTAATGGTGTTTTGTAAAATGTAAAGGGAAAAAATGATTGATTAAAACAAGATGATACCATTTGAAAAGCTTCTCCCAAACTTCTTGTGGGACTAAAACATAATCACGCTCTTCTTCCAAAGTTCTGAGAAGCTGGGGGTCATCATCCTTATTATCTCGTCCATTTACAACTATGTCGCTGTTGTCAATAATTCCTGGCCTATGTTCTGTATTTGATGGTATTATACAATGAGATATAATAGGTTGATCCTCAAATGGATAAGCACCTTCCGTTTGCCCAGTGTACCTCTGCCAGCCTCTGAACCACCTAAAATAGTCACAAAGCATCATAATTTTAATGTCTGGATTTTAGAATAAACATCATTTTTGGACATCTACAGTAAACTGTGCATCATATAACCATTAAGTTTCATACATGCAGTAATAAAATCAATGGTGGGTTTTCTATGATTCCCTTTGAACTATTCACCAGACATCGAACATCTTTACAAGAACAATAAGCCTTGACAACAATTAGTTTCATATGTAAACCAGCATGTATAAGATCTGTAGCAAACCTTGCCATGCAGTCTAAACTGTCAATTTAAGATATATGAGTATCATGTCTACCAAAAATCTGTTTTTGGATTTTTGCATCCACCCGTAAATCCAGAACAAAGATAACACTCCACAAAATTATTTGGTCACCCAAGTATAAATGTGGTGATAGAACAAGTTAATGACTATACCACACTTTATTGGTTCAATTTCTCAATTTCCCCGTCTCTAGAAACCACAAAAGGTTAGAAGCATTATATTACCTTACCCAATAGTGCGCACCCGACACGTGTCTTACAGGATAAAAAATAGAAACAAATCTCAATAATGATTGTGGTTTATAGTTTCTATCCTATGAAGAATGGTCCTAGAGAACATGGTATAAATAAAAATACCTAGCTGGTTGATTCTATTTGAATTGTAACATATTTTCCGTTTATCACAACAAAACCGGATGAAATTAGCATAAAACAGAAGTAGTATTGTACTAAACTGAAATTTAATACAATCTCATTTAGAAATATTGAACACTTAACAAACAAACATTGGAATTTTTATAGGACCAAGTTATATAAGAAGCAATCAAAGAAACCAATTTACCTGGTAGAAATAACGTAGTACAAGTTTCCCTCGCGCAAATTAGACTCGGCTTTTGCAGTCAATTCCTGAACAATCCTCCTCTCCTCCTCAGGCTTGCACGGCAATTCAATCGACCCGTTGTAGTGTAACCCCGAAGAATCTGGAATCGTCATGATCTACACTGCAACACAAATTCTTCGAATCGTTGTATCAGGACAAAAATTTAATAGAGACAAATCACAATTCAAGGAAAAACTCGAACTCACATCGGATCAGGAAACACAAGTAACAAATTCGTAGAGAAAACTCAGATGCAGTCTGTTCTGTATGAAGCGCGTGGCGTTGAATACGGAACCCTAGATTACAGGAGACAAGGAATGGAACCTCCGATTTTGAACTTCTGGATTTTTCGATCGAAAATTTAGAGGAGTAATTATAGAAGGAATAAGAAAAGTATGTCAAAACTCTTTCCCAATTATTCCAATATATAACATACTAAGCAAAGCCTAATTAAAATTTTAAGCAGGAAAAATAATTACTATAAATATGTGATTCGTGGCGGAAGATATGCAACACACATAAATATTAAATATATATGTAACAATATATGAAAAATTATGAAGTAAATGAAAATACTAGTAGTATATAAATATATATGTAACAATATATGAAAAATTATGAAGTAAATGAAAATAACTAGTAGTATGTATACTAGTATTTTAGTACCTCTATCTCTTTATACATTTTAATCATTAGTAATTGTAGCTTAATAAAATCAAACATTTAACAAATTGTGGGAACAAATAAGACATGAAGTATGTTTATGTTCTTTTTATATTTGTTTGTGTTTCAATCAAATTTGGTCTTTATTAATGTGTGTGAAGTATGATACTAGTTGAGGAGATTATGATGTTATTGATGCATTTTTCATTTAATAATTGTATAGTTGGAGTATGTAATCAATAAATTTTATTTCAAATAAGTTTTGATTGTATTTCTCTTCGTGTGACATGAATTTTTAATATAAGATGCAATATTGACAAAAAAAGAATCGACTAGTTTAAAAGGCTAAAATGATCAAATTATTTGCAATAAGTTGAGTTCGATTTGTTGATTGGTTACTTATTTAACCAACATTTACATAGATATTTATGGAATATATTAAACATTAGACAGTCTTTTTATTATTTCAATCTAATCATCCATTTGTAACTTGTATCTTTTTATTAATTTTCAATCATTCTTAATTTTCATTGTTTATTATTAGAGCTATGTTTATTGATTATTGTTGTATAAGTCACTAGATACATTGATGCTTTGAAATTTTTATAGATAATAATTATTTAAATATTGTCTTGTCAATGATTTTATTCAATGTTGAATATTTTATTAATTTTATCACTTATTAAGTATTAAATATTTTTCGAATTTCAACCTGAAATAAGATAAATCTTACTAACAATTCACAATCTTTTTATTTCATACAAGTGCTTGTTTAATCTTGCTAACTTTATTTGTTTATTTTTCACTTATCGAAATCAAATTGTGGCAAAATAAAATTCAACCGTATCAATTAACAAATTGAATTAATTCAAAATTAATTCACATATTTTGCAATCGAAATTTGAGTTTAGAAGATGAATTTAGATAACTTACTATGTTATGAATGTCAGAAAACGATGAAAAACTTCAAATACTCGAGCTACGATATTTTAATTACATGGAGAAATGGTGACAAATGAAGGCTATAAGATGCACCTACAAATAAAAGCTACAACTTAGAATGTCAATTGTCAAAGATTAATGAACACTTTGGTGTTCAAGTTTTGTTCTCGTGTTTCCAGAGCATGGGATGAATTTGAGAGGATTTCTGGTTGAGTTGAAAAATGTGTTAAATATTTTTGAGTTGGACGAAGTCTACCTTGAGCATGGTGGACTCAATTGAACCATCTGGTTTACAAATATTCAAGTAACTAGGTTCGTACAATTTTACCTAATTGGCTTTGCTTGAAATTTTGCAAACCAAGATTAATAAACATATAATGTGAAAATTAAGAAATCATTTTGAGTAACATATAAGGGTTGAACATGGTGATCACAAATCAGATGAATAAAATAAACCTGTGTGCTCAGTTTCACATACTACTATGATACAAAAATAAAGTACACAGAAAGCAAAAAGGCCAATGCACAATACAGCCTCTTGTTTTATAATTCAGTAACAATGAAAAACTTGGGAAACAATAAAACAGGTTCATCTGAAATAGAACAAAAAAAGATCATTGTTTTTAGAACACTTGAGATCAGTGTATGTTGTCTTGGAAACTCCAGTTCAAAGTATGCTGAAATATATCAAGTAACCCTCCCTTTGGTTCCATTCACAAAAAGAAAACTCTGCAAATCTGCTAAGAAAATCACCTCGGAACGGATAGGCCCAGCTCTAATACAACAAACAACAAAGAAACTGACATTAGTAAACTGTTGAAAAACATTAACCCTTGTGACTTTCAAAATAAGAGCCCCTACGGAAAAAAAATCAAGAATCGTCCAAGCAGAACAGATTAAAGTTGGTAAGATGTATTAAGAATATGTGGTTTATAAACTCTTAGCATATACATGATCATTCAACAGCTAAGCTATCAGTGCCTTTCATGATTATGACAACACAATATATATAGGGTATGGTAAGTATCTTCATAACCATCTCTAGAGCAGATGCCTAAGCCACACACCTGGAAAGGTTTCTCACGTCCCGTCAGTTTCATCTGGACAAAATGAGAACTAAAGTCACTATGTTTGTTAACCCAACACAAGCAAAACAGAAAGTTATGAGGCTATATTCAAGAGCAGAGAATTTCTACTCAGCATGAACCATTCAATCAGGGACTGGAGGCTGGGAAAACTGCTTAACAAAACAGGTGATCATTTGACTTGTTTAGAAAGTTAGAAATGATCTGCCACAAATGTTTCCACCAGGTTTTCTTCTAAATATACTCTATGATTTCAGCAAGGTAGGGTCTCACTATTGGCTAAAGGTCTGTCGACTGAGCGTCTGAACCTAGTGTTAACAGAACTAAATGGGCTCGTCAATTTTTTTACAGTTTATGCTGCTGCATTCACCCTATGAACATTTATGATCTAACTTATCTGCATTATTTAGGGATAAGAAATATGTGAATAATGGGAATCTAATATGAGATACCCACGAACGAGACCTTCTAACAAAAAAATGTACACTAACTCCCTGCATATAAGCAAGTGTATGTACATTTTGCTAATATGAACATATATTAGTACTCCCTCTGTCCCAGAGAATTATGCACCGATCCTTTGTAAATTACAAATGACCAGTGCTAATTCTCTGGGACAGAGGTAGTATCATTTTCTCCGGCTAATAAATTATTCAACCAATAATATTGTGAAACTCAAATAAATGAAAGTAAATTAGCAGAAAGAAGACAGAGACTAGAGACACTCAATTCTCCTGTCAGATATCCGACTAGTAACTTCCACACAAAAAAGAAATTCCCCAAATCATTCAATAAGAAGGTTGCTAGAAGAGGACTACCAACCATAACTACGAAAGGATCTAACAACATACAACTTAAAGTCAAAGGTATCATTCAGGAGGTTATGAGAATCAGTTGCAGTGCTTAGCAGTTAAGGAGTTTTCTAACAAGCTGAGAACAATCAAAATCACCAAGCTTTAACTCATATTTCCAATTATCATTAATTTCTATCTAATACTAAACTGGAAAGGTCACGTAAAATGGTTGAGATGTTCTCTAGTTCTCACATGTAATGTATCACTGTTCAATTAGCGATTGGAATCATCAAGGAGTAGAGAGCATATGGTCAGGTCAAAAGCATAACACCTTCAGCAAATTTGGAGGTGACATTAGTCAATGCCTTCCATGAGTCAAATAAATACAGTACAGCTTGTTTATGAATTGGGGTTAATTGAAGCCCGTTATCAAATTTAAGGTGCACTATGCTACAGAAGGTAAAAATGGTAAAAATAAAAGGTTACGTACACATTTACTCATGTCATAATACATATTCTCAGCATAGAGAAGTTCACAGAAAAGAGACAAAGATGCACAACCATAATGTGTTTACAGGCCATGCAAATGTCAATGGACTACATAAGGGACATATCAAAACAAAATATAGTTTGGGCAATATGAATATGGGTCAACATAATACATAATATGTTTTTAAGCAGGAAAATATAGCTCACAGTGCCCAAATCAATGGGACGTTAATCTTGATTCATGAAAATGTCCTCAAATAAAATTTCAACAGAAAATGGGCAGTCATTTCTTCTAATGAGTGTTTATCTAGCATACATGATAAATCAAGAAACGCCTCATAAGGAGGCCATCAAAAACATTGATTTTTCATGGAAGTTTCTACAATTCATCGGTAGAACTGTAGACATAATGTTATGGTAAATTGGTCATTATTAAAATGACACATTCGCTTCTTAAAAAGGAAAAAGAAACAGAAAAGGAAAATGTGAGGTAAACAAATTAGTTTTAGCTCCTATATACTGGAGACTCAAGTAGGAGTCCGAGTCATCAATCATATTAAAACTTAAATCAAACAATTTATAATAGTACTACACTAGCAACTATCAAGGCACCTTCAATCCAAACATTCTACAACAATCTAAAACAGTTACAAATGAAAAAAATATTACAAGCAAAATACTATAAGAAATTTTAAAAATAAAAACCAAAACATACTAGAGATCTGGAGAAGTGCAGCAGAGTGTACCCTGAGAAAGAGCTCGACCACTCAAAGATGACGAGCTCAAGCGCGACGTCAACCTTGCATTCGCCACCGCACTGTGAAGAGGCAGCATGGACGCCAACTCCACCGGAGACCTAAACACCCAATTTTCATTTTCAATATTCGTGAGAACTATAAGTAAGCCATGAAATGAAAATAACAGTAATGGAAAAAATTAACTGATACCTCGAGAGAGAGAATCGGCGAAGGGGAGAGGGGACTGAACTTGAAGGGAGAGATGGTCTCGTATGCGAAGCCGGTTTCGATATTCCGGATTTGAGGGCGGAAATGGAAGACTTGCTGAAAATTCGGCTGCATCTCGAAGCCATTGTCGACTGTAGATCGAAAACAAATTGATAACAGATTGTAGGACTAGGGTTTAGGGTTTTGGAGAACCGAACAATCGATTAAAAGATGACAATTTCACATATGGATTGTGCTCAAAGAAAGGTTAACAGGATTCTATTTATATTTATATTTATCAATATCAATTTTATTATTCCATTTTTTTATATCCTAAAAAGCCAAACAATATCTTATAAAATTAACAAGAGAAAAAAAATTAAACTACACGAAAGTGGATAATGGATAACAAAACAACTTATTTATACTACCACTAAAAAACTAAAAAAAATCGTTTTTTACACATAAAAGTAATGACTATCTAAAATGCCTTTCTCTTTCTATTATTGTGAATTGTGTAAGTAATTTTTGACACGGCGAATGTGCATTCGACACGATGAATGTGCATTTGACACGGCGCATCTCAGGTTCGACATGTCGAATCTCACATTCGATATGTCGAATCTCACATTCGACATGTCGAATGTGAGCCGAATCCCACATTCGCCACGTTCGCCACCAAATCTTACATTCGCCACGTAGAATTTCACATTCCATGTCGAATATGGTGGAATCCCACTCTCCGTAAATTCAAAATTTTAATTTGATTTAAAACATTATGAATCTATTAATATATAAATCCAGAACAATTATCTATCAAGCAGTAGACCAATAAAAAGCCTCAATTTTGCCACCTAGATTTAATTGAAAGCTATTGACCAATCAGAATGCTCAATTTCACATATTGAGAAACATTTCTCCTTCAATTTCAATTTATATTGTCCAATAGAATCTCTCAATTTTGCCACGTCAATTTATATTTACTTATTAAATCTTAAATAAATCTTAATGATATCAATATCAGTAATTGAAATATTTATTTCGGTCAACTTTTCCAATTATACAGCTATTGTTCCGCTTCTTCGTCTTCTCCTTCTCATTATTCCCATTCCATGTTCACAGAAAAGGGTTTGGAGGCGTATTTCTTGCAGTTGGTATTCTCTTCTATTCTACCAGTCTACCAAACATCGTTGAGCATTCTCAAGTATTATAAATAAATTGATCGATATTATTTGATTGTGTCTTCTTTTGTTCGTTTTTTCAGAAAACAATTTAGTTGCTGCTCTTCTCCTTCCGGCTACATTCTCCTTCCGGCTATATTTCAGGTTTTTCTAATTTGTTCTAATTCAGAATTTATTGCAGAACCTATCATTTGATTTTGTGTTCTTATGTTCGTTTTTTTTTCAGAAATCAGTTTCGTGGGTGCTCTTATCCGGCAGGCTACCTTCTCTTTCCGGCTACATTTCAGGTTTTTCTAATTCTAATTCATAATTTATTGCAGAACAATCCCCGTCCGATTAGGCGATTCGTGCTTTGTTTTGTTTTTTGCAGTTTCCATTCTCATCGGCCATCTTCTCCGAAATTAAGGTATATTCATTCACTCTTTTTTAATTTCATTTTGTGGTTAATGTTTTTCGATTTCTGAATGTTTTAAATCTTACTTCTTTTGTTAATCCAAAATCCCCTTCTTACCGTTCAATCGATCATTCTTTCTCTGAAATTTTCAATTAAATATTTATTTTTTCCTAGCAGGCATCAAATTCCAAGGTTGATTCATTTGAAATCACATTTCAGTTTAATGTATTTTGATTTCTGAATGTTTTAAATCTTAATTCTCTGATTAATCCAAAATCCCCTTCTTACCGTTCAATCGATCGTTCGTTCTCTGAAATCTTCAATTTAATATTTGTTTTTTCCTAGCAGGCATCGAATTTCCAGGTTGATGCATTTGAAATCCCATTTCAGTTTAATGTATTTCAGAGAACGAATAATTTAAATCTTACTTCTATGGTTAATCCAAATTCCCCTTTTTAAATTTCAGTATAATGTATTTGATTTGTGTTGAAGACCACGTTTCTATAGTCTAATCTGACAGTGGTGTGGCTTGAGGCCGATATATAATGGCAATGTATGATTCTGTCTCCAACCTTGACAAAAGCGAAAAACCATGGAAAATATGTGTTAGAGTTTGCCGGAAATGGAAAAAGAATGGATATGGAAAATTTCCGTTGTCTTTAGAATTGATAATGGTTGATCATGAGGTAATATTTTTTATTTTTAGATATCATCATTTATTCTTTTATGTTTTAAACTAATACTTTGATTTGTTTATGTTTGTAGGGTGCATTTATTCATGCCTCTGTGAAGTATCCATTCATAAAGTTGTTTGATGATCTCATTGTTGAGAATCAGATTTATGACATATCGTATTTCAAAGTTCAATCTGTGGAGTTAAAGAATGCTATTTGCAATAATCCATTCAAAATTCTGTTCAAAGAGCAAACCTGCGTTGTTCAATCATCATTTGAAGGTTTTTCCAGTTCCATTTACAACTTTAAAAGTTTTATAGACATATTGAGTGCTGGAGGAAATGTTGATTCTTGCCCTTTTTTTGGTATGTAGTATATTTATTTTTTTCATTTCAACAATTTTTCTTATTTTTTTTGTTTTCCCTTAATGATTTTAAATTAATGAAATCACTGATTGTTGTTTCTTTCAGATGTAATTGGACACGTCGTGTGTGTATCCAAAGATCCGGGAAATGGAGTGGTGCAGTTTGTTTTGCAGGACTTGGAGTATTGCTTATATTTATCTCCTTTATAACTTTCTAATGTTTTGACTTGCTTCAGTATTACCATTATTTCGTTTTATGATTTTTCAATGTTTCAGGTATATAAGTCTTGGTCTTTTGGTAAAGCCTCCATTTTCAAATAAAGAAAGAGTCTTTGTTGATAATGGTTTAAGTGGCTTATTAAATCAAAAGGTTGTTATAATCCAGCTTTGTCAGTCTACTTTCTACGAAGGTATGAGTTGTACTTCCAACACTTAACAAGTACCCTAATTTGTGGTTTGTTTCACCAGTTATTTTTTTTCTTCTATTTTTTAGCATTATTTATTTTTTACTGCCCCACATATTCTTTATAGATTTTATTTTCAAGTTGTTATTTGTTTTTATAGGGAGAGTTGTTATCTATTCATCTGGTAAACCTACAAAGATTAATTTCAACGGTGGATGTGAATTTGCTAGCAATTACAGAAGAAGGTCGTTCTAATTTTGTATATGCGTGATATACTTTTTAAATTTGATGGTGTTCTTTATTAACAATTCTCCTTAATACAATTAGGTTGAGTCATCGAACCTATTACCCCGAGTTTCGATTTTCATCTCTGGGTTTACATTCTATTCCTCAAAATGTTGTAAGTCTCTCGAAATTGGCCAGAGCTAACGAGGTATGCATATGTTGGAGTTGTGTACTTAATGGCTAGATTTAATTAACGGAAACTCACGATCCATTGCCATTAATCTATTTAATTAAATAAACAATTATTTGCGTTTAATTATTTATAATTAAATATATGCAAATTATAGTCCTGGATTCTATACGTTGTAGTTAGTATGGTGTGTCGGGCCCACACAGAAGATCATACTATCGGTTACTCGTATTTAATCGAACAGTTGCTCACGATCTAGATGGACACGGACCAATCCATCGGTATAGTCGTTGTGTGAGAGAGAAAATAATTTGTCTTAATTATTTTATCACACTTGTACACTTGGTGTATTGAGCGGATCGCTTGAGACTTATCAATTAGGATTGCCTTTGATAATTGATTCAAGTCTCAGTGTATTTTATTCTTAATCCCCGATACTATTGCGGGTGTGTATATTTAATATAAGTGACTTTGATTTTCCAAAGGAATTGACCGGTTTAATCATTGGGTCAATTACCGGTTAAGTTGGGTCACTATATTTTTATATATTGTTGGTATACGTAGCTATTACAATGCTTGTTTCTGGATTAGAATCAGTACTACTGAATCTTTACACTTTTCCAGAAACTATAAACTTAAATAAAGAAATGAAGAAGAAGAATGAAACACGAACAGGTCTTCAACTTCGATCGAACGTCAGAACTGGATTGCGGGTAGTCGAGGCGCTTTCGCTATCCGCAAGACAAATACGTCCCGTGTATGCTACGGTTTTCAGACGTAATGTCCCCAAAGATACAACGACTTTCTTGTTCGTCTCTGAAGCAACCAGAGCCGAACCACTTTCGAACGAGAAAAGGAGAGGAGTATGAACTGTATTATATGCTGGGAATTGCTTTTGCGTTTTTTCTGGTGTTTGAAATGCAACCTAGGACTCGCTATTTATAGCTGAGCTCCAAGCATGTGAAGGGATGGGTCAAGGCATTCATGCAGGTGAGTAATGCTGCCATTACCACCACCTGTAACTGCTCAGGTGTAAAGACCTGGCCATTCAACTTCTGTAACGTTCATGCAGAGACCTGCTGACCGTTGAGGATTTCTAAAATAATAATATAATTATTTATTTTATTATTTTCAATCAGGCCTTTTCAACTTCAGCCCAGATATATGTTCAACACTAGCCAAACATAAGTGAGCCCAATCAATATATAGTTCAGCCCGTCAGCAAAACTATTACGATGGCCAGGCCCAGGAGCCCCAGGAGCCCCAGGAAGCCCAAGGAAGCCCAAGTCCAGCCCAAAGTCCAATTGCCAAGATCCAAGATCCAAGTCCAAGTCCAAGGACGAGGCGAGTCGGGTCGGGTCGGGTCGGGACGGGACGGGCCGAGCCGAGCCGAGCCGAGCCGAGCCGAGCACGAGCACGAGCACGAGCACGAGCACGAGCACGAGCACGAGCACGGGCACGGGCACGGGCACGGGCACGAGCCGAGCCGAGCCGAGCCGAGCCGAGCGGACGGACGGACGGACGCGCGTGTGGCGATTGCCATGTACCTTAACGGTCCATGGTCTTACTAACTTGTTGAACACATTAATCCTCCAACCATTTATTAAGTGTAATCATTTTATTACATCTTTCAATGTGGGATGTAATAAATATTACACATTTCAATGTAATAAATCTTCACACTTTATTACATATTCAATTAAATGCCTTTTTAATTGGCTATCTTTAACCATTTATTTCTCACTCACCGAAAATCGGTTTTTGACGAAATAAAATTCTATAATTATCTACGAACGACGTAGAAAATTATCGTACAATTTAATTCCCAATCGGAATTAATTTTATAGCCAGTCAACTCAGTCAAACATTGGATAAAACCAATTTTGACTTAATATTTTCCAACAATCCCCCACATGAGTGGAAATCAATGCATGCATGTATGCAGACTCTTCGTTCAATTCCCCAAAAGAATCTATCGCTTCCGGAAAGGTAGTTTGCGGCTTTGAACCTTCCGTAGTGAACAACATCGGAAGTACAGGAGGCCTAGTGGACACGATGCCTTGAACTATTCCCCCACAACGTACAGCAAGTCAATGCTATTCACGCAATAAATTCCGTTCAATTTCCCGTTCTATGTTGTGTCCGTTTTGGCCATGGACAACACTTTGGATTCATAAATGTTTACATTTGAAGCGGCCCTCACTTCACATTTATATAGGTGACCTCCCATTATAAGTATCCTGACATACTTAACCTTTTCAAGGTAGGGATTCATTAAAAGTCTCCTCGAGAACTTAACCTATTACCACACATCAGGAAACAGCACTTGAATTGCCTTTAGGGATGAGTACAAGTGCTCGATTGAACTTTCATAACTTAGTTTTCCCTTTGAACCAAGTTAATGAACCTCCATTCATCAAGGTAGGGTTACCGTTATGATCGTTCGTTGGATTGTGGTTTTTCAAACCCATTCCCTCTAGCAACACGCCCAATTGATCTCGATTCATTCCTTTTGTCAAAGGATCAGCCAGATTTTCCTTAGATTTTACATACTCTAAGGAAATTACTCCATTTGAGATCAATTGTCGAACGGTATTATGTCTCCGACGAATATGTCGAGACTTACCGTTATACATAATGCTCTGTGCTCCCCCTATAGCTGCTTGGCTATCACAGTGAATCATCACGGGAGACACAGGCTTTTTCCAACATGGAATATCTTCCAAAAAGTGACGAAGCCACTCTGCTTCTTCACTAGCTTTATCTAAAGCTATAAACTCAGATTCCATGGTGGATCTGGCTATACACGTTTGTTTCGTTGACTTCCACGAAACTGCTCCGCCCCCGATACAGAAGACGTAACCACTAGTGGAATGTGAACTTTTAGAATCAGATATCCAACTAGCATCACAATATCCATCAAGTACATTAGGATATCTCGTATAGTATAGCCCATACTCTCGGGTGTATTTCAAATACTTTAAAACCCGATTCAAAGCATTCCAGTGTTCAACATCGGGATTGCTTGTATACCTACTCAGTTTATTCACAGGATAGGCCAAGTCTGGACGTGTACAATTTGTTAAGTACATCAGACTGCCTATAACTTGAGAATACTCTAACTGAGCTACAGGTTCAGCCTTATTGACAGTAAGATTTATACTTAAGTCAATCGGCGTCCTACTCGTAGGACCATCATGGGCATTGAATTTCTTTAACACTTTCTCAACATAATGAGATTGTGATAAGACAATTCCATCAGGGGTTCTTTCAATTTTAATCACGAGGATTAAATCAGCAACTCCCAAATCTTTCATGTCAAAATTTCTTTTTAACATTGCTTTAGTATTCATGATCAATTCACGAGTACTACCCATGATTAACATGTCGTCTACATATAGACAGACTATGACAAACGAGTCAGATGTACCTTTAATGTACACACATTTGTCACACTCGTTGATTTTATATCCATTTGATATCATAATGTTATCAAATTTCAAATGCCATTGTTTAGGAGCTTGCTTAAGTCCGTACAACGACCTTATCAATTTGCACACCTTTTTCTCTTGTCCAGGTGCTACAAATCCCTCGGGTTGTTCCATATAAATTTCTTCTTCCAATTCACCATTCAGAAACGCAGTTTTCACATCCATCTGATGAATATCGAGATTGTGCAAAGCAGCAATCGCAATAAGCACCCGAATAGACGATATTCTGGTTACAGGTGAATATGTATCAAAGAAATCATATCCTTCTCTTTGTTTAAACCCTTTGGCTACCAAACGAGCTTTAAACTTATCGACAGTTCCATCTGCTTTATACTTTTTCTTTAGGATCCATTTACATCCTAAAGGTTTACAACCCGGTGGAAGATCAACCAACTTCCACGTGTGATTTTGCAGAATAGACTCCATTTCGCTATTAATAGCTTCTTCCCAGAGCGGTGCATCTGGACTGGATAGAGCTTCCCCGTAGGACTTTGGATCGTCATCCAATAAATACGTAATAAAATCAGGTCCAAACGACTTAGCCGTTTTTATCCTTTTACCACGTCTAGGTTCAATAACCTCTTCGTCTACCTAATCGTCACCAACATGTGTTGTGTCGACATCTGGTTCATAAGTTCTTTTATTAGAACTTGATTCTTCTCTTTCTTTACAAGGAAAGATATTTTCGAAAAATGAAGCATTTCTCGATTCAATCGTGGTACCTTTATGCACGTCTGGATTATCAGACTTGTGTACCAAAAATCGGTAAGCCATACTATTGTATGCATATCCGATAAAAATGCAATCAACCGTCTTAGGTCCGATTCTCATTTGTTTTGGTTCAGGAACTGATACCTTAGCCAAACACCCCCACACTTTAAGATATTTATAAGACGGCTTATGATTTTTCCACAATTCGTACGGCGTCTCATTTTTACCTTTAAGTGGGATTTTATTTAAAATGTGGTTAGCTGTCAAAATAGCTTCCCCCCACATGTTCTGAGGTAAACCCGAGTTAATCAACATGGCGTTCATCATCTCTTTAAGAGTTCTGTTTTTCCGTTCAGCAACACCATTTGATTGTGGTGAATAAGGAGCCGTCGTTTGATGAATTATCCCATTTTCAGAACATAACTTCTCAAACGGAGCTACATATTCTCCACCTCTATCACTTCGAATTATTTTAATTCGTTTACCAAGTTGATTTTCAACCTCAGCTTTATACTTGGTAAAAGCCTCTAAGGCTTCGTCTTTGCTACTTAATAAATATAAGTAACAATATCTAGTACAATCATCAATAAATGTGATGAAGTACTTTTTTCCACCTCTTGTTTGTACAAATTTCAAATCACATATATCAGTATGGATTAAACCAAGAGGTTCAGTACACCTTTCAATCGATGGAAAAGGTAACTTAGCCATTTTGGCTTCAACACAAATTTCACATTTCTTTTGTGAATCAATTTTTGAAGTTGGTAATAATTCCAAATTCATTAATCTTTTAATCGCATTTAGATTTACATGTCCTAATCTAATATGCCACAATTCAGAACACTCAAGCAAGTAAACCGAAACAGAATTATTTTTATTAATGCTCGAGGCAACATTGGTTACACGGCGCACAGCCATTACATTCATCTTGAACAGTCCATTGTCGAGATAGCCCCGACCAAGGAAAGTTCCAAACTTAGTCAAAATAAACTTCTTAGCATCAAATACAAGTTTAAAACCATGCTCAACTAGGAGAGACCCAGAGACTAAGTTCTTGCGGATGTCCGGGACATGCAGCACATCCTTCAACAGCAGCTCCTTTCCAGATGTGAGCTTCAGGGTCACGTTCCCAACTCCAGCAACAGCAGACGAGGAAGAGTTCCCCATGTGGAGCTTTCGGCCAGTCGAAGGAGCATAAGTAGAAAATGCATCCTTATCAGAACAGACATGGCGAGTGGCTCCAGTGTCAATGAACCACTCCTTGGGATTACCAACCATGTTGGCTTCAAACACCATTGCTGACATATCCATTTCAGTCAGCTCCTGCCCAGAGGTTTCAACAAGGTTAGCAGATTGCTTCCCTTTCCCCTTGTACTGTGCAATAGACTGTTTAGGCTTCTTGCAATCTTTAGCCATGTGGCCAGTTATTCCACAGTTATGGCATTTTCCCATGAACTTCCAGACCTTGGTGGCAGGCTCTTTCCCTTTAGAAGTATTCTGAGGAGGAGGCAGCTTCCTTTTGGGTTGCTCCATCAGATTCACACGAGGCTCCTCAGGCACACTCCCAGGATTAAACCTCTTACGGTTTTCCTCTTCGATACGAAGTTTGACAACCAGCTTGTCAATAGTCATTTCCTTGGTCTTATGCTTGAGATAGTTTTGATAAGCCCTCCAACTCGGGGGTAACTTCTCAATAGCAGCAGCCACCAGAAAAGACTCGCTGATTTTCATGCCTTCATTCTCAAGGTCATGCAAGATCAGCTGGAAGTGTTGGAATTGAGATATCACCGACTTAGAGTCGACCATCTTAAAATCCAAAAACTTCCCGACGACGAACTTCTTAGTTCCGGCGTCCTCAGTTTTATATTTCTTCTCCAAAGCATCCCAGAGTGCTTTGGCCGAAGGCATATTCCCATACACATTGTACAGGTCATTGCTCAGACCGTTCAAGACGGTATTCCGGCACAGGTAATCACCCTGGCCCCAAGCTTCATAAGCTGCACGCTTATTTCCATCAGTTTCATTCTCATCCATGGCCAGAGGCTCATCCTTGAGAAACTTTGCCAAACCCAACGTGGTCTGGTAAAATATCATCTTTTGTTGCCACCTTTTGAAGTCAGTCCCACTGAACTTCTCAGGTTTCTCAGCATGAACAACCGATGATGGCATGATCGGAACGTTCAAGTTCATCGGTGGAACAGGTCCAGTTTGGGCGTTCTTCGCAGCACCAGAATTGTCTTCGGTTGACATATTTTAGCACGGTTATTTGTCTTGCGCTGTTGGTATACGTAGCTATTACAATGCTTGTTTCTGGATTAGAATCAGTACTACTGAATCTTTACACTTTTCCAGAAACTATAAACTTAAATAAAGAAATGAAGAAGAATAATGAAACACGAACAGGTCTTCAACTTCGATCGAACGTCAGAACTGGATTGCGGTTAGTCGAGGCGCTTTCGCTATCCGCAAGACAAATACGTCCCGTGTATGCTACGGTTTTCAGACGTAATGTCCCCAAAGATACAACGACTTTCTTGTTCGTCTCTGAAGCAACCAGAGCCGAACCACTTTCGAACGAGAAAAGGAGAGGAGTATGAACTGTATTATATGCTGGGAATTGCTTTTGCGTTTTTTCTGGTGTTTGAAATGCAACCTAGGACTCGCTATTTATAGCTGAGCTCCAAGCATGTGAAGGGATGGGTCAAGGCATTCATGCAGGTGAGTAATGCTGCCATTACCACCACCTGTAACTGCTCAGGTGTAAAGACCTGGCCATTCAACTTCTGTAACGTTCATGCAGAGACCTGCTGACCGTTGAGGATTTCTAAAATAATAATATAATTATTTATTTTATTATTTTCAATCAGGCCTTTTCAACTTCAGCCCAGATATATGTTCAACACTAGCCCAACATAAGTGAGCCCAATCAATATATAGTTCAGCCCGTCAGCAAAACTATTACGATGGCCAGGCCCAGGAGCCCCAAGGAAGCCCAAGTCCAGCCCAAAGTCCAATTGCCAAGATCCAAGTCCAAGTCCATGGTCGCGCGGACGGACGAGCCGAGCCGGACGGACGGACGGACGGACGGACGGACGGACGGACGGACGCGCGTGTGGCGATTGCCATGTACCTTAACGGTCCATGGTCTTACTCACTTGTTGAACACATTAATCCTCCAACCATTTATTAAGTGTAATCATTTTATTACATCTTTCAATGTGGGATGTAATAAATATTACACATTTCAATGTAATAAATCTTCACACTTTATTACATATTCAATTAAATGCCTTTTTAATTGGCTATCTTTAACCATTTATTTCTCACTCACCGAAAATCGGTTTTTGACGAAATAAAATTCTATAATTATCTACGAACGACGTAGAAAATTATCGTACAATTTAATTCCCAATCGGAATTAATTTTATAGCCAGTCAACTCAGTCAAACATTGGATAAAACCAATTTTGACTTAATATTTTCCAACATATATGGCATGCCGTGAATACTTGACGGGAAAGTGTATCCCATAAGGGTTGATAATATCCCCGAGATGAGTTCATAAGGAATTATTATGTAAACCCTGCAGGTGGATTTGTTCCGCATAATAATTAAGGTTGAATGGTACTAGTCTCGGATATAAGAGATGAATAAATTAATTAGCAATAAATTAATTTTTATTCATGGATATTTATATCTTAAATACACGGAATAAATAATACTACCGGAGAAATATTATTTGATATAATATGGTTTAATATTGGGAGTGCAATTAATTTTATATAGTGGAAAATAGAATTAATTAATATTAATGGATTAATAGATTTGGGCTTGGGCACAATTTAATCATTAATATTGGAAGCCCAATATTCCACCTCCTTAAGATCCCATACGTAGCCTATAAAAGCACTACATGGTCTTCTCTATTCTCATAACTTGAAGATCACAATTATAGAGAGAGAAAGTAGAGAGGGAGATCCATGGAGTTCGGAGGATCGTCGCCCACCCGACGTTCGAGCTAGTGCAAGGAATACGTGGGAAGGTCTCAAGGTCTTCATAGATCTCGTTTCTCCGTACAACGAGAACAAAGGTAAAATCACGAACCCCCTCGATGATTTTAATCATTAATTCGGGTATACTCATGAACGAAGATCCGAGGGACGAACCCGGGGATGGGCTTTGACCGCGCGGTGGTGATCCGAGATCACCGGACCGCGGGCGATCAAGCGAACCCCGCCGGGATCGCATGAGTACCCTCGGCTGGACGCCGAGGGTGGCGGTCGAGCCCTAGAGCTTCGACCGCCGGTGCACATCGAAGGGCCCCGGCTGGACGCCGGGGCGAGCGATCAACTTCGGTCGATCGCTGGGGGCAGCCGCGGGCTGGTGCCGCGGCAGGCGCCCCCTCCTCCGATCGACGGTGGCGGTGAGTAGCCGGACTCACCGCCGGGGGCTGCTACGAGCAGCCCCGGGGGATGCACGATGCATCCCCAGCGATTGCCGTGTGCAATCGCGAGCCCCACGCGGGGCTTGGCTAGGGCTAGCCGCGGGTTTATCCCGCGGCGGTGTTGCTTTGGTCGGGCCCGGTTCGTGTGGTGGTTCGCGGTGGTTTCCGGCGAAGGGATTTTGATCGGGGTTATGTTTCCGCAATTCCGTTAACCCCGGGATATCGATTTCCAACAATTGGTATCAGAGCGTTGGTTCTAGTTCATGTGTATATGCGATAAATTGTTCTACCTTGCAGGGTTTCCGACTATTATGGCTAGATATAATTTTTCCGTTAATTATTGTCATAATATGTTTTGATTAAACTCTCGGACATGTCGAGATTCGTTTTATGTGTGGTGAATGCTTGTAATAGTAAAAATTCGGGGGTTGACCGAATTTAGGTTTATTATTATGTTCTACTTTTTCCGGAAAGTTTATAGGGTCGATTTCATGTATAGAATCGATACCGGATAATTGTAATTAAATTATGTAATTTATTTTACGTTGGATCGATGCCGAAACGACCGCCGGAAGAAGACATGTGACGGAGGAGACGAAGAGAGAGAGGGCTCCGGATCGGCCAACCCCATGGCCGATCCTATGGATCGATCGACCACCGAGGGGGCTGCCCGTGGGCTTCTCGGCCTTGGGTCGCCGGCGACGGCGGCTGTCGAGCTGGGCGGCGGCGGCGTGCTCCTCCGGGAGTGATCGATGGTGGTGGTAGGGCGCGGGGACTCCCAACCCGTGCTCTTCCGCCAAGATCGAACTTTCCTAAATTATTCGGTTTTCCTATTTTGAGTATTCCTATTTTGGAAATTCTCATGGAATAGGAAAAGAATAAATTTAGAATAAATTTATTTCCTTATTGATTATTCCTATTATGGGAATTTTCATGGATAAGGAAGGAATAAATTTAGAATTAATTTGGTCTTCCTAATTGATTATTCCTTTTGGAATATTCATGAATTAGGAAAGGAATTAATTTGGAAGGATTGGGAGTCCTAATTTATTTTATTTCCTTATTCTATTATAGAAGTCTTCCAGAATGTTCCAAGTTTGACTTGGATAGGATTCTAAAGATTTAATAGAATTAGAAAGGAAAGTAAAAATAAATAAAAATATTAATAATATTTAATTTTATTTTTGATATATTCGATTGACTTAATTTTCGAATTAAGTAACTTTTGGATTAATTGAAAATAAATAGATTTAAATATTGGGATTAATATTCTCGTCACATGGAGCATTCAAGAACGAAGACTGAAGACTAGAAGATGCGTACGGGGATGCGATAAAGCCATAATAGTCGGAAAATAATATTCTAGTATTATTTTGAGTATGTGATAATATTTATGTGATTTATTTCATGTATGCATGCTTATGTGTATTTAATTATGCATTAGATAGCGTATCCCTTTATTGTAAAAAGCTAAGTGGGAGAGGGTATGGAAACATACCCATGGTCTCCATTGCGTCTCTCTTGGTGACTTTTATAAACTTTTGAAGTTTATATAGATAAGTTATTGGAGGAGAGTTCTTGTAATTCCTCTTACAAGAAACATTGATTAAGTTTATCAAACAATGCCTAATTTGTCTTTCCAAAGCTGATTTCAAGTCGACTCATTCTCACCCCGGGGAGTGGAATGGAGCCAAAGCCACTTGGTCATGTAGAGGACACAAATTAGAGACCTTCGTACCATTCTTTTATAGATGGATCGATTGTCTGCTCGGCTCCCTCATTTATGAGAGATAGGGTTGTTCGCATAGTGAATCACTGGTTAGAAACTTCGAGTTTCACTTATGATTCTCCGCGTCTTGATTTACAAAAATTGAATGGATCAAGTAATTGGGAGTCAATTATAAAGGTCTTTTGGTGTAGTAAACGTCCACACGAACGTGGCTTGCTATACTGAATGGGATCTTGGAATAATTGATGTAGACAGTTATAGGGAATTGTGAAGAATTGTGAGTTATCGTAAACGTCCACACGAACGTGGCTTGCGGTGACGTAGCAATTCCAAACGATTCACCTTAGTACTGAGTAATGGTTTACACTTAGGTACGCTTTATAGTATTCTTCCCAACGAAGTAACGCTATAATGATGTACGACCGAAGCAAATCTAATTGCTAAATCATTTGGGTGGGTAAACGTCCACACGAACGTGGCTTGCCTTACCTGATGGGATTTTAGATGTGATTAGTGGTTTAATGATATTATTTGAGGGAGATAATATCGGAGATTAAATCGATTGTTTGTTGTTATATGTGCTCATAGATTAGGAAATGGCTTTGAACCCACTTTATGTGATACGTAAGGATTTTAAACTCACTGGTCCCTGAATGTAATGATTGGAATAGAGATCTAGACATTGCCCGGACTGTTAAAGAGTGCAAGGTTGTACTCAGTGAGCTTTGTCCTCCCGAGCCTATTGACATAGGCGGCTAGACAAGAAGCGATGAGGATACTCATAAAGGCCAGTCACTTCGATGAAACGCTTAAACACGTTTTTGAGATGATTGACTTTTTGGACGAGTTGAGACGGAAATCGCAAGCTCTTGTAGCCAATACCAAAGGTTTCGAACCTAAGGGCAAAACCGGGGGATAGAAAAAGCAAGCAAACAAACCCAGTGGTTCTAAGATTACCTGGACCACGAGATGGGACGTTCTCGATGCAAACAGTCTGGGTACTGGAAGTCTGATTATCCTCTCAAAGAAAGTACGAAATTTTTCTTTAGTCGTAAAACAAAGTCAGTGGTATTATCTACCGGAACCTGGTGTGTGTAGATATGGAACCACTGACGGTATGTGCATTTTAAATGCAAGGGTTCCAGGAAACCCGACGACTTGGAAAAGAAGAAATCGTAGTCTACATGGGCAATGCTGTGGAGGAGGCAGCTGTTGCAGTGGAGGACATTTTATTATAGGATTTCATTTTGAGTTATTGCTTTTATGTACCTTTTAGAAAGAACTTTGTTCTGGATTTCTAATGAATGGATATTTTATTTCTTTTAATCATCTGATGGTTATAAGAAGAAATAATGATATTATCTATTCTGGTACATTAGCTAGCAACATATAAATGATGAATCCCGAGTCCACCACGATGCAACGAACCGTAGTATATAACTCGTTTTATTTTTAAGAGATTTTTCTGTAATGAATCATTTATACTTGTGGATTCTTATGCTAAGTCACGTTTATTCAAATAAGAAGTTCAAAGGTCGAAAATTGATATTTTGATCAATTAAGTTGAAGGAGTGGACCTTCCGACCTAAGAATCTAATTTGGAAGATAACGTAACTAAGCAATCCTTTATGGATATAAGGTATAAGATCGGGACAAGTATTAGAATTGATTTACTCTGATGTATGCAGACCTTTGTTTACTCAGACAATAAGGTACGAGTACTTTATTTTATGATTACTCGAAAAATGGATTAGCATACCTGATGTGCCACAAAAGCAAAGTGTTTTGAAAAGTCAATGGACACAAAGCTATTGTGGGGAACCATCAAGGTATATCCATTTGTAGCCTGCGATTTGATCGCGGAGGCAAGTGCCTGTCTGAGGAATGCATGGCATACTGATCAAGATTGGGATTTGATCCCAAATGACTACACCATACACTCTTGTGTAGAAATGGTGTGTCGGAAATAAGAAATGGAACTCTTATAGAAATAGTAAAAGCATGAGTTATACGGAACTACCTGTGTTCTATGGATATGTCTGGAAACAACGGCGAATTCAAATGCGGTTGTAGAATATCCTAGAAGAACAAAAGATGTGTGTTCAATAGTACTATGGACCAGAAGGACGTTATAAGTTCTAACGCCCGGTTCTTAGAGGAAGACTATTAGATGAACCACAAGCCCAAAGTGACGTAATACTTTGAAATGAGAGAGAGAGAGATTAAGACTTAGAACCAGCCGAACCGAGTAGCGGTACACCACTAACTGCACCTATTGTTATTACTGTTTATACACCGGAATGCCGTTGTAGTGGGAGGTTGTGTGACAACCGGAGATATTCATAAGACTAGGAGAATTTTCGGACTCTGGACCTAGTATACATGAAATCGATCCCTGGATCTACATGGAGGCAGTACTAGATCTAAATGTGCCTTCTTGGAAAGCAATAAGGATTATTGCTAAGAGGCAAGATCATTTAGAGTACAAGCTTAGTTGATCCATCTATGGATTGGAACAAAGCATTGAGTTCGTGGAACTTGCGCATTGATGAGAAAGTCCATTTGATGGATTCATCAAAAGGCATTAACGAATCATGTGTATGGGAAACGTGATGGAAACAAGGTGGTGTTTCTCGGAGGTTTTATGTAGATAACATTTTATCATTGGTAACAATGTAAAGATGTTGTCAGACATAAAATGATGGTTGTCTAGAAAAATCGATATATGAGATAAAGAAGAAGTTAGAGCATGTTCTTAAGATCTAGGATCTCAAGAAAAGAACATTTTACTTCTCTAGATATCTTATACGATTATGGTTCGTTTTAACATGCAAGATTCCGAGAAAGGTTCGTTACCTTTCAGATACGGAATGCATCTATCTAAGGATATGTGTTATGGAACACAAAAGGAGATAGAAGCAATGAAAGCAGTTTCCTACACTTCGAGTGTGGAAAGCTTAATAAATGCGATGTTAAAAACGAGAACCTGATATCTGCTATGCGGCTAGTATAGTGGGAGGATATCAAGGTAATCCTGGAGAGGAATACTCGACTGCTGTAATGAACATTTTATGTACTTTCAAATTACTGGAAACTATGTTCTGGATTACGGAGCAGAAAAACTTTTCCTTTGGGTTACATTCTCTTAGATTTCTAATCGAATGAGGACTCGTGTAAGTCGATATCAGGCTATGTGTTTCACTATTGAAGGAGAAGGAGTTTTAACATGGAAGAGTGAAAAGCACGATGTTTTTCGGACTCTGCCATGAGTAACCAAATAGCGGCCTCAGAGGCAGCGGAAGTTTTGGTATAGCTCCGGGATAATCTCTGGGACTTAGAGGTGATTCTTAATTTGGCAAAGGCTATGTGAATAGCGGTGCGATGGCAAATGGTAAGAAATCACAAGTCCATAAGTGTAAGATAACACATTGAGCAAGTACCACCTGATACGAATCATCGTCAGGGAAGACGACGCTGTAGTCACCAAGATAACTTCAGAGCGGCAACCTAGATTGCTCATTCACATGGTACTTCTTGGAAGTACAGTTTAAGCACGTGATGAGTATGGGAGTCGGGAGTTTGGAGGAAATGACTAGACCTTAGTACAAGTGGGAGATTGTTGGAGTTGTGTACTTAATGTCTAGATTTAAGTAACGGAAACTCACGATCCATTGCCATTAATCTATTTAATTAAATAAACAATTATTTGCGTTTAATTATTTATAATTAAATATATGCAAATTATAGTCCTGGATTTTATACGTTGTAGTTAGTATGGTGTGTCGGGCCCACACAGATGATCATACTATCGGTTACTCGTATTTAATCGAACAGTTGCTCACGACCTAGATGGACACGGACCAATCCATCGGTATAGTCGTTGTGTGAGAGAGAAAATAATTTGTCTTAATTATTTTATCACACTTGTACACTTGGTGTATTGAGCGGATCGCTTGAGACTTATCAATTAGGATTGCCTTTGATAATTGATTCAAGTCTCAGTGTATTTTATTCTTAATCCCCGATACTATTGCGGGTGTGTATATTTAATATAAGTGACTTTGATTTTCCAAAGGAATTGACCGGTTTAATCATTGGGTCAATTACCGGTTAAGTTGGGTCACTATATTTTATATATGGCATGCCGTGAATACTTGACGGGAAAGTGTATCCCGTAAGGGTTGATAATATCACCGAGATGAGTTCATAAGGAATTATTATGCAAACCCTGCAGGTGGATTTGTTCCGCATAATAATTAAGATTGAATGGTACTAGTCTCGGATATAAGAGATGAATAAATTAATTAGCAATAAATTAATTTTATTCATGGATATTTATATCTTAAATACACGGAATAAATAATACTACCGGAGAAATATTATTTGATATAATATGGTTTAATATTGGGAGTGCAATTAATTTTATATAGTGGAAAATAGAATTAATTAATATTAATGGATTAATAGATTTGGGCTTGAGCTCAATTTAATCATTAATATTGGAAGCCCAATATTCCACCTTCTTAAGATCCCCTACGTAGCCTATAAAAGCACTACATGGTCTTCTCTATTCTCATAACTTGACGATCACAATTCTAGAGAGAGAAAGTAGAGAGGGAGATCCATGGAGTTCGGAGGATCGTCGCCCACCCGACGTTCGAGCTAGTGCAAGGAATAAGTGGGAAGGTCTCAAGGTCTTCATAGATCTCGTTTCTCCGTACAACGAGAACAAAGGTAAAATCACGAACCCCCTCGATGATTTTAATCATTAATTCGGGTATACGCATGAACGAAGATCCGAGGGACGAACCCGGGGATGGGGTTTGACCGCGCGGTGGTGATCCGAGATCACCGGACCGCGGGCGGTCAAGCGAACCCCGCCGGGATCGCATGAGTACCCTCGGCTGGACGCCGAGGGTGGCGGTCGAGCCCTAGGGCTTCGACCGCCGGTGCACATCGAAGGGCCCCGGCTGGACGCCGGGGCGAGCGATCGACTTCGGTCGATCGCTGGGGGCAGCCGCGGGCTGGTGCCGCGGCAGGCGCCCCCTCCTCCGATCGACGGTGGCGGTGAGTCGCCGGACTCACCGCAGGGGGCTGCTACGAGCAGCCCCGGGGGATGCACGATGCATCCCCAGCGATTGCCGTGTGCAATCGCGAGCCCCACGCGGGGCTCGGCTAGGGCTAGCCGCGGGTTTATCCCGCGGCGGTGTTGCTTTGGTCGGGCCCGGTTCGTGTGGTGGTTCGCGGTGGTTTCCGGCGAAGGGATTTTGATCGGGGTTATGTTTCCGCAATTCCGTTAACCCCGTGATATCGATTTCTAACAGCATACATTTCAAGTTCAATATATTTCTCTATGAATATAAAAGTAATATCGAAATTTTAAATTTGTCTCAGCCTATGACTACTTGGATTTTTGGATGGATATGCGATATTGTCAATAAAAACAATTGTTTCCTGAAAGTTTGTGATTACTGCAAGTTCAAACGTCCAGATGAACATGGCAAAGTCATTTGTGCTTGGTGCAATGAAGTTTTAAATAAAGCCACTATAAAGTCATTGTCTCTGTTTCAAATGGTGACTCTACTGTTCTTCTTTGCTTGCTTGATCGTATTGTCGTTGAAATAATTGGGATTACTGCTTCTGAATGCGTCAAGGTATGTACAGATAAACATATGTTTTTTTATTTTTATTTTTTGTATTAAAGCATGAAGTTGCCTCCTCACTGTGCAGGATCCAAATCAGCTTCAACATCTAATTGGGAAGGAATTCCTGTTCAGAGTTAGGATTTCATCGTGACATGTCGACCGTCGTGAAACAATTTTTGATGTTGAAGAATTCTCAGACAATGTAGACTTGCTCAAGCTTCATAAGGATCTTCTGCAGCTAAGAAAGGATGCTCCAAGTTCAACTGTCCAACCTGAAATTTAATCTTTTATTTTCCAAAACATTTGGGACTGCATGTTTGTTCCCCTGTTTTCTGATGATGGATCTTATTTATGGAACAAATATTAATATATTTTCCTGTTTTTGCAATGTATATATATATATTTATAATTTAAGCATTAATTTTCTTTAAGATCCACCTCCCCCTCATTTCCAATTCAATGATTTGTTTGCATCAATCTATAATTTCTCTAACTTTGTTAATTTGAACAGCTTTATGAATTAGTTCATGTAGACTTGCTCAAGCTACTTAAGGTTCAGTGTTTCCTTCATATGTTTAAGCAATTATTTGATTTCTTTATATTTGTCCTGAAGTAATTTAATTTTTATTTTGGAGTTATTAATATCATAATAATTGATTACATTTATTTTTTAATATTTAGACATATAAAAATTAAATTAAAATAATCTGAAACATCATTTAATTATTACTAAAACCCTAATACATATGTTCAATGTTTTAATTTTCCATCCGCACTAATCTCCATCTTTTACTTTTTTTCCCAAATCGGAAAAAAAATCTATCCTAATTGAACCCTGCTTCAGTTAAGCCGATGTATAATTACGTGTGTGAGCTTTCTCCAAATTCTAATGATCCAATTCTATGTGTCAGGATTCGAAGGGCGTGGATTTCCTTTGGGCCTGAGAGACAGCCAGAGACCATGGAACTCTTTTTGGTTGATAAACCAGTGAGTTTTTCTGTTCTTACATTTCAGTTATAATTTGTTGATTAATTTTCTCCAACCCGACCTATATTTTACATGTATATGTTATATTTCTAGGGAGACACCATACAGGCCACTATTCATGCAGATTTGATTTCCCAATTTGATCATATGATACTAGAAGGCAATATCTACGACCTTCGAAATTTTGATATTGTTGAGAAATCGATATCCAATGACATGTGTGCCAGTGCATATATGATAGTTTTTCGACAGAACACCTTCATTGCTACAAGTGACTATCCGTTTTTCGATGAATCGTACTTCCTTTTCAAGTCCTTCCCTGATATACTTGGATACTCTACTCTGGCAGAAGGGCCTTTATTTGGTATGTAATTCTGTCATTTAAGTACATTACCCTTCTGTAAATGCATTTTTAAATCTGACCTTTTACTTTAATTTTGGTTATTAAGTTTTTTTGTTATCTATAATGTTACCCAACACAGACGTCATCGGAGCAGTTGTGGACTTTGATGAACGCATAGACAGTGAGGGGTGCATGCGTTTCATGCTCCAAGACTTGGAGTAAAAATAATTCTCCATATTTCATGTTTCCTTGATTGTCATCATCTTAATATAGTTAGTTAATAGTTCTTTAATGTTTCATTCTTAATCATATTATTTTTTTTATCCCAGAAACAATAGATTGGTCTGCCGGATATCCAATTTATATCTTTCTAAGCTGAATAATTCCCCTCAGCTTTGTAAAAGTGGAAAATGCAAAACCTTTATAATGATTCTTCAGTTGTGCAAGAAAGTAATTTTTAAAGGTAGGTCATTTAAAATAAAAGTTTTAGCAATTTTCCTGAATCAATATTTCTCAACATTTGTGAAAATTATAATTTGTGTATTGTAAAATTTTCTATATTTTTGTTTTCTCATTTTGGCTTGCAGATGAAGTTTGTGTAACGTCCCAAGAACCTGTGACGGGTGTAATATGCAATCCGAAGTTAGATGAAATTAAGGAGTATTTTTCAAGGTTTTATTCTTATGTGTTTTTTCTTTTATCATTCTAATCCATTTATGTATAATTACTGTGAATTTTATTTTGAAGCTCTATTTTTGGATAACATTATAAGATTATAACATTTCAAAGTGAACTACACTTTTTTTCTATAAATTCAACAGGTTTGACCTCAGAGGTCTCAAGCTGAGTTTTGATGGAGCTAAGTTTCTTTCACCACTTTTGAAATTCGGGATATCAGAGTTGAGTGATCCTGGGAAAATTGTTTACTCGATAAATCATTTATCGTATTTTGCAGAGGTTACCATCTTTTTATTCCGCAATTTTCTATATTGCATTCTTTTTAGTAATTCATTTAACGTATAAACTACTCTCTGTAGGTGATCAATCAATGGACCCTTGGGATTGTTTCTAATATACGTTATGATATGGGTTGGTTTTCCGTATCGTGTTCCAGATGTTCTAAGGAAAGTTATGGGGTTGATGTGGATGTGTTTTGTCGTAAGTGTAGGAATGATCTGACATACCATGCGAAATTTAGAGTTTTTATAGACGTCGTTGATTACAGAGGGGCTACAGGTTGTTTCTTGATTGAGCATGACGTTGCTACGTTCTTAATAGAAAGTAGGGTGTCCTCCTTGCTCAAGATGTATAGTCATGTAAGTCTCCTATATAATCAATTCTATGTTTTTCTTTCTTGATATATATATTGAAACAACTTCCCTAATTTATTCTTTTATGTTTCTTACAAATTGCAGAGTTCTCCTTCTCCAAATATTCAAAATTCAGTTAACAATCTTATTGCCAAGGAGGTTCTTTTTAAGGTTTCTCTGTGTGGGCAAAGTAATGTTCCTGCTGGGGTGGATATTTACCATGTTAAAAATTGCTGTGTTTGCCCTTTCTTACTTGAACATTACAAAGCAAAAATTACCAGCAACATTGAACCCTGTGGAAGTGATGATCAAGACTCAGATTCAGAGGCCGTTGAATCTGAAAGTGAATCCTCTGCAAGTGATGATGAAGATTCGGATTCAGAGTACGTAGATTCTTTAGGTGAACTTACTGACGGCGACGATGACTCTGATGGTGGTTATTAGCAATGGTATGGAGGATCCGTTTGTTTATTGTTTTGGTTAATTTATGAAGAATATTATGCTGTTGTACTTTTTAAGCTTCAATTCAGACATATTAAATCATTCAGTTTTTGATATGTTTGTTTCTTCCTTCTATGAATTACTGTTATTTAAATCATTCTGTATTTCAATCATTATACTTTGTGCTGCCTTTTTATATAACCAGTGCTCTGTATTGATGGTTCTCATATAATTTCATATAAGTTCAATTTGGATTTTGCATTTTACTTGATGTTTTATAGATGAATCTGTATAAGCTTTTTCTGGTATAGATATAGTATCTTTGTTGAAATTAATTCAGATTTATTAAAGAGTTTAAATAACTTCCATATATAACTGCTAATATGTCCATCCATATTCTGATACAGATGCACAATAATTATTTAATTAAATAATAAAAGAAATACATTATTCACGTCTCTTGATATTCTCTTTCATTTAATAATTGATTAAAAGATTCTTTTTAATCATTAATATATTACGACTAATGGAAAATATCTATTAATCTTGGTATTATTCAATTAATTCCAAAATCACAGAACTCTTTTCTCTTTAAACCACTAAGTAAAAGATTAAGGATTTACAGTTTTCTTTCAAACTCTCTTCTTCACAACTTCAAACACCTGTTTTTTGTGATGGCTGATTATTACTACTCAGCTCTTTGTGTCATTAATACTACAACAGCGGACCCTATTTTATGCCTAAGGATATGCCGTAAGTGGCTAACCATCGGCATTGATAATGTTCCAGACAATTTGCATGTTGTGATGAAGGATAAAAAGTAAGTTTTCGCTTTGTTGTTTTGTTGGATTGATTTTAAATGTTTCAATATAAGTCATCCTTTTCTTAATCTTAATATATGTTTGTTCTGTTTAATCTTTCCAACCTTAATAGGGGTTAATAATTCTAGCATCGGTTATCAAATCCCAGATAAGTGATTTCAACAAGATGTTCAATGAAGGCAGCCTATGTAACCTTCGGCATTTTGATGTTGTCCCGAGGCCTACTTCCTCTCCTGTTATAAATCACAATTTCATGATTGTGTTTCGGGATAATACCTTTTTTAGGCCCAGTAACTATCATTTCTTCCCGCCCTCAATTTTCAGTTTTGCAGACTTTCAGGACTTGAAATGCCGTTCAAAGTTTTCTAATGGTCATCTGTTTGGTACTAAAATCATTCAAATTTTTAATAATCTGATGTTTTATCACTATATTCACTTCAATTAATCCATAATCTCATTTTAATATATTATATTATTGCTGCCTGATCTTTACAAGATGTTATTGGTCGTGTTGTCGATGTCGATGAACGTATGGACAGCCAACCTGTTATCCATATTATGCTTGAAGATTCTAGGTTTTTTGTTTAAACTTTATTTTTCCATCTATATGTTATTTAAGCAATCATTTGTTATTTCTTAATATTTAACTTTTAACATTATCAGTAAGAATCGTATGCATTGCCGAATCTTTGGGCCACATCATTCTAAGGTTTCCAATTTTCTCTTTGTGTTACGGTCGGACATTTCCATTCCAATGGTGGTTATTTTGCAGCTGTGCCGAAAATCGATCTATCAAGGTAAATAATTTAATGGATACTTCAACTCTAATTTTAACCAATGTTTTTTATTTTTTTGAAGTTTCTTAATAATTGTTTTGTTTGTTTAGGCCAAGTTTGTGTTGCCACTGCCTTTGATGTTTCTGATGTGATATTCGATCAAGAACTTGCTGAAATTGTTGAATTCAAGAAGTGGTAATTCTATATATTATTAAACATTCTCTTTATAAAATTATTAATTTTACCTATTTGAATGCAAATGTTTAAGCGGAAAAGCAATTTTCTCATTCAGGATGCCAATTTCCAAAAAAATTTATTTCTTGGATGGTGCTTTGTTTCCTCCTAAATCTGTCACCTCCTCTTTCAAGGAACTGGTGAAACCAGATTGTATTGTTTATGACTATGTTGACATATCGTGTTGCCAAGATGTAAGTATATTGTTTATTTATATTATGTTTTCTAACTTTATGTTTTCAATGATATATCTCCTCTGAACCCCAAATTTCTCATGTGTTGTAGGTATTAAATCTATGGACGTATGGATCTATAACTGATGTGCATGAAGACCGAGGATGGTATTACACTTATTGCTCCATGTGCTCGGCTATTGATGACGTTTCATGTTCTGAAGTTCACTGTCCAAAATGTGGGGAAAATATTCTTCATACTGTAAGATATAAAGTTCACATAACTGTGACTGGACATCGGCTTTATGAGGCATCTCTTATCCTGATTAATGAACTCGCAACTTCATTAATTCAGACTTCAGTCCACTCATTCATAAAATCCGATTTCAAGGTTAGTATTCTTACATTTCAGTTCATAAAATTTAACCACTTGATCCTTTTTACCATTTATAACTGTTAATTTATTATTTTCAGGGAAGAGGCAAACCAACATATCCGTATCAGCTGTTTTTTGCTCTATTTGGTAGGGAAATGTTTTTTAAATTGAAAGTTGAAGACTACCATGTGGAGACATTCCAACCAAGGGAGTATTATGTTGATAAATGTTTCGAGCATCCCAGATTACTTAATTTTCATAAGGAGAAGATGTGGTGTAATGTTGGATGTGATGCAGATGACCCTGTTGAACCCTCTCCGGTTTTTGAAGTTCATTCAAGCGATGGTATAGATGAAGAAAGTTCTGATGATTCTGACTGGTCGACCGACTCAGATACGTGATTAGTTCCAAAGTTGATGTTTCCTTTTTTATTATCATAAAAAACTTTCCAGCTCTGAATTTTATTGGTTTTATTTCCTTTATAGTTTTCCTGTTCCCTTGAACTATCTACTTCATTTTGCACTGTTATTAATAGACTTTTCAAGTTTTTATTTCCTGTATGTTTCAATATTTTAACATTTGCAATCAATGTGTCCTGTTTGAAGTATGATGTATTGAAATATAAATGAAAAATCCAAATATACAATTAATATGCCCTTTGTTAATCTTAAAGTTAATATATTTTATATAAAAAGCTTCCTGTTATTCTGATATTAATAAATCCAACTTATTTTTTACAATTTGTTTTAAATCTTCTTGCATTATCAGTTAATTTTTATATTTGAAAATCCAGTTCTATAGTTGCAGATTTATGTCAATATTAACATTAATTTCCATTTATATTGGAGTTTTGTGATTTAAATTTTTTTTAACTATATTCTGTAAATTCATATAATCCCAATTTTTTTCAACAATTCCATATATAAAAAAGGAATTCCATTGATTCTAAATTAATTCTAAATTAATTCCAGTTTTAATATTCCAATGAATATTCAATACCATAACAATCAGTCAATATTCCATATTTATTGAATAAGCAAATGGAATACAAATCAATATTATCTCAGAATTAATTGACTGCCTTTTACTAAGGAGAATCAGTATAAATAAACCATCCTTACAGTCAAGACTGTTAACAATTTCAATTCTCTATAGTATATTCAGTCATGTCAGTAATTCCTATCACTCCGTATCTGAAATTACAAGGGACCGCATGGATTGGAGGATTAAAGTTCGAGTATGTCGAAAGTGGAAGGTTAAGCCTAAAGGGAAAATTCTTGAGTCTTTGGAGTTTTTATTTATTGATATGCAGGTTTGTTTAAATTTCTATATACCTGTTGATCATTATATAAATGCACACAATGTCACAGTATTATTTTCCCTAACTGAATTTTAAATTCTTAATTGCAGGGATCTAGAGTCCATGCATCCGTGAAAAAGATTCATATCTCAAAATATGAAAACCAAGTCTCAGAAGGCGATGTTTGCTATGTTCATCAGTTCTCTGTTGTTAACTCCCCTCAATCTTTCCCAGTTACAGATTTCACTTATCGCATCATGTTTCATGCCAGTACTTTAATTAAAAAAGTGGAGGATCCTCTTTTCCAAGTGTCCACCTACAATTTCCTCAACTTCCAGGATGTTCGTGATGGATTTATGAAACCTACTGGACCTGTCTTTGGTAACTTTTACTGTTTTTTTTTTTTTATTTTTCCGTATAATAATTCATACTTTCTAAGAATGAGATTTATATTTCTTCCTCTTTGGTTATCTTGCTTTTATTTATTGCTTTGTTATCTATTTTGTAGATATAATTGGTCGAGTAGTTGACATGAATGAGGACAGGATGAAAAATGATGGTTCTGTTAAAGGCTCCAAGAGCGTAACTGTTCTCATTGAGGATTTAAAGTATAATTATTTATCTATTTCATCTTGCTGTTTTGCTTTTATTTTCTGCTGTTCTTATTTTTGTAGGTCATACTTTGGTAAATTACATTACAAAATTTTTATTCATTTCCATAATCAGTTTCATTCTTATTTGTTTCAACAAAATAAGAATTAGTTGTTTACTTTGGGGTCCTTTCTGCTATGAATTGAAGAACTTTTTGGAGTTGGTAAGAGGGGGTGATGTTCATCAGGTTATAATTGTACAACTTTGCCGTGCCAAGGAATTCACAGGTTAAAATAGCTTCAATTTTTTAGCAGACTGTTTATATATCACTTATTTGGTTTACTAAATTTTTTTAGCATTTCAATATATTATCTAAACAGATTCTATCGGAGTATCCAATACTTTTGATGCAACTAAGCTGATTATCGACCAAAATAATGATGAGATTAGAGAATTCAAGAGCAAGTAATGCATTTTAAGCTTGAAGATATAAACTTTGTTTTCTGGGTTTTATTTATTATTTTAACATTCTTTAATTTACTTGACACACCATTATACAGATTAAAATCAACTGTTGTATCAAGTTCTTTTGATGGCTCCCAGATATCCTGTTCTTCTTACATTTCTGTCAAGGGAGATATAGAAAGTTCAAACTCTGTTTTCTATACAGTCCAAGAGTTGAAGGATGCAACTAAGGTATTTTCCTTCTTCCATTTTAATAATTTTTTATTTCACTTTCCATACTCTATATCTTTTTATGGTTTTATGATAAACTTTCTATGCAAAATTGACCTGACTAAATCATAAAAGTTAAAAATGCATTCTAAATATTTTCTGTCAAATTCTTACTAAACTTCTTTTTAATTTTCAGCCTTGCAAGGTTTGGATAGTTGGTTCTATTTCTGATATAAGGACTAATGGTGGCTGGTCCTACATTAGCTGCACAATATGTAAAAAGAAGGTTGAGGAACAAGAAGAACAATTTTGGTGCTCTGTATGCAACAAATTTGTGATTGCTGAAAAACGCTTTCGTGTTACTTTGAGTGTCGTTGATGGAACCTCTAATGCCCCTTTCATGTTGTGGAATGAAACTGCCAAGAGCATGATTGGAAAGAGCGTGATTGATGTTTGGGATATCTTCTTCCAGGTCAGGACAATAAAGCTTAAAAGCTGTAATTATTCATTCATTATGGTATTTTTGAAATTTTAATCCCAGCTTTTCTTTATTATGATTAATTATAGGAGCATGGTGACATTGATAAAACTGATAAAGAAGCTGTTGCAGAGTTGGCTAAATTAAGAGCTCCTCAGCCAATTGAAAATTTGATTGGGAAAGAGTACATTTTTAAGGTTACAATTACTGAAAGGCACATTGAAAAAACCGAGAAAATGTACATTGTTGACAGGTTTTCCGAAGATCAAGAATTAATAAAGAAGCACAAGAAGTCCAACCATGATCTCACTGATACGTCTACCTCCCCTATGAAGGATATCAATTCTGTTTCTGTCTCTGTCCAGGAGGAAAATGACAGTCAATCCATTTCTGATATGAAAACTCCAGAATTTCCAAAATCAGGAAAGAGGAATCTGGACCGTGAACTCGATGAAGCTGAAGAACACTCCTCAACAAAGGCTCCCAAGTCAGAGTGATCATTTCCATGGTTGCATTTGGCAATAATTTAACTTTTCATATTTTCTCAATCTGTTTGAACTTTTATTGTTTGAAGTTATTTTTTTTTTCAATGTTAAACAATTGTTTTTATTATGGGATCTTTTTGCTTTTATGAATTTCAATTTTCATCCCCCTCTATTATGAAATTTCAATATTCATCAAAAAATTAGTTGCATATGCATTAAGGCCTCTTGAGATATAAAAAGTTTTAAGGTCAAAATATTTGCATAGGTGTTCTTGATCTAATTTATAAATATTTTTGATACATTCAAACAATAGTCTAAATCAATGTTCCTTTAATTAAAGATGTTCCTTAAATATTTTTGATCAAAGATTTTAATTTTCCATTTCTTTGTTTATCTTTAATTTTATATAATTGTATAATGAAATATTTAAAATTGTTACAGCTGTTATTATACATGATTAACATAAAACAATACATTTTAGTCAAACTTTTCTATAGATATTCCTATCAACATTAATGTTACTTTCTATTTATTGAATTTTATATTTGTCTGTTAAGTTTCTGATTCTCAGAAATCTTTTTAGAGTTGTCTTTTATTTTATTTTGGCTATTCCTTTTCATTATTTCTCTGTAAAATCGCATTCAATTAATTGCTATAAACTTTCTGAGTTTCATATGGCGCCAAGAAGAAAGTTGAATTCAGGTATGTCCTCAATTCTCAGTTTATAACTGGTTAAATTGATTCAAGATTGCCATTTTTTTAAATAACTATGTTATGAAATTCAGGGAAACAAAATGTGGTAGATAACTCTGAGAATTTGATTAATATTCCGGGTAAGTCGAACATTTCATGTATAATCCTGAATATTATTAAATTAAATTTGAATAGTCTTTGAATTTTCAAGTTCTGGATTCAGTGTTTATTCAAGCTTCAACTTCAGTGATTTCTCCAACTTCTGTTGTTCTGCATCAAAGCGGGAAGAGATCATCCCCCTGCCTCCTTCAATCAAATTCCCCTCGAGGTTTTGTTTTGTTTAATGATTATTAACATATATATCCTTATGTTTCATATTAATATAAAAACATTCAAATTTCTCTTTAAATTTCTTTAACATGTGATTTAGTTTTTAATTTTCAGTGCCATTGGGAGATAGAGATGTTAATTTACAATCTGAAGTTTATCCTTCTTATGTACCTGCTTCTTTCTGCTTTGGTTCTCCTGCTCAAGTTTCTGGAATTACTCAAATTTCCAATAAGAAGCAGAAAACAAATTTTCCCCAAACACATTTGGCTACTGATGCTTTAATTGATATACCTGTTTTGCAATCTTCAAATGTTAAGTCGAATATTAGTATGCAATCCAGCAAAACAAGGACTCCTAGCAACAATATGGATTCTGGTACAATGTCGTCTGGTATTGGTTCCGGTAAATTTCAAGTTTAATCTTTCTAAATGTAACCATCATTTTATTTTTGCCAAGTTATAATCTCTATATGTTTTGTGTATTTAAACCATTTAACATTCTTCTTATATTACCAGAGAACTTTCATAACCTTCAACATACTATTCAGCCAAGTTATGAAAATTGTCCCCCCTTAAGTGTTTATCCAGGGCATTCCCAGTCATTTAGTCAAAACAATAGAAAAAAGTTGAAAACAATTTTTCCTCGCTCACATCAGAATATTAATGGTAGTAGTGGAATTCCTCTACGAGACATAACAAACAGTAAGATTACACGTATCGGTTTATGAACTTTGTAGATTTAATCTTCATTTATATTCTTTAATTCTAACAAGAAGTTGTTATTATTTATTTGTTATTATCGTACAGATATAAGTAATAATAATCGTGTGAATACCTCCCCAATTGCTCAACCATCATTTCTGAGGCTTCCTGTACCCCAGAGAAGTATAAATTTCAATAATATTGAAACTGGACAATCGAGCCGAAGTGTAACTCATATTAGAAGTTTGGAAGAAGATTTCAATGCTGTTTATGAAACAGGTGAACTTTTCAATTTTATTGATAAAATACAATGCACTTCACATCTTTTACATCTAAGCGAATATTTCCCCAAAACTTATTACAGAGAACTCTTTGACTCCTACAATCATACCAACAACTGATTTGGGACACTCATCAGCAGCTGGAATAATTGATGAATCCTCAAATCAGTATCCAAGTATTACAGTTTTACTTCTAAATATTTTCTAAATAATTAATTTTAGTAACAGGTTTCAATACTAACATATGTTTAAATTCTTTGAAATTCAATTTATTTTGTTCATAGGTTATCACGACATTGGAGACTGTACTTGGAAGTGTGAACATTGTAAGGCTAGGTTTTGGTACGATGAGAGAAAGGAGAAAAGTAGGAAAAAAAACTCCGCCGTTATTCAGTTTATGTTGCTCTAATGGTAATAACATTAGTCTTTATAACATGATCTATATTAATTATAGTTTAATTATAGTTATATTAAATGTAGTTTAATCTTTTATAGGAAAAATTAAATTGCCTCCATCCAGAGATCCTCCTCAGGAGTTTCAAGATTTATTGTATGGAACAGAAAAAAAGTCCAAAAATTTTCAATCTAAAATTAGAATGTTCAACATGATTTTTGCTTTCACTTCTATGGGAGGGAAAATCGATAATTCCTACAACACTGGAGCTTCTGCTCCAATTTTCAGAATTCATGGATCCAATATCCATAGAATAGGTAGTTTACTTCCAGAAGATGAGAATCATAAAGCTGCCTTTGCACAGCTTTATATTTATGATACTCAAAACGAGGCCCGGGACATGATTAGGGATGGTATACCGTACCGTACCGTACCGAATCCTTCATACCGCATACCGTACCGACAATTTCATTTGTAAAAAAATCATACCGATACCGTACCGAATTCTTCGGTATACCGATTTTCGGTATACCGAACTTTCGGTATGATATAAAGTCAATACCGTATCGTACCGCATTATACCGAAACTTTCGATATATCGAATTATACTGAAATACCGACACCATACCGCTTATTTCGATATACCGAAAGCTCTATATACCGAAACATACCGAAAACAACTCTCTACACCGAAAACATACCAAACTTTTCACACAAATTTTCAATTCCAAAATAGCTAGAAATCTGATCAAGCATAAGAAATAAGAACATCACAATTAAAATTCAAACATAAAAATCACCAACAAATAGTTCAAACATAAAGCACAAGAAATTTAAAGAGTTCCAAGCAACATCGTTTTAAGTCAC
Source organism: Euphrasia confusa (assembly GCA_954870475.1). NCBI lineage: Eukaryota > Viridiplantae > Streptophyta > Magnoliopsida > Lamiales > Orobanchaceae > Euphrasia > Euphrasia confusa. The sequence goes on along the minus strand of OX940951.1, from coordinate 36,852,455 downwards.
GTCTCCAAGACAAACAATAGGAAATCGTTTCAAGACTTCATGTCTTCAACCAAGGTCGAAAGAAAACCTACAAAATTTTAAAAAAAAAATAAAGTTAATGCATAAGTAAATGTTACAGTGAGCCAAATGTTTAGAAAATGAAATTAATGAATGAAATAAAAGTTAATGTAGTAGAGTTGTAAAAAGAGTAAAGTGTATACTTTGTTTTGCTACTAGTAAAAGTAGAATTATAGAATCAGTTATTAGAAAATGAAGTTAATTACTAAAGTATAAGTTTATTTAGTAAGCTGTGGAAACAGTATATTGTATACATGTTTTAGTACTACTTAAAAAAAGAATTATAGAATCACAGTGTAGTTGTAAAAGCAGTAATACCTTTCATATTTGGAGAGCGAACTGAAACGGGAGAGAATCTTCTTCTTATGTCACAGTAGCAGCAGGATGCATGGCTGCTGTAAAAAAAAATACATATATGTTTCAATATTTCATAGATAAACTTAAGAACTATAATACGCATTGACAGTAGGTATAATAAAAGATTACTCCTTTCGATTTCTTCAATTTCCTTGTACAACTCAATTTCTTCATCCGTCGGATCTTTGTAAATGATTATCTCCTCCCCCTTTAGCCAATCATTAGTGCATACCAAAGCCTCTACCATTTTAGGACTCAAGTTACTTCTAAATGGATCGACAACTCGTTTTCCCAAACTAAAAGCGGACTCACTAGCCACGGTTGAGCTAGGAATGGCCAAAATATCCTTTGCAATACTCGAAAGAATCGGATACCTTGTTTCACTTCCTTTCCACCACTCTAAGATATTAAATTATTGATTATTAGATCGTTTTTCAATCTCATCGGCAAGGTACTTATCCACTTCATTGGATATTTCTTGAAGTTGCTCTTCTTCATTTTGTGCTTCAACATCATTGAACAATTCATCCCAAAGTCCACCACCACCTTTACAAGTGTCGTCTACATCATTACACTCAAGTTGAAAACTTTGTTTCTCAGTATCAAATGAATCACTAATCCCTTTGTATTCTGTCCACAAAGCTATCAAATCTCTTTTAACTTTATCAATGAACACTTGAGTGCTTGTAGAACTAACTCTTAGTTTCTTGATGCTCACTTTAATCATCTGAAGCTTGTTCCTCGGATCCAAGACATTTCCAACAAAAATCAAAGGATTCATATAATCCCAATTACCCCAATACTTGTCAAATTTTAGCTTCATTGCCCTTGCAACCTTCTTAAGAATGACATCGGAATCATCGTTGCTTCGTTTTTCAATCTCAATTTGTAGAGCAACCATAGATTGATAAATCAAATGAGATGTAGGAGTTTTTGTTGCACTTAACTCTACAGTGGCATCATAGAATTTTTTCAGAAAGTGCACAAAAGCTTTTGCGTTCTCCCAATCCTCTTCATTAGGCGGCCCAACCCTTTCTTTACCTTTTTCATCACGCTCACGAAAGTAATTCATGAAAGGCAACCATTCTTCGCTCATTCTTTCAAACACCCTTCTATACTTTAATGCAACTTCAAGCATTTTATAAGTTGAATTCCACCTTGTTTTGACATCCATAGGTACGGTCGATGTACTCGCAAACTTTGCTAGGACAGCAAACTCCCTAAACTTATTCAATCTTGACGGGGAAGAATGAATAAACATCACGGAATTTCTAATCGATTTAATTGAAGCATTAAGTTCCTTCAAACCATCCTTAACAATGAGATTAAGTATATGACATACACACCTCAAATGCAAGTATTTTCCTTCAAACAACAAGGTGTTTTCGCTTTTCATTCTTTTTTTCAAGTAATCAATAGCGGTGTCATTAGAAGAAGCATTATCGACTACTATTGATAATACTTTTTCTACCCCCCAATCTCTCAAGCATAATTCAACCATTTTTCCAATTTCTTCCCCGACGTGACAAGTGATTTTCGTAAAGCTTATTATTTTTTTATGCAAAATCCACTCACTGTCTAAAAAGTGGGCTGTGATGACCATGTAGTTTATATTTTGAATAGAAGTCCAAGTATCCGTAGTGATACTTATTCTTTGTCCACTCATCAGACTTTTTATTTTTGCCTTTTCAAGTAAGAAGAGATCAAATACGCTACCTGCCACTTTCTTTCGATTAGGGATTTTGAATCTCGGTTGTAATTCATGAAGAAGTCGCACAAACCCTTTCCCTTCGAATGCTTGAAATGACGTTTCGTCCATAATAACATACTCGGTAATCCTCATCTCACTTCGCTTTTGATTAAACACATGAGGAACTAAGGCACCGCCATGACCCATCGTCTCATTCGTCAAAACAGTTTGAGAGGTGTTGCTTTTTTTGTCTCCCTTATACAATGGACCCGCCTTGCACCTATTAACCAAGTGATTGATTAAACCGCTGGTACTTGAAGTATTCACCGGGATCTCGGTTTGACACGTCTTGCATATCCCTATTGGTTCTATCGTCCCATTCTCTAACACTCTTGTCCCACGCTCGCAATATGTCCAAAATCTGCTCCTAGTCTTAATTGAACCAGTAGGAGGCTTTGGATTTTTTGGATTTTTCCTTGCTCGCTTCTGACTTGTGCCTTCATTACGCGTTTCTGATTCGGTAATACTTGGAGGAGTTTCAGATTGAATTGGCATTGAATGAGATGCTTCTGATTCCATTTCTAGAAAAAATAAATATGGAAAAGCATAAATATTTGAATTCGTAATATCATACGGTGTATGAACTGAAAAGTGGACTTACCGTTGTTACTACTTACTCCGACTCTCAGAGCTTGCAGTCGCTTTTGAAGAATAGAAGAGTGATGAGCTTTAGGATTTTTGAGATTAGGGTTTCGAATCTGGCAAGGGACGAAGAAGAAGAATTACGCTATCAGATATTAGATCTGAATCTGATTATATAAATATTTTAATATATAATTAATTTGAGTGGTGAAGGGTGAAAGACAAATGTTTTTTTTTGTTTCGGTATATAATATATACCTATATACCGATTAAAGTTCGGTATATCGGTATATACCGAAATACCGAATCACTTAAAATAAGATACCGATACTGTACCGAAAATGTTCGGTACTGTATCATACCGTACCGAAATACCGGTATGCCGAAATTGTCGGTAAAATCGGTATTTTTTCGGTACGGTAAACTTGGTATTTCGGCATTTCGGTATCTTTTCCCATCCCTAGACATGATAAGAGCTGTGAGGTTTGTTCTCTGAAACAAAGCTTACACCCGTGCTATCTTCATCCTTAAAATATTATTCTCCTGTTATCCTTTCTAACTAATGTATAATTTCAGGTCTTCTAATCGAACTTCTAACGATGAACCAGAAGATGATGAGGATGTTGAAATTGTAGAGAGGTTGACTGATCTTCTTGATCGACATAACGTATTGGTCAAGTGGTTTCGTACTGCACGAGATAGATTCAAACAAGATCCGGGGGCTGATATTAATTACGGTTAATTTCTAGGCGAACTTCTGATGGAAGAGTTCACGATTTGCCACAAGCTGATGAAGTCGCGGCATTGATCGAAGGAGACAATGAAGATCTGGAAAATTATCGTGACATTATTGTTCAAAAGCAGTCAGGAGGATTGCAACGCATATCTGAGCTGCACCCAAGCTATTTGCCTCTTCAGTATCCGTTATTATATTTTTACGGTGAAGATGGGTACAGAGACAACATAAAACATCTTAATCCCCCAGGATCTAAGCAAACAAAAGAGCATAAGGTTACAATGAGGGAGTACATAACGTACAAGGTCCAAGATAGAGAAAATGAGTCTCTGCATATTTTGCATGGAAGACGATTGTTTCAACAGTTTTTAGTTGATGCTTACGCAATAGTTGAAGCTTTTAGGCTTACTTTCGTGAGGCATCATCAGAAAGAGTTCAGGTGTGGTTCTTATGCTGCGTTGGGGGATGCATTGGCCCAAGGAAAATCTGACACTGCAAATACAGGAAAGCGTATAATATTACCATCTTCTTTTGTCGGCGGAGCACGTTACATGATTCAAAACTATCACGATGCCCTGGCAGTTTGCAAATGGTTAGGTTACCCTAATTTGTTTATTACTTTCACATGTAATTCCAAGTGGCGTGAAATAACTGATTATGTGAAGGATCTTGGTCTGACTGCTGCCGATAGACCATACATTATTTCCCGAGTTTTCCATACAAAATTGGAAAATCTAATGACGGACATTAGAAAAGGGAAGCTATTTGGAGAGACTACTGCTGGTAAGTTTGTATTTTACTATAATTTTTTTTCTTTTTCAATTCATTTCGTATCTCAAATAACAAATCTCCTACATAAACTTTGTTTATATTTTTCCAAATAACAAAAAATAAATAGCATTTTTTCTTTCACTGTAGTGATATACACTATCGAGTTTCAAAAAAGAGGTCTCCCCCACGCTCATATTCTTTTGTGAATAAAAGATTTTCCTAACACAGCAACAGAAGACGTTGTTGATAAGTTGATTTCCGCTGAAATTCCCAATCCACTTACTGATAAGGAGTACCACAATGCTGTCAAGGAATTTATGATGCATGGTCCATGTGGACTCTTAAATTTGAAATCCCCGTGTATGAATGGAACCACCTGTACAAAACGTTATCCAAAGAAATTTGTCGATCACACATCTGTAGATGAGGATGGATATGTTATATATCGTCGAAGGAATAATGGAAATTCGGTGTTAAAAGGAGGTTTTGAACTTGAAAACAGGTAATACTTATAATTTGTTGTAATTTTCTGAATTTTTAGTATGTTTTACTTATGTCATTTGCAATGATCTTGAACAGATATGTCGTCCCACATAATCGTGCTCTTTTGGTAAAGTATCGAGCTCATATAAATGTAGAGTGGTGCAACAGGGCCCGTTCTATTAAGTATTTGTTCAAATACGTGCACAAAGGACATGACAAAGCAACTGCAGTCTTTTACAAATCTCATCAAAATGGAAATGAGAGCAAAGACATAGATGAAATTCAACAGTACTTAGATGTCAGATATATATCAGCCTCTGAGACTTCTTGGAGATTGTTTGGCTATGAAATCCATTTCAAAGAACCGACAGTTGTTAGGTTGACAATTCATTTAGAAGGTCAACAATTCATTGTTTTTCAAGACGGAGAGACTGTGAATGATGTAATGGAAAGGTCCTCTGAGAAAGAATCAATGTTCACAGCATGGATGATAGCAAACCGTGATTACGAAGAAGCCAAACTATTAACTTATGCACAGTTTCCGTCTCATTTTGTATGGCACGACGACACTAGAACTTGGACACCGAGAAAAAAGGGAAGGGCGCTTGGACGATTGGCTTATATACACCCAGCCCTTGGAGAAGTGTACTACATGAGACTGCTCTTGAATTTTGTAAGAGGCTGCGTATCGTATGAAGAAATTAGGTTTTATAATGGAAAACAGTATGACACTTTTGAACAGGCCTGCTCTGCTCGCGGTTTAATCGGGGACGATCAAGAATATATCGAGGCTATAAAAGAAGCTGCTGTTTGGGGATTAGGACCTACCCTTCGATCCTTATTTGTGAATCTTCTAACTTCATGTTGTATAATTAGTCTTGTGAAGGTTTGGGAAGATTGTCTTTTGTTGTTGAAGGAAGACCTACTAAATAAGTACAGACAAAAGCACAGAAGGCCTGGTAATCTGATTTTGATTTTAAATCTAAATTGTTTATTATACATTTGTAATGAACTTATTTAATAATTTGTCTTCTTTATACAGGCCTCATATTGACAGAAGATCAATTAACTAATCTTTGCTTGAGTGAGATTGAATCATTATTACAGTCCAAGGGCAAGTCATTGAAAGATTTTCCATCAATGCCATTTCCTAAAGATGTTGATATTTCATTCCTTGGAAACTCCCTCCTAGCAAATGAGTTGAATTACGATCGTCCATCCCTTGCAGAAGAACATGCACGCTCATTTTCTTTATTGAATGAGCAACAATTTTATGCTTACAATTGCATCATGCAATCTGTGATTAGCGGAACAGGGCAGGTTTTCTTTCTTTATGGTTACGGAGGAACCGGAAAAACGTTTGTGTGGAAAACAATATCCGCTGCTATTCGTTCGAAAGGAGACATAGTGCTTAACGTTGCTTCCAGTGGCATTGCTTCTTTGCTCTTACCTGGAGGACAGACTGCTCATTCGAAATTTCATATTCCCTTGGTACTGACTGAAAATGCTACATGTAACATAGAAACAGATAGCGATACTGCAGAAATGATTTCGAGGGCGGTTCTTATTATTTGGGATGAAGCCCCAATGATGCACCGGTAGGTGGAATTCTAATTATTCAAACCTTCAATATTTACCCGTGGCTTTATTATTTTTTTTATTACTCATACTGATTTGTTTAAAACTAAATTATGTTATTAATATTTGCAAGTTTCAGAACCCCTCCTGTTGATGTTTATAAAACCATGTCCTTTTTGTATGATTTTTAGCAACTGTTTCGAAGCGCTAGACAGAACCATGAGAGATGTTATGAAGCGTGATAATCCAGCTTCTGCTCAATCGCCATTTGGAGGAAAAACTGTTGTTTTTGGAGGTGATTTTCGGCAAATTCTCCCTGTAATCCAACAAGGAACGCGACAAGACATTATACATGCAACCATCAACTCCTCTGCAATTTGGAATAACTGCAAGATTCTGAAATTAACCAAAAATATGAGATTGGAGAATGTGGTTCAAGGAACAGATGTTCATGCATTAAGAGCATTTGCAAAATGGATGACGTGCATTGGAGATGGAACTCTGGGAGATGATAATGATGGCGAGGCTGTTATTGAAATCCCCGATGATCTCATTATATCCAACTCAGACGACTACATCGGTTTCATCGTTCAAGCTATTTTCCCGGATTTCCACCAGCATATAGGAGACACTAACTTCTTGCAAGGTCGGGCAATTTTGTGTCCTACTTTGGATGAAGTCGAAGCCGTTAATGAGTACATGGTTAGCCTACATACAACGCAAGAGAGAGTTTATCTTAGTGCGGACTCTATTGATTCGTCTGATAAAGGGTCATTCATATTTGATCAGATGCATTCCAAAGAATATTTAAATACAATTAAATGCTCAGGTTTGCCGAACCATGTCCTGAAGCTTAAGGTTAGTATTAATAATTATTCTTGAATTTATTAATTTCACTTCAAATAAAAATTAGTGTTCGTAAATATTTTAAATTTTTTAGATTGCACAATAAATTTAAGACTTCCCAGATTTTATGATTGTTATTTTTTCTACCAAAATACTGAGATCTATAAATATCTTTTTTCTTTATGACTATCCCTGCGGATGTCTAAACAATTATAATTTATATATAAATAAATTATTTAAATTTCTTCTATGCCACCTTCTTTTATTTTATGTATCAAATATTTATTGTTTCTATCTAAAATTTATTAATGAAATTATTTAACTTTTTTTTAGGTTGGAGTGCCTATAATGTTGTTAAGAAATCTCGATCACAGTTCAGGCTTATGTAATGACACTCGATTGATAATTTCTAAATTGGGAACCTACGTAATAGAGGCAAAGGTATTAGGAGGCGAAAAGAAAGATGAAATTGTTTTCATTCCGAGGTTGCCACTTACGCCTTCTAACTCGAATTTTCCGTTTCGATTCCAACGCCGGCAATTTCCAATTATGATATCTTATGCTATGACAATTAACAAAAGTCAAGGTCAATCGTTGTCAAAGGTGGGAGTTCTATTGAGAAGGCCGGTGTTCACACACGGACAATTATATGTTGCAGTTTCAAGAGTCACTAATCGAGCGGGATTGAAATTCTTAATTTGTGATTCGAATGGTAGTCTCACGAATAAAGCTACCAATGTCGTTTACAAGGAGGTGTTCCGAAATGTGAATTGAGCTTTTGTCATTTCAGGTTCTTTTTATGTATTATCAAGTAAGATTTTTAGCCGATCGTAGTCATCAATTTTTATGAAATCACTATATCAATTTCTCCTAAATTTTGTTTTCTTTTAAACATAAATTAAAATAATAGCCGGAGAAATTGAAGAAAAATATTTCCGGGCATTGCACGGGTAGAAAGATACTAGTAATTAATTAATGGAAAAAAATCTTAGGAATTGAAGTGTTCAAAAATTCTATTGTAAAACAAATCTTAGATAGATCCATATCAAATAAATAAATAATAATAATAAAACAAATCTATATATCATTCAAAAACGGAAAAAAGACTACATTAACACTAAGTGTAGATAGACTTCTCTACACCGCCAATAAAATTTTGACATGTGGATTTTTTTAATGTATTATTTATATATTATTAAATTTATATAAAATTCTTATATATGTAAAAAATCTCAACCGAAACTATGATAATTATTTACTATGATAATTATTTGTCTTGGATACCCCTCCGGCCAGGGTTGGGAAAAAGATTGATTGTTCATAAAATAAATTAACGCTGTCTAAATTTTCATAAAATAAACTATGGTTGTCTAAATTATTTTTTATTAAAATAAAATATAATACAATAAAAATAGTTTTATATTAATTATTAGACTATATTTTAACCAAAAAATATTTTTATACTAACTACGCTCTCTAAATTTTCAAAAATAATTTACGCTCTCTAAATTATTTTTTATTAAAATAAAAATATATTACAATAAAAATATTTTTTATATTAATTATTAGACAATATTTTAGTCAAAAGATACTTTTATATTAACTACTAAATTAAAGTGATTTCTTTCTTCCTATAATTTTTGTATAATATGTATATTGATTCATATTCTCTTTATTTATTTACCAAATTTAATGATAGTAAATAATCACATAAATATCGTGTAGAGATGTCTCTCTACATGTTAATGCAGCGTCTTCCTTAAAAAACATTTATAAGATCAGATCCATATCAAATATGGTATATATTTACAGATTCAAAAAACAAAATCTTTCTTTCAAATCTATAAATATGGTATATATACTTATTAAAAAAAAAGGTTTCTTTCAGATTTATGAAAATTAAACAAAAAAAAATGTCCTTCGGCGCCGAGAGGCCTCCATTCACAGCGGGTCGCCACCTAGACGAGGGCCGAGACGGGACCAAACCCACAGACGAAGATTGACGCCGACCAGACCTGCGTTCGAAGAGAATGAAACATTTGAGCTTCAGACGAAGATTGGTTGTGGATGGATTTGTGGATGTCTCAGTGCGAAATGAAGCTTGAAGAGAGAGAAAATTTGAGGGAGACGAGCGAAAAAAAGTGAGAATGAAGAATTAAGGTTGAGTGCATCTGTGTGCTTTTATTGACAAAAAAATAAGGGCAAATCGATCTGTTTGTGTATAAAAGCGATTTTTTTATCTCCTAATGTAAAAAAGATGTTTTGCTATTCCATTTAATGTATTTTTTAACATTTACACAATTAACAACCAAATATGTATAGTATAATTCAAAATAATTTTTAACATGCATTAATTAGTATTATTAATTTTCTGGAAAAAAAATAGTACGGAGTATAATTTACTCACTCTTTACTAAACTAATGTTCATATTTTTTTTTACAAATTACAAAACAAATTTAATCACTACTCTGGGTGGGAGGAACTAGGAAGTATATAATATAAAAAAAATAGAATATAAGTGTTGGAAATGGATATCCCGGAATTAATAAATTAATTAAAATTAATTATCTAATTAATTCCGACCGAAATCCTTTGGAGATCGAATACCCGGATTGTCAAAATCGCGGAACGACAATTCCAATCGACTCCCGGTTTCCGGAACATCCCGCCACGAACCACCATGAATATCCGGACTCAACCAAACCCTAACCGCGGGCGGACCCGGGCTGTTCGGTCGAGCCCTAGCGTGGGGCTCGCGGCTGTTCGTAGCAGCCGCCTAGGGTTGCCAAAACCCTTATGCGATCAGCCCGCTGGACGTGCCTTGAACCCTCGCCGGAATAGCCGAAGCCATCCCCGAAGGAACTCCCAATCGAGCCCTAGCCGCGGACGAGCCGCTGCTGCTCGATGGGGCGCGCACTCGCGTCATGCGAGTGCTAGGGTTGCAGCCGTGCAGCCCCGCACGTACCCAGCGACGCCCCGTGCACGATCCGCATGGCCACGCGGATCCGCTGCGAGAAATCCCACAGCCCGCTGCTGCCAGCCGCACGAAGCGATCGCCTGGGTGCGAAGCGCTCGCGCGCGACATGGACCAGGCGGGCGCCTGGTCCTCAGGCGAGCGCCTGCTCCCCAGCGAACTTGGTTCGCGCGATCCACGCCGCCGGGTCGCTCCAACCGCGGCGGTCCGGCGATCTTCGATCGCCACCGCTCGGCTCGACCCCGGTGAGGATCCCAAACCTCGGATCTTGGTTCACGATAATTTTACGATAATTAAACGATTAAATCATAAAGGGGGTTTTACGATTTACCTCGTTCTCGTTGTTCGGAAAAACGAAGAACTCAATTGAAGACCTTGAGACCTTCCCACGTATTCCTTGCACTAGCTCGAACGTCGGGTGGGCGACGATCTTCCGAACTCCATGGATCTCCCTCTCTACTTTCTCTCTCTAGAATTGTGATCTTCAAGTTATGAGAATAGAGAAGACCATGTAGTGCTTTTATAGGCTACGTAGGGGATCTTAAGGAGGTGGAATATTGGGCTTCCAATATTAATGATTAAATTGAGCCCAAGCCCAAATCTATTAATCCCATTAATATTAATTAATTTATTTTCCACTATATAAATTAATTCCACTCCCAATATTAAACCATATTATATCAAATAATATTTCTCCGGTAGTATTATTTATTCCGTGTATTTAAGATATAAATATCCATGAATAAAATTAATTTATTGTTAATTAATTTATTCATCTCTTGTATCCGAGACTAGTACCATTCAACCTTAATTATTATGCGGAACTAATCCACCTGCAGGGTTTACATAATAATTCCTTATGAACTCATCTCGGGGATATTATCAACCCTTACGAGATACACTTTCCCGTCAAGTATTCACGGCATGTCATATATAAAATATAGCGACCCAACTTAACCGGTAATTGACCAATAATTAAACCGGTCAATTCCTTTGGAAAATCAAAGTCACTTATATTAAATATACACACCCGCAATAGTATCGGGGATTAAGAATAAAATACACTGAGATTTAAATCGATTATCCAAGGCAATCCTAATCGATAAATCTCAAGCGATCCGCCCAATACACCAAGTGTACAAGTATGATAAAATAATCAAGACAAATTATTTTCTGTCTCATACAACGACTATACCGATGGATTGGTCCGTGTCCATCTAGGTCGTGAGCAACTGTTCGATTATATACAAGTAACCGATAGTATGATCTTCCGTGTGACGTCGCACACCATACTAACTACAACGTATATAATCTAGGACTATAATTTGCATATATTTAATTATAAATAATTAAACGCAAATAATTGTTTATTTAATTAAATAGATTAATGGCAATGGATCGGGAGTTACCGTTACTTAAATCTAGACATTAAGTACACAACTCCAACAATCTCCCACTTGTACTAAGGTCTAGTCATTTCCTCCAAACTGCCGACTCCCATACTCATCACGTGCTTAAGTTGTACTTCCAAGAAGTACTATGTGAATGAGCAATCTAGGTTGCCGCTCTGAAGTTATCTTGGTGACTACAGCGTCGTCTCCCTCGACGATGACTCGTATCAGGTGGTACTTGCACTATGTGTTATCTTACACTTATGGACTTGTGATTTCTTACCATTTGCCATCGCACCGCTATTTACATAGCCTTTGGCAATTTAAGAATTACATCAAAGTCCCAGAGATTATCCCGGAGTTATACCAAAACTTCCGCTGCCTCTGAGGACGCTATTTGGTTATCCATGGGAGAGTCCGAAAAGCATCGTGCTTATCACTCTTCCATGTTAAAACTCCTTCTCCTTCAATAGTGAAACACATAGCCTGATATCGACTTACACCGGTCCTTATTTGATTAGAAATCTAAGAGAGTGTAATCCAAGGAAAAACTTGTCTGCTCCGTAATCCAGAACATAGTTTCCAGTACTTCGAAAGTACTTAAAATGTTCATTACAGCAGTTGAGTATTCCTTTCTAGGATTACCTTGATATCCTCCCACTATGCTAACCGCATAGCCGATATCAGGTTCTCGATTTCAACATTGCATTTATTAAGCTTTCCACACTCATAGTGTAGGAAACTGCTTTCATTGCTTCTATCTCCTTTTGTGTTCCAAAACACATATCCTTAGATAGATGCATTCCGTATCTGAAAAGCAATGAACCTTTCTCGGAATCTTGCATGTTAAAACGAACCATAATCATATCTATGTAAGATGTCCAGAAGAAGTACAATGTTCTTTCCTAGAGATCCAAGATCTCAAGAACATGTCCAACTTCTTCCTATATCTTTCATAATGATTGATCTAGACAACCATCATTTTATGTCTGACAACATCTTTACATTGTTGCCAATGATAAAATGTTATCTACATAAAACCCGAGAAACACCACCTTGTTCCATCACGTTTCCAATACACACGATTCGTCTATGCTTTGATGAATCCATAAAATGGACTATCTCATCAATTTGCAAGTACCACGAACTCAATGCTTTGTTCCAATCCATAAATGGATCAACTAAGCTTGTACTCTAAATGATCTTGCCTCTTAGCAATAATCCTTATTGCTTTCCAAGAAAGCACATTTAGATCCAGTACTGCCTCCATGTAGATCCAGGGATCGATTTCATGTATACTAGGTCCAGAGTCCGAAAACTCTCCTAGTCTTATGAATATCTCCGGTTGATCCACAACCTCCCACTACAACGGCATTCCGGTGTATAAACAGTAATAACAGTAGGTGCAGTTAGTGGTGTACCGCTACTCGGTTCGGCTGGTTCCCAGTCCTTATCGCTTTCTCTCATTCAAAGTATTAAGTCACTTAGGGCTTGTGGTTCATCTAATAGTCTTCCTCTAAGAACCGGGCGTTAGAACTTATAACGTCCTTCTGGTTCATAGTACTATTGAACACACATCTTTTGTTCTTCTAGGATATTCTACAACCGTATTTGAATGCGCCGTTGTTTCTAGACATATCCATAGAACACAGGTAGTTCCGTATAACTCATGCTTTTACTGTTTCTATAAGAGTTCCATTTCTTATTTCCGACACTCCATTTCTACACAACAGTGTATGGTGTAGTCATTTGGGATCAAATCCCAATCTCTGATCAGTATGCCATGCATTCCTTAGACAGGCACTTGCCTCCGCGATCAAATCGCAGGCTTCTAATGGATATACCTTGAAGGTTCTCCACAATAGCTTTGTGTCCATTGACTTGTCAAAACACTTTGCTTTTGTGGCTCATCAGGTATGCTAATCCATTTTTTCGAGTAATCATAAAATGAAGTACTCATACCATATTGTCTGAGTAGACAAAGGTCTGCATACATCAGAGTTAATCAATTCTAATACTTGTCCGGATCTTATACCTTATATCCATAAAGGATTGCTTAGTTATGTTATCTTCCAAATTAGATTCTTGGGTCGGAAGGTCCACTCCTTCAACTTAATTGATCAAAATATCAATTTTCGACCTTTGAACTTCTTATTTGAATAAACATGACTTAGCATAAGAATCCACAAGTATAAATGGTTCATTACAGAAATATCTCTTAAAAGTAAAACAAGTTTTATGCTACGGTTCGTTGCATCGTGGTGGACTCAGGATTCATCATTTATATATTGCTAGCTAATGTACCAGAATAGATAATATCATTATTTCTTCTTATAACCATCAAATGATTAAAAGAAATAAAATATCTTATTCATTAGAAATCCAGAACAAAGTTCTTTCTAAAAGGTACATAAAAGCAATAACTCAAAATGAAATCCTATATAATTGTCCTCCACTGCAACAGATGCCTCCTCAACAGCATTGCCCATGTAGACTACGATTTCTTCTTTTCCAAGTCGTCGGGTTTCCTGGAACCCTTGCATTTAATATGCACATACCGTCAGTGGTTCCATATCTACACACCAGGTTCCGGTAGATAATACCATTGACTATGTTTTACAACTAAAGAGGATTTCGTACTTTCTTTGAGAGGATAATCAGACTTCCAGTACCCAGACTGTTTGCATCGAGAACTCTTGCCTATTGGCTTTCTCGTCCCATCTCGTGATCCAAGAAACTTAGGACCACTGGGTTTCTTTGCTCTCTTTTCCTTTACCCCGTTTTTTCCCTTAGGTTCAAAACCTTTGGCATTTGATACAAGAGCTTGCGATTTCCGTCTCAACTCGTCCAAAAGGTCAATCATCTCAAAAACGTGTTTAAGCGTTTCCTCGAATCGACTGGCCTTTATGAGTATCCTCATCGCCTCTTGTCTAGCCTCTACATCATGTCTAAACATCTCCTTAAGTTTGAACATTCAGTCCTTTCCTCATTAGTTAAGACATTAGTAGGCTCGGGAGGACAAAGCTTCACTGAGTACAAACTTGTACTCTTTAACAGTCTGGGCAATGTCCAGATCTCTATTCCAATCAATACATTCAGGGACCAATGAGTTAAATTCCGCAAGTATCACATAAAGTGGGTTCAAAGCCATCCATAATCTATGAGCACATATAACAACAAACAATTGATTTAATCTCCGATATTATCTCCCTCAAATAATATCATTAAACCACTAATCACATCTAAAATCCCATCAGATATGGCAAGCCACGATAGTGTGGACGTTTACCTATCCAAATGATTTAGCAATTAGATTTGCTTCGGTCGTACATCATCATTAGCGTTACTTCGATGGGAAGAATACTAAGAAGCGTACCTAAGTGTAAACCATTACTCAGTATCTAAGAAGATTGTTTGGGACACGCATATTCACCGCAAGCCACGATAGTGTGGACGTTTACATTAACATACGCTCCTTTTACTCCCTTCTATAACTGTCTACATCAATCGATCCAAAATCCCATTCAGTGCAGCAAGCCACGATAGTGTGGACGTTTACTACACCAAAAGATTTTTACAATTGACTCCCAATTACTTGATACATTCGATTTTTGTAAATCAGGACGCGGAGAATCATAAGTGAAACTCGAAGTTTCTAACCAGTGATTCACCATGCGAACAACCCTATCTCTCATAAAATGAGGGAGCCGAGCAGACAATCGATCCACCTTCAAAAGGATGGTACAAAGGTCTCTAATTTGTGTCATCCACATGACCAAGTGGCTTTGGCTCCATTCCACTCCCCGGGGTGAGAATGAGTCGACTTGAAGTCAGCTTCAGAAGGACAAATTAGGCATTGTTTGATAAACTTGATCAATGTTTCTCGTAAAAGGAATTACAAGAATTCTCCTACAATGACTTGTCTATACGAACTTCGAAAGCTCATAAAAGTCACCAAGAGAACAGTAATGGAGACCATGGCATTGTTTCCAATCCCTCTCCCACTTAGCTTTTTATGACAAAGGGATACGCTATCTCTAATGCATAATTAAATACACATAAGCATGCATACATGAAATAAAGCACATAGAATATTATCACATAATCAAAATAATACTAGAATATTATTTTCCGACTATTATGGCTTTATCACATCTCCGTACGCATCTTCTAGTCTTCAGTCTTCGTTTCTCGAATGCTCCATGTGACGAGAATATTAATATCCAATATTTAAATCCATTTATTTTCAATTAATCCAAAAGTTACTTAATTCGAAAATTAAGTCAATCGAATATATCGAAAATAAAATTAAATATCATTAATATTTTTATTTATTTTTTATTTTCCTTTTCTACTCCATTAAATCTCTAGAATAATCTATCCAAGACCCTCTTGGAATATTCTAGAATATTTCTATAATGGAATAAGGAAATAAAATAATTCAGGACTCTTAATCCTTCCAAATTAATTCTTTTCCTAATCTATTAAAAATTCTATAAAGGAATAATTAAATAGGAAAAATTAATTAAGGACTTTCAAAACTTTCCAAATTAATTATTTTCCTAATCCATTAAAAATTCCATAAAGGAATAATTAAATAGGAAAAACAAATTAATTCTAAATTTATTCTTTTCCTAATCCATGAAAATTCCCATGAGTAGAAATAATAAAATAGGAAAATAAATTTAATACTAAATTAATTCTTTTCTTATTCCATGAATATTCCATAAAAGAAATAATCAAATAGGAAAACCGAATTAAAATAGGAAAGTAAATTTCCGGACCGGGATAGCATGGGGTGGGAGTCCCCACGCCACCCTCGACCCACGCCTAGGAGGTGGCCGGCCACCATCGCCGGCGGATCCTCCATGCACGGATCGATCGATCCTCATGGATCGACCATGGGGATGGTCGATCCAAGCCCTAGCCTCCTCTCGTCACTTCGTCTTCTCCGGCGGTCTCGATCCATCGATCCAACGCAAAATAAATTACAATTTAATTTTACACTATCCGGTATCGATTCTATACATGAAATCGACCCTATACATTTTCCGGAAAAAACGAGGAATAATAATAATAAACCTAAATTCGGTCAACCCCCGAATTTTTACTATTACAAGCATTCACCACCAAAAACGAATCTCGACATGTCCGAGAGTTTAATAATCAAGAACAATATTATGACAATAATTAACGAAGAATTATATCTAGCCATAATAGTCGGAAACCCTGCAAGGTAGAACAATTTATCGAAAAATACCGTGAACGAAAACCAACGCTCTGATACCAATTGTTGGAAATCGATATCCCGGAATTAATAAATTAATTAAAATTAATTATCTAATTAATTCCGACCGAAATCCTTTGGAGATCGAATACCCGGATTGTCAAAATCGCGGAACGACAATTCCAATCGACTCCCGGTTGCCGGAACATCCCGCCACGAACCACCATGAATATCCGGACTCAACCAAACCCTAACCGCGGGCGGACCCGGGCTGTTCGGTCGAGCCCTAGCGTGGGGCTCGCGGCTGTTCGTAGCAGCCGCCTAGGGTTGCCAAAACCCATATGCGATCAGCCCGCTGGACGTGCCTTGAACCCTCGCCGGAATAGCCGAAGCCATCCCCGAAGGTGTTGGAGTTGTGTACTTAATGTCTAGATTTAAGTAACGGAAACTCACGATCCATTGCCATTAATCTATTTAATTAAATAAACAATTGTTTGCGTTTAATTATTTATAATTAAATATATGCAAATTATAGTCCTGGATTTTATACGTTGTAGTTAGTATGGTGTGCATGGGCACACAGAAGATCATACTATCGGTTACTCGTATTTAATCGAACAGTTGCTCACGACCTAGATGGACACGGACCAATCCATCGGTATAGTCGTTGTGTGAGAGAGAAAATAATTTATCTTAATTATTTTATCACACTTGTACACTTGGTGTATTGGGCGGATCGTTTGAGATTTATCGATTAGGATTGCCTTGGATAATCGATTTAAATCCCAGAGTATTTTATTCTTAATCCCCGATACTATTGCGGGTGTGTATATTTAATATAAGTGACTTTGATTTTCCAAAGGAATTGACCGGTTTAATTACTGGGTCAATTACCGGTTAAGTTGGGTCGCTATATTTTATATATGACATGCCGTGAATACTTGACGGGAAAGTGTATCCCGGAAGGGTTGATAATATCCCCGAGATGAGTTCATAAGGAATTATTATGTAAACCCTGCAGGTGGATTTGTTCCGCATAATAATTAAGGTTGAATGGTACTAGTCTCGGATATAAGAGATGAATAAATTAATTAGCAAAAAATTAATTTTATTCATGGATATTTAAATCTTAAATACACGGAATAAATAATACTAACCGGAGAAATATTATTTGATATAATATGGATAAATATTGGGAGTGCAATTTTATTTATATAGTGGAAAATAAATAAAATTAATATTGATAAGGATTAATGGATTTGGGTTGGACCCAATTTAATCTTCAATATTAGAAGCCCAATATTTCATCTCCTTTTGATCCCCTACGTAGCCTATAAAAGCACTACATGGTCTTCACAATTCATTAACCTAAGATACGCCAATTATAAAGTCTTGAAGAGTGAAGGAGATCCATAGGAGTTCGATAGATCGTCGCCCACCCGACGTTCGAACGGAGTGCAAGGAATACGTGGGAAGATTCAAAGGTCATCTTGATTTCGTTTCTCCGAACAACGAATCGAAGGTATAATATCTAAACACCCTTGATATTATTTGATTTGATTTATCGAGAATACCGTAGGACGAAGATCCGAAGATCGAAGCCCGGAATAGACGGACGAACGCGTGGTGGTGGCGAAGCCACCGGACCACGGCGTGCGCCAATTAGGGTTTCGGCGGGGCGTGGTGGCGAACCCTCGGCTGGGCCGAGGGTGAGCGATCGATCGCGAGCGATCGATCGCTGGGCACGGGCTGGTGTCGTGCCCTACCCCGCCGTGAAGGCGGGGGCCTCCTGGTGGCGGCGAGTCGCCGGACTCGCCGCGGGGGCTGCTGGGCAGCCCCACCCCGATCGATCGCCGGCGTGCGATCGATCCATTGATCGCGTGAACCCCGCACTCGTGGGGGTTCGGCTGGGGGCGGGTTGCGTGCCTTCGGGCGCGTGGTCTCCAAAGGCCGGACTCCGGCGGATGAGTCGGCGTTCATGTGATCTCCGGCGAAGGGTTCGTTCGGGTTATTGGTTTCCGCAAATTTAAATAACCCGGGATATCGAATTCCAACAATTGGTATCAGAGCGTGGTTTACGTTCGCGGTATTTTCGATAAAATTGTTCTACCTTGCAGGGTTTCCGACTATTATGGCTAGATATAATTTATTCGTTAATTATTGTCATAATATGTTTTGATTAAACTCTCGGACATGTCGAGATTCGTTTTATGTGTGGTGAATGCTTGTAATAGTAAAAATTCGGGGGTTTACCGAATTTAGGATTTATTATTACGTTCTACTTTTTCCGGAAATTGTATAGGGTCAATTTCATGTATAGAATCGATACCGGATAGTATAGAATTTATTTTGTTATTTATTCTATGTTGGATCGATGCCGAAACGACCGCCGGAGAAGAAGACGCGTGACGAGGAAGAACGAGGGCTCGGGGATCGACCGAGATTGATCCCCATGGAGATCGACTGGGGGCGGGGGCTGCCCGCGGACTCCTCGGCCACGCCGGCCACCGGTGGTGGTGGCGCGTGGGCTGGGCTGGGCGGCGGTGCTCCTCCCCTGAGTGGTCGATCGGCGGCGGGAGGCGCGGGGTCTCGGGATCTCGTGCTTCTCCTGCAAAGATTCAACTTTCCTAAATTATTCGGTATTCCTATTTTGAGTATTCCTATTTTTTTGGGAACTCTCATGGAATAGGAAAAGAATAAATTTAGAATAAATTTATTTCCTTATTGATTATTCCTAGTATGAGAATTTTCATGGATAAGGAAAGAATAAATTTAGAATTAATTTGATCTTCCTAATTGATTATTTCTTTATGGAATATTCATGGATTAGGAAAAGAATTAATTTGGAATTAATTTATTCTTCCTATTTAATTATTCCTTTATGGAATTTTTAATGGATTAGGAAAATAATTAATTTGAAAAGTTTTGAAAGTCTTTAATTAATTTTTCCTATTTAAATATTCCTTTATGAAATTTTTTAATAGATTAGGAAAGGAATTAATTTGGAAGGATTAGGAGTCCTAATTTATTTTATTTCCTTATTCTATTATAGAAGTCTTCTAGAATATTCCAAGTTTGACTTGGATGGGATTCTAGAGATTTAATAGAATTAGATAGGAAAATAAAAATAAATAAAAATATTAATAATATTTAATTTTATTTTTGATATATTCGATTGACTTAATTTTCGAATTAAGTAACTTTTGGATTAATTGAAAATAAATAGATTTAAATATTGGGATTAATATTCTCGTCACATGGAGCATTCAAGAACGAAGACTGAAGACTAGAAGATGCGTACGGAGATGCGATAAAGCCATAATAGTCGGAAAATAATATTCTAGTATTATTTTGATTATGTGATAATAGTATGTGCTTTATTTCATGTATGCATGCTTATGTGTATTTAATTATGCATTAGATAGCGTATCCCTTTGTTATAAAAAGCTAAGTGGGAGAGGGATTGGAAACAATGCCATGGTCTCCATTTCTGTTCTCTTGGTGAATTTTATGAGCTTTCGAAGTTCGTATAGACGAGTCATTGGAGGAGAATTCTTGTAATTCCTTTTACGCGAAACATTGATTAAGTTTATCAAACAATGCCTAATTTGTCTTTCTGAAGCTGACTTCAAGTCGACTCATTCTCACCCCGGGGAGTGGAATGGAGCCAAAGCCACTTGGTCATGTGGATGACACAAATTAGAGACCTTCGTACCATTTCTAGAAATGGATCGATTGTCTGCTCGGCTCCCTCATCTAATGAGAGATAGGGTTGTTCGCATGGTGAATCACTGGTTAGAAACTTCGAGTTTCACTTATGATTCTCCGCGTCTTGATTTACAAGATTAAATGATTCAAGTAATTGGATGTCAATTATAAAGATCTTTTGGTATAGTAAACGTCCACACGAACGTGGCTTGCTATGCTGAATGGGATCTTGGATTAATTGATGTAGACAGTTATAGAAGGGAGTGAAGGAGCGTATGTTAACGTAAACGTCCACACGAACGTGGCTTGCGGTGAATATGCGTGTCCCAAACAATCTTCTTGGATACTGAGTAATGGTTTACACTTAGGTACGCTTTATAGTATTCTTCCCAACGAAGTAACGCTATAATTGATGTACGACCGAAGCAAATCTAATTGCTAAATCATTTGGATAGGTAAACGTCCACACGAACGTGGCTTGCCATATCTAATGGGATTTTAGAGGTGATTAGTGGTTTAATGATATTATTTGAGGGAGATAATATCGGAGATTAAATCGATTGTTTGTTGTTATATGTGCTCATAGATTATGGATGGCTTTGAACCCACTTTATGTGATACTTGAGGAATTTAACTCATTGGTCCCTGAATGTATTGATCGGAATAGAGATCTGGACATTGCCCAGACTGTTAAAGAGTACAAGTTTGTACTCAAGTAAGCTTTGTTCTCCCGAGCCTACCAATGTCTTAACTGATGAGGAAGGGACTGATTTTAATATCATGTTCAAACTCAAGGAGATGTTTAGACATGACGTAGTGGCTAAACAAGAGGCGATGAGGATACTCATAAAGGTCATTCATTCGAGGAAGCGCTTGAACAAGTTTCTAAGATGATGGACCTTTTGGACGAGTTGAGACGGAAATCGCAAGCTCTTGTAGCCAATGCCAAAGGTTTCGAACCTAAAGGCAAAAACGGGGGAAAGGAAAAGCTGGCAAAGAAACCCAGTGGTCCTAAGCTACTTGGACCACGAGATGGGACGAGAAAGGCAAGAGGCAAGTGTTCTCGATGCAAACAGTCTGGGTACTGGAAGTCTGATTATCCTCTCAAAAGAAAGTACGAAATCTTCTTTAGTCGTAAAACATAGTCAGTGGTATTATCTACCGGAACCTGGTGTGTAGATATGGAACCATTGACGGTATGTGCATTCTAAATGCGAGGGTTCCAGGAAACCTGACGACTTGGAAAAAAAGAAATCGTAGTCTACATGGGCAATGCTGTTGAGGAGGCAGCTGTTGCAGTGGAGGACAATTATAGGATTTCATTTTGAGTTATTGCTTTTATGTACCTTTAGAAAGAACTTTGTTCTGGATTTCTAATGAATGGATATTTTATTTCTTTTAATCATCTGATGGTTATAAGAAGAAATAATGATATTATCTATTCTGGTACATTAGCTAGCAATATATAAATGATGAATCCCGAGTCCACCACGATGCAACAAACCGTTTTATATAACTCGTCTTACTGATAAGAGATTTCTTTATTAAATCATTTATACTTGTGGATCCTTATGCTAAGTCATGTTTATTCAAATAAGAAGTTCAAAGGTCGAAAATTGATATTTTGATCAATTAAGTTGAAGGAGTGGACCTTCCGACCTAAGAATCTAATTTGGAAGATAACATAACTAAGCAATCCTTTATGGATATAAGGTATAAGGTCCGGACAAGTATTAGAATTAATTCACTCTGATGTATGCAGACCTTTGTTTACTCAGACAATAAGGTACGAGTAATTCATTTTATGATTGCTCGAAAAATGGATTAGCATACCTGATGTGCCACAAGAGCAAAGTGTTTTGACAAGTCAATGGACACAAAGCTATTGCGGGGAACCATCATGGTATATCCATTGAAAGCCTGCGATCTAATCGCGGAGGCAAGTGCCTGTCTGAGGAATGCATGGCATACTGATCAGAGATTGGGATTTGATCCCAACTGACTACACCATACACTGTTGTGTAGAAATGGTGTGTCGGAAATAAGAAATGGAACTCTTATAGAAATAGTAAAAGCATGAGTTATACGGAACTACCTGTGTTCTATGGATATGTCTGGAAACAACGGCGCATTCAAATGCGGTTGTAGAATATCCTAGAAGAACAAAAGATGTGTGTTCAATAGTACTATGAACCAGAAGGACATTATAAGTTCTAACGCCCGGTTCTTAGAGGAAGACTATTAGATGAACCACAAGCCCAAAGTGACGTAATACTTTGAATGAGACAAAGGGATAAGGACTGGGAACCAGCCAAACCGAGTAGCGGTACACCACTAACTGCACCTACTGTTATTACTGTTTATACACGGGAATGCCGTTGTAGTGGGAGGTTGTGGATCAACCGGAGATATTCATAAGACTAGGAGAGTTTTCGGACTCTGGACCTAGTATACATGAAATCGATCCCTGGATCTACATGGAGGCAGTACTAGATCTAAATGTGCCTTCTTGGAAAGCAATAAGGATTATTGCTAAGAGGCAAGATCATTTAGAGTACAAGCTTAGTTGATCCATTTATGGATTGAAACAAAGCATTGAATTCGTGGTACTTGCAAGTTGATGAGATAGTCCATTTTATGGATTCATCAAAAGCATAGACGAATCATGTGTATTGGAAACGTGATGGAACAAGGTGGTGTTTCTCGGGTTTTATGTAGATAACATTTTATCATTGGCAACAATGTAAAGATGTTGTCAGACATAAAATGGTGGTTGTCTAGATGAATCAATATGAAAGATGTGGGAAGAAGCTGGACATGTTCTTGAGATCTAGGATCTCTAGAAAAGAACATTGTACTTCTCCTGGACATCTTACATATAAATGATTATGGTTCGTTTTAACATGCAAGATTCCGAGAAAGGTATGTTACCTTTCAGATACGGAATACACCTATCTAAGGATATGTGTTTTGGAACACAAAAGGAGATAGAAGCAATGAAAGCGGATTCCTACACTTACAGTGAGGAAAGCTTAATAAATGCATTGTTGAAAACAAGAACCTGATATCGGCTATGCAGTTAGCGTAGTGGGAGGATATCAAGGTAATCCTGGAAAGGAATACTTGACTGCTGTAATGAACATTTTAAGTACTTTCGAAGTACTGGAAACTATGTTCTGGATTACGGAGCAGACAAGCTTTTCCTTTGGATTACATTCTCTTAGATTTCTAATCGAATGAGGACCGGTGTAAGTCGATATCAGGCTATGTGTTTCACTATTGAAGGAGAAGGAGTTTTTTAAACATGGAAGAGTGATAAGCACGATGCTTTTCGGACTCTGCCATGGGTAACCAAATAGCGGCCTCAGAGGCAGCGGAGGATTTAAATCGATTATCCAAGGCAATCCTAATCGATAAATCTCAAACGATCCGCCCAATACACCAAGTGTACAAGTGTGATAAAATAATTAAGATAAATTATTTTCTCTCTCACAAAACGACTATACCGATGGATTGGTCCGTGTCCATCTAGGTCGTGAGCAACTGTTCGATTAAATACGAGTAAGCGATAGTATGATCTTCTGTGTGCCCATGCACACCATACTAACTACAACGTATAAAATCCAGGACTATAATTTGCATATATTTAATTATAAATAATTAAACGCAAACAATTGTTTATTTAATTAAATAGATTAATGGCAATGGATCGTGAGTTTCCGTTACTTAAATCTAGACATTAAGTACACAACTCCAACAGAAGGAACTCCCAATCGAGCCCTAGCCGCGGACGAGCCGCTGCTGCTCGATGGGGCGCGCACTCGCGTCATGCGAGTGCTAGGGTTGCAGCCGTGCAGCCCCGCACGTACCCAGCGACGCCCCGTGCACGATCCGCGTGGCCACGCGGATCCGCTGCGAGAAATCCCGCAGCCCGCTGCTGCCAGCCGCACGAAGCGATCGCCTGGGTGCGAAGCGCTCGCGCGCGACATGGACCAGGCGCGCGCCTGGTCCTCAGGCGAGCGCCTGCTCCCCAGCGAACTTGGTTCGCGCGATCCACGCCGCCGGGTCGCTCCAACCGCGGCGGTCCGGCGATCCTCGATCGCCACCGCTCGGCTCGACCCCGGTGAGGATCCCAAACCTCGGATCTTGGTTCACGATAATTAAACGATTAAATAATAAAGGGGGTTTTACGATTTACCTCGTTCTCGTTGTTCAGAAAAACGAATAACTCAATTGAAGACCTTGAGACCTTCCCACGTATTCCTTGCACTAGCTCGAACGTCAGGTGGGCGACAATCTTCCGAACTCCATGGATCTCCCTCTCTACTTTCTCTCTCTAGAATTGTGATCTTCAAGTTATGAGAATAGAGAAGACCATGTAGTGCTTTTATAGGCTACGTAGGGGATCTTAAGGAGGTGGAATATTGGGCTTCCAATATTAATGATTAAATTGAGCCCAAGCCCAAATCTATTAATCCCATTAATATTAATTAATTTATTTTCCACTATATAAATTAATTGCACTCCCAATATTAAACCATATTATATCAAATAATATTTCTCCGGTAGTATTATTTATTCCGTGTATTTAAGATATAAATATCCATGAATAAAATTAATTTATTGCTAATTAATTTATTCATCTCTTGTATCCGAGACTAGTACCATTCAACCTTAATTATTATGCGGAACTAATCCACCTGCAGGGTTTACATAATAATTCCTTATGAACTCATCTCGGGGATATTATCAACCCTTCCGGGATACACTTTCCCGTCAAGTATTCACGGCATGTCATATATAAAATATAGCGACCCAACTTAACCGGTAATTGACCCAGTAATTAAACCGGTCAATTCCTTTGGAAAATCAAAGTCACTTATATTAAATATACACACCCGCAATAGTATCGGGGATTAAGAATAAAATACACTGAGATTTAAATCGATTATCCAAGGCAATCCTAATCGATAAATCTCAAGCGATCCGCCCAATACACCAAGTGTACAAGTATGATAAAATAATCAAGACAAATTATTTTCTCCCTCATACAACGACTATACCGATGGATTGGTCCGTGTCCATCTAGGTCGTGAGCAACTGTTCGATTATATACGAGTAACCGATAGTATGATCTTCCGTGTGACGTCGCACACCATACTAACTACAACGTATATAATCTAGGACTATAATTTGCATATATTTAATTATAAATAATTAAACGCAAATAATTGTTTATTTAATTAAATAGATTAATGGCAATGGATCGGGAGTTACCGTTACTTAAATCTAGACATTAAGTACACAACTCCAACAATAAGTACATTATTGTTTGGACATATGCAATTGAACTAAGAGAATATACATTACATCAAATACGTACGCTACCATTTAACATGTATCATTGCTTAAATTTCAAAGAATAATTATTCATTATCCACCGTACAATTTATTATAGAGTATAAATTAGTTGAATTTAAGAAGGTTTGAATAACTCCACACACTTCTGTGGATTATTACATTACGTATATAAAGAAGTTTTGCAATGATATTACAAAAGTAAGTTAATCTAATCTATAAATAAAATTAAAACTCCTAATAATAATCCACTAATATGGCTGTACAAAATAAAGGTGATTGATCACGATTGATATGGCCTTTTATCTTCAGTGATTCTCATATCAATCTTCTTGTTTAACACCCCCCTTCAAGCGTGATGGCGGGTGAGAACCCACACAGAGCTTGGTACGAAAAAATTGAAATGAATCTCGAGATAGACTTTTGGTAAGCACATCGGCGACATTTAGCTGAGTAGGTACATATTGTGTCACAACTTTTCCAGCTTCAACCATCTCACGTACAAAATGATAGTCAAGTTCAATATGCTTGGCACGCTTATGAGATACCGGATTTTTACTGATAAAAATAGCACTCTTGTTGTCTCTGAAAATAATCTGAGGTCGGGAGATAGGGAGACGTAAGTCTCGAAACAAGCGTGTGACCCAAATGACATCTGGCGTAGCATTGGCTAAAGCTCGGTACTCAGATTCGCAACTCGAGCGAGCCACAGTTTGTTGCTTCTTTGAACTCCAAGTCACTAAGTTTGGCCCAACATAAATAGAGTAACCAGAAGTAGAACGTCGAGTGTCAGGGCAAGCAGCCCAATCGGCGTCAGAGTAGGTAGTAATATCACAAGAAGGTGCATGGACAAAAGAGATCCCAAAATTAGCAGTACCCTTCACATAACGTAAAATTCTTTTAACAGCCTGAAAGTGAGCGATCGTTGGGCTATGCATAAACTGGCTGACAGTGTTAACGGCATATGCGATGTCCGGTCGAGTGATAGTCAAATACTGCAGCGCGCCAACAAGAGAGCGATAAAGAGTTTGATTATCAAAAGTCTCACCAGACAGACTTAGATTTTGCCCAACAACCATTGGCGTACTGACCAGCTTGCTTTCATGTAAATCTGATCGAAGTAAGATGTCATGCACATATTTTTGTTGACTGAGAAACAACCCATTTGCTGTATAGGTGACTTCCAAACCGAGAAAGTAATTAAATTTCCCCAAATCTTTGATTGCAAAGGCCTGTGAATGCGATCAATAAGTCGTTGGATAAGGATAAACACGACAACCCAGTGGATGGAGATTATCATATGGTGCAATGCCAGATAAGACTTCGTAAGGGGATACATCATCCAACAAAGGTGCAGGCAAGCGGTTTATTGTAAAAAAAACAGATGTAAAAGCCGAAAACCAATAGCGCATTGGTACTTTAGAGTGAAATAGCATGGCTAACCCGATGTCTGTTATATGACGGTGTTTTCGCTCAGCTCGTCCATTTTGTGATGGTGTATAAGAACATGAGATCTGGTGATGAATTCCTTTCGACATAAGATGCGATTGAAACCGATGACTGAGAAATTCTGCGCCACCATCACTGTGAAATATTTTTATTTTATGGGCAAGCTGATTTTCCACTAGGAGTTGAAAACGAAGAAATATGTCATAACTTTCAGATTTCAGTTTCATGGGGTATAGCCAAACAAAACGAGAGTAATCATCAACAAATATGATATAATACCGATACCCATCGACAGATGTAATAGGTGTCGGACCCCATATATCACAATGAACCAATTCCAACGGCTGACGTGCACGTTTGTTATCCAACCCAAAAGGTAACCTACTACTTTTTGCAAATTGACAAGAACCCCAAACGACAGGATTTGGTAAAATTGATGTAACAGATAAATGCCTCTGTTTGTTTAAAATGGAAATGATACGAGAATTGATTACACTTAGTTCTCTCTAGTTCTCTAATGGCATATCCATCACAAATACGAGTTATCATATGCTAGAAACAAAACACACAAAATGTAAAACGCATTCGCGCCCTTCACTATGTAACTAACTAATTTTTCTCAACTTTACAATCAAATCGAGCGATTCTAAGTGCAATCTGAAGATAAGCTGATAAGGATCACCACTCAACAAGAATCACGTGTTTTGACTAAGAATTGAGAGAGAAATCGCCCACGCAAAATAGATGCTCCAAAATGCGCATTTCATCAAAATGGCGTCGTTTGTTCCTACATTCCTACGGGATATTTGCATTCTGGTGAAATGACAAAAATGCCCTTGCTGCTCTATTTTGTCCAAAATTGCATTTGGAGTTGATTTTTTGTACATTTTAACAGTGTTGAATTATGAAGATATTCATTCTCAACCACATTCACCGGTACTCGAGTCGAATAAAAAAAAATCTTCTTGTATTAAAGAATAATGGTGTTGTTTGTGCCTGTATTAAGTTGTGCAACACTATAATATTATTCTCTAGAGTTGGTAATGAAGTTTGACAATAACCCATAATTTATCATGATTTTACAAAAAAATGTTCACTTAAAAAATTCATAATTTTCACTTTTACTATTAAGTTTCAAAACAAAATTATTTGTATAAAAATTCAAAATAAAGCTACAAAAGAAAACATAGAATGATAGTAAATACATTATACTTATATTTTTTTTCTAAATAAAGAGTTAAATGAATTTGATTTAGATCAATCTAAAATCTTGTTCAGGAAGGGATACTTATAATTTTACAAATAATATTTAATATAGTGTATTTATTTTTTTACACCTCTCCTGAACAAGATTTTGAAGGCAATAAATTGATTCATTAACAAATTTAAAAAAAAAAATTGTGTCTATATGAAATTTAAGCGTTATTATAAATAAATGAAATTTAGGCATAATTATAATTTATAATGATCTTATTACAGGTTAACAGTAATTTCTAAGGCTGAAATTTCGATTAACCGTAACTGAACCGAATAACCGGTTAACCGAATCGAAATAGGACAAAAATTACTAACCATAACTGAACCGGAATAATATTTGGTTAACCAATAACCGAACCGGTAAAAAGCGTATTGGTTAACCAAAAAACCGATGTGAATTAAAAACAATTGCAAATTCATAATTAATAATTTGATTAATAAACAACAAATGCAAACGTTTTCAAGCCCAAATTTAAAAGTTCATCCCAAAATAGCATGTTCTATCCAAAACATGTTCTAAACCAAAACAACAAACGTCCGAAATAAACAAGTTCAGATCCAACAAAAAAACCAAACACATATGAAGTAAATAAGTCCAAAGTTCAAACAAAACATGTTCGAATTTCAATTTATCATTAGCTTCTTCAAGTCTTCAATCATCAACATCGATGTTTCTCCCTGTTCTCGAACTAAGTAACTATAATAAAATTCAACAAAGTAAGAAGATTTTACAAAATAACATACTACAAATGTAAATTAATAAATTTAAGCACATACCTGTAAAATTCTACCGTCATTTCATCCACTCCCTGCTCCCTCAAATTCTTATATTCATAGAGCTAAAAACTGTAATTGCAAATAATAAAACAACATACTACAAATGTAAAATTTTAAATTATAATATTTATATGTGATAATGCTTAAAAATACACTAAATTGAATAACAAAACTGTTTTTCTACCCTAACATTTAATAAACGTGTTTTTTCTACACAAATAGACTAATATGCCCGTGCCTTTAGTTATTGCCCGATATTCTTTATAAACTTATACTTTGTCGATTGCTTGTCGAATTTGCTCATTGTTTGTAGAATAAATATTTTTATTTGTCGAATATATTGTTTACTCATTGTTTTTTCAAATTTATTAATTTGACTTTTCTTTGTATACTTCTCGAATGCATTATCGAATTGATTTTTTTTACCGAATAACCTGATTTATCTTTGTTTATGATTCACTTTCTTGTAATTAAATAATGAATTTTGTAAGTAAAATACTCTTTTAATTGAATATCAAATAAATTAAAAGAAACCAATTTCAATAAAAATTCTTTTACAACTTCTTTTAAAACATTCGACAAAAGACCATTATTAATTCGAGGGAGGTTGTTATTTGCACCCCAAAAATTATAAGTACATCAACATAATTGTATTTGCAATAATGCCATTTAGTAAAATGTCAACTAAATCATTACTAACATAATTAAATATTAAACATATCATACACCCCTTTTAATTACTCTTCTTCATCCACAACTCTTCACCAAAGCTGTAAGTTTCATAATCTAAGCACAATTTTGTTTTTCGCCTCTGTTCAAAATCGACCTAATGTACTTATCCAAAAAATTGATTTTTCAGATTCGATGGACTTGTTTAATGATAGCATGGTCACATCACATGCATATATCACTCATATTAACAGTGATTAAAAATTTTCATTATTGTTGTGAAAAAAATGTTAAATATTTTCTAGTCCATGTTAGGCTTATCTCCTTGGAAATCGACCTAACGTACCTATCCGAAAAAATGACTTTCGTTCACTTCTTTAGGAATTTTTTATTGCATTTTTTTGTAGTTTACTTCATGTTTTGCAGTTGATTTTACATTTTGCGTGTATGCATTGTATGTATGATTTTATATTTGATTTTAAATAATAATTGTGAAAAATTATATGCAATTTTTTTAAAATATTAATAAACACAGTTAAATTAGTGATCATAAATTTCTTTTATTAAAGTTAAGGCAATAGGATGATATTGATTAATAGTGTTATTTTTAATATTGTATATAATTTAATAATGTTATAATTTATAAAATACTAAGGGATGTATTATATTTTTAACTGAAGGGTATTATTGACATATTGAGGGGTGCATTAAGTAAAATTTATAAAAAAATGTATAATTTAAATAGGTCTAGTTAGTAAGAGCATCTCCAATCGATACCAAAAACCTATTTTGGAGTAGGAGAGATCCTCCAACCGATACCAAAATATAAACTTATTATAAGTATTATGGTGGGACCCACATAAAAAATACTTAGATTTACGTTTACCTTAAACTCAAACCAAAAACTATTTATTATTTATAAAATCATTCTTTTATTTTACAAACTAATAAAAAAGACCTATTAACCTTTTATTTTAATTTTTTATTTAATATATTTTGTAATGTAATTTTTTTAATAATCATATATTAATAATTAAAATAAAATTTTATTTTAAAAATAAAAATAAATATTTATAATTAAATATTAAATATTTCACGTTTGCGCAATTTTGTCATATTTAATTAATATTTTATTATATTTTTTATTTTTAAAATTTTAAATTGAAAATAATATTTATTAATTTTTTTTTAAATTTAATGTCAAAAGTTACGGGGTTAAATTATAAATTTGTAAAGATATTGGTTATTTATAAAAATAGTATAAGAAAAATAATTTGAGAATATTCTTTTAAGTTTAAGTATTGGAATCTCGGTTGGAGCTAATTTACTATAAACTTAAAACTAAACTTATTTTTTAGTTTATGTTTTTGTGTTCGATTGGAGATGGCCTAAGTGGTGTACATATAATTTTTGGGGTGCAAATAGCAACTCCCTTAATTCGATTTTAATTACATTAATTTTTATTATTTTATATTTTGACATTTTTATTTTATTTTAGGGAGAGAGATTAGGATGAAGATAGAAGAGGGTTTTGGTATTTTTCTAAAATTACCCAACAAAAAGACCACTCCAATAATTTATAAAGAGAAAAGCTAAACCGATGGAGCCACCTCCTCGCCGAAGAGAATCGCCGTCGGCGAATCATAACCCAACTCCACTGCCGCCTCAGACGGGAGTCGCGCACGCACGGAAGGCAGCGACTCCATCACTGTTGCGGCCAACTGTTGGACAACCACTCTCCTCCAAACGCCGCCGAAAACTCTGTCTATATGTCGTCAACCCGAACCACTACCGAAAATCTTGAACCAACACGTCGTTGAGGCCCTCTGCTCGCGTGCCTACCAATCGGCTTCGTGAGCCCATCATCCGAGAAGAAGACCCCTTTTGACGAAGAAGACGTAATTTGATGTGAATTGATGGTTGCGAAACAATGATGGGGATTCAGATCTCATATCTGAAATTTTGGTGGTGGAGTTTTGAAATAGATTGGTAGGTATTGAATAAATTTGACTATTTATTCAAAAAAAAAAAAAGGTCAAATTTCAGAGTCGATTTTTAATGTCAAATTTTTGTTTGTCGAATATATTTGTCGAATATGAAATGTTTGTCGAATATGGAATGTTTGTCGAATTATTCTAGCTATTTTTTTATAACTTTTCTAAAGTGGAAGGACAACTTCGGTGATTTACTATTTTTTAGAGTAGAAAATTGCATTTTTTAAATGGTAGTGTTGAATATGACTCGAATCTGGAAGGCGTCGACCGACAGCGGGGGTCTGTCGGCCGACATCGAGCTCGTGACGATTGCGGAAAATCTTCAGAGGCAGTGGCACGTTCGTGCCAGGTGATGTCGGCCGACAGAGATTTGGTGTCGGCCGACACCAAATATATTTGCCCAGAAATTCAGCGCAAGTTTGCGCTGGGATTTTTGCGTGGACTTCTGCTGGGATTTTTGCGTAGCTTTTTATTTTAATTAGGGAATTAGAATTATATGAAATATAATTATATTCCTTATTAATTTAGGAGTCATATATTAGGAATTATATGAAATATAATTCTATTCCTTATTAATTTAGGAGTCATATATTAGGAAAAAGGATTTATTCCTAATTCTAATTGTTTCAATTTGATAGGTTTGCTACACCTATAAATTGGGTTCTCCGGTAGACGAAAATCATAGAGTGCAATAGATCATAGAGTGCAATAGTGTGGATTATTGTAAGCCTCAACGATGTAGTCGATTGGTTCTTTCTTCCCGTGGTTTTTTCCCGTGTTTTGTGTTTCCACGTAAATTGTGTGTTCGTTCTTTTCGTTTATCTTTTTCTTCGCATCTCATATATATTTCGAGAGTCGTGAGAGATTTAGTTTCAATATTCGCAACAGGTAGTAATGTAAAAAAACATGTTTGTTATCTATTTTTGTGTACTTTTATTTTTCTTCCTATTTATATAATTTTAAAGGACACAAACTGACAATTTAGAAATTCTTGTTCTTATTCTTCCTCAGGTTGATCTTCTTCAACTATCTTTTGAATCGAGCTTAATCTTAACCAATCCTCGGTGCATAGCAAGACCTCAACCGTACTAGAAGATAATTAACTTCTAAATACATCAAGAACACGACCACCCGTTCTAAATGCAGACTGATCAGAAGCAACTGTGGATACACGTATAGCAAAGATATCCCTTGCTATCTCTGATAAAATAAGAAAACGCACACCATGCTTGGACCACCAAATGAGGATATCAAAATTAACCTCTTTCTTATATTTCTCAGCGAGGTACAATGTCAATTCTAAACTATCAGAATCATCCTACTCATCATCACTACTATCCAACATCAGACTACAAGAATCTTGCCGATCTTCTCGCCCTTCATTCGGAGATTGCGTCGAGGACTGAGAATGAGAAGGCGTTGAAGTCTGAGATGGAGTAGCAGCAACCAACATCTTCTTATAAATATCAAACATCTCAAATATAAATTCTCTCACCTCTCTCGCCAATTTGCCGGCACGAACACTTCCATACACTTTCTTCAAACATTTTTCAACGCGTCTCATTTTTTATCGTGGAGCAAGGACAACATCAATGTACATGATTTTGTTCATCTTTGGATTGAAAACATCTGCTTTCAACCAATATTTTCCCACCTTCATCTTCATCTTGTTCGCCATCATTGCAATTTCAATATCCGAGCTATTCTCCAACTCGAAAATGAGATCGAATAAGTCACATATTTATTTGGAAAAAAAATGAAACGTGACATATGAGGTACCAGAGAAGAGACGAGTCCGCTCATAGAAGTTATTCAAGTACTCCATCATCTTCTGAACATTAATCCAGTCATCTACGAGAGGCGGCCCAATAGGAATGCGATTGTACTTCTTTTGCATCAAGTCAGATATAAAAGATGAATTCATCGAGACGAGTAGCTAGTTTCAATGCAGCTTCATATGGCTCAGCTGCCTATAACACAAATAAGTAGGGTTCCACCTCGTCGTCACATCCAACGTGAAAAATTTCTTGCAATCAATCTACAATGCCTTTACACAATTTTGGAATTGCTCACTTCGCATAGGGTACGCTCTAATCTACTTCACCGGCTCTCTCACTCTTCTAACTAACATTCTAATCTCCTCTAAGACATATGACACAATCAAATTGATAATATGTGCGACACAACGCATACATAGGTACTTGACATCCAAAATGACCGCATTTTTGTTATCTAGAAAACCCCAAAAATAATGAATTGATTTGTCATTTGTCGTGGCATTATCCATCATGCAGCAAAATATTGTCGTTAAATCCCAATGGCCAAGAGATTAAATGATCGAATTAGCAACCTGTTCCCTTTTATGGCCAGAAATTTTCTTAAAGATGATAATTTTCTTGTGCAGATCCAGCCATGTCCAATGAAGTGAGCAGTGACACAAATAAAGCTTGTGTTGTTTATCGCAGTCCAACAATCTTTGGTGGTGGATACTTTGCAAGTCCCTTTCTTTGCAAAAAATGATTTCAAGACCTCTTTCTGCACAAGAACGAGTGATGAAATATTCTGTCACGGTCTTTCGGCAAGGTACATGGAATTGAGGACATATACGAGCAACAAACTTCTTGAAACCTTCGTGCTCAACAAATGTGAAGGGTAGCTCATCGATAAGTGTCATCTCGCATAAATCGATTCTACTTAACTTTTGATCAAACTTCCAGCTTGTTAATGACCCTATTCCCCCACTGATTTCACCAGGTTGTAAATTCAGAATGGATTGATTGGCTTCTTCTGCTTGACGGCTAATACAAACAATTGTGTGTTTTTTTAGGGAAATAGTGCCATTACTATTCGTGTCAGCCCTAATCAATGTTTTATTTATTTAGTGATGTTATTTATTTATTTCTCTTTTTAATAAAAACTCAACTGTATAAGGATTTTAGTACTATTTATATGTGTTATTCTCATTATGTTACGCAATTGTTTTTTATATGAAAAAAAAATTCTTCCTCTTGTTGAAGTTTTATCAAATTTGGGTATTCTTAGGAATCAACGAAAGTTTCATGTTTTAATTTTCTGGTGTTCTTAAAATCAACGAGTTTTAATCCCGTGTTCATAGCTTCTGCTACATCACATACTTTGCATTTCCCTTTTAGAACTTCTATGGAAGAATTTCCTTCTAAACTTTCACCTAATTGTAGTAATCCCACTGAGGTGATCTCGTTTAAACTCTTTTACGTTTTTATACACTTGAAGTCGAATCAATCGGAGTTGGACCATGTTCTTCAACCAATAACGCTGACTACGGTACTAATTCATTGCTAACATCTTCTTGTGGTGGGTCCATCTAAAAGAAAATATATAAGAAGTCAACAACCAGGTAAACACAATGTCTATAAGGACATATATATATATATATATATATATATATATATATATATATATATATATATATATAAACAACTCTACACCCACAAAGTAATTAGCAAAAGAAAATGTTTTTACCTAAAAAAGTAATAATAAGTAAAAGTAGAGCAAAAACAGGGCAACAAGAATTACAAGCAATTACACAACCATACAAAGAGGGTGAAAATTGCTTACATTACATAATTACATTACTTAAAAAAATATTGATCAATAAAAGTAGAACAAAAACAGGGCATCAAGATTTACAAACAATTACGCAACCATACAAAGAGTGTGAAAGTTACTTACATTACATAATTACATTATTAAAAAAAGATTCATTTTTATTATAAAAATATCAATTTCATATACTTTAACCTAGCACTATGATCGTCTAAAATTATTATCTAAGCATATACACAAACAAAAATAAAAAAACAAATTTTTTATCATGCAAAAACATAAACTCCTTAGTGCATAAGATTTATTTAACACGTGCTATTGTTAGAAACTTAGACAATTTAAACAAAATATCATAGGAACCACCACGACTCACCAGCAGGAGGTGGGCAGAGAGAGCCGCGGTGGCAGGCCGGTGGGTGGACTGAGGATTTAGGGTTTTAGAGTGACTTCACAACGAGCGAAGAGAAGAGAGATAAAAATGTTGGATCTGTCTGCCACCACCGCTCCGTCGCATTAGTATGAAATTGTCTGCTTCGGGCAGAGCCCTCACGGTTTTATTTTGAGGCTCCTTCCCAAAAGGCTTCATACTAATGGAGTGGTGGTCTCTTTATAAATTTGACAAACTCTCCTTCATTTTCTGATATGGTACATGATTTGTACTCAACAATCCTCCCCTAAAACCGAGGACCACACTTAGTTCTCCTCCTCTTCTCGATAAGATTCATTCATCTTGCACCGCCATTATCACCCAACGGGACTCGCTGCCTGAACACCATATTTTCAAGAAGAATTTCAACACTAAGGCACCCACAAATCACAATCGTGTCACACTGAGGGCGTCCATATCCACATCAAACCCAGACGAGCCAGGCTATGATACTAATGTTGGGTCTGCCCGCCACCACCGTTCCGTCGCATTAGTATGAAATTGTCCGCTTTGAACAAAACCCTCACTGTTTTACTTTGTGACTCCTTCACAAAATGCCTCATACTAATGGAGTGGTGGGTCTCTTTATAAACTTGACAAACTCTCCTTCAGTTTCTGATGTGAGACATGGTTTGCACTCGGCAAAAAAAAAATATTAAAAGTTAAAAGAGTTATATGTGAACGCTGGTGGAGATGAAAAGTCGACTAAATAGAAAAATCTGAAAAGTTATATTAAAAATAACTTTAAAAATTGATAAGATAAATGAAGAGACGGTAAATATTACTTTACATAATAACATCTATTTGTAGACGAGCGTAAGCTTTATTAAAACTCTAACCCACCATGTTCATGACAAATGATCGCATGTAAGTTTACACAAACAAAATTTAAAATTAACTAATTAGTTTTAATAATACATTTTCTAAGTTGGTGAACAATTGAATTGAAAACCTTAAGTTGTAAAGTTCAAACCGAAACATTTGTTTGAATATTTAAGGTTTAACCAAAAAATCGGACCGAAATTCCTAGCCCTAGATTCCTAGTAAATCCATATTTTGATAAATTCCGGACCCGGTGAGGTGACCGCGCCGCTTCAGTCCACCGTGGGTTTGCAGTTTTGCAGGACAAAACACACGGTGGGCCCCATCACATAGCCACGTCCTCACCTCAGCGCTTCCAGGCACTTCCACGCTACTTAAAACGCGCCATTTGCCTCTCCTTCCATTCAAAACCTTCCCTAAAACCTTTTCCTTCCGCTCCTCTCACGCACATCACACACTCGCCGCTGCACCAAAAAATGATTCCTCACTCATACGCCACGGACACGCAGACCAAATCGACCGAGCTCGCCTCCGCCGTCGCCGCGGCGGTTTCTCCGGCGCAGATCGCCTCCGCTTGCGCCGATGTGGAGATCTTCCTCCGAAAGCACACTCCCGACCAGCAGCGATGGTTCTTCTCCATTACTTTCCCAACCCTAATATGCAGAGTCTTCGGCTTGGATGACTCATCACCCCCTTCTGCTGCAGCTCCGAACCGTCACCCGTCCAACGGATGGATTGACGTTGCTGCTTCTGAAAATGATTCAGATCTATCAAGTAGGGTTTCTCAACGCTCTAATCTCTATTTACTTTTAGATGACTGTTTCCGCAATTTAATTGATTTTACTCGATTTGTTGATTCATCATTCTGAATATTATTGCTTCCAGACAGAACCTGAGATTTGTGTATAGGGCTTTATTCACACAAGTTTCACCTGTAGCTGCAGCAACTATCTCATTTGCATGACTTAATTAGTACATTGTTTTTGAGAAACTTTTGGAACTTGTTTGTACTCGGTGTTTCCTTATTTTGCTAGGTTTTACGAAAGTTTAATCGATCTCTATGGTGTCAATTCAAGTGTTTTTGGGCGAGTTTGTAAGATCTTCTTTTGAATTGGACTGCATAGTTGTAATGTAGTTTTTGGCTTTTTGCCTGTTCATTTCTTGTTTACTATACTCATTTGACACTTGTTAAAATCCGTAGCAACCTTTTCTGGGCGATATACACATAAATGTATATAAACATTACACTTAGTATTCATTATTTTTACTAAGATTTTCCTCTGTTTCTGGTGTGGATTTATTCGTCCTACTGTATTTGAATTAGATTAGCCTTTTGTTTCTTCAATATTTCTTATGACCTGGCATCATTACTTATTTGAAGCTGTGTTCAATTATATAAACTAGCAGGCTATTTTATGTACTTCTTAGCTGCAAGTCTATTCATCTGAGACAATATTAATTAATTTCACAATCTAGATGTCCACATCACCTGTGTTTTTTGCCTGCTTATAGGTAAAATCTTCAGCCTGCTGTCACCGAATGGAGTGCTGTTGTCTTCAATTTCCGGAATTGATCGACTCTCTTTAGTTAAATATGTTTTCCCTACTGAACGATTACCAGAGTGGATTCGTTACATGCTTCAGAAACAACAAGACTGTCGGGTATTGACTGACATGTGTCCTTTGTTCAAGAACAGAATTAAGGAAGATTCAATTAAGGGCTCTTCATATCAAGTTCAATTGAATGTTTTTGAATATTACTTGTTTTGGTTTGCGTATTACCCTGTTTGTAGGGGTAATAGTGAGGGTTCGGAGACAGTGAAGGTTCATCGGACCAAAAAGTTCAGGTTGGAGAATTGGTCATATTCAATCCCTTGTCTTACAAGTACTAAACGTGAAACAGAAAAGAAGACTGAGGGTAATTTGTACATAAGGCTACTGTATATCTATCTTCATTCTTTTGTGCCAATCCAAGATTTGAGTGTGCATCGGCCCTACCGTAGTTCCCTTCTACATTATTCTCCTGGTTATGATAGCCCTACTTTAGAACGAGCAGAGTTTGTTGTTAATACAATGATCCATTTCTGGCTGGTGGATAATGATTTTTCCCCTTTGCCTGTGAGTTTGTCGAAGACATTTGGCGTAACTTTTTCATTCAAGTCTGTTCTGGGTGAGACTCCACCTACCTCAGGATTGGGTGATGCTATAAATGTTTTCATCAAATATTTGAATATGAGTTCACTAGCAACTATGGAAGATCCCAATCAGATTGAATATATTCAGAACCCTGGGTGGGGAGTTTCAGGTTCATATGACGCCCTTAACTCAAGGGACACTTCCTTGACTACACATTCTATTGGACCTTGGAACTTGTTGATTCAGAGGTCATTGTACCGATTCATTTTAAGAACATTTCTGTTTTGTCCAGTAGCAACATCCATTAAAAATGCCTCACAAGTATTTTCTGTTTGGATAAATTATATGGAACCTTGGTCAATTAATTTTGAAGAGTTTGCTGATCTTAATGGAACTTTGGGCCTCCGAACTGGAAGTTCAGAGAACAGTGTCAGTCAATCATCATCATCTCCTGGATATTCCTCCTCCTGGCAGGGATTTATATTGGGAAACTACCTTTTTTACAGTTCATTGGTCTTGCATTTTATTGGATTTGCACACAAGTTTCTCCATACAGACACAGAAGTTATAGTTCAGATGGTTGCTAAGGTATGTTCAGGTAGTTTTTGGCTTAATGCTAATTCTGTATCCAAAACATGATTGTTTCTCCTGTGCTATTTTTGCATTTTAGAAGAATTAGAGTTCTGTATTTTTCGCAACAGTTAAATTTAATTTCACTGCCGAAATGATACTTAATATATTCTTAACGATCTCGTGAGAAGTACTAAGCTAGGGTGCTTGATTTGTGTAATAGATGACATATCTAGCCATTTCATATTAATACGTATTGGAGAGACTAATTGCACAATGCATGCCTCTCTTTAATCCAGTTGGCTATCTATGGAAATATAGAAGAGATGCATGTCTTATGCCTCCAAAGCAAGCATGTCTTTGTTATTTTGCATGAACCTTGTAACAGACTTAGGTAGTTTACATGCATTGAGATCTTGTCACATTGTGCATAATGTTCATAGCAATTAGAAATAGTAAAGTATTTTATAATACTATGCACTCATTTACTGTAAAACAATTGGGAAAAAAAATAAGATGACATAGTGTAGAAAAGTCTTAATCTTGCCTTTGCTTTGAAATTTTGACATAGAACTACATGGCCCATGGAATGTACTGCATATAGTTATGAACCTGAAACATCCGATTGCCTAAGAACAAAGTGTGGCTCATATTGTAATCCAGTCGCTAATAATGGGACATATATCATGTCTTCTCAAAATTGAACCTTGGTATAAACAGTTTTGCACTTTATTTGAAGGGCTAGCAATTTATGTTCTCCCCTAAAAGCAATTAGCTGAGTTACCTCAACATGGATTACTTATTTGGGATTCAAGTATAAGAATACTGAATATATTACAAATGTTGTTTGATATGTATTGTAAGAAGTTCCCTAAAAGCACTCATTTTGTCATTTCTTCTTAGCCACTAATGTACTGTTAAATGAATAGAATAATGAAACGAATAATGTATTAAGAGAGTGTTTGCAAACTCATATAAATAGTGATTTAGGTTTGAAGATTTTGATAATTAAGACTGTTTCACAAAACGTGTTTCACTTAACCCATGTATCAATTCAGATTCAATTTTGTATTAGAGTGATATGGTAATCTTATACTAGTAATTAAGTAAATTGAACAATAATTATTGAACACACACCCCCAGTTTCTTTACCTCTACCCTCTTCCTCTTCATTTTTCTTTTGTACTACCTCTATCCCTTTAAAAATGTCCCACTTTCATTTTTTGATGTCCCTTTGAAAAATGTCCGACTTTTCAC
The DNA here is from genome assembly GCA_954870475.1 of Euphrasia confusa. Classification (NCBI taxonomy): domain Eukaryota; kingdom Viridiplantae; phylum Streptophyta; class Magnoliopsida; order Lamiales; family Orobanchaceae; genus Euphrasia; species Euphrasia confusa. Next base: position 36,811,694 of record OX940951.1, on the reverse strand, counting down.
TTTTGATCACTTTTAAAATAAATAAATAATTCACTAACCACACAAGTCCACTGCACACATAAAATACATGATTGCTTACTCTTCGTGCCCAAAAGAAATGGGTCATTCTCAGGGGGATGGAGGTAGTACTTTCCTTTTCAATTGCTTAAACTGAATGGAGGGGCCATTACTTACTGGAATTTCAAGTTTTCATATTCCATGACCATTTCTTTTATTTTTTCTGAAAACCATTTCTATATTACTTTGTCATATCTTTTGAAAAGAGTAATTTTTAGAGAACATACTCAACTAAATTGATACTTTGATATGGCTGATTTTGTGGAGGTGTATGAAACTACCCAAACCTTTCGTTTCAGCTGATGCAATTTTTCTATTATCCTTGATGCTCTGCGTATGTATGGGCCTTCCTTTCGTCTTTCACATCCTAGACCGTAAATGAAAATGATACTGTGATTTGTGCCTGTTAAATAAATCAACTACACTGACCTATGAATTTGTCGAGACCCTGCTCCATCAGGGTCAGGGATATCATCTCCATAAAACATACTACATTTTAGATCATCCATCACATTGTGGAAACGTTTTCTGTGAACTGGTATTTATAACTGTTTTTGCCACATGATTTATCACTTATTATTGTCACATGTCATAAAGTCTTCTCATTAAATGTATTTTATTTTATCAGTAGATGAAACATAAGTTTGTGCACATTAGAGAGAGAGAGAGAGGAGGGTTACATAATGAAATTTCTTGTTAATGGGCTGTCTACTGACCAATTATCATGTGTAGACGTGCATGACCATATGTTCCTAATTAATGCAGGTAATAACCATATTAACTTCATCTCCAGAGCTTATTAATCTCATAAAGAACGTCGATACTGTTTTCCATTCAAAAGCCTCTGGACCCTCGAAATCAGTACCTAGTCTATTCAACAGATATATTCCAACCATTCTCCACCAACTGCAGGTCTTTTTCTTTGATTTTCATTTTACTTATCTGATTTTCATTGTTTTAGAACTCATTGCTCCGGTATATTCCAATTAGTTTCCTTTTTGTTGAAATGCTCCACCAAGTATACTTGTGTATGGAATTACAGATAATTTTGGTCCTATGATGGAGAAATTAAAATCTCGTCCTCGTAGTTGTTATTTTGAAAATTTCTGTGCTGGAACTAGATTTCTTCATACATAGGAGGAGAAATTGACAATGTTATATTGCATTTTATTTTCATCTAACAAATTAATATTCCTAGGAACTTTATGTCTAAGTTATGGTTAGAACTTGGAGCATTGCTCATTAAACCATCATATCACAATGCCACATATTTTATAACTTGCGACTTAGCTAGCTGTGAGAGTTCTGTACAAAAAACCCAGTGTTGGATCGTAATATTCATTATGGCGTGTTTTGTTTAGGCTATGGGACGATATCTGATGTACATGTCAATGTGCACTATAGATTATTCATTCTTCAACAAATTAGTTTTGTGCATCATTTGGCAAAATAGTGTAAAAAGCGAGCTGTGTAATTCAAATAGGCAATAGCAGGAGGGATTCTAGTCCATCTCATTCAGTTTTCTTGTATTGTGGAATTTGATATTGTTGTGCGTTGTCCCTTGCATTTTAGTCTTATAGTTTCTGATAATTTCAGGATTGGGAGGATGGCTTATGTGAGAGTGATGCAGATGGATCCTTTTTGCATGAGAACTGGAACAAAGATTTACGACTTTTTGCTGATGGGGAAGATGGTGGTCAGCATTTGCTTCAGGTAGAAATATCTTGTTTGCTTTTTGACGTACTTTGTACATCCTTATGTAGTGTAACAATCAAGTCTCCTTTTCAGCTCTTTTTGTTGCGTGCGGAGTCTGAGCTGCAATCAAATATGTCCCAGAACCTCCAGTGTCTTGAGTCTCTTAAGGCACAGTTAAGCCTGTTGTTTGGCGTCACTATTACAAAATCATTATCTGCAACAAACCCCCTCCCCCAGTCGAGGGAATTCCAGCAATCTCGCCATGAAATATTCAAGCCTAGAAGTTTTGGCAACCGAATGGGGGGTGAGATAAAATACAAGGGCGACTGGATGAAGCGACCTTTCTCCAGTGATGAGATTGCATGGCTAGCCTCCTTTCTTGTCAGTTTATCGGGTCGGCTGAATGAAAAGCTTGGGTTAAACCCGGTTGACTTCAGTCAAACAAGCACTCAGTGCTCCTATATAGAAGTGAAAGGTGGCATGACAAGTGTTTGTGGGCCTATGGACACTCTCAAAGTAGTTTTCTGCTCCATTCTTTCTTGGATTATGTGGCTAGTTGAGACCGTAGCACATTTTATGAGAACACATGGTTTGAGGGTAAATCTGAGGATGCTAGCTTCAAAAAGAGTAGTTGTGATGGTTATCGCCTGTGCTACATTCTATCTTTTGAAGAGAGCTCTTGGACTGTAGGAAGGTCCATAAACGTATCTTGTATCTCAATCACCCTGATCATGAAACAAAGAAACCAAGTGTGAATATTAGCAAAGAAGTCTGGATCGTGTAGTGAAGCTTGTTTCATGTTGCAGTTTTGTTTGGTGAAATTTTTATCAGTTGAGGATTATCTTACATCACATATTGCATTTACATTTCAATGTTACTTAATTGCAGCTATTTACAGCTAAAAGCCTAAAACGGGACTTGGAGTGGGACTTGCATGATGTATAATCAACTCTGATCTTTGCCATCTAATTTTGATCAACCAGGGTATAAGCGGACATCCTTGTTTCTTTCTGCTTGTGTATATATATCTCTTTCACGTACACACTATTCTAATACAACTCCGGAGACACTAAAATCAAGATGTGGACATTCTTAGATTATACAGTATTTATCAATAATCCAACAACCTAATTTTTTAATAAAATTAATTATTTTACTTTCATTCACAACATCATTGTACACTTCATTACTTAATTTTATTTTTTCATACTTTATTAGCAAATCACAATCTAATTTTATTTTTTTATTTTTATTTTATTATTTAATATAAGTATAAAAAAATTCTACGGTCTAAAACCAATAAACCCCATTTGATCCAATTAAATTCGAAATTTATAACACACAACATTTTGATTATGTTTATGTCTCATAAATCATAATCAAATTATATGAATAATTACCGAGGTTTAGTTATAATACATTGTAAACAGGGTCGGCTGGGCAGTAGCAAGCAGCGATCAAGTGTGGTGGCACCGGTGGTCGCGGCTTGGCGACAACGGCAGTCACAATTTGTTCAAGGCATCTCAACTTCGTATCATTAGTTGAATTTCACTTCGATTTTCGATTCAACTCAGCTATACACTTTGATATAGAGAAAACTAAATACGATATGAAAACATCACAGTTCAAACGCTGTTTCCAAAATCGGACAACTTTTTGTTTTTTTAAAATCTCTACCCGTATCATATTTTTACTAACAAAGAAAAAAGGAAAATAAATAAATTGGAGTAGTGAGTAGTGACGCAGACACATTAAGTGCATGGTGTGTAAATCAAAAGTAGTGAGGGTGGCAATGGCATGCTGCGGTAGCTGGGGTCCTTTGTCCTGTTATAACTTATAAACCAACCAGGCAGCTGCTAACCCCCGGTCACACATACCCAATCGATCCATGCCATTTATTTAACCAATATCCATCGTCATAACAACACATCCAGTCGGGATCTATGACTTATAACAAAACTGACTCTACTTTCAGCAAAGGGGCATGGACTTCAGACGAAGACAGAACCCTAACTCTGTGCATACAGAAACACGGCCCGAGAAGGTGGAAGTCTTTAGCCCTCAGATCAGGTACATGGATAAATTGTTACTTACATGCAAGAAAAAAAAAATCAATACTGACTAATGTTGCGTGCATGCAGGGTTGAAAAGGTGCGGGAAGAGTTGCAGGTTGAGATGGTTGAACTATCTTAGACCCGATATCAAGAGAGGCAACATTTCTGATGCTGAGGAGGATTTGATACTCAGGCTTCATAGGCTTCTTGGGAATAGGTATGTATAAGGCTAATGCTTGCATGAGCCCTTTACTCATAGTAGTCATCATCTAATATATTTTTATATATGTAGGTGGTCGTTGATTGCGGGTAGGATTCCAGGACGGACTGATAATGAAATAAAGAACTACTGGAATGCTCACCTCAGGAAAAAAGCTTGTTCATTAATGGACAAGCTACCCGCACCAACCTCAACGACACCACAATTAAAGCAAGATAATCAGCATGTTGTTGATGATGATGCAAAAACACTAATGAAAACTAGTACTAGTAAGCTGCTAGATGATGATGAAATGAGCTCCGATGAGGATGATGAGCCAGTCAACTTCTCAACTAAAGGAATCTATGGACTGGATTGGGTCAAAAAAATTCTTGAGCTTGAGGAAGATGATCCATAAGCCTGAAGTATGTTGATCCCGAGTTTGAAATCAATTAACTGTAGGAATGTTATTTTTTTTCAAATAATAATAAAAAAAATTAATCTGACTGAACTCATATATTGTTTATAGCATTGTAATTCGACTTCCGAGCATCGACCTGGTCTTTTATTGACAATTCTACTCACGCCGCACAAATAAAAACAACCAAAAAACTTAAAAACATAACATAATAAAAAAAAAATATTCCTTCAAACAAATGAGATCCACAAACATAAAAGTTGGAATGATGAAGTTAGCCTTATATAAGAGCTTACCTCCAACACCTGAAATATGCAGCTAATACTGAGTATATATTATCGGCATAAATTTTGTCGATAATGCTATCTGAGTACTGTTCGTAGTCACAACAAGAAAATTAAGCTGGCAGTCTTCGCATATGAACAACCTGGTTCTGGAAGAAAAAACTTGGAAGGGTAAAATATTGTATATGTTGATCACAGAGGCAGAAAAATCTGTGGGGGAAAATTGTGTATAGTATGGTACAGTTTGCTTTACATTCAGCTCGACATCTTACACGGGAAGATACTGTATATACATGTATATAATTTCAATGACTGTACTACGTCCATTTTGCTGCAATGAATCTTTCTCAGGATGAACCACTGCCTACTGCCTAGTCAACCCTCTGAGCATGTTTATGCACATGAAAACTCAGACTACCAGAACCCAAGTCACATGAATTTATCATAATCTCTTCAGGGGTACTAGATCCGATTTAACCGACAATCTTCCCCAACTTACAATGGTTGTGACATTTCAATCTGATTGAGCCGGCTGGTCCATATTGAGTGCAAAATCATATGGAACAAATCATAACGGACAGGTTTTGCATTCCAGAGGAAATGCTTCTGTAACTTTTTCACGTTGGTCTGCATGATGAGATATCTTTTCATAGGGATTGCTAATAGTATCTGCTTTAGCTTGGGGATATCCTTTTCAGCTACAGTGATGGAGAAAGCATCCCAATCTAAAACATCGTTGAGTGGAGGAACAAAATTGTCTGCAATAATAACCGGGACACACTCATAATATATGGCCTCAACAATTCTGGGGCTATTGACTTCAAATCCCATGGGACAAATGCAGTATTTACTTGATTTCATGTGCTGAGGGTAAGACATTACTCTTGATGCTCTGTTAGGTAAAGGCCCATAAATCCTCATGTCGTCGTCTTTGTCAGCCCAGTGCTTGAGAAGTATGGGACGAACTCTTCCATGCCTATTTCCAGCAAAGAAGGCAAGAATTGGTCGCTGGGAGACTCTATTTCCACCAATATATCTTAGAGGTTTTTTTGGATTGCGTATGGTAGTTTCTGGTAAGGAAACATCCTTTCCACCAATAAAAATCCTCTCCGATACATCTGCATTGCACAAAGCTTTAATTGTATTTCCTATAAGCTCCACATGCCCCTTTAAGGTGTAAGGTCCCTGCAATATAAGAACAAGCAATATAATTGACTTAGGAGATAAACAAGGTCATAGAGAATAGAAACAAAAGAGGCAGTGACATTTATACTATTCAAAGCCCCAAAGTAAGTTACAAAGGAATACATTATTTTTCAATATACTAGAAACATCTTGCATCAACTTCATGAATGCCAAAGGCATCATAAACAGGAAAACAAATTATGCACCTCCTAAATACAACGGGAAATTTACAGGAGAGATATGATCATTCAGAAAAACATCATTATAAAGCTTGATATATTAACATATTCCTTCCTATTTTTCATACCATTCTTGGAATTGAATCTGAACCTTAACTAAAACCACATATGCAAATGCTATCATGAGCTAAACAAAGTACATTAGGACAATGTGGAGATTTTGCTCTAGATGCATGGTAGGTTTAGACAAAGATGGGCCAAATTTCGATAATGCTCGATCTAAAGTATTGCTAAGCTATTACAATGATGAATTACCTGATTTCAACTCAACAAAACAGACATCAAAGAAAATTTGCAGTTTCTTTAAAAAGGGCATTGGCCCATTTCTCTACTTCTAAGAGATTAATACGAACCTACGTCTTTGGAGTTTTGGTGTTTCAACCTTTTCAAATCATTTAGTAACGCTTTTTTCACCTTAAGCCTTTCCCTAATCTTTACAAAACCTATGCCATACACACATATACAAAAATGTTTTGACATGGTTTCAACTCATACATAAAAGTGCAACAAAATCTTTCAAACATAAACAGCAATTAATTATACTCTTCAATTAGAAAGGTCATGCATTACTAGAACATGGGCGGAGAAAGAGGTAACAAATAATTTCCCATTTAACTTGAAAACTTGTAGAAAGATGGAGGTCGCTGTGTACATTGAAAATTTTGCACAAGACTTTCAAAAGAAAAGATTTTACGAGTAGTTGTCAACATCAGTCCATAGTTATAAGGAAATGAATAACGGATCAAGCCCCAGTTTGATTGAAAATAAAAATCCCAATTGAAATTTGAAATGCTTGCGTGAAAAATAAAGGGCGGATTAATGTAATAATTACAGCAAACAAGTGATGCTGAAAAAGCCATGGAGAAATGTAGACAGTATTTCAAATATTAAATACTAACTTCAACAGTCTCTAAGAGTAGTCAATTATCTACATAAGATCCAAAATACACTAAATGTTCTAGCAGCATAAGGGTTTGCCCAAACCTCCACTAGATAATAAACAGACTGAGTTTCTTATCCTTCTGGCAACTATTGCTTGAATTATTTTTCCATTTGGTGCAATTTTAAAGAGAAGAACAAAAAGACAACATAATTCAATATCCGGGTCTTATGTTACGACTTCGATACCATCAACATTCTAATGTTATTAGACTATATTCAAGAATAAGTGTTCATTTTCATCTATATTTTTGGTCAACAGCTAACTGTGACACCCCACAAAACAATAACAACAATAAGAAAAATCATTAGGTCAGTATTGATGTATGTGACTAGAGAATAAGCCAACAATAGCAGTGAGACATAATATTTCACCTTTACCAAAAGGATGTATTGATGTTATTAAATTACCGTACCCAATCATGGCAAGCTACAAGAAAATGGTCAGATCCGTGCGTGCGGTTCCAGAACGGGTACTTTGCAGCAAGCATGTTCACATAGTCACGCAGAAAGTCAATCAATGGTCTCAGATTATGTGAATTAGGAACATATAAAGCCCTTTGCAACTGGCGTACACTATATGGAAGATAGAAAAGGTGAGCCTTTTCTGGGTCCTTTGTTACAAATTGCCTATTTTCTTCCAGCAATTTCATAAACCATCCTTCGGATGAGTAGATTCCAGTAAGCAGAGGTTGATGAAAAATAGGCCTTTTACCGTCGGGATAAATGTAGACTTTTAATAACCACTCCATCCATTCATAGCTCCTGATATTTCATATTTCACAAAAAAAAAAAAAATCTAAGAAAGGAATTTATAGTTTAGGATTATTCTAAAGCCATGAGTTCTTACAAAACTGGGAAATGCAATAGTAACTTTAATAAGCAGAAGTTCATTGTTTAAATACCGACACTAAAAGTCCATAATCTGCACAATGCTGCAAAAAAGAAACACAAATATAATAGCTAATGCAGTTCATACAAATTTGGGAACTTGATTACTGTAAAATTCTAATTTTGATTATTATGTCCAAGAATTTTATGACAAATGGATGGGAAGAGCTTCAGTTTATTTCATGCCACATAGGACAGACCCATGGCACCCGTCCCAACACAGGACACATCTCACATCTTCCAAAACAAAAATTTTAACACGCAACTTTCACAGTATCAGGTACTAAGCAGTAAACCGCATGAAAACCTACCTCCAGTTAATAAAGTTTTACTTAATTCCACTCTTCTCATCGAGAGCAGGATTATTTTCAAGTTTAATTTGTTTAAATTTTCAATTAATTTACAAGTATTAAATGAAATATATACTAATATTTATAAATGTATAATTAAAAACTTCCATGTTATCTATAAGATATTTGTAAAATCAAATCCGTGTCTCAGTGTCCATATCCAAAAAATTTGGATCCTATTTAGTCGTGTTCAAATATACTAAACATTAGAGAAAAATGGTCTGATGCTTAGATATCTACCAGTGTCCGGCACTCGTGTTAGACTCGAAGCAGACAGAATGGGAACACCCACGGAAATAATCTGACTTATTAAGAGTAATTTGTTTCTTAACTACCAAGTCAGGCACCATATCTTTCAATCAACTGCAACCTAATCACTCGGTATGACCAAAAAAATTAAAAAATTATGGTCTAGATCTTGAAATAGAGAGTGCTTATTTGAATGAATAATAATGCACTTGAAAGACCCTAAGAGATATTCAACTGGTACATCGAAACAGATGCTATACATCTTCAATATGACCTGTCGTCTCCAATATTTTAAAGCAATTGGTTTTATCGATGGAGGATTGTGTAAAATAGTGGTAGGCTGAAATCCCACCATATATGCCCCCCATGGTCAGGGGCGGAGCCAGAAAAATCGAGTAGAGGGGGCTGAAATGATCTTATATATAATATTTATGTATATACATATATTTTAGGGGGGGCTGAGCATGAGAAAAATATATTTTTTTAAAAAAAATTAAAAAAATTACAAAGGTAATTTTTTTTTAGGGGGGGCTTAAGCCCCCCCTATGCTTCAAGTGGATCCGCCACTGCCCATGGTACATGTGGTGCCTCCATAACCGTTATCCTTCACAACTTCTTCATGGAGGCTGGGCGAGGAAACACCACACCCTTCCACCTTGGTGGTGCATGGCCACCATTTCACAATTCACAACACTGAAAGCAAATATTGCTTTCAATGATTATGCAATATCATCAAGTTTGTGGTGCCTTAAAGCAAGCATAAGTTACATAAATACAATGGGAAAATAAAAATGGCACAAGTATCGAAATATGTACCTCTTGAAAGTGGATATATTCCTGAACAGAGGGGCATATAATTCTGGATCATTCTCACTAGTCAGTGAAGTATTCGCAATATCCTTTTTAGCGAATGCAAGTGCCTCATCTGGTGTCAATGATGATAGGTGTCTCTATACAAAATTAGGAACCCTATTAAACTAAGAAAAGTAACATAAAATAACTGAAAACAAATCACAGCCCAACAATAACGGGAATTACCACCAAGCGACGAGGGAGATTTTTTCGAGGGGTAGATGGTGGGGAAACCACACTGATTGACTTCACGTTGTTACTCCTCCTTCTTCGTCGAGTCACCCTATTTTCCTTCTTAGGAATACTTGGGCGTTGATTAAGATTGGTAGAAGAATTAAGTGATACCACCAGAGGGGCATCTCGAACAGATTCAAGGTGCGTACCCACGGTTAAAGAATGACTTTTACCCAAATGCAGTGTAGTAGAATTCAAGAGTTTGTAGGATGAAATTTCAATGTGCGGTGGGGAAATCCAATGGGTCAATGGATAAGGAAGTGAAGAAATCTGTAACAAGACACTACCTATCGTAAGTATTGAACAGACTACGAACAATTTTCTCCAGTCAATTCTGAACATCAGAAAGACTACGACTGTCCGCAGCAGCTTAGTCATACCTATCTATATGAGCGTATTTTTTTTCTTTCTTCAAAGGCTTATATTTCAAAGACACAGCACAAGAAATCGAACAGATATACACGTAAACCAGTATTATTCACAAAATTGATCGAAAGTGCGCTTCATTCAGTCGAAAGTGCGAGGCTGCTAAGAGAAATCTGTATAAGATATGTATAGCAGAAGATCTGAAGCTATGTTCATACAAGAAAATCTCTCCCAATTAACAGAACCAAATAAATATATGAAAACAGTATTTACTGTTACAACAAAAGATGTTGCAAATAAGGAAGATAACTGAGAGCAAGAACAGGCGAAATTCGTCTCCGAATATTCCAATTCCGACAAAATCCATATGTATGCACTTTCAATGAAATCTTTCAATTTCTTATTCGCATGAGTCAACAGTTAGAATATCGGAGTACCTTGAAATACGACGTGATCGAAGCGAATGAAAGGGGCACGAAATTGAGAAAGTGAAAAGGAGGCACGGGAAAGACGAAGCACGAAAAGGAGAAGGAAAAGGAAGAGAAGGCGTGGAGGGAAAATAGCGACAGATAACGACTCCCACCATTTCAATGTCGTCTTCCTTTTCCGCGGTTGATGATTATATAATGTGGATTGGGGGGTGGGACAATGTACGCCTGTATCTCTCTCTCACTCTCAACTCTAAAACGCGTTTTTTATTCTTTGTTTTTGTAATTTTTGTTTTTATATTATCACACAATATATTGATTGATTGACTAATTGACATTTTTAGGCCACACAATATGGCAAATGATACCATCGGACATGTCACCATGAGTCCAAATTTTACAATAATAACTATCGGTTCATCTAGACAATTTACGAAAGTGGGATATGATACTAATTGTGTCGTAAATAAAAATCACAAAAATATTTTTATGACTACATAACGAAAATCGACGACCGTCGTCGTTGTATGTAGAGCTGCACAACGGGCGGACTCGGATGGGACGCGTTTGTCGGGTCGTAGGCTGGGAAAACCAAGGGCGGATTCATGAGTGGCTAGCCCGGAATATATTAGTCTTCTAAAATTTTAAAGTAATCTTTATAATCCAGGTGGTCACCTTTTCAATCTTACCTCCAATTTTTTTGAATTTTTTCCCTTTTGTTTTAGCTTTTCCCTCATTTTTTTTTATCTTAGATCGTCTTTGGAAAAAACTAGACCCCGCAAGAATATGCGGGCCGGGTGAGCTGGGCCACGGGCTGGGAGTGAGTCAGTCCATGACTAGCTCGGATGGGATGTTTGTGGTATGGGTCAGGCGGGCTGGATAAATATTACTACCTCTATTCAATAAAAATAGGCACATGTGTTCAACGTTGACTTTTTTTCAAACATTATCCCTCTTAATTTTTTTTGAACTTTTTCTCTTAAAATTTTTGCCTCTCCATCAATTTTTTATCGGCTCAGACTATTTACACCTCTACCTTTACTTTACACACCACCTTTTTTTTTTCTTTTTTTATAAACTAAGGAATTATCTATTCTACGGTTCTACCTTTGTGTATACTGCTCGTGCGATGCACGTGATTTATTTATTTGAAATAATCTAAAATTTTATTTAATCTTCCAACGTATTTGACCAAAAATTTATTAATGGACTAAGAAATTATTTTATTTAATAATCGAACTCTCAATTAAATTTGTAAACTCGTATTAATTTCATTATTAACCGTTATCTCAATTATGAAATTTTTATTATTTTCAAAAATTAAACTTGTTTAATGTAATTTATAGTATGTAAGTTTTTTGGGCATAGCCGAATGGTAAAGTCTGTTGTGATGTTGGTGTCCGGCGACGCAGAGTTCGAATCTCGGACATGACAAAATTTTTATTGAAATATTATGAAGTTAATCCTGGGATGAGACCTATTGACTATCTCCCACATGTGTCGTCATCGACTCGGGCACATTTCTCGATTTATTAATACATAAAATTAAAAAAATCGAGGAAAAAAAATGAATGAATAGAAGAACGTATACATGTAAATCGAAGTTAGAATCACAAATGGTCTCATTGGAAAAAATCATTCTCACAAAAGCCCCATAAGTCAGCACTTTCCAGCTGTTCATCCTTTTTGACACTGTTCCGACAGAAATCTCACTGTTCCGGCAGAAACCTCATCAATCCAAGTCAGCATTCCGGCGTCATGTCAGCAGTAACGTGACTTTCACGTGCGATTTCTGTCGGAACAGTGTCAAAAAGAACGAACAGTTGGAAAGTGCTGACTTATGAGGCTTTTGTGAGAATGACTTTTTTCAATGAGACCATTTGTCATTCTAACTCTGCAAATCGATTCAATGTTAAAAATAAAAAAATTCATCAAGAGAAAATAATATACCTAAAAAGTTTGATCGTTTTTTTTAACTACGGTAGATTAGAAAATAAGATGAGATTAATTTTTATGAGATACGATTAATTGGAATTAAATTAATATTAATGGAATAAAAAAGAATTTTGAGAAAGAAAAATAAAAACGTATATATTTAAGATGATAATTAATTATTATTACCAAAAATATATAATTTCAAATTACTATTTAGAATTTATATATAATTTAAATATGCTTAATAATATTATTTATTTAGAATTTATAATTTATAGTGTGAACACAACATTATTATTGTTTTTCTATTGGTCCACGTGACATTAATAGATCCTGAAATGAAATTATATATGTATAGATATGAGTTATGAGTAAACTAATATATTACTAAGAACACCCCTTCGCTCTCTCATCATAATTATAGTATTATATTATTATATATTTATATCTCATAATATTTATATATTTTATATTTTATAATTTAAAACCCTAAATTAAAAGTAAATACGTTATCAAAGATCTTGTTTTGCTGGTTACTAATTTTCTGTCTATAGCGCAATTACCCTTGCGTTACCCTTCGTGTAGCGCCTTTAGAGCCTCCTCGACTCGTCCCTCGATTCATATTATTTCAAGATTTGTTGGACGCTATTTAGGACTTCGTCAACTCGTGGGCCGTGCATGGGCTTTCTACCCTAAATTTCTACTATATAAATTGATGTACTGTGTTATGAAAGAAAAAAAAAAAGAAAATACGCTGTTGTTTTCTTCAATATTATTTATCCTCTATTTGTCATGGTATCAGAGCGATATAAATTGACCTAAATTCATAAACATCTTCTTACGTCTCTTCTGCACCACCAGCGTGTTCTTGCAGGTTTTTACCATGGAGGAAGATGGAAAGATTGAACCACTTCACCCTATTATCTGGGGTCCGGAGATCAACCCGGAAATCTGATCACACACGTGATTTTACACGACGACAATTTGGAGGTATCGATATACCGATCCGATCGATATACCGTGTGTGCGGAAGCGTGTGCGGATGGGCCGAACTAGGTACGACACCAAGCTCATCTAAGAACTTTCTTATCCAAACGGCCTCCTTTGCTGCTTCAGATGCAGCAATGTACTCAACCTCTGTAGTAGAATTAGCTACGGTGGGTTGCTTGGAACTCTTCCAGCTCACCGCACCTCCATTCATACAAAAGACAAAACCGGACTGAGATCGGAGATCATCTCTGTCTGTTTGGAAGCTTGCATCCGTATAGCCTGTCATAACCAACTCTTCTTGTCCTCCAAAGACAAGAAAAATAATTTTTAGTCCTTCTAAGGTACTTAAGAATATTCTTGGCCGCAGTCCAATGCGCCTCACCTGGGTTTCCTTGAAACCGACTCGTCATGCTCAAAGCATACGATACATCCGGTCGTGTACATATCATGGCGTACATAATAGACCCTATTGCCGAACCATAAGGAATATTTTCCATCCTCATTTGCTCATCAGGTCCCGAAGGGCACTGCCTCTTGCTCAGAGATGTACCATGAGTCATTGGAATGAGACCCTTCTTGGCGTCTTTCATTCTGAACCTGTCAAGCACCTTATCAATATAGGTTGCTTGACTAAGTCCAAGCATCCTTTGTGATATGTTCCGACAGATCTTGATGCCCAATATGTACTGTACTTCTCCAAGATCCTTCATTGAAAACCATCTTCCCAACCATTCTTTAACATAATTAAGCATAGGAATATTGTTTCCAATAAGGAGTATGTCATCGACATACAACACAATGAATACAACGTAACTCCCACTGACTTTCTTGTAAACACAAGAGTCTTCCATGTTCTTTTGAAATCCAAACTCTTGTATGGATTCATCGAACCGAAGATTCCAGCTCCGAGATGCTTGCTTTAATCCATAAATGGATCTATTAAGCTTGCATACTCTCTCAGCCTGATTAGGATCGATAAAATCCTCTGGTTGTGTCATAAACACTTCCTCTACTAGAATCCCATTCAAGAAGGCGGTTTTAACGTCCATTTGCCATATCTCATAATCATAATGAGCAGCAATGGCTAAGAGAATCCGAATGGATTTAATCATAGCAACTGGTGAAAAGGTTTCATCATAATCCACCCCGTGAATTTGTTTATATCCTTTTGCCACCAATCTTGCTTTGAAAACACTAGGTTTTCCATTCATGTCTGTTTTTATTTTGTAAATCCATTTGCATCCAATGGGCCTAGCCCCTTTAGGCAAATCGACCAAGTTCCAAACTTGATTTTCAGACATTGATTCCATTTCGGATTTCATGGCACCCTGCCATTTCTCGGAATCTGGACTCGTCATAGCTTGGATATAGGTCGAAGGTTCATTGCTTTCTAAAAGCATGACTTCATAGCTCTCGTTTGTCAGAATACCTAAGTATCTGTCAGGTTGAGATCTAATTCTTCCAGACCTTCGAGGGTTAGGTGTGGTTTCCAAAACCACTTGAGTACTCTCGACTTGATCTTGAGTGTCCATCTCAGTTTGATCTTCTTGAACCTCATTCAAGTTTTCTTGAACTTCGTTCAATTCAACTGAGCTCCCACTTACTTTCTTGGAAAGATATTCCTTTTCAAGAAATACATCATCTCGAGCAACAAAGACTTTGTTCTCAGATTGGTTGTAAAAGTGGTACCCTCGTGTTTCTTTTGGATAACCCACAAAGAAACATTTATCCGATTTGGGTTCAAGCTTTGTAGAGATATTTCTCTTCACAAAAGTTTCACATCCCCAAACCTTGATATAAGACAAGTTAGGGACCTTCCCTTTCCATACCTCGTATGGTGTCTTATCAACAACTTTTGACGGTGTCCTATTCAGTGTATAGGCCGCTGTTAAAAGTGCGTGTCCCCAAAAAGATTTTGGTAGTTCACTAAGGCTCATCATCGATCGAACCATATCCAATAAGGTTCTATTCCTCCTTTCGGAAACACCATTCATCTGGGGTGTTCCAGGAGGAGTGAGTTGATATAGAATACCACAACTCATAAGATGATCATCGAATTCTTGGTTAAAATATTTACCACCTCGATCCGATCGAATGGCTTTTATCTTCTTACCAAGTTGATTCTCAACTTCATTTTGGAATTCTTTGAACTTTTCAAAGGCTTCCGACTTATGCCTCATTAAATAGACATAACCATATCTACTTAAGTCATCGGTAAAAGTTATGAAGTAGAAATAACCTCCACGTGCTTGTGAGCTCATTGGACCACATACATCAGTATGGGTTAAACCCAATAGATCATTTGCACGTTCTCCTTTTCCTAGAAAAGGTGACTTTGTCATTTTGCCCATCAAACACCCTTCACATGTATCAAATGACTCCAAGTCAAAAGATTTGAGAATACCTTCTTTAAGAAGTTTCTCTACACGTTTAATGTTGACGTGGCCTAATCGACAATGCCAAAGGTATGTTTCATTGAATTCATTCGATTTGACCTTTTTGGTATTAATGTTATATATATGATTGTCAAGTTGAAGTATATATAAACCATGTTCTAATCGTGCCGAACCATAGAACACTCCACTTTTTGAAATAGTAAATAAACCATTTATTATAGTGAAGGAAAATCCTTCAGTATCCAATACTGAAATAGAAATGATGTTCTTGGTAATACTTGGTACGAAATAAACATTATTCAATACTAAAACAAGGCCCGAAGTCAAACACAAATCATAAGATCCTACGGCTAATGCAGCGACCCTCGCTCCATTTCCAACCCGCAGATCGACATCTCCCTTTACCAAACTTCTACTTCTTTGCAGTCCCTGCACATGTGAAACAATGTGAGCACCGCATCCGGTATCCAATACCCAAGAAGAAGAATTTGTAAAGTTTATGTCTATGACATAAATACCTGAAGATGAAGGAACGACCCCGTTCTTCACATCCTCTTGGAACTTGGGGCAATCTCGCTTGTAGTGTCCAACACCTTTGCAGTAGAAACACTCAGATTCCCCAGGAACCTTAGAAGCTTTCAAGAACCTTTTGGAAGGAGTTGCCACAACTTTCCCTTTCCCTTTGCCTTTCACTTCCGGTTTCTTAATCCCCTTGAACTTTTTGGTACCTCCTTCCCGAATCATAAGAACTTCCCTCCTAGGGTCCTTCTTAATCGCCGGCTCAGCAGCCTTAAGCATCCCATGGAGCTCATGAAGCGATTTCTTCAGTCCATTCATGTGGAAATTCAGCCTAAAGGCATCATATCCATCATGAAGAGAATGAAGAATGAAATCGGTAGCCAACTCGTCATCATATGCAAAACCGAGGCGAGCACTTGAAGCAAATAATCAAATCATTTGCTGCACATGTGGTCCCACGGGTTTACCCTTTTCCAGCCTAGCTGTTGCTATAGCCCGGGTGACACCGAAGCGCTCAATCCTAGCCTGTTCCCCGAACATGCTCTTGAGCTCTTCTATGATGTCATAGGCTTCCATGAACTCGAATTGTTTTTGCAACTCGGGTACCATGGATGCCAACATCAAACATGTCACCTCATTCGAGGCTTTCTTAGCAAGGGCATATGATGCCTTTTGGACATCCGTGCCCCCATCAGCGGGAAGCACGGGAAGGGGTTTGTCCAACACACTTTCCTTTTCTTCGTATTTGAGGACTATCCTCAAGTTACGTTGCCAATCAAGGAAATTGGTGTTGTTCAACTTTTCTCTATCCAAGATAGAGCTGAACTTGAATTGAGTTGAGACAGACATATTAAACTACAGAAGAAAGATAAATTAAGTAAGTAAACATCCACAAAGCTGTAAACAAATAAAGTTGTCTAGCAAAACTAGTTTATTTGTTCCATTTTGTTCATTCGATATCCAATATCGTCGTTCCCAATTATTTCAATGACAAAAAACGTGATAAATCGTAAGTGAAAACTCGAGGTTTTCTAACCAGTGATCTTATCATGCAATTGAAGCCCTATCTCTCAATAAAATGAGGGAGCCAACCAGACAATCGATTCACGCCATCCAATGGCTCGAAAGTCTCTAATTTGTGTCATTGATGAACTTAAGTGTTTTGGATTAAATCACTCCCCGAGGTGTAAATAATCCTAACCTTATAATCCACCAAATGAAAGACAAATTAGGCATTTGTTTTTGAAATTTTAATAAATTAGAACAAAACGATCTCAAGACCCTCATCTTGCGAATCCTTAAGCCGACTGAGTCCGCACTTAAGAACTCCAAGATAGGTAGACATCCCATGTCAATGACATCCAAATGTCACTCTCGGTCGATGAGAGTCCCATTCTCATCTCATGTCTCGATAGCCACGCCTGCAGTGGATCTATCGATGAGAAAACCAAACTCACTTGTAAGGGTCTAACCCTTACTCACACTTATCCCAAGATAAAAAGTAGTACCCCGCTGAGGCGGACCTACCAACTTATGATCGAGGGCTTTATGGGTGTGATGTTTTGGACAAGACATTATACTCATTATTTTGGGAACTTGCATGCATAGGTTTGTTTATATGTAAGTTGAACATTTATATTATAAAACAACCTATAACTAGCAAAGCAAATAAATACGAAATCGAAAGGCCCCTAGAACCTCACAACTCTCAAAAGAAAAGAATTAAATTAACAACAAAAGCCTTGAACATCTTATGGACTGGTCCTCGCCCGCCGTTTCAGTTCCGTGCCCTCCGATTTTGGTCAAATCTATTCCGTACCCAAAAAACCACGAACGGCGCCCGCCGTTTCACAATCAGCGGTCGCCGAACACCACCGGCGGTCGCCGTTTCAAAAACGGCGCCCGCCGAAAGGGCACGAAAAAAAATCTGCCAAGAATCAGACCATTCGGCGGTCGCCGTTTTCGGAACGGCGCCCGCCGAATCAAAACGGCGCCCGCCGGAGCTAAAACGGCGCCCGCCGTTTTGCTCCAGCAGCCCCGGTTTGCTTCGTTTTGCTTTGTTTTGCTTCGTTTCTTCTCGTTTTCGCCGGAGAGCCGAGATCCTCCATCGAACCATGGACCAAGTCCATCGCTTACAAGTAGTACAATACAAATATAATAGAAAAACCTATTTATTACAAATGATTCCAAGGGACGCAGCCCTCAAATACTACGGCCAATCGAAACGTAAAAAACGACGAAATCATTCACCCGACCACTAACGGTGGCCGGCCTTACATCTTATCACATAATCACAGTTAAACATATAATCTAATTATGTTGATTTAAACTTCTTGTGTCCAACACAAAAGTGTGCACGAGCCCTAGGCTCTGATACCAGTTGGAGGTATCGATATACCGATCCGATCGATATACCGTGTGTGCGGAAGCCTCTAAAGCAATATATCTACTATGCCATGATCTTAGTGCACACAAATATGTATAGACACACACACATATATATATATATATATAGAGAGAGAGAGATATCAACGAGATTTTACTTTTGGTGACGAAGTGATTCGTTGATGTCGTTGAGGTGGTGTTGAGTCGATTGAACCACCTCAAATGGATCAGCCTCGAAATGTTCACCTTTGGAATGACCTCGTCACGCCTTTGGATCGCCCATATGTTGAAGCCGCATAAATGGCCCGGCCTCTACGTGTTGCACACGAACCCGGAAATTGAACTTGCTTGATTGATTGAAATGGTTCTCCAAGAACTCTTTTCTCTCTTTCTCTTTTTCTCTTTTGTGTATTTCGAAATTGTGTTTCAAAGTGTAAGAATGAGGCTTGAAAATCTAATTTTCATCCTCATTATATCCACTTCAATTCACCTTGTAACCCCCCATATCAATGTGTGTCATAACCACACATAATGGGTGTTTATGGTGAATTTGAATGGATTTCATAACCCCCATGCCACATGACATGTGTTATGACTCCAAATCACCAGCTTGTGTGGCATGCCATATCACACCATGTGACATGCATCCCATGCAAGCCATGCATCCCATGCATGCGAAATTCCACGTAAATATTGATTCTAAATCAATATATTTATCAAGCAATGTATATCAATATTGAGCTCGTGTGTGACCCTGTAGGTATGATTTTATCGATCAATATTATATTGTTCTCAACAAATAATATTATCGAATAATCATTTAACATCCATAGACGACCTTATGACTTTATCGATTGCACACGTAGGATCGAAGAACATATCCCAACACAATTATGTAGCATGGTCACGGGAAATTACTTTATCGTTAAAATCTCATCGAAAATTCGTATTTGTCGATGGGACGATCAACAAACCTACAGAAAAGAAAAAATGACTTGACTGGGACACAGTCAATTCCATGCTCGTTTCGTGGATGTTATGTAGTATTGATACTAAGCTTGTGCTATCCATTCCTTATCATGATGAAGCGAAATCACTCTGGGATTATCTCGTGAGGAGATTTTGCGTGGTTAATGGTCCTCGACTACAACAATTGCGAGCGGATATCACTGAATGTAAGCAGTTTAAAACCATGTCTATTGAAGATTATTATAGTCGCTTGATGGGTCTGTATGATGAACTCGCTCGACTAAAACCTTTACATGCTTGTGAGTGTGGTCGATGCACATGTGATATAGCCGGAAAGTTTGCTCTTGATCGAGAGGACGAGAAATTCCATCAATTTTTGATTGGGATTGACGATGAGTTATATGGAATGGTGCGCACAAACTTGTTATCTCAATCTCCTCTCCCAAATTTAGATCGTGCATATCAGGCATTTCTTCAAGAGGAGTGGTCTCGTACTATTGCACGAAGTAAAATTGTCAAAGAGGAACTTCATGCTTTTGCCATTCAAGCTGACCGAAGTACACTTAAATTTGACAAGATCGACAAGACAAAGTTATTTTGCGCTCACTGTCAACAAAAGGGTCATGAAAAAAGCACTTGTTTTAAATTGCATGGATACCCGGATTGGTGAGAGACGCGAAATCGTAGAACGAAAGGGCCTGGTTCGAGTAGAGGGGCTGCAACCACAACTCCTTAATCTTCTGGTACAGGCCGTGGGACTGGGATCATACCCAATACTCTTACCGCACCATCTGCTGCAAGTCGTGGTCGTGGAGTGCACACTAATGCGGTGACCGATCCAACTGGTGTAGGGTCTGAGAATAATCATGCATCTTTGGAAAATTTGAACCCAAATCAAGTTCAAATTTTATTAAAGTTAATTCATAATGAAAAACATTCTGAAATTCACGATCGGATGACCGGTAAGTGTTCTTCTTTAGATTGGATTATTGATACAGGGGCTTCCCACCATGTTACGGGAAATCGAGCATGCTTAAATGATGCTCGAAGCATACTTGAATGTCATGTAGGTTTGCCAAATGGTCAACGTGCAGTTGCGACTTTGGAGGGTCGGGTTTATCTTTCTCGGGGATTAGTACTTGAACACGTCTTATTTGTGCCCCAATTGACTTGCAATTTAATATCAGTGTCGCAATTGATTGATGACGTTAATTGCCATGTTCGGTTCACTGACTCCTTATGTGCTATACAAGACCTACATACGGGGAATCTGATTGGAGCCGGTGAGCGTCGGGATGGACTTTATTTTTTTCGAGCATTGCCTACTGTTCAAGCAATGACTGTTTCGAGCCTCAGTGATTTTGAGTTGTGGCATCGTCGATTGGGTCATCCTTCAGATCGTGTTGTCAAGTTATTGCCTGCTATTAGTTCAAGTACTTCTCGAAAGAAATTAAATAAAGCTTGTGTTATTTGTCCTCAAGCAAAACAAACTCGTGATAGTTTTCCTATTAGTGAAAATAAAGCTTGTAAAATATTTTAAATAATTCACTGTGATTTATGGGGGCCGTACCGCACACCCTCTTCATGTGATGCGGTTTATTTTTTGACTATCGTAGACAATTTCTCTCGAGTTGTGTGGGTATATTTGCTACGCAATAAAATTGAAGTTCGTTCTGTCTTTTCCTCTTTTTTGGCTATGGTTGAGCGTCAATTTAATGTTGCGGTTGAAACAGTTTGAAGCGATAACGACACCGAATTTACTAGTCTCCTTGATTATTTTGCTGCGAATGGTATTCTCTTTCAAACCTCTTGTGTGGGTACTCCTCAACAGAACGGCCGGGTTGAACGTAAACATCGACACATTCTCAATGTTAGTCGTGCCTTAATGTTCCAAGCTAATCTTCCTATTACTTTCTGGGGGGAATGTGTTCTTGCGGCTGTACATTTAATTAACCGAACTCCTTCAGGCTTGTTGGCGAATAAAACACCGTATGAAACTCTCTTTGGTCACCCACCTAATTTTGACGAATTACGTGTTTTTTGGTGTTTATGCTTCGCTCATAATCAAAAGGCGAAAGGGGATAAATTCGCACCCCGAAGTCGCAAATGCATTTTTGTCGGTTATCCCAATGGAAAAAAGGGCTGGAAACTATATGACCTCATCACGGGCGACTTCTTTGTTTCACGTGATGTTAAATTTCATGAAGACGAGTTTCCCTTCGCCATAGCCGACAATCTTACCACTCATGTTGAGGCTTCAACAAAGAGGGAAACACACATGGGTTGTCTGCCTCAGAATTAATTGTATTTGATGAACCTGATACTATGCATAATTTATCTACATCACCTACTAATCCAATTTCATCAACATCATGTGGTCAATCGTCTTCCAACAATATTATCGAGTCGAATAACAACTCGGAGTTACTCAATGATAGCCCCTCTACACCGAGCTCCCTTCCTATGTCTCTCCCTTCTTCGGATACCATTGCCGGTGATCCTACTCTAGGACGTGGTATGCGCGAGAAACATCGATCAGTCCTACTACGTGATTTTGTTAAAAACAGTGTACATAAATTACGTCCATCCCCAAGCTTTTCCGGTCCCTCCAAACCTTCATGTTCACCTGGTCCCACATATCCTCTCACACATTATGTGAATTGTGATAAATTCTCGACGCGTCATCGCATTTTTATTGCAGCTATTCTTGCTGGTCATGAGCCTCGTACTTTTCGAGAGGCGATGCAAGATGCCGAGTGGCGCGAGGCCATGACACAAGAAATACGTGCCTTGGAGGATAACGAGACTTAGATCATGGCTGCTCTCCCCCCTCACAAAAAGGCCCTCGGATGTAAATGGGTATATAAAATTAAATATCACTCTGATGGTCGAATTGAACGTCTTAAAGCTCGGCTTGTTATATTTGGAAATCATCAAGTTGAGGGTATCGACTATCACGAAACCTTTGCCCCCGTCGCTAAAATGGTTACTATACGTACCTTTCTTGCTGTTGCCGCTGCTAAGAACTGGGAACTTCAACAAATGGATGTTCACAACGCCTTTCTTCATGGGGATCTTGACGAGGAAGTGTATATGAAGCCGCCTCCTGGATATACTACTGCACGTCCAGGCTTGGTGTGTCGTCTGAAAAAATCTTTGTACGGTCTTCGTCAGGCTCCACGGTGTTGGTTTGCGAAGTTAGCTGCTTCTTTAACAAATTATGGTTTTATTCAGTCTCTTTCCGATTACTCTCTGTGTTGGAAATCGACTACCCGGGACACGTCCGTTCGAACCATTGAACATCCGGACGTCCCCAATCGACTTCTGGAGGTCACCCTTAGACAGCCATGGCCGCCCGCCCAAGAGATCGCGCGTCCGCTGCAGCCGAAGCCGCGGCTCGCGATCTGCCCGGAGCAAGCGACCGCTTGCCTACCAGGCGAGCGCTCGCGCAGCAAGGCAAGCGAGCGCCTGCTGCCCAGGCGAGCGCCTGCTGCCTGTCGCGAGCGGGCGCTTGCCCCTCAGGCGGGCGCCTGCCTGCTGCGAACAGCGACCCCGTTCGCCCGTTCCGGCTGTTCCGACGCGATTTTCTCGATCCGACTGCCACGCCGGAGGTCAGAAACCTCCCAGCAGTCCGAGAATATCACATCCAAGCCACGGGAACCGATCTACGTTCAAAGTATGATCAACGAGATAAAACGAGATCGAATAATTGCGGAAAAAAAGGAATTCGATCTCATACCTTTTCGGTCGATTGTTGAGACCTTAGATGCTTCTAACGTATGTCTCAGGCCCCGTCTCCAACCGTTGTGTGGGCAACGATCCGCTGGAGTTCTCCCGTCTATACTCTCTCTGTCTCAACCAGCGTAATGAATTATTCTCTAAGAATAATTATTATTGCGTTAACTTTTATTTTTAATAGAGAAAACTTTTAATTGCGCTAAGCAATTTATTTTTCTCTGATGAAAATAATTATTGCGGCGAATGTTAAGTTAAGAGAGGGTAAGGGAGGGGGTTTATATAGAGTTACGTTAGGGACCTTAGGTTAAATTAATTAAGGGCTAATTTGAAATATTAATTAACTTGGAATACTTAAAAGCAATTCCTTAATTAATCGATTTCAAATTTAATTATTATTAACTCCACTATAAAATAATAATTGAATTCCCGAAATTAATTTAATATTATTTCAACAATAATATTTCCGCCGAAATTACATATACGACTTTCCCCGTGTTTAAGATATCGAACGTCCACGAATTTATTTAATTACTAATAATTAAATTAATTCGTTTCTTATTATCCGAGACTAGTACCACTCATCCTTATTATCATGTGGAACAAATCCACCTGCAGGGTTTACATGATAAACTTTATGAGCTCATCTCGGGGACGTAATCAACCCGATAAACGGGACACGGTTTCCTGTCTATAATCTATAGCATTCCGTGCGTACAATTACGATTCCCAATTTACCGAGGATCTCGACTAATCAATTAGTCTCACTCATTGGCAAGTTAAAGAACCGAGAATTGGACACACGCACCTACAATTATATAGGGATTAGGAATTCGTATATCCGTAATATCTGAGGTCTAGTTCGATTACTTCGATTAGTATAAATCGAACGCCCTCCCGTGGTCCTGCTCAATACACCAAGTGTACGAGTGTGACATGATAGTCAAGACCGACTATCTACCAGTCACACAACGACGTACCGATGGATTGTCCCTGTCCATCTAAGTCGTGAGCCACTGTTCGATAATATACGAGTAACCGACAGTATGATCTTCCGCGTGTCTCCTCACGCCATACTGTCTACAACGTATATATCTAGGACTATAGAGCACAGAGTTATAATAAACAAAATGCAGACTGTTTGATTAATAGATAATAAAACACAGATAAGGAGTTCCATATTGTCACTAAACTAGACATTTAGAATATAACTCCATCAATCTCCCACTTATACTAAAAGTCTAGTTGCCCTCTCCCATACATCCGATACCCATCCCCTTCACGTGTCTCTTGAACGCTTCCGCTGGAAGTGCTTTCGTAAAGGGGTCTGCCAGGTTATCCGCTGATGCAATCTTGGTGACAACCGCATCGCCTCTCTCGACGATGTCTCTAATCAGGTGGTACTTGCGATCTATGTGTTTACTCGCATTGTGGGCTCGTGGTTCCTTTGCATTTGCCACTGCACCGCTATTGTCACAATAAATTGTGATAGCTCTAAGCAAATTAGGAATCACATCTAAGTCCATGATGAAGTTCCGGAGCCACACCGATTCTTTAGCTGCCTCAGAGGCTGCTACATATTCGGCTTCCATGGTAGAGTCCGAAATGCATTTCTGCTTAACACTCCTCCATGAAACTGCTCCACCTCCCAATGTGAACACATAGCCTGATGTAGACTTTCGCTGTTCCTTATCAGATTGGAAATCCGAGTCTGTGTAACCCACAGGAATCAATTCAGAAGCTTTGTAACTTAGAACATATTTCCTAGTCCTTCGCAGGTACTTAAGTATGTTCTTTACAGCGGTCCAGTGACCCTGTCCAGGGTTACTCTGATATCTAGCTACCATGCCTACGGCATAGCAGATATCAGGTCTCGTGCACAACATAGCATACATTAGACTACCCACTGCCGAAGCATAAGGAATCGTCTTCATGTAATCTATCTCCTTTTGTGTCTTGGGACACATATCCTTAGATAGATGAATTCCATGGCAGAAAGGTTGAGAACCTCTCTTGGAATTCTGCATGTTGAAACGAGCTAGAATCGTATCAATATATGAAGCATGGGACAAGCTCAATGTTCTTTTCTGGCGATCTCGTATAACCTTGATCCCAAGAACATGCCCTACTTGTCCTAAGTCTTTCATATCGAATTGCTTGGACAACCATCCCTTTATGTCCGACAACATCTTCACATTGTTGCCAATTAGAAGAATGTCGTCTACATAAAGCACGAGAAACGCCACGCTGTTTCCGTCACTTCTCCGATATACACACGACTCGTCCATGCTTTGAATGAATCCATATGACTGGATAACCTCATCAAACCGCATGTTCCAAGATCTAGAAGCTTGCTTCAATCCATAAATGGATCGCTTTAGCTTACACACTAGATGCTCTTGGCCTTTCTCGATGAAACCCTCTGGTTGTCTCATATAAATGGTCTCGTCAAGATTCCCATTCAAGAATGCCGTCTTGACGTCCATTTGCCACACCTCATAATCCATATGAGATGCTATAGACAAAAGAATCCGGATCGACTTTAGCATAGCTACCGGCGAAAAGGTTTCCTCATAATCGATCCCTTCTTTTTTAGTGTACCCTTTCGCAACAAGCCTAGATTTGAAGGTTTCCACCTTCCCGTCAGATCCTCTTTTCCTCTTGTACACCCACTTGCAACCAATGGCTTTTACACCTTTGGGCGGTGCTACAAGATCCCAGACCTGATTTGAATCCATAGATTCAATCTCAGATTTCATCGCCTTTCGCCAAGACTGAGCATCTTGATCTTTAAGCGCCTCGTCGTAGGTCCAGGGATCGGCTTCATGTTCTCCAGGTAACAAGTCCGAAGACTCACCTATAAACATGAACCTGTCGGGTTGTCGAACAACCCTCCCACTACGACGACGCTCCGGTGTAACCTCAGTAACTACAGGTGCAGACTGTGGTGGCGTATCACCCGGTTGGGTTGGATCTAAGCCTTGATCGTTCCCTCTCAGTTCGTTAAGTATTATCTCACTATTGGGCTTGTGGTCCATTATATAATCCTCTTCCAAGAACCGAGCGTTGGTGCTAACAACGATCTTCTGGTCCTTAGGACTATAAAATAGACCACCTTTCGTTCCTCTAGGATATCCTATAAACAACCGAATATCTGAACGTGACTCCAACTTATCAGCCCCGTGCTTCAGCACATGTGCTGGACAACCCCAGATCCGAATGTGTTTCAAGTTTGGCTTACGCCCGGTCCACAATTCCGAGGGTGTCTTAGGGACTGATTTGGAAGGAACTAAGTTCAAGATATAAGCCGCTGTTTCCAAGGCATATCCCCAGAACGAAACTGGTAGTTCTGAGTAACTCATCATAGATCTTACCATTTCCATAAGAGTCCTATTCCTTCTTTCTGCTACACCATTCTGCTGGGGCGTGTATGGTGCAGTCATCTGGGAATCAATCCCATTCTCTAATAAGTACGCCTTAAACTCTCCCGAGAGGTACTCTCCTCCACGATCAGATCGTAGAGTCTTTATGGTCTTACCATGAAGGTTTTCCACAAGAGCTTTGTACTCCTTGAACTTGTCAAAGCACTCGCTCTTGCGGCACATCAGGTATATAAAACCATACCTTGAGTAATCATCAGTGAAGGTTACAAAATATTCGTAACCTCCTCTCGCTTGGACAGATAAAAGCCCGCACAAATCTGAGTGAATCAATTCCAGTACTTCCTTGGATCTATACCCCTTATCACTAAAGGGTCGCTTGGTCATTTTTCCTTCCAGGCATGATTCGCAGGTTGGAAAGTCCTCATCTTTCACATCACTGAGTATTCCATCAGTTATCAACCTTTGAATCCTGCCCAAGTTAATATGACCTAGCCTAAGATGCCATAAGTACTTTTGATTCATCCTAGAAGGCTCCTTTCTCTTATTGGTACTAGATGTGTTATACGACTCTACTCGTTGCATCGTGGAATAATTAGGATTCAGTATATATAAGTTGCCTATCAATGTACCAGAACAGATATAATCACCATTCTTTTTGACAATAACAGAATTATCAAAAGAAACTGAATATCCATTCAAAACCAACTTAGAAACCGAAACAAGGTTCTTTCTAAAATCCGGTACATAAAGACAATTATTCAATACCAAAACATTATTATTAAAAGATAAATGAACATCTCCCACTGCAACCGCCGCCACTTTCGTAGCGTTGCCCATGTAGATGGTGATCTCTCCCTCTCTAAGCCGCCGGGTTTCCTGGAACCCCTGCAAAGAATTGCAGACATGATCAGTGGCTCCCGTATCCACACACCAGATACCGGTGAATAACACCGCTAAACATGTTTCAGTGACTAAGGAAAAGTTTATACCTCCTTGTCTGAGAGGACAATTAGACTTCCAATGTCCAGACTGCTTGCAACGGAAACACTTGCCCTTAGGCCTGTTCACTCCATTCTGTGGTCCACCAACTCTGGGCCCACTGGGTTTCCGTCCTTGCTTTTTCTTCTTCTTAATCCCCGAAGGGCGAGGAAGAGTCGATTTCACAGCCACAAGTGCTTGAGAGTTCTTAAAGATACCCTCTGCCGCCTGGAGTTCAGTCAGGAGTTCCGCCAACGTATATAACCTCTTGTTAATGTTATAGTTCAGGCGGAACTGCTCAAAACTCCTAGGCAGAGACTGGAGCACTATATTGTTGGAGTTGTGTACTTAATGTCTAGATTTAAGTATCGGTAAACTCCCGGTCATAGCATTTTACCTATTTAATTAATAAACAATTATTTGCAATTAATTATTATTAATTAATTATGCAAAATATAGTCCTGGATTTTATACGTTGTAGTTAGTATGGTGTGTCGGGCCCACACAGAAGATCATACTATCGGTTACTCGTATTTAATCGAACAGTTGCTCACGACCTAGATGGACACGGACCAATCCATCGGTATAGTCGTTGTGTGAGAGAGAAAATAATTTATCTTAATTATTTTATCACACTTGTACACTTGGTGTATTGGGCGGATCAGCTTGAGATTTATTGATTAGGATTGCCTTGGATAATCAATTTAAATCTCAGAGTATTTTATTCTTAATCCCCGATATTATTGCGGGTGTGTATATTTAATATTAGAGACTTTGATTTTCCAAAGGAATTAACCGATTTTATTATTGGGTTAATTACCGGTAAAATTGGGTCGCTATATTTTATATATGACATGCCGTGAATACTTGACGGGAAAGTGTATCCCGGAAGGGTTGATAATATCCCCGAGATGAGTTCATAAGGAATTATTGTGTAAACCTCATGAGTGGATTCGTTCCGCACAATAATAAAGGTTGAACGGTACTAGTCTCGGATATAAGATATGAATATTATTTATTGAACAATAAATAAATTTATTCATGGATATTTAAATCTTAAATACACGGAATAAATAATACTAATCGGAGAAATATTATTTGATATAATATGGATTAATATTGGGAGTGCAATTTTATTTATATAGTGGAAAATAAATAAAATTAATATTGATTAGAATTAATGGATTTGGGTTGGACCCAATTTAATTTTCAATATTAGAAGCCCAATATTTAATCTCCTTATGATCCCTTACGTAGCCTATATAAGCACTACATGGTCTTCACTTTTCACAACACACATAATTGACCTACGCCAATCATAAAGTCTTGGAGAGTGAAGGAGATCCATAGGAGTTCGATAGATCGTCGCCCACACGACGTTCGAACGAAGTGCGAGGAATACGTAGGAAGATCGCAAGGTCGTTTGATTTCGTTTCTACGTACAACGAATCGAGGTAATAATCGAGAACCCCCTTCATGATTATTTGTGTTCGTAAATTGTGATATATACATGAACGCACGATCCGGGAAAACGACGAACCTCGGGGACGGGGATTCGAGATCCCCGGCGAGGATCGAAGGAGGCGGTTGAACCCTAGGGTTCGGACTGCCGCAACGCGCGACGAAGGACGAGCCCCGGCTGGACGCCGGGGCATGCGATCGACTTCGGTCGATCGCCGGGGTGCCACGGGCTGGTGCCGTGGCGGACCCCAGCCGCCGTCGTCGGAGGCGCGTGCTGCGCGAAGCCCTCGGCTGGAGCCGAGGGGCGATCGAGCCCGTGAGCTCGATCGCGGGCGTGCTACGGGATGACCCGTAGCTGCCTCGTATGCGCTACGGGTTCACCCGTAGCGAGGCGTGCGAGGGCGACGCCCTCGCGAGCAGCGAGTCACACGACTCGCTGCGGGGCTGCTGCGAGCAGCCCGGGGATCGCTCGTAGCGATCCCAGCGATTGTCCGAGGACGATCGCGAGCCCCTCGCGGGGGCTCGGCTGGGTGCACACGGCCTTCGGGCCTCGCTGGGCATTCGGTCGGGCCCCGGTTCGTGAGGTGATTCGCGTTCGTGGTTTCCGACTCGCGGGGGACTTCGGCTGGGGGCGGGCTGCGTGTCTTCGGGCGCGTAGTCTCCAAAGGTCAGACTCCTGCGGATGAGTCGGTGTTCGGGTCTTCCGACAATCTAGGGTTTTCGGTCGGGTTATCGGTTCCGCATAAATTTTTGATAGCCCGGGACATCGAATCCCATCAACTGGTATCAGAGCGTTTGGTTTCGTGTTCATGTATGTATTCGATTATTGTTCTACCTTGCAGGATTTCCGGCTATCATGGTTGATTTAATTATTGCTTAATTAATTGTCATGATTATTAAACTCTCTGACATGTCGAGATTCGTTTTGTGTGGTTGAATGTTTGTAATAGTAAAAATTCGGGGGTTGACCGAATTTAGGATTTATTATTACGTTCTTTATTTTCCGGAAAATGTATAGGGTCGATTTCATGTATAGAATCGATACCGGAATTGTAATTTAAATTCTTGCAATTTATTTACGTTGGTTCGATGTTGAGACGATCGCCGGAAGACGAAGAAGTGACGAAGAAGCTAGGACTTGGGTTCGATGGATCGATCCCATGATGTTGATGGTCGATCGAAGCCTTTGCCGGCGTGGCAAGGCGGTGGCGCCCCTCCCCTGGTGGCCGGCGGTCGATCATGGTGGGGATGGCGTGGGGTCTCCCAATCCCATGCTATTCCTACCAAGATATTACTTTCCTAATTAATTCGGATTTTTTCTATTTGAGTGTTCTCCTTTTGGAAACTCTCATGAATTAGGAAAAGAATTAATTTGAATTAATTTTATTCCTATTGATTTATTTCCTTCATGGAATTATTCAAAGATTAGGAATTTAATTAATTTAGTACTAAATTTATTTTTCTTATTTGATTATTCCTACTCATGGGAATATTCATGGATTAGGAATAAAAATAAATTTGGAAAGTAGTAAATCCTAATTTATTTTATTTCCTTGTCCTATTATAAATGTCTTCTAGAATATTCCAAATTTTACTTGGATAGATTATTCTAGAGATTTAATAGAACTAGATAGGAAAATAAATAAATAAAAATATTAATAGTATTTAATTTTATTTTTGATATATTCAATTGACTTAATTTTCGAATTAAGTAACTTTTGGATTAATTGAAAATAAATAGATTTAAATATTGGAGATTAATATTCTCGTCACATGGAGCATTCAAGAAACGAAGACTGAAGACTAGAAGATGCATATGAAGATAAAGCCATGATAGTCGGGAAAAATAATTTTCTAGCATTATTTTGACTATGTGATCTATGTGCTTTATTGTTTACATGCATGCTATATGTGTTAACTTCATGCACTAGATAGCGTATCCCTTTATCGTAAAAAGCTGAGTGGGAGAGGGGATGGAAACATTCCCATGGTCTCCATCACTGTTCTCTTGGTGACTTTTATGGACTTTCGAAGTTCATATAGACAAGTCATTGGAGGAGAATTCTTGTAATTCCTCTTACAAGAAACATTGGTCAAGTTTATCAAACAATGCCTAATTTGTCTTTCTGAAACTGACTTCAAGTCGACTCATTCTCACCCCGGGGAGTGGAATGGAGCCAGAGCCACTTGGTCATGTGGATGACACAAATTAGAGACCTTCGTACCATTCTTTGATAGATGGATCGATTGTCTGCTCGGCTCCCTCATTTATGAGAGATAGGGTCGTTCGCATGGTGAGTCACTGGTTAGAAACTTCGAGTTTCACTTATGGTTCTCCACGTCTTGATTTACAACATCAAATGGATCAAGTAATTGGATTTCAATTATATAAATCTATTAGGTGTAGTAAACGTCCACACGAACGTGGCTTGCTATACTGAAAGGGATTTTAGATTAATTGATGTAGACAGTTATAGGAGATTGTGAGGGGTTGCGAGTTATCGTAAACGTCCACACGAACGTGGCTTGCGGTGACATAACAATTCTAAACGATTCGCCATAGTACTGAGTGATGGTTTACACTTAGGTACGCTTTATAGTAATCTTCCCAACGAAGTAACGCTATAATGATGTACGACCAAAGCAAACCTAATTGCTAAATCATTTGGGTGGGTAAACGTCCACACGAACGTGGCTTGCCTTACCTGATGGGATTTTAGACGCAATTAGTAATTTAATGATATTATTTGAGGGAGATAATATCGGACATTAAATTGATTGTTTGTTTACATGTGCTTATAGGTTTAGAGAATAGCTATGAATCCACTTTCTGTGATACTCAAGGAACATAAATTCACTGGTCCCAATTACATTGATTGGAAGAGAAATTTGGACATTGTCCTGACTGCTGAAGAGTACAAGTTTGTACTCTCTGATAAATGCCCTGCTGAGCCCACGGCTGCCTCAACTGATGAGGAAAAGGCAACATATCGGAAGTGGAAAAAGGCTGATGAAATGGCTAGGTGCTATATTTTGGCTTCTATGTCAAATGTACTCCAAACCCAACATGAGCCGATGGACACTGCCCGGGATATGATGACTAACCTCAAGGAGATGTTTGGGGAGCAGGATCGTGCGGCAAGGCAAGAAGCCATGAGAGTCCTCATGTCGACTACTCAGTCTGAAGGAACGCCCGTTAGGGAGCACGTTCTCAAGATGATGAGTTTGTTGAATGAACTTGAGGTCCTAGGAGCTTCGATTGATGATGAGACGCAAGTCGACATCATACTCCAGTCTCTGACCCCTAAGTTTGAGCAGTTTCGTATGAGCTATAATATGGGTAAACTATCTTATAGCCTTGCGCAACTCCTGACTGAACTGAAGGCGGCAGAGGGGATCTACAAGAAGGGCAAGTCTCAAGCGCTTGTAGCTACCAAGTCCAAAAGCTTGAAAGCTATTGGAGGTAGGGGCAAGAAAAGGAAGCAAGCCATGAAACCCAGTGGTGCCAAGAGGAATGGACCACGAGTGGGGGCTAGTAAGCCAAAGGGCAAGTGCTTCCGATGCAACAAGTCTGGACACTGGAAGTCTGAATGTCCTCTCAGAGGTACGAATTTTTCTTTAGTCGTAAAAACATAGTCAGCGGTATTATCTACCAGAATTCTGGTGTGTAGATATGGAACCACTGACGGTATGTGCATTATTTCAAATGCAGGGGTTCCAGAAAACCCGGCGACTTAGAGAAGAAGAGTTCGAGTCTACATGGGCGAAGCTGTTGGGGTAGCAGCAGTTGCAGTGGAAGACATTTATCTGTTTTAGGATTTCATTTCAGTTATTGCTTTATGTACCCCTTTATTTTGAAAAAGAACTTTTGTTCTGGTTTTCTTTATTATTAATGGATATTTTATTTCTTTAATCATTTGATGGTTTGGATAAGAAATAATGGTGATATCTATTCTGGTACATTAGATAGCAATACATGAATGATGAATCCTTAGTCTACCACGATGCAACAAACCGTTATGTATAACTTGTTTTACTTATTGGATGTATTTCTTTATCAATCATTATACTTGTAAATTCTTGAACTTGGTAGTATCTATTCAAAAGGGATTCAAAAGGTCGAAATTGAATTGATCAATTATAGTTGGAGGAATGGACCTCCCGACCTAAGAATCGATCTTGAAAGATGATACAACTGAGTTAACCTTTCTGGATAAAGGATGGAATTAGGACAAGTATTGAAAATGATTTCTGATTAATGCGGTGACATGTGTAATTAGAAAGGCACGAGTCGTTCTTTCGAGAATACTCGAAGATGGATTAGAATACTTGATATGCCATAAAAGCGGAGTGCTTTCAACACAAAGCCATTATGGGGATCTTTCCAAGTATATCCATTGGAAGCCTGCGACTTGTTCGCGGAGGCTATCACCTATCTAAATAACACATAGCATAAATCAAAGATTGAGATTAAGTCTCAAACGACTGCACCATACACTGATGTGTGGATATGGTGTGTCAGGAATAAGAAATGGAATTCTAATAGTAAAAGAACAAAGTTTGTTCGGAATCACCTATGTTCTATGGATATTTCTGGATACAACAGCATATTCTATGTGGTTGTAGAATATCCTAGAAGAACAAGTAATTGTATGTTTAATAGTGCTACGAACCAGAGGGGTGTCCTCGCCCGGTTCTTAGAAGAAAACTATTAGATGAACTACAATGCCCTAATTGACAAAGTACCTTAAAGATGAGGAAAGGAAAGACTGAGAACCAGCCTGACCGAGTAGCGGTACACCACTAACTGCACCTAATGTTATTACTGTTATACACCGGAACGCCATTGCAGTGGGAGGTTGTTAAGCAACCAGAGATGTTCATAAGACTGGAGGAGTTTTGAACTCTGGATCTAGTAGACATGAAATCGATCCCTAGTTCTGCATAGGAATTTGTGAGAGAGGTGTGTTAGAGACGTAATGGAAACAAAGGTGGTGTTTCTCGGAATTTTGTGTAAATAACACTTCATCGTTGGCAACAATGTAAAAGTGTTGTTAGACATAAAATAGAGGTTGTCTAAATAAATCGAGATATAAGATTAAGATGAAGTTGGATCATGTTCTTAGAAATCTTTCGATCTCTAGACAAGAACATTTGTACTTCTCTTAAGATATCTTAATACGATTATGGTTTGTTTTAAACATGCACAATTCTGAGAAAGGTTATTGCCTTTCGGGAACAGAATACATCTATCTAAAGGTATGTGTTTCGAACGCATAAAGGAGATAGATGTGGACAAAGCAGTTACCTACACTTCGAGTGTAGAGAGCTTTGTAGATGCAATGTTGAAAAACAAGAACCTGATATCAACTATGCGGTTAGCGTAGTGGGAGGATATCAAAGTAATCTGGATAAGGAATATTCGAATGCTGTAAAAGTACTTGGAAGTACTGGATTACTAGCAAAACGAAATCTTCTTAGATTACAGTTTCTCAGATCCAAAAATCAGAGAAAGACCAGTGTAAGTCGATATCAGGCTATGTGTTCATTTTTTAAAAGAGGTGGAACTTAAGGATAAAAGAGTGATAAGCGTAATGCTTCTCGGACTCTACCATAAACCGAATAGCAGCCTCAGAGGCAGCGGAAGTTTGGTTAGGTTCCGGAATGACCTCTGAACTTGGATATGACTCTTGGTTCACCAAAGGCTATGTACATAGCGGTGCTTGGAGAACTGGAAGAAGTCATAAGTTCAAAAGGTGATCATAACACATAGAGCCAGTACCACCTGATACGAGTCATCGTCAGAGAGACGATGCAGTAGTCACCAAGATAACTTCAGAGCGGCAACCTAGATTGCTCATTCACATAATACTTCTGGGAAAGTATAACTTAAGCACGTGATGAGCATGGGAGTCGGGAGTTTGGAGGAAGTGACTAGACCTTAGTACAAGTGGGAGATTGTTGGAGTTGTGTACTTAATGTCTAGATTTAAGTATCGGTAAACTCCCGGTCATAGCATTTTACCTATTTAATTAATAAACAATTATTTGCAATTAATTATTATTAATTAATTATGCAAAATATAGTCCTGGATTTTATACGTTGTAGTTAGTATGGTGTGTCGGGCCCACACAGAAGATCATACTATCGGTTACTCGTATTTAATCGAACAGTTGCTCACGACCTAGATGGACACGGACCAATCCATCGGTATAGTCGTTGTGTGAGAGAGAAAATAATTTATCTTAATTATTTTATCACACTTGTACACTTGGTGTATTGGGCGGATCAGCTTGAGATTTATTGATTAGGATTGCCTTGGATAATCAATTTAAATCTCAGAGTATTTTATTCTTAATCCCCGATATTATTGCGGGTGTGTATATTTAATATTAGAGACTTTGATTTTCCAAAGGAATTAACCGATTTTATTATTGGGTTAATTACCGGTAAAATTGGGTCGCTATATTTTATATATGACATGCCGTGAATACTTGACGGGAAAGTGTATCCCGGAAGGGTTGATAATATCCCCGAGATGAGTTCATAAGGAATTATTGTGTAAACCTCATGAGTGGATTCGTTCCGCACAATAATAAAGGTTGAACGGTACTAGTCTCGGATATAAGATATGAATATTATTTATTGAGCAATAAATAAATTTATTCATGGATATTTAAATCTTAAATACACGGAATAAATAATACTAATCGGAGAAATATTATTTGATATAATATGGATTAATATTGGGAGTGCAATTTTATTTATATAGTGGAAAATAAATAAACTTAATATTGATAAGAATTAATGGATTTGGGTTGGACCCAATTTAATTTTCAATATTAGAAGCCCAATATTTAATCTCCTTATGATCCCCTACGTAGCCTATATAAGCACTACATGGTCTTCACTTTTCACAACACACATAATTGACCTACGCCAATCATAAAGTCTTGGAGAGTGAAGGAGATCCATAGGAGTTCGATAGATCGTCGCCCACACGACGTTCGAACGAAGTGCGAGGAATACGTAGGAAGATCGCAAGGTCGTTTGATTTCGTTTCTCCGTACAACGAATCGAGGTAATAATCGAGAACCCCCTTCATGATTATTTGTGTTCGTAAATTGTGATATATACATGAACGCACGATCCGGGAAAACGACGAACCTCGGGGACGGGGATTCGAGATCCCCGGCGAGGATCGAAGGAGGCGGTTGAACCCTAGGGTTCGGACCGCCGCAACGCGCGACGAAGGACGAGCCCCGGCTGGACGCCGGGGCATGCGATCGACTTCGGTCGATCGCCGGGGTGCCACGGGCTGGTGCCGTGGCGGACCCCAGCCGCCGTCGTCGGAGGCGCGTGCTGCGCGAAGCCCTCGGCTGGAGCCGAGGGGCGATCGAGCCCGTGAGCTCGATCGCGGGCGTGCTACGGGATGACCCGTAGCTGCCTCGTATGCGCTACGGGTTCACCCGTAGCGAGGCGTGCGAGGGCGACGCCCTCGCGAGCAGCGAGTCACACGACTCGCTGCGGGGCTGCTGCGAGCAGCCCGGGGATCGCTCGTAGCGATCCCAGCGATTGTCCGAGGACGATCGCGAGCCCCTCGCGGGGGCTCGGCTGGGTGCACGCGGCCTTCGGGCCTCGCTGGGCATTCGGTCGGGCCCCGGTTCGTGAGGTGATTCGCGTTCGTGGTTTCCGACTCGCGGGGGACTTCGGCTGGGGTCGGGCTGCGTGTCTTCGGGCGCGTAGTCTCCAAAGGTCGGACTCCTGCGGATGAGTCGGTGTTCGGGTCTCCTGACAATCTAGGGTTTTCGGTCGGGTTATCGGTTCCTCATAAATTTTTGATAGCCCGGGACATCGAATCCCAGCATATATCGATCTGGGTTTCCCCATCGATAGCTCCTCCCATAATCTCTATCTCATTCAGATAGCCTATCATCCTAAGAACGTGATCCCTCACGGGCGTTCCTTCGGACATAGTGGCCGTCATGAGTTGCCTCATAGCATCTTGTCTGGCTGCCCTGTCCTGACTACCAAACATCTCCTTGAGGTTAAGCATCATATCATAGGCAGTGTCCATGGCTTCATGCTGATGTTGCAGCACATTTGACATAGATGCCAAAATGTAGCACCGCGCCATCTGATCAGCCTTGACCCACTTCCGATGAGCTTCCTTTTCCTCAGGAGAGGATATTTCAGTAGGTGCAACAGGACATTCGACCTGGAGTACATACTTGTACTCCTCAGCAGTTAGGACAATGTCCAAGTTTCGTTTCCAATCAACATAATTTGGACCAGTGAGTTTGTTTTCTTTAAGTATCACAGACAGCGGGTTGAGTGCCATATCTATAAAAGAGACAAATCAAACCGTCAAATTTAATTCGATATTAACTCCCTTAATTAATATCATTAAATTTACCAATCAATCATAAAATCCCATCAGACCAGCATGCCACGTTCATGTGGACGTATACTAGTCCAAACGATTTTATAATTGGACTTTTACTTTGGTCGTACATCATTACAGCAGTGACTCCGATGGGGAGGATACTGTAAAGCGTACCTAAGTGTACACCATTTCTCAGTACTAAGTTAACCGCTCGGGAACTACATATCCACCGCAAGCCACGTTAGTGTGGACGTTTACGTTGACGTGCGGTCCCTTTACGATTTCCTATAACTGTCGAGCCTCAATTAACCCAAAGTTCCGTTTCCGTCTAGTAAGCCACGATAGTGTGGACGTTTACTAAACAAACAACTTTGTTAATTGAATTCCATTTAATAAATTTCACAATTTCGTTAATCAAAGCTTGATATCTCGTAAGTGAAACTCGAAGTTTCTAACCAGCGATCAATCATGCAATTGAGCCCTATCTCTCACTAAGTGAGGGAGCCAACCAGACAATCGATCTAGTCATCGAATGACTCGAATGTCTCTAATCAGTGTCATCGACATAAGCAAGCGCTTTGGCTCCATTCCACTCCCCGGGGTGAGAATGAGTCGAGTTTAACTTAGTCTTTGAAAAACAGATTAGGCATTTGGTTTGAAAAACTTAAGTGTTCAATTCTATAAATGGAATTGAATTCGAATTTCGATCAAAGTGATTTCCGTGTATCGACTTTATCCGATAGGGAGGATGACACTAAAGCCAACTCGTAAGTCAATACACATCACTCTCGAAACAGAGAATGGAGACCGCGGGATTGTTTCCAATCCCTCTCCCACTTAGTATTTTACGATTTAGGGATATACATGCATAAAATAATAAGCATAATAAACACGTAAATCACACAAAAGGCAATTAACGTGGCCCGATTATTATGGCCTTAAAATCTTGAATGCACGTCTCTTGGAACTCGAACTCGTTGCTCGTCTCAACTTCGATTCTCGTTCCTCCGGGCTTCGATCTCGTCTCGATCCAATAGCAGAAATTAATTAAAAAAAATATTCTACTAAGTCCGGTATCGATCCTATACATTTTGATCGACCCTATACAAGTCCCGGATGCAACGAAAAATTAATAAACCTAACGACTCAACCCGTCGTTTTTATCTATTACAAACAAGCAACTTTCCAAAAATAAAACGATCTCAACAAGCCCGAGAGTTTAATCAAAACCACATACATACAGCACAAAATATCAAAAATAAATTGGCCATAGTAATCGAGTTCAACCTGCAAAACAAAACTCGCAAACAATACAAAGAACGAACAAAACCGGCTCTGATACCATTTGTTGGAAATCGACTACCCGGGACACGTCCGTTCGAACCATCGAACATCCGGACGTCCCCAATCGACTTCTGGAGGTCACCCTTAGACAGCCATGGCCGGCCGCCCAAGAGATCGCGCGTCCGCTGTAGCCGAAGCCGCGGCTCGCGATCTGCCCGGAGCAAGCGACCGCTTGCCTACCAGGCGAGCGCTCGCGCAGCAAGGCAAGCGAGCGCCTGCTGCCCAGGCGAGCGCCTGCTGCCTGTCGCGAGCGGGCGCTTGCCCCTCAGGCGGGCGCCTGCCTGCTGCGAACAGCGACCCCGTTCGCCCGTTCCGGCTGTTCCGACGCGATTTTCTCGATCCGACTGCCACGCCGGAGGTCAGAAACCTCCCAGCAGTCCGAGAATATCACATCCAAGCCACGGGAACCGATCTACGTTCAAAGTATGATCAACGAGATAAAACGAGATCGAATAATTGCGGAAAAAAAGGAATTCGATCTCATAACTTTTCGGTCGATTGTTGAGACCTTAGATGCTTCTAACGTATGTCTCAGGCCCCGTCTCCAACCGTTGTGTGGGCAACGATCCGCTGGAGTTCTCCCGTCTATACTCTCTCTGTCTCAACCAGCGTAATGAATTATTCTCTAAGAATAATTATTATTGCGTTAACTTTTATTTTTAACAGAGAAAACTTTTAATTGCGCTAAGCAATTTATTTTTCTCTGATGAAAATAATTATTGCGGCGAATGTTAGGTTAAGAGAGGGTAAGGGAGGGGGTTTATATAGAGTTACGTTAGGGACCTTAGGTTAAATTAATTAAGGGCTAATTTGAAATATTAATTAACTTGGAATACTTAAAAGCAATTCCTTAATTAATCGATTTCAAATTTAATTATTATTAACTCCACTATAAAATAATAATTGAATTCCCGAAATTAATTTAATATTATTTCAACAATAATATTTCCGCCGAAATTACATATACGACTTTCCCCGTGTTTAAGATATCGAACGTCCACGAATTTATTTAATTACTAATAATTAAATTAATTCGTTTCTTATTATCCGAGACTAGTACCACTCATCCTTATTATCATGTGGAACAAATCCACCTGCAGGGTTTACATGATAAACTTTATGAGCTCATCTCGGGGACGTAATCAAACCGATAAACGGGACACGGTTTCCTGTCTATAATCTATAGCATGCCGTGCGTACAATTACGATTCCCAATTTACCGAGGATCTCGACTAATCAATTAGTCTCACTCATTGGCAAGTTAAAGAACCGAGAATTGGACACACGCACCTACAATTATATAGGGATTAGGAATTCGTATATCCGTAATATCTGAGGTCTAGTTCGATTACTTCGATTAGTATAAATCGAACGCCCTCCCGTGGTCCTGCTCAATACACCAAGTGTACGAGTGTGACATGATAGTCAAGACCGACTATCTACCAGTCACACAACGACGTACCGATGGATTGTCCCTGTCCATCTAAGTCGTGAGCCACTGTTCGATAATATACGAGTAACCGACAGTATGATCTTCCGCGTGTCTCCTCACGCCATACTGTCTACAACGTATATATCTAGGACTATAGAGCACAGAGTTATAATAAACAAAATGCAGACTGTTTGATTAATAGATAATAAAACACAGATAAGGAGTTCCATATTGTCACTAAACTAGACATTTAGAATATAACTCCATCACTCTGTTTGTCCTTTCTCATGATGGTGTCCAACTTAATGTTCTCATATACGTAGATGACTTGATTATCTCGGGTAATGACACATCCTCCATTACTGCATTTAAAACCTATTTAGGGACATGTTTTTATATGAAGGATCTTGGTACCCTTAAATACTTTCTCGGCGTAGAGGTCGCTCGCAGTTTTGAGGGAATTTTCTTATGTCAACGCAAAAACTCTCTTGATATTCTTGATGAAACGGGTCTTTAGGTGCCAAACTGGCTGGATTTCCTATTGAATAAAATCATTCCTTAGCACTCTCTACCGGCGCTGTGCTTTCAGATCCAGAACCTTATCGTCGACTTATCGATCGTCTTATTTATCTTTGTTTCACTCGTCCTGATTTAGCTTATACAGTCCATATTTTGGCTCAATTCATGCAAACCCCACGAGAGGAACATTGGGATGCTGCTCTTCGTGTCATTCGCTATCTCAAAGGTTGTCCGGGCCAAGGCATACTATTGCTCTCTTCTTGCGATCTCTCCTTTTCTGGATGGTGCGACTCCGACTGGGCGAGTTGTCCATTAACTAGACGCTCTTTGACAGGTTGGCTAATATTTCTCGGCTCTTCCCCAGTTTCATGGAAAACCAAAAAGCAACACACTGTCTCTCGATCATCTGCCGAAGTCGAATATAGATCTCTAGCAGCCATTACTTCGGAGTTAAAATGGCTTAAGACGCTGCTGATTAGTCTCGGAGTGGATCATCCCCAAGCTATGAGTATTTTTTGCGATAGTCAATCCGCACTTCACATTGCCCAGAATCCTATGTTTCATGAGCGAACCAAACATATTGAAGTCGACTGTTACTTTGTGCGTGATGCGCTTAAAGAGGGTACCATCACTACAAGCTACGTTTCCACAGATGAGCAACTTGCGGATATATTTACGAAAGCGTTGGGTAAACGTAAATTTCATTACTTACTTCGCAAGTTGGGCATTTGTGATCCGCATGCTCCAACTTGAGGGGGGGGGGGGGGGGGGTGTTGGACGCTATTTAGGACTTCGTCAACTCGTGGGCCGTGCATGGGCTTTCTACCCTAAATTTCTACTATATAAATTGATGTACTGTGTTATGAAAGAAACAAAAAAAGAAAATACATTGTTGTTTTCTTCAATATTATTTATCCTCTATTTGTCAAGATTCTCTTGGGAAAATTAAATTGGGGGGGCCTTTCTTAGTCAAGCTCGATGAAATCATCTCTCGTGTTGTTGGTCTTATCGTGAAGGGATTCGACTCATGTTTTCGGCTACGGTGTGTATGATGTTTGCGCGCGAGGATAATAAGTTATTTCTATGCCAGAAAAATGTTGGTTCAAAAATCATTTGCTACTCAACCTTTTATGTGAAAAGAAAAATTGAAATTTTGGTGAGTTAACAGAGTTGGTGGGTGCCAAAGTGTTTTTTTGTTTTTTTTGTCTAGAGGGGTAGTATAGGTAATGAGTGAAGGTGTGTGTTAATCCTATTGATAAATTTAGGGGGTAAATAAATCATGGAGGTGTAGAAAGCAAAATTGGAGGTGTAGATAGTTTGAGACTTTTTTATTCTAGATCCGCCCTTGGAGAAAACTAGACCCGCAGGAATATGTGGGCCGGGTGAGCTGGGCCACGGGTTGCGAGTGAGTCAGTCCAGGACTAGCTCAGATGGGCTGTTTGTGGTATGGTCCAGGCAGGCTGGATAAATATTACTACCTCTATCCAGTAAAAATGGTAAACGTTGATTTTTTTTGTACGTCCAAAAAATATGGTTAATAATATACAAAAATTATGAAAAAATAACTAAAATAAAATTTAAGATAGAGGGAGTGTTTTTAAATTGAGATTGGATTTATTTTAAAATTATATTTTTATTATAATTTTACAATAAATAAATATTATTAATATTTATATTGGGTTGGTTTTGTGTATAATGCTAATGGTTTGTGGTATAATATCATGGTCTATAAGTATTTATATAGGATTGATTTTTAATTTTTTTTATAGTTTTGGGCTGAAATAATATGAGATAAATTGAATTGGGTATAAATTAATTGAATATATTGTTGGTAGTAGGTTGGCGCACGGTTTGGATAGGCTAGCAAGTTCAAATCGGGTGGGTTGGTGCGGCAGACCGGCTGGGCGGGTTACCGGGTTGAAATATTATAATTTGGGTTCGGTCCGAATGATGGTCGGGTCGAGCATGTTAGAGGACGGGTTGAACGTAACAGGCTAATTCTGGCCCGATAGGCGATCGCAGTGATTCGACGTTTTTGTGCGCGTCTCTCTTCAAAATCCGAGGTTAGTTGTAGTTCGACTTAATATCAATCCAAGAAAACGAAAGAGTAATTTTTAAGTGAATGAAAAGTGTTATTTTTGCATACGTCATAATTCTAATCATATGTTCAAAATGTTCAACATGGAAAGTACATAATGAAAATAAGAAATAGAATTATGAGTAAGTATATGCAATAAATGAAAGACTAGAATGAAGATAATCAAAACATGAGATAAATTTATACTTTGCCTTTTTCAATCACTACGATTTCACACACAAACATCAAGTTTCCGGTTAAGTTGCTTAACTCGTAAAAAATACTTTTAATTCGCTTAGAGATTCGCTCCGTTCGGGTTACGATTCTAAGATTATGCAAATTGCATTAGATTTCCCGACTAATACAAATACCATTCTTTTTGTTCATCAAATCATCATCCAAAGTTTAAACAAAAAGCAAAGATGAAAATGAAAGATTACATTCAAACATAAAACATAAAATGCTTAACAATTGAAAACAATACATGAACTAAGACATGAATTCTAACAACACATATTAAAGCTATGAAATACATAAACTTAAACATGTAAAAGCATTCTTACAAAAATCAGAACATTCAAAATTTAATATTCAATCTACAA
Organism: Euphrasia confusa; assembly: GCA_954870475.1. Lineage (NCBI taxonomy): Eukaryota > Viridiplantae > Streptophyta > Magnoliopsida > Lamiales > Orobanchaceae > Euphrasia > Euphrasia confusa. The sequence goes on along the minus strand of OX940951.1, from coordinate 36,768,143 downwards.
ATTTAGAAATGAAATAAACGAAAGTGAATACATGAATTAAAATGGTCTTGGAACTCGATTGCGTATATTGGAACGTCGTCGTCGTCAATGACGTCGCCCCTCACCCTCCTCCAAGTTCCCAAACGAGAGATATGTTTTTCTCTTCAATTTTCGTCACTTAAAGGCCTCAAAAACCCCTCCAAAACGCGCTAAAAACCATCAAAAAACTGCCAGATTGATGTAGCGCCCACTACTTTAGATAGCGGTCAAGGTAGAGACCGCTACCCAAAATTCTCCAAATAAATAAAATGGAGAAGTTTGTGGAGAGATACTTAATAAATACCGAATAGCTTATTATACAATAAAAAGAGTTTGTGTATTTATAATTGTTTGTTTTATCATTTATTTGTGTGATTGTAAATGAAATATAACTTTTTTACTATGCACCCACAAAGAGAAATATGTAGTAACTCTTACTAAAAAATACAATTTAAGTATTATTATTTCAATTTATGATGATGAAATATAATTATTTTTTGCATTAAAATTTGAGTAGTACAATGAAAGTATGAAATTAGGGAATAATTGATTGTGAAACTCACATAATTGATAACACCCCTGAAAGTCGTAGGCAGTGAAATAAACGCAGTGAAATGCGCTGCCCAGACAAGGCAGTGTTCTGCGGTAGAACAGCGTATCCCGCAACACGATGCCTTGTACAGAAAACGTTCGTTTTTCATGATTTACTTAATTTAAATATTTTATTCAGATTTGTCAGATTTTTTAAGTGATAAATATATATTTGATATATGTATATAACTTGCAGCGGAATTAATAATAATAAATCACTCGAAACGAACACACAAACATACATAAAAGTAAATGACAAGGAATTAAATCTTTGTATGTGTATTTAAATTATACACATATGAAACGGCCTTACGGCCAAAAACTTTATTAAAGAACGAGTCTTTACAAAAGAATACTCTTGGATTTACAAATGATTTTACCAAAGGCTATACACATGTATGCCTTCGTATTAATCGTATCCGAAGAGTATGAACAATCAACAATAAAACCTAGCTACTGGAATTTCATACACCTATGATCAGTGATCGAATCATCAATGAACCAACAGAACTCTCAAACAGGTGAGAGAACAAACGGCACGAAGAACTTCACAAGTGAAGCTCTAGGCACTAAATTGTTGGAAATCGATATCCCGGGCTATTAAAATTTGCGGAAAATAATAACCCGAACGAAATCCTTCATCGCCGGAGATCCGAACGCGAACCATCGCACGAGCCGGGGCCCGACCGAACACCCAGCGAGGCCCGAAGGCCGCGAGCGTCCAGCCGAGCCCCCGCACGGGGCTCGCGATCATCTCCATGATGATCGCTGGGGATGCGCGAGGCATCCCCGGGGCTGCTCGTAGCAGCCCCGCAGCGGGTCCATGAACCCGCTGCTCGCGGAGGGGTCAGCCCCCGTACGCCCGCTACGGGCGAACCCGTAGCACATACGGGGCAGCTACGGGTGACCCCGTAGCATACCCGCGATCGAGCTCACGGGCTCGATCGCCCCTCGGCTCCAGCCGAGGGTTTCTCCACGCGACGCCGCCAGTGAGGGGCTGGGGTTCACCCGCCGTGGCACCAGCCCACGGCGAACCCCGGCGGTCGACCCGAGGTCGACCCCACGCCCCGGCGTTCAGCCGGGGCTCATCCCTCATCCGCGCGCCGGCGGTCGACTCTTAGGGTTCGGCCGCCACCCTCGATCCCATCGAGGGTTTTCTCGATCTTCGCCGGGGATCTCGAATCCCCGTCCCCGAAGTTCGTACGTTTACCGGATCGTGTGTTCATGTATACGCTACAATCAATTCACACAAAATCATAAAGGAGGGTTTATGATTTATTACCTTCGATTCGTTGTGCGGAGAAATGAATTAACGCGTTGATGACCTTGCGATCTTCCCACGTATTCCTTGCACCTCGTCCGAACGTCGTGTGGGCGACGATCTATCGAACTCCTATGGATCTCCTTCGCTCTTCAAGACTTTATGATTGGCGTATCTTAGGTCAATGAATTGTGAAGACCATGTAGTGCTTTTATAGGCTACGTAGGGGATCATAAGGAGATTAAATATTGGGCTTCTAATATTGAAAATTAAATTGGGTCCAACCCAAATCCATTAATTCTTATCAATATTAATTTTATTTATTTTCCACTATATAAATAAAATTGCACTCCCAATATTTATCCATATTATATCAAATAATATTTCTCCGGTTAGTATTATTTATTCCGTGTATTTAAGATTTAAATATCCATGAATAAATTTATTTATTGCTCAATAAATAATATTCATCTCTTGTATCCGAGAATAGTACCGTTCAACTTTAATTATTATGCGGATTAAATCCACCTGCAGGGTTTACATAATAATTCCTTATGAACTCATCTCGGGGATATTATCAACCCTTACGGGATACACTTTCCCGTCAAATATTCACGGCATGTCGTATATAAAATATAGTGACCCAACTTAACCGGTAATTAACCCAATAATGAAATCGGTTAATTCCTTTGGAAAATCAAAGTCACTTATATTAAATATACACACCCGCAATAATCTCGGGGATTAAGAATAAAATACTCTGAGATTTAAATTGATTATCCAAGGCAATCCTAATCAATAAATCTCAAGCGATCCGCCCAATACACCAAGTGTACAAGTGTGATAAAATAATTAAGATAAATTATTTTCTCTCTCACACAACGACTATACCGATGGATTGGTCCGTGTCCATCTAGGTCGTGAGCAACTGTTTGATTAAATACGATTAACCGATAGTATGATCTTCTGTGCGCCCATGCACACCATACTAACTACAACGTATAAAATCCAGGACTATATTTTGCATAATTAATTAATATTTAATTAAATGCAAATAATTGTTTGTTAATTAAATAGGTTAAATGCTATGACCGGGAGTTTACCGATACTTAAATCTAGACATTAAGTACACAACTCCAACAATCTCCCATTTGTACTAAGGTCTAGTCATTTCCTCCAAACTCCCGACTCCCATACTCATCACGTGCTTAAGTTATACTTCCCAGAAGTATTATGTGAATGAGCAATCTAGGTTGCCGCTCTGAAGTTATCTTGGTGACTACTGCGTCGCCTCTCTGACGATGATTCGTATCAGGTGGTACTTGCTCTATGTGTTATCATCACCTTTTGAACTTATGACTTCTTCCAGTTCTCCATGCACCGCTATATACATAGCCTTTGGTGAACCAAGAATCATATCCAAGTTCAGAGGTCATTCCGGAACCCAACCAAAACTTCCGCTGCCCTGAGGCTGCTTTTCGGTTTATGATAGAGTCCGAGAAGCATCACGCTTATCACTCTTTCATCCTTAGGTTCCACCTCTTTTAAAAGTGAACATATAGCCTGATATCGACTTACACTGGTCTTTCTCCGATTTTTTGATCTGAGAAACTGTAATCTAAGAAGATTTCGTATTGCTAGTAATCACGTACTTCCAAGTACTTTACAGCATTCGAATATTTCTTATCCAGATTACTTTGATATCCTCCCACTACGCTAACCGCATAGTTGATATCAGGTTCTTGCTTTATAACACTGCATCTACAAAGCTCTCCACACTCGAAGTGCAGGTAACTGCTTTGTCCATGTCCATCTCCATTATGTGTTCAAAACACATGCCTTTAGATAGATGTATTCTGTTTCCGAAAGGCAATAACCTTTCTCAGAATTGTGCATGTTTAAAACAAACCATTAATCGTATAAGATATCTTAAGAGAAGTACAAATGTTCTTATCCAGAGATCGAAGATTTCTAAGAACATGATCCAACTTCATCTTAATCTTATATCTCGATTTATTTAGACAACCTCTATTTTATGTCTGACAACACTTTTACATTGTTGCCAATGATGAAGTGTTATCTACACAAAATTCCGAGAAACACCACCTTTGTTTCCATTACGTCTCTAACACACCTTTCTCGCAAATCTATGCAGATCTAGGGATCGATTTCATGTCTACTAGATCCAGAGTTCAAAACTCCTCCAGTCTTATGAACATCTCCGGTTGCTTAACAACCTCCCACTGCAATGGCGTTCCAGTGTATAACAGTAATAACATTAGGTGCAGTTAGTGGTGTGCCGCTACTCGGTCAGGCTGGTTCTCAGTCTTTCCTTTCCTCATTTTAAAGTACTTTGTCAGTTAGGGCATTGTAGTTCATCTAATAGTCTTCCTCTAAGAACCGGGTGAGGATACCCATCTGGTTCGTAGTACTATTGAACTTACAATTACTTGTTCTTCTAGGATTATTCTACAACCACATAGAATGTGCCGTTGTATCCAGAAATATCCATAGAACATAGGTAATTCCGAACAAACTTGTTCTTTTACTATTAGAATACCATTTCTCGTTTTTGACACACCATGTCTACACAACAGTGTATGGTGTAGTCGCTTGAGACTTAATCTCAATCTTTGATTTATGCTATGTGTTATTCGGATAGGTGATAGCCTCCGCGAACAAGTCGCAGGCTTTCAATGGATATACTTTGAAGGTTCCCCATAATGGCTTTGTGTTAAAACACTCCGCTTTTATGGCACAACAAGTAGTCTAATCCATCTTCGAGTATTCTTGGAAGAACGACTCGTACCTTCTCTAATCACACATACCGCATCAATCATTAATCATTTTCTATACTTGTCCGAATTCCATCCTTTATCCAGAAAGGTTAACTCAGTTGTATCATCTATCAAGATCGATTCTTAGGTCGGGAGGTCCATTCCTCCAACCATAATTGATCAAATCAATTTCGACCTTTTGAATCCCTTTTGAATAGATACTACCAAGTTCAAGAATTCATAAGTATAATGATTAATAAGAGAAATACATCTAATAAGTAAAACAAGTTATACATAACGGTTTGTTGCATCGTGGTAGACTAAGGATTCATCATTCACATATTGCTATCTAATGTACCATAATAGATATCACCATTATTTCTTATCCAAACCATCAAATGATTAAAGAAATAAAATATCCATTAATAATAAAGAAAACCAGAACGAAGTTCTTTTTCAAAATAAAGGGGTACATAAGCAATAACTGAAATGAAAACTTAAAACAGATAAATGTCTTCCACTGCAACCGCTGCTACCCCAACAACTTCGCCCATGTAGACTCGAATTCTTCTTCTCTAAGTCGCCGGGTTTTCTGGAACCCCTGCATTTAAAGAAATGCACATACCGTCAGTGGTTCCATATCTACACACCAGAATTCTGGTAGATAATACCGCTGACTATGTTTTTACGACTAAAGAAGAGTTCGTACCTCTGAGAGGACATTCAGACTTCCAGTGTCCAGACTTCTTGCATCGGAAGCACAAGCCCTTTGGCTTACTAGCCCCCACTTGTGGTCCATTCCTCTTGGCACCACTGGGTTTCATGGCTTGCTTCCTTTTCTTGCCCCTACCTCCAATAGCTTTCAAGCTTTTTGGCCTGGTAGTTACAAGCGCTTGAGACTTGCCCTTCTTGTAGATCCCCTCTGCCGCCTTCAGTTCAGTCAGGAGTTGCGCAAGAGTATAAGATAGTTTACCCATATTATAACTCATACGAAACTGCTCAAAACTAGGGGTCAGAGACTGGAGTATGATGTCGACTTGTGTCTCACCATCAATCATAGCTCCTAGGACCTCCAATTCATTCAACAGACTCATCATCTTGAGAACGTGCTCCTCGACAGGCGTTCCTTCAGACTGAGTAGTTGACATGAGGACTCTCATGGCATCTTGCCTAGCCGCACGGTCATGATGACCAAACATCTCCTTGAGGTTTAATAACATATCCTCGGCAGTGTCCATTGACTGATGCTGGGTTTGGAGCACATTTGACATAGAGGCCAAAATATAGCACCTAGCCATTTCATCAGCCTTTTTCCACTTCCGAAATGCTTCTTTTTCCTCATCAGTTGAGGCGGCCGTGGGCTCAGCAGGGCATTGCACATAGAGTACAAACTTGTACTCTTCAGCAGTCAGGACAATGTCCAAATTTCTCTTCCAATCAATGTAATTGGGACCAGTGAGTTTTTGTTCCTTGAGTATCATAGAAAGTGGATTCATAGCTATTCTCTAAACCTATAAGCACATGTAAACAAATAATCAATTTAATATCCGACGTTATCTCCCTCAAATAACATCATTAAATTACTAATTGCGTCTAAAATCCCATCAGGTAAGGCAAGCCACGTGGTGTGGACGTTTACCCACCCAAATGATTTAGCAATTAGTTTTTCTTCGGTCATACATCAATCATAGCGTAACTTCGTGGGGAAGAATACTATGACGCGTATCTAAGTGTAAACCATCACTCAGCACTAAAGTACATCGCTTGGAATTGCTAGTCACCGCAAGCCACGTGGTGTGGACGTTTACGACAATTTCACAACTCTTCACAATTACTTATAATTGTCTACATCAATTAATCCAAAACCCGTCGGCATAGCAAGCCACGTGGTGTGGACGTTTACTACACCAAGAGATCTTTATAATTGACTCCCAGTTACAAGATCCATTCGATTTCGTAAATCAAGACTCGGAGAATCATAAGTGAAACTCGAAGTTTCTAACCAGTGATTCACCATGCGAGCGACCCTATCTCTCATAAATGAGGGAGCCGAGCAGACAAACGACCCACCTATCAAAGAATGGCACGAAAGTCTCTAATTTGTGTCATCCACATGACCAAGTGGCTCTGGCTCCATTCCACTCCCCGGGGTGAGAATGAGTCGACTTGAAGTCAGTTTCAGAAAGACAAATTAGGCATTGTTTGATAAACTCGATCAATGTTTCTTGTAAGAGGAATTACAAGAATTCTCCTCCAATGACTTGTCTATATAAACTTCAAAAGTTCATAAAAGTCACCAAGAGAACAGTGATGGAGACCATGGGAATGTTTCCATCCCCTCTCCCACTTAGCTTTTTACGATAAAGGGATACGCTATCTAGTGCATAAAAATAAACACATATAGCATGCATGAAAGCAATAAAGCACATAGCACATAGTCAAAATAATGCTAGAGAATTATTTTCCCCGACTATCATGGCTTTATCTTCATATGCATCCTCTAGTCTTCAGTCTTCGTTTCTTGAATGCTCCATGTGACGAGAATATTAATTTCCAATATTTAAATCTATTTATTTTCAATTAATCTAAAATTTACTTAATTCGAAAATTAAGTCAATTGAATATATCAAAAATAAAATTAAATATTATTAATATTTTTATTTATTTATTTTCCTATCTAGTTCTTATTAAATCTTTAGAATAATCTATCCAAATAAAATTTGGAATATTCTAGAAGACATCTATAATAGAACAAGGAAATAAAATAAATTATGACTCACTACTTTCCAAATTTATTTTTATTCCTAATCCATGAATATTCCCATGAGTAGGAATAATCAAATAGGAAAAATAAATTTTAGTACTAAATTAATTAAATTTCTAATCTATGATTAATTCCATGAAGGAAATAAATCAATAGAAATAAAATTAATTTAAATTAATTCTTTTCCTAATCCATGAGTATTTTTCCTAAAAGGAAAGTACTCAAATAGGAAAAATCCGAATTAATTTTGGAAAGTGAATAACGGTAGAAGTGGTATGAGTCGGGAGATCCCCATACCACCCCCACCGACCGCCGCCACCACCGGAAGAGGGCACGCCGCCGCCACCCCAGCTGTCCGGCCACCACCACCGGCGGCAGCCCCAGCCGAGGGGCGATCGACCCCTCCCCATGGCTTCGGTCATGGGGTCGATCATGGGGTTGATCGACTCCCCGGTTTTTCGTCCCTTTCGTCTTCGTCACACGCCTTCGTCTTCCGGCAATCGTCTCATCATCGAACCAACGTAATAAAAATTACAATAATTTAAATTACAATTCCGGTATCGATTCTATACATGAAATCGACCCTATACATTTTCCGGAAAATAAAGTACGTAATAATAAATCCTAAATTCGGTCAACCCCCGAATTTTTACTATTACAACATTCAACCACACAAAAACGAATCTCGACATGTCCGAGAGTTTAATAATCATGATAATTAATTAAAAAACAATTAATTAAATCCAACCATGATAGCCGGAAATCCTGCAAGGTAGAACGATAATCGAATATGTACATGAACACGAAACCAAACGCTCTGATACCAATTGCTGGGATTCGATGTCCCGGGCTATCAAAATTGCGGAACCGATAACCCGACCGAAAAACCCGTCGCCGGAGTTCGCACGAACACCAACTCATCCGCAGGAGTCCGACCTTTGGAGACTACGCGCCCGAAGACACGCAGCCCGCCCCCAGCCGATTTTCTCCCGCGAGTCGGAAATTACGAACGCGAACACCACGCGAAGAACCGGGCTCGACGAGAGCATCGCCGCGGGATGAACCCGCGGCTAAACCCTAGCCGAACCCCATCGCGGGGTTCGCGATCGCCGTGCATGGCGATCGCCGGGGCTGTTCGAACAGCCCCTTGGCGGTGAGTCCGGCGACTCACCGCCGCCATCCGACGGGAGGGGGACCACCAGTCGCGGCGCGAAGCCGCGACGGTCCCCGGCGATCGAACTAGGGTTCGATCGCCCCAGCCGCGGCGTCCAGCCGCGGCCTTCTCCCTTTGCGCGCACCACCGGCGGAGGGAGGCCGGGGGGTTCGATCCGCCGTGGCACCAGCCCACGGCCGAACCCCCAGCGATCGACTTCACGTCGATCGCTCGCCCCGGCGTCCAGCCGGGGCTCCCCTCACGCCCGCGCGCCGGCGGTCGAACCCTAGGGTTCGGCCGCCCCTTCTTCGATCCCGACGGGGATCGCAAGATCCCCGTATCCCGGTTTCGACGCTTTCCCGGATCGTCTTGTTCATGTACACATCACGATTAAAATAATCACAAATCATAAAAGGGGGTTTATGATTATTACCTCGAATCGTTGTACGGAGAAACGAATTCGGTTGATGACCTTGTGACCTTCCCGCGTATTCCTTGCACCTCGTCCGAACGTCGTGTGGGCGATGATCTATCGAACTCTATGGATCCTCCTCACTCTCAAGATTTTATGATTGGCGTAGGTCAATTTATTCTCTCTTGAAAGTGAAGACCATGTAGTGCTTATATATAGGCTACGTAGGGGATCATAAGGAGAATAAATATTGGGCTTCAATATTGAAAATTAAATTGGGTCCAACCCAAATCCATTAATTCTTATCAATATTAATTTTATTTATCTTCCACTATATAAATAAAATTGCACTCCCAATATTATTCCATATTATATCAAATAATATTTTCTCCAAGTAGTATTATTTATTCCGTGTATTTAAGATTTAAATATCCATGAATAAATTTATTTATTGCTCAATAAATAATATTCATATCTTATATCCGAGACTAGTACCGTTCAACCTTTATTATTGTGCGGAACGAATCCACTCATGAGGTTTACACAATAATTCCTTATGAACTCATCTCGGGGATATTATCAACCCTTCCGGGATACACTTTCCCGTCAAGTATTCACGGCATGTCATATATAAAATATAGCGACCCAACTTTACCGGTAATTAACCCAATAATTAAATCGGTTAATTCATTTGGAAAATCAAAGCCTATAGTATTAAATATACACACCCGCAATAATATCGGGGATTAAGAATAAAATACTCCGAGATTTAAATTGATTATCCAAGGCAATCCTAATCAATAAATCTCAAGCTGATCCGCCCAATACACCAAGTGTACAAGTGTGATAAAATAATTAAGATAAATTATTTTGTCTCTCACACAACGACTATACCGATGGATTGGTCCGTGTCCATCTAGGTCGTGAGCAACTGTTTGATTAAATACGAGCAACTGATAGTATGATCTTCTGTGTGCCCATGCCCCACCATACTAACTATAACGTATAAAATCCAGGACTATATTTTGCATTAATAATTAAATGCAAATAATTGTTTATTAATTAAATAGGTTAAATGCCATGACCGGGAGTTTTACCGGTACTTAAATCTAGACATTAAGTACACAACTCCAACAGTGTACACTTTGGGAGGTGGAGTCGTATCATGGAAGAGTGTTAAGCAAAAGTGCATTTCGGACTCTACCATGGAAGCTGAATATGTTGCAGCCTCAGAGGCAGCGAAAGAGTCAGTGTGGTTCCTTAATTTCCTCCAGGACTTAGATGTGATTCCGAGTTTGCCCAAAGCTATGACAATTTATTGTGACAATAGCGGTGCAGTAGCAAACAGTAAGGAACCACGGTCCCGTAGTGCTACAAAACACATAGAGCGCAAGTACCACCTGATTCGAGACATCGTCAAGAGGGGCGATGCGATAGTCACCAAGATAGCTTCGGAAGACAACCTAGCGGACCCTTTCACCAAGATACTTCCTAAGGAAGTATATTACAAGCACTTGGAGGGTTTGGGAGTCAGAAGTTTGGAGGATAAGACTAGACCTTAGTATAAGTGGGAGATTGATGGAGTAGTATACTTAATGTCTAGATTTGAGTATTCTGAACTCTGTATGCACTTTCATTTACCTATTAATAATTAACATTCATTTGCTTTTAATTATTGTTAATTAAATATATGCAAATCATAGTCCTGGATTTTATACGTTGTAGTTAGTATGGTGTGTCGGGCCCACACAGAAGATCATACTATCGGTTACTCGTATTTAATCGAACAGTTGCTCACGACCTAGATGGACACGGACCAATCCATCGGTATAGTCGTTGTGTGAGAGAGAAGATAATTTATCTTGATTATCTTATCACACTTGTACACTTGGTGTATTGAGCGGATCGCTTGAGACTTATCAATTAGGATTGCTCTGTGATAATTGATTTAAGTCTCGGAGTATTTTATTCTTAATCCCTGAAACAATTGCGGGTGTGTATATTTAATATAAGTGACTTTGATTTTCCAAAGGAATTAACCGATTTAATTATTGGGTTAATTACCGGTTGAGTTGGGTCACTATATTTTATATATGGCATGCCGTGAATTCTTGAAGGGACAGTGTATCCCGGAAGGGTTGATAATATCCCCGAGATGAGCTCATAAGGATTTATTATGTAAACCTCGCGAGTGGATTTGTTCCGCATAATAAATAAGGTTGAGTGGTACTATTCTCGGATATAAGAGATGAATAAATTTATTAAGCAATAAATAAATTTTATTCATGGATATTTAAATCTTAAATACACGGAATAAATAATACTAACCGGAGAAATATTATTTGATATAATATGGATAAATATTGGGAGTGCAATTTTATTTATATAGTGGAAAATAAATAAAATTAATATTGATAAGAATTAATGGATTTGGGTTTGGACCCAATTTAATTTTCAATATTAGAAGCCCAATATTTAATCTCCTTTTGATCCCCTACGTAGCCTATAAAAGCACTACGTGGTCTTCACAATTCATTAACCTAAGATACGCCAATCATAAAGTCTTGAAGAGTGAAGAGGATCCATAGGAGTTCGATAGATCGTCGCCCACCCGACGTTCGAACGGAGTGCAAGGAATACGCGGGAAGATCACGAGGTCATCTTGATTTCGTTTCTCCGAACAACGAATCAAAGGTATAATATCTAAACGCCCTCGATATTGTTTGATTTAATTTTATCGAGAATACCGTAGAACGCAAGATCCGAGGATCGAACCCCGGGACGAGGGTCGAGCCGGGCGGTGGTGGTTGGACCACCGGACCGCCGGCGGCTCGTGGATCCCTCGTGGGGATCGAACGCGCGAACCCTCGGATAGACGCCGAGGATCGATCGAGCCCTAAGGGGCTGATCGCTAGGGCTACGGGGCGTGACCCGTAGCAGCTCGTAGCGAGCTGCGGGTTTCCCCGCAGCGGCTCGCTAGACGCGAGCCCTAGCCGCGTAGCAGCGGATCAACGGATCCGCTGCGGGGTTGCTCGTAGCAACCCAGCGATCGCCCGCAGCGATCGCGAGTCCTCTCGCGGGGACTCGGCTGGGCGTTCGCGTGCCTCGTGCGCGCGACGCGTTCGGTCGGGTCCCGGTTCGCGTGGGCTCGTGGTTTCTCCCGCGATTGAGTTTTTCGATTGTATGAACCCCGGCTCGCGGGGGTTCGGGTGGGGGCGGATTGCGCGCCTTCGGGTGCGTGGTCTCCAAAGCCCGGACTCCGGCGGATGAGTCGGCGTTCGTGTAATCTCCGGCGAAGGGTTCGTTCGGGTTATCGGTTCCGCAAATTTTGATAACCCGGGATATCGAATTCCAACAGATTATAGCGTAACTTCGTGGGGAAGAATACTATAACGCGTATCTAAGTGTAAACCATTACTCAGCACCAAAGTGAATCGTTTGGAATTGCTACATAACCGCAAGCCACGTGGTGTGGACGTTTACGACAACTTCACAACTCTTCACAATTACTTACAACTGTCTACATCAATTAATCCAAAATTTGTTAGTATAGCAAGCCACGTGGTGTGGACGTTTACTACACTAAGAGACTTTTATAATTGACTCCCAATTACAAGATCCATTAGATTTTTGTAAATCAAGACTCGGAGAATCATAAGTGAAACTCGAAGTTTCTAACCAGTGATTCGCCATGCGAGCGACCCTATCTCTCATAAATGAGGGAGCCGAGCAGACAATCGACCCACCTATCAAAGAATGGTACGAAGGTCTCTAATTTGTGTCATCCACATGACCGAGTGGCTTTGGCTCCATTCCACTCCCCGGGGTGAGAATGAGTCGACTTGAAGTCAGTTTCAGAAGGACAAATTAGGCATTGTTTGACAAACTCGATCAATGTTTCTTGTGAAAGAAATTACAAGAATTCTCCTCCAATGACTCGTCTATACGAACTTTGAAAGTCCATAAGAGTTACCAAGAGAACAGTAATGGAGACCATGGGAATGTTTCCATCCCCTCTCCCACTTAGCTTTTTACAATAAAGGGATACGCTATCTAGTGCATAAAGTAAACACATATAGCATGCATACAAGCAATAAAGCACATAGTATCACATAGTCAAAATAATGCTAGAAAATTATTTTCCGACTATCATGGCTTTATCCCATCTCCGTACGCATCTTCTAGTCTTCAGTTTTCGTTCTTGAATGCTCCATGTGACAAGAATATTAATCTCCAATATTTAAATCTATTTATTTTCAATTAATCAAAAAGTTACTTAATTCGAAAATTAAGTCAATCGAATATATCAAAAATAAAATTAAATATTATTAATATTTTTATTTATTTATTTTCCTATCTAATTCTATTAAATCTCTAGAATAATCTATCCAAGTAAAACTTGGAATATTCTAGAAGACATCTATAATAGAACAAGGAAATAAAATAAATTTAGGACTCTCCTACTTTCCATTATTAATTAATTTCCATCTAATGAAGATTCCTAAGAATAGGAATAATCAAATAGGAAATAAATTAATACCAAATTAATTAAATTCCTAATCCATGAATATCTCCATTATGGAAATAAAACAAATAGGAGTAAAAATTAATTCAATTAATTCTTTTCCTAATCCATGAGAGTTTCCTAAAAGGAAGATACTCAAATAGGAAAGCCGAATTAATTTAGGAAAGTCGGATTATGGTAGGAGTAGCGTGGGTTGGGAGACCCCACACCACCCCCACCTTCGATCGGCCGGCCACCGGGGAGGAGAACCGCCGCCCAGCCACGCCGGCCAACCACCGAACCGGCGGCAGCCCGCGGCTAGGGCAGTCGAGCCCTCGCCCCTAGCCCTCGATCGATCCATGGGGTCGATCATGGGGATGATCGGCCCCTTCGTCCATCGTCTTCTTCGTCACACCTTTCTTCGTCTTCCGGCGATCGTTTCGGCATCGATCCAACGTAATTAAAATTACAAGAACTAAATTACAATATCCAGTATCGATTCTATACATGAAATTGACCCTATACATTTTCCGGAAAATAAAGAACGTAATAATAAATCCTAAATTTGGTCAACCCCCGAATTTTCACTATTACAAACATTCATCCACACAAAACGAATCTCGACATGTCCGAGAGTTTAATAAACGAATAATCATGATAATTAACTAACAATAATTAAATCCAACCATGATAGCCGGAAATCCTGCAAGGTAAAACAATAATCGAGCATATACATGAACACGAAACCAAACGCTCTGATACCAATTGTTGGAAATCGATATCCCGGGCTATTAAAATTTGCGGAAAATAATAACCCGAACGAAATCCTTCATCGCCGGAGATCCGAACGCGAACCATCGCACGAGCCGGGGCCCGACCGAACACCCAGCGAGGCCCGAAGGCCGCGAGCGTCCAGCCGAGCCCCCGCACGGGGCTCGCGATCATCTCCATGATGATCGCTGGGGATGCGCGAGGCATCCCCGGGGCTGCTCGTAGCAGCCCCGCAGCGGGTCCATGAACCCGCTGCTCGCGGAGGGGTCAGCTCCCGTACGCCCGCTACGGGCGAACCCGTAGCACATACGGGGCAGCTACGGGTGACCCCGTAGCATACCCGCGATCGAGCTCACGGGCTCGATCGCCCCTCGGCTCCAGTCGAGGGTTTCTCCACGCGACGCCGCCGGTGAGGGGCTGGGGTTCACCCGCCGTGGCACCAGCCCACGGCGAACCCCGGCGGTCGACCTGAGGTCGACCCCACGCCCCGGCGTTCAGCAGGGGCTCATCCCTCATCCGCGCGCTCTTCCCACGTATTCCTTGCACCTCGTCCGAACGTCGTGTGGGCGACGATCTATTGAACTCCTATGGATCTCCTTCGCTCTTCAAGACTTTATGATTGGCGTATCTTAGGTCAATGAATTGTGAAGACCATGTAGTGCTTTTATAGGCTACGTAGAGGATCATAAGGAGATTAAATATTGGGCTTCTAATATTGAAAATTAAATTGGGTCCAACCCAAATCCATTAATTCTTATCAATATTAATTTTATTTATTTTCCACTATATAAATAAAATTGCACTCCCAATATTTATCCATATTATATCAAATAATATTTCTCCGGTTAGTATTATTTATTCCGTGTATTTAAGATTTAAATATCCATGAATAAATTTATTTATTGCTCAATAAATAATATTCATCTCTTGTATCCGAGAATAGTACCGTTCAACTTTAATTATTATGCGGATTAAATCCACCTGCAGGGTTTACATAATAATTCCTTATGAACTCATCTCGGGGATATTATCAACCCTTACGGGATACACTTTCCCGTCATATATTCACGGCATGTCGTATATAAAATATAGTGACCCAACTTAACCGGTAATTAACCCAATAATGAAATCGGTTAATTCCTTTGGAAAATCAAAGTCACTTATATTAAGTATACACACCCGCAATAATCTCGGGGATTAAGAATAAAATACTCTGAGATTTAAATTGATTATCCAAGGCAATCCTAATCAATAAATCTCAAGCGATCCGCCCAATACACCAAGTGTACAAGTGTGATAAAATAATTAAGATAAATTATTTTCTCTCTCACACAACGACTATACCGATGGATTGGTCCGTGTCCATCTAGGTCGTGAGCAACTGTTTGATTAAATACGAGTAACCGATAGTATGATCTTCTGTGCGCCCATGCACACCATACTAACTACAACGTATAAAATCCAGGACTATATTTTGCATAATTAATTAATATTTAATTAAATGCAAATAATTGTTTATTAATTAAATAGGTTAAATGCTATGACCGGGAGTTTACTGATACTTAAATCTAGACATTAAGTACACAACTCCAACATAAATGATGATCGATCCTAAAGAAAGGAAATGTTTCTAAGGTGTTGTAATGTATTCTGGATTGTTAAGAAATGCAGCTGTAGACGTCCTCTATTTATAGGTGAGAGTCTTCAACTGATTTCCTAGAAAAGCTAGGTCAAGGTTGGTTGAGATATTCTAGGGCAGGCTGTTTTGACCACTGCCGCAGGACTGCCTTATGAAGTTCTTCTGGAATGCTCTGCTGCACTGCACTACCTTCCATACTTCTCTGGACTTGAGCAATACTTTGCCCTTAGCTCATGCTTCGCTCGATCTCTTATCTCACCACCTTGTACATGCCTTGCAACGCTGCGGCATAACTCTGTCTTGCTGTGCTGCGGCAGAAATCTTCTATGTTGATTGTTTTTCCAAGCACGTTCCAACTAATGAACTATGCTAAATCAAATCACCAATATGACAAGTGATTACAACAGTTCAATTGTGAAGAAAGAAGAAAACAAATAAATATGTTAGGAAAACAACTCCTACCTAGATCCTTTAAGCCATTGTAATGTCCAAACATATTTATTCTTACAAACTCCCCCTAATTATCTTTATTCACAAAACCATTAGGCAACAGCGCAATGGAGCACTCCCCCTCAATGAAATACATCTGACTTAGAAGTATATGAAATTTATTTTGAAAAAACAACTAAGGCAATGAAACTCCCCCTTAGTTGATACTTCCTAAGTAGAACAAAATTTTATTTAACAACTAACTAACTAATAAAACAAAAACAACTTAAACTAAGTAAGCTTTTAAATAACACACCAATTTTTTCAAAAAGGAAATAACTACTAGAATTGAAAATTGTTCAAACCAAAAACAAACTTAAAAACTAAATTGTTCAAAACCAAATAAACAGAAATTAAATAAATTGTTCAGAGTAAATAAAGATAAAGCAAAAAGAAATAATTTTTCTTCGGTTCTTTAGAACTTTAAGTCTTCAAATCTTCAAATCTTCAGGTCTCGGGTTCGAGTGACGAATCACGATCAGTCTCCGTCAATCTCTGCGGCAGACATTTTCAGTCTCTTCTGCGGCAGCCTTTTGTACTTCATCCTTGATGTGCTCCTTCAATTAATTAAACAGTTGTCTCTTTGCCTCTTTGAGCTCTGTTGCTGCTGCGCTGCTGCTGGTACTCCCCCTTTTTGTGGAGGAAAGCCCTTTTCTTCAAGAAATCAGGCAATACCATCAACAATTGCCTTGGTCATGTAATCCTGCATGACGACAATATGATTTGCAGCACATTGTTCGGCAAATGCTTGAGCTCGAGCATGAATACTCGTCTAAGGAGCTGAGGAACGTATGTCATCAGTCTGCGCTTTTGGAGCTTTCTTTGGAGTTGGGACTGCGGCAATGCCATGAAAACTTCTCCATGAAAGATCATTGGGATCGCGGATGCTCAACTTGTATGTTGTAGGCAATAGTGTCTCAATAGCAGCATCGTTGTATGAAAACCTTTGTGCCTTCATCATCTCCCAGAAAAAAGAGGAGAACGCAAAGCTCTACGTCTTTGATGGAACTTCAGCCTGCGTAGCCATTTTGTAAAAAATGATTTGTCCATGGTTCGCCTGCCTTCCTGCACCAAGGTTAAAAAGAACCTCTGCCATCGTGGTGTACACAAAGTGCATATTGGACGTGGGAGTCCACTTGCCACGATCAATGGTAAATAGCAGATAGTAAAAAGAGGTTAGTTTGGAGGCAGAAATGTAAGAAGTGTCTGGTGTTTAGCCAATCAAGCGGCAAGCAATTGCGGCAGTGCTGGGTTCAGTGACAGCGGCAGGATATTCAATATCCAAGCGGTCAAGGAAATCTTTGATTGCGGTAGGGCTGAAAGTGAAAATCTTTTTCCGGAGATACACTTTGTCGTAGCCTTGAAAGCCATCATTACCAAAGCAGGGGCGCATTTTGGCATAAATATCCCATATTAAATCATCTTTGAGTAAGCCTTTATCGCCTCCATGTCGATTCAGAATCCTACTTAGGCGCATAGACTGCGGCAACAGTGGCATTACCCTTGTCCTTTTCGGCAGATAGAGGGCGACATCTCCATTGTGAGAGTTGTCCGTTTTTGATGCGGCAGCTTCCTTCCCTTTGCAGTCCTTCTTCGCAGTTGCTTCCAAATCAATTGGATTGGCCGAAGAAGTGGGTGGCAGCCTCTTGCCTTTTGCTGAGGCAGCAGATCGGGTGAATAAACGGCGGTGAGCTCCCAGTGGTCTGCGGCGGCGTAGACATGTTGTCGGCGGCGCGGATGCGGTAGATGGCCTCCATCTATTCTTCCAACGTGGCCTCGAGGCGAACCTTTCCTGATGAACGCAATGAACCGTGGGTCGGCGAAATAAGGAGTAAAAGGAATGTACTCGACCATTGAAAATTTGGAGAGAAAGAAGATTAGGGCAAGAAAACACAACACAAATTTGACGCAAGGATTGTATTTTATGTGCGAGAGAAAAATTAGGGACTTCAGGAATTCAAATTAATTCAAACTCTAGATCTAATATTATGAGAGAGTTTTAGTCGAATTAGGATTTTAAGTGAAAATCAGATGGTGGTTTGTTGTAACGCAAAAATAGGCAACGGTTACGTTTCTGAGGTTGAACCGTCGTCTGCTGCATACTTCAGTGCTGCCCAATGGTTACTTAGGGCAGTGCTCTACGGCAGGATTTTCCAAAATCCACAATAAAAAATCTTTATTTTTTATTTTCTGTTTTTCATATTTAGGCAGGATTTTCCAAAATCCACAATAAAAAATCTTTTTTTTTTATTTTCTGTTTTTCATATTTTTTTTTCTGTTTTTAATTTTTCTTTTTTTCTGTTTTTCATAATATTTTCTTTTTCTATTTTTCTTTTTTTCATTTTTTTTAATAAAATAAGAAAAATATTTTTGTGGTGTGAACATCAAGGCTTACAAAGCAAAATTAGGAAAAGATTAACAACTGTCTAATCCTAATGGAGCATCATGCTGCATCATAAGTACTTATTCTCTACTTGGGCATAATGCCGTGTGATGAGCCATATTTTTTGGCTCATTTTTAGGTTTTTAGAGTCAAGTAAATCGAGTCCTTAGTTTGTTTTTACTTTATTTGTGTCTGGGAGGGCACGTTTGGGTACTTGGGCAAGTTTTGCAGGTGGGCAGGTAAAGGAGTGAAAAGAGGAGCGCACTGTGTGAAAGAGGCAAGGAAATCACCTTCCATGGTCAAGGGCACTAGTTGAGCAAGCCAGACTGACGAAAAGGGTCCAGCAGAGTTGAGCAAGCAACCAGGACGTCAGCAGGTGGAGCAAGACTTGAGCTCGACCAAGTACCGCACATGGTCCGCTACCTCAGTCAGTCAGAGAAGGAAGTACATGGGCAAGCGCTAACATTGACGGAGGCGGAACGTTGGGCATTCGGTGTACCCAGAATCCTGAAAATCATGGACTCTTCAAAGATGACCAGATTCAGAGACAAGGATAAAGAAGGACTCTCGTCCAACCCTAGAGGTATTCCCCCACACGTCTCCCATCAACTAAAGCCCGTCTACATAAAGGAGTGACTGACGAAGAAGAAGGACGACGCATGAGCAGCGAAGAACACGGAGCAAGCCCTAACCTGTCCAGCGAAGAAGAAGGCGGCCGCGTGAGCAACCAGACTCGCCGGCGATTATTTTCTGTTAAGCCCTCGGGCTAAAAAACAATTTCCTTTATGTTTTAATGCTTTTGATTTCGTACTTTGATTTCATTTCCCTTTGAACAATTTCCAGTTTTAATGCATAATATAGTTCGTCGTAATCTCTTTGTTTTATTTTCTGTTTTAATTATGTCAAGTAGCTAAACAGTTCGTATCTGGGCAAAGGCAGAACCTGACCAACCCTGAGACGTGATTGTGCCGGGAGGCTTATTGATGACAGCAACTAGCTGAGTTTTGTTCCCGATTCAACAGGGTAGTAACTTAAGCATGTTAGGGACTTGGGCAATCCTACAGTGACCAGTGGGAACCCCGACTTGCCTAACACAGGAGTACGTGGATCAACGCGACCGGGAGACTGGGCGTCCGCGAAGTACAACATGTTGCTGGAGATGTGGTCGTATGACTTGGGTCTGTCCAGGCATGCTATTGGCCATTCCGGGTTTGCTTGGAGGATGAAGGCGACTTGACCAACTTAGACTCATGCGGTCACATAGTGTCGAATTGGTCAACGTCAGGAGACCTGTCGAGAGAGATCTGACAGGACTTAAACATAAGAGCGAATAAGGGTTCGGGGTATTAATATGCGTGACATCATAGGGATGTTAATACTTGGGATCTATAACTGGAAGACAAAACTGTTAGCAAAATGATATACGTACCGATGATCGGCAGCACATAGGTCAAGGGGGAAGTCAGGGGAGTCAATGCCTGGATACTTAAGTTTTTATTTGTTTGTCTTATCTGCTTAGTCGAGTCTGTTAATTGCTCAATCATTTAATTAGGTTGCATGCTGGTTTTATTTTTGTTTAAGTTATCTGTTATTTTTCAGTCAAGTAAACACGGTGACCACGGTTCGGCAGTGCCCAACTGCTCTCCAAATCAAAACCTTTTCAAACGTGACAACCCAATTGAGCATTCAAAGCCGGGAAAACTATAAGCTAAATCGCCTCCTCGTGGGATCGACCCTATACTTGCTACTAGTACTTGTGCTAGTAAATAGTTTAGGAACTATAAATATTATTTTGCGCTACTCCACGACGGTAGCGTCAAAATTGGCGCCGTTGCCGGGGAGGCAATATTCCAAGCCAATAGTTTTCCGTGCTAACGCTTGACCTATTTTTGTATGCAGGACTCTAAATCATCGGGAAGCAAGGATACAGGGCCACTACTATTTGATCCTGAAATCGAGCGAACCGCGAGGAAGAATCGAAAAGCAACAAAGCAAAAGCAAGCATTGGCACGTGCCGCTCAAGTAACTCAGTTGACCATAACTGAGACAGGAGAGTCAATCTCGGACACATCGAGAGAAGATTCACCGAACACATCCAGGTCACCTACGCGATCAAGGATGGGAGAAGAGAGAGCCAAGACGTTGAGGGACACGATGTTCCCAGAGAACTTGAACCTAAAGCCGCTGGGAATCACCTTGCCCACGGTAGAAAACAATACTTGGGAGATGAGGCACGGCTTCATCCAGATCTTGCCCAAGTTCAGTGACATGCCATTGGAGGATCCCCAGAGACATCTCCAAGACTTTGAATTGGCATGTGGCACCATCCGAGCAAGCGAAGGGCTAGGGGAATACATCAGGCTTCTAGCCTTCCCTTTCTCACTGGCTGAAGGTGCCCGAGAGTGGCTATACACTCTACCCGCTGGAGAAGTGACCACCTGGAGTCAGCTTCAGCAGAAGTTCCTTGAGAAGTACTTCCCAGCTGCACGCATCCAGCAGATGAGGAAGAAGAT
The DNA here is from genome assembly GCA_954870475.1 of Euphrasia confusa. NCBI lineage: Eukaryota > Viridiplantae > Streptophyta > Magnoliopsida > Lamiales > Orobanchaceae > Euphrasia > Euphrasia confusa. The sequence goes on along the minus strand of OX940951.1, from coordinate 36,746,868 downwards.
CAACAGCATCAAGATGGGAGGAGGAGAGAACTTCCATGACTACTGGGTCAGGTTCAAGCAGATGTTGGCCAAGTGCCCACAGCATCAGATCCTTGACCATGACTTGGTCCAGTACTTCATCTCTGGACTAAGGGAGACGGAGAGGACATGGGTCAACGCAGCTTGTGGAGGATCCATTCTAAACAAGAGGGCCGACGAAGCATTCAAAATCTTCAAGGAAATGGCCGAAGAAACAAGGGAGGATGGCAGTGACCTACCCAGGAATAACTTGCCCGTACCATCTGCAACTGAAGTCAAGTTGGACAAACTGTGCAACATAGTTGAGCAACTGGTGCTCAACCAAAACCCAGGGCTAAAGAGAGGAGTCAAGGCGTGCCAAATCTGCAAGGAGAGTAACCATGCCACTGACGAGTGCCCTGAGCTTTTTGACGAAGAGGTCAATGTGATAATGCAGAACAACGGGAACGGACAAAGGCCCAATGGTAACACGTACAACTCGAACAACCGGTACGGAAACAACAACTACCAAGGTGGAGGAAACCAAGGCAATCAAGGCCAGCAATATCACGGCCAGAACCATCATCAGAGGAATAACTACCAAAACCAGGGCAACAACCAGCAGAACCAGAACAATGGCCCAACTTTGGCAGACATGATGCAGACCTTGGTCAATGAAAATATCAAAGCCCAGCAGGAGAATGACCGGTACAAACAGGACAACGAGAAGTACAAGGTTGAGACTCGAGGTCAACTGCAGAATATCAATGCTCAAATGCTTGAGTCGCGCGGGCAATTCCAGAACATCAATGCCCAACTGGCGCACTTGACCCAGGCAATGACTGAGATGAAGAAGAAGACCAACGGTCTACCTCCCCAAATTGAACTAAACAACGCCCAACTGAATGCTATCCATCTCAAAAATGGAAAGGTCCTAGCTGAAGCACCCAAGAAGCCCACTCCACCATCTCGAGTGGAAGGAATTATTGAAGAGGTCGACGAGGAAGAAGAGTCAGAGGAAGAGCTTGAGCTGACACCACCCAAACAGAAGGAAACATCAGTACCTACTCAAGCAATAACACCACCAAAAATCTACCCTCCTTTCCCAGGCAGATTGAGCAAGAAGAAAGAGAAGGAGGACACTAATGAGATGTTCCAGATGTTCAGAAAGGTGGAAATCAACATGCCTCTGTTGACCATCCTGAAATCCATGCCCAGGTGCGCCAAATTCCTCAAGGAGCTGTGCACCAAAAAAGTGAAATACCAAGATGATGCCAAGTTCGAAGTAGGAGAGAATGTTTCAGCGGTGCTCCAGAGGAATGTACCAAGGAAGTGTGCAGACCCTGGAATGTTCTATATTCCCTGCATAATAGGCAACATGAACATAGAAAAAGCCATGCTCGACTTGGGAGCATCGATCAATGTTATGCCTAAGTCAATGTACGAAGACTTGGGTATAGGGCCGATGAAACCAACAAGGGTAGTAATCCAGTTGGCAGACAGATCAAATGTGTACCCCGAGGGAATTCTGGAAGATGTATTGGTCAAGGTGGAGGAACTCATCTTTCCTGCCGATTTCTATGTCCTGGACATGGGGAGATCAAGCAAGCAGCCAGTAATGATCTTGGGCAGACCATTCTTAAAGACAGCAAGGACACACATTGATTGCGAGACTGGAAAGCTAACCTGCAAGTTTGAAGGAGAAACGGTCACATTCGACTTGTTCAAGTCAATGAAGCACCCAGAAGACACCGAGCAAGTACATTATGTTGATCAGATCGATGAATTGATCGAGGAGCAAGCTCTAGGATATGGAGTTTCTGACAAAGTAGATCTGGTGATACAGAGGGGATTGACCAGAGAAGATGCAGAGGATGAGCAACTTGAAGTTCAACAGATAGTTGAGCAACTAGGAGCTCTGGAGAATCACCCCATGGGCATGAGCAAGTTACCACCTCATGAAGTCACGATCATGGTACCATCCCTGGAAAAACCACCGGAGTTAGAATTGAAGAAACTCCCTGCACATCTCAAGTACATGTTCCTTGGGCAAAATGATACATTGCCCGTGATCATCAGTTCGAAACTAAAAAAAGAGGAAGAAAGTAAGCTAAGGAACATCCTTGACCAGTACAAGCAAGCCATTGGATGGACCTTAGCAGATATACGAGGAATCAGCCCCACCATATGCCAACACCACATATTGCTCGAGGAAGAGTCGAATCCAGTGCGCGATCCACAGAGAAAACTGAACCCCGCTATGAAAGAAGTAGTGCTCAAGGAGATACTCAAGCTGCTCAACTTGGGCATTATCTACCCTGTTTCAGACAGCAAATGGGTAAGTCCAGTTCATGTGGTGCCCAAGAAGTCAGGAATTCAAGTGATCGAGAACGAGAAAAAGGAGCAGATAGCCACTCGACTGCAAACTGGATGGAGGGTGTGCATAGACTACAGGAAGTTGAACAAGGTAACAAAGAAAGACCACTTCCCCCTACCCTTCATTGACGAGATGCTCGAGAGGCTGGCTGGGAAAACCCATTTCTGTTTCCTTGACGGATACTCGGGCTACATGCAAATTTGGGTGGCCCCAGAAGACCAGGACAAGACTACTTTTACTTGCCCATACGGTACCTTTGCATATCGACGCATGCCATTTGGTCTATGCAACGCCCCAGGGACCTTCCAGAGATGCATGATGAGCATCTTTGCTGATCTGCTCGAGCAAGGAATAGAAGTCTTCATGGATGACTTTACTGTATATGGCAGCTCGTTCGAGACATGCCTGAACAACCTGGAGTTAGCCCTCAGCAGATGTGTAGAGAAAAGTTTGGTACTTAACTACGAGAAATGTCACTTTATGGTAGAGGAAGGGATAGTCCTTGGGCACGTAGTCTCTGCCAAGGGAATCGAAGTTGACCGAGCCAAAATAGAGACCATATCGAAGCTGCCTTATCCAAGGAACATTAAGCAAGTGAGAGGTTTCCTTGGGCACGCTGGGTTCTACAGGAGGTTCGTGAGAGACTTTGCGAAGATTGCCCAACCTCTGACCAGGCTGTTGCAAAATGAGGTTGACTGGAGCTTTGATGATGACTGTCAAGCTGCCTTCAACCACCTCAAGGAAAGGTTAGTCACTGCCCCCATCATCCAACCACCAGAATGGGGAATGCCATTTGAGCTTATGTGCGACGCGAGCGGGTATGCTGTTGGAGCTGTACTTGGGCAGATGAAGGGCAAGGAACGACATGTAATCTACTATGCATCCAAGACTTTGAACCCTGCCCAATGCAACTACGCGACCACAGAGAAAGAACTACTGGCTGTGGTGTTTGCATTCGAGAAGTTCAGATCTTACTTGCTCGGGAGCAAAACCATAGTTTACACTGATCATGCCGCGCTGAAGTACTTGATGGCCAAAAAGGAGACCAAGCCACGACTGATTAGATGGACCTTGTTGCTCACTACTAAAAAAACAGTCATAGAAATCGGGTATTACCCGATATAAATGAGTTATGCGACCGATGTGTATGGAGCCGATGTCTATACTAGGCATATTTCAGACATCGGTTATCAACCGATATCTGTAAATCCATTTAAATCAGTTTTAATTATTTCAGTAATCAGTTATTAACCGATATTGTTATTAATATTTAAATCAGTTTTAATTGAGAAAATCGATATAATTGGGCACATAGGAAATCGAGTATTAACCGATTTCGTTGTGAGTTCAAAAACCCGATGTCTGAAATATGTCGATTTCATTGAATTAATAAAAAATGATGTCTTTTACAATTTGATACATCTTTTACTCTTTTACAAGTGATGTCCTTAACACTAAAATCACACCAAATATATAAATATATTAATAAAAACATCAATACTATAATATTAATTTTCTTCAATAACATCCTAAACATTGTCAATATTAACCAATATCTAAGACATTCAATTAAACACCGATAGAAATCCAAAACATGATCGAAAATAAACATCATAAATAGCCGATAAACATTGGTGTCTTCTAATCGATCAAAGTTGCCTTCACCACCTTCGCCATGAATGCATAATACCTATATGCAGCTTCATTGCTCTGTGAAAAAAAAAAAAGGGAAAAAGTGAGTTTCTTGTTCACTAAATATATTTTTTAAGAGAGTACCACTAAATACATTTGATTAGTAAGAAAGTACATGGATAAACTAAAATAGCATAGAATACATGTTGATTATTCTTAGGGAAATGAAGAATTGAAGAAAATACATGAATAAACTAAAATTAACCAAGTACCACTCATACCATACTTAGCTTTCGAATCTTTTGGGAGACGCCGAATGGAGTGGATTGGTGGACTGCATCGAGCAATTCCTGGCTACAAAACAAGTGTAGACAATAGAGTCCTATTTATAATATCCGTTCGAAATTCAAGTAAAGAATCAAAAACGATTACTGCCGACATACCTGCTGGGATCCTTCAAGCTGATTGGTTGCCAACACATAGGGCATTGAGAGCTTCTATGGCAGATGCGATTATTATTAAGTTAATGATCTACATATCTGAAAGTCGAAAAGTCAAGCGGACAATGTTGCTTAGTAATTTATACACATGCCAACCAATATATAGCAGAGACTATCTCAATCAGATTATACAGTTATTACCCGAAGACCCATTCGATTCAAGAATCAGGAAAACGTAATCTATAGTTTCCAACAGCACAAAAGGCAATCAATTTAAGAGTAAGATCAGCTCTAGCAGAAGGCATAACTCAACTCTCAAAACAAGATAACTAGTCAAAAAACAAGCAACAATTTGCTTTCATCTTAAGCGTCAAGTAATTGAGAATCTATCAAGTCAAGCTACTGTGTTTGGTGATAAATTTCTAAAATTGCTTCACTATAAACACAATCAAATGTAAGCATATGCAACCCACAGGATAATTAGTAGCAAGAACAAAAAACAAAATTATATAAATACACTCACGCTTTAGTTGCAGCATACACAGAATACAGTGGATCCGCAGGGATAACTATGGCGGCACCAGACCCAATATTCACAGAATTGTAAGGTTTATTTGCTTGATATCTACACTCTCGTCTCGGGTGTAATTTATAAAAAAAATATTAACGACAAAGGTAGCAGCTTTCATGGGCTGAAATAATCAATCCCCATTGAGAGATAAAACAACACGAGAAACACATTACAGTACATTGCAAAATTAAAAACCAAAATTATGAGAGTCGGTGTGTCGTTTTACCATTCAAGAATGCACTGGAGATGAAACTCGTGCCTGCAACTAGTCACCTGAGGTCGATGATTGTTAAATATCAATCCATTTGCAAAATATTCGACAATTTTCAATTTAAAAAACAGACAATAAAAAGAAAAAAAAGGAGATAGTATTCATACTGTGGAAGGTTCGGTATCGCAAAAGGCTTCTAGACATATACTGCAAGCATCATCACAAGCCTCTTGAACCCCTGCTTCCACGAAAGTCGCGGCGGAAATCAAGCTGCTTTCAGACGACGCCTTTCCCTCTTCCATCTGCCGTAGAAATACAAACTTGAATTTCAAAACACAAACAAAGAGAGTGGATTATGCAAGAAGAAAATGATGTTGAAAAATAAAAATAAAATCCACCAATTCCTAGAGACCGCGAAATTGAGCCAATCTAAGATGCAGAAAATGCAGTGGAAGGTTCTCGAGCCCAAAATCAAGCAGTGGCTACACGCCGTCAGAGCGGCAACCAACAACGTCTTCCGCGGCGAGCGGAATCTGTGCGACGCCGTTTTCTCCTCCTACTCCGAGAAGATTTCGGAGTCGTGCTTCGCGGAGATCTACGGAGACGCGACGGTGAACCTATTCGGCTTCGCCGAGAATTTCGGGAGGGGCAGCGGGCGCCTCCAGAATCGTCCATCGCATGAAAAGCGATTTCGTGGATGTCGCCGGTCGACATCTCGATGGTCTTCCTATCACCGTCGAAGCCGGGGACGACGATGCCGGCGGTGCTGGAATCTTTACAGGGGGAGCCATCGGGGGTCAGCCACCGGGCGAGGAGGTTGGAGGAGTAGTTGGACTCGAGGTCGGGCGAGATCCAGGGAATCAGCGGCGGCGAAGGCGGGGGCGAATTGAACAGAACTTTAGGGATGGAATTGGAGATCTAGGTTAGGTTTTGTTAGGACTTAGGAGAAGAAATGGAGAAGAAGATGTGTTTGGTGTTTGAGCGATGAAATTATAATAAGGGAATCTTATGTTAGAATTTTTTTAATTCTTTTTATCACAGTAGTTAAATCGTTTATACGTTTACAACTGATGATATAGTGTAAGGATTTTTTAAAAATATCAATTAAATCGCTTACATAATACAAGTGATTTAATTATTTTTTAAAACGATCTCATTTAAATCGATTTCATTTAAAAACGATATTTTTATTCAGATTTAAATCAGTCATTTTTTAACTGATTAAAATATATACATTTATATCAGGCGCATTCGAAGATGATTTAAATGAAGTGATTTCTATGGCTCTGTTTTTAGTAGTGGCTACAAGAGTTCGACATCGAAATCAGAGACAAATCAGGTAACCAAAATTTAGTGGCTGACCACTTGAGCAGGATAATCCAGCGAGAAGAAGGCATGCCCATCACGGAGACTTTTCCAGATGAGTACTTGTATCAGATTTCAACCAAGTCAGAAGAGCCATGGTACGCAGACTTGGCCAACTACATAGTCACAGGAGATATACGAGAAGACATGACCCTCTACGGTAAGAACAAGCTCAAGCGGGAGAGCAAGAAGTACATTTGGGATGATCCCTACATGTGGAAAAGGGGAGAAGACCAAGTGCTGAGACGTTGCATCCCTGAAGTTGAGCAAGCAGACATCCTGAAGCACTGCCATGAGCAAGCCTGCGGAGGACATTTTGGCCACCGACGCACAGCAAGGAAGGTACTTGACTGTGGTTTTTATTGGACAACTCTTTTGAGGGATTGTTTTGAGTGGTGCAGGAGCTGTGACAAGTGCCAGAGAGAGGGGAACGTGACCAAGAGGGATGAGATGCCCATGATGCCCATCATGCCCGTAGAAGTCTTCGATGTATGGGGCATCGACTTCATGGGACCATTGCCCAACTCCAGAGGGAAGGAGTACATACTCTTGGCAGTTGACTATGTATCCAAATGGGTCGAGGCTAAGGCTACAGCAACTAATGATTCGAGAGTGGTAGCCACCTTCCTCAAGGGCGACATATTCAGCAGATTTGGTGTACCCCGCGCATTGATCAGCGACCAAGGTACACACTTTTGCAATTATATAATTGAAAGGTTGCTCAGGAAGTATGGAGTGCACCACAGGATCTCCACAGCTTATCACCCCCAGGCCAATGGGCAAGCCGAGCTATCCAATCGCATCATTAAAACCATCTTGAGGAAGACGGTCAAGCCAGAAGGTAAGGATTGGAGCGACAAGCTCGATGATGCACTTTGGGCCTACAGAACCGCCTACAAAACACCCTCAGGGATCTCTCCCTACCGCATGGTGTTTGGCAAGTCATGCCACTTGCCCGTGGAAATCGAACACAAGGCGCATTGGGCAGTGAACAAGGTCAATTTCGACTGGGATGCGGCCAGCGAAGGACGAAAACTTGACCTAACTGAGCTGGAGGAAATAAGGATTGAAGCGTATGATAACGCGGTCAACTACAAGGAACGGACAAAGAGGGCCCATGACAAAATCATCAAGAAAAAGAAGATCGAGTCTGGTCAACTGGTTCTGGTTTACCAAACCAAGTTCAAATTCAAGGCTAAAAAGCTATCCACCAAATGGGCAAGACCATTCATAGTCCATGCTGTTTGCCCAAATGGATCGGTTGAGCTGTTTAAGCCAGGTGACGATCATATCTTTAAAGTGAATGGGCAGAGAGTCAAGGCTTACTATGGGAATGAGGACCTCAAGGGGATGATACCCCCTGAGCCCGCCGCTTGACCAAGTGAAGCAAGAAAAATAAGTCAGGCCCATGACAATAAATAGAGGCAAATACCGAAGGCGAACTCGGTATGTATATTATGTTTTCCATTATTTCATTTTATGCTAATAAATTCACCACGCCAAGGAGTAGCCTTGGGCAGGAAAGGGTTTTGGTCTGTTTTTGTTTGCAGGAAACAGGAAAATTGAGTGAGCAATGGCGGTGATTGGGCAACGAGTAGAAGAGGCCAGCTGTGATGATTGCGGAATTCTCGGGAATCCGCATAAGAGTCCCATCGACTCTGAATTTGCAGAGTCCTAAACAATTTCAAATTCTAAACCATCTATACCACTACCCCACTACTTCAAAAAAAATCGCACAACCCCTCAACTTCCCCCCATCACCACCACGCCCATTAACCCTAACTTCCCCAATAATGGTTTCCACCCGCACCAAAAACACCAAGTTAAACAAAATTCCAACCGGTACCCAAATCGATCTCACCAGCCCCCAACCACAATCATCGAAAAAGATGGCCGGAGGAAAGTCGTCCAAAGCCGCCGCTGCCGCTACAGCCGCGAAAGAGAAAACACCACCACCACCACCGGCGAAGACCCCGTCACCAAAGAAAGCGAGCACGCCGTCGCCAAGCCCGACGCGTGAAGCAAGCCCAGCCCCCATCAATACCATACTGGTAGACCAATTGACTGCCGAAATCGAAGCCCCAAAACTTTCTGATCTTGATGTGACCCCTAAACCGTCAACCGAATCGGCGCCGGCGAGCCAGAGTGGCGAGCCAAGTGAAGACGCCGGGAAAAAGAGGAAGTTCACGGCTGAAGAGAAAGGCAAAGCAGTTAAGAAGCCCCGCGAAGCCACGCCACCCGCCACCATGGAGTCGTCATCTGACGAGAAGTGCGACGACATGTCTACCGCCGGCGGCGAAGAGATGGAAGAGGATGAGACGGAGGAGAAAGAGGATGAAACGGAGAAGTCGATTCCGGCGACTCCAGTTGAAAATTTTAAGACCCCATCGTCGACCCGAATCACTCGCGGCAAGGGCAAGCAATCAGTACCCCCACCATCCAACATTCAGAAAAGGGCAGTTGTGGTGCCCAAGACGGTATGTTTTGAAACCCTTAAAGATTTGGATATCCTTGATCAAGTTAAGGGTTATTTTGCAGCTATAGGATGGGAGGACTTCTTGACCTGGCCAGGGCAAGTCTCTGAGAAGTTGGTCAAGGAGTTCTATGAGGAGTTAGAGGTGAGAACGAGCAAGGATGGCGGGGCGTTGGGCATTTCTTTCAAATTGATGGGATCGTATAATGAGGCGAGCATCTTCGAGATCAACATGGCCATGGGAGCGGCCAGTTTCAAAGACAAGTTTTCAAAGGAGTACCAGGACAGATTGACCACGCCACCAGAGCGCACGCAGAAGGAGAGAAACGAGATCTGGAGGGCCTTGAGCAAGGAGAAGGTGTTCAAGTCACAGGAGGCCAAAAATCACCAGCTCAAGGACAATGCGTTGCGTATCTGCCACCGTATACTGGCGTATAACTTTTATGGAAAAAAGGACAACAGCAATACTATCTCGCTGACCGAGCTTGATCTACTGTGGTGCATGACCAAGAAGATCAAGGTCAACTTTGGAGCTTTCCTATGCGCACAACTGAAGAACATCTTGAGCAAGCCAGCACAGAGGTTGTCCCTTGCCCACTTTCCAGGAATTTATGCCCAGAGGATGGAGTTGAAGCTTGATTTTGAGTTGATGGAGATGATGCCCGAGGAGAAGTTTGACCATGCGTGTTTGAATAGGATGGCTGATATCAGAGTTGTAGGAGAGGATTGGGTGTTCACAAACCCAGAGGAAGTGAAGGCCTTGGCGACGGCAGCCAAGGCGAAAGTGAAGACCGAGCCTGTGAGTCGACCAAGTGAGAGGGTCGAGTTGCAGAAGGAGGAGATCCTTGAGCAATTGGATGTCCTCGAGGAGAAGCAGGACCGGATTGGAGAGAGGCAGGACGAGCTGCACACTGCCCTCATGGCATACTTCGTCCATGTTGGATTCAGGTACCCACCTGAACCCAAAACTTAAATGTACCCTCCCTTTGTTTTAGTAGTTTAGGTTTTTTTTATTTTATTTTTATTTTGGTCTTGAGTCTGCCCGACTCATGTCTGATGGGGTCGATCTCCTTATTTGCACACTTTGCCCAAGGCAAAGTGTGTATGTGGGAAGGTGCGCCAACATCGTTGGAGTCGGAGTCAGGGGGGATGCTTGCCCAACTTATTACTGTTTGCACACTTTGCCAGAGGCAAAGTGTGTGAGTGGGGGAAGGTCAAGAGCAACCCCATAGTTTGATCGAGTCGCATGCTTGATAAATACCTTGATCAATTTGAACAGTTTTCAAAATTAATAGTCTATGCATGAAAAATATTAGGGACGATGGAATTGCAACTAGGTAAGCTGTGAGGATTTGAGCCTACATCTGTGTGATATAATTCTTTCATGAGAGTAGCTGTTTAAAAAGTTTGTAATGCTGAAGCTTGCCCAAGTTCTGACCATTGTGATTATTTGAAAATTGAGTTGAGTAGTAAATGATTTAGGCATTTTCTTTCTGTACTGCAAATAAAAAGAAGACCCTTGTTAGCCCCTTGAGCCGAGCCATTATTTCTTGATCACCTGGGGGAAAACCCTTACTGCCCTGACCCAACCTGCATATATGCTCAAGTTCATAAAAAGAGCAAGTCAGGGCAAAGTCTTCTCTAAAAAAAAAAAAAGAAAAAAAAAAGAGAAAAAACAAAGAAAAAGAAAAAAAATAGATCCATGAATAAAAGGGTGTGCTAAGGCCCGTAAGAGAGAAGAAATTAGGAGGAAAGGTTCTAAGTAAAATGCATGTCCTACCTAAGATCAATTCTGGGCATTGCCCAAGCTAGCCTATACAGTCACCCTAGAAAGCCCTAATGATATTGCCCAACTCAATTGAAAATGTCACAGGATAGAACTTGGTCAAGCCCAAAGCAGAACTTCTTTTAAAACAGCATTGAGCGAAACACTACCCATCCACTACATAGAGAGAAACACTTAGTGAGAATCCCAAAATCCTGTTGCAAACTCTTGACCGTTTTTTATGCATTCCATTGACTATGATTTTGACTATCTGTTCACTTGATCAACTCTCTGTATTTTGATAAGCATGCTGTCCTTGAGTCTTCTGTTTTCCTTCTTTCTCTACCCCCTGTTTGTTTTCTGCTAGAGCAGGCAAGTCGCCGTACACGCTTGAGGACAAGCGAAGTAAAGTGTGTGCGTGTGATGAGCCATATTTTTTGGGTCATTTTTAGGTTTTTAGAGTCAAGTAAATCGAGTCCTTAGTTTGTTTTTACTTTATTTGTGTCTGGGAGGGCACGTTTGGGTACTTGGGCAAGTTTTGCAGGTGGGCAGGTAAAGGAGTGAAAAGAGGAGCGCACTGTGTGAAAGAGGCAAGGAAATCACCTTCCATGGTCAAGGTCACTAGTTGAGCAAGCCAGACTGACGAAAAGGGTCCAGCAGAGTTGAGCAAGCAACCAGGACGTCAGCAGGTGGAGCAAGACTTGAGCTCGACCAAGTACCGCACATGGTCCGCTACCTCAGTCAGTCAGAGAAGGAAGTACATGGGCAAGCGCTAACATTGACGGAGGCGGAACGTTGGGCATTCGGTGTACCCAGAATCCTGAAAATCATGGACTCTTCAAAGATGACCAGATTCAGAGACAAGGATAAAGAAGGACTCTCGTCCAACCCTAGAGGTATTCCCCCACACGTCTCCCATCAACTAAAGCCCGTCTACATAAAGGAGTGACTGACGAAGAAGAAGGACGACGCATGAGCAGCGAAGAACACGGAGCAAGCCCTAACCTGTCCAGCGAAGAAGAAGGCGGCCGCGTGAGCAACCAGACTCGCCGGCGATTATTTTCTGTTAAGCCCTCGGGCTAAAAAACAATTTCCTTTATGTTTTAATGCTTTTGATTTCGTACTTTGATTTCATTTCCCTTTGAACAATTTCCAGTTTTAATGCATAATATAGTTCGTCGTAATCTCTTTGTTTTATTTTCTGTTTTAATTATGTCAAGTAGCTAAACAGTTCGTATCTGGGCAAAGGCAGAACCTGACCAACCCTGAGACGTGATTGTGCCGGGAGGCTTATTGATGACAGCAACTAGCTGAGTTTTGTTCCCGATTCAACAGGGTAGTAACTTAAGCATGTTAGGGACTTGGGCAATCCTACAGTGACCAGTGGGAACCCCGACTTGCCTAACACAGGAGTACGTGGATCAACGCGACCGGGAGACTGGGCGTCCGCGAAGTACAACATGTTGCTGGAGATGTGGTCGTATGACTTGGGTCTGTCCAGGCATGCTATTGTCCATTCCGGGTTTGCTTGGAGGATGAAGGCGACTTGACCAACTTAGACTCATGCGGTCACATAGTGTCGAATTGGTCAACGTCAGGAGACCTGTCGAGAGAGATCTGGCAGGACTTAAACATAAGAGCGAATAAGGGTTCGGGGTATTAATATGCGTGATATCATAGGGATGTTAATACTTGGGATCTATAACTGGAAGACAAAACTGTTAGCAAAATGATATACGTACCGATGATCGGCAGCACATAGGTCAAGGGGGAAGTCAGGGGAGTCAATGCCTGGATACTTAAGTTTTTATTTGTTTGTCTTATCTGCTTAGTCGAGTCTGTTAATTGCTCAATCATTTAATTAGGTTGCATGCTGGTTTTATTTTTGTTTAAGTTATCTGTTATTTTTCAGTCAAGTAAACACGGTGACCACGGTTCGGCAGTGCCCAACTGCTCTCCAAATCAAAACCTTTTCAAACGTGACAACCCAATTGAGCATTCAAAGCCGGGAAAACTATAAGCTAAATCGCCTCCTCGTGGGATCGACCCTATACTTGCTACTAGTACTTGTGCTAGTAAATAGTTTAGGAACTATAAATATTATTTTGCGCTACTCCACGACGGTAGCGTCACCGTGTCAAAAATGAGATTATCAAATACGTAGTTCACCTAGTACATAGTATCTCAACCCATTGAGTATTACTTACATGTATATGGGTTTGACCATGTTGCCTAAAGTGGTTTGGGTATTTTCTCTTCCTTCGGAAAATTTTAAACTCACTAATTGACTAAGGCAGAATGTTGTGGCAGAGGTTCAGTAGGCATGATAATGCGGCAACATGATGTAGATCAGCATCTAAGGCATGGTGCACATGCACAAAGAATTTCTTAGAGCAATGAATCGATCTGAGTTCAGTGGCTTGGTGAAGATGTCAGCTATTTGATTCTCTGTTGGGATGTGATCAATCCTCAAGAGACGTTTATCCACCAAATCTCGTATGAAATGATGCCTTATGCTGATGTATTTGGTTCTTGAGTGCTGCACTGGATTATGACTGATATTTATGGCACTCGTATTGTCGCAGTAGAGTGTAAGAACATTTCTATCCAAGTGGTAGTCATCAAGCATGTGCTTCAACCAAATCAGTTGGGTACAACTACTCCCTGTGGCAACATATTCTGATTCGGCAGTGGATAGATAAATGCAGCTTTGCTTGCGGCTTTGCCATGAAATGATGTTTCCAAGAAAGCAACATCAACCACTTGTACTCTTGCAATCATCCGTGTCTCCATCCCAGTCGGCGTCTGAAAATCCAACTAAATTTGTGGTGATATCTTTGGTATACCATATACCTAACTCGACTGATGCGGCAACATAGCGTATGATGCGTTTGACTGCCTTCAAGTGTTCTTCCCTTGGATCAGCTTGAAACATGGCACATAAACAAACGATATACATAATATCAGGTCTGGTTGCCGTAAGATAAAGTAAACTTCATATCATGGATCGGTAGAGTGTCTGATCCACTGCGGCAGTATCAGTGCCTCGAGAGATTTTATCCGTTGAGCCCATAGGTATTTTCATGGGCTGGGATCCTTCAAGTTGGAATCTTTTGATGAGATTCTTAGCATATGTTGATTGTGAGATAAAAGTTCCAGTTGACGATTGCTTGATATGGAGCCCTAAAAAATGAGTTAGTTCTCCTACCATGCTCATCTCAAATTTTGATGCCATGGCAGAGGTAAATGCTTTAAGCATATTCTCACATGTGGATACAAAGACAATATCATCTACATAAATTTGAGCTATTAAAATATTGGAAGAATTGAATTTAACAAACAAGGTCTTGTCGGCAGTGCCTCGGGTGAATCCAAAACTAAGTAGAAAATCAGTTAGGTAGCCATACCAAGCTCTAGGAGCTTTTTTTAGGCCATACAATGCCTTGTGCAGTTGATACACATGGTCCGGGTGTTTCGGATCTTCGAAGCCTTTTGGTTGTGTAACGTATGCCTCCTCTTCAAGTATGCCGTTGAGGAATGCTGCCTTTACATCCATTTGATGTAAGGTGATGTTGAGGTGGCATGCAATGGCAATGAGTAAACGAATGGACTCCATGCGTGCGACGGGGGCAAAAGTTTCATCGAAATCAATGCCTTCAACTTGTGTGTACCCTTGCGCCACGAGCCTTGCTTTGTTGCGTACAACCTGCCCATGCTCATTCGACTTATTCTTGAATATCCACTTTGTCCCGATGATATTCTTGTTTTTGGGACGAGGAATGAGCTTCCAAACTTTATTTCTCTCAAACTCGTTCATCTCTTCTTGCATTGCCATAACCCAAAATTCATCGGTAAATGCTTCTTTGACATTCTTTGGTTCGATCGTTGAGAGATACGAGGCGATGCCTATTTCAATGCATGTGTCAGACATGCTCACATTCTTGGTCATGTTTCGGTAGTCAATGTATGGATGGAACCTTGTTCGTCTCGACAAAATTTGACTCGAAGGGTGGTTTCGGTGGACATGCCCTGGGGAATCCCTTCGTCGATGGTTTGATTCCTCTTCAACATCTGATGAATCTGATTGTTGTGGGATGCTATCATCGTTTGATTGTTCAGGAGACACTGTAGAAGGTTGGGTATCGTCATTTGAGCCAGTAGGTGCGGCAGTAGGCTGCGCAGGTGTGAAACTGCCTTCAATTTCTGCTACTGCGGCAGGCTCGAGCAGACCTTTTACATCTTCTTCTTTGGGTTTCCTGAGTCGACTAAGATCATCAAAATATACATTAACCGATTCAATGATGGTTCTAGTTTGTATGATAAAAATGTGATAGGCATGACTATTCCTAGAGTATCCAACAAATAATCCTTTAAGTGACTTTGGATCTAGTTTAGATCTAGGTTCCCTATCATTTAGAACATAACAAACAGATCCAAAAACATGAAAAAAATTTCAAATTAGGCTTTCTATTGTTCAAAATTTCATAGGCCGTTTTTGTTGTTCCTGAACGTATGCTGATGCGGTTCAGGATATGGCATGCAGCATTGAATGCTTCTGCCCAAAATTGCTTGCTTAGGCCCTTGGCGATCAGCATTGTACACGCCATTTCTTTGAGGGTCCGGTTCTTCCTTTCAGCCACGCCGTTTTGTTGCGGTGTTATGGGGGCAGAAAACTCTTGGGCAATGCCATGCGCATCACAAAATTGGGAAAGTCGTTGGTTTTCGAACTCGGTGCCATGGTCACTTCCTATTCTCTTTACGGAGTCTTCATGGTTGGTCTTTATCCACCTAATGAGCTTGGACACTTCATCATATGTCTCACTTTTGTCAGTGAGAAAACGCACCCACGTGTATCTTGAGAAATCATCTACAGCGATGAGTACGTAGCGTTTTCCAGAATGGTTCCTTGTCTCTATTGGTCCCATTAAATCAATGTGGACGAGATCAAAGCATTTGGTTTGCTTTTGATACAGTCCTGCCTTTGAGTTGGCAGGTTTTGCGGCAGAGGCATCAGTCTGTCCTGCGGCAGGTATTGCTGGATGACTTGCACAGGTCATTTTTCCTTGTTTGCAATGTCCACATGTTGTCTTCTGGATTTTTGGGAGGGCTGGAAGTCCACGAACATCATCGAGCTTGATTGGACGCTCTAAATTCCCAAGACTTGTGTGTCCAAGTTTTTGATGTCATAGGTCTTTGTCATCTCTGACTTGTGCAGAGAGGCATGTTTCTCCAATGGCGTAGCAATTGTTTGACTTGGAACGCTCCCCCTGGATTAGTGGGTTCCCTGTACAATCAAACACTTCACACAATTGGTGAGTAAATTTTACATTCATGCCTTGATCGCATAGTTGACTTATGCTTATAAGATTTGCAATAAGGCCTTCAACATGAAGCACTTGCTGCAGCTTAGGCAGCCCTTGCACATTCAATTGTGCCTCGGCCAACAATTGTGCCACTAGAACCTCCTCCGAACGTGACTTCACCTCCTTGAAACTCTTTGTAGTTGATGAGGTGATCACGGTTGCCGGTCATGTGCCGCGAGCATCCGCTATCAAAGTACCATTTATCATCTTTGGTAGCTTTGAGGGCAGTGAAAATGACATTGCATGTTTCAGCACTTTGAATGGCATTTGATGCGGCAGAGGAGTCATTGGAGGGATCTGTAAAACAAACATTAGTAGAGAGTTTAGTTTTGGGCACCCATTTGCGTATTGTCGTTGCCTTCTTTTTTATAAGGTGTCGTGAAGGCAGAGGGAAGTATTTGGGATGTCGTTGTCCAGTGTTGGAGTGAAAATAATATCCCCTTGCTTGGTCCTCTTCGCGTCTCCAGCAAAAAGGTCGAATATGACCAGGTACTAGGCAGTAGTGGCAAACATATCGTCACTTTGATTTAAAATGTTGCTTAGGCAGGGGCTTCCTGTTGGAGTTGTATACTTATGTTGGAGTTGTGTACTTAATGTCTAGATTTAAGTATCGGTAAACTCCCGGTCATAGCATTTAACCTATTTAATTAATAAACAATTATTTGCATTTAATTATTATTAATTAATTATGCAAAATATAGTCCTGGATTTTATACATTGTAGTTAGTATGGTGTGTCGGGCCCACACAGAAGATCATACTATCAGTTACTCGTATTTAATCAAACAGATGCTCACGACCTAGATGGACTCGGACCAATCCATCGGTATAGTCGTTGTGTGAGAGAGAAAATAATTTATCTTAATTATTTTATCACACTTGTACACTTGGTGTATTGGGCGGATCGCTTGAGATTTATTGATTAGGATTGCCTTGGATAATCAATTTAAATCTCAGAGTAATTTATTCTTAATCCCCGATATTATTGCGGGTGTATATATTTAATATTAGAGACTTTGATTTTCCAAAGGAATTAACCGATTTAATTATTGGGTTAATTACCGGTAAAATTGGGTCGCTATATTTTATATATGACATGCCGTGAATACTTGACGGGAAAGTGTATCCCGGAAGGGTTGATAATATCCCCGAAATGAGTTCATAAGGAATTATTGTCTAAACCTCATGAGTGGATTCTTTCCGCACAATAATAAAGGTTGAACGGTACTAGTCTCGGATATAAGAGATGAATATTATTTATTGAGCAATAAATAAATTTATTCATGGATATTTAAATCTTAAATACACGGAATAAATAAATACTAACCGGATAAATATTATTTGATATAATATGGATAAATATTGGGAGTGCAATTTTATTTATATAGTGGAAAATAAATAAAATTAATATTGATAACGATTAATGGATTTGGGTTGGACCCAATTTAATCTTCAATATTAGAAGCCCAATATTTCATCTCCTTTTGATCCCCTACGTAGCCTATATAAGCACTACATGGTCTTCACTTTTCATAACACAATTTAACCTACGCCAATCATAAAGTCTTGGAGAGTGAAGGAGATCCATAGGAGTTCGATAGATCGTCGCCCACACGACGTTCGGACGAGGTGCGAGGAATACGTAGGAAGATCGCAAGGTCGTTTGATTTCGTTTCTCCGTACAACGAATCGAGGTAATAATCATAAACCCCCTTCAGGATTATTTGTGCGTATTAATTGTAATATATACATGAACGCACGATCCGGGAAAACGACGAACCTCGAGGACGGGGATTCGAGATCCCCGGCGAGGATCGAAGTGGCGGTCGAACCCTAGGGTTCGGACCGCCGGTATTGGCGACGAGGGAAGCCCCGGCTGGGAGCCGGGGCGTGCGATCGACTTAGCGTCGATCGTCGGGATGCCGTGGGCTGGTGCCACGGCGGATCCCGGCTGCCCCTCGCCGTCGGCGTGCAAGAAGGGAGGCCCCGGCTGAAGCCGGGGCGAGCGATCGACCGCGAGGTCGATCGCGGGGGCTGTCGAGGGCTGGTGCCTCGACTGGTGCCCGCCCCCCTCCCGTCGGATGGCGGCGGTGAGTCGCCGGACTCACCGCCAAGGGGCTGTTCCGAACAGCCCCACGGGGATGCCGCGCATCCCCGGCGATCGCCATGCACGGCGATCGCGAACCCCGCGGATGGGGTTCGGCTAGGGTTTAGCTGCGGGTTCATCCCGCGGCGATGCTCTCGTCGAGCCCGGTTCTTCGTGGTGTTCGCGTTCGGTTTCCGGCGATAGGGTTTTCGGTCGGGTTATCGGTTCCGCAAATTTTTGATAGCCCGAGACATCGAATCCCAGCAACTGGTATCAGAGCGTTTGGTTTCGTGTTCATGTATATATTCGATTATTGTTCTACCTTTCAGGATTTCCGGCTATCATGGTTGATTTAATTATTGCTTAATTAATTATCATGATTATTTATTAAACTCTCGGACATGTCGAGATTCGTTTTGTGTGGTTGAATGTTTGTAATAGTAAAAATTCGGGGGTTGACCGAATTTAGGATTTATTATTACGTTCTTTATTTTCCGGAAAATGTATAGGGTCGATTTCATGTATAGAATCGATACCGGATAGTGTAATTTCAATTTTGTAATTTATTTACGTTGGTTCGATGATGAGACGATCACCGGAAGACGAAGACGTGTGACGAAGACGAAGAGGACGAACAACCGGGGATCGATCGAACCCCTTGATCGATCCCAAGCAATCGACCCAAGGAGAGGGGTCGATCGCCCTCGGCTAGGGCTGCTGCCGGCGACGGTGGTGGCTGGTGGCTGGGCGGCGGCGCTCCTCCCGTGTGGCGGTCGATCATGGTGGGGATGGCGTGGGGTCTCCCAATCCCATGCTATTCCTACCAAGATATTACTTTCCTAATTAATTCGGATTTTTCCTAGTTGAGTGTTCTCCTTTTGGAAACTCTCATGGTTTGGGAAAAGAATTAATTGAAATTGATTTTATTCCTATTGTTTTATTTTCTTCATGGAGATATTCATGGATTAGGAATCTAATTGATTTAGTATTAATTTATTTCCTATTTGATTATTCCTATTCTTGGGAATTTTCATTAGATGGAAATTAATTAATAATGGAAAGTAGAGAGGTCCTAATTTATTTTATTCCTTATTCTATTATAGAAGTCTTCTAGAATATTCCAAGTTTTTACTTGGATAGATTATTCTAGAGATTTAATAGAATTAGATAGGAAAATAAATAAATAAAAATATTAATAATATTTAATTTTATTTTTGATATATTCAATTGACTTGATTTTCGAATTAAGTAACTTTTGGATTAATTGAAAATAAATAGATTTAAATATTGGAGATTAATATTCTCGTCACATGAAGCATTCAAGAAACGAAGACTGAAGACTAGAAGATGCATATGAAGATGGAATAAAGCCATGATAGTCGGGAAAATAATTTTTTAGCATTATTTTGACTATGTGCTTTATTGCTTATATGCATGCTATATGTATTTATTTTATGCACTAGATAGCGTATCCCTTTATTGTAAAAAGCTAAGTGGGAGAGGGGATGGAAACATTCCCATGGTCTCTATCGCTGTTCTCTTGGTGACTCTTATGGACTTTCGAAGTTCGTATAGACGAGTCATTGGAGGAGAATTCTTGTAATTCCTTTTACAAGAAACATTGATCAAGTTTATCAAACAATGCCTAATTTGTCTTTCTGAAACTGACTTCAAGTCGACTCATTCTCACCCCGGGGAGTGGAATGGAGCCAAAGCCACTTGGTCATGTGGATTACACAAATTAGAGACCTTCGTACCATTCTTTGATAGATGGATCGATTGTCTGCTCGGCTCCCTCATTTATGAGAGATAGGGTCGTTCGCATGGTGAATCACTGGTTAGAAACTTCGAGTTTCACTTATGATTCTCCGCGTCTTGATTTGCGACATCAAATGGTTCAAGTAATTGGATTTCAATTATATAAATCTTTTGGTGTAGTAAACGTCCACACGAACGTGGCTTGCTATACTGAATGGGATTTTAGAATAATTGATGTAGACAGTTATAGGAAATTGTGAGGGATTGCGAGTTATCGTAAACGTCCACACGAACGTGGCTTGCGGTGACGTAACAATTCTAAACGATTCGCCTTAGTACTGAGTGATGGTTTACACTTAGGTACGCTTTGTAGTATTCTTCCCAACGAAGTAACACTATAATGATGTACGACCAAAGCAAAAACTAAGTTGCTAAATCATTTGGGTGGGTAAACGTCCACACGAACGTGGCTTGCCTTACCTGATGGGATTTTAGACGCAATTAGTAATTTAATGATATTATTTGAGGGAGATAATATCGGACATTAAATTGATTGTTTGTTTATGTGTGCTTATAGGTTTAGAGAATAGCTATGAATCCACTTTCTATGATACTCAAGGAACAAAAACTCACTGGTCAAAACTACATTGATTGGAAGAGAAATTTAGACATTGTCCTGACTGCTGAAGAGTACAAGTTTGTACTCTATGAGCAATGCCCTGCTGAACCCACGGCCGCCTCAACTGATGAGGAAAAATAAGCATATCGGAAGTGGAAAAAGGCTGATGAAATGGCTAGGTGCTATATTTTGGCTTCTATGTCAAATGTACTCCAAACACAGATCAGTCGATGAACACTGCCGAGGATATGTTATTTAACCTCAAGGAGATGTTTGGGCATCATGACCGTGCGGGTAGGCAAGAAGCCATGAGAGTCCTCATGTCGACTACTCAGTCTGAAGGAACGCCCGTTGAGGAGCACGTTCTCAAGATGATGAGTTTGTTGAATGAATTGGAGGTCCTAGGAGCTATGATTGATTGTGAGACGCAAGTCGACATCATACTCCAGTCTCTGACCCCTAGTTTTGAGCAGTTTTGTATGAGCTATAATATGGGTAAACTATCTTATACTCTTGCGCAACTCCTGACTGAACTGAAGGTGGCAGAGGGGATCTACAAGAAGGGCAAGTCTCAAGCGCTTGTAGCTACCAAGTCCAAAAGCTTGAAAGCTGTTGGAGGTAGGGGCAAGAAAAGGAAGCAAGCCTTAAAACCCAGTGGTGCCAAGTGGAATGGACCGCGAGTGGGGGCTAGTAAGCCAAAGGGCAAGTGCTTCCGATGCAACAAGTCTGGACACTGGAAGTCTGAATGTCCTCTCAGAGGTACGAATTTTTCTTTAGTCGTAAAAACATAGTCAGCGGTATTATCTACCAGAGTTCTGGTGTGTAGATATGGAACCACTGACGGTATGTGCATTGTTTTAAATGCAGGGGTTCCAGAAAACCCGGCGACTTAGAGAAGAAGAGTTCGAGTCTACATGGGCAAAGCTGTTGGGGTAGCAGCGGTTGCAGTGGAAGACATTTATCTGTTTTAGGATTTCATTTTAAAGTTATTGCTTTATGTACCCCTTTATTTTGAAAAAGAACTGTTGTTCTGGTTTTCTTTATTAATGAATGGATATTTATTTCTTTAATCATTGAGTGATTTAGATAAGAAATAATGGTGTTATCTATTCGTGTACATTAGATAGCAATATATGAATAATGAATCCTTAGTCTACCACGATGCAACAAACCGTTATGTATAACTTGTTTTACTTATTAGATGTATTCTCTTATCAATCATTATACTTGTGAATTCTTGAACTTAGTAGTATCTATTCAAAAGGGATTCAAAAGGTCGAAATTGATTTGATCAATTATAGTTGGAGGAATGGACCTCCCGACCTAAGAATCGATCTTGAAAGATGATACAACTTAGTTAACCTTTCTGGATAAAGGATGGAATTCGGACAAGTATTGAAAATGATTTATGATTAATGCGGTGACATGTGTAATTAGAGAGGTACGAGTCGTTCTTTCAAGAATACTCGAAAATGGATTAGAATACTTGATGTGCCATAAAAGCGGAGTGTTTTTTCAACACAAAGCCATTATGGGGATCCTTTCAAGTACATCCATTGGAAGCCTGCGACTTGTTCGCGGAGGCTATCACCTATCTGAATAACACATAGCATAAATCAAAGATTGAGATTAAGTCTCAAACGACTACACCATACACTGACGTGTAGACATGGTGTGTCAGGAATAAGAAATGGAATTCTAATAGTAAAAGGACAAGTTTGTTCGGAACTACCTATGTTCTATGGATATTTCTGGATACAATGGCACATTCAATGTGGTTGTAGAATATCCTAGAAGAACAAGTAATTGTATGTTCAATAGTACTACGAACCAGAGGGGTGTCCTCGCCCGGTTCTTAGAGGAAGACTATTAGATGAACTACAATGCCCTAGCTGACAAAGTACTTTGAAAAGAGGAAAGGAAAGACTGAGAACCAGCCTGACCGAGTAGTAGTGCACCACTAACTGCACCTATTGTTATTACTGTTATACACCGGAATGCCGTTGCAGTGGGAGGTTGTTAAGCAACCAGAGATGTTCATAAGACTGGAGGAGTTTTGAACTCTGGATCTAGTAGACATGAAATCGATCCCTAGTTCTGCATAGGAACTTGCGAATTGATGAGATAGTCCATTCTATGGATTCATCAAAGCGCATAGACAAGAAAGGTGTATTGGAGACGTAATGGAAACATAGGTGGTGTTTCTCGGAATTTTGTGTAGATAACACTTCATCGTTGGCAACAATGTAAAAGTGTTGTCAGACATAAAATAGAGGTTGTCTAAATGAATCGAGGTATAAGATTAAGAGTAAGTTGGATCATGTTCTTGGAATCTCTCGATCTCTAGATAAGAACATTTGTACTTCTCTTAAGATATCTTATACGATTATGGTTTGTTTTAAACATGCACAATTCTGAGAAAGGTTATTGCCTTTCGGGAACAGAATACATCTATCTAAAGGTATGTGTTTCGAACGCATAAAGGAGATAGATAAAGACAAAGCAGTTTCCTGCACTTCGAGTGTGGAGAGCTTTGTAGATGCAGTGTTGTAAAACAAGAACCTGATATCAACTATCCGGTTAGCGTAGTGGGAGGATATCAAAGTAATCTGGATAAGAGATATTCGAATGCTGTAAGAGTACTTGGAAGTACTAGATTACTAAGCAAGACGAAATCTTCTTGGATTACATTTTTCTCAGATCCAGAATCAGAGAAAGACCAGTGTAAGTCGATATCAGGCTATGTGTTCACTTTTAGAAGAGGTGGAACCTAAGGATGAAAGAGTGATAAGCGTGATGCTTCTCGGACTCTATCATAAACCGAATAGCAGCCTCAGAGGCAGCGGAAGTTTTGGTTAGGTTCCGGAATGACCTCTGAACTTGGATATGATTCTTGGTTCACCAAAGGCTATGTATATAGCGGTGCGTGGTAAACTGGAAGAAGTCATAAGTTCAAAAGATGATGATAACACATAGAGCAAGTACCACCTGATTCGAGTCATCGGCTAGGGAGACGACGCAGTAGTCACCAAGATAACTTCAGATCGGCAACCTAGATTGCTCATTCACATAATACTTCTGGGAAGTATAACTTAAGCACGTGATGAGTATGAGAGTCGGGAGTTTGGAGGAAATGACTAGACCGTAGTACAAGTGGGAGATTGTTGGAGTTGTGTACTTAATGTCTAGATTTAAGTATCGGTAAACTCCTGGTCATAGCATTTAACCTATTTAATTAATAATCAATTATTTGCATTTAATTATTATTAATTAATTATGCAAAATATAGTCCTGGATTTTATACGTTGTAGTTAGTATGGTGTGTCGGGCCCACACAGAAGATCATACTATCAGCTACTCGTATTTAATCAAACAGATGCTCACGACCTAGATGGACCCGGACCAATCCATCGGTATAGTCGTTGTGTGAGAGAGAAAATAATTTATCTTAATTATTTTATCACACTTGTACACTTGGTGTATTGGGCGGATCGCTTGAGATTTATTGATTAGGATTGCCTTGGATAATCAATTTAAATCTCAGAGTATTTTATTCTTAATCCCCGATATTATTGCGGGTGTATATATTTAATATTAGAGACTTTGATTTTCCAAAGGAATTAACCGATTTAATTATTGGGTTAATTACCGGTAAAATTGGGTCGCTATATTTTATATATGACATGCCGTGAATACTTGACGGGAAAGTGTATCCCGGAAGGGTTGATAATATCCCCAAGATGAGTTCATAAGGAATTATTGTGTAAACCTCATGAGTGGATTCGTTCCGCACAATAATAAAGGTTGAACGGTACTAGTCTCGGATATAAGAGATGAATATTATTTATTGAGCAATAAATAAATTTATTCATGGATATTTAAATCTTAAATACACGGAATAAATAAATACTAACCGGAGAAATATTATTTGATATAATATGGATAAATATTGGGAGTGCAATTTTATTTATATAGTGGAAAATAAATAAAATTAATATTGATAAGGATTAATGGATTTGGGTTGGACCCAATTTAATCTTCAATATTAGAAGCCCAATATTTCATCTCCTTTTGATCCCCTACGTAGCCTATATAAGCACTACATGGTCTTCACTTTTCATAACACAATTTAACCTACGCCAATCATAAAGTCTTGGAGAGTGAAGGAGATCCATAGGAGTTCGATAGATCGTCGCCCACACGACGTTCGGACGAGGTGCGAGGAATACGTAGGAAGATCGCAAGGTCGTTTGATTTCGTTTCTCCGTACAACGAATCGAGTTAATAATCATAAACCCCCTTCATGATTATTTGTGCGTATTAATTGTAATATATACATGAACGCACGATCCGGGAAACGACGAACCTCGGGGACGGGGATTCGAGATCCCCGGCGAGGATCGAAGTGGCGGTCGAACCCTAGGGTTCGGACCGCCGGTATTGGCGACGAGGGAAGCCCCGGCTGGGAGCCAGGGCGTACGATCGACTTAGCGTCGATCGCCGGGATGCCGTGGGCTGGTGCCACGGCGGATCCCGGCTGCCCCTCGCCGTCGGCGTGCAAGAAGGGAGGTTCCGGCTGAAGCCGGGGCGAGCGATCGACCGCGAGGTCGATCGCGGGGGCTGTCGAGGGCTGGTACCTCGACTGGTGCCCCCCTCCCGTCGGATGGCGGCGGTGAGTCGCCGGACTCACCGCCAAGGGGCTGTTCCGAACAGCCCCACGGGGATGCCGCGCATCCCCGGCGATCGCCATGCACGGCGATCGCGAACCCCGCGGATGGGGTTCGGCTAGGGTTTAGCCGCGGGTTCATCCCGCGGCGATGCTCTCGTCGAGCCCGGTTCCTCGTGTTGTTCGCGTTCGGTTTCCGACGATAGGGTTTTCGGTCGGGTTATCGGTTCCGCAAATTTTTGATAGCCCGGGACATCGAATCCCAGCAACTTAATGTCTAGATTTAAGTGATATTAACTCCCGATCCATTGCCATTAATCTATTTAATTAAATAAACAATTATTTGCGTTTAATTATTTATAATTAAATATATGCAAATTTTAGTCCTAGATTATATACGTTGTAGTTAGTATGGTGTGCGTCGTCACACGGAAGATCATACTATCGGTTACTCGTATTTAATCGAACAGTTGCTCACGACCTAGATGGACACGGACCAAGCCATCGGTATAGTCGTTGTATGAGGGAGAAAATAATCGGTCTTGATTATTTTATCATATTTGTACACTTGGTGTATTGGGCGGATCGCTTGAGATTTATCGATTAGGATTGCCTTAGATAATCGATTTAAATCTCAGAGTATTTTATTCTTAATCCCTGATATTATTGCGGGTGTGTATATTTAATATATGTGACTTTGATTTTCCAAAGGAATTGACCGGTTAGTATATTGGGTCAATTACCGGTAAAGTTGGGTCACTATATTTTATATATGACATGCCGTGAATTCTTGACGGGAAAGCATGTCCTCGAAAGGGTTGATAATGTCCCCGAGATGAGCTCATAAAGATTATCATGTAAACCTTGCAAGTGGATTTGATCCGCATGATAATAAAGTTGAGTGGTACTATTCTCGGATTTATTATTAGAGATGAATAAATAATATTAGCAATAAATATAATTTATTCATGGACATTTATATCTTAAACATGCGGAATAAATAATACTACCGGAGAATATTATTTGATATAATATGGTATAATATTGGGAGTGCAATTATATTTATATAGTGGAATTAATATATAATTAATAATAGTAAGGATTAATAGATTTGGGCTTGGGCTCAATTTAATCACTATTATTGGAAGCCCAATATTCCACCTCCTTAAGATCCCCTACGTAGCCTATAAAAGCACTACATGGTCTTCTCTATTCTCATAACTTGAAGATCACAATTCTAGAGAGAGAAATAAGAGAAGGAGATCCATAGAGTTCGGAGGATCTTCGCCCACCCGACGTTCGAACGAGTGCAAGGAATACGTGGGAAGGTCTCAAGGTCTTCAATAAGATCTCGTTTCTCCGCACAACGAATCTAAAGGTGAATTAAATATTTCCGCTATTTAATTCATAGAAATAATTATCGAAAAACAAGATCCGAAAGTCGGAGATTCGGACCGGGGCCAACCGGGGCGGTGGCGATCGAGGATCGCCGGACCGCCGGCCGGCTGGTGGTTCCCGGCGGATGAATCGCCGCGTGGAGCTCGGCTGGGCAGCCCACAACCCGCCTAGGCGGCGGGCGATCGCCCCGCGGGGAGCGATCGACAAGCCGCGGCTTCGCCGCGGCTAGGGCTCGATCGGACGCTCCTCGGGCGGTGGCTCCGGGCTGTTCCGTCGTGGTCTCCGGGACGTCGTTCGGAGTCGGTTCTACGACGATTCCGGTTAATCGATTTCCAACACTTCCTTGTTTTCATCCTGCCTGATGGTGCCTGCCTTTGCTTCGGCCTCCTGCGGCAGTCTCTTGCTGGGGCAGCGGCCTTTGGTGCATGCTCTTGTGGAGATAGAGACGTTGTGGATTGTGTTGATTCGTCATTCGATGCCTTTACAAATGCAATGTCCATTGAATTTTTCTTTGTAAAGATGGCATCTACAATCTTTTGATGTCCGAGACCTTGCCTTTCAACGTGTGAAATACTCATTACAGCATCTAATTTTGATGTTTCCGTGTTAAGTTTTACAAAAGTATTGTTAGCAACTTCGAGTTTTCCATTTACACGATTAAGGTCATTTTTTAGTTTATCAGCCTCCATGTCCTTTTTTGTGAGTTGGACATCAAGTTTCTTCAATCGTTCTTCAAAAGTGTTCTTCTCCACGAGCATTTGTTCAATAGCCATGGCCTGCCTTTTAGTTTTTCTTCGTGTCCGGCTTTGGTTGAGGTGATTATATTCATCATCTTGGTCTGCCGGGCGAAGTCCATGCGTAGCTCGTCGAATTTGTCCTTGAGCTCGATGAAAAGATCAATGGGAATGGACTCTTCCTCAGATTCATAGCCATTGATGGAGGCAGTGAGGCACAGGCAGTTCTCTGCGGCAAGAGTTTCTGTCGTTTCTGCGGCAGAGGCGAAAAATGCAACATGTCTTCGTGCATTAGCATGGGATGGACCGCCATCTTCTGCGTCAGATAGGGTTATGCCTTCGAAGTGAGCAGCAAGCGCAGTGGTTGAGTCTTCAAGGCAGTATTGTTCTATATCTTCTTGCGCAACCATGGAGTTCAAAATTCCAATTCCTCGATCTTTTGAAGGGCATTCGGTTGAGTAGTGTCCAATCCCTTGACAAACGTGGCACTTGATCCTCGACTAGTCCTTTGAATTTAGACTTGAGCTTGATCTCGTGCTTGGTTGGCAAACGGCGAGTCTTCTATCCTGATTTTGCGTTGCCTTTGGGTACCTCACTCGTCGGGGATCGTACGGCTTCTTCAACGAGCGAACAAGTACAACATCCAATTTTTTAGAAAGGAATGCATACTTGTCTTCTCCACCATTGGATCCAAGTAGCTCGTAGATTTCTTCATCGGCCAAGTCATTTGCGGTGGAAGAGCTGCTGCCTGACTCTCTGCCGCAAGGTTCTGCCACAGTGTAGGCCAGATTTTTCTCGTCGCTTCTTGCACGTGTTTCGCCGTGAGTTTCACGATCTTTATGGTTAAGCTCATAGTTCTTGAAGATGGCCATAAGTGAAACATAATCTTCCTCCGACATGGAACTGTCTTCTATGGCAGTGACCTTCGGCAGAAACTTCTTGCTCATCAATCGCATTATCTTACTACATACTGTCGGGTTGCTAATGGGCGAACCAAGGTCAGCACATTCATTAACGATGGACATTATTTCCCCAAAGTAATTAAGTGCGGTCTCGTCCTCACCCATTCGCAAATTCTCGAAGCGAGACATGAGCATACGGAGCTTTGTCTTCTTCCTCGTGGTATTTCCTTCACAGTGAAGAGCAAGCTGATCCCATATGTCTTTGGCAGTGTTGGAAATCGACTACCCGGGACATGTCCGTTCGACTACTCGAACATCCGGACAAGCCCAGTCGACCCCTAGCATCCCTATTGCACTCACGACGAAGTCCCAGACCCTAATCACGCCCAGCCATCGCACTCGAGGCACGACCGCGCGAAAACGGGGCTTCTGCCCTGTCTGTCGGCCGACACCATAAGGCTGTCGCCCGACAGGGCAGTGGAGGCCGACAGCATATAGCTGTCGGCCGACGGGGCAGTGGAGGCCGACGGCATATACCTGTCGGCCGACGGCGTCGCGATTCCAGCAACGGGTTGCTGCTGTTCGGGCTGTTCCGGCTCGTTTTTCTCAATCCGACCACCACACCGGAAGTCATCGACTTCCCAGTGGTCTGAGAACATCGATCCCAAGCCTCGGAAACCAATCGATGGTCCGTTGTATTATTACGTACGAGAAGAATCGAAAAAGATGCGGAAAAGGGTTTTCGATTCTTTACCTTTGATGCGTGATTCGGAGGAGCCGAATTGTTGAGACCTTAGAGCTTCTAACGTATACCTCAGATCCCGTCTCCAACCGTTGTGTGGGCAACGATCCGCTGGAGTTCTCCCGTCTGTACTCTCTCTACCAACAACAGCGTTAATATATCTTTTTCTCTCTTAGAGAAAAATATTAGCGCAAACTTATTTAATTTTACAGAGAAAAAAAATAATTGCGTTAACGCAATTGTTTTTCTCAGCAAAATGAAATAGCGGCGAATGTTAGGTCTTAGGAGAGTAAGGGAGGGGGTTTATATAGAGTTACGTTAGGGACCTTAGGATAAATTAATTAAGGGCTAAATTGAAATATTAATTAACTTGAAATACGTAAAAGCAATTCCTTAATTAATCGATTTCAATTTTAATTATTATTAACTCCACTATAAAATAATAATTGAATTCCCGAAATTAATTTTAATATTATTTCAACAATAATAATTCCGCCGAAATTACATAAACGACTTTCCCCGTGTTTAAGATATCGAACGTCCACGAATTTATTTAATTACTAATAATTAAATTAATTCGTTTCTTATTATCCGAGACTAGTACCACTCATCCTTATTATCATGTGGAACGAATCCACCTGCAGGGTTTACATGATAAACTTTATGAGCTCATCTCGGGGACGTCATCAACCCGATAAACGGGACACGGTTTCCTGTCTATAATCTATAGCATGCCGTGCGTACAATTACGATCCCCAATTTACCGAGAATCTCGACTAAACATTTAGTCTCACTCATTGGCAAGTCAAAGAACCGAGAATTGGACACACGCACCTATAATTATATAGGGAATTTGAATTCGTATATCCGTAATATCTGAGGTCTAGTTCGATTACTGCGATTAGTATAAATCGAACGCCCTCCCGTGGTCCTGCTCAATACACCAAGTGTACGAGTGTAACATGATAGTCAAGACCGACTATCTACCAGTCACACTACGACGTACCGATGGATTGTCCCTGTCCATCTAAGTCGTGAGCTACTGTTCGATAGTATACGAGTAACCGACAGTATGATCTTCCGCGTGTCTCCTCACGCCATACTGTCTACAACGTATACATCAAGGACTATTGCATTAAATGCAATCATGTTTGAATCATATCTCGAATTAAGGTATAGATAAGGAGTTCCGTATTTGCACTAAACTAGACATTTAGAATACAACTCCATCAATCTCCCACTTATACTAAAAGTCTAGTCGCCCTCTCCCAAACATCAGATTCCCATAACCTCATCACGCCTTCCCAACGCTTCCGCTGGAAGAGCTTCTGTGAATGGTTTTACCAGGCAATCCTCTCGATGCTATCTAGGTGACAACTGCATCGTCTTACTATACGATCTCTCGAATCAGGTGGTACTTGCGCTCTACATGTTATCTCCCACTGTGGACTCGTGGCATTTCAAGTTTTCCAATACCGCTATTCAAAATAGCTTTGGGTGAACTAGAAACCACATCTAAGTCCCTTAGGAAGTTCTGGAGCCACACTGACCTTTTAACTGCCTCAGAGGCCGTTATCCTTTCAGTTTCCATGGTAGAGTCCGTAATGCATCGCTGCTTTACATTCTTCCATGTGACTGCTCCACTTCACAGTGAGAACACATAGCCTGACTTCGACTTTCAACTGTCCCTGTTTGATTTGGAAATCCAATTCTATGTAATCCAATGGAAATAACTTGACTGCTTTGTAACTCAGAACATAATTCCTGGTCCTCTGCAGGAACCTAAACATGTTCTTTACATCAGTCGAGTGATCCTTTCCAGGATTACTATGATATCTCACCACCATGCCCACGGCATAGTAGATATCAATCTCGTGCATAGATCATCTATCTCCTTTATTGTGTCGGGCACAAAACTTTAGATAGAAGAATTCCACATCTAAAAGGTGAAGACCTTTCTTGGAATTCTGTATGCTGCAACGAGTAAGAATTGTATTTATGTATGAGGCTCGAGATAAGTTCTATGTTCTTTTCTGGCGATCATTTATTACTTTGATCCCAAGAACATTCCCGACTTCTCCTAAGTCTCTTACATTGAATTACTCGGACAACCATCCCTTTATGTCCGATAACATCTTTCATATTGTTGCCAATTTAGAAGGATGTCGTCTACATAAAGAATGAGAAAACACCACATCTTTTCTGTCACTTCTTTATTACACTCAAGACCTAAACATGCCTTGAATGAATCCATGAAATGGATTTTCTCATAGGTCCGCATGTGTCCAAGATCTTGAAGCTTCCTTCAATCCTAAGATTGATTAAGCTTGCTTACCGAATGCTCTTGGCTCTTTTCGATGAATCCCTCTGGTTACAGGATCCCAGACATGATTTGAATCCAAAGATTCAATCTCATATTTCATCGTCTTTTACCAAGACTGAGCATCTTGATCTTTCAGCGTCTCGTCATAGATCTAGGGGTCGGCTTCATGTTCTCCAGGTAACAAGTCCGAAGACTCACCTATAAACATGAACCTGTTGGGTTGTCTAACAACCCTCCCACTACGACGACGCTCCGGTGTATCTTTAGTGACTAAAGATTATAGTAGTGAACTACTCAGTTAGGCTGGTTCTAAGTCTTGATCAGTCCCTCTAAGCACATTAAGTATTACTCTACTCTTGGGCTTGTGATCTTGCATATATATATAGTCCATGTCTAAGAACCGAACATTCATGCAATCAACGAACATCTGGTCCTTTGGACTATATTACATATCTCAATTCGTTTTCTTAGGGTATCCTATAAACAGCCGAATATATGTACAAGTTTCCAAAGGAATCAAGTTCAGGATAAACGCCGCTGTTTCCAAGCCATATCCCAAAAACGAATTAGGTAACTCCGAATAACTCATTGTCTACTTTCCCATATCTATAAGAGTCCTATTCCTTCTTTACAACACATTATTTTGCCGAGGCATAAATGGTGTAGTCTGTCGGGAGTTAATCCCATTTTCTGATAAGTATGCCTTACTCCTCAAAGAGGTCTGCATATATCCGAGCGAATCAACTCTAGTACTTTCTTGGATCTTTTCCCTTTAACCGTAAAGGGTTGCTTGGTCATTTAAACTTCCAAGTATGATTCGAAGGTTGGAAGGTCCTTTCCTTCAACCTAGCTGAGTGGTCCATCAGCTTTCATCCTTTTGAATCGTACTCAAGTTAAAATGATCTATCCTAAGATTCCATAAGTACATTTGATTCATCCTAGAAGGATCTTTACTCTTATTGGGTTTTGACAATGTGTTATTAGCTCCGGTGTGTTGCATCGTGGAAGAACACGGATTTAGTATTAAATTGTCTATCAATGTAACAGAATAGATAATATCCCCGTTTCCTACTCTGATAGGTATAAAACCATCCAAAGAAACGGAATATCTATTCTAAGCCAATTTAGAAATCCGAAATGAAATTTCTTTCTAAATGCCGGCACATAAAGACAATTTGTTAGAACTAAAATCCTACCGTTAAAACATTTAACATCTCCCACTGCAACGGCTGTTACCTTAACAGTATTGCCCATGTAGGTTATAACTTCTTCCTTTCTAAGTCTCCGGGTTTCCTGGAACCCCCCGCATTAAGTGCAGACATGATTAGTGGTTCCCGTATCCACACACCAGGTACTGGCAGATACTACCACTAAACATGTTTCGGTGACTAAGGAAGAGTCAACTTCTTGTTGCTTGAGAGGACAATTAAAACTCCCAGTATCCAGACTGCTTACAACGGAAGCACTTGCCCCTTGGGCTTGCTTGTCCCATTCCGTGGTCCAGATATATTAGGCCCACTGGGTTTCCGTATTTGCTTCTTCTTCCTTTTGCCGCCCGGAGGCCTAGGAAGAGCCAATTTCTCAACCACAAGTGCTTGAGAGCCCTTAGAGATTCCCTCAGCCGCTTGAAGTTCAATCAGGAGTTCCGCCAATGAGTAAGACCCCTTATTCATGTTATAGTTCAGGCGGAACTGCTCAAAACTTCTCGGCAGATACTGGAGCACAATATCGACTTGGGTTACCCCATCGATAACTGATCCTAGAATCTTCATCTCATTCAGATAGCACATCATCCTAAGAACGTGATCCCTCACGGGCGTTCCTTCGGATGCGATGGCCGTCATGAGTTGCCTCATTGCATTTTGCCCGGCTGTCCTGTCCTGATAACCAAAAAGCTTCTTGAGGTTAAGCATCATATCATAGGTAATGGTCATGGCTTGATCCCGATGTCGCAGTACATTTGAAATGAAAGCCATAATGTAGCTCCGCGTCATCTCAGAGCCTTGATCCATTTCCATGAGCTTCCTTTCCTCAGAAGTGGAAGCATCATTTGGTTCAGCAGGTCAATTGACTTGGAGTACATATTTGTACTCCTCTGCAGTTAGGACAATGTCCAAGTTTCTTCTTTAATCCATACAAACAGGTTCAGTGAGTTTGTTGACTTTTAATGGGAATAATACCATATAAAACAAACAATGAGTTTAATTCGATATCATTTCCCTCAAATAATATCATTAAACTACCAATCATTTCCAAAATCCCATCAGACTAGCATGCCACGTTCTTGTGGACGTATACTAATCCAAACGATTTTATAATTGGATTTTTACTTCGGTCGTACATCATTATAGCAGTGACTCCGATGGGGAGGATACTATAAAGCGTACCTAAGTGTATACCATTTCTCAGTACTAAGTCCACCGCTCGGGAACTACATGCCCACCGCAAGCCACGTTCTTGTGGACGTTTACGTTGACATGCGGTCCTCCACGACTTTCTATAACTGTCGAGCCTCAATTAATCCTAAAGTTCCGTTCCCATCTAGCAAGCCACGTTAGTGTGGACGTTTACTAAAACAAACAACTTTATTAATTGAATCCCATTTATTTAAATGTCATAGAGTCTCAATTAACCCAAAGTACCGTTTCCATTTAGCAAGCCACGATAGTGTGGACGTTTACTAAAACAAACAACTTTGTTAATTGACTCTTACATTTATTAAATTTCACAATTTTATTATTCAAAGCTTGATATCTCGTAAGTGAAACTCGAAGTTTCTAACCAGCGATCAATCATGCAATTGAGCCCTATCTCTCACTAGGTGAGGGAGCCAACCAGACAATAGATCTAGTCATCGAATGACTCGAATGTCTCTAATCTGTGTCATCGACATAAGCAAGCGCTTTGGCTCCATTCCACTCCCCGGGGTGAGAATGAGTCGAGTTGAACTTAGTCTTTGAAAAACAGATTAGGCACTTGCTTTTGAAAAATATAATTGTTCAATTCTATAAGTGGAATTTTAATTCGAATTTTGATCAAGTGATGTCCGTGTACCGACTTTATCCGATAGGGAGGATGACACTAAAGCCAACTCGTAAGTCGATACACAACACTTTCAAAACAGAGAATGGAGACCGCGGGATTGTTTCCAATCCCTCTCCCACTTAGTATTTTACGATAAGGGATAACATGCATAAAATAATTAAGCATAATAAAAGCACGTAAAACACGTAAAAGGCATTTAACGTGGCCCCGATTATTATGGCCTTAAGTATTCTCCAATGCACGTCTCTTGGAACTTCATCTCGTTGCTCGTCTCGATCTCGGTCCACCACCGACTCGCTCGAGGATCAAGAGACGAACTCCTCCCACTGGAGCCTCGTCTCGAGCCTCGTTGAGTCGTCCGTGGGGTCGAACGAACCCCAGCCCCGTTGCTGCCCATCGCGAACACGGGGTGTGTTCGATGGCTGCCCGTTGCCGGTTCGGCCTCCTCGATCCTCGTTTCTCCGGGTTTTGGTCTCGTCTCGATCCACCAAAATTAGTAAGAAAAATTACAAGAATAAACTTACTAAAACCGGCATCGATCCTATACAAGGTGATCGACCCTATACATGTCCCGGATACAACGAAAAATAAATAAACCTAACGACTCAACCCGTCGTTTTTATCTATTACAAACAAGCAACGTTTTCCAAAATCAAACAATCTCGACAAGCCCGAGAGTTTAACAAACCACAACAAAATTATCATACAACATCCCAAAATGTTGGCCATAATAATCGGGTTCATCCTGCATCACAAAACGTACGAACAATACAACAAACCGATAAACCGGCTCTGATACCAATTGTTGGAAATCGACTACCCGGGACATGTCCGTTCGACTACTCGAACATCCGGACAAGCCCAGTCGACCCCTAGCATCCCTATTGCACTCACGACGAAGTCCCAGACCCTAATCACGCCCAGCCATCGCACTCGAGGCACGACCGCGCGAAAACGGGGCTTCTGCCCTGTCTGTCGGCCGACACCATAAGGCTGTCGCCCGACAGGGCAGTGGAGGCCGACAGCATATAGCTGTCGGCCGACGGGGCAGTGGAGGCCGACGGCATATACCTGTCGGCCGACGGCGTCGCGATTCCAGCAACGGGTTGCTGCTGTTCGGGCTGTTCCGGCTCGTTTTTCTCAATCCGACCACCACACCGGAAGTCATCGACTTCCCAGTGGTCTGAGAACATCGATCCCAAGCCTCGGAAACCAATCGATGGTCCGTTGTATTATTACGTACGAGAAGAATCGAAAAAGATGCAGAAAAGGGTTTTCGATTCTTTACCTTTGATGCGTGATTCGGAGGAGCCGAATTGTTGAGACCTTAGAGCTTCTAACGTATACCTCAGATCCCGTCTCCAACCGTTGTGTGGGCAACGATCCGCTGGAGTTCTCCCGTCTGTACTCTCTCTACCAACAACAGCGTTAATATATCTTTTTCTCTCTTAGAGAAAAATATTAGCGCAAACTTATTTAATTTTACAGAGAAAAAAAATAATTGCGTTAACGCAATTGTTTTTCTCAGCAAAATGAAATAGCGGCGAATGTTAGGTCTTAGGAGAGTAAGGGAGGGGGTTTATATAGAGTTACGTTAGGGACCTTAGGATAAATTAATTAAGGGCTAAATTGAAATATTAATTAACTTGAAATACGTAAAAGCAATTCCTTAATTAATCGATTTCAATTTTAATTATTATTAACTCCACTATAAAATAATAATTGAATTCCCGAAATTAATTTTAATATTATTTCAACAATAATAATTCCGCCGAAATTACATAAACGACTTTCCCCGTGTTTAAGATATCGAACGTCCACGAATTTATTTAATTACTAATAATTAAATTAATTCGTTTCTTATTATCCGAGACTAGTACCACTCATCCTTATTATCATGTGGAACGAATCCACCTGCAGGGTTTACATGATAAACTTTATGAGCTCATCTCGGGGACGTCATCAACCCGATAAACGGGACACGGTTTCCTGTCTATAATCTATAGCATGCCGTGCGTACAATTACGATCCCCAATTTACCGAGAATCTCGACTAAACATTTAGTCTCACTCATTGGCAAGTCAAAGAACCGAGAATTGGACACACGCACCTATAATTATATAGGGATTAAGAATTCGTATATCCGTAATATCTGAGGTCTAGTTCGATTACTGCGATTAGTATAAATCGAACGCCCTCCCGTGGTCCTGCTCAATACACCAAGTGTACGAGTGTAACATGATAGTCAAGACCGACTATCTACCAGTCACACTACGACGTACCGATGGATTGTCCCTGTCCATCTAAGTCGTGAGCTACTGTTCGATAGTATACGAGTAACCGACAGTATGATCTTCCGCGTGTCTCCTCACGCCATACTGTCTACAACGTATACATCAAGGACTATTGCATTAAATGCAATCATGTTTGAATCATATCTCGAATTAAGGTATAGATAAGGAGTTCCGTATTTGCACTAAACTAGACATTTAGAATACAACTCCATCAGGCAGTAGTACATTGCTTGACAATTTTGTACATATTGCAATCGATCGATTTAAGGATGGCACACCTTGCCCTATCATTGGCAGTACATGCGTTGATCTCATCGGTAGACCACTTCTCCGGAGCTTTTTCAAGCTTACTACCTTCAGGGATTTCCTCCTGAGGTGGTTTCCATCCTCGAAGTACGGAAAGTCACGCATTACGATCAATTGATTTGATTCTTGCTTCAATGCGGGTTTTTCAAAAACCATAATTACTACCGTCAAGAACAACCGATGTTCTTACGATGTAAAATGGGTCTGCCATTGTAAGTGTGCGTGATCACACGGACCTTAAACACTAAGTAAGTCTAGTGCCCGCTCTGATACCACTTGAATATGCCGCAACACGATGCCTTGTACAAAAAACGTTAGTTTTTCATGATTTACTTAAGTTAAATATTTTATTCAGATTAGTCAGATTTTTAAAGTGATAAATATATATGTGATATATGTATATAACTTGCAGCAGAATTAATAATAATAAATCACTCGAAACGAACACACACACACATACATAAAAGTAAATGACAAGGAATTAAATCTTTGTATGTGTATTTAAATTATACACATATGAAACGGTCTTACGGCCAGAAACTTTATTAAAGAACGAGTCTTTACAAAAGAATACTCTTGGATTTACAAATGATTTTACCAAAGGCTATACACATGTATGCCTTCGTATTAATCGTATCCGAAGAGTATGAACAATCAACAATAAAACCTAGCTACTGAAATTTCATACACCTATGATCAGTGATCGAATCATCAATGAACCAACAGAACTCTCAAACAGGTGAGAGAACAAACGGCACGAAGAACTTCACAAGTGAAGCTCTCGACACTAAATGATGATCAATCCTAAAGAAAGGAAATGTTTCTAAGGTGTTGTAATGTATTCTGGATTGTTAAGAAATGCAGTTGAAGACGTCCTCTATTTATAGGTGAGAGTCTTCAACTGATTTCCTAGAAAAGCTAGGTCAAGGTTGGTTGAGATATTCTAGGGCAGGCTGTTTTGACCACTGCCGCAGGACTGCCTTCTGAAGTTCTTCTGGAATGCTCTGCTGCACTGCACTGCCTTCCATACTTCTCTGGACTTCAACGATCCTTTGCCCTTAGCTCATGCTTCGCTCGATCTCTTATCTCACCACCTTGTACATGCCTTGCAACGCTGCGGCATAACTCTGTCTTGCTGTGCTGCAGCAGAAATCTTCTATGTTGATTGTTTTTTCAAGCACGTTCCAACTAATGAACTATGCTAAATCAAATCACCAATATGAAAAATGATTACAACAGTTCAATTGTGAAGAAAGAAGAAAACAAATAAATATGTTAGCAAAACAACTCCTGCCTATATCCTTTAAGGCATTGTAATGCCCAAACATATTTATCTTTACAACCCCAAATTAATAAAAGTGTTTGTTTTCTTATTTTATTTTTAGAAATTAAATATTTATAAAACGATTGAATTTTAATTGATTGGAATTAAGTCACCTAACCAATGCATAATCACTTATATATAATCATTCTCTAAGTATTGAAAACTTCTTGCACGAACTTTTGAATGTATTTAAATTTTATTTATATAAATTATTCGATCTTATGGGATGGGATTTGTATATCATGTTGGTATTACGTAGCTATTACAGTGCTCGTTTCTGGACTAGTAAACAGTACTACTGAATACTTTACACGTTTCCAGAAACTATAATAAAATAAAAGAAATGAAGAAGAAGAGAAATAATCGAACAGGTCTTCAACTTCAATGGATCGTCGGAACTGGACACGAACTTCGATCAGAGATTTGTTGCGGGTAGTCGAGGCGCTTTCGCTATCCGCAAGACAAATACGTCCCGTGTTTGCTACGGTTTTCAGACGTAATGTCCCCAAAGATACAACGACTGTCAACGTTCTTATTCTGAAGCAACCAGAAAAGAACCACTATCGAACAGGAAAAAGCGAGGAGTATGAACTGTATGATATGCTGGGAATTTCTTTTTCGTTTTTTTCTGTGTATGTTATGCAGCCTAAGACACACTATTTATAGGCGCCCACATGCATGTGAAGGTTCAACAAGGCATTCATTCGGGTGAGTAATGCAGCCTCATTATCACCTTGTAACGTTCAGCCTCATTACACCATTGTAACGTTAGGAATGAACCTGGTCATCTGACCTTTGATGATTTTCGAAATTCAAAATAATATTAATATAATTATATTATACAATATTATTTTATAATCAGGCCTTAAGCCTTTTTGTGTTCAACCAAACCAGCCCACTTCACGTAGGCCCAATCAACAAAATTAGTTCAGCCCGTCAGCAAAACTATTACGATGGCCAGGCCCAGAAGCCCCAAGGAGCCCAAGGAAGCCCAAGTCCAGCCCAAAGTCCAATTGCCAAGATCCAAGTCCAAGTCCAAGTCCAAGGACGAGGCGAGTCGAGTCGAGTCGGGTCGGGACGAGACGGGACGGGCCGAGCCGAGCCGAGCCGAGCACGAGCACGAGCACGAGCACGAGCACGGGCACGGGCACGGGCACGAGCCGAGCCGAGCCGAGCGGACGGACGGACGGACGCGCGTGTGGCGATTGCCATGTACCTTAATGGTCCATGGTCTTACTCACTTGTTGAACACATTAATCCTCCAATCACTTATTAAGTGTAATAACTTTATTACATCTTTCAATGTGGGATGTAATAACTATTACACATTTCAATGTAATAAAGTCTTACACTTTATTACATATTCAATTAAATGCCTTTTTAATTGGCTATCTTTAATAATTTATTTCTCACTCACCGAAAATCGGTTTTTGACGAAATAAAATTCTATAATTATCTACGAACGACGTAGAAAATTATCGTACAATTTATTTCCCAATCGGAATTAATTTTATAGCCAGTCAAATCGGTCAAACGTTGGATAAAACCAACTTTGACTTAATGATTTTCCAACAATCCCCCACATGAGTGGAAATCAATGCATGCATGTATGCAGACTCTTCGTTCAATTCCCCAAAAGAATCTATCGCTTCCGAAAAGGTAGTTTGCGGCTTTGAACCTTCCGTAGTGAACAACATCGGAAGTACAGGAGGCCTAGTGGACACGATGCCTTGAACTATTCCCCCACAACGTACAACGAGTCAATGCTATTCACGCAATAAATTCCGTTCAATTTCCCGTTCTATGTTGTGTCCGTTTTGGCCATGGACAACACTTTGGATTCATAAATGTATACATTTGAAGCGGCCCTCACTTCACATTTATATAGGTGACCTCCCATTTTAAGTATCCTGACATACTTAACCTTTTCAAGGTAGGGATTCATTAAAAGTCTCCTCGAGAACTTAACCTATTACCACACATCAGGAAACAGCACTTGAATTGCCTTTAGGGATGAGTACAAGTGCTCGATTGAACTTTCATAACTTAGTTTTCCCTTTGAACCAAGTTCATGGGATCTCCATTCATCAAGGTAGGGTTACCGTTATGATCGTTCGATGGATTGTGGTTTTTCAAACCCATTCCCTCTAGCAACACGCCCAATTGATCTCGATTCATTCCTTTTGTCAAAGGATCAGCCAGATTTTCCTTAGATTTTACATACTCTAAGGAAATTACTCCATTTGAGATCAATTGTCGAACGGTATTATGTCTCCGACGAATATGTCGAGACTTACCGTTATACATAATGCTTTGTGCTCTCCCTATAGCTGCTTGGCTATCACAGTGAATCATCACGGGAGACACAAGCTTTTTCCAACATGGAATATCTTCCAAAAAGTGACGAAGCCACTCTGCTTCTTCACCAGCTTTATCTAAAGCTATAAACTCAGATTCCATGGTGTATCTGGCTATACACGTTTGTTTCGTTGACTTCCACGAAACTGCTCCGCCCCCGATACAGAAGACGTAACCACTAGTGGAATGTGAACTTTTAGAATCAGATATCCAACTAGCATCACAATATCCATCAAGTACATTAGGATATCTTGTATAGTATAGCCCATACTCTCGGGTGTATTTCAAATACTTTAAAACCCGATTCAAAGCATTCCAGTGTTCAACACCGGGATTGCTTGTATACCTGCTCAGTTTATTCACAGGATAGGCCAAGTCTGGACGTGTACAATTTGTTAAGTACATCAGACTGCCTATAACTTGAGAATACTCTAACTGAGCTACAGGTTCAGCCTTATTGACAGTAAGATTTATACTTAAGTCAATCGGCGTCCTACTCGTAGGACCATCATGGGCATTGAATTTCTTTAACACTTTCTCAACATAATGAGATTGTGATAAGACAATTCCATTTGGGGTTCTTTCAATTTTAATCCCGAGGATTAAATCAGCAACACCCAAATCTTTCATGTCAAAATTTCTTTTTAACATTGCTTTAGTATTCATGATCAATTCACGAGTACTACCCATGATTAACATGTCGTCTACATATAGACAGACTATGACAAACGAGTCAGATGTACCTTTAATGTACACACATTTGTCACACTCGTTGATTTTATATCCATTTGATATCATAATGTTATCAAATTTCAAATGCCATTGTTTAGGAGCTTGCTTAAGTCCGTACAACGACCTTATTAATTTGCACACCTTTTTCTCTTGTCCAGGTGCTACAAATCCCTCGGGTTGTTCCATATAAATTTCTTCTTCCAATTCACCGTTCAGAAACGCAGTTTTCACATCCATCTGATGAATATCGAGATTGTGCAAAGCAGCAATCGCAATAAGCACCCGAATAGACGATATTCTGGTTACAGGTGAATATGTATCAAAGAAATCATATCCTTCTCTTTGTTTAAACCCTTTGGCTACCAAACGAGCTTTAAACTTATCGACCGTTCCATCTGCTTTATACTTTTTCTTTAGGATCCATTTACATCCTAAAGGTTTACAACCCGGTGGAAGATCAACCAACTTCCACGTGTGATTTTGCATAATAGACTCCATTTCGCTATTAATAGCTTCTTCCCAGAGCGGTGCATCTGGACTGGATAGAGCTTCCCCGTAGGACTTTGGCTCGTCATCCAATAAATACGTAATAAAATCAAGTCCAAACGACTTAGCCGTTTTTATCCTTTTACCACGTCTAGGTTCAATAACCTCTTCGTCTACCTGATCGTCACCAACAGGTGTTGTGTCGACATCAGGTTCATAAGTTCTTTTATTAGAACTTGATTCTTCTCTTTCTTTGCAAGGAAAAATATTTTCGAAAAATGAAGCATTTCTCGATTCAATCGTGGTACCTTTATGCACGTCTGGATTATCAGACTTGTGTACCAAAAATCGGTAAGCCATACTATTGTATGCATATCCGATAAAAATGCAATCGACCGTCTTAGGTCCGATTCTCATTTGCTTTGGTTCAGGTACAGACACCTTAGCCAAACACCCCCACACTTTAAGATATTTATAAGACGGCTTACGATTTTTCCACAATTCGTACGGCGTCTCATTTTTACCTTTAAGTGGGATTTTGTTCAAAATGTGGTTAGCTGTCAAAATAGCTTCCCCCCACATGTTCTGAGGTAAACCCGAATTAATCAACATGGCGTTCATCATTTCTTTAAGAGTTCTGTTTTTTCGTTCTGCAACACCATTTGATTGTGGTGAATAAGGAGCTGTCGTTTGATGAATTATCCCATTTTCAGAACATAATTTCTCAAACGGAGCTACATATTCTCCACCTCTATCACTTCGGATTATTTTAATTCGTTTACCAAGATGATTTTCAACCTCAGCTTTATACTTGGTAAAAGCCTCTAAGGCTTCGTCTTTGCTACTTAATAAATATAAGTAACAATATCTAGTACAATCATCAATAAACGTGATGAAGTACTTTTTTCCACCTCTTGTTTGTACAAATTTCAAATCGCATATATCAGTATGGATTAAACCAAGAGGTTCAGTACACCTTTCAATCGAGGGAAAAGGTAACTTAGCCATTTTGGCTTCAACACAAATTTCACATTTCTTTTGTGTATCAATTTTTGAAGTTGGTAATAATTCCAAATTCATCAATCTTTTAATTGCATTTAGATTTACATGTCCTAATCTAATATGCCACAATTCAGAACACTCAAGCAAGTAAACCGAAACAGAATCAATTTTATTAATGCTCGAGGCAGTAGGGGTTACACGGCGCACAGCCATTACATTCATCTTGAACAGTCCATTGTCGAGATAGCCCCGACCAAGGAAAGTTCCAAACTTAGTCAAAATAAACTTCTTAGCATCAAATACAAGTTTAAAACCATGCTCAACTAGGAGAGACCCAGAGACTAAGTTCTTGCGGATGTCCGGGACATGCAGCACATCCTTCAACAGCAGCTCCTTTCCAGAGGTGAGCTTCAGGGTCACGTTCCCAACTCCAGCAACAGCAGACGAGGAAGAGTTCCCCATGTGGAGCTTTCGGCCAGTCGAAGGAGCATAGGTAGAAAATGCATCCTTATCAGAGCAGACATAGCGAGTGGCTCCAGTGTCAATGAACCACTCCTTGGGATTACCAACCAAGTTGGCTTCAAACACCATTGCTGACATATCCATTTCAGTCAGCTCCTGCCCAGAGGTTTCAACAAGGTTAGCAGATTGCTTCCCTTTCCCCTTGTACTGTGCAATAGGCTTTTTAGGCTTCTTGCAATCTTTAGCCATGTGGCCAGTTATTCCACAGTTGTGGCATTTTCCCATGAACTTCCAGACCTTGGTGGCAGGCTCTTTCCCTTTAGAGGTATTCTGAGGAGGAGGCAGCTTCCTTTTGGGTTGCTCCATCAGATTCACACGAGGCTCCTCAGGCACACTCCCAGGATTAAACCTCTTACGGTTTTCCTCTTCGATACGAAGCTTGACAACCAGCTTGTCAATAGTCATTTCCTTGGTCTTATGCTTGAGATAGTTTTGATAAGCCCTCCAACTCGAGGGTAACTTCTCAATAGCAGCAGCCACCAGAAAAGACTCGCTGATTTTCATGCCTTCATTCTCAAGGTCATGCAAGATCAGCTGGAAGTGTTGGAATTGAGATATCACCGACTTAGAGTCGACCATCTTAAAATCCAAAAACTTCCCGACGACGAACTTCTTAGTTCCGGCGTCCTCAGTTTTGTACTTCTTCTCCAAGGCATCCCAGAGTGCTTTGGCCGAAGGCATGTTCCCATACACATTGTACAGGTCATTGCTCAACCCGTTCAAGACGGTATTCCGGCACAGGTAATCACCCTGGCCCCATGCTTCATAAGCCGCACGCTTATTAGCATCAGTTTCATTCTCATCCATGGCCAGAGGCTCATCCTTGAGAAACTTTGCCAAACCCAACGTGGTCTGGTAAAACATCATCTTTTGTTGCCACCTTTTGAAGTCAGTCCCATTGAACTTCTCAGGTTTCTCAGCATGAACCACCGATGAAGGCATGATTGGAATGTTCATGTTCAACGGTGGAACAGTGCTATTTTTCTCAGTACCAGTGCTTTCGGTTGTCATTTTTTAGTACGGGTATTTGTCTTGCGTTGTTGGTATTACGTAGCTATTACAGTGCTCGTTTCTGGACTAGTAAACAGTACTACTGAATACTTTACACGTTTCCAGAAACTATAATAAAATAAAAGAAATGAAGAAGAAGAGAAATAATCGAACAGGTCTTCAACTTCAATGGATCGTCGGAACTGGACACGAACTTCGATCAGAGATTTGTTGCGGGTAGTCGAGGCGCTTTCGCTATCCGCAAGACAAATACGTCCCGTGTTTGCTACGGTTTTCAGACGTAATGTCCCCAAAGATACAACGACTGTCAACGTTCTTATTCTGAAGCAACCAGAAAAGAACCACTATCGAACAGGAAAAAGCGAGGAGTATGAACTGTATGATATGCTGGGAATTTCTTTTTCGTTTTTTTCTGTGTATGTTATGCAGCCTAAGACACACTATTTATAGGCGCCCACATGCATGTGAAGGTTCAACAAGGCATTCATTCGGGTGAGT
The DNA here is from genome assembly GCA_954870475.1 of Euphrasia confusa. Taxonomy (NCBI): domain Eukaryota; kingdom Viridiplantae; phylum Streptophyta; class Magnoliopsida; order Lamiales; family Orobanchaceae; genus Euphrasia; species Euphrasia confusa. The sequence goes on along the minus strand of OX940951.1, from coordinate 36,701,869 downwards.
AATGCAGCCTCATTATCACCTTGTAACGTTCAGCCTCATTACACCATTGTAACGTTAGGAATGAACCTGGTCATCTGACCTTTGAGGATTTTTGAAATTCAAAATAATATTAATATAATTATATTATACAATATTATTTTATAATCAGGCCTTAAGCCTTTTTGTGTTCAACCAAACCAGCCCACTTCACGTAGGCCCAATCAACAAAATTAGTTCAGCCCGTCAGCAAAACTATTACGATGGCCAGGCCCAGAAGCCCCAAGGAGCCCAAGGAAGCCCAAGTCCAGCCCAAAGTCCAATTGCCAAGATCCAAGTCGGGTCGGGTCGGGTCGGGTCGGGACGGGACGGGCCGAGCCGAGCACGAGCACGGGCACGGGCACGGGCACGGGCACGGGCACGGGCCGAGCGGACGGACGGACGGACGCGCGTGTGGCGATTGTCATGTACCTTAACGGTCCATGGTCTTACTCACTTGTTGAACACATTAATCCTCCAATCACTTATTAAGTGTAATAACTTTATTACATCTTTCAATGTGGGATGTAATAACTATTACACATTTCAATGTAATAAAGTCTTACACTTTATTACATATTCAATTAAATGCTTTTTTAATTGGCTATCTTTAATAATTTATTTCTCACTCACCGAAAATCGGTTTTTGACGAAATAAAATTCTATAATTATCTACGAACGACGTAGAAAATTATCGTACAATTTATTTCCCAATCGGAATTAATTTTATAGCCAGTCAAATCGGTCAAACGTTGGATAAAACCAACTTTGACTTAATGATTTTCCAACATATCATTTTACCAATTAACACATTAATTCAATAACATGAATAAAGTCCAAGACTCGAAATGTTGGATACATGTTTTTAATCAACAGGCTCTTCTTCGTATTCATAAATTGAGTGTATATATTATTCATGTGATAAGATTAGCCAAGTATTTATTCAAATTATTTAATGGTTGTTGGAAAAAGTCGGATAAGCAAATAAAAGTATATACATGGGGTATAGTAAGATTTTGTTTTTCTTCAACATCAAGCAAATTTGAGTAGTTTGTTGTTATGGGTGCGTTTGAATAGACACAATCAAGTGCTATAATGCAGCCGTTGTCCCACAAAACTATAAAAGTAAAAAGACTTTTTAGAGATTTTTGTGCGTATAACAAAGATTAAGAAAAATGTTAATTTTTTATTTTTTGATTAAAACATAAAAAGTAAAAATTTATTTTTAAATTGAAAAATAAGGTAGTTATGAGTGAAGTTTAAAAACTAAGTGGATAAAATAAGAGTAAAATAGTATTTTAAAGTAAAAAAGTTAGAATATTTATTTATTTTTTTGGGAGTATCAACTATTGTGGAACACCTCAAAATAGAAAGTGTTGCAACTTTTGTGGGAGGTAGAGAGTATTACATTAAAAGTTTAATATTTAAAATACTCTGACGACGACGTTTACTTGTCGTGGGCAAACGCCGGTCAAAATAAATTTATAATTCTGTCAAAACTCAACACTATGGGCATAGTGATAATCGTGGGGTCGGTCCCACGAGGAAGCAATTGCAGTAAGTGATCTCGTCTTGCCCAAATTGTTGTCACGGTTTAAAAAAGGTTTTGAATGGTTATTGTGGGCACAACGATTTTATCAAGCTACTGAACTCAAACAATTGAATTTAAATTACTTATGATCAAACTAAACATGTAGAAAATATACTAAATACTACGACCAAACAGAATGCAAATAAAAAACGAAAATCAAATAATGTAAAACAAGCATCTGGGCATACAGCTTCTCTCGGGGTCATCTGGGCATACTACCGGTAATAGGCACTAAAGATTTCTACCAGCGGTTTGTCAGTGGTTATAGGACGCTTTAAAAAGATAAAAGTTGTCCTATTGCGTCACGCCCACAGTTACCCCACCCCTTATTTGCCTTAGAGTTTTTAAAGAAGAGGCAAGCTAACGTTATGCTCAATCCCCTTGATCTGAACAATTCGATACCAATGTAGCCATCATGGATCTAGTTTGCTCAAACTCGCATTTACATCTAGACAGACCCACTCGACCAATAGGATGTCCGGAACTCTGATTCATACGACCGCAATCTTCAGCAAGTTCTAGTGCTATGCCCGCAACAGTACTACAGGGTACATCTATGCGGTTTGCCCAATCACCGAGCATGCCTGGAACTCCGAGTCATACGACCGCAATCTCCAGCAAGTTCTAGTGTTATGCCCGCAATAGTACTACAGGTTACATCTATGCGGTTTTCCCAATCACCGGTATCCTAGAGTGGATGAGTTTACTAATGGCTATTTAGTTTGCCCAAACCCCCAGAAATGGTACTCAAACAACTTTGCATCGGTAACAAACCCCCAATCGGCCTCATCAGCCCCGTAGTTCTATCTTAGCCCAGAATCCCCTTTGATTTTCCCTCTGCCCAGACGCTAAACCTGCTTAGCTACTCATACCGGAAATAAAACCCAAATAAAGGAAAACAATCTATATTATTCATAAGTAAGAAAAGGAAATTGTTTTGAAAATGAAAATGTAAAAATAAAATTAAATACATCAAAGCATGAAATTTTTTATTGGCCCGTAGGCCCGATCTACTCGAAAACAAAAGGAAGAACTCGGTCGTTGTGGCCCCGATTCCTTCTCGATCTCCGGCGGCTGCTCTCGGTATCTTTATATTTCGTGATGTGTATATGATGTGTGTGTTTTTTGTCTTCCCAATTATATTTATAGTCTTCAATTAGGGTTAGGAAAGTGGCTAGATGCGTCTGCCATTTAAAATAAGAGATGTTGAACAACCCTGGAAGGATTAGGCAGAATCTCCCTTTTTTAGGAATCTGTTGCGCTGGCGTGCCATAGCAGCTCTTTACCCAGTACGAAGACTTTAGTTTAGCTCCGGGTCTTCCCAGGTGGTGGTGTTCACTATGCCATTGACTCCTCCATATCGTGACTTTGCCCATAGTTTCGACTTTGCCCATAGTGGCGACTTTGTCTCCTTGGGTCCAACTGCTCCAGTCACTTTGCCCATAGTGGCGACTTTGCCTCCTTGGGTCCAACTGCTCCAGTCACGTTGCCTCGGATCTCAAAGTTTGCCCAAAATGGACAATTAGTTTGCCTTTTCCACACCATTCTCCACCTGTCACATGCATCCCTGTAGACTTTGTTCAAACACTCCCCTGTGCCCTCCCAGACACAAAAACAACTCAAACAGACTCTATTAAAGTACAAAAAGAGCTCAAATATGAGCGAATAAAATGGCTCATCAGAACCGCACACACTTGAAATACGCTTGTCCCCATCACTACTAGAAAAAAGGCTTTTAGCGACCACGTTTTTTGCGACTACATGTCGTGGTCGCTATTAATGACTTTTTGCGACCACGAGTGGTCGCAAAACCGTGTCCTCGCTATTTATTTCGAAAAAAAAGCCGCCAGCTTCCCGCGGATTTATTAGCGACTACGGATAAATAAATCATGTGGATCGCACGGGAAGTGATACTAGTAATTTTAGTTTAATTGAAAAAAATTAATGTAAATTTTATTATTTTAATTATTGTTTTCAACTAAACAATATTTAATTATGGTACAAATGTTAAATTTAATAACTTACCAACAATATATTATCAAATTAAAAAAAAATTGTTAACTTGTCTATTAAAACAATATATATATAATTAATTAATTCGTATAATTTTAATTTTTTAAATATTTTTTTTATTAATTGGTTGATTAGTAATTACAAATTAAATATAATTGAAAGTAACTAATTAATTACACTTAAAATTTTGAATTAAATAAAATATTATTTTAATTTATTGAACTGAAAAATATTGAATTTAAAAATATATATTTTTCTTTAGATAATTTATTTTATACAAAATATTTCAATTTAGGATACGGTAAAACAAATATTATTAGAAGATAATTATTTTTTTTATTAAAAAATTGTGTAGTGGAAATTATATGTATTAAGCCACACATTAATATAACTAGTAATTTAATCCCTGTGTGATGCACAAGATTATATAATGTAAATTTTTTAGTTTAAAAAAATATACCTAATTTATCATATTATTTTGTTTTCGATATCACTTAATATTTATTAAAATATAATTTAAAATATGTTAATCAAATTTATTTCATTAGTTTATTTATAAAACAAAAAATTAGAAATAATTCGTAATAAGGGCTCTATATTAAGAGCTCAAATGATAAAAAAAAGTATGAATAAAAATTGGTTTTAAAAAAAAGGTGATGCTATTTACCCCCAAAATTTGATAAGTACACCACCCTTATTATATATATAAATTTATTAATGATTTAAAAATCCATAATTTCCTTGTTAAATACATAATTTTTATTTTTTTTCTATTTTCTTGTCATATCAAAACTCTTTAGTTTTTTTTTACAGTAATGATTAAGTCATAAAAAATTTAAAAATTAATGAATAATTAGATTAACGAATAATTAGACATAAAATGAACAACCATAACCATATAAAAAACAATACAGAAAAAATATGTAAAAAACAAAACAAAAAATTGAAAACATAATCTAAATAATAAGTCATAGCAGAAGTCAAAATACTTGGAATGTTAAATGTTGTATTAAGGCTCACCAATTCATCAGCAAAAGTGCAAAAAACAATATTTTGAGGTGTTTGAACCATCTTCAAACTTTGTAATGAATTTCTTTTCCAATTTCAAATAATTCTTATATTAATGAGATTTATAATATAATGAGATTTATAATCCTTTTTCACATACTGAATACTGCAAAAAAATGAGATTTATATTATAATAAAATGAGATAATTAAAATATAAAAATAAAATAAAAAATTGAAAGAAAATTAAAAAAATTGTAAAAAAAATATGTAAATAAAATATGACACTAATTAAAAAATAAATATGACAAAAATGTAATTACCTTTTAATCTGCAAAAAAAAAAAGTTTTATATATAAATATATGATTCCATACAATAATAATATGAATAATATTTATTAATTCGAAAAAACAATAATATGATGGAATTGAAAAATATATAGATTAAATAAATCCTCATATTCATTGTGCCCTGCAAAAAATAAAAACAATGACTAAATTAGCAATAAAAATTCAAGTTAATTACATTGAACTTTATAAAAATTGCTTGTCAATGAAAATGAATACTATGAAGAAGAAAAAGAAGCAACTTAAATAATGAACATGAGGTAAAAAAAACCTTAACGTCTTCTGCAAAAAAAAAAATTACAAAAAAGAAAGTTATTTATAAAAATACGAATATATGAACAGCAAGATGAAATAGTTAGAGACCATAAAGATAATTATAAATTATGCCTGCAAAAAAAATTAATTAACCAATTATCCAAACTAAGAAAAACAAAATGTATTTATAGAGAAAATAAAAATTAGTTTGCAGATGAAAACAAAAATGAAGAATAAACAATTTAAATAGGATTTTGTATCGTATTATATGTAAATATTATATTATAGTAATATAAATAAATTAATTATTTATAGAATGAAAAATAAACAATTTAAATAGGATTTTGTATCGTATTATATGTAAATATTATATTATAGTAATATAAATAAATTAATTATTTATAGATTGATCGGATTGTGTAGAGTTTAATTAGGAGAAACTTACCTATATTAATAAGAGAATATAAAAATAATATATTAAATTATTTGAATTGATTTAAAAATATAATTACTATAACTAATAGGTAATGAGACAATTAAATAGGCTAATTATTTATAAATTATATTGTGGATTATGGAAATAATTATGATAGAAAATCACTAATTTCAAGTTATGGAAAACATATAATCCGGATGATATAAATCACAATTTAAAATTCATAATTAATAATGAAATATCCACGTCATTAAGAATTGCAAGCTTTATAAATGACACGTAGACATATATTTTGCCACGTAGTGTGAACATGCTCATTTTTTGTAGTGTAATTTTTTGTGTTCACACTTTCCACTGGGATCAGCAAAGTCTGGAATTATATATTATATAGATATAGATGATCTTTCATTCAACTCAAATGTTAATATTAAATTTTAAAATCTAATAGTTAAAAACAAAAGTGAAGTATGATGCCTTAAATGCACCTTAGAAGCTGCTATAAATAATATTTTTTCTGATAATGGTCACATATTCTTTGTAAAATTACAAAAGAAATGTAACAATTGTTTTGAGACAGAGGGAATATAGTTTATTTTAGATAAAATTATCTTTTTTTTTGTAAATTACAAAAAAATAGATTATTTTTTACAGAAATACTATACCACGTATTTGTTTTTCTTAATTTTCATACTAAAATGGAACTCGTATTTAACTAGGGAACTGAAGAGTGTATTTATTTTAAGATGAGTTGAGAACACAATCGGTCTACGGTCTACAAAAGTGGAATATTTTGCAATGTCACTCTCTTTTGACAATCGTTCAGCTATGATTTTCAATGAAAGTCACGATTCATAATTTCTAACAATTTGCAAAATAAATTTGACTATTATTATTATTATTAGTAATATTATTTCTTATTTCAACTTGATATATACTAGCTGAAGTGAGAATTTAAAGTTTCATAATTTCTTCAGCCACCCACTGTAGGACAAACTGACAAAGATCCAATCTATACTGAAATCAATTTTATAAACCATATTGGAGAAACTGACGGTACAAGTTTTTTATTTATAGTTTTATATAATAATAATAATAATAATAATAATAATAATAATAGAGTAATAAAATACTTCATTCTTCCCATCCCGTACAAGTTTTTATATAATAATAATAATAATAATAATAATAATAATAATAATAATAGAGTAATAAAATACTTCATTCTTCCCATCCCGTACATGTTTTTATATAATAATAAATATAATAATAATAATAATAATAATAATAATAATAATAATAATAATGGATTAATAAAATACTTCAGTACGTGTCTCATCAAAAAAATATATTTTTACTATAAAATGACAAAAATTACCGCTCTTTATAATTAAAAATAACTTATTTTACTTATCTATACATTACAATAAAACATTGCTACGATTTTTTTATCTTTAATATACTTCAATATATGTTTTGTATTTTTTATTAATTTAAAATATGTAAATTTTATTTTCTTTAATGTAACTTAAACACTATACTTATAAACACGTTCGGCCATATCCTCTCAAGGCATGTGGAAGTATGGAACATAAAACACAAATTCTTACGTAGTAAGTTACTAATTTACTATACATGACCAAACTTATTAGTATTTTTTTTCTTAAATGACGACACAAGGAATTATTTAAGGGTTTATTGTCTAAAGCCCTTTGTTTATGAAGCCTTTGACAAAGTCAAACCATATTTTTTAATTATTTTGTTTTTTTTAATTCAAGTAAAAAGGAACAAACTTATTAGTATTTTTTCTGAGGATTCGAACCCAAGACCATCCCGACTTTAATCTAGAAAATTAGATTGTTTCCCGTTGAACCAAATGAACTAGATTGAATATTTTATCAAACTTTAAATATATATATATATACTAACGAATAATTTCATTTAAAATTTTATATATTAATCTAGCTTATGGCCTCGAGATAAATTTCATGAAATTTTGATGGTCTCGAGATCGTTTTATCGCGAATGTAAAATACTTTTGATGGCTTTTTTATTTTTAGTTTGATAAAATAACATTTTAATTACTAATATAAAATTAATTTAATAAAATTTAATTACTAATATAAAGTTAATTTCATCAAATAAAATTTTAATTACTAATATAAAGTTTATTTAATGAAATTTAATTACTAATATAAAGTTAATTTAATAAAATTTAATTATTAATATAAAGTTAATTTCATTAAATTTAATTACTAATATAAAATTAATTTCATGAAATAACATTTTAATTATTAATATAAAGTTAATTTCATGAATTAACATTTTAATTACTAATATAAAGTTAATTTAATGGAATTTAATTACTAATATAAAGTTAATTTCATTAAATAAAATTTTAATTACTAATATAAAGTTGATTTAATGAAATTTAATTACTAATATAAAGATAATTTATTAAATTTAATTACTAATATAAAGTTAATTTCATGAAATAACATTTTAATTATTAATATAAAGTTAATTTCATTAAATAAAATTTTAATTACTAATATAAAGCTAATATAATGAAATTTAATTACTAATATAAAGTTAATTTCACGAAATATAACATTTTAATTACTAATATAAAGTTAATTTCATAAAATAACATTTAAATTACAAATTTAAATCTAATATAATGAAATTTAATTACTAATATAAAGTTAATTTCAAGAAATTTAATTAATAATATAAAGTTAATTTCATTAAATAACATTTTATTTGGTAATATAAAGTTAATTTCATGAAGGTATATGACATTTAGTCTTAGGTGTATTGAAAATCTATCTATCACAATGTCTAATTTCATAGAAGACGACTTATATACCATGCATATTGTCTATAAGAGACTTCATACTAAACGGGTTAGAATTGCATTAGGTATATTACAATTATGATTAGGTATGTGTGTCTAAAATTCATGATTAAATAATAGCCATCCATTCAAAAGTAAATAATTCAAGAATTAATCACAGCCATCTATTAATTTCAATAAATAAAAAAGGAATAAATCAAGAATTAATCACAGCCATCCGTTCAAACGTAATCAACGATTGTGTTTGTTGATCCGATCTAATGGTCTACTTTACATCACAACCATCCATTCAAGATAATCAACGGATGATTTTTGTTGATCCGAGTCCTAGTAATTAAAATGTTATTTTATTAAAATCAACTTAATATTAGTAATTAAAATATAATTTTATGTAAATTAACTTTGTATTAGTATTTAAAATGTAATTTCATCTAATTTAATTTTATATTAGTAATTAATTGTAATTTCACGAAAAATAATTTTACATTAGTATTTAAAATATAATTTTATGTAAATTAACTTTGTATTAGTATTTTAAATATAATTTCATGTAATTTAATTTTATATTAGTAATTAATTGTAATTTCACGAAAAATAATTTTATATTAGTATTTAAAATGTAATTCTATGTAAATTAACTTTGTATTAGTATTTTAAATATAATTTAATGTAATTTAAATTTATATTAATATTTAAAATTTAATTCCATGTAAATTAATTTTATATTAATAATTAAAATATATTTTTTGGTAATTCGTGAGTTTTTTTTTTTTTGCGTTAGTTTTTTTTTTTTTTTTTTTCACGCTGAAACTGGGACCATCGGCGCATTCTACTGGAGAGGATCTAATTCCGGTCAGATTTTGGAAAAACAAATCAACAACGATTGGGATACGGGCAAATCCAAACGGTTGAGATGGTTTCATCGTTCCAAGCTTTCTTCAATTCCAGAAAATCCCGACCATAAACACACATTTATGGAACAATTAAGGAAATGAAGGAGGTGATGTCCTAGGCGGCGGCGTTCCGGTCGGTGGAGTTCGGGGAGGAGGAGAGAGAGAGAGGCGGCAGAAGAAGAAGAAGAAGAAGAAGAAGAAGAAGAAGAAGAAAAAAACGTAATATTTTTTAGAACCCTAATTTGAACATTTGGGGATTTTGATTTGGTGGAAATTGTGATTCGATTCGTATTAAATGGGTACGGGTTAATGGGTTGGATCTATATTTTAATTATATAAAACAATTTTTGTATTTTTCAGAAAATAAGAAATGATTTAACTTATTTTTGAAATTATATAAAATGAATTAATATTTTTTTTTTTGGTAAATGTCAATTTCATATAAAAGAAAAGGTAGATGGTACAAAACAGCGCATAAGGAAGAGCCCTACCGCAAAAAAGAGCTAACCTGCAAGCTCTCCAAACAACCAATCATGTAGTACTATAATACAAAATGAACTACTACCAAGCTATGTGTCACACCCTCTTCAGCGCGCGTGTCTGAAGCGAGTCAGGAAGTCGTAATGAGATGATCCTCTCCCGTATAATGGAAACAGCATGAGCAGCAACCACCGCAGACGACACCAAACGAGCCTCCTGAATCCGCGTGTTCCGCTCCTGCCAAATAAAATAAACCAGTGCAGCGAGAAGTCCACGATAAGTGCAAGATATCCAGTGTTTCCCCCGCCACCGACTGGCAGCCCGTAAAACAGCACTATGCCAACTACCACGTGGCCACAGAAAGCCCGTCACCTCTCCCTGCACTCTCTGCAAACAATCCTGTGAAAAGGGGCACTCAAAGAAGAGGTGGATATGCGTCTCAACACTCTCCCCTCCGCACAGTACACACGAGTCCTCTCCCCTACCTATCCAGTGCTTATCTCGAGTCGGCAGTCGACCTCGAAAAGCAAGCCATAGAATGAAGCAGTGTCTCGGGATACGCCCTGGTCCCTCCAAAAGGGCAGCCCACGACACTCGAGGACCCTTAGGGTGGAAGAGAGAATAGGCCGAGGCGGAAGTGTATGCCCCAGATCTATGCACTCTCCATCGCACTGTATCTGTCCTCTGAACAATCCGAGGTAGCTCATACATAAGGTCATGGAACTCCTCTGCAAAGTCAATCGGCCACCTCCACTCCCCGTCAACAATAACCATACTCAACGACGCAGCCCTAGGGAGTCCAGTAATCTGCGGTCCCATCGGACACACCTCCTCCAAACGACCAAGTCTATGCCATGGGTCCCTCCATAGGAAAAACTGCGATCCATCCCCAACCTGCAACTCGAATGTTGGTAGGACTTCCGTACGTAGCTTTAGGAGCTGTCGCCAACTCCATGAGCAAGCCCTAGGCACCTTAGCACTCCAAAAAGAATGTCTCCGCAGTCGATTTTCATGAATCCAGCTGACCCAGACCGATTCCGGATCTTGACTCAGAATCGCCCATATATGTCTGGTCATAAGGGCCCGATTCTGCGCAGTGAGATCCCGAATTCCCAGTCCTCCCTCACTGGCTGGGCGGCATATATCGACCCACCTGACCTTGGCATACCCCTGGGTACCCGTCCCATACCAAAGAAACCTCCGTATCCTTTTCTCAATCTTTCGAATGATACCCTTTGGTAGTATGAACATACTAGCCCAGTAGACGTGAAGAGTACTTAGAACTGAGCGGATCAGCTGGAGGCGACCTGCATAAGATAAGGAACGAGAAGTCCACGAGTTCAGCCTCGCGCCAATCCTCTGAATCAAGGGTGCACAGGCCCGCAAGCTCAGCTGTGAGGTAATCAAAGGAACACCCAAGTACCTCACCGGTAGAGTACCAATAGGGAAATCAAAAACTGCCTGTAGCTCTGACTCATCCTCCCGTGCCTGGAGCGAGAGGTAAATGTTACTCTTGTCTACATTCGCATGCAGACCCGAGTAAAGAGAGAAAAGCTGCACCCCCCGCCTAAGGGTATCAATCGAGATCGGGTCTGCATGGCAGGCGAGAAGTAGATCATCCGCAAAGCAAAGCATGTAGGTCCGTGTACTCTTACATCTCCAATGATACTGGAATCTCGGCTCTGCCTGAATATGCCTCTCTAAGATCCCATGCAAGACCTCCATGACCAAGACAAAAAGAAATGGCGATATCGGGTCTCCCTGTCGCAGTCCTCGGGCACCCCTCTAAAATTAATATTAAAAAGGGCCATTTTGACAACACTCAATCTCGAAAAGACATTTTCACAAAGACTTCTTCCAAAAAGGCCCTTTACCCGGCGGAGCCATTATTTAATGTACCCGGTACAGGCAATTTATACCGTGTTCCTAGGAGTACGATTTTAGTTGTACACCCATGAGTATATCTTCATATATTTTTGGATAAATATTCATTAGGTATGCTAATATATTCATTGATATACTAATTTAATGTTTATTGTAATTGTTTTTTAAAATGAAGATTTCTTAATTATTAAATGATGATTTTATATTTTAAAGGGTGGGAGCACCATTTATATTGTACTCCTAGGAGTATGATATAGGTATTGCCCGGTACATAGATGATTTGGTATTCTCTACCTATAAGTGTGCGACATGTGGCATAAAAAAGGTGAGATGTGAAGTTCTCTTAATTTCAACTTCTCCGTTTGATTTCTTTTGACTCCCGTTAATAAAAAATAAATTAAAACAATATATAAAAATAAAAATAAATTAAAAATACCAAAATTTAAAACCTAAATTACAATTTTTTTCACTAAAAAAAACCCTAAACCCAGAAACTTAATAATCTTAACTTACTCCGGTTAAAAAAATCAAAATTAAAATTACAAAAGTAATTTATATTTTTTTTTATTATAGAGCAATAAAAAACTTCGTCCTAAATCAAATTAAGATCTGAATATGGAGAACCCGTCGCCGGAATTTGATGATGAAGCTACGGTCAACTTCACCTTCATATTGCCAACATAAACTCCTTATGCGAAATCATCGTCGGCCCTCCAAATCTGAAGTATCTTCTTCCTCGAGTCCAACGACTTCGATCTCGACGCCGCCGCCTCAACTTACTTCGACGATGCTTACACTGTCGACGCTATTCCGCCGCTGCAGGCTCAGCCTCAGCCTCCTTACTCGTTTTTCAGAGTCTCTTGTTCTCCATCTCAATCCAGATTCCTCCGCCTCCTCTTTATGTGCGCTTTTACAATCTTTGCGCTGCCCCTATACCTAGAGCCGTCGGGATCATCTTACCCCAAGATGGAGATTTTGTGAGATCTGATTTTGTGATTTTTTTAATAAAATATAAAATATAATCTTATATTTTAATTCTCATTTTTTTAGGGAAAGTAAGTTAAAAATTATTGATTTTTAATTTTATTTTTAAAAATGCTACATGTCACTTGTTTATAGGTTTGAATCACCACGTCATTTGGGCTAGGTGGTATACCGGAACACATAATAATGACCACAAGATATTTTTCAATGCATGTAAATTACGATAAATTAGTTTCTTAAATAATGTATCTAAGCTTAGGATGTTATATATTAAATATGGGAGGGGTATAAAATACGCAATCCATTAGTTCTGAAAAAAAATTCAATGATTATACACGTTCGGCCATATCCTCTCAAGGTACATGCATGTGGAACTTAAAAACACAAATTCTTACGTAGTAGAAAGTTACTATACACATGACCAAAGTTATTTTTTCTTTTTTCTTAAATGACGGCAGATACGTTGACCACAAGATATTAGAAAAAAAAGGGTTGAAACTCAAATTGATCACACACACATCGCCTAAAATGTCAAACCTCTAATTTGTAATTTTGTAAAGGTTTAAGTTCCAATAAATTATGTATTGTTCACACATTAATTTCTTTTCTTATGAACTATTCAAACATTTCACACATTGTGCATCTGTATTTTTCTTATACTCTACACACACATATAATATAAATACACGCATCATCAAATTCATTGAATTCATATCCAAAACAAATCAAAGAAATATGAGTATAGTAGTAGAAGTGATCTCCAAGGAGATGGTCAAGCCTTCTTCTCCAACACCCCATCACCTCCGAAACCATAAACTATCGTTCCTCGACCAAATCGCACCCCCGGTGTACATTCCCCTCGTTTTCTTCTACCAAACTCCCGAAAAATCAAACCATGCCAATAATAAACTTCTCAAAAAGTCTCTGTCTGAAGTCTTAACCCGATTCCCCCCACTGGCCGGAAGATTGAATCCGGAAAACTCGATCATCCTTTGCAACGACGAGGGCTCCGAGTTCATCGAAGCCGAGGCCCATCTCACTCGTCTCGCACACCTCATACAAGACCCCCAAATGGAGACCCTCAAACAGTTGCTGCCGGTGCAGCCTTTGCTAAAACCCGACCCGGAAAATAACCCGATTCTTTCCGTCAAAGTCACCTCGTTCGACTGCGGAGGGACAGCTGTCGCGATCTGCTTGTCTCACAAGATCGCGGACGGCACTTCTTTGGTCGAGTTCGTCAAAGCTTGGGCCGCCATGTCAATATTGTCGACTACTACGTCTGTCGCGAACTTGGATTATTTCGGGGCGAATTATTTCCCTCCGATGGACTTGTCGGGCTCGGGCATCACGGGAAATATGGGCGTATCCGAGGAGAAGATCAGCACGAAGAGGTTGGTTTTCGAAAAGGAAAAGCTGGCCAAACTCAAAGAACTCGTCTCTGCTGAAGTGACGAACCCGAGCAGGGTCGAAGCCGTCTCGGCATTCATTTGGGGTCATTTCATCGAGGCTGCGGCCGAAACGAAGAAGCTTTTTGTGGGAGTTCACGCGGTGAACTTAAGGCCGAGGGCGAACTCTCCCATAACGGAAGGCTTGGGGAATTGCTGGAGTCCTTCGTTTGCGTATTTGTCGAGAGCAGAGAAGAGTCGGGATCTGGTGGCCAAGTTGAGAGCCTCCATAAGAGGTGTCGACGTGGAGAAAGTGCGGGATGGGGAGGGGTATTTGAGGAATTTGAGTAAGACGGCTGTGGATTTATTCAAGGGCGATACGGAGATTTGTAATTTCAGCAGTTGGTGTAGGTTTCCGATGTACGAGGTCGACTTCGGTTGGGGTAAGCCGGATTGGGTATGCACGACGACATTGCCCTTCAAGAATTTGGTGATCTTGATGAGCACTCCATCGGGGGACGGGATTGAAGCGTGGGTTAATGTGCCCGAACGCAACTTCCAAATGCTCCAAAATCATTACGATTCAGTAACATGAGTGTTTCTTGTTCTGTACATGTTTATTATGTTGTGTGTGTGTTTATTCTCGGTATGTATGTTTAATTTATAAGATATATACATATCGTAGTTATGCGGCTGGCTTTGCATTCATCCAACTTCGATCCATTTTAATCGTAAAACAAAACTTCATGTATAATACCCCGGAGTATATATTTATCTCAAACGTAGTTTTTAAACGCTCATGAATACTGATAAGTGATAACAATCAAACTAAGCATACATACTGTCATTCACCCTCATTTGTATTTGAAAAAGGGTTCAACTTGCAGTTAACGTGCTAAAACAGAAAATTCAGTCACTGTAAAGAATTTAAGTTCTGCTGTCCAGAGAACAACAAATTGAGTACTGCTGCCACAGAACATCAGATTCAGTTATGCAACGGAAATAGTAAAAAGTACAACAACTGGAAAACGTAAAGAACAAGGACATAATCTTCGTAAGTTGTATTAATCAATACAACCTACCAAGCTGCTTCAAAAGCAATAAACCTTCACTATAATCGTGAATACAAAATAATCCTAGAAAAGGAAATAAAGACTAAACAATCACGAGATTGAATAGTTACTACTCGGATAAATATCTAAAAAATAAAAACGTGTGCTGAAAAATATTCTCTCTAAAATATGACGCTCCAGCTTCTTTCTTCTTCAATCACGCGAGTCTTCTATTTATAAGATACTAGTCTTCTCCTCCCTCCAAGTAATAAGTCTTCTATGGTAAAAAGACTCATTCCATAACTAGAAGAACTTGTACCTTATCTTGTAAATCTTGAATATCTTTTCCTCTTTATCTTGGATTCTCCTTCCAATAATAAATTTTCCCAAAATAAATATTTCACCAAAAAAAGTCAAAATTAGTCAAAGTCAAAATTAATAAATAAATTAATTTCGACTCCAACAGTATTTTTTTGGTATAGGTCAATTGCAATGTTTTTGGTTCGAACTTAGAACTTTTGATCATCAATTCGAGTGCTCAACCAACTGAGCTAACAACTCTTGACAATTCACTTCATTTGTAGAGCAACTAATGTGTATGAATATTTTACTCTTAACTAATTAGCTAGTACTTATTACTCCTTATTAGTAATATTTCTTGAATAACGGCCTTAAAAAGTGTGTTAAAAAAGGGATAATTATAGTTTAGTACCTGACCTTTAGGCCTTTTTTTACTTTTCTACCCGACCTTCAAAAATTCACCGATTAGTGACTCAACTTTGAGAAATTTGCAAAATACTACTATACATGAGAAGTCGGAATAGAATATTCTAGGGAATATTCCGAGTATATGCAATGTGCTGTGAATTTTTTAAGGCTAATTTCTGTTGGAAATCGATATCCCGGCTTATAAAAATTGCGGAACCGATAACCTGAACGAAATCCCTTAGCCGGAGATCACAAGAACACCACCTCACGAGCCGGAGCCCGACCAAGCACACGACGCACCCGAAGGCACGCCGCTGCCCAGTCGAGCCCCCGCATGGCGGGGCTCACGCAATTGATGATCGCGTTCGATCATCGCGATCGATGGGGCTGCCCAGCAACCCCCGCGGCGAGTCCGGCGACTCGCCGCCGCCTGGGGTGTCGGCCCGCCACCAGCAGGCCACCGCGGGGCCCAGCCCTCGTGGTACGCGATCGATCGGGGTGATCGATCGCACCCCCAGCGTCCAGCCGAGGTTTGCCCCATGCACGCACGTCGAAACCCTAGATGGGTCGACTGCCGCGATGCCGTGGTCTTCGACTACCATCGCCGGTTGATCCTCGTTCCGGGTTTCGTATCTCGGATCTTGCGTTCTACGGTATTTCACAATGTTTAACGATTAAAATCATAAAGAGAGTTTTAAGATTTTATACCTCGTTCTCGTTGTCCGGAAAAACGAAGAACTTCGATGACCTTGAAGCCTTCCCACGTATTCCTTGCTGCTGGGATTCGATGTCCCGGGCTATCAAAAAATATGCGGAACCGATAACCCGACCGAAAACCCGTCGCCGGAGATTACACGTACACCGACTCATCCGCAAGAGTTCGACCTTTGGAGACTACGAGCCCGAAGACACGCAGCCCGCCCCCAGCCGAAATCCCCCGCGAGTCGGAAACCACGAACGCGAACCACACGCGAAGAACCGGGCTCGACGAGAGCATCGCCGCGGGATGAACCCGCGGCTAAACCCTAGCCGAACCCCATCGCGGGGTTCGCGATCGCCGTGTATGGCGATCGCTGGGCTGCTCCGGGAGCCCCGGGCGGTGAGTCCGGCGACTCACCGCCATCACCGACAGGAGGGGGGACCACCAGTCGCGGCGCGAAGCCGCGACGGTCCCCGGCGATCGAGCTAGGGCTCGATCGCCCCAGCCGCGGCCCTCTCTCCTTGCGCGCACCACCGGCGAAGGGAGGCCGGGGGGTTCGACCCGCCGTGGCACCAGCCCACGGCCGAACCCCCAGCGATCGACTTCACGTCGATCGCTCGCCCCGGCGTCCAGCCGGGGCTTCCCTCACGCCCGCGCGCCGGCGGTCGAACCCTAGGGTTCGGCCGCCTCTTGTTCGATCCCGACGGGGATCGCGTGATCCCCGTATCCCGGTCTCGACGTTCCCGGATCGTCTTGTTCATGTACATATTACAATTAAACAAGCATATAATCATAGAGGGGGTTCTCGATTATATTACCTCGATTCGTTGTACGGAGAAACGAATCCAAACGATGACCTTGCAATCTTCCTACGTATTCCTCGCACTTCGTCCGAACGTCGTGTGGGCGACGATCTATCGAACTCCTATGGATCTCCTTCACTCTCCAAGACTTTATGATTGGCGTAGGTCAATTATTGTGTGTTATGAAAAGTGAAGACCATGTAGTGCTTATATAGGCTACGTAGGGGATCATAAGGAGATTAAATATTGGGCTTCTTAATATTGAAGATTAAATTGGGTCCAACCCAAATCCATTAATCCTTATCAATATTAAATTTTATTTATTTTCCACTATATAAATAAAATTGCACTCCCAATATTAATCCATATTATATCAAATAATATTTCTCCGATTAGTATTATTTATTCCGTGTATTTAAGATTTAAATATCCATGAATAAATTTATTTATTGCTCAATAAATAATACTCATATCTTATATCCGAGACTAGTACCGTTCAACCTTTATTATTGTGCGGAACGAATCCACTCATGAGGTTTACACAATAATTCCTTATGAACTCATCTCGGGGATATTATCAACCCTTCCGGGATACACTTTCCCGTCAAGTATTCACGGCATGTCATATATAAAATATAGCGACCCAATTTTTACCGGTAATTAACCCAATAATTAAATCGGTTAATTCCTTTGGAAAATCAAAGTCTCTAGTATTAAATATACACACCCGCAATAATATCGGGGATTAAGAATAAAATACTCCGAGATTTAAATTGATTATCCAAGGCAATCCTAATCAATAAATCTCAAGCGATCCGCCCAATACACCAAGTGTACAAGTGTGATAAAATAATTAAGATAAATTATTTTCTCTCTCACACAACGACTATACCGATGGATTGGTCCGTGTACATCTAGGTCGTGAGCATATGTTCTATTAAATACGAGTAACCGATAGTATGATCTTCTGTGCGCCCATGCACACCATACTAACTACAACGTATAAAATCCAGGACTATATTTTGCATAATTAATTAATAATAATTAAATGCAAATAATTGTTTATTAATTAAATAGGTTAAATGCTATGACGGGGAGTTTACCGATACTTAAATCTAGATATTAAGTACACAACTCCAACACTTGCACTAGCTCGAATGTCGGGGTGGGCGACGATCCTCCGAGCTCTATGGATCTCCGTCAACTCTCTAGAATTATCAACTATTGATATTCTTGTCTTGTACTATTATGAAGGCCATGTAGTGCTTTTATAGGTTACGTAGGGGACCTTAAGGAAGTAGAATATTGGGCTTCCCATAAATTAATTAAATTGAGCCCAAGCCCAAATCTATTAATTAATTCATGAATTATATATTACCTCCACTATATAAATATAATTGCACTCCCAATATTTACCATATTATATCAAATAATATTCTTCCGGTAGTATTATTTATTCCGTATGTTTAAGATATAAATATCCATGAATAAATATTATTTATTGCTTTATAAATTTATTCATCTCTTATTTCCGAGATTAGTACCACTGAACTTTATTATTATGCGGGAACAAAAATCCACTCGCGAGTTTTACATAATAATTCCTTATGAGCTCATCTCGGGGATATTATCAACCCTTATCGGGACATACTTTCCCATCAAGAATTCACGGCATGTCATACATAAAATACAGCGACCCAACTTTACCGGTAATTGATTGGTTATTCTAATCAATCAATTCCTTTGGAAAATCAAAGCCACTAATATTATATGCACACACCCGCAATAATATCAGGGATAAAGAATAAAATACGCTGAGATTTAAATCGATTATCGAGGGCAATCCTAATCGATAAATCTCAAGAAGATCCGCCCAATTAATACACCAAGTGTACAAGTATGATAAAATAATCAAGACCGATTATTTTCTCCCTCATACAACGACTATACCGATGGCGTGGTCCTTGTCCATCTAGGTCGTGAGCAACTATTCGATTAAATACGAGTAACTGATAGTATGATCTTCCGTGTGATGGCGCACACCATACTAACTACAACGTATATAATCTAGGACTATAATTTGCATATATTTAATTAACAGTAATTAAAAACAAATGAATGTTCATTATTAATAGATAAATGACAGTGTACAAGGAGTTCAGAATACTCAAATCTAGACATTAAGTATACTACTCCAACATTGCCCATGTAGATGGTGATCTTTTCCTTTCTAAGTCGTCGGGTTTCCTGGAACCTTTGCATACAAATGCAAAACATGATCAGTGACCTCCGTATCTACACACTAGGTACTGGTAGATATCACCATTGAAAATGTATCATTGACTAAGGAAAATTTCACTTATTGTTTTTATGAGAGGACAACCAGACTACCAGTGCCCAGACTGCTTGCAACGGAAAACACTTGCCTTGCGGCTTGCATACCCCATCTTGTGGTTCCAAACTAGGACCACTAGGTTTCCCTATCTTGCTTCTTCTTTTCCATCTACCCGTCCATAGGTTCAAAACCATGTCTTAACACGGGAGGACAAAGATCACGAAGTACATACTTGTACTCTTCAGCAGTTAGGACATTGTCCAGATTTCGATTCCAATCAACATTCTAAGGGTCATTGAGTATAAAAGCCTTATCGTATATCACATAGTGGGGCAAATTCATTTCTAACCTATAAGCACATAATACAAACAATCGATTTAATTCCGATACTATTTCCCTCAAATAATATCATTAAATCACTAACCGCATCTAAAATCCCATCAGATATGGCAAGCCACGTTAGTGTGGACGTTTACCTATCCAAACGATTTCGCAATTAGATTTGCTTCGGTCGTACATCATTATAGTGTTACTTCATTGGGAAGAATACTATAAAGCGTACCTAAGTGTAAACCATTACTCAGTACTAAAGTGAATCGTTTGGAATTGCTACGTCACCACAAGCCACGTTTGTTTGGACGTTTACGATAACTCACAATCCTTCACAATTCCTTATAATTGTCTACATCAATTAATCCAAAATCCCATTCAGTATAGCAAGCCACGTTTGTGTGGACGTTTACTACACCAAAAGATTTTATAATTTACATCCAATTACTTGATTCATTTAATCTTGTAAATCAAGACGCGGAGAATCATAAGTGAAACTCGAAGTTTCTTACCAGTGATTCACCATGCGAACTGTTGGAAATCGATATCCCGGGTTATCAAAAATTGCGGAAACCGACAACCCGACCGAAATCCCGTCGCCGGAAAGACAACCGCGAACACCGTGCGAGCCGGAGCCCGACGAGAGAATCACCGCCGCGGCGCAAGACCCGCGGCAAGAAACCCTAGCCGAGCCCCCGCCGAGGCTCGCGATCAATCGATCGCGTGGGGTGCGCGATCGCACCCTTGGGGCTGTTCGGAACAGCCCCCGGCGGTGAGTCCGGCGACTCACCGCCACCACCGGAGGAGGTAGGGGGCACCCGCCGCGGCACCAGCCCGCGGCAGCCCCCAGCGATCGACCCTTCGAGGTTCGATCGCTCGCCCCGGCTCCCAGTCGGGGCCTCCCTCGGTGCGCGCCGCCGTCGAGGGGCGGAGGGGACCCGCCGCGGCGCCAGCCCGCGGCCTCCCCGACGATCGACCTTCGTCGATCGTCTGCCCTGGCGTCCAGCCGGGGCTCCCTTCTCGACGCATGCCGGCGGTCGAACCCTAGGGTTCGGCCGCCACCCTCGACGCATGTCGAGGGTTCTTCGATCTTCGCCGGGGATCTCGAATCTCCGTCCCCGAAGTTCGTACGTTTCCCGGATCGTGCGTTCATGTATATATCACGATTAAAAACATATAATCATAAGAGGGGGTTTACGATTATACCTACGTCTCGTTGTGCGGAGAAACGAGATAGATTGAAGATCTTCGAATCTTCCCACGTATTCCTTGCACTTCGTTCGAACGTCGTGTGGGCGACGATCCTCCGAACTCCTATGGATCTCCTTCACGAACTCTCTAGAATATCAAGTATGATAATCTTATGATGTGTCTTGAATTGTGAAGACCATGTAGTGCTTTTATAGGCTACGTAGGGGATCTAAAGGAGGTGGTGTTGGATTTATGTCCTTCAATCCATGTATGTTGTATCGAAACAAGCTATGTAGTGCGTCCTGTGTAGATGGATCGATTGGGCGACGTTAAGTGTCGAGTCGTAAACTTGAACTTAATAGTCGACGATCAAGCCAAATGAGTCACACGACCCTATCGATCATGTATACTTGGAGTATATAAACCTTTGTTGGGAATCGAGGTTGAACGACGGAAGAAACGGAGAGAAAAAACGGAGCCGAGCGACTTTTTGTACATAGTGTCGGCCGACACCCATTTTGCCTTTGGGTGATGTCGGCCGACACCATAAACAAAATGAGGCGGTTGACTTTTTCTAAGGGTGTCGGCCGACACCCAATTTTGCCTAAGTTGGTGTCGGCCGACAACGCGGTATATTTGGTAATTTTCGGCCGCGAGTTTCTTTTCTCCAATTCAACCCTAAACTCTCTTCCTCCTCCCTCCTATATAAAGGGGACTTTAGACCCACGATTTCGGTGACTATTCTACACGAAATATATTATTTCACAAGCACCAAAATACGAGGGAGACGAGAGAATCGAGTGGGACTCGATATTGTTGAAGGGCTTCCACGTTCGTTGATCAAGGAGGGTTCGTGCAACAAATTGAGGCCGGGTACGTTCGCGGCTATCCATCTACGCGTGGGTTATCTACATACAAGAATTACAAGGTACATAATTCTTTACTAACTCGATTAATTGTTCTTACTACATACGTGCGCACTAGATCCATGATTAGGGTTTTACGTGTTTATGCATGATTTCTTCTTCCGCACTTTTCATGCTTGTAAAATACGTAAATCCATCTATTGGGGTATGGATGAGATTCATACAAATTCCAACAGTGGTATCAGAGCGAGGTTGTGCGTTTGCGTATGCGCGTAGAACAAGTGCCTATAAAAATTGTTTTAATTTTATTTGTGAATTTTTCCGTGGACTATTTTTTGAAAAAAATAGTATTTGATTGTATGTTAATTTAATTGGATTATTTTTCATAAATCAAGTGTCCATGAATTTTTTGTGATTTATTCATGTAATTTTTCATGGAATATTTTTGGAAAAATAGTACTTGATTTGATGTTAAAAATTTATTCGATTATTTTTGTATGCATAAATCAAATCCCCATGATGTGAAATTCGGAATTGATAAATTTATTTGGAATATTATTTGTCAATTTTATCTCTCAATCATGATTAATAAAGAATTTAGAATTCCTGTATTTTTCATTAAGTTCATGTTTTATCAAATTTTCAAAACAATGCCTAATTTGTTTTTCTAAGATTAATTTCAAGCCGATCTATTTCTCACCTCGGGGAGTGGAAATGAGACCAGAGTGCTTAAATTAGTCGATGACGCAAATTAGAGACTTTCGAACCATGGGATGGTGCGATCTTCTGGTTGGCTCCCCCATGTCACATGGGAGATAGGGCGCAATTGCATGATAAATCGCTGGTTAGAAACCTCGAGTTTTCACTTACGATTTATCGCGTTTTGATTATTGGGATAATTATGACGGGGATACAATTAAAAGCCGATTAATAGGCATATTTGAGTTATATGTTGCATCTTGCTTGCTATGAATTGAGAATTCTTGTTGCTTGCTAGATGTAAGGCCAACAACCGTTAGTTGTTGGATGAATGCCCTGCGTTTTTCGTACTCAATGGCCTTAGAGTTTTTATATGGACTGCGTGCCATCAAATATTTTGTAATAGTATAGATTTATTTTGTGCTATGGCCTGCGTGCCATTTTTACAATGTAAGCTGTGGTGGGATCCACAATCGAAGGCCTTACAAGAAACAAAGATTTGAAGAGACGTTTACACGAGTGAGACTCGTCCAAGACGAAATCGAGTAGGACTCGAGGAGACGCAAAGCTATAATCGAGTAAGACTCGAGAAGACGAAGACGTGAGTGAGACTCAAGATTACAAGTACCTCGAGGAGGATACCAATTTGTAATTTATCGTTTTCATAGTAAAGAACTTAGGGGCCATTGGAGTGCGTTTTATGTGTTGTGGTAGTATGCATGCTTTAGGTTTTATTTTGCGTTTAATATCATGTTCAATCGATTAAAACGTAACCTGCATGCTATGTCTCATAAAATGAGTTATCGCCTTGTCCAAATAGGCACACCCCCTAAAGCTCTCGATCATCAATTAGTAGGTTCCGCCTCCGCGGGGTGCTATATTTTTTATCTTGAGATAAGGTGAGGGTAGAGGAACAACGAGGCCTCTACAACGTGTTTTTGGTTTCTCATCGACGAACCCACTGCAGGCGTGGTAGTCGAGGCGAGGAGATAAGAATGTGATTCTTATCGACCGAGAGTGTTATTGTCGATAGTGGGACTATTGAAATAACATTGACAATGAGATTGTCTACCTATCCTGGATTTTTTGAGTGTCAAGCTCTCCTTGGCTCGAGAAATTGCGAGATGAGGATCTTGGAATTGTTTTGTCCTAGAGACACCAATGTTGGACATTGGAGGACAAAATAGACAACTAATTAAGTGTTCGAGGAACGACTTGTTGTCAAACTTTTGAATGTTTACTTAATACTTGCTTATTTATTTATGTAGTTAATATATCTCATCTAAACTCTATCACCCAAGTTACTATGCGTTCAATCCTTGAGAAGGAAATCCTTGAGAAGGAAAAACTGAACGGTACTAACTTTCTCGATTGACATCGAAACATGAGATTGGATCTCAAATTTGAAAAACGAGAGAATGCTAATGAAACTCCAATTCCTGTGCTTTCCGAAACGAATATCGTTCTTCACTCGTTGCATGATGGTTATGACTCCTTGAGGACGAACTATCATGTGAACGGAGTACATAGATCGTTGATGGATCTACATAGTCATTTGGAGACTGTAGACCCTACGATCAAGAACAACTCTGGGAGAGATGTTCTTATGATAAAGGAATGTGGAATTTCTAAAAGGAAGAACAAATCCAAGTCCATTGGCAAGGGTAAAGATGTTGCTGCACCTAAGGCCAAAGACAAGAAGACTTCGGTCGGACCAAAGTGCTTCTATTGCGATGGTGTGAGCCATTTCAAAAGGGATTGTTTTAAATAAAAGGAAGATATGAAGAATGGGGTTTCCCATTCATCTTCAAGTATCTATGTTGTAGATATACACCTTGCTAACACTACTTCATAGGTATTAGATACTGGTTGTGGGACTCACATTGTTAGATGTGTGGAGGGCCTACAAAGAAGTAAGAAGTTAGAGAAAGGTGAAGTCCATCTACGTGTGGGGAATGGAGCGAGGGTCGCTGCATTAGCCGTAGGGTCTTATTGTTTATCGTCGCCCTCGGGGCTCGTGCTAAAACTTAATAATGTTTATTTTGTTCCTAGTATTACTATGAATATTATTTCCATTTCAGCATTGGATGTTGAAGGATTTAATTTTACGATTATTAACGGAATTTTTTCGTTGTTTAATCGTAATATATTCTATGGTATGACACGTCTAGAGCGGGACTTATACGTGCTCGATTTAGATAAACGAATATACAACATAAATACCAAACGAGCTAAATCAAACGAGATTAACGAAACGTACCTCTGGCACTGTCATTTGGGCCATATAAACAACAAGCGTGTTGAGAAACTCCTCAAGGAGGGTGTTATAAAATCATTTGATTTGGAATCATTTGATACATGCGATATGTCTATTAGGCAAAATGACGAAATCACCACTTCTGGGAACTGGTGAGCGAGCTAGTGACCTATTGGGCCTACTACACACTGATGTGTGTGGACCAATGAGTTCACCGACACGAGGTGGTTACGTGAAAATCAACTTGGCACGACGATAAAAGTTCTTCGATCGGATCGAGGCGAATATCTGAGTCAAGAGTTTGACGATCATCTAGTGAAGTGTGAGATTAGATCTCAACTCACACCTTCTGGAACTTCTCAGTTGAATGGAGTGTCTGAGAGAAGGAATCGAACTTTGTTGGAAATGGTTCGATCTATGATGAGCTCGGCTAAACTTCCTATATCCTTTTGAGGACATGCACTCTCTACTGCTGCTCTAATACTGAATAAGACACCGTCAAAGGCTGTGAGTAAGACACCATATGAGATATGGAGCGGGAGGGTCCCGAATCTGTCTTATCTTAAGATTTGGGGTTGCGAAGCCTACGTCAAGAGAATTATCTCTAGTAAGCTTGAACCCAAGTCTGACAAGGTTTTCTTTGTGGGTTAACCAAAAGAAACCCGAGGATATTATTTCTACAATCAATCGGAGAACAAAGCTTTTGTTGCTCGCGATGGTATCTTTCTGGAAAAGTTATTCCTTTCTAAGAAAGATAGTGGGAGTAAAGTTGTTCTGGAACGAGTTCCACGATGAACAACCAGTTACCGAGGAAACAAACGACGAGGTCGTGGTGATTCCTCAAGCCGTGGAGGTGGTAACTATTCCTCGTAGGTCGAAAAGAATTAGAACTCAACCCGATAGATACATAGGTATCTTAAGGGACGAGAGATATAAGGTTCTTCTCTTAGAGAGTAACGAACCATCGACCTATAGTCAAGCCTTGAAAAGTCCGGATTCCGAGAAATGGCTGAGAGCCATGAAATCCGAAATGGACTCCAAGTCCGTTAGGATACTTCTTGCCATTGCCACTCATTGATTATGAGATTTGGAAAATGAATGTTAAAACCGCCTTCTTGAACGGAGTTCTTGAAGAGGATGTGTATATGACACAACCTAAGGGTTTTATCGATCCAAAAGGGGCTAAGAAGGTATGCAAGCTTAAGAGGTCCATTTATGGACTTAAGCAAGCATCTCGGAGTTATCTGCGTTTCAACGAAGCCGTAATGGAATTCGGCTTTAAACGAAACCCAGAGGAATCTTGTGTATACAAGAAGGTCAGTGGGAGCGCAATCATTTTCTTGTGTTGTATGTCGATGACATACTCCTTATAGGAAATGACATTCCGAAGTTGAACTCTGTGAAGGAGGGGCTCGGAAAGTGTTTCTCTATGAAGGATCTGGGAGAAGCACAATACAATACACATGACAAGTCTTTAAGCAAGACTCAGTGTCCGCAAGGAGCTGATGAGCAAAAGAGGATGTATAATGTTCCTTATGCTTCGGCAATAGGATCGATTATGTATGCCATGATATATATTAGGCCAGGCATATCGTATGCTTTGAGCATGACGAGTCGTTTGAAATCAAACTAGGGTGAGGCGCATGGGATGTGGCCAGAAATATTCTCAAGTGCCTTAACCGGACAAAGGAGAATTATCTTGTCCATTGAAGGACAAGAAGAGTTAGAAATGACGAGATATACAGACGCGAGTTTTCAGACTGATAAAGACGATCTCCGATCTCTATCTGAATATGTCTTTTGTCTGAATAAAAGTGTTGTTTGTTGGAAGAGTTCCAAGCAAAGCACTATCGCCGACTTAACTACAAAGTCTGAGTACATTGCGGCCTCGAAGGCTGCAAAGGAATGTGTATGGATGAAAAGTTCCCTGAGGAGCTCGGTGTGATCCCTAGTGCTGCCAAATCTTTAGTTCTCTATTGTGATAATAGTAGAGCTATAGCCTAGGCACAAGAGCCGGGGATCACCAAAATCCGAACACGTGCTCAGAATGTTCACATTCTTCGCGAGATCGTGGAGAGAGGTGATATTGAAATTTGCATAGTAGCAATCGAAGACAACATTGCTGACCCATTATTCAAACCTCTCTTGTAGTCAAAGCACGAGGCTTTAAGTACTGCGATAGGAATTAAACGTATTGGAGACTTAATTCTTATGTTGTAATTTATTTACAAACGGAGATTGTAAAGTAAACATTCAAGGTTGATTGAAAAATCAACTTATTCATATTTTCATGGTTTGGATTATATGAACTGTTCAACGTAGATTTTAAATTTTATCTGAGTTATGTGATAATGTCACATAATGAGGCTCAGTGATTGAACAAAAATTAAAATCAACTTAAGTCCCTAATCTAGATCACCGTGTACGAACAGACACAATGGATCTATATAAAGATTAGATTGCAAGTTGTACTATAGCGCCACCTCATGGGCTAGACGTGGGACGTCGAGTACAATTGTATAGACAACAGCTGGGAGCTGGGTGTCGGACGTGACTCGCCTAAGAATGGTATTTAAGGCAGTGTGTCATAATACCGATTCTTATAGCTTTCGGACGTCTCCTCAGACCTGAGTAGTCTATAGTAGCTACATTGTGAAATGTTGTGTTTTGACGCTGTCAAACGTTCTCGGTAAAACGGAACTATAAAGATAGTCGTTGGATGCCTCAAGAAGCAAGTGGGAGCACTTAGATTGACAAGATGGGATTATCCTCCTACGGGGTAGGATTAAATGTCTTAAAGGCCACTCGGAGAGTTGGGATTGCAAAACTGCGTGGCCACGCCCGGATCTGTATCATAGTGATCATCCGGTTCGCAATCCGCTCATATATCCGAGAAAGGTTCGAACGGAACGAGGGTGACACTGGTCTTACCTCTAGTTCGAACTTAGACATCAAGCGATAAGGGAAACGTGGATACACACTGAATCTGAAGTCCAAGTGGGAGATTGTTGGATTTATGTCCTTCAATCTATGTGTGTTGTATCGAAACAAGCTATGTAGTGCGTCCTGTGTAGATGGATCGATTGGGCGACGTTAAGTGTCGAGTCGTAAACTTGAACTTAATAGTCGACGATCAAGCCAAATGAGTCACACGACCCTATCGATCATGTATACTTGGAGTATATAAACCTTTGTTGGGAATCGAGGTTGAACGACGGAAGAAACGGAGAAAAAAAACGGAGCCGAGCGACTTTTTGTACATAGTGTCGGCCGACACCCATTTTGCCTTTGGGTGATGTCGGCCGACACCATAAACAAAATGAGGCGGTTGACTTTTTCTAAGGGTGTCGTCCGACACCCAATTTTGCCTAAGTTGGTGTCGGCCGACAACGCGGTATATTTGGTAATTTTCGGCCGCGAGTTTCTTTTCTCCAATTCAACCCTAAACTCTCTTCCTCCTCCCTCCTATATAAAGGGGACTTTAGACCCACGATTTCGGTGACTATTCTACACGAAATATATTATTTCACAAGCACCAAAATACGAGGGAGACGAGAGAATCGAGTGGGACTCGATATTGTTGAAGGGCTTCCACGTTCGTTGATCAAGGAGGGTTCGTGCAACGAATTGAGGCCGGGTACGTTCGCGGCTATCCATCTACGCGTGGGTTATCTACATACAAGAATTACAAGGTACATAATTCTTTACTAACTCGATTAATTGTTCTTACTACATACGTGCGCACTAGATCCATGATTAGGGTTTTACGTATTTATGCATGATTTCTTCTTCCGCACTTTTCATGCTTGTAAAATACGTAAATCCATCTATTGGGGTATGGATGAGATTCATACAAATTCCAACAGGTGGAATATTGGGCTCCCAATATTAATGATTAAATTGAGCCCAAGCCCAAATCTATTAATCCATTAATATTAATTGATTTATTTTCCACTATATAAATTAATTGTACTCCCAATATTAAACCATATTATATCAAATAATATTATCTCTCCGGTAGTATTATTTATTCCGTGTATTTAAGATTTAAATGTCCATGAATAAAATTTATTTATTGCTCAATAAATTTATTCATCTCTTTTATCCGAGACTAGTACCATTCAACCTTAATTATTATGCGGAATAAATTCCACCTGCAGGGTTTACATAATAATTCCTTATGAACTCATCTCGGGGATATTATCAACCCTTCTGGGATACACTTTCCCGTCAAGTATTCACGGCATGTCATATATAAAATATATTGACCCAACTTTACCAGTAATTGTCCCAATAATTAAACCGGACAATTCCTTTGGAAAATCAGTCACTTATACTAAATATACACACCCGCAATAGTATCGGGGATTAAGAATAAAATACACTGAGACTTGAATAAATTATCACAGGCAATCCTAATTGATAAATCTCAAGCGATCCGCCCAATACACCAAGTGTACAAGTATGATAAAATAATCAAGACCGATTATTTTCTCCCTCAAACAACGACTATACCGATGGCTTAGTCCGTGTCCATCTAGGTCGTGAGCAACTGTTCGATTAAATACGAGTAACCGATAGTATGATCTTCCGTGTGACGGCGCACACCATACTAACTACAACGTATATAATCTAGGACTATATTTGCATATATTTAATTATCAAATAATTAAAAGCAAACAATTGTTCATTTAATTAGATTAAATGCTATGATCGGGAGTTACCGTTACTTAAATCTAGACATTAAGTATACAACTCCAACAATCTCCCACTTATACTAAGGTCTAGTCATTTCTTCCAAACTCCCGACTCTCATACCCATCACGTGCTTAGGATTTGTACTTCCAGGAAGTACTATGTGAATGAGTAATCTAGGTTGCCGCTCTGAAGTTATCTTGGTGACTACAACGTCGTCTCCCTAGACGATGACTCGAATCAGGTGGTACTTGCTCTATGTGTTACCATCACTTTTTAGACTTATGACTTCTTCCGGTTTACCATGCACCGCTATTACCATAGCCTTTGGTGAACTAAGAATCATATCCAAGTCCAGAGGTTATCCCGGAATCCAACCAAAATTTCCGCTGCCTCTGAGGCTGCCTTTCGGTTATGATAGAGTCCGAAAAAGCGTCCAGCTTATCACTCTTTCATATTAAGATTCCACCCCCTAAAAGTGAACACATAGCCTGATATCGACTTACACTGGTCCCTCTCTGATTTGAGATCTGAGAATATGTAATCTAAGAAGAATTCGTGTTGCTCCGTAATCCAGTACTTCGAAAGTACTCTTACAGCATCCGAATATCTCTTCAAGAGATTACCTTGATATCCTCCCACTACGCTAACCGCATAGTTGATATCAGGTTTTTGTTTTTCAACATTGCATTCATCAAGCTTTCCATACACCAAGGTATAGGAAACCGCTTTATCTATCTCCTTCTATGTGTTCAAAACACATACCTTTAGATAGATGTATTCTGTTTCTGAAAGGCAATAACCTTTCTCAGAATTATGCATGTTTAAAACAAACCATAATCATATAAGATATCTAGGAGAAGTACAATGTTCTTCTCTTGAGATCGAAAGATCTAAGAAAATGATCTAACTTCTTCTTAATCTTATATCCCGATTTATTTAGACAACCATCATTTTATGCCTGATCACATCCTTACATTGTCGCCAATGATAGAATGTTATCTTCATAAAATTCCGAGAAACACCACCTTGTTTCCATCAAGTTTCCAATACACCTTTCGTCCATGCTTTTTGATGAATCCATCAAATGGACTATCTCATCAATTCGCAAGTTCCACGATTCATAGCTTTGTAACAATCCATAAATGGATCTACTAGGCTTGTACTCTAAATGATCTTGCCTCTTAGATATTGCTTTCTAAGTAGGCACATTTAGATTTAGTACCGCCCTTATGCAGAACTAGGGATCGATCTCATCTCTACTATATCCAGAGTCCAAAACTCCTCTAGTCTTATGAAGATCTCTGGTTACCTAATAACCTCCCACTGCAATGGCGTTCCGGTGTATAAACAGTAATAACAGTTAGGTGCAGTTTGTGGTGTAATACTACTCGGTTTGGCTGGTTCTCAGTCTTCTTTCTCTCATCACAAGGTGTTA
This sequence comes from Euphrasia confusa, assembly GCA_954870475.1. Lineage (NCBI taxonomy): Eukaryota > Viridiplantae > Streptophyta > Magnoliopsida > Lamiales > Orobanchaceae > Euphrasia > Euphrasia confusa. Next base: position 36,670,651 of record OX940951.1, on the reverse strand, counting down.
CGTCACTTCGGGCTTTGCAGTTCTTCTAATAGTCTTCTTCTAAGAATCGGGCGTTAAAACGTCCTTCTGGTTCATAGTACTATTGAACGTACATTCTTTTGTTCTTCCAGGATATCCTACAACCACACATCAAATGTGTCGTTGTCTTTCCCGGAGTATCCATAGAACATAGGTAGTTCCGAATAACCTTTTCCTTTTACTATTAGAACCCCATTCCTTATTTCCCGACACACCATTTCCATACATAAGTATATGGTGTAGTCATTTGGGATCCAATCCCATTATCTGATATATGATATGTGTTTACTTAGATAGGTAATAGCCTCCGCGATCAAATCACAAGCTTCTCATGGATACACTTTGAAGGTTCCCCACAATAGCTTTGTGTCCATTGACTTGTCAAAACACTTTGCTTTTGTGGCACATCAAGTGCTCTAATCCATATTCGAGTATTCTTAAAGAATAACTCGTACCTTTCTAAGTACACATATGTCTGCATATATCATTATTAATCATTTTCAATACTTGTCCGAATTCCATCCTTTATCATAAAGGTCCGTTGTATTATCTTCCAAATTCAATTCTTAGGTCGGAAGGTCCATTCCTTCAACTATAATTGATCAAATCAATTTCGACCTTTGAACCTTATTTGAATAAATACTACTAAGTACAAGAATTCATAAGTATAATGATTTAACAAAGGAATGTATCTAATAAGTAAAAACAAGTTATAAAACGGTTTGTTGCATCGTGGTAGACTTAGGATCCTTCATTCATATATTGCTATCTAATGTACCAGAATAGATAATACCATTATTTCTTATCCAAACCATCAAATGATTAAAGAAATAAAATATCCATTCATTAATAATAGAAAACCAGAACAAGAGTTCTTTCTAAAATAAAGGGGTACATAAAGCAATAAACTTGAAATGAAATCCTATAACTACTAAAAGCAGATAAATGTCTTCCACTGCAACCGCTGCTTCCTCTACAGCTTTGCCCACGTAGACTTGAACTCTTCTTCTCTATGTCGCCGGGTTTTCTTGAACCCCTGCATTCAAAATGCACATACCGTCAGTGGTTCCATATCTACACACCAGATTTCTGGTAGATAATACCTCTGACTATGTTTTTACGACTAAAGAAAAATTCGTACCTTTGAGAGGACACTCAGACTTGCAGTGTCCAGACTTCTTGCAGCGAAAACAATTGCCCTTATGCTTGCCAACCCTTCCTCGTGGTCCATTCTTGGCACCACTGGGTTTCCAGGCATGCTTCCTTTTCTTGCCCCTACCTCCAATGGCCTTCGAGCCTTTGGACTTGGTAGTTACAAGTGCTTGAGACTTGCCCTTCTTGTAAATCCCCTCTGCCGCCTTCAGTTCAGTCAGGAGTTGCGCAAGAGTATAAGATAGTTTACCCATGTTATAACTCATACGAAATTGCTCAAAACTAGGGGACAGAGACTGGAGTATGATGTCGACTTGCGTCTCACCATCAATCTGAGCTCCTAGGATATCAAGTTCATTCAACAAACTCATCATCTTAAGAACGTGCTCCCCAACGGGCGTTCCTTCAGACTGAGTAGTTGTCATAAGGGTTCTCATGGCTTCTTGCCTTGCCGCACGGTCTTGGTGCCCAAACATATCCTTGAGGTTATACAGCATGTCATCGGCAGTGGCCATCGACTCATGTTGGGTTTGGAGTATATTTGACATGGAAGCCAAAATATAGCACCTAGCCATCTCATCAGCCTTTTTCCACTTCCTATATGCTTCCCTTTCCTCATTAGTTGAGGCACCCGTGGGTTCAGCAGGGCATTGCTCATAGAGTACAAACTTGTACTCTTCTGCAGTCAGGACAATGTCCAAATTTCTCTTCCAATCAATGTAATTGGGGCCAGTGAGTTTATTCTCCTTAAGTATAACAGAAAGTGGATTCATAGCTATTCTCTAAACCTATAAGCACATATAAACAAACAATCAATTTAATGTCCGATATTATCTCCCTCAAATAATATCCTTAAATTACTAATCACATCTAAAATCCCATCAGGTATGGCAAGCCATGATAGTGTGGACGTTTACCCACCCAAACGATTTCGCAATTAGATTTGCTTCGGTCGTACATCATCAATAGCGTTACTTCGATGGGAAGAATACTATGAAGCGTACCTAAGTGTAAACCATTACTCAGTACTAAGAAGTTCGTTTGGGATTCGCATATCACTGCAAGCCACGATAGTGTGGACGTTTACGTTGACACACGGATCCTTCACTCCCTTCTATAACTGTCTACATCAATCGATCCAAAATCCCATTCAGTGCAGCAAGCCACGATAGTGTGGACGTTTACTACACCAAAAGATTTTTACAATTGACTCCCAATTACTTGATCCATTCGATTTTCGTAAATCAAGACGCGGAGAATCATAAGTGAAACTCGAAGTTTCTAACCAGTGATTCACCATGCGAACAACCCTATCTCTCAGATGAGGGAGCCGAGCAGACAATCGATCCATTTCAAGAAATGGTACGAAGGTCTCTAATTTGTGTCATCCACATGACCAAGTGGCTTTGGCTCCATTCCACTCCCAGGGGTGAGAATGAGTCGACTTGAAGTCAGCTTCAGAAAGACAAATTAGGCATTGTTTGATAAACTTAATCAATGTTTCTCGTAAAAGGAATTACAAAAATTCTCCTCCAATGACTCGTCTATACGAACTTCAAAAGTCCATAAGAGTCACCAAGAGAACAGTAATGGAGACCATGGGAATGTTTCCATTCCCTCTCCCACTTAGCTTTTTACAATAAAGGGATACACTATCTAATGGATAATTAAACACATAAGCATGCATACATGTAATAAAGCACATAAATATTATCACATAGTCAAAATAATACTAGAATATTATTTTCCGACTATCATGGCTTTATTCCATCTCCGTACGCATCTTCTAGTCTTCAGTCTTCGTTCTTGAATGCTACATGTGACGAGAATATTAATCCCAATATTTAAATCTATTTATTTTCAATTAATCCAAAAGTTACTTAATTCGAAAATTAAGTCAATCGAATATATCAAAAATAAAATTAAATATTATTAATATTTTTATTTATTTTTATTTTCCTTTCTAATTCTATTAAATCTCTAGAATTCCATCAAATTCAAACTTGGAATATTCTAGAAGATTTCTATAATAGAATAAGGAAATAAAATAAATTAGGACTCTCTTACTTTCGATTATTAATTAATTTCCATCTATTGAAAATTCCCAAGAATAGGAATAATCAAATAGGAAACAAATTAATTCCAATTTAATTCTTTTCCTATTCCATGAGAGTTCCTAAAATTAAGAACACTCAAATAGGAAAACCGAATTAATTAAGAAAATCGGATTATGGTAGGAGTAGCACGGGTTGGGAGTCCCCGCACCACCCCCACCACCACCAGTCGACCGGCCACCGGAGAGGGAACCGCCGCCGCCACCTCAGCCGGCCGGCCACCACCAGCCGGCGGCAGCCCTAGCCGAGGGGCGATCGACCCCTCCCCTTGGCTTCGATGATGGGGTCGATCATGGGGTTGATCGACCCCCGGTTCTTCGTCCTCTTCGTCTTCTTCGTCACACTCGTTCTCCGGCGATCGTTCCAACATCGAACCAACGTAAATAAATTACAATAATTTAAATTACAATTCCGGTATCGATTCTATACATGAAATCGACCCTACACAATTTTCGTAAAACATAGAACAATAATAATAAATCCTAAATTCGGTCAACCCCCGAATTTTTACTATTACAAACATTCATCCACACAAAACGAATCTCGACATGTCCGAAAGTTTAATAAACGAATAATCATGGTAAAATAATTAACGAAAAAATTAAACCATGATAGCCGGAAATCCTGCAAGGTAGAACAATAATCGAACATATACATGAACACGAAACCAACGCTCTGATACCAATTGTTGGAAATCGATATCCCGGGTTATCAAAAATTGCGGAAACCGACAACCCGACCAAAATCCCGTCGCCGGAAAGACAACCGCGAACACCGTGCGAGGCGGAGCCCGACGAGAGAATCACCGCCGCGACGCAAGACCCGCGGCTAGAAACCCTAGCCAAGCCCCCGCCGAGGCTCGCGATCAATCGATCGCATGGGGTGCGTGATCGCACCCTTGGGGCTGTTTGGAACAGCCCCCGGCGGTGAGTCCGGCGACTGATACGTACCTCGTTAGGATAGAATTGATAGATGGAGGAATAACGAAGAACGGAAACGATAAATAAAAGGATACCTTGCGGAAGTCCCAAAACCCTTGATCCTAACCCACGGAATGATTTAGGTTCGAAGCCCTAAACCCCAACGAGACGTTGAACCAATAATTCGGAGATGATGAAGACACACAAACGAGATTTGATTGGCTCGTTGATTCGTCGGTTGAACTCCTTTGGTTAATTGGGTAGAATTCGAACCCAAGAGAGGTTTTATGAAAACACTTGAAACATAATTTTTATTATCCAAAGTCTTGTTTTTAAAATAATGAAAAGCAAGGCCTTTATATAGGCAAACTAAAACATGAAAGAAAAAGGAAATAAAACAATGATTCACGCTGAAAACCTAAAATCCGCCTCCTTACAGGTCCTGTCGTCCGACATATAAGAGTGTCGTCCGACAGCTTCTTGTCGTCCGACAGGAAATGCTGTCGGCCGACATTTAACCCGAAGTTCGGGTTTCAGCTCGTGCTCAGCCTCGTGTTCCGCAGAATATCGGTCCTCGGCTTCATTGTCGTCCGACAGGATATGCTGTCGGCCGACACCAAGCCAGTCTTCACGGCTGAACTCCTCGGTGCGTCCTCGGCTCACTCTCGACCTCCGTTCTACCGTCTTCGTCGTCATTCTAGCTTGAAACAGAACTCGGGTCGCATCATTCCCCTCCTCTTGAAGAGGATTTGTCCTCAAATCCACGTCGATGCCAGGGTCGAACACCACTCTCACGAACAAGCTCGGAACTACATACTTCTGCAGCTCACACCCTCGATGTAGCGGAAAACTAGGAGGTCTTTCTTCAGGGAAGTCATCATGAAATTCCTGAAAAGCAAAAGGGTGTAGAGACAATAAAACGTTAGTGTAGAACGTCGCCTCCTCGCACAACACCACATACATCGGTTGTCCCTCTTTCTCTGCTTGTTTCACCATGGGTAACTCCAATTGCGGAAAGTCCTCGGTTTTCATCAATTCCTCCTCGTTGTCGGACTCCATCGAAGCCTCCTCCTCGGACTCTACCGACTCCTCCGCGACGTCAAAATCCACCGAAACCGACGGTGTCGGTTCGTCGTACTCTTCAACGAGCTCCACCGAAGTCGAATCCTCCTCGGAATACACCAAGACCGACTCTTCTTCGGATTCCACCACTGCCTTCGGTGCTGGTTTCTCGCCTTCGTCATCAGTCGCTAATTTCTAAGGCTTCATTGGCGATTGTACCCATTCCTCTAACTGACGCTCAATATTGCTCCAACACCTGTCCCATCGTTCAGCTCTGGCCCTCCTCTCGTCGTCCAAACGCTCAGCTCTGGACCTCCTCTCATCACGAAACTCCCGACTAAGATCACGGGCTCGATGGTGGCCATTCTGAACTTCTCGGTACCCGCTGCCACCTCTTCGATTCCATGCATCTTCACGATGAGCTTTCTCCTCTAAGGCGGTAAGTCGTGCATTCACCACCTTCATCTTCGATTTAAGCAACCCTTCGAACCGTGCCATCGCCTTCTCCATGATGAGCTTAGCTTGGGTATAATCCATGTCAGCCATCCTGCAAAAGTGTTAGAAACAAATAGAGAAATCCCTCACCACTCTCGTGTATCACTCAGTATGGTGAGTCACTCAATACTCGGGTCTCTCACTTTCTCTCTCTCAAGAATCGAACACTCCCAACATACCGGTCGAATTCAATCCCAACAAAATCCACGAAACGAAGATTAACTCTAAATTGTTGAACGAACGATGAACAACAATAAAAAGAATAATCGAGAACAATTTTTTTTTTTAATCGGATGAACAGTAACGTGAACAGTACCGTGAACAGTACTTTTCGAAAATAAAATTTTATTATTTTTTTTTAAACAAGAAGAAGAAAATAAAAAGAAACGAGAAAGAACAAAACGAGGTTACGTATTCAGAAAAATAAAGAACCCAAACCTGGGCTCTGATACCAAATGATACGTACCTCGTTAGGATAGAATTGATAGATGGAGAAATAACGAAGAACGGAAACGATAAATAAAAGGATACCTTGCGGAAGTCCCAAAACCTTTGATCCTAACCCACAGAATGATTTAGGTTCGAAGCCCTAAACCCCAACGAGACGTTGAACCAATAATTCGGAGATGATGAAGACACACAAACGAGATTTGATTGGCTCGTTGATTCGTCGGTTGAACTCCTTTGGTTAATTGGGTAGAATTCGAACCCAAGAGAGGTTTTATGAAAACTCACGAAACATAATTTTTATTATCCAAAGTCTTGTTTTTAAAATAATGAAAAGCAAGGTCTTTATATAGGCAAACTAAAACATGAAAGAAAAAGGAAATAAAACAATGATTCACGCTGAAAACCTAAAATCCGCCTCCTTACAGGTCCTGTCGTCCGACATATAAGAGTGTCGTCCGACAGCTTCTTGTCGTCCGACAGGAAATGCTGTCGGCCGACATTTAACCCGAAGTTCGGGTTTCAGCTCGTGCTCAGCCTCGTGTTCTGCAGAATATCGGTCCTCGGCTTCATTGTCGTCCGACAGGATATGCTGTCGGCCGACACCAAGCCAGTCTTCACGGCTGAACTCCTCGGTGCGTCCTCGGCTCACTCTCGACCTCCGTTCTACCGTCTTCGTCGTCATTCTAGCTTGAAACAGAACTCGGGTCGCATCAGCGACTCACCGCCACCACCGGAGGAGGCAGGGGGCACTCGCCGCGGTACCAGCCCGCGACAGCCCCAGCGATCGACCCTTCGGGGTTCGATCGCTCGCCCCGGCTCCCAGTCGGGGCCTCCCTCGGTGCGCGCCGCAGTCGAGGGGCGGAGGGGACCCGCCGCGGCGCCAGCCCGCGGCCTCCCCGACGATCGACCCACGTCGATCGTCTGCCCCGGCGTCCAGCCAGGGCTCTCTTCTCGACGCATGCCGGCGGTCGAACCCTAGGGTTCGGCCGCCACCCTCGACGCATGTCGAGGGTTCTTCGATCTTCGCTGGGGATCTCGAATCCCCATCCCCGAAGGTCGTACGTTTCCCGGATCGTGCGTTCATGTATATATCACGATTAAAAACATATAATCATAAGAGGGGGTTTACGATTATACCTACGTCTCGTTGTGCGGAGAAACGAGATAGATTGAAGACCTTCGAATCTTCCCACGTATTCCTTGCACTTCGTTCGAACGTCGTGTGGGCGACGATTATAATTATAATTATATTATTTAGTTAAAAGTCAATTATATCCCTATTAACCTAATTATATAATTAATTCTCATACACCCCCTCTTCTTCTTTTTTCTTGCGCAACTTTAAAGGTTAATTTTTTTTTTATCTCGCTCATTCTGTAAATTCATACGCAAGTCTTTTTTTGTTTTTTCATTTCATACGCAAGTCTTTTTTTGTTATATATGGACAAGGAAGAATTATAAGTGGTAAGTCTTCACCATGAACAGATGAGAAGCCAAAAAGTACTCGTTCTTCTAATTAGCTGGGTTGGACGGAAATATATATATATATATATATATATATATATATATATATATATATATATAATATGTATAGTGATTTATATTATTAAATTCCCAGATGAATATAGAGGAGAATCACTCGTTTTTTTTTTTAATTTTATTTTATCTGTTGTAGTTAATTTATATTTTGTGTGTATATATATGTATAGTTTTATATTTGAGTTTGAATAATATTGAAAATTTATATGATTTTTTTAAATATTAATGAACAGTGATCATAAAACTTTTTTTTTTAAATTAACGCAGATTTTGATTTATTGTGTTAGTTAATATATAATTTAATAATATTATAGTTTATAAAAGATTAAAAGGTACGGTGTATTGTTATTTTTTTTAAAGAGTATTGTTGATAGTTCGAGGGGTTTATTAAGTAAAATTTATAAAAAGATTTATAATTTAAATAGATATATGTAGTAAGTGGTGTACTTATTATTTTTAGAGGTGCAAATAGCAACTCACTTATTTTATATACTGATCCGATGGGCCGTTGGGCCTGAACTGGGCTTGACCCAATTTTTTTGAGCCCGCTCGACTAAATAAATTATTTTGTTTTTTATTTATTTTATGTTTAGAATTTAAACTATTATTAATGTTAAAATTATATATTTTAAAATTATTATTAATGCTAGAATTGTAAGAAAATATAGTTTTGTTATACATTATATAAATTAAATTATATATGTTTGTTAAAGTATTATTTTTAGTAAAAATAAATATTAAATTATTATTTAAAATTATTTTAGTGACTTCAATTTAATTTAATTATTTTTTAAACAATAAAATTTCATTATTTATTATATTTCTTTAATTTATAATTTTTATAATTTAAAAATAAAATTATTATATAGTATATTTTTATTTAATATGATGGGCCTTAAAGGCCGATGGCTCATTGGCCCGACCAAGGCCGGGCCTCAGAATTACAGGCCCATTCATATTTTTTGGCCGGGCCAGCCCGGCCCATGAAATTCAAACAGCCCCATGGGCTTGATCCCGGCCTTTTGACGCCACCGTACAAGGTACAATTCTAAATTTCTAATGTTCCGTCAATTTATATATAGTAGAAACTCCATACAGTTGGGACTAGAAAAAAATATTACTATAGACAGAATTTTATAAAATAAAAATAATTCTTTTTATAAAAAATAATATAATTATAAAAATAATATACATAAAATATTGTCTATCTTTAAATTCACAAAATCAATTTAATAGTTTTAAATAATAATTTTTGACCATATATGTGTAAAAATTATGTTTAACATACAAATTTAATAAAATATTAATAAATCTAAGGACTATAAACTTTGATCATATACTTATTGATTTTCATAAACATTTTAAATTATTTTAAACATGTTATTGATTTTAATAAATAAAAACATTATTAATAAATATTTTTATTATATATTAATTATTTATTCTTATATAAAGGTATAAATCACGGACCTAAAAAATACTCCTACTTATGACAACTAGTCCTCCTACCCGTGCGATGCACGTGTATTTAATTCAACTATTTGTTAGTCGGAGTATGCTCTTTCAGCTTAATATTAGATTTAGATATTGAATATTGATAATGGACAAATAAATATTAAGTAAATGATCTAATTGAAATAGTACAATAAATAAAATTACATTCATATTACAAATTATGAAATACTTCTTTATAGACTACATTTGTTCTATTCATAAGACAACCACGCTGGTCACAAAGCAGAAGCTTCAACCCGATCGTGTTGGTTACTCTAGGCAACTAAAATTTATCGTGCGTAAATACTGGTTTTTTCAAAAATATTCCAACATTTGTCAACGATTGACCTTGACTCTTATTAATAGTCATGGCATACGATATCATAATCGAAAATTGTCTTCGTTAGAAAACAAACTGAAATTTGGTATTCGAGGGCGTCAGAGCAATTCGAGTATTAAAAATTATTTTCCCAGAATTATTTCCGCTTAGTACTTTCGCGTGGATAATATAATTATCAAGTAATGTTACAATCATCCTAGTACCATTGCATAGTCATTCTAGTACCATTGTATAGTCCGACAGAGGCATCCATATTCCGCAATTGTATAACGGTCCCCCCAACCTAATACGAAACAGTTCATATATCAAAAACTATATACAATGTTAAAATATTTAATTAATTCGTATATTATATACAATAAATAAAATATGAAATGACTATATAAATTGTTGCTTAAAGAAAAATAAGTCTATATATATATATATATATATATATATATATATATATATATATATATATATATATATATATATATATATATATATATTACTATATTAATTAATATATTTAGATTTTAGTAAAAAAGTTTATAATAATACCAATCTTCAACTTAATTGTTTGATAGTTTGGAACACTTGTTGGTATTTAAGAACTCACATTTAATCAAACATATTTTCGCGTTCTTTCTAGAAAATTGATATTCTCAATTTAATCATAAAAAGAATTATTAATGATGATGATAATAACAATAATGCATTATCAAATTATAGGGGTAAAATTGAATTAAGTTTTCTATACTTTTTGAAAATTAATTGAATAAAAATTGCAAATTATAGGATCAAATCGAGATATTTTGGTTGAAATTTTATAATTTAATTGACTAATGAAAATAGAATATGGTAAATTAAATTAAATCAAACCTAATTTACTTGATATAATGATTAATACAAATTAATATTAATACTATTATCTATTAAGAGATAAAGTAAATAAATAAATAATATATGATAAATAAGAAATAAACTGAAGATATTAATAGAAGATATTAGAAAATGATTTATTTAATAATTTAAAATTTTCAAGTTAATCTTTACTATAATTAAGGAATTTATAAAGATAAATTATATAAAATTAAATAGTAAGAGAATAAGAAATTAAGCATAAAATTAAGCATGATTCTTTCTGGCTTCAAATAACATCATCATTGGATGTATAATCCGAGGAATCATCGTTCACTTCTTAATTAATTCGAAGACCCCATCAAGAATTGTAAGTTAGGACGGATTACGGATTGAAAGAACCAATCGATCAGCTGATTTCTGATTTAGAAATAATCCAACTTCATTCATCAATACAAAATTCGCGAAGTGCTTTCCGTCATGAACTTGTAGATGAATTTTAAACTTGGTGTGACGAATAAGATTACGTTGACAAAAATAGCACACAAAATTGCAATAATTAACATACTGTGAATGATTGCATGTGGGGCAAATGATGTAATACCAACATCCCTCGAACAGTTTTTCATGGATTTTAAAAATTGTGCAAATTTTAATAACATGCATTAAATATAATAACAATTATAAATCACTTATTTATTACACATATATAATAAAAAAAATGTATTTAGGTCTATAAACATTAAATTCAATAATATACCTTTAGTAAAACTGAAGTCTTTTTCGAAGGAATTGACATCAAGACATTGATTGAAATGATTAGTAAAAAGTTGAAAAAAAATAAAATTATTATACAAAAATCTCTAGACAATTAGACGGATTAGAAAAATGAAAAATCACAAATTTATTTAGTACTATAAATAAATATTAGTATAATAGAATAAACGTAATTAAATGAGATAAATAAGGAATAAACGTGATATTCTGAATATTACTTATTTAAATAAATCAAAATATATTAATTTAGTTTAAAGCAGGAGATAAATAAGGAATAAAGCCGGAGATATTTTAATGCTCTAATATAAATAAAGGATAATATTATTTCTAATTGTAAATTAATTAAAAATTGAATTATTATTATTTTATTCTCAAATCAATTAACGTAACTTTTAAATTTATTTAATTGCTTAAAATAAGGAATAGATTTACCATACTCATAATTAATAATATTATTGATATATAATTTTAGTTTACCTTTAAATTTATTTAGTTTCTTAAAATAAAGAATAAATTTACTCAAATAAGGAATAGATTTACTCATTTACATACTCATAATTAATAATATTATTGATATATAATTTTAGTTGCCATTAAATTTATTAAACCCTAAAACCTAGAAATAGATTTACGATTCTCATAATTAGTAATATAATTGATATATAATTTATAATCAGAGATAATAAAAAATTTATTTGATTTCTCTAATTAAAGATAAATTTTATTTTATAAATTTATTAAAATACATAAATTAATTAAATCACAATTATTATTATTATTTATATAAAAAAAAATATCAAACTAAAATACATAAATTAATTATGTTTTATTGACAAAATTAGAATAAAATTAAATAGAATTATTGTAAATTGCGTAAATTTCATTAATTATATTAAATAGATAAAATGAAAACAAACTACTTTAAAATTACAGTAAATTGAGTAAATTAAATCATAAATAAAATTAACACAAACTACTCTAATTTTATCAAGAAACATAAATAAAAGCTTGGAATCCATTTAAAATTTGTGCAATTAAATATTTTGATCTTTTTTCATGACTTCGCAAAGTATTTTACTTATAATGAAACCTACAAAATAAATAGTTATAAATAAACCTCCAAAATAAACAAAAAAATGAGTAAGAAATTCAAAAGGTCTAGAAAAAAATGACTTACTTGCAAAAGTTATTAAAATCAAATTAATAAAAGAATACTAACTGAAAAAAATACAAAAAACAACTAAAAAACAACAAAATATACATAGAGCTCTGCAAAAAAATAAATAAATGTGAGCATAAACAAATAAAAAAAATAGCTAAATGAAAAGGATACAAAAAATACATAAAAACAAAAAAAAACAACAAAACTTACAAAAATAAATAAATGTGATCATGAATAAATAAATAAAATAGCTGAAAAAAATTAAATAAATAAATGTAAGCATAAACAAATAAAAAAAATAATTTAAATTAAATGTGAGAGATAGTCCAAAAATACAAAAACAAAAAAAAAACAAAACTTACATAGAGCTCTACAAAAATAAATAAATGTGAGCATGAACAAATAAAAAAAATAGCTGAAATGAAAAAGGCTACAAAAATAAAAAAACAAAAAAAACTTACATAGAGTTCTGCACAAAAATAAATAAATGTGAGCATTAATAAATAAAAAAAATAGCTGAAATGAAAATTTAATAAATAAATGTTAGCATGAACAAATAAAAAAAATAGCTGAAAATAAAAGTGAGAGCTAGTGCAAAAAATACAAAAAAAAAAACAAAAAAACTTAAATAGAGTTATGTAGAAAAATAAATAAATGTAAGCCTAAACAAATAAAAAAAATACCTGAAATGAAAAAACTTCAAAAAATACAAAAAAACAAAAAAAAAAAAGAACAAAACTTACGCTCTACACAAAAATAAATAATTGTGAGCATGAATAAATAAAAAAAATAGTGAAATGAAAATTGAATAAATAAATATGAGCATGAACAAAAAAAAATAACTGAAATTAAAAGTGAGAGTTAGTGCAAAAATACAAAAAAACAAAAAAACTTAAATAGAGTTTTGCACAAAAATAAATAAATGTGAGTATTAACAAATAAAAAAATACAAAATAACAAAAAAAAAAGAACAAAACTTACATAGAGTCTGCACAAAAATAAATAAATGTGAGCATGAATAAAAAAAAGCTAAATGAAAAGTGAATAAATAAATGTGAGCAATGAACAAATAAAAAAATAGTGAAAAGTGAAAGGTAGGAAGTGAGCGATGACGTCTTTATATAGACACAAATTTGAAGTAGGGTTTGATAATATTATTATTTTTAAATATAACTAATTTGAATTTCCTTAAATTTCGTTATTATTGTTTGTATAATAAAAATTAATTAATTTATCCATTAAATTAATTAAAGGAGATAAATAAAGAATAAATGTTATATTCTGAATATTTCAAAAGTCAATATTTACGAAAATTATATTAAAGAGATTATAAATGTAAATTATATTATATAAAAAAATAAATAATTATACTAATTAATTAAAAATAATTACACTAATTAATTATACTAAAAATAATATTTATTATATTAATAAGATTATAAATGTAAATTATATTATATAAAAAAAGAAAGAAATAATTATACTAATCAATTAAAAATAATTGCGCTAATTAATTACTCTAAAAATAATATTATTAATGTAAATTATATTATATAAATAAAGAAATAAATAATTACGTTAATTAATTAAAAATAATTGAGCTAATTAATTAAAAATAATAATTATCTAATTAATTACTTAAAAATAATTGAGCTAATTAATTAAAAATAATAATTATCTAATTAATTACGCTAAATTAATTAGGCAATTATTTGTAATTAATTATTATTTTACCTAATTAATTAAGTTAAAATAATAATTAATTTCAAACAATAGCCTAATTAATTAAAAATAATTACACTAATTAATTACGCTAAAAATAATATTGAATTATATTAAGGAAAATATAAATGAAAATTATATTATATAAAGAAATAAATAATTACGCTAATTAATAAAAAATTATTGTTTTAATTAATTACGCTAAAAATTCTAATTAATTACGCTAAAAATAATAATTAATAATAACGTGTGAAAACAAATTTAATCTAACGGTTCTTGTTTAATAATAGGTGTGAACACAAAAAAATCAAAAAACATACTGACACCTCACAATTACTAACTGAATTATATATTATAAGGATGTAGAATTTATTCTATTTATAACTGTTCCAAGTTGGAATTTGAATTTTTTATTATTATACAAAGTTTATTCCTGTAGAGTATTACTGTATGTATGCATGTATTTATGTAGAGAGTTTATTCACCTCACGACGCATATATATACCCACCTCACGACGCATTATAAATTGTTTCACGGTTGCAGATTCTATATTTCTCGAAACCCTAACCTTTTTCTTTACTGTTACTCAATTGTCGATTTCGATTTCTCGAGTTCCATAAGTCGGTCGGACAGTTACCTTCTTTATACCCACTGGATTTCCAATTGATGGCGAAGACTAATAATGATGAACCCTAGTTGCTTGTTTGCACAGAAAATTTGGCGCGTTTTCTCTTTTCCGTTCGGAGATCAATTCGTCACAGATTTCATCCAGCAAGTGTTCGATTTCTGAAGCTAGGGTTTCGCGAGGAAGTTTGAAAGAGAGTTCTCTAGGACGCGGCAATTCTATTCAACGTCAGGACGAAGGCAGCGCTCTTTGGTGGATCCAGTGGATCTCTCTGGGGAAATTCGAAGAAGCCACCGCTGAATTCGATTGCTTTGGAGTTCTTGGAAAATTAGAAGGCCATTAGTCGGTTTGGTTATTTTTCTGGAGTTATTTTTGCACAAAGAAAAAAAAAATACAAGAAAGAAATAACTTCTTGAGTATTCATTGTACTTTAGTTATTGTTTTTCTTTTGAATATTTTGAGTATTCATTTGTACTTTTGTTACTTGACTGCCTCTATATCTGTTTGTGGTTATTTTATTCTGGGAGAGAGAAAAATATACAAAGAAAGGTGAAAAAAATGGCTGTTTACTATAAATTTAAAAGTGCAAAAGATTATGATTCAGTTTCGATCGACGGTCACTTTATATCTGTGGGACACTTGAAAGAAAAAATATTTGAATTAAAGCATTTGGGCAGAGGTACTGATTTTGATCTCGTAGTCACCAATGCCCAGACTGATGAAGGTTGGTTTTGATTGTTTGTTAAACTTATGCACTGATGTGCCATTCATTAGATATGTTACACAAGCACACCTTCACTATGCCTGCGTTTCCATATAAATCCCAGGTTAATCTGTTAGTTGTATGTTTGATGAAGATAAATGTATGATACACCTTCACTATGCCTGCGTTTCCATATAAATCCCAGGTTAATCTGTTAATTGTATGTTTGATGAAGATAAATGTATGATCACATATTAGTGTTTTTTATTTTATCAAAGAAATATATGTTGGTTAAAATGGATAGTGGGGGTGAGACAGCGTTCTTAGGATGATTGTTAGCAATCGATTAATATTTAAGTTTGTATTTGGAACAAATCTATTTGGACCAACTTAGTATTTATTTGTGGAACTAAACTAAAAACTAAAAATGTTTGAGCTTGTAATGGTTGTTAGCAATCTATTAATATTTAAGTTTATAAGGTTATTATTTCCTTGTTTGTTTGAGATCAAGACAGGGGAAAGAAGGATATCTGGAAGTGATGTTTAGTAGTGTTAAGTATAGTTGATTGCATTCATATGTTGGTTTTGTGGGCTTTATACACTTTTTATTTTCTGTAATTTCAGAGTATCTCGATGAAGAAATGTTAGTACCCAAAAATACTTCAGTTTTAATACGCCGGATTCCTGGACGTCCTCGCAAGCCCATAGTTACTGCTCCAGTTACTGAGCAAGAAGAGTATTGCCTTGATCCTTTTAAACTTTGTTCATTCAGTTTATTTAAGTGTATATGTTGGCTTTGGTTTCACCTCTCTCACTAACATTGTTAGACTAACATTGTTAGTGTATGCCTGTATGGAACCTTTCAACTTTTCTTTGGGGATTAAGCACATCATGTTGGGTAGAAAGAACAATATCCATCTTGCGTGCATAACAATTATAATATGATATACACGCAATGTTTGTAGATTGTTTTAGCGCTTAGTTTTATCTTTTTATTTGTACTGTAGGACCAATGTTGGAACTAATTCTGATGGTGTTCAAGCTGTAAAAAGTAGCTTTGCTGGAGTAGATCCATCTGCCATGAAATATGTAAGCTTCTATTGATTAATTTAAATTTAAAGCCCGCACTTTTAGGTATATGAGAAGCTGGTATATGACAGCATGTTCTTGTCAATAAAGTTGCTAAGTGATTGAAAATGAGCAATATACTGTTCTTGTAGGCTGATGATTTTGAATGGGATGAATTTGGAAATGAACTTTATTCTATTCCTGAAACCGTACTTCTCCAAGCGAGCATTACGGTTCAGGATGCTCTTCCTGTTAGTAAAGAGGACGAGGAGAGCAAGATCAAAGCTTTAATTGACACTCCATCCTTAGATTGGCAGTGGTAAGAAGCTGTCTTGATCAATATTGAAGTTTCTAATTACAACAATGATTCCAAGTCATTTTGGTTATCAACCTTTTGACTGACTGAACTTACCTGTTGTGACTTTAAGTTTATTTTTGTCTTTGTCCCTTTTTGTTTTCGCAGTCAGCCTTCTGATGACTTTGGTCCTGGTAGGGGTTTCAGACGGGACATGGGTGGACGTGATTTTGGTGATTCTCTTAGTCCTTAATATATAATGAGAAGTTAAATATGTTGTTTGATTATGTCCTAAAGACATTATCATTTTCACTATATTGTATTTTTGTATGATTGTTTTTAATTGATTTGAGTTTTCAGGTCGAGTTGGTTTTGAGAAGAAAACACCACCTCATGGCTACATATGTCACAGGTGCAAGGTGCCTGGTATGTTTCTTTACCTGGAAGTGAAGAAAAATAATAAATAGACTTTCTCGATTGGTTATAAAATACATATTAGTGTATATCTGAAATATATTGTTCAGGGCATTTTATTCAACACTGTCCGACGAATGGGGATCCCAATTTTGACGTCAGGAGGGTCAAACCTCCTACTGGTATTCCGAAGTCAATGTTGATGGAAACTCCAGATGGCTCGTATGCATTACCAAGTGGAGTTGTGGCAGTTTTGAAGCCAAATGAGTATATATCTCTTGACCAATCAATCCACTTTATATTTACTTTGTACAGTGTATGATGTTTACTTGTATTGGTGGAACTTTACAGGGCTGCCTTTGAGAAAGAGATTGAGGGGATGCCATCCAAGCGTACTGTTGGTGATCTTCCCCCAGAACTGCATTGCCCAGTTTGTAAACAAGTGATGAAGGATGCTGTACTTACGAGCAAGTGTTGTTTTACTAGCTTTTGTGATAGATGTAAGATGCTACTTCTTTGGTTTGTGCTATCTTTTCCTTTACCATAACATTTAGGTGTTCCTTCTTATGGGCATGAGGGGTGAGGCTTGTGAAATAAGTGTGTGAGAGTTGAAGGTGTCATGTTTCTGATTGAATTTTTTGTCATCCTTGTTCTTCCTCTTAAATAGTTGATTCATTATGATTTCTACTTTTTCCTTAGGTATTCGAGATCATATCATTTCCAAATCGATGTGTATCTGTGGGGCCACAAATATTCTTGCAGATGATCTGTTGCCCAACAAGACATTAAGGGATACTATTAACCGAATTTTAGAATCCAATAACAACAGTGCAGAAAATGGCGAGAGTGCATTTCAAGCCCCAGGTTTGTGTCTAACTGAGTGTTTCATTTCAATGTTTTCTCTTTTGTTATCCTTTTTGTTGTTTGTATAAGAAGTGTGCCATACAACTGGTTCTCTTACGATGATCACTCTTTCTAAAAATGGTTGTTCAGACATGGAGTCCCGCAACCCACAAGCTAAGGTTCCATCTCCCACACATTCTGCAGCCTCAAAAGCATATCAAGAGCCTGGTCTACAACCCGCCCAAAGGAATGAGAGTCCAATAATTGCAGATACTGTTAGAGAATATAAGTCTTCCAGTTTTCTACTGATACAGGAGAAAGAGAGAACTGCAGAAGTGCCTGATGTCTCAGAAGCTACACATGACTCGAGAGTAGTTAAGGAACCAGCATCACGGGGAAGTGCTCCATTGGCTGATGAAGAGCTGCAGCATAAACCTATTTCTGGGGAAGCAGGTAACTG
Source organism: Euphrasia confusa (assembly GCA_954870475.1). Classification (NCBI taxonomy): domain Eukaryota; kingdom Viridiplantae; phylum Streptophyta; class Magnoliopsida; order Lamiales; family Orobanchaceae; genus Euphrasia; species Euphrasia confusa. The sequence continues at coordinate 36,652,157 of OX940951.1, read as the reverse complement.
GGATTCAAAGAAATTGAGTTTTTTTATCCGTTTCTCTCTATTAGGGGCTGGAACTTGTTTAGCCATGAGTTTTTTTATTTTTGCAGGAACGAAGAAGAAAAAGAAGAAAGCGCGCATGCCTTCTGATGGTGGTATGATCTTATTCTCAAACTTATCTGCTTTTTCTGTGATTGTACGCTCTATTGATGTCTCATGATAGCCTCTGTTCATAGATAGGTATTGATAAAACTTGGATAGGAGTATGCATTTAACCTCAATATTACTGATATTTAGGGATGTCCTTTCAAGTCGAGGTAGCTGAATTTTGTTTTCTTAACTATGCCCTTTTAAAACTTACTTTTCTCTTCAGGGCTGTAATTGCAGATTGTCTAGTGGAACTAATATCCTCACTAGACAATCTGAGGGTAATTTCAGATTTTCTAGTGGAACTAATATCATGAATTGATCAACCTTGGATCTTTCATGGTGGTTCTTTGTTTTCAATTGTGAAGGTTCTCTCTGATGTCCATTTTATTCAAGCTTCGGTTACTAATCAGCTTTAATATTTGGATGCTTGAGTTGGGATCTCATCTGATTTTAAATACATGCTACTGAACTTGGATTAGATTAAGCAAGGCTTAGGGTCTTTTGGTTGATTTGTACTACCAGTTAGTAGCTATGATATACATTTTCAAATAATTTTTGAATCCCGTGCAGCTGCAGCAGATATGCAACGGAGACCTGCTCAAGACCTTGCACCTGAGAATTATATGATGCCATTAGGCCCATCTGCTTTTATTCCTTACTGGAATGGCATGCAACCAGGATTGGATGGGTTCATGCCCCCTCCATATGGTGGTCCTATGCCATACATGGGTTATGGATTTAATCCGATGGAGGTTCCCTTTGGGGGTGGTTTACCTCATGCTCCATTTGGAGGACCTGGTTGTATGATGCCATATGGCCCTCCTCAGCCTCAGAGGTGTGATTCTGTTTGTGTTTTGTCTTTCCTTTTTTGGTTTATGCAACAGGAAAATACTTTTAAAATTGCAACATTGATATCAGCTCTCGGTGATTGTTAGCATGTTGGTTCTGAAGAGTTGACTGTCTTATATTTTATGGTTTCCAGGGATCTTGCAGAATTAGCAATGAGGTTTAATCCAAGGCCACCCATCATGAGCAGAGCAGAATTTGAAGCTCACAAAGCTGATTTGAAGCAGAAGCGTGAAATGGAGAGACATGATGAAAGGTAATCAGAATCAACTCTATAAGTTAGCCTTAAAAGCCTCATCATTACCTTATGAAGTTATGATCACTATATTGGACTTCATTTACTTGTTTAAATATGCTACATATAATAAGTTGCTTAATAGCCTTTTGTTTTTCTTCTACATAGGCGATCATCTAAAGATGGAGAATATGCAAGAGAAGGGAGCAGTACAGGCTATGTTTCTTCGAGATCCAAGCTTGTATGTATCTTAACTATTTGTTAACAGAATCTTTCCGATTTCTGGTTTCCAGTTTTTAATGAATGTGACTGCTAGAATAGAGATAGATAAAGGTCAATTTATGATTTATTACTCGTTCATAGTTTTGATTGAAGAATGGATACTGTTGAGTACATGTTCATGCATGCAGAGAAGTGATATGGAAATGCTTTTAAAATATTACTGTATTTTGTTAGCAGTAACTATTTATTTTTCACCTATTTGATATTTTTCTCCCTGATAATTGATAATATATACCCATGAGCTTTTTTGCATTGCTCAGACACAACTTAAGAGAGTAATGTCTAATGGATTACTACTGATACTGATAAAAGAGAGAAACTATGGAATACTAATAATTTGGGCCTGATATCCTAGCTGCAGTCGTGGCCAAATTAAGTATATTTATTCATATCATAGTTCGTTTAGGAACCCTTTGCCTTTCCATTTTTGACTTATTCGTTTTATATTTACCTACGACGCTTCTAAAATGTGATACTGAACTTTCATATTTTTGTGGTTGGTTGCAGAAATCGACTCCTCCCCGGTCCGACCACCACCTCTCATATCCCCAGCGGTCAGATAGACACTCACCTGTTCCACGCCCATCCTACAAGAAGAAATCTGACCAGGAACAACTAGACAAACACCATGAAACACACAAACACCGTGATCACCATCGACATCGAAGCAGCCACAAGCGTCGCTCGTTGTCCCCGTCTGAACCACAGCCTGTTTCGTCCTCCGCAGACAAGAAATCAAAATCAAGCGTCTTTTCTCGCATTAGCTTCCCTGAAAATGACAGTTCGCCCCCCAAGAAAAGAAAGCTATCGTCTGAAGTGCCTGCTGCTGCAGCTGGTGGCTCGTCTTCGAATGGCCTTCACCATAAAGAGCACAACAAGGTAAAAAGAAAAAGTGTTTCTGTAGATCATAATGACAGCAGTGACGATGAAAAACATTTCAAGAGGCGGCCGTCGAGGTATAACTCATCACCTCCTGCTGCCGCTGCCGAGGAGGAGGAGCACCGGTCCTCGAGAGGTAGAGAAAAGGAGCGTTATCGCAGCAAAAAGCATAGATGAGTGTCTGTATAAGGGTTGCTGTTGAGTTTAGACATGACCAACTGGGGAAGCCACAGCGCGTTTGTTTAATGTTTGAAGGGTGCTTCAAGTCATTTAATAAGTTAATGATGTAGGGCTGGTCTGTAGTAATTAAGTTTGATATTTCAGCTTTTCATTAAAAAAAAATGCGAACTTGTTTCAATATTAAATTATTTCAATATTAAATTTGTCATTTTTGACGAGGTTATAAGTTCATTGAAACTTGAGAGATATTCGACTTCCCCTTTAGAATTTTTTTTCTTTTGTCTAATTATTCGAATTTTAGATCCGTGTAGATGGATTATTATAATAATATTGTTTTATATGATGGTATAATAATATTTTCTGATGTTTCAAATATACTATACTCTTTAGCAAATATAAATTTTGAGTGCATTTTTAAAATGTCATCTAACAATTCATTATTTTTAAAAATACCATTTGACAAAATTTATTTCTAAGAATGCAACCCTTTTAAATTAATTAAAACAAAAAGAAGAAAGGAATTAATATTAACACATCTTGCCTAACTACAATTTGCGAAAACAGTCTCTCCCCCTCTCTCTATTCTTCTTCTTTCACATTTTTTCTCTCTAAAAAAACCTAAAGCGAAAGTATTCGATCATTCAGTATTTTCCAATGTGTTGAATATAATATTGTAGTCGAATTCACGATAAAAAGCTAAAACTCATTTCGAAAAAGAAAAAAAGACGATACACAAGTTTTTTTTTTACACAATCGAGCATTTGGGCATTCACATGACTCAAACTACCTAACAGTGTAAAATTTAATTTTGTTATTTTTTATTTAATTCTATTTACAGGGACATGAATATATTTGTCTCGCTAAATTATAGATGTAACTTAGAAATAGTAAATGAACGATATAAGGCAATGAACAAAAATTACAGTTGATAAAGATATTTCGTTAAATGAATTCCTTGACAAAAATTGTGAAGAAATTGGCATTGATCGGTGTACCAATGAAGTTTTGATCACTTGATACACATTAACACCGATGCCGATGGTGTATCCCAAATTTATTTTACTTGAGAAAAGTTGGCGTACGTTTATGACTATTAATAACAATATTAATGAAATTGAGCTGTCTGTGAAATACATTCCTTGCGTACGTCAAAGTTCAACACCTAAAAGTCCAACACTCCTTCCAATTCGCGCAGAAAAACTTGCAATTTGAAAAACTGAAGGTGATACATCTCAATATGGTGGACAAATAGTTCTAGTTACAATAGAACAATCTGTATCTTTTTGGGATAATATTGTAATTTGTGATGCAAGTGGTTTTTATTGTGATGATGCTGGTGGTAATGGTGGTGGTATTTATTATGATGGTCTTGGAAGTAGTTGTGGTGCTGATAATGTTGATGGTGGTGTTGGCGCTAATAATGTTTATGGTGATGGTTACGATGGTGAAAATGATGAAGGCAGTGGTGATGGTAATAATGATTTTGGAGAGATATTGATGTATATAAGAAAGTGTTCATTGAAACAACGATCAATGTTAATTTCTTCACAAACTTTGTCAATGAATTCATTGTAATTTATGTCAAGTGCTTCATATCGTTCATTGACAATTTTCAAATTTCATCTATATGCTTCAATTCTACACCATAATTTAGCGAGACATATATATTGATATCCATTTAAATAGAATTAAACAAAAAAATAACAAAATTAAATTTTACCCTGTTAGGACGTTTGGGCGTTTGGCTCATGTGAATGCTCGAGTGCGTAAAAAAAACCCATGCAACAATTTTTTTTTCCTTTTCAAAATGGGTTTCAGCATTTTATCACGAATTCGACTACAATATAACATTCAACATACTGGAAAATACTATAGGATCAAATACTTACATTCAAATCGGAATTTTACAGTTGAAAAACTTGAAATTTGCAACAGTTGAAAAACTTCGTTTTAGGGTTTTTCGGAGAAAAAAAAAACGTGAAAGATGTAGAATAGAAAAATAGGAGGTTTTTGCAAATTTTAGTTGGATAATATGTATAATTATTAAATTATTTATTTCTTTTGTTTTAATTAATTCAAGTGAATTGCATTCTTAGAATTAAAATTTATGAAATTATATTTTTTTAAAGAGATAATATCAATTTTCGTCCTATAATAATTAATGAATCCAATTGTGGTCATGTGTTGTCTTTCAAAAACATCAAATATCATAATTTCGGTCCAATTTTGTAAACTTCTGTTAAAATTTGATGACATGAAAATCATTATAATTTTTTAATAAATGAGAATGACTTTTTCATAAAACACAGGATTCTCGATGAACTCTATCTGTAAATGTCGCAAAACACAACACTTACGTCGCTCAGCTCCAAGTTCACGGCGGAGACGCTCTCCTCCAACATCGCGTTTTATTCGGACACACGCGCGTTGACCTCGTCTGAGCATGAGCTGTCAGTCGTCACCGTCGAGCGTCCCCACGGGCGAGGCCCACCCCAAGGGCAGGACGCCGGCGCACACGATTTTCCTCGCGTTTTTCGAGTAGAGGTTCCGGAGGGCGTTGGTCATCTGTCGAACTAATATGCGGCTGAAGTTTGTTCCTAATCGATAAATCTCATAGCAATCCACCCAATACACCAAGTGTACAAGTATGATAAAATAATCAAGACCAATTATTTTCTCACTCATACAACGACTATACCGATAGATTGGTCCTTGTCCATCTAGGTCGTGAGCAATTGTTCGATTATATACGAGTAACCGATAGTATGATCTTCCGTGTGACGAAGCACACCATACTAACTACAACGTATATAATCTAGGACTATAATTTGCATATATTTAATTATAAATAATTAAACTCAAATAATTGTTTATTTAATTAAATAGATTAATGGCAATGGATCGGAAGTTAATATCACTTAAATCTAGACATTTAGTATAAAACTCCATCACAGATCCCCTACTACCATGCACAGACTTCACATCAGATTTTGAACTACACGAACATTGTCTCCTTTTTCGAATTACTCCCTTTCCAGGGAATCAGAGACGTGGCACGATACAGCTAGTCCTCTGATGAAGTCACGGGGATGTCTGGGTCTTAAGGATTAATTGTGTACAACTATATTATGGAATTCTCTACTCGATCAGTGATAATCACTTAGAGATTCCAGGGAGAGGGGGTTCAGTGAACTCATCAATAGTGAGCACCCACTCAAGTATGTCGGTGTCCCAACACCGAGGCTCGAGATTATCCCACATACACCGGGTATCCTTGTTATTGGCGTAACACATCGACTAGGAACTGAGTTTGACCAGTTACGTTGCGTTAACAGAATTATCTCTCAGTTTTCACAAAACCGAATTCATACAATATGTTTAACTGTACAGGACTATATCTATGATTCAACATTGGGAGTAGATATAGTATATGACTTAATTAATCATAATTAATAATCTTTCATAATTTCAAAATAAATTGATAATATTTATTAATTAAATAAAAAATTAGGTTCGACCACAGCCACAGGTTGGCTTGTTGGTCACCTACTCTATCAGAACGATACTTATCCACCTGCATAAAAAAAGATACTCATCAGTTACATCAAAAACTTCTAAATACCCTACCAAGTTATAATATAAGAAAAGACAATACACTGACCTTGAAAAGAGGATCAATAATAGAGTAAATGTCTGAACCGTGTTTTTTAGCAGCAATAAAAGCATGCACACGTGGGAAACCATGAACTAGCTACTCCCTACAATAGCAAACCTTATTTTCCAGGTCAACACTAACGGAATTCTTTAGTGTATGTGATGCAGCCCAAGAGTCGTCTTTGATACAAGACCCGGTGCGAGTTCCAGTTGGACCAGTTACGCGCTCGAGAGCCAAGAAGTTCAAGGCGAGCTTGATGGTGATGAATCAAGAAGTCTGGGAGCAAGAGCTAATGAAGAAACCCATTGGTGATGTGGGGAAGCCAAGCCTTATCAACCTGATTGCGTACGAAGAGGCCGATCCAACAGAAGACTTAGAGCTTCAAGCTGGAACCATGAAGACGAAGCCAGAACAGCTTGTGTCGGACGACATGGAAAGCTGTCGGCCGACAAGTGGTTTGTCGGACGACACCTCTAGGATGTCGGACGACATGCAGTGTAAAAAGGAGACGGGACAGACAGGATTCGCAGGTTGAGCCTGCGAGCGACGGAGATTTGTCGGACGACAGGATTTACTGTCGGATGACAAGAGGATGTCGGAAGACACCATTTCCTGTCGTCCGACATGAGCCCAGATTTTTATGGAAAATCGCGTCTTCGCGATTTCAAGACTTTGTTGCCTATTTTCCTTTTGTTTTGTGACTTTTTAGGTCAGCCTATATAAAGGCTTTGAACCCTATTGTTTTAGATACAACTTTTATGATAATTAATATAATTTGGTGAGTTTAATTCTCTCTACTCTTTTCGTTCTCTTTTCGATTGTGCCAAAAGAGATCAACCCGACGAATCAACGAAGCATACATACTTCGTTTGTGTGTCATACATCGATTTCCGAGTTGCTGCATCGATCGCGTGTTGGGGTTTAGGGTTCCGTCCTTAAATTATTTCACGATTCAGATTCAGAGGTTTGGGATCATCCGCCAGGTATCCAATTTAATTGTTTCTTCTTCTTTCCGCTCAATCATTCAACAAGGTACGTATCATCTGGTATCAGAGCCCAGGTTTGAGTTTTAATATTTCGATTACGTAACCTCGTTTTGTTCTTTTTCGTTTCTTATTCTTTCTTCTTCGTTTCTTTCTTTTTCCTTGATTAAAAAAAAAATAATAAAATAATATTTTTTTTATTTATTTTATTTTCGAAAATTACTGTTCATGAACAGTAATTATTAAAAAAATATATATTAAATTTGTTCTCGATTATTCTTCTTGTTGTTCATCGTTCGTTCAGCAATTTAACATATTCCGTTCGTTTGATGATTTTTGTTGGATTGAATTCGGCTAGTAAGATTTGGAATTTCGATTCCTTAAGAGAGAATTTGAGAGGACAAAAGGCAAAGTGTGAGTGAGATAAAAGCCATATTGAGTGATACACGAGAGTGGTGAGGATTTCTCTATTTTGTTTCTAACACTTTTGCAGGATAACCGAGATGGATCATACCCAAATTAAGCTCCTCGTGGAGTCCGCTTGTGTTGAGTTGAGGAAGTCTTTGGCGCCTGAGTTGGAGAAGGTGAATGCACGACTCACCGCCTTAGAGGACATAGCTCATCGTGATAATGCAGGGTATCGGAGAGAGGGAGAATATCGAGGAGTTCAGAATGGCCATCATCGAGCCCGTAATCGTAGTCGGGAGTTTCGTATTGAGAAGGTTGAGGCCTCTGACATTAATGAGAGGAGGTCCCGAGCTGAGATCTGGGACGAGTGTTGGGGCGATATTGGGCGTCTGTTAGGAGAATGGTTACAAATATACTATACTCTTTAGCAAATATAAATTTTGAGTGCATTTTTAAAATGTCATCTAACAATTCATTATTTTAAAAAATACCATTTGACAAAATTTATTTCTAAGAATGCAACCCTTTTAAATTAATTAAAACAAAAAGAAGAAAGGAATTAATATTAACACATCTTGCCTAACTACAATTTGCGAAAACAGTCTCTCCCCCTCTCTCTATTCTTCTTCTTTCACATTTTTTCTCTCTAAAAAAACCTAAAGCGAAAGTATTCGATCATTCAGTATTTTCCAATGTGTTGAATATAATATTGTAGTCGAATTCACGATAAAAAGCTAAAACTCATTTCGAAAAAGAAAAAAAGACGATACACAAGTTTTTTTTTACACAATCGAGCATTTGGGCATTCACATGACTCAAACTACCTAACAGTGTAAAATTTAATTTTGTTATTTTTTATTTAATTCAATTTACAGGGACATGAATATATTTGTCTCGCTAAATTATAGATGTAACTTAGAAATAGTTAATGAACGATATAAAGCAATGAACAAAAATTACAGTTGATAAAGATATTTCGTTGAATGAATTCCTTGACAAAAATTGTGAAGAAATTGGCATTGATCGGTGTACCAATGAAGTTTTGATCACTTGATACACATTAACACCGATGGTGTATCCCAAATTTATTTTACTTGAGAAAAGTTGGCGTACGTTTATGACTATTCATAACAATATTAATGAAATTGAGCTGTCTGTGAAATACATTCCTCGCGTACGTCAAAGTTCAACACCTCAAAGTCCAACACTCCTTCCAATTCGCGCAGAAAAACTTGCAATTTGAAAAACTGAAGGTGATATATCTCAATATATGGTGGACAAATAGTTCTAGTTACAATAGAACAATCTGTATCTTTTTGGGATAATATTGTAATTTGTGATGCAAGTGGTTTTTATTGTGATGATGCTGGTGGTAATGGTGGTGGTATTTATTATGATGGTGTTGGAAGTAGTTGTGGTGCTGATAATGTTGATGGTGGTGTTGGCGCTAATAATGTTGATGGTGATGGTTACGATGGTGAAAATGATGAAGACAGTGGTGATTGTAATAATGATTTTGGAGAGATATTGATGTATATAAGAAAGTGTTCATTGGAACAACGATCAATGTTAATTTCTTCACAAACTTTGTCAATTTTAACGAAATATCTGTACACAAACTTTGTCAATGAAACGAAATATCTCTATCAACTGTAATTTATGTCAAGTGCTTCATATCGTTCATTGACAATTTTCAAATTTCATCTATATGCTTCAATTCTCCACCATAATTTAGCGAGACATATATATTGATATCCATTTAAATAGAATTAAACAAAAAAATAACAAAATTAAAATTTACCCTGTTAGGACGTTTGGGCGCTTGGCTCATGTGAATGCTCGAGTGCGTAAAAAAAACCCATGCAACAATTTTTTTTTTTCCTTTTCAAAATGGGTTTCAGCATTTTATCAGGAATTCGACTACAATATAACATTCAACATACTGGAAAATACTATAGGATCGAATACTTACATTCAAATCGGAATTTTACAGTTGAAAAACTTGAAATTTGCAACAGTTGAAAAACTTCGTTTTAGGGTTTTTCGGAGAAAAAAAAAACGTGAAAGATGTAGAATAGAAAAATAGGAGGTTTTTGCAAATTTTAGTTGGATAATATGTGTAATTATTAAATTATTTATTTCTTTTGTTTTAATTAATTCAAGTGAATTGCATTCTTAGAATTAAAATTTATGAAATTATATTTTTTTAAAGAAATAATATCAATTTTCGTCCTGTAATAATTAATGAATCCAATCGTGGTCATGTCAAAAACATCAAATATCATCATTTCGGTCCAATTTTGTAAACTTCTGTTAAAATTTGATGACGTGGAAATCATTATAATTTTTTAATAAATGAGAATGACTTTTTCATAAAACAGGATTCTCGATGAACTCTATCTGTGAATGTCGCAAAACACAACACTTACGTCGCTCAGCTCCAAGTTCACGGCGGAGACGCTCTCCTCCAACATCGCGTTGTATTCGGACACACGCGCGTTGTATTCGGACACACGGCTCATCCTCGTCCGAGCATGAGCCGTCAGTCGTCACCGTCGAGCGTCCCCACGGGCGAGGCCCACCCCAAGGGAAGGACGCCGACTCACTAATATGCGGCTGAAGTTTGTTCCGATTCTCGACGAGTTGGAGAGGAAGTAGTCGACGAAGTCGACTTTCCCTAACGAGGGGTAGAAAACGGAGGACTTGATGATGTCCTTCGTGGGGTCTTGGCCGAGATGAAGCTGAAGCAGCTGGAAGATCTCGGAGGCTTGGCGGAGTTGCAGGTTGTGGGACTGGTAGCTCCGGCTGCTCGGGTAAAGGATTGTGGCTTCGGCTGACCCGAAGTTGACCCCGCCTAAGATAGAGTGAATCGAGCCGTTTTTGCTGTAGAAGGGTGTTGTCTTCGGAAGCCCCATCTTTTGTGCTGCATGAGATAAGAGATACGGTGAGATCAAGACGTGTTTATGAAGCTTGAATAAAAAATAAGAGTATACCGAGGAGGTGAGGGAACAATTGATGAAATACCCCGTTGACCTTGTCTATTTCACTGACTACCTATTATTTAAATAATTCAAAAATAAAATAGAAATAAAAAGAAACTATTGTTGTGGGTATGGAAAGTAAAAAATGTCCCTATTATATCGAGTGTATTTCATACAATTTTACTAAGGAAGAACCAATTTCGTCTTCCTCATCTCTTATCGCTGCGCTCCAATTTTGTTTTGTTTTTTCTGTCGAACTCAAGGAAGAGCTACTACGCGAAGAGGAAGGTAAAACACACAACGCCTTCTGCCTGATGTCCTAACCTATATCCCCCCCAATGGTGTCGAGCTACCGGGCTGAACCAAACCTTAGCTCAGAACGTCAGATTTCCAATTTGCTGAATCTCCATCTCCAGCCCAATGTTCTAAATCTCACAACTTTGGCGACCGAAGACCCTAAATCAAGAAGAAAACACCACATGCAAAAACCCTCAATCCGTCGATTCGAAAATGGTTAGTTTGATTTTTGTTGCTTTGTGTTTGGTTTTGATTTTGGTTTTGCTGAGTGTTCAATTTAAGGGATTTCATTTGATTTTGATTGCTCAACCCAGTTCAATTTTGATTTGGTTTCGGTTTTTAATTCCCTCTTAAATTTTGATATGTTTTTCATATTTGTTTTTCAGTTTTGTGTTTAGTTGTGAATTTAGGTGTGTGCTAATTGTTTTATTCTTTAATTATATTAAGATGGAGAGAATGAAGTTGCAATATACCTTGAGCCCTTCCCAAATAGAAAAAAAAATTCAAATTGAGCAACCGTAGCAATTTGAAAGTATTACGTACGGTTTACGAAGGATTAGACGCGCGTCGTCGACAATTATTGATAGGCGGCTGTTTTAAAGATCTTTATTCCATTCCAAAACAGAAAGTATCAGGTACGATCATTCATCATCTAATTATGCGTTCATCGAAGAAAGTAAGTGATGAAAAATGTAGGTTTATCTTTAGGGGCAGTCTCTTCGAATTCGGAGTTTTCTGCAAATAATGGATTGAAAATTGGTAATGTTGATAAGTGTGTAGATGAATCTGTTTGAATTAGTTCCCCTCTTGTAAAGAAATATCTCAGAGACTCACAAAAAGTGTACAAAAAGGATGTTTTGAAAAAAAATCCATGTTGCAGCAATCGTATAGATAAATACAAGTTGGAATTGATTTTAATCTTAGCATATGTTGTTATTGAGTTGGATGATGTCAAAGCTATTAGTTTGTGGTGGTTTGATCTAGTTGATGATTTGCAAAGGTTCAACAACTACCGTTGGGGAAATTTGTCATACAAGATGACAACAGAGGTGTTGCATCATGACTTATCTATTCCCTTTAATAATAAGAAGATTGCGTATGTAGTGCATTAATTTCCCCTTTCATTCATGGTATGTGTACAAAGAACATTTTTTGTTATCATTTTTAAAATAATTTTACTTTCTTTAATTTTTGATATTGTATTGCATTGTAGGTTTGGGCGTTTGAATCAATTCCTTCGACTGCAGAATATGCAACCAAACTTGACTGTGAAAAATTTACTAGAATGATTTATTAGGAGTTTACTAAGCAGAGGTTCAAGTCGAGTGAAATTCAGGAAGCATTACAATCAAAAGAGACTGTATGCGTTTGTGTTTTTATCTGCTAATTATTATTTTTGTTTGAAAATATTTGCATATAACGAATATTACTTATTATAGGTTTTAATTTCTGAATTGGTAATTATCGAACCTGAACAAACATGTATTTATGGAGATGTTGATATCTGTGATGATGAGACTGAGAAGAAAGAGCCGTAGGAAAAAGTCAATTAGAAGATTTTTAAGATATTACATCAGTTTGAAGGAGAAGTAGATGCCTTCGTGGAAAATGCATCTAACGGTGAGAAGGCTGAGGTTGTTGAAATATTACATAGACTAGAGAGAAAAATCAGTGTCGATGGCGTATTGTCTGGTTCAAAAGGTAATATAAATTAAATTCTTCAATTTCAAGTTGGTTGATTTGACCTCTATTCTTGATTCTTTAACATGCAGATAAGACTGAGAATGAATATGAGGAATCCAATATCTTTGAGAGGGCTGATGCTGAAATTGAGGAAAAATGTGAATGTCAAGGCTGGTGTCGAAAGAAAGAAACAGGGGAAACGTAAACTTGAAAGTGTCGAAACAGGGGAAACGTAAACTTGAAAGTGTTGAAGGTGAGTTAATTTTGGTGATATATTTTAATAAAAATCTCAATTTAATTATTTGATGAATTTCTGATGTTGTAGTTGAGGAGGTTGAAATGGCTAAAATTAAGGAAAACAATGTCCTTGACAAGGCTGCCGCCGAAAGAAAGAAACGGGGGAAACGTAAACTTGAAAGTGTCAAAAGTAGGTTAATTTTGGTGATGTATGTAAATTAACATTTCAATTAACAATTTGTATATGGTGAATTTCTTGTGTTGTAGTTGTGGTGGTTGAAAAGGTAGAACGAAAGGAACGAACGAAAGGAAGAAAAAGAGTCGACGATGAATATGATCCTTTGTATGAAATAGATCATGCGAAGATTGAGTATCTCGATAAATGGTTGGTGACTGATGCACTAGTAAAGTATTGAATCTTGTATCACATGAAATTTTATTTCCAATTAATCTTGTATAACATGACTGGTCTAATTATAGAGTTTTGAACCATAGGCATGAAGTCAGGTGTTGCGCTATAGATTTTTAGACTCAGATGATCTAAAAAAGTTGTTGACAACAGGATGGTTCTCAGGCTCGGTAATATCTCAATTTTAATACTTTCAATTTTAGTGAACTGTGGATAATTTATTTGTGATAAAATTTGGCCCGACCTAGAAATTTTACGTGATCGAATGCGAGAACATCCTTGAAGATTCCAGATTGGAACATGTATTATGGACCCGTGGTTTCCGCAACATGTCAAAAGAGCATATAAGAATTCTACCAACTATAAATCAATTGAAAATATAAAACTTGTGCCTGAAAGTTGGTTTGAGGCTAGACATATATACTTTGTTGTTTGTTTGGATTCATTACATTGGTTTGCTTGCAAAGTGTACGTAACGGAGCAGTGCATCTACGTATATGATAGTCTTCCTAGACACATTTGAAAGACAGAATTTGATAAGATCATGAAGCCCTTCCTGGTGATGCATGATACCAATCATATATTCTAATGTTGTGGAAGGTGTCAAGCTGACGTTAACGGTTCAGAAGCTGTCTGGGTTGGTTGTACAGTACAATGAGTAAGTTTGTTCTCTCAAATGGCAGTGTAAGCTTGTTTGATAATAATATTGTTTGTTTGGAGAGTTGGTAATTAATTTTCTTGCGTCATTTGTTAGGAACGATTGCAGCTTGTATGCATTGAAGTTTATAGAGTTCTTTGTCGGGAAGCAAGATCTTAAAAGATTGAAGTCAGTCGACATGCAACAATACAGAAAGAATCTCGTCGCGGAACTTGTCATTCAACATGTTTTCTGAACTGATCATCTAATGGCAACAATTTTTATGTGAACTGGTCCTTGCAACAATGTTTTTTGAACTGATCAACTTGTGGTCAGGGGCAGATGTAGTAAGGCAGCTCTGGGGGCTTAAGCCCCCACTGGTTTTTTATTAATTAATTTTATATTTATGTATAATTAGTAGTTCTTAACGCTCAGCGCCTAGAGCCGTGTGAAAAATAATGACTGCGTAGGGGCTAATTATGAGTACAATTAACTAATTATTACGAAAAAATAATTACAATTAATAAATTTTAAAACAATATATTATTCTGATGATTTGTATCTGTTTTAACATTATCTAAATAAAATTAATCCTCATACAATTAATAAATCATTTTATTTTTCAGTATTCAATTAAACTAAATTACAATGTTCATTTTAAGTTCTACACTTCTACTGTAAGCTTGTTTATACTCTACCAGCACCGATCAAGTCAAATAATGGGTACTTGTTTAATTTTTTATACAATTATTTTTCTCCCATTTAGCTAATTAGATAAGGTTATTATATTTAAATATTTATTTTGATTGCGGTTGATTTAATTAGGATTTATCATGATATTTATTTTCTTTTAAGAATAGATTTATGATTTATCAAGTTATATATTTTCCAAATTTAAGAATTGATTTAGAATCAATCATTTTATAAATTTTCTACGGTTTTAAAATCAAAATTTTAGATTTAGGATTTATCTATTTATTTACACATACTTAAAATTTATTATGTTATTTGAAATTTAATAAAATATTCAGTTTTGATTATTTTTTATTGCGTGTAGTTAAAATCTTTAGTTTTTAAATATTTAGTTTTCTGTTCTTTTTAATTGTATGTATATAAATGTATGAAATAAATAATGTTTTTCTATATTTTTAATGTACAGATGATGGAGGTTATTTTAAAAAAACTCGTAAAGATGATTCATCCTCTACTCCGACTCCGAGTGGACCAATTGTTAATGTTGTGTTAGAAAATTTATCTCGTGCAGAAGTGGAGTTGGACTCGAATGAAATTGTTAGCGATTCAGGATTACGAAAGTCTATTGAGAAATATGATACTTCTATTCGAGATTGTGTGCAAAAAGAATATTTGACTAAGGGGCCTTGTCAACTAATTGACCATCTCTATCCGAAAAAAAACATGGCATTCAAGAACGCAGTTTGTAAGATGTTTGGTACAAAAGGTTTTCTTGGCTCGAGTTTAGCGTATCAAAAGATGCATGGTTTTGTTTTGGTGTTATTTATTTAAGAATCCGGATAAAGGTAGTCGATATGAAGAAGACGCATTCACAAAAATGGGTTGTGATAATTTGAAAAAGGCATTAGAAAAATTCAATTACCATGTTGGCGCAATAGATAGTTGTCACAATGATGCTAGAATTCAGTTTTAGGATTTTCAAGATCAAAGGTATAGTGTATCAAATATATTCCGATCAAATACTCGTGCGATGGAAGTTGCTTATCGTGCTCGTTCGACAAACTCGTTGGATGTGACTCGTTTTCTCTTGAAATAAGGGTTGCCTTTTCGTGGACATAATGAGTCAACCACTTCTTCTAATCGAGGTAATTTTCTTTAGTTGCTTTTTTGACTTTGTGAACATAGTGATAGTGTTGCCAAAGTATCGGGTCCTAATGCTCCGGGTAATAATCAAATGACATCCCCACAAATTCAGAAAGACTTAACAAATGTTTGTGCTTCCGAAGTCACACTTTCCATAGTTAATGACATTGGATATAAAGTTTTTACGATTTTGGTAGACGAGGCTCGTGATATTTATGTGAATGATAAAGGATGTGTGATTGAGAGATTCTTTTGAATTGTGCACGTGGATGACACTTCTTCACATACTTTGTAATGCGCCATTGATGATTTATTTTCGAAACATGGATTATCTTTATCCAAGTTAAGAGGTCAAGGTTATGATGGAGCTTCAAATATGAGGGGCGAGTTCAACTGATTGAAAGCACTATTATTGCAGGAAAATCCTTATGCTATTAACGTTCATTGTTTCTCTCATCAACTTCAATTGATTATTGTTGCGGTTGTTAAGAGTATTAGGGATGTTAAGGATTTTTTTTTCTATGTCTCCATGATAGTTAATACCACAGGAGCATCTTGCAAGAGAAAGGACCAACTTAGAAAATTGCAACATGAAAAATCGATTGTGATGGAGTTATATTCTAAATTTCTAGTTTAGTGACAATATGGAACTCCTTATCTGTGTTTTATTATCTATTAATCAAACAGTCTGCATTTTGTTTATATACACTTTATGCCATAGTCCTAAATATATACGTTGTAGACAGTATGGCGTGAGGAGACACGCAGAAGATCATACTGTCGGTTACTCGTATACTATCGAACAGTAGCTCACGACTTAGATGGACAGGGACAATCCATCGGTACGTCGTAGTGTGACTGGTAGATAGTCGGTCTTGACTATCATGTTACACTCGTACACTTGGTGTATTGAGCAGGACCACGGGAGGGCGTTCGATTTATACTAATCGAAGTAATCGAACTAGACCTCAGATATTACGGATATACGAATTCCTAATCCCTATATAATTATAGGTGCGTGTGTCCAATTCTCGGTTCTTTAATATGCCAATGAGTGAGACTAATTGATTAGTCGAGATTCTCGGTAAATTGGGAATCGTAATTGTACGCACGACATGCTATAGATTATAGACAGGAAACCGTGTCCCGTTTATCGGGTTGATTACGTCCCCGAGACGAGCTCATAAAGTTTATCATGTAAACCCTGCAGGTGTATTTGTTCCACATGATAATAAGGATGAGTGGTACTAGTCTCGGATAATAAGAAACGAATTAATTTAATTATTAGTAATTAAATAAATTCGTGGACGTTCGATATCTTAAACACGGGGAAAGTCGTTTATGTAATTTCGGCGGAATTATTATTGTTGAAATAATATTAAAATTAATTTCGGGAATTCAATTATTATTTTTTAGTGGAATGAATAATAATTAAAATTGAAATCGATTAATTAAGGAATTGCGTTTACGTATTCCAAGTTAATTAATATTTCAATTTAGCCCTTAAATTAATTTACCTAAGGTCCCTAACGTAACTCTATATACATCCCCTCCCTTACTCTCCTAAGACCTAACATTCGCCGCTATTTCATTTTGCTGAGAAAAACAATTGCGTTAACGCAATTATAATTTTTCTCTGTAAAATAAAATAAGTTTGCGCTAATATTTTTCTCTGAAAAAGATATATTAACGTTGTTGTTAGTAGAAAGAGAACAGACGAGAGAACTCCAGCGGATCGTTGCCCACACAACGGTTGGAGACGGGATCTGAGGCATACGTTAGAAGCATCTAAGGTCTCAACAATCGACCGAGAAGGTATGAGATCGATTCCCTTTTCCGCAATTTATTCGATCTCATATTTCGTTGATCATACTTTGAACGTACGATCGGGTTCCGGGTATCGTGGATCGCATTCCTCGACTACTGGGGGTTCTAGGACCTTCGGATCGGTAGTCGGATGAGGAAAAACGACCCGGAAACGATCCCGGAACAGCAACGTCGCGTTGCTGTTCGCGGACAAACGGCGGTCGCCAGAGGGCAAACAGCGGTCGCCGTTTGCAGTTCCTCCAGCGACTGCTGGTCTGCATACAGCGGGCGTTGTTTGAGTGCAGACCAGCCCCGGTTCGCGCGGTTGTCCTTCGGGGCGATGGCTGGGAGTGATTCGGGTCAAGGGCTGTTGTGTGAACGAAGTAGCGACACCGGAGGTCGACTGGGATCGTTCGGATGTTCGAGCAATCGAACGAACGCATCCCGGGTAGTCGATTTCCAACAATTGGTATCAGAGCCGGTTTTGTACGTTCCATGTATTGTTTGCGAGATTTTTTTTGCAGGTTAACCCGATTATTATGGTCATGTTGTATGTACTGTATGTTGTGGTTTGTTAAACTCTCGGGATTGTCGAGATTTTTGTTTTAAATCGTTGCTTGAATGTAATAGTTAAAACGACGGGTTGAGTCGTTTAGGTTTTACGTTTTTCGTTTTTTTCGTTTATCCGGATGTATAGGATCGATCATCCTGTATAGGATCGATGCCGGAAGTAGTTAGTTTACATGTGTAATGTTACTGCTGCTTGGTGAATCGAGAGGAGATCGAAGGACGGACGAACGAGGTTCGAGAAGTCGAACCCGCAGCCTGCTGTGCACAAACGGCGCCCGCTGGAGGGCAAACGGCGGTCGCCGTTTGCAGCTCCTCCAGCGACCGCTGATCTTCATACAGCGGGCGCTGTTTGAGGTTTGGCAGCAGCGCCGCGGGGGTTCGACGGACATCACGGAACGCTCGTCTTTGCTCGGGACGATACTCCAGTGGGAGGGGTTCGTCTCTTGGCACTTAGACGAGTCGTTGGTGGACCGAGACCGAGACGAGCAACGAGACGAAGATCCGAGAAGACGTGCATCGAAGATATTTAAAGGCCATAATAATCGGGATCACGTTAAATGCTTTCTATGTGTTTACGTGCTTTTATTTACGCTTTATTTATCATGCATGTTATCCCTTTTTCGTAAAATACTAAGTGGGAGAGGGATTGGAAACAATCCCGCGGTCTCCATTCTCTGTTTTGATGGTGATGTGTGTCGCTTACGAGTTGGCTTTAGTGTCATCCTCCCTATCGGATAAAGTGGACACACGGATATCACTGGATCAAAATTCGAATTCAATTCCATTTATAGAATTGAACACTTAAGTTTTTCAAAGCAAATGCCTAATCTGTCTTTCACAGACTAAGTTCAACTCGACTCATTCTCACCCCGGGGAGTGGAATGGAGCCAAAGCGCTTGCTTATGTCGATGACACAGATTAGAGACATTCGAGTCATTCGATGACTAGATCGATTGTCTGGTTGGCTCCCTCACTTTGTGAGAGATAGGGCTCAATTGCATGATTGATCGCTGGTTAGAAACTTCGAGTTTCACTTACGAGATATCAAGCTTTGATTAACGAAATTGTGAAATTTATTAAATGGAATTCAATTAACAAAGTTGTTTGTTTAGTAAACGTCCACACTATCGTGGCTTACTAGACGGAAACGGAACTTTGGGTTAATTGAGGCTCGACAGTTATAGGAAATCGTAAAGGGACCGCATGTCAACGTAAACGTCCACACTAATGTGGCTTGCGGTGGATATGTAGTTCCCGAGCGGTTAACTTAGTACTGAGAAATGGTATACACTTAGGTACGCTTTATAGTATCCTCCCCATCGGAGTCACTGCTGTAATGATGTATAACCGAAGTAAAAGTCTAATTATAAAATCGTTTGGACTAGTATACGTCCACATGAACGTGGCATGCTGGTCTGATGAGATTTTAGGATTAATTGGTAAATTTAATGATATTAATTAAGGGAGTTAATATCGAATCAAATTTGACGGTTTGATTTGTCTCTTTTATAGATATGGCACTCAACCCACTGTCTGTGATACTAAAAGAAAACAAACTCACTGGTCCAAATTATGTTGATTGGAAACGAAACTTGGACATTGTCCTAACTGCTGAGGAGTACAAATATGTACTCCAGGTCGATTGTCCTGACGAACCCATTGATACATCCACTCCTGAGGAAAAGGAAGCTCATCGGAAGTGGGTCAAGGCTGATCAGATGGCGCGGTGCTACATTTTGGCTTCTATGTCAAATGTGCTGCAACATCAGCATGAAGCCACGGCCACTGCCTATGATATGATGCTTAACCTCAAGGAGATGTGTGGTAGTCAGGACAGGGCAGCCAGGCAAGATGCTATGAGGAAACTCATGATAGCCACCATGTCCGAAGGAACGCCCGTAAGGGATCACGTTCTTAGGATGATAGGCTATCTGAATGAGATAGAGATTATGGGAGGAGCTATCGATGGGGAAACCCAGATCGATATAGTGCTCCAGTCTCTGCCTAGGAGTTTTGAGCAGTTCCGCCTGAACTATAACATGAACAAGAGGTTATATACGTTGGCGGAACTCCTGACTGAACTCCAGGCGGCAGAGGGAATCTTTAAGAACTCTCAAGCACTTGTGACTGTGAAATCGACTCTTCCTCGCCCTTCGGGGATTAAGAAGAAGAAAAAGCAAGGACGGAAACCCAGTGGATGTTGGAGTTTTGTACTTAATGTCTAGATTTAAGTATCGGTAAACTCCCGGTCATAGCATTTTACCTATTTAATTAATAAACAATTATTTGCAATTAATTATTATTAATTAATTATGCAAAATATAGTCCTGGATTTTATACGTTGTAGTTAGTATGGTGTGTCGGGCCCACACAAAAGATCATACTATCGGTTACTCGTATTTAATCGAACAGTTGCTCACGACCTAGATGGACACGGACCAATCCATCGGTATAGTCGTTGTGTGAGAGAGAAAATAATTTATCTTGATTATTTTATCACACTTGTACACTTGGTGTATTGGGCGGATCGCTTGAGATTTATTGATTAGGATTGCCTTGGATAATCAATTTAAATCTCAGAGTATTTTATTCTTAATCCCCGATACTATTGCGGGTGTATATATTTAATATTAGAGACTTTGATTTTCCAAAGGGATTAACCGATTTAATTATTGGGTTAATTACCGGTAAAATTGGGTCGCTATATTTTATATATGACATGCCGTGAATACTTGACGGGAAAGTGTATCCCGGAAGGGTTGATAATATCCCCGAGATGAGTTCATAAGGAATTATTGTGTAAACCTCATGAGTGGATTCGTTCCGCACAATAATAAAGGTTGAACGGTACTAGTCTCGGATATAAGATATGAATATTATTTATTGAGCAATAAATAAATTTATTCATGGATATTTAAATCTTAAATACACGGAATAAATAATACTAATCGGAGAAATATTATTTGATATAATATAGATTAATATTGGGATTGCAATTTTATTTATATAGTGGAAAATAAATAAAATTTAATATTGATAAGGATTAATGGATTTGGGTTGGACCCAATTTAATCTTCAATATTAAGAAGCCCAATATTTAATCTCCTTATGATCCCCTACGTAGCCTATATAAGCACTACATGGTCTTCACTTTTCACAAACATATAATAATTGACCTACGCCAATCATAAAGTCTTGGAGAGTGAAGGAGATCCATAGGAGTTCGATAGATCGTCGCCCACACGACGTTCGAACAAGGTGCGAGGAATACGTAGGAAGATCGCAAGGTCGTTTGATTTCGTTTCTCCGTACAACGAATCGAGGTAATAATCATGAACCCCCTCTATGATTATGTGCTTGTTAATTGTAATATGTACATGAACGCACGATCCGGGAAAACGACGAACCTCGAGGACGGGGATTCGAGATCCCCGGTGAGGATCGAAGGAGGCGGTCGAACCCTAGGGTTCAGACCGCCGCGACGCGCGACGAGAGGGGCGCACGATAGAACCTAGGGTTCGATCGTCGGGGATCCGCCTGTTGGAGTTGTGTACTTAATGTCTAGATTTAAGTACCGGTAAACTCCCGGTCATGGCATTTAACCTATTTAATTAATAAACAATTATTTGCAATTAATTATTATTAATTATTTACGCAAAATATAGTCCTGGATTTTATACGTTGTAGTTAGTATGGTGCGCATGGGCGTACAGAAGATCATACTATCGGTTGCTCGTATTTAATCGAACAGTTGCTCACGACCTAGATGGACACGGACCAATCCATCGGTATAGTCGTTGTGTGAGAGAGAAAATAATTTATCTTAATTATTTTATCACACTTGTACACTTGGTGTATTGGGCGGATCAGCTTGAGATTTATTGATTAGGATTGCCTTGGATAATCAATTTAAATCTCGGAGTATTTTATTCTTAATCCCCGATATTATTGCGGGTGTGTATATTTAATACTAGAGGCTTTGATTTTCCAAAGGAATTAACCGATTTAATTATTGGGCTAATTACCGGTAAAATTGGGTCGCTATATTTTATATATGACATGCCGTGAATACTTGACGGGAAAGTGTATCCCGGAAGGGTTGATAATATCCCCGAGATGAGTTCATAAGGAATTATTGTGTAAACCTCATGAGTGGATTCGTTCCGCACAATAATAAAGGTTGAACGGTACTAGTCTCGGATATAAGATATGAATATTATTTATTGAGCAATAAATAAATTTATTCATGGATATTTAAATCTCAAATACACGGAATAAATAATACTAAGATGGAGAAATATTATTTGATATAATATGGAATAATATTGGGAGTGCAATTTTATTTATATAGTGGAAAATAAATAAAATTAATATTGATAAGAATTAATAGATTAGGTTTGGACCCAATTTAATTTTCAATATTGAAGCTCAATATTTATTCTCCTTATGATCCCCTACGTAGCCTATATAAGCACTACATGGTCTTCACTTTAAAGAGAGAATTAATTGACCTACGGAATTCATAAGTCTTGAGAGTGAGGAGGATCCATAAAGTTCGATAGCTCGTCGCCCACCCGACGTTCGAACGGAGTGCAAGGAATACGCGGGAAGATCACGAGGTCATCAACATGATTCGTTTCTCCGTACAACGAATCGAGGTAATAATCGAGAACCCCCTTCTTTGATTATTTGTGCGTTGAATAATTGTGATATATACATGAACGCACGATCCGGGAAAACGACGAACCTCGGGGACGGGGATTCGAGATCCCCGGCGAGGATCGAACGCGGCGGTCGAACCCTAGGGTTCGGACCGCCGGACGCGCGACAAGGGACGAGCCCCGGCTGGACGCCGGGGCATGGGATCGACTTCGGTCGATCCCCGGGGTGCCACGGGCTGGTGCCGTGGCGGACCCCAGCCCCCTCGTCGGAGGCGCGTGGCGGTGGCGCACGGGAAAAGCCCTCGGCTGGAGCCGAGGGCGTGCGATCGATCCTCGGATCGATCGCGGGTAAGCTGCGGGGTCACCCGCAGCGACCCCGTACGTGCTGCGGGTTCGCCCGCAGCGGATGCGTGCGGGGGCTACGCCCCGCTGGGCAGCGAGTCATGGACTCGCTGCGGGCTGCTACGAGCAGCCCCGGGGATCGCTACGAGCGATCCCAGCGATCGTCCGAGAACGATCGCGAGCCCCTCGCGGGGGCTCGGCTGGGCGCACGCAGCCTTCGGGCTTCGCTGGGCGTTCGGTCAGGCCCCGGCTCGTGAGGTCGTTCGCGTTCGTGGATCCGACTCGTGGGAGAAAATCGGCTGGGGGCGGGCTGCGTGTCTTCGGGCGCGTAGTCTCCAAAGGTCGGACTCCTGCGGACGAGTCGAGATTCAGTCTTCGGTAATCGAGGGTTTTGATCGGGTTATCGGTTCCACAATTTTGATAGCCCGGGACATCGAATCCCAGCAATTGGTATCAGAGCGTTTGGTTTCGTGTTCATGTATGTATTCGATTATTGTTCTACCTTGCAGGATTTCCGGCTATCATGGTTAATTTAATTATTGTTAATTTTTATTATCATGATTATTAAACTCTCGGACATGTCGAGATTCGTTTTTGTGTGGTTGAATGTTTGTAATAGTAAAAATTCGGGGGTTGACCGAATTTAGGATTTATTATTACGCACTTTATTTTCCAGAAAATGTATAGGGTCGATTTCATGTATAGAATCGATACCGGAATTGTAATTTAATTTTTGTAATTTTAATTACGTTGGTTCGATGATGAGAGGATCGCCGGAAGACGAAGAAGTGACGAAGAGAGTAGGGCTTGGGATCGATCCCATGATGGTGATCGACCCATAGCCTAGCCGGCGTGGCTAGGCGGCGGCGGCGCTCCTCCCCGAGTGACCGGCCGATCCATCTAGGTGGGGATGGTGTGGGGTCTCCCAATCCCATGCTATTCCTACCAAGATCTACTTTCCTAATTAATTCGGGTTTCCTATTTGAGTACTTTCCTTTTAGGAAAATCTCATGGATTAGGAAAAGAATTAATTTAAATTAATTTTATTTCTATTGATTTATTTCCTTCATGAAATTATTCATAGATTAGAAATTTAATTAATTTAGTACTAAATTTATTTTTCCTATTTGATTATTCCTACTCATGGGAATATTCATGGATTAGGAATAAAGATAAATTTGGAAAGTAGTAAGTCCTAATTTATTTTATTTCCTTGTTCTATTATAGATATCTTCTAGAATATTCCAAGTTTTACTTGGATAGATTATTCTAAAGATTTAATAAGAACTAGATAGGAAAATAAATAAATAGAAAATATTAATAATATTTAATTTTATTTTTGATATATTCAATTGACTTAATTTTCGAATTAAGTAACTTTTGGATTAATTGAAAATAAATAGATTTAAATATTGGAAATTAATATTCTCGTCACATGGAGCATTCAAGAAACGAAGACTGAAGACTAGAGGATGCATATGAAGATAAAGCCATGATAGTCGGGAAAATAATTCTCTAGCATTATTTTGACTATGTGATCTATGTGCTTTATTGCTTTCATGCATGCTATATGTGTTTATTTTATGCACTAGATAGCGTATCCCTTTATCGTAAAAAGCTAAGTGGGAGAGGGGATGGAAACATTCCCATGGTCTCCATCACTGTTCTCTTGGTGACTTTTATGGACTTTTGAAGTTCATATAAGACAAGTCATTGGAGGAGAATTCTTGTAATTCCTCTTACAAGAAATATTGATCAAGTTTATCAAACAATGCCTAATTTGTCTTTCTGAAACTGACTTCAAGTCGACTCATTCTCACCCCGGGGAGTGGAATGGAGCCAGAGACACTTGGTCATGTGGATGACACAAATTAGAGACATTCGTGCCATTCTTTGATAGGTGGGTCGTTTGTCTGCTCGGCTCCCTCATTTATGAGAGATAGGGTCGCTCGCATGGTGAATCACTGGTTAGAAACTTCGAGTTTCACTTATGATTCTCCGAGTCTTGATTTACGAAATCGAATGGTTCTTGTAATTGGGAGTCAATTATAAAGATCTCTTGGTGTAGTAAACGTCCACACCACGTGGCTTGCTATGCCGACGGATTTTGGATTAATTGATGTAGACAGTTATAAGTAATTGTGAGGAGTTGTGAAATTTTCGTAAACGTCCACACCACGTGGCTTGCGGTGACGTAGCAATTCCAAGCGATATACTTTAGTACTGAGTGATGGTTTACACTTAGATACGCGTCATAGTATTCTTCCCCACGAAGTTACGCTATGATTGATGTATGACCAAAGAAAAACTAATTGCTAAATCATTTGGGTGGGTAAACGTCCACACCACGTGGCTTGCTTTACCTGATGGGATTTTAGACGCAATTAGTAATTTAATGATATTATTTGAGGGAGATAATATCGGACATTAAATTGATTGTTTGTTTACATGTGCTTATAGGTTTAGAGAATAGCTATGAATCCACTTTCTGTGATACTCAAGGAACATAAACTCACTGGTCCCAATTACATTGATTGGAAGAGAAATTTGGACATTGTCCTGACTGCTGAAGAGTACAAGTTTGTACTCTCTGATAAATGCCCTGCTGAGCCCACGACTGCCTTAACTGATGAGGAAAAGGCAACATATCGGAAGTGGAAAAAGGCTGATGAAATGGCTAGGTGCTATATTTTGGCTTCCATGTCAAATGTACTCCAAACCCAACATGAGCCGATGGACACTGCCCGGGATATGATGACTAACCTCAAGGAAATGTTTGGGGAGCAGGATCGTGCGGCGAGGCAAGAAGCCATGAGAGTCCTTATGTCGACTACTCAGTCTGAAGGAACGCCCGTTGGGGAGCACGTTCTTAAGATGATGAGTCTGTTGAATGAACTTGAGGTCCTAGGAGCATCCATTGATGATGAGACGCAAGTCGACATCATACTCCAGTCTCTGACCCCTAAGTTTGAGCAGTTTCGTATGAGCTATAATATGGGTAAACTATCTTATACTCTTGCGCAACTCCTGACTGAACTGAAGGCGGCAGAGGGGATCTACAAGAAGGGCAAGTCTCAAGCGCTTGTAACTACCAGGCCCAAAAGCTTGAAAGCTATTGGAGGTAGGGGCAAGAAAAGGAAGCAAGCCATGAAACCCAGTGGTGCCAAGAGGAATGGACCACGAGTGGGGGCTAGTAAGCCAAAAGGCTTGTGCTTCCGATGCAAGAAGTCTGGACACTGGAAGTCTGAATGTCCTCTCAGAGGTACGAATTTTTCTTTAGTCGTAAAAACATAGTCAGCGGTATTATCTACCAGAATTCTGGTGTGTAGATATGGAACCACTGACGGTATGTGCATTTCCTTAAATGCAGGGGTTCCAGAAAACCCGGCGACTTAGAGAAGAAGAGTTCGAGTCTACATGGGCGAAGCTGTTGGGGTAGCAGCGGTTGCAGTGGAAGACATTTATCTGTTTTAAGTTTTCATTTCAGTTATTGCTTATGTACCCCTTTATTTTGAAAAGGAACTTCGTTCTGGTTTTCTTTATTATTAATGGATATTTTATTTCTTTAATCATTTGATGGTTTGGATAAGAAATAATGGTGATATCTATTATGGTACATTAGATAGCAATATGTGAATAATGAATCCTTAGTCTACCACGATGCAACAAACCGTTATGTATAACTTGTTTTACTTATTAGATGTATTTTTCTTATCAATCATTATACTTATAAATTCTTGAACTTGGTAGTATCTATTCAAAAGGGATTCAAAAGGTCGAAATTGATTTGATCAATTATAGTTGGAGGAATGGACCTCCCGACCTAAGAATCGATCTTGATAGATGATACAACTGAGTTAACCTTTCTGGATAAAGGATGGAATTCGGACAAGTATAGAAAATGATTAATGATTAATGCGGTATGTGTAATTAGAGAAGGTACGAGTCGTTCTTCCAAGAATACTCGTTGATGGATTAGACTACTTGCTGTGCCATAAAAGCGGAGTGTTTTTAACACAAAGCCATTATGGGGAACCCTCAAAGTATATCCATTGAAAGCCTGCGACTTGTTCGCGGAGGCTATCACCCATCTAAATAACACATAGCATAAATCAAAGATTGAGATTAAATCTCAAACGACTGCACCATACACTGAGGTGTGGATATGGTGTGAAATAAGAAATGGAATTCTAATAGTAGAAGAACAAGTTTGTTCGGAACTACCTATGTTCTATGGATATTTCTGGATACAACGGCACATTCTATGTGGTTGTAGAATAATCCTAGAAGAACAAGTAATTGTATGTTCAATAGTACTACGAACCAGATGGGTATCCTCACCCGGTTCTTAGAGGAATACTATTAGATGAACTACAATGCCCTAGCTGACATAGTACTTTAAAATGAGGAAAGGAAGACTGAGAACCAGCCTAACCGAGTAGTAGTACACCACTAACTGCACCTAATGTTATTACTGTTATACACCGGAACGCCATTGCAGTGGGAGGTTGTTAAGCAACCAGAGATGTTCATAAGACTGGAGGAGTTTTGAACTCTGGATCTAGTATACATGAAATCGATCCCTAAGTCTGCATAGATTTGCGAGAAAAGTGTGTTAGAGACGTAATGGAAACAAAGGTGGTGTTTCTCGGAATTTTGTGTAGATAACACTTCATCATTGGCAACAATGTAAAAGTGTTGTCAGACATAAAAAAGAGGTTGTCTAAATAAATCGGGATATGAGATTAAGATGAAGTTGGATCATGTTCTTAGAAATCTTTCGATCTCTGGATAAGAACATTTGTACTTCTCTTAAGATATCTTATACGATTATGGTTTGTTTTAAACATGCACAATTCTGAGAAAGGTTATTGCCTTTCTAGAACAGAATACATCTATCTAAAGGTATGTGTTTCGAACACATGAAGGAGATGGATACAAACAAAGCAGTTTCCTACACTTCGAGTGTAGAGAGCTTTGTAAATGCAATGTTGAAAAACAAGAACCTGATATCAGCTATGCGGTTAGCGTAGTGGGAGGATATCAAAGTAATCTGGATAAGAAATATTCGAATGCTGTAAAGTACTTGGAAGTACTTGATTACTGGCAAAAACGAAATCTTCTTAGATTACAGTTTCTCAGATCAAAAATCGGAGAAAGACCAGTGTAAGTCGATATCAGGCTATGTGTTCACTTTTAGAAGAGGTGGAACCTAAGGATGAAAGAGTGATAAGCATGATGCTTCTCGGACTCTATCATAAACCGAATAGCAGCCTCAGAGGCAGCGGAAGTTTTGGTTAGGTTCCGGAATGACCTCTGAACTTGGATATGATTCTTGGTTCACCAAAGGCTATGTACATAGCGGTGCGTGGAGAACTGGAAGAAGTCATAAGTTCGAAAAGTGATGATAACACATAGAGCCAGTACCACCTGATACGAGTCATCGTCAGAGAGACGACGCAGTAGTCACCAAGATAACTTCAGAGCGGCAACCTAGATTGCTCATTCACATAATACTTCTGGAAAGTATAACTTAAGCACGTGATGAGTATGGGAGTCGGGAGTTTGGAGGAAATGACTAGACCTTAGTACAAGTGGGAGATTGTTGGAGTTGTGTACTTAATGTCTAGATTTAAGTACCGGTAAACTCCCGGTCATGGCATTTAACCTATTTAATTAATAAACAATTATTTGCAATTAATTATTATTAATTATTTACGCAAAATATAGTCCTGGATTTTATACGTTGTAGTTAGTATGGTGCGCATGGGCGTACAGAAGATCATACTATCGGTTGCTCGTATTTAATCGAACAGTTGCTCACGACCTAGATGGACACGGACCAATCCATCGGTATAGTCGTTGTGTGAGAGAGAAAATAATTTATCTTAATTATTTTATCACACTTGTACACTTGGTGTATTGGGCGGATCAGCTTGAGATTTATTGATTAGGATTGCCTTGGATAATCAATTTAAATCTCGGAGTATTTTATTCTTAATCCCCGATATTATTGCGGGTGTGTATATTTAATACTAGAGGCTTTGATTTTCCAAAGGAATTAACCGATTTAATTATTGGGTTAATTACCGGTAAAATTGGGTCGCTATATTTTATATATGACATGCCGTGAATACTTGACGGGAAAGTGTATCCCGGAAGGGTTGATAATATCCCCGAGATGAGTTCATAAGGAATTATTGTGTAAACCTCATGAGTGGATTCGTTCCGCACAATAATAAAGGTTGAACGGTACTAGTCTCGGATATAAGATATGAATATTATTTATTGAGCAATAAATAAATTTATTCATGGATATTTAAATCTTAAATACACGGAATAAATAATACTAAGATGGAGAAATATTATTTGATATAATATGGAATAATATTGGGAGTGCAATTTTATTTATATAGTGGAAAATAAATAAAATTAATATTGATAAGAATTAATAGATTTGGGTTGGACCCAATTTAATTTTCAATATTGAAGCTCAATATTTATTCTCCATATGATCCCCTACGTAGCCTATATAAGCACTACATGGTCTTCACTTTAAAGAGAGAATTAATTGACCTACGAAATTCATAAGTCTTGAGAGTGAGGAGGATCCATAAAGTTCGATAGCTCGTCGCCCACCCGACGTTCGAACGGAGTGCAAGGAATACGCGGGAAGATCACGAGGTCATCAACAAGATTCGTTTCTCCGTACAACGAATCGAGGTAATAATCGAGAACCCCCTTCTTTGATTATTTGTGCGTTGAATAATTGTGATATATACATGAACGCACGATCCGAGAAAACGACGAACCTCGGGGACGGGGATTCGAGATCCCCGGCGAGGATCGAACGCGGCGGTCGAACCCTAGGGTTCGGACCGCCGGACGCGCGACAAGGGACGAGCACCGGCTGGACGCCGGGGCATTGGATCGACTTCGGTCGATCCCCGGGGTGCCACGGGCTGGTGCCGTGGCGGACCCCAGCCCCCTCGTCGGAGGCGCGTGGCGGTGGCGCACGGGAAAAGCCCTCGGCTGGAGCCGAGGGCGTGCGATCGATCCTCGGATCGATCGCGGGTAAGCTGCGGGGTCACCCGCAGCGACCCCGTACGTGCTGCGGGTTCGCCCGCAGCGGATGCGTGCGGGGGCTACGCCCCGCTGGGCAGCGAGTCATGGACTCGCTGCGGGCTGCTACGAGCAGCCCCGGGGATCGCTACGAGCGATCCCAGCGATCGTCCGAGAACGATCGCGAGCCCCTCGCGGGGGCTCGGCTGGGCGCACGCAGCCTTCGGGCTTCGCTGGGCGTTCGGTCAGGCCCCGGCTCGTGAGGTCGTTCGCGTTCGTGGATCCGACTCGCGGGAGAAAATCGGCTGGGGGCGGGCTGCGTGTCTTCGGGCGCGTAGTCTCCAAAGGTCGGACTCCTGCGGACGAGTCGAGATTCAGTCTTCGGTAATCGAGGGTTTTGATCGGGTTATCGGTTCCGCAATTTTGATAGCCCGGGACATCGAATCCCAGCACCGCCGTGGGCTGGTGCCAAGGCGGGAGGATCCGCCGACCACCCTCGTCGGAGGCGTGTGGCGCGAGGAACCCTCGGCTGGAGCCGAGGGGTGCGATCGATCCTCGGATCGATCGCGGGTAAGCTGCGGGGTCACCCGCAGCGACCCCGTACGTGCTGCGGGTTCGCCCGCAGCGGGTGCGTGCGGGGCTCGGGCCTCGCGAGCAGCGAGTCACGCGACTCGCTGCGGGGCTGATGCGAGCAGCCCCGGGGATGCCTCGCGCATCCCAGCGATCGTCCGTAGACGATCGCGAGCCCCTCGCGGGGGCTCGGCTGGCGCACGCGGCCTTCGGGCCTCGCTGGGCGTTCGGTCGGGCCCCGGCTCGTGAGGTGGTTCGCGTTCGTGGTTTCCGACTCGCGGGGGACTTCGGCTGGGGGCGGGCTGCGTGTCTTCGGGCGCGTAGTCTCCAAAGGTCGGACTCCTGCGGATGAGTCGGTGTTCGTAATCTCCGGCGATCTAGGGGTTTTGATCGGGTTATCGGTTCCGCATTTTTTGATAGCCCGGGACATCGAATCCCAGCAACTGGTATCAGACCGTTTGGTTTCGTGTTCATGTATGTATTCGATTATTGTTCTACCTTGCAGGATTTCCGGCTATCATGCTTGGATTTAATTATTGCTTAATTAATTATCATGATTATTAAACTCTCGGACATGTCGAGATTCGTTTTTTGTGTGGTTGAATGTTTGTAATAGTAAAAATTCGGGGGTTGACCGAATTTAGGATTTATTATTACGTTCTTTATTTTCCAAAAAATGTATAGGGTCGATTTCATGTATAGAATCGATACCGGAATTGTAATTTAGATTATTGTAATTTATTTTACGTTGGTTCGATAATCGAGACGATCGCCGGAAGACGAAGACGTGTGACGAAGACAAAGGGGACGAAAAACCGGGGAGTCGATCAACCCCATGATCGACCCCATGACCGAAGCCATAGGGGAGGGGTCGATCGCCCCTCGGCTGGGGCTGCCGCCGGCGGTGGTGGCCGGCCAGCTGGGGTGGCGGCGGCGGTTCGCTCCTCCGTGGTGGTGGCGGTTGAAGATGGTATGGGGATCTCCCAACCCATGCCACTTCTACCAAGATATTGCTTTCCTAATTAATTCGGATTTTTCCTATTTGAGTGTTCTCCTTTTGGAAACTCTCATGGATTAGGAAAAAAATTAATTTGAATTAATTTTATTCCTATTGATTTATTTCCTTTATGGAGATATTCATGGATTAGGAATTTAATTAATTTAGTACTAATTTATTTCCTATTTGATTATTCCTATTATTGGGAATTTTTTCATTAGATGGAAATTAATTAATAAATGGATAGTAGTAGTCCTAATTTATTTTATTTCCTTGTTCTATTATAGATATCTTCTAGAATATTCCAAGTTTTACTTGGATAGATTATTCTAGAGATTTAATAGAATTAGATAGGAAAATAAATAAATAAAAATATTAATAATATTTAATTTTATTTTTGATATATTCAATTGACTTAATTTTCGAATTAAGTAACTTTTGGATTAATTGAAAATAAATAGATTTAAATATTGGAGATTAATATTCTCGTCACATGGAGCATTCAAGAAACGAAGACTGAAGACTAGAAGATGCATATGAAGATAAAGCCATGATAGTCGGGAAAAATAATTCCTCTAGCATTATTTTGACTATGTGATCTATGTGCTTTATTGTTTACATGCATGCTATATGTGTTTATTTTATGCACTAGATAGCGTATCCCTTTATCGTAAAAAGCTAAGTGGGAGAGGGGATGGAAACATTCCCATGGTCTCCATCACTGTTCTCTTGGTGACTTTTATGGACTCTCGAAGTTCATATAGACAAGTCATTGGAGGAGAATTCTTGTAATTCCTCTTACAAGAAACATTGATTAAGTTTATCAAACAATGCCTAATTTGTCTTTCCAAAACTGATTAAAAGTCGACTCATTCTCACCCCGGGGAGTGGAATGGAGCCAGAGCCACTTGGTCATGTAGAGGACACAAATTAGAGACCTTCGTACCATTCTTTGATAGATGGATCGATTGTCTGCTCGGCTCCCTCATTTATGAGAGATAGGGTCGTTCGCATGGTGAATCACTGGTTAGAAACTTCGAGTTTCACTTATGATTCTCCGCGTCTTGATTTACAACATCAAATGGATCAAGTAATTGGATTTCAATTATATTAATCTTTTGGTGTAGTAAACGTCCACACGAACGTGGCTTGCTATACTGAATGGGATTTTAGAATAATTGATGTAGACAATTATAGGAAATTGTGAGGGATTGCGAGTTATCGTAAACGTCCACACGAACGTGGCTTGCGGTGACGTAACAATTCTAAACGATTCGCCTTAGTACTGAGTGATGGTTTACACTTAGGTACGCTTTGTAGTATTCTTCCCAACGAAGTAACGCTATAATGATGTACGACCGAAGCAAACCTAATTGCTAAATCATTTGGGTGGGTAAACGTCCACACGAACGTGGCTTGCCTTACCTGATGGGATTTTAGACGCAATTAGTGATTTAATGATATTATTTGAGGGAGATAATATCGGACATTAAATTGATTGTTTGTTTACATGTGCTTATAGGTTTAGAGAATAGCTATGAATCCACTTTCTGTGATACTCAAGGAACATAAACTCACTGGTCCAAATTACATTGATTGGAAGAGAAATTTGGACATTGTCCTGACTGCTGAAGAGTACAAGTTTGTACTCTCTGATAAATGCCCTGCTGAGCCCACGGCTGCCTCAACTGATGAGGAAAAGGCAACATATCGGAAGTGGAAAAAGGCTGATGAAATGGCTAGGTGCTATATTTTGGCTTCTATGTCAAATGTACTCCAAACCCAACATGAGCCGATGGACACTGCCCGGGATATGATGACTAACCTCAAGGAGATGTTTGGGGAGCAGGATCGTGCGGCAAGGCAAGAAGCCATGAGAGTCCTCATGTCGACTACTCAGTCTGAAGGAACGCCCGTTGGGGAGCACGTTCTCAAGATGATGAGTTTGTTGAATGAACTTGAGGTCCTAGGAGCTTCCATTGATGATGAGACGCAAGTCGACATCATACTCCAGTCTCTGACCCCTAAGTTTGAGCAGTTTCGTATGAGCTATAATATGGGTAAACTATCTTATACTCTTGCGCAACTCCTGACTGAACTGAAGGCGGCAGAGGGGATCTACAAGAAGGGCAAGTCTCAAGCGCTTGTGGCTACCAAGTCCAAAAGCTTGAAAGCTATTGGAGGTAGGGGCAAGAAAAGGAAGCAAGCCATGAAACCCAGTGGTGCCAAGAGGAATGGACCACGAGTGGGGGCTAGTAAGCCAAGGGGCAAGTGCTTCCGATGCAACAAGTCTGGACACTGGAAGTCTGAATGTCCTCTCAGAGGTACGAATTTTTCTTTAGTCGTAAAAACATAGTCAGCGGTATTATCTACCAGAATTCTGGTGTGTAGATATGGAACCACTGACGGTATGTGCATTATTTTAAATGCAGGGGTTCCAGAAAACCCGGCGACTTAGAGAAGAAGAGTTCGAGTCTACATGGGCATAGCTGTTGGGGTAGCAGCGGTTGCAGTGGAAGACATTTATTTGTTTTAGGATTTCATTTTAAGTTATTGCTTTATGTACCCCTTATTTTGAAAAAGAACTTTTGTTCTGGTTTTCTTTATTATTAATGGATATTTTATTTCTTTAATCATTTGATGGTTTGGATAAGAAATAATGGTGATATCTATTCTGGTGCATTAGATAGCAATACATGAATGATGAATCCTTAGTCTACCACGATGCAACAAACCGTTATGTATAACTTGTTTTACTTATTAGATGTATTTCTCTTATCAATCATTATACTTGTGAATTCTTGAACTTGGTAGTATCTATTCAAAAGGGATTCAAAAGGTCGAAATTGAATTGATCAATTATAGTTGGAGGAATGGACCTCCCGACCTAAGAATCGATCTTGAAAGATGATACAACTGAGTTAACCTTTCTGGATAAAGGATGGAATTCGGACAAGTATTGAAAATGATTTATGATTAATGCCGTGACATGTGTAATTAGAGAGGTACGAGTCGTTCTTTCAAGAATACTCGAAGATGGATTAGAATACTTGATGTGCCATAAAAGCGGAGTGTTTTCAACACAAAGCCATTATGGGGAACCTTCAAAGTATATCCATTGGAAGCCTGCGACTTGTTCGCGGAGGCTATCACCTATCTAAATAACACATAGCATAAATCAAAGGTTGAGATTAAGTCTCAAACGACTACACCATACACTGATGTGTGGACATGGTGT
Source organism: Euphrasia confusa (assembly GCA_954870475.1). Classification (NCBI taxonomy): domain Eukaryota; kingdom Viridiplantae; phylum Streptophyta; class Magnoliopsida; order Lamiales; family Orobanchaceae; genus Euphrasia; species Euphrasia confusa. Next base: position 36,617,237 of record OX940951.1, on the reverse strand, counting down.
GTCAGAAATAAGAGATGGGATTCTAACGGTAAAAGAACAAGTTTGTTCGGAACTACCTGTGTTCTATGGATATTTCTGGATACAACGGCACATTCAATGTGGTTGTAGAATATCCTAGAAGAACAAGTAATTGTAAGTTCAATAGTACTGCGAACCAGATGGGTGTCCTCACCCGGTTCTTAGAGGAAAACTATTAGATGAACTACAATGCCCTAACTGACAAAGTACTTTAAAATGAGGAAAGGGAAAGACTGAGAACCAGCCTGACCGAGTAGTAGTACACCACTAACTGCACCTGATGTTGTTACTGTTATACACCGGAACGCCATTGCAGTGGGAGGTTGTTAAGCAACCAGAAATGTTCATAATACTGGAGGAGTTTTGAACTCTGGATCTAGTATACATGAAATCGATCCCTAGTTCTGCATAGGAACTTGCGAATTGATGAGATAGTCCATTCTATGGATTCATCAAAAGGCAAGGAGAGGTGTGTTAGAGACGTAATGGAAACAAGGGTGGTGTTTCTCGGAATTTTGTGTAGATAACACTTCTTCGTTGGCATCAATGTAAAAGTGTTGTCAGACATAAAATAGAGGTTGTCTAAATAAATCGAGATATAAGATTAAGATGAAATTGGATCATGTTCTTAGAAATCTTTCGATCTCTAGATAAGAACACTTGTACTTCTCTTAAAATATCTTATACGATTATGGTTTGTTTTAAACATGCACAATTCTGAGAAAGGTTATTGCCTTTCGGGGACAGAGTACATCTATCTAAAGGTATGTGTTTCGAACGCATAAAGGAGATAGATATAAACAAAGCAGTTTCCTACACTTCGAGTGTAGAGAGCTTTGTAGATGCAATGTTGAAAAACAAGAACCTGGTATCAACTATGCGGCTAGCGTAGTGGGAGGATATCAAAGTAATCTGGATAAGAAATATTCGAATGCTGTAAAGTACTTGGAAGTACTGGATTACTGGCAAAACGAAATCTTCTTAGATTACAGTTTCTCAGATCCAAAATCAGAGAAGGACCAGTGTAAGTCGATATCAGGCTATGTGTTCACTTTTAGAAGAGGTGGAACCTAAGGATGAAAGAGTGATAAGCGTGATGCTTCTCGGACTCTATCATAAACCGAATAGCATCCTCAGAGGCAGCAGAAGTTTTGGTTAGGTTCCGGAATGACCTCTGAACTTGGATATGATTCTTGGTTCACCAAAGGCTATGTATATAGCGGTGCATGGAGAACTGGAAGAAGTCATAAGTTCAAAAAGGTGATGATAACACATAGAGCCAGTACCACCTGATTCGAGTCATCGTCAGGAGACGACGCAGTAGTCACCAAGATAACTTCAGAGCGACAACCTAGATTGCTCATTCACATAATACTTCTGGGAAGTATAACTTAAGCACGTGATGAGTATGGGAGTCGAGAGTTTGGAGGAAATGACTAGACCTTAGTACAAGTGGGAGATTGTTGGAGTTGTGTACTTAATGTCTAGATTTAAGTATCGGTAAACTCCCGGTCATAGCATTTTACCTATTTAATTAATAAACAATTATTTGCAATTAATTATTATTAATTAATTATGCAAAATATAGTCCTGGATTTTATACGTTGTAGTTAGTATGGTGTGTCGGGCCCACACAGAAGATCATACTATCGGTTACTCGTATTTAATCGAACAGTTGCTCACGACCTAGATGGACACGGACCAATCCATCGGTATAGTCGTTGTGTGAGAGAGAAAATAATTTATCTTGATTATTTTATCACACTTGTACACTTGGTGTATTGGGCGGATCGCTTGAGATTTATTGATTAGGATTGCCTTGGATAATCAATTTAAATCTCAGAGTATTTTATTCTTAATCCCCGATACTATTGCGGGTGTATATATTTAATATTAGAGACTTTGATTTTCCAAAGGGATTAACCGATTTAATTATTGGGTTAATTACCGGTAAAAATGGATCGCTATATTTTATTTATGACATGCAGTGAATACTTGACGGGAAAGTGTATCCCGGAAGGGTTGATAATATCCCCGAGATGAGTTCATAAGGAATTATTGTGTAAACCTCATGAGTGGATTCGTTCCGCACAATAATAAAGGTTGAACGGTACTAGTCTCGGATATAAGATATGAATATTATTTATTGAGCAATAAATAAATTTATTCATGGATATTTAAATCTTAAATACACGGAATAAATAATACTAATCGGACAAATATTATTTGATATAATATGGATTAATATTGGGAGTGCAATTTTATTTATATAGTGGAAAATAAATAAAATTTAATATTGATAAGGATTAATGGATTTGGGTTGGACCCAATTTAATCTTCAATATTAAGAAGCCCAATATTTAATCTCCTTATGATCCCCTACGTAGCCTATATAAGCACTACATGGTCTTCACTTTTCACAAACATATAATAATTGACCTACGCCAATCATAAAGTCTTGGAGAGTGAAGGAGATCCATAGGAGTTCGATAGATCGTCGCCCACACGACGTTCGAACAAGGTGCGAGGAATACGTAGGAAGATCGCAAGGTCGTTTGATTTCGTTTCTCCGTACAACGAATCGAGGTAATAATCATGAACCCCCTCTATGATTATGTGCTTGTTAATTGTAATATGTACATGAACGCACGATCCGGGAAAACGACGAACCTCGGGGACGGGGATTCGAGATCCCCGGCGAGGATCGAAGGAGGCGGTCGAACCCTAGGGTTCGGACCGCCGCGACGCGCGACGAGAGGGGCGCACGATCGAACCTAGGGTTCGATCGTCGGGGATCCGCCGTGGGCTGGTGCCACGGCGGGAGGATCCGCCGGCCACCCTCGTCGGAGGCGTGTGGCGCGAGGAACCCTCGGCTGGAGCCGAGGGGTGCGATCGATCCTCGGATCGATCGCGGGTAAGCTACGGGGTCACCCGCAGCGACCCCGTACGTGCTGCGGGTTCGCCCGCAGCGGGTGCGTGCGGGGCTCGGGCCTCGCGAGCAGCGAGTCACGCGACTCGCTGCAGGGCTGATGCGAGCAGCCCCGGGGATGCCTCGCGCATCCCAGCGATCGTCCGTAGATGATCGCGAGCCCCTCGCGGGGGCTCGGCTGGCGCACGCGGCCTTCGGGCCTCGCTGGGCGTTCGGTCGGGCCCCGGCTCGTGAGGTGGTTCGCGTTCGTGGTTTCCGACTCGCGGGGGACTTCGGCTGGGGGCGGGCTGCGTGTCTTCGGGCGCGTAGTCTCCAAAGGTCGGACTCCTGCGGATGAGTCGGTGTTCGTAATCTCCGGCGATCTAGGGGTTTTGATCGGGTTATCGGTTCCGCATTTTTTGATAGCCCGGGACATCGAATCCCAGCAGTGGACCCAGAGTTGGTGGACCACAGAATTGAGCAAACAGGCCTAAGGGCAAGTGTTTCCGTTGCAAGCAGTCTGGACATTGGAAGTCTAATTGTCCTCTCAGACAAGGAGGTATGAACTTTTCCTTAGTCACCGAAACATGTTTAGCGGTGTTATCCACCGGTACCTGGTGTGTGGATACGGGAGCCACTGATCATGTCTGCAATTCTTTGCAGGGGTTCCAGGAAACCCGGCGGCTTAGAGAGGGAGAGATCACCATCTACATGGGCAATGCTACGAAAGTGGCGGCGGTTGCAGTGGGAGATGTTCATTTATCTTTTAATAATAATGTTTTGGTATTGAATAATTGTCTTTATGTACCGGATTTTAGAAAACCTTGTTTCGGTTTCTAAGTTGGTTTTGAATGGATATTCAGTTTCTTTTGATAATTCTGTTATTTTCAAAAAGAATGGTGATTATATCTGTTCTGGTACATTGATAGGCAACTTATATATACTGAATCCTAATTATTCCACGATGCAACGAGTAGAGTCGTATAACACATCTAGTACCAATAAGAGAAAGGAGCCTTCTAGGATGAATCAAAAGTACTTATGGCATCTTAGGCTAGGTCATATTAACTTGGGCAGGATTCAAAGGTTGATAACTGATGGAATACTCAGTGATGTGAAAGATGAGGACTTTCCAACCTGCGAATCATGCCTGGAAGAAAAAATGACCAAGCAACACTTTAGTAATAAGGGGTATAGATCCAAGGAAGTACTGGAATTGATTCACTCTGATTTGTGCGGGCCTTTATCTGTCCAAGCGAGAGGAGGTTACGAATATTTTGTAACCTTCACTGATGATTACCCAAGGTATGGTTTTATATACCTGATGCGCCGCAAGAGCGAGTGCTTTGACAAGTTCAAGGAGTACAAAGCTCTTGTGGAGAACCTTCATGGTAAAACCATAAAGACCCTACGATCTGATCGTGGAGGAGAGTACCTCTCGGGAGAGTTTAAGGCGTACTTATTAGAGAATGGGATTGACTCCCAGATGACTGCACCATACACGCCCCAGCAGAATGGTGTAGCAGAAAGAAGGAATAGGACTCTTATGGAAATGGTAAGATCTATGATGAGTTACTCAGAACTACCAGTTTTGTTCTGGGGATATGCCTGGAAACAGCGGCTTATATCCTGAACTTAGTTCCTTCTAAATCAGTCCCTAAGACGCCCTCGGAATTGTGGACCGGGCGTAAGCCAAACTTGAAACACATTCGGATCTGGGGTTGTCCAGCACATGTGCTGAAGCACGGGGCTGATAAGTTGGAGTCACGTTCAGATATTCGGTTGTTTATAGGATATCCTAGAGGAACGAAAGGCGGTCTATTTTGTAGTCCTAAGGACCAGAAGATCGTTGTTAGCACCAACGCTCGGTTCTTGGAAGAGGATTATATAATGGAACACAAGCCCAATAGTGAGATAATACTTAACGAACTGAGAGGGAACAATCAAGGCTTAGATCTAACCCAACCGGGTGATACGCCACCACAGTCTGCACCTGTAGTTACTGAGGTTACACCGGAGCGTCGTCGTAGTGGGAGGGTTGTTCGACAACCTGACAGGTTCATGTTTATAGGTGAGTCTTCGGACTTGTTACCTGGAGAACATGAAGCCGATCCCTGGACCTACGACGAGGCGCTTAAAGATCAAGATGCTCAGTCTTGGCAAAAGGTGATGAAATCTGAGATTGAATCTATGGATTCAAATCAGGTCTGGGATCTTGTTGCACCGCCCAAAGGTATAAAAGCCATTGGTTGCAAGTGGGTGTACAAGAAGAAAAGAGAGTCTGACGGGAAGGTGGAAACCTTCAAAGCTAGGCTTGTTGCGAAAGGGTACACTCAGAAAGAAGGGATCGATTATGAAGAAATCTTTTCGCCGGTAGCTATGCTAAAGTCAATCCGGATTCTTTTTTCTATAGCATCTCATATGGATTATGAGGTGTGGCAAATGGACGTCAAGACAGCATTCTTGAATGGGAATCTTGACGAGACCATTTATATGAGACAGCCAGAGGGTTTCATCGAGAAAGGCCAAGAGCATCTAGTGTGTAAGCTAAAGCGATCCATTTATGGATTGAAGCAAGCTTCTAGATCTTGGAACATGCGGTTTGATGAGGTTATCCAGTCTTATGGATTCATTCAAAGCATGGACGAGTCGTGTGTATACCGGAGAAGTGACGGAAACAGCGTGGCGTTTCTCGTGCTTTATGTAGACGACATTCTTCTAATTGGCAACAATGTGAAGATGTTGTCGGACATAAAGGGATGGTTGTCCAAGCAATTCGATATGAAAGACTTAGGACAAGTAGGGCATGTTCTTGGGATCAAGGTTATACGAGATCGCCAGAAAAGAACATTGAGCTTGTCCCAGGCTTCATATATTGATACGATTCTAGCTCGTTTCAACATGCAGAATTCCAAGAGAGGTTCTCAACCTTTCTGCCATGGAATTCATCTATCTAAGGATATGTGTCCCAAGACACAAAAGGAGATAGATTACATGAAGACGATTCCTTATGCTTCGGCAGTGGGAAGTCTAATGTATGTTATGTTGTGCACGAGACTTGATATCTGCTATGCCGTGGGCATGGTAGCTAGATATCAGAGTAACCCTGGACAGGGTCACTGGACGGCTGTAAAGAACATACTTAAGTACCTGCGAAGGACTAGGAATTATGTTCTGAGTTACAAAGCGTCCTAGCTGATTCCTATTGGTTACACAGACTCGGATTTCCAATCTGATAAGGAACAACGAAAGTCTACATCAGGCTATGTGTTCACATTGGGAGGTGGAGCAGTTTCATGGAGGAGTGTTAAGCAGAAATGCATTTCGGACTCTACCATGGAAGCCGAATATGTAGCAGCCTCTGAGGCAGCTAAAGAATCGGTGTGGCTCCGGAACTTCATCATGGACTTGGATGTGATTCCTGATTTGCCTAGACCTATCACAATTTATTTTGACAATAGCGGTGCAGTGGCAAATGCGAAGGAACCACGAGCCCACAATGCGAGTAAACACATAGATCGCAAGTACCACCTGATTAGAGACATCGTCAGGAGAGGCGATGCGGTTGTCACCAAGATTGCATCAGCGGATAACCTGGCAGACCCCTTTACGAAGGCACTTCCAGCGGAAGCGTTCAAGAGACACGTGAAGGAGATGGGTATCGGATGTATGGGAGAGGGCAACTAGACTTTTAGTATAAGTGGGAGATTGATGGAGTTATATTCTAAATGTCTATTTTAGTGACAATATGGAACTCCTTATCTGTGTTTTATTATCTATTAATCAAACAGTCTGCATTTTGTTTATATACACTCTATGCCATAGTCCTAGATATATACGTTGTAGACAGTATGGCGTGAGGAGACACACGGAAGATCATACTGTCGGTTACTCGTATACTATCGAACAGTAGCTCACGACTTAGATGGACAGGGACAATCCATCGGTACGTCGTAGTGTGACTGGTAGATAGTCGGTCTTGACTATCATGTTACACTCGTACACTTGGTGTATTGAGCAGGACCACGGGAGGGCGTTCGATTTATACTAATCGAAGTAATCGAACTAGACCTCAGATATTACGGATATACGAATTCCTAATCCCTATATAATTATAGGTGCGTGTGTCCAATTCTCGGTTCTTTAATATGCCAATGAGTGAGACTAATTGATTAGTCGAGATTCTCGGTAAATTGGGAATCGTAATTGTACGCACGACATGCTATAGATTATAGACAGGAAACCGTGTCCCGTTTATCGAGTTGATTACGTCCCCGAGATGAGCTCATAAAGTTTATCATGTAAACCCTGCAGGTGGATTTGTTCCACATGATAATAAGGATGAGTGGTACTAGTCTCGGATAATAAGAAACGAATTAATTTAATTATTAGTAATTAAATAAATTCGTGGACGTTCGATATCTTAAACACGAGGAAAGTCGTATATGTAATTTCGGTGGAATTATTATTGTTGAAATAATATTAAAATTAATTTCGGGAATTCAATTATTATTTTTTAGTGGAATGAATAATAATTAAAATTGAAATCGATTAATTAAGGAATTGCGTTTACGTATTCCAAGTTAATTAATATTTCAATTTAGCCCTTAAATTAATTTACCTAAGGTCCCTAACGTAACTCTATATAAATCCCCTCCCTTACTCTCCTAAGACCTAACATTCGCAGCTATTTCATTTTGTTGAGAAAAACAATTGCGTTAATGCAATTATAATTTTTCTCTGTAAAATAAAATAAGTTTGCGCTAATATTTTTCTCTAAGAGAGAAAAAGATATATTAACGCTGTTGTTAGTAGAAAGAGAACAGACGGGAGAACTCCAGCGGATTGTTGCCCACACAAAGGTTGGAGTCGGGATCTGAGGCATACGTTAGAAGCAACTAAGGTCTCAACAATCGACCGAGAAGGTATGAGATCGATTCCCTTTTCCGCAATTTATTCGATCTCATATTTCGTTGATCATACTTTGAACGTACGATCGGGTTTCGGGTATCGTGGATCGCATTCCTCGACTACTGGGGGTTCTAGGACCTTCGGATCGATAGTCGGATGAGGAAAAACGACCCGGAAACGAGCCCGGAACAGCAACGTCGCGTTGCTGTTCCTCCAGAGGGCAAACGGCGGTCGCCGTTTGCAGTTCCTCCAGCGACCGCTGGTCTGCATACAACGGGCGCTGTTTGAGTGCAGACCAGCCCCGGTTCGCGCGGTTGTCCTTCGGGGCGATGGTTGGGCGTGATTCGGGTCAAGGGCTGTTGTGTGAACGAAGTAGCGACACAAGAGGTCGACTGGGATCGTTCGGATGTTCGAGCAATCGAACGAACGCATCCCGGGTAGTCGATTTCCAACAGATTGAACATCTTAATGATAATGAATTGGCTAGTGAAAGTGGTCAGAATCAAGAAACTAGTTTGAAAAGGCCCGGGGATACTCGTTGGGGCTCACATTTGTTGGAAAATGAGCGTCTCGTAGAGAGCTTCAATTTGATATCTCATACGCTCAATTTTGAGAAATATGAATGAAAAATTAATTTTCAAATATGTAACTAATATTATGAATTGGAAGAGTATTCCAAAGAGAATATTATATTTTAAATAGAAAAAATATGCAAAGTGTAGTAAATATATAAAGGGGAGTACCCTATGATGCACACTTTTGCTATTTTTCTACTTGATAATATATTATTATTGATATAATAATAATATGATAGTATTATTATTATAATAAGTTACATAATTGAATTTTAAATTTTGAATTATGGTCTTTAAATGACCATTAGAGTGGTGGTATGAATGTGAGACGTTACAATTGTTGTAGTCAAATCGTCCACATTTAACGTACCTTCGTCTCCAACATCTCTATATAAAGTGCAATCGAGAAGCACTTGAAAGATATACGAAGAAAATCAAAAATGAAAAAGAGATTATACAAACATCTTCCGAGCAATCGCTCTCTTATTTATTTTGTTATCTTCGTTTCTTTGACCCTCCGGTGATATTATTCAAGCAACATCTCTGTTCGCCGAAAGCATTTACGTGCTACGTAATCGTTGTATCCTGGGAAACAATCGTACCCGTAGAGGACGAATTTGTTTTAAGGAAATCGTGTTGAACACGAGCCTCGATTTATTCGAATTTTCATTTCTTCCATCTTCCTCTAATGGATACACACACTCCATATACAAAAGATACTACAACATTATCTTACATTGCTTCTATTATGCTCTATGCGGTCTTCGATTGAATAAGTATTGGAGAATATACGTGATGATGCAAATTCTTCTGATAACAAAGTCCAACCGGGGGTTTAATTGAAAAGATGGATAGTTAGAAATTTGTATTCATGTTGCACTTGATGAAATATTTACTAGGAATCACCAATGAGTTGTCTCTTGCATTCCAACAAAAAAATCAAAATATTGTTCAAGCGATGTCATTAATCCAAAGTGTGAAGTCTCGACTAGAAAACATTAGAAATGATGGATGAGAAATAAGTTTTGTGAGTTGCACAAAATTTCTCCGCTTGACATGAATGACAATATTCCAAAGTGTGGTCATAAAATTGTTTAATTGTAAGAGAAAGTGATTCAACTATTACAATTATAAACATAATAAAAGTACATGAATAAAAATACCTGAATGAAGTGATTCTGATTAACGTGTGCGATACAAATTGATTTTGGGTTATCTGGTGGGGCAGTTCTCAAAGGCAAGAAAGTAAGTGACAAGTTACTTAACGTAATAACAGCCACTTTGTACATTGATGCTACCAAATATCCCATGTATGGTAATTGGAACCAATTAGTTAAAGATGCAAATTTCGTAAAGCAATTGGGCGCGTTTGATATTTACCCAACCATGTCATCTTCTCTAAATGCTCGCATGTATAATTTTAAGTTATGACTCAGTTCATTCATCATACCTCGTCGAACTTCAGCCCAATTATCCTCACAAAGTCCCATCGAAGCTGCAATAGCTCTAAAACCACAATGACCGTTTGAAAGCACATCTCTGGAATCACGCTTGCGTGGCACTACATTTGTCTGGAACATCTAATAAAATGGTTTTATCAGATAATACGGATCCTCGTAAAGGCATCGATTCTTTGTACTCAAAGAAACTTGGATCCCACTTAGTAGATGTGTATTCCTTTTTCTTTGAAATCCTTGCTTTTGGTTGCCTCATGTTGGAGTCTTTTGTGTTGGTTCAACCATTGACGTACTACTCGGATGATTAAGCTCTATCAATTGTCTTAACATTACTCGCTTTAGAGACCTCTCTCCTCGATCACATCGTCTTTTAAGTTCTTGTATATTATCCTCAAAGTGAGAGTCAATATCTTCAACAACATCCTCTTTAATATGGTTTTCATTGTTTATCCTTGGCTTCATGTCAAGTTTTCTCCAAAATTTATCAACAGCTTCCACAAGAATCGATTCCCCAAGTCTTTTATATTCATGCAGCTTGTGGGCACATGGCAAACCACATACATTTCTAAAAAAATGGTTGCACATCTTACAATCGAATTTCTCTGGAGGGATTCCACGACGTTCTTCATAAATTTTTTCCAATGTATAAATAGACACAATGCCAAGTAAATCTTTGAAAATTACGACTTTAAACTTATGCATGACGACATTTGACGCTCTTCTCAAATGAAGCTTTTACAACATAACAACAATATATATGACTTGCTTGGTATAAAGTATCCACTTTTTTCCAACAACTTTCAAAATTTCCCATATTGTTACCAAGTGATTTTTTCAAAGCTGAATGGCGACTCTCGACCCTGAAATTATAGTTATAAATTTACAATTTATAACTCTTAATAAACAAATTGATTACAATTTAAATACAAAATAAATTTTATTGAAACATATTTAAAGAAATACTTGTTTGTGGTTCTATTTCCATTGTGCATTACTTTATTAGTCCAAGCTGCTACAAATTTCTCCTTGTATGGATATACCCATTGGTTCATGCAATACGTGTATGCTTCGCGCTCACTAGGGACATTTGCATAATCGTCGTGCAACGCCTGAATAGCATTTTCAAACTCTTACTCTGATGATGCTTCCATCACAGTCTTCCATGAACCATAGAAAAATCTTTTCCACTTCTCAGTAGTATCAAATTTTTCTTTGCATTTAGCTAACACATTTTTATCTATGTGTCAGGTGCATAAAAATTGTGTTGACTGTGGAAATATCGAAGAGACAACATTCATTAAAGACAACTCTCAATCTGTAATTATTACTTTAGGGAGATCAACATCATTCAAAACAACACGAAGGACACTTAATGCCCACGTATAATTTTTCACTTTCTTTGCTTGAAGAAACGTTGAAGCAACGTGATACGTACCTCGTTAGGATAGAATTGATAGGAGATGAACGAAGGAAAACGATAAAAAGGATACCTTGCGGAAGTCTCAAAACCCTTGATCCTAACCCACGAAATGATTTAGGTTCGAAGCCCTAAACCCCAACGAGACGTTGAATCAATAATTCGGAGATGATGAAGACACACAAACGAGATTTGACTGGCTCGTTGATTCGTCGGTTGAATTCTTTTGGATTATCGGGATAGAATTCGAACCCGAGAGAGATTCAATAAAACTCACAAAACATAATTGTATTCATAAAAAATAATCTGTTTTAAAACAATGAACTACTAAGCCCTTTTATAGGCAAACAAAAACAATGTAGAAAAGGAAGGAAAATAAATAAAACATCCTAAAACCTAAAAAACGCCGTTGCTGGATTTTTGTGAAGGCTGTCGGCCGACAAGTATAGGTGTCGGACGACACTCAACCCGAAGCTCGGGTTGATCCGCGTGTTCTGCCTCCTGTTCCGCAGAAAGTCGATTTTGACTCTTTGTCGTCCGACAGCTGGGGGTGTCGTCCGACAGCTTGCCAAAATCCTCCCCGAACTTCGCGGCCCAGAACTTCGCGGCGCGTCCTCGGCTCACTCTCGACCTCCGTTCTACCGTCTTCTTCGTCGGTCTAGATGGAAACAGAACTCGGGTCGCATCATTCCCCTCCTCTTGAAGAGGATTTGTCCTCAAATCCACGCCGATGCCGGGATCAAACACCACTCTCACGAACAAGCTCGGAACGACGTAATTCTGCCGCTCACACCCTCGATGAAAACTAGGAGATCTTCCTTCAGGGAAACCATCATGAAGTTCCTGAAAAGCACAATGAATAAAAGGATGTAGAGACAATAAAACGTTAGTGTAGCACTTCGCCTCCTCGCACAACACCACAAACGTCGCTTCTCCCTCCTTCGTTGCTTGTTCCACCATGGGTAACTCCCATTGCGGAAGGTCCTCAGATTTCATCAGTTCCTCCTCCTTGTCGAACTCCATCGAAGCCTTCTCCTCGGACTCTACCGAAGCCTCCTCCTCGAACTCTACCGACTCCTCCTCGACGTCAAAATCCACCGAAACCGACGGTGTCGGTTCGTCGTACTCTTCAACGAGCTCCACTGAAGTCGAATCCTCCTCGGAATACACCAAGACCGACTCTTCTTCGGACTCCACCACTGCCTTCGGTGCTGGTTCCTCGCCGTCGTCATCAGTCGCCACTTTCTCAGGCTTCATTGGCGATTGTACCCATGCCTCTAACTTACGCTCAATATTTCTCCAACACTCGTCCCAACGCTCAGCTCTGGCCCTCCTCTCTTCGTCCAAACGCTCAGCTCTGGCCCTCCTCTCTTCGTCCAAACGCTCAGCTCTGGACCTCCTCTCTTCACGACGCTCCCGACTAAGCTCACGGGCTCGATGATAGCCACTCTGAACTTCTCGGTTTCCGCTACCACCTCTTCGATTCCATCCATCTTCACGATGAGCTCTCTCCTCTAAGGCGGTAGGTCGTGCATTCACCACCTTCAACTCCGGTGTAATCCTTCTTTCGAACCGTGCAGAAAAAGTGTCCATGTAAGTTATCCTGCAAAAGTGTTAGAAATACAATAGAAAATTCCTCACCACTCTCGTGTATCACTCAATAGGGTAAGTCACTCAATACGGTGTTCTCTCACTTTCTCTCTCTCAAGAATCGAACAATTCCCAACTTACCGGTCGAATTCAATCCCAACAAAATCCACGAAACAAAGAATAACTCTAAATTGTTGAACGAACGATGAACAACAATAAAAAGAATAATCGAGGACAAATAAATTTTTTTTTTTTTAATAAAAATTACTGTTCATGAACAGTAATTTTCGAAAATAAAAAATAAAATAAATTTTTTTTTTTTTAATCAAGGAAGAAGAAGGAATAAGAAACGGAAAAGAAAAACGAGGCTACGTATTCAGAAAATTAAAGAACCCAAACCTGGGCTCTGATACCAAATGATACGTACCTCGTTAGGATAGAATTGATAGGAGATGAACGAAGGAAAACGATAAAAAGGATACCTTGCGGAAGTCTCAAAACCCTTGGTCCTAACCCACGAAATGATTTAGGTTCGAAGCCCTAAACCCCAACGAGACGTTGAATCAATAATTCGGAGATGATGAAGACACACAAACGAGATTTGACTGGCTCGTTGATTCGTCGGTTGAATTCTTTTGGATTATTGGGATAGAATTCGAACCCGAGAGAGATTCAATAAAACTCACAAAACATAATTGTATTCATCAAAAATAATCTGTTTTAAAACAATGAACTACTAAGCCCTTTTATAGGCAAACAAAAACAATGTAGAAAAGGAAGGAAAATAAATAAAACATCCTAAAACCTAAAAAACGCCGTTGCTGGATTTTTGTGAAGGCTGTCGGCCGACAGGTATAGGTGTCGGCCGACACTCAACCCGAAGCTCGGGTTGATCTGCGTGTTCTGCCTCCTGTTCCGCAGAAAGTCGATTTTGACTCTTTCTCGTCCGACAGCTTGCCAAAATCCTCCCCGAACTTCGCGGCCCCGAACTTCGCGGCGTGTCCTCGGCTCACTCTCGATCTCCGTTCTACCGTCTTCTTCGTCGGTCTAGCTGGAAAAAGAACTCGGGTCGCATCACAACGGAAAATGTCATACCCGTAGACGTGATTCCAACCATCTTCAAGTATGGTAACCTGTATCTATTTGTTTTGTACATACAATCCATTAACAGTATACCGGGAAAAGCACGAAATAAATGAATGCCTGTGGGGTGGGCAAAAAACAACTCTTGTAAGGTATTAGTTTCCGGACAAGTTCTTTCATGATGAAAATATTGATTATCAATCAATAATTTCATCAAATGCTGTAGCTGATTTTGCCCACTACGGTCATTCAAATTGTGCTTCGATCGAGCATTATATATAGTGTGAATAGTAGAACAATTTTTAGGATTTTTCTCCTTAAGCATCTTGAGTACATCTTTCTCTAGAGTATTGTACTTAGACATATTAATGACAATATCTTCTTCTTCCCGTGTTAGCCTCCCAGCAAATGAGTGACCTTCAAGATAAATGGCTAAGGGATGATTGTGAGTTCCGCACTTCACGTCCAATGTCCATTCGTTAGAAGACAACTTACTTCCTTTCAACAAAAACGGGCAACCACATTTTTTCGACCCAGTATCTCTCCTTTTACGTTTACATGCCTTTTCCCCTTCACCTATCAAATCCTCTGAACATGTTGATCCCTTCCTCCCCTTTTTATTATTATCACGATACACACCCCCTTGTTCACATGCCAACAAAATTTGTGCTTTCTTTTTTCCGACCCCATTTTCTGAACGTTTCACACAAAGTACCATATTGTGACTTTTGGAAATAGAATTCACACACTCTTGTAAAACTTCTTTACTTTCAAAGTAACTAAAGATTTTGAAGGCCGATGTGTAGTCCATCACAATTTCCTTGCATTATTCATCTTCATTATGGTTTGAGACATTCTCGGAGTAATTGTCATAAAACTTAAATAAATCATCGAAGTTGTCTTCGCCATACTTCGGTACCTGATCTTCGCCCTCAACTGAATTCTGGAAGAAAATAAGGTATATATATTAATAAAAATACTTCATTGTACCAATTTCGCCAAGTAATAGCCGAACAAAATAATTTAATTCGGCATCCACTAGGCGAAAACCTTATATTGGTTCGCCCGTTTATAATTGAAATAAGTTATTATTTTCGACAAATAGCAAGCGAACAAAGGTATAAATTTCGGCCAGAATCTATTGAAAATACGTTTTATGTTCGACCATAAGTGGTCGAATGTAGTGTCACGCCCCGTTTTATTTTATTAAATAAATAAAACACAACTAGTAATTTTAAAGAAACTCCGGGCGCGAGAATTTGAAAACTTTGACTCCACGTCGACACTTAAAATTTCAACTGTAAAAAGGTTTAAATAATAGTAATTGCAGCAAAAATCATTAATACTTTTAACACGTGCGACACGCGCTAAAATAAATGAACTCGTTAATAATTAGTACAAATCACGGCGCAAAAGCATCATCGGCTACTCCGGTTGAATCAAACATGTCACCTGAAAATCATTTATTTTAACAAGGGTCAGTCTACTGACTGGCAAGTAGGCATGCATTATATATGCTTTAATCTTCCCACTTGTCGTCTTAATTTGTATCTTAAACATTGAACCTTTAATGCAATGCAACTCCTTAACTTAAACGTAGGACATAAACTTTACTTGAAACGTTTACGTAACTTTTCTTTAATATTAACATTCGTTCATATCTTTACGTTTAGACGCAAACTTGCTTGACATCGTAAGGGCTACCCCAGTTCATTGAGGCAATTTGTTTGTTAGTTGCACACCCTGTCTAGAGGCCCTTTCGCACTCAAGCCATTGAGGCCATTAAAGTTAGTTGCACACCCTGGTCTAGATGCCCTTTCGACGCTCTAGCCATTGAGGCCATTAAAGTTAGTGCCACCCTACTTAAGGTAGGTCCTTACGATGTCCGACATTTCTTTACTTTAACATTAACTTTCGTTCTTTAATATTTTGACAGTGACATGAACTTCTAATGCATATGCAACCTTATATAATGACTTCACCTCATGAGAAACTTTAACGTAAAATCATAATATCGACATCAAACAATTAAGTACAAGGATCATGACAAATAGTTAACATTCAGAACATAAGATTAAACATTCTAAGGTCACACAAAAGATGCTCAATCTCAAACACATAAAGGATATACATCTTTCACATATTAATATATATACACCTACCACATATTGCTAGCAGCAGCAACCAACACTTTATACATATACCACCATATGTACTACATATTTTTCATGCATATAGGAAGGTTATGTATAAATATATATCCAAAAGCTATACATATTATTATACATACTAGATGCATATAAATTCAATTATACTTATAGGCTACATATGTATGTACAACTGAACACATACATATATGTATATATGATGCTACTGCCTACGGGAATGTACAAGTACACACACTGACAGGTATATGAACACATCTACACTTAGGTTTATGTTACTATTATATAATATATAAACAAACATATTCATACTTAACAGATTATAAACATATATCCTCATAAACATTACTGCTGCGGCTCTCAGTACATTTAGCTCATCATATTAGGAATATAATCCACACACATAAGCATAAATAAACGTATATAAATCACATAAATGAACTGCTAATGATGAACCGTAATTTCACATACTACCCAATTACATGAAAACCTAAAACTCACTTGCCTGATTATCGAATTACGATTGACAGATCGAGGTTCTCGAGAGATACGATTAACATCCGGTTCTTCTTCTTCTCCGCTTCTCACCGTCCACGCCTCTCTTCTCCTTTTCTTTTCCTTCTCTGGTCGTCCGTTCCCCCTCTTCTCTCCCGCAAGACACGTACAACACGCACGACTCTTTCTATCCTCTCTCGTCTCTCTCTCGTCTGCGAGCATCCCGGGGATGCCGCGAGGCATCCCGTGCGATCGCTGCGAGCGATCGCGAGTCCCCTCGCGGGGACTCGGCTTGGCGTCCGCGTGCCTCGTGCACGCGACGCGTTCGGTCGGGTCCCGGTTCGCGTGGGCTCGTGGTTTCTCCGGCGATTGAGGTTGTCGATTGTATGAACCTCGGCTCGCGGTTTTTCGGGTGGGGGCGGATTACGTGCCTTCGGGTGCGTGGTCTCCAAAGCCCGGACTCCGGCGGATGAGTCGGTGTACGTACGATCTCCGGCGAAGGGTTCGTTCGGGTTATCGGTTCCGCAATTTTGATAACCCGGGATAGCGAATTCCAACAAGAAGTTCGTTTGGGACTCGCAAATCACCGCAAGCCACGATAGTGTGGACGTTTACGTTGACATACGGATCCTTCACTCCCTTCTATAACTGTCTACATCAATTGATCTAAAATCCCATTCAGTGCAGCAAGCCACGATAGTGTGGACGTTTACTACACCAAAAGATTTTTACAATTGACATCCTTTTACTTGATCCATTGGATACTCGTAAATCAAGACGCGGAGAATCATAAGTGAAACTTGAAGTTTCTAACCAGTGATTCACCATGCGAACAACCCTATCTCTCATAAATGAGGGAGCCGAGCAGACAATTGATCCACCTTTCAAAAGGATGTTACGAAGGACTCTAATTTGTGTCATCCACATGACCAAGTGTCTTTGGCTCCATTCCACTCCCCGGGGTGAGAATGAGTCGACTTGAAGTCAGCTTCAGAAAGACAAATTAGGCATTGTTTGATAAACTTGATCAATGTTTCTCGTAAAAGGAATTACAAGAATTCTCCTCCAATGACTCGTCTATACGAACTTCAAAAGTCCATAAGAGTCACCAAGAGAACAGTAATGGAGACCATGAGAATGTTTCCATCCCCTCTCCCACTTAGCTTTTTACAATAAGGGATACGCTATCTAGTGCATAAAGTAAACACATATAGCATGCATACAAGTAATAAAGCACATAGTATCACATAGTCAAAATAATGCTAGAAAATTATTTTCCGACTATCATGGCTTTATTCCATCTCCGTATGCATCTTCTAGTCTTCAGTCTTCGTTCTTGAATGCTCCATGTGACGAGAATATTAATCCTAATATTTAAATCTATTTATTTTCAATTAATCCAAAAGTTACTTAATTCGAAAATTAAGTCAATCGAATATATCAAAAATAAAATTAAATATTATTAATATTTTTATTTATTTATTTTCCTTTCTAATTCTATTAAATCTCTAGAATCCTATCCAAGTAAAACTTGAATATTCTAGAAGACTTCTATAATAGAATAAGGAAATAAAATAAATTAGGACTCTTCTACTTTCCATGATTAATTAATTTCCATCTAATGAAAATTCCCAAGAATAGGAATAATCAAATAGGAAATAAATTAATTCAAAATTAATTCTTTTCCTAATCCATGAGAGTTCACATAAAAGAGAATACTCAATAAGGAAATAAATTAATTCCAATTAATTCATTTCCTAATCCATGAGAGTTCCTAAAAATAAGAACACTCAAATAGGAAAAACGAATTAATTAGGAAAGTCGTATTATGGTAGGAGTAGCACGGGTTGGGAGTCCCCGCACCACCCCCACTCGATCGACTGGCCACCGGAGAGGGCACCGCCGCCGCCACCTCAGCCGGCCGGCCACCACCATGCCGGCGGCAGCCCCAGCCGAGGGGCGATCGACCCCTCCCCTTGGCATCGATCATGGGGTCGATCATGGGGTTGATCGAGTCCCCGGTTTTTCGTCCTCTTCATCTTCTTCGTCACACGCGTTCTCCGGCGGTCATCTCGGTATCGATCCAACATAAAATTAATTTACAAAATTAAATTACAATTCCGGTATCGATTCTATACATGAAATCGACCCTATACAATTTCCGGAAAACATAGAACAATAATAATAAATCCTAAATTCGGTCAACCCCCGAATTTTTACTATTACAAGCATTCATCCACACAAAACGAATCTCGACATGTCCGAGAGTTTAATAAACGAATAATCATGATAATTAATTAACAAATAATTAAACCATGATAGTCGGAATCCCTGCAAGGTAGAACGATAATTGAACACATACATGAACACGAAACCAAACGCTCTGATACCAGTTGTTGGAAATCGATATCCCGGGGTATCAAAAAATTGCGGAACCGATAACCCCGACCGAAATCCCATCGCCGGAGAACTAACCGCGAACCACCGCGTGAGCCGGGGCCCGACCGAACACCTAGCGAGGCCCGAGGGCCGCGTGTGTCCAGCCGAGCCCCCACGAGGGGGCTCGCGATCGTCTACGGACGATCGCTGGGATCGCTAAGGGCGATCCCCGGGCTGCAGCCCCGCAGCGAGTCCATAACTCGCTGCCCAGCGGGGCTTAGCCCCCGCACGCATCCGCTGCGGGCGAACCCGCAGCACGTACGGGGTCGCTGCGGGTGACCCCGCAGCTTACCCGCGATCGATCCGAGGATCGATCGCACCCCTCGGCTCCAGCCGAGGGTTTCCCTTAGCCTCGCCGGCGGCGAGGGCTGGTGGATCCGCCGCGGCTCCAGCCCGCGGCATCCCCGGCGATCGACCGAAGTCGATCGCATGCCCCGGTGTCCAGCTGGGGCTTCCTCTCGTCGCGTATGCCGGTGGTCCGAACCCTTGGGTTCGACCGCCATCTTCGATCCTCGCCGGGGATCTCGAATCCCCATCCCCGAGGTTCGTCGTTTTCCCGGATCGTATGTTCATGTATGTATCACAATTAATTCACATAAAAATCATACAAGGGGGTTTATGATTTTACCTTTGATTCGTTGTGCGGAGAAACGAAATCAAGTTGAAGACCTTAGGATCTTCCCACGTATTCCTTGCACTAGCTTGAACGTCGGGTGGGCGACGATCCTCCAAGCTTATGGATCTCCTTCAACTCTTTAGAACTATCAACTATTGATATTCTTGTCTTGTTCTATTGTGAAAGGCCATGTAGTGCTTTTATAGGCTACGTAGGGGATCTAAAGGAGGTGGAATATTGGGCTTCTAATATTGATGATTAAATTGAGCCCAAGCCCAAATCTATTAATCCCATCAATATTAATTAATTTATTTTCCACTATATAAATTAATTGCACTCCCAATATTAAACCATATTATATCAAATAATATTTCTCCGGTAGTATTATTTATTCCGTGTATTTAAGATTTAAATATCCATGAATAAAATTAATTTATTGTTAATTAATTTATTCATCTCTTATATCCGAGAATAGTACCATTCAACCTTAATTATTGTGCGGAACAAATCCACTAATGAGGTTTACACAATAATTCCTTATGAACTCATCTCGAGGATATTATCAACCCTTACGGGATACACTTTCCCGTCAAGTATTCACGGCATGTCATATATAAAATATGGCGACCCAATTTTACCGGTAATTAACCCAATAATTGAATCGGTTAATTCCTTTGGAAAATCAAAGTCACTTATATTAAATATACACAGCCGCAATAGTATCGGGGATTAAGAATAAAATACTATGAGACTTAAATCAATTATCAACGGCAATCCTAATTGATAAATCTCAAGCGATCCGCCCAATACACCAAGTGTACAAGTGTGATAAAATAATTAAGACAAATTATTTTCTCTCTCACACAACGACTATACCGATGGATTGGTCCGTGTCCATCTAGGTGGTGAGCAACCGTTCGATTAAATACGAGTAACCGGTAGTATGATCTTCTGTGTGACGACGCACACCATACTAACTACAACGTATAGAATCCAGGACTATAATTTGCATATATTTAATTATCAACAATTAAATGCAAACAATTGTTTATTAATTAAATAGATTAAATGCTATGACCGGGAGTTACCGTTACTTAAATCTAGACATTAAGTACACAACTCCAACAGCATCGTCGTGAGTACCTCGAACGGATGCTCGAAAAGATAGGCTCTCAGTTTCCGGACCGAGACGATGAGGGCGTAGGCAAGATTCTCGAGGGGAGTGTAGCGGGTTTCAGCTTCGTGCAACACGTGGCTTACGAAATAGATGGGCATGTGGAGGGTGCCTTCGGCTCAGACCAAAACGGCGCTAACCGCGCCTTCCGTCGCGGCGAGGTACAAAAATAGTTTCTCTCTCGGCTTCGGCACCGTAAGCAAGTGTGGGCCCGCGAGATATTCCTTGATCTGGGTGAACGCCTTCTGGCTATCCTTCTTCCAATGGAACTCTTGATTTTTGATGGACCCGAAAAATGGGCGCGTTTTGTCTCCGAGACGGGAGATGTACCATCTTAGGGCCGCCAGGCATCCTGTGAGGCGTTTGACTCCCTTGATATCTCGCGGTTCCTGCATGTCGATAATTGCCTTGATTTTCGCCGGGTTGGGCTCGAGTCCGTCTTCACCGAATATGTGGCCTAGGAACATCCCCTTCCGGATCCGGAAATGACATTTCCTGGGGTTATACCGACCCAAAATCTCAAATACTCGAGCCAAATCCGCGATGTGGTCGACTTCATTTTTGCTTTTGACGATGATGTCGTCAATGTAAACCTCGACTGTTTTCCCGATCTCCCCGGCGAACATGGTGTTCACGAGCCTCTGGTAAGTGGCCCCTGCGTTTTTCAAACCGAACGGCATCCGTTCCCAGCAGTAGACGTTGCTCCCGGTGTAGAATGTCGTGTGCCGGGTATCGTCGGGATTTGGTGGTACCCGGAGCTCGCATCCATGATTGAGAACATGGCGTGTCTCGCGGTGCTGTCCACGAGCTGGTCGATGTGCGGCATCGGGAAATGATCTTTGGGACACGCGTCGTTGAGGTCGGTGTAGTCAATGCAGAGCCTCCACTTCCCCTGAGTTTTCCTCACCATGACCGCGTTCGAGACCCAGGTCACGTCATGCGGGGCGAGCCGAATCAATCCATCTCGGAGCAGCTTGTCGACTTCGGCGTTCAACGCCTCGCTTTTCTCGAGTCCCATTTTCCGGCGTCTCTGGGCTATGGCACGGTGCTTGTCATCCAGCCGTAGGTGGTGGCACGCGCGTCCCGGGTCAACCCTGCCGAGTTCCCCACTGGTCCACGCAAATGTAGACAGGTTGACTCGGAGGAATTTCTCGAGTTCGTCCTTCGTTGCTGGCACCATTGACGACCCGATTAGCAATTGACGCTGAAGCACGTTGCTTCCGACTTTGAGGGGGGCAGTCTTTTCCGGAGCCTCGACCCCTATGTTGTCCCGGTTTCAGCTCCCTGGAAGCGCGTCATGGGCGTCACGGGTTGGTTCACATGATTCCGTATCCCGTGATGCGGGCTTGATCACCGGTTCCTTACTCAGATAGGGTCTCGGCCCTAGGTCCGAGACCATGTTGTCCCGAGACGCCGACCCGAGTTTAAGATCCGGAGTCGCGACGGGGTCCGTGGCCCGTTCTGCCGCCACCGAGTTCGGGGTATATTCCATCCCGGGGTCTGGATCATCCTTCGCAATTACTACGAGAACTTCTACTTGTTTTTCCTCAAGTTTTTCATCCCGGGCCCCGAGTGTTTCGGGATTGATCCCGAGTTCTGGGTCCGCGGAGACTACTTCTTCGTGAGTATTCTTTTCATCGATTTTTTCACACAAGGAGTACAACAAACATCTTTTTGCCATTAATTGGTCTCCTCGAACGGTGCCAATGGCCCCGGAGGGAGGAGACTGGGAACTTGATACAGTAATAGTACGAGGAGGCCACAGCTTCGAAAGCTTCTAGAAAGGGCCTCCCCAAAAGTGCGTTATATCCGCTAACTTCATCGACTATTACGAATGTCAAGTTCCTCAACAGCTTTATTTCGAGGTTTGCCTCGTCCCTCAGTTCCAGAGGTAGCACCACCGTCCCGTAGGGAATCAACACGTCTTTCCCCACGCCTTTCAGCCTCACGCTACTGGGGAGTTTGTATTGCGCCATGTTGTCCATCTGGTCGAGGGCCTGCTTATACAAGATATTGCAGTGGGCCCCATTATCGACCAGAAGTCGCGCAACTTCTACTCCGAGTATGGCGGTGGTGATCACCAAGGCCTCGCTCTTGGGGTAGCCGACCCCTTCGCGGTCCTCCGGATTTAATGTATACTTAATGTCTAGATTTAAGTGATATTAACTCCCGATCCATTGCCATTAATCTATTTAATTAAATAAACAATCATTTGCGTTTAATTATTTATAATTAAATATATACAAATTATAGTCCTAGATTATATACGTTGTAGTTAGTATGGTGTGCGGGCCCACACGGAAGATCATACTATCGGTTACTCGTATATAATCGAACGGTTGCTCACGACCTAGATGGACAAGGACCAATCCATCGGTATAGTCGTTGTATGAGAGAAAAAATAATTTGTCTTGATTATTTTATCATACTTGTACACTTGGTGTATTGGGCGGATCGCTTGAGATTTATCGATTAGGATTGCCTTAGATAATCGATTTAAATCTCAGTGTATTTTATTCTTAATCCCCGATATTATTGCGGATGTGTATATTTAATATTAGTGACTTTGATTTTCCAAAGGAATTGACCGATTTGAATATTTGGTCAATTACCGGTAAAGTTGGGTCACGGTATTTTATATATGACATGCCGTGAATTCTTGACGGGAAAGTGTGTCCCGTTAAGGGTTGATAATGTCCCCGAGATGAGTTCATAAGGAATTATTATGTAAACCCTGCAGGTGGATTTGTTCCGCATAATAATTAAGGTTGAATGGTACTAGTCTCGGATATAAGAGATGAATAAATTAATTACGCAATTAATTTAAATTTATTCATGGACATTTATATCTTAAACACACAGAATAAATAATACTACCGGAGAGATAATATTATTTGATATAATATGGTATAATATTGGGAGTGCAATTATATTTATATAGTGGAAAATAAATATAATTAATATTAACGGATTAATAGATTTGGGCTTGGGCTCAATTTAATTATTAATATTGGAAGCCCAATATTCCACCTCCTTTAGATCTCCTACGTAGCCTATAAAAGCACTACATGGTCTTCTCTATTCTCATAACTTGAAGATCACAATTCTAGGGAGAGAAAGTAGAGAGGGAGATCCATGGAGTTCAGAAGATCGTCGCCCACACGACGTTCGAGCTAGTGCAAGGAATACGTGGGAAGATCTCAAGGTCTTCAAATTAAGTTCTTCGTTTTTTCGAACAACGAAAACGAGTAAATCGTAAAACCCTCTTTATGATTTAATCGTTTATTATCGTAAAAATATCGTGAACCAAGATCCGAGGGACGGAGATCCAAACCGAGGATGTGCCGGGCGATGGGGATCGAGGATCCCCGGACCGCCGCGGCTAGGAATCCACGACAAAGGGTGGATCCCCGTGAGCACGCCGGCTGGACGCCCAGTGCTGCTCGCGCGGTGCTGTCTCCGCTCGCGCGGAGAGGCAGCCGCTCGCGCGGTGGATCGCCGCTCGCGCGGCGGTGGCTGGGGGTGATCGCGAGCCACGACTTCGATCGTGGCGGGCGCGCGATCACCGGGGCGTGGCTGGTCTGCCCAGCGGGCTGCTACGAGCAGTCCCGCATCACCCACGCGGAGTCGCGATCGAGCGCCGCGGGTTTCTCCCGTGGATGGTGCTCGGATCGACGCGGCGTCTCCCGTGCGGTGGTCGCGAACAGCCGCGAGCCCACGCGGGGTCTCGATCGGGCAGCCGCGGGTTCTCCCCGCGGCGGGTTGCTTGGTTGGGCTATTCCCGTGAAGGTTCGTGGCGGGTTTCCGGCAACCGGGATTTCGATTGGAGTTGTCGTTCCGCAATTTTGACAACCCCGGATATTCGATCTCCAAAGGATATCGGTAAAAATTAATTAGATAATTTATTTATTTAAATTTATTAATTCCGGGATGTCGATTTCCAACAATTGGTATCAGAGCGTTAGTTTTCGTTCACGGTATTTTTCGATAAATTGTTCTACCTTGCAGGGTTTCCGACTATTATAGCTAGATATAATTGTTCGTTAATTATTGTCATAATATTGTTCTTGATTATTAAACTCTCGGACATGTCGAGATTCGTTTTATGTGTGGTGAATGCTTGTAATAATAAAAATTCGGGGGTTGACCGAATTTAGGTTTATTATTACATTCTATTTTTCCGGAAATTGTATAGGGTCGATTTCATGTATAGAATCGATACCGGATAATTGTAAATTAATTTTGTAATTTATTTACGTTGGATCGATGCCGAAACGACCGCCGGAGTAGAAGACGTGTGACGGAGGAGACGAAAGAGAGGGAGGGCTTCGGATCGGCCAACCCCATGGCCGATCCCGTAGGATCGATTGACCACAAAGGGGCTGCCCGCGAAGCCCTCTCGGCCATGATGCCGCCGGCAAGGTGGCTGGCCGGATGGGGGCGGCGGCGGCGGTGCTCCGAGCCGGCGATCGATGGTGATAGGGCGCGGGGACTCCCAACCCGTGCTCTCCCGCCGAGATCTAACTTTCCTAAATTATTCTGTTTTCCTATTTTGAGTATTCCTATTTTTGGGAATTCTCATGGAATTTGAAATGAATAAATTTAGAATAAATTTATTTTTCCTTATTGATTATTCCTATTCTTGGGAATTTTCATGGAATAGGAAAGGAATAAATTTAGAATTAATTTATTTTTCCTATTTTATTATTCCTTTATAGAATTTTAAATGGATTAGGAAAATAATTAATTTGGAAAGTTTTAAGAGTCCTAAATTAATTTTTCCTTATTTAATTATTCCTTTATGGAATTTTTAATGGATTAGGAAAAAATTTAATTTGTAAGGACTAGGAGTCCTAAATTATTTTATTTCCTTATTCCATTATGGAAATCTTCTAGAATATTCCAAGTGGGTCTTGGATAGGATTCTAGAGATTTAATGGAGTAGAAAAGGAAAATAAAAATAATAAAAATATTAATAATATTTAATTTTATTTTTGATATATTCGATTGACTTAATTTTCGAATTAAGTAACTTTTGGATTAATTGAAAATAAATAGATTTAAATATTGGAATTAATATTCCCGTCACATGGAGCATTCAAGAACGAAGACTGAAGACTAGAAGATGCGTACGGAGATACGATAAAGTCATAATAGTCGGAAAATAATATTCTAATATTATTTTGATTATGTGATAATATTCTATGTGCTTTATTTCATGTATGCATGCTTATGTGTATTTAATTATGCATTAGATAGCGTATCCCTTTATTATAAAAAGCTAAGTGGGAGAGGGAATGGAAATATTCCCATGGTCTCCATTGTTGTTCTCTTGTTGACTCCTATGAGCTTTTGAAGTTCGTATAGACGAGTCATTGGAGGAGAATTCTTGTAATTCCTTTTACAAGAAACATTGATTGAGTTTATCAAACAATGCCTAATTTGTCTTTCTGAAACTGATTTCAAGTCGACTCATTCTCACCCTGGGGAGTGGAATGGATCCAAAGCCACTTGGTCATGTGGATGACACAAATTAGAGAAATTCGTACCATTTCTTGAAATGGATCGATTGTCTGCTCGAATCCCTCATTTATGAGAGATAGGGTTGTTCGCATGGTGAATCACTGGTTAGAAACTTCGAGTTTCACTTATGATTCTCCGCGTCCTGATTTACAAAAATTGAATGGATCAAGTAATTGGGAGTCAATTATAAAAGTCTCTTGGTGTAGTAAACGTCCACACCACGTGGCTTGCTATACTAACGGATTTTGGATTAATTGATGTAGACAGTTATAAGGAACTGTGAATAATTGTGAAATCATCGTAAACGTCCACACCACGTGGCTTGCAGTGATGTAGAGGTTCCAAACGATTTACTTTAGTACTGAGTAATGGTTTACACTTAGGTACGCTTTATAGTATCCTTCCCAACGAAGTTACGCTATAATTGATGTACGACCGAAGCAAATCTAATTGCTCAATCATTTGGATAGGTAAACGTCCACACAATGTGGCTTGCCATATCTGATGGGATTTTAGATGTGATTAGTGGTTTAATGATATTATTTGAGGGAGATAATATCGGATATTAAATCAATTGTTTGTTGTTATATGTGCTTATAGATTAGGAAATGGCTTTGAACCCACTTTATGTGATACTTAAGGATTTAACTCATTGGTCCCTGAATGTATTGATTGGAATAGAAATCTGGACATCGCCCAAACAGTTGAAGAGTACAAGTTTGTACTCAGTGAGCTTTGTCCTCCCGAACCTACGAATGTCTTAACTGATGAGGAAAGGACTGATTTTAAGAAGTGGGAAAATGCTTATGCAATGACCACTGATTATATCATGTTCAAACTAAAGGATATGTTTAGACATGACGTAGTGGCTAGACAAGAGGCGATGATGATACTCATAAAGGCCATTCGATTCGAGGAAACGCTTGAACACGTTTTTGAAATGATGGACCTTTTAGACGAGTTGAGACGGAAATCGCAAGCTCTTGTAGCCAATGCCAAAGGTTTCGAACCTAAGGGCAAAACCGGGGATGTGAAAAGCAAGCAAAGAAACCCAGTGGCTCTAAGTTGCTTAGACCACGAGATGGGACGAGAAAGCCAAGAGGCAAGTGTTCTCAATACAAACAGTCTGGGTACTGGAAGACAGATTATCCTCTCAAACAAAGTACGAAATTTTTCTTTAGTCGTAAAAAATAGTCAGTGGTATTATCTACCGGAACCTGGTGTGTAGATATGGAACCACTGACGGTATGTGCATTTTAAATGCAAGGGTTCCAGGAAACCCGACGACTTAGAAAAGAAGAAATCGTAGTCTACATGGGCAATGCTGTAGAGGAGGCAGTTGTTGCAGTGGGGGACATTTATATAGGATTTCATTTTGAGTTATTGCTTTTATGTACCTTTCCTTTTAGAAAGAACTTTGTTCTAGATTTCTAAATGAATAGATATTTTATTTCTTTTAATCATTTGATGGTTATAAGAAGAAATAATGATATTATCTATTCTGGTACACTAGCTAGCAATATATATAAATGATGAATCCTGAGTCCACCACGATGCAACGAACCGTAGTATATAACTCGTTTTACTTTTAAGAGATATTTCTGTAATGAATCATTTATACTTGTGGATTCTTATGCTAAGTCGTGTTTATTCAAATAAGAAGTTCAAAGGTCGAAAATTGATATTTTGATCAATTAAGTTGAAGGAGTGGACCTTCCGACCTAAGAATCTGATTTGGAAGATAACATAACTAAGAAATCCTTTATGGATAAAAGGTATAAGATCCGGACAAGTATTAGAATTGATTAACTCTGATGTGTGCAGACCTATGTCTACTCAGACAATAAGGTACGAGTACTTCATTTTACGATTACTCGAAAAATGGATTAGAATACCTGATGTGCCACAAAAGCAAAGTGTTTTGACAAGTCAATGGACCCAAAGCTATTGTGGGGAACCTTCAAGGTATATCCATTAGAAGCCTGCGATTTGATCGCGGAGGCAAGCCCCTGTCTGAGGAATGCATGGCATACTGATCAGAGATTGGGATTTGATCCCAAATGACTACACCATACACTGTTGTGTAGAAATGGTGTGTCGGAAATAAGAAATGGAAATCTTATAGAAATAGTATAAGCATGAGTTATACGGAACTACCTGTGTTCTATGGATATGTCTGGAAACAACGGCGCATTCTAATGCGGTTGTAGAATATCCTAGAAGAACAAAAGTTGTGTGTTCAATAGTACTATGAACCAGAAGGACGTTATAAGTTCTAAGGCCCGGTTCTTAGAGGAAGACTATTAGATGAACCACAAGCCCAAAGTGACGTAATACTTTGAATGAGAGAAAGCGATAAGGACTGGGAACCAGCCGAACCGAGTAGCGGTACACCACTAACTACACCTACTGTTATTACTGTTTATACACCGGAATGCCGTTGTAGTGGGAGGTTGTGTGACAACCGAAGATATTCATAAGACTAGGAGAGTCTTCGGACTCTGGACCTAGTATACATGAAATCGATCCCTGGATCTACATAGAGGCAGTACTAGATCTAAATGTGCTCTCTTAGAAAGCAATAAGGTTTATTGCTAAGAGGCAAGATCATTTAGAGTACAAGCTTAGTTGATCCATTTATGGATTGAAACAAAGCATTGAAATTCGTGGTACTTGCAAATTGATGAGATAGTCCATTTTATGGATTCATCAAAGCATAGACGAATAGTGTGTATTGAAAAGTGATGGAAACAAGGTGGTGTTTCTCGGGTTTTATGTAGATAACATTTTATCATTGGCAACAATGTAAAGATGTAATCAGACATGAAATGATGGTTGTCTGGATAAATCATTATGAAAGATATAGGAAGAAGTTGGACATGTTCTTGAGATCTTGGATCTCTAGGAAAGAACATTGTACTTCTCCTGGACATCTTACATAGATATGATTATGGTTCGTTTAACATGTAATATTCCGAGAAAGGTTCGTTACCTTTCAGATACGGAATGCATCTATCTAAGGATATGTGTTTTGAAACACAAAAAGAGATAAAAGCAATTAAAGCAGTTTCCTACACTTGGAGTGTGAAAAGCTTGATAAATGCAATGTTGAAAATGAGAACCTGATATCTGCTATGCGGCTAGTATAGTGGGAGGATATCAAGGTAATCCTGGAAAGGAATACTCGACTGTTGTAATGAACATTTTAAGTACATTCGAAGTACTGGAAACTATGTTCTGGATTACGGAGCAGACAAGTTTTTTTTTCTTTTGGATTACACTCTCTTAGATTTCTAATCAAATAAGGACCGGTGTAACCCGATATCAGGCTATGTGTTTCACTATTGAAGGAGAAGGAGCTTTAACATGGAAGAGTGATAAGCACGATGCTTTTCGGACTCTGCCATGGATAACCAAATAGAGGCCTCAGAGGCAGCGGAAGTTTTTGTATAGCTCCGGGATAATCTCTGAGACTTAGATGTGATTCTTAATTTGCCAAAGGCTATGTAAATAGCGGTGCGAAACCACAAGTCCATAAGTGTAAGATGACACAAAGAGCAAGTACCACCTGATACGAGTCATCGTCAGGGAAGACGACGATGTAGTCACCAAGATAACATCAGAACGACAATCTAGATTGCTCTTTCACAAGGCACTTCTTGGAAGTGCATATTAAGCACGTGAAGAGTATGGGAGTCGGGAGTTTGGAAGAAAAGACTAGACCTTAGTATAAGTGGGAGATTGTTTGAGTTGTATACTTAATGTCTAGATTTAAGTGATATTAACTCCCGATCCATTGCCATTAATCTATTTAATTAAATAAACAATTATTTGCGTTTAATTATTTATAATTAAATATATGTAAATTATAGTCCTAGATTATATACGTTGTAGTTAGTATGGTGTGCGGGCCCACACGGAAGATCATACTATCGGTTACTCGTATATAATCGAACAGTTGCTCACGACCTAGATGGACAAGGACCAATCCATCGGTATAGTCGTTGTATGAGAGAAAAAATAATTTGTCTTGATTATTTTATCATACTTGTACACTTGGTGTATTGGGCGGATCGCTTGAGATTTATCGATTAGGATTGCCTTAGATAATCGATTTAAATCTCAGTGTATTTTATTCTTAATCCCCGATATTATTGCGGGTGTGTATATTTAATATTAGTGACTTTGATTTTCCAAAGGAATTGACCGATTTGAATATTGGGTCAATTACCGGTAAAGTTGGGTCACGGTATTTTATATATGACATGCCGTGAATTCTTGACGGGAAAGTGTGTCCCGATAAGGGTTGATAATGTCCCCGAGATGAGTTCATAAGGAATTATTATGTAAATCCTGCAGGTGGATTTGTTCCGCATAATAATTAAGGTTGAATGGTACTAGTCTCGGATATAAGAGATGAATAAATTAATTACGCAATTAATTTACATTTATTCATGGACATTTATATCTTAAACGCACGGAATAAATAATACTACCGGAGAGATAATATTATTTGATATAATATGGTATAATATTGGGAGTGCAATTATATTTATATAGTGGAAAATAAATATAATTAATATTAACGGATTAATAGATTTGGGCTTGGGCTCAATTTAATCATTAATATTGGAAACCCAATATTCCACCTCCTTTAGATACCCTACGTAGCCTATAAAAGCACTACATGGTCTTCTCTATTCTCATAACTTGAAGATCAAAATTCTAGAGAGAGAAAGTAGAGAGGGAGATCCATGGAGTTCGGAAGATCGTCGCCCACACGACGTTCGAGCTAGTGCAAGGAATACATGGGAAGATCTCAAGGTCTTAAAATTAAGTTCTTCGTTTTTCCGAACAATGAGAACGAGGTAAATCGTAAAACCCTCTTTATGATTTAATCGTTTATTATCGTAAAAATATCGTGAACCAAGATCCGAGGGACGGAGATCCAAACCGAGGATGTGCCAGGCGATGGGGATCGAGGATCCCCGGACCGCCGCGGCTAGGAATCCACGGCAAAGGGTGGATCCCCGTGAGCACGCCGGCTGGACGCCCAGCGCCGCTCGCGCGGTGCTGTCTCCGCCCGCGCGGTGGATCGCCGCTCGCGCGGCGGTGGCTAGGGGTGATCTCGAGCCACGACTTCGATCGTGGCGGGCGCGCGATCACCGGGGCGTGGCTGGTCTGCCCAGCGGGCTGCTACGAGCAGTCTCGCATCAGCCACGTGGAGTCGCGATCGAGCGCCGCGGGTTCTCCCGTGGGTGGTGCTCGGATCGACGCGGCGTCTCCCGCGCGGTGGTCGCGAACAGCCGCGAGCCCACACGGGGTCTCGATCGGGCAGCCACGGGTTCTCCCCGCGGCGGGTTGCTTGGTTGGGCTATCCCCGTGAAGGTTCGTGGCGGGTTTCCGGCAACCGGGATTTCGATTGGAGTTGTCGTTCCGCAATTTTGACAACACCTGATATTCGATCTCCAAAGGATATCGGTCGGAATTAATTAGATAATTTATTTATTTAAATTTATTAATTCCGGGATGTCGATTTCCAACAGGGGTAGTCGACCCCTTCGCGGTCCTCCGGGGAGAATGTGATCAAGGCGCGTTCCGCGATGCTCCGAGGGGGAGCGGGGTTCGTCTCCTATTAGACCCTCCAGATCTCCACCTCGCGCTTCCTCTTCCTTCTGTTCTCACTGGTGATGGGCTGCAGCCCGCCAATCATCAAGATCTGCCCGATGTGCACCTGGGACTGGCAGCGGTTTGGCCCTCCGTGGCCCGGGGCTGCGACCACATTTCTTCCGTTGTCCGGGTTGGCCACCTGGACGGTCCCCCGGTCCCCGGGTCTGCCGAGGAGCTCCCAAAGTTTCCCATCCTCAAATAACATCCAAAGTTGCCTCAGCAACGGACGACACTGGCCGGTGGGGTGCCCATGCTGCTCGTGGAAAGCGCACCACAGGCACTTGTCGAGTTTGTCCGGCGAGATCCTCATTGGTTCCGGCTTGGTTAGGGTGTCCCCCATGGCCTGCAGCGCGTGCATCATGGCCATGGTGTCCTGGCCGATGACCTCGACCAGCCGGATCTCCATCTCGCGGTAACTCGGGGCAGGACGGTCCCGTTCCGGGGCCTTGGGAGGGCCTCTCTTGGTAACGTGATCCAGACTTGCCTCGACGGGGGCGGCTCCTTCTGTTTCGTGTCCCCGGGGTTCTCCGTCCCGCGCATGAGGCGCTGGTACCAACACTGCGCAACGGCCTTTACGCGGAAATCCTCGTAAGTCTGGGGGTAGTTGAGCATCAGGTGCTTGAAAAGCTCGGAATTCTTCCGGAGTCCATTCATTGCCGTGTGTAGCTTGAGATCGTCGCCGACCTCCTCTCCGCCGAGCAGGATGTCCCCGAATCGGTCCACGTAGCGCTCGTCTCCTTCCTCCATGTTCTGGCGGATGCCGATCAACCTTGGAGGCGAAGTGCTCCACGAAGCGCTGGACGAGGTCGTCGAAGCAGTGGATTGAGCGGGAGGAGATCCCCGTGAACCACTTGTGGGCCACATCCCCGAGGGTTAGAGGGAAAAGCCTGCACCTCGTGGCGTCGCTGGCTCCTCTCCCGGACATGTTTGTGCGGAAACGGCTGAGATGGATCTCGGGATCTGTTTTCCCGTCGTACAGGGTCGTCTGGAGGGGCTGGATCTCGTACTGCATGACCGCATGCTCGACCTCCAGGGCCAAGGGTTCTTTGCAGTAGTCGACCCGCTCCGGTCGGGTCTGGGCCTCGGCCATCTTCCTCTCCATCTCGGACACCTTGCTGTAGAGGTCCAGGAGGCCCGCCTCGGGTCCCAGTGGTTGCGGGACACGGGTCCCGGGACCCTGCTCCGGCTCGGCACGATGAGTCTTCTCCTCGTCGTTTGCCTCGAACCGGTCTTCTGGGGCCGACTGATTGCCGGCCTCCTCCCCGAGATCGAAGATGAGTCGGCGGGCGGGGATTGTGTAGCGGTTGGAGCCGGCACGGCCCGCCCCGAGGCGGTCGAACGCGCTGTGGTTGGTGTGTCCCGGCCCCAGGCGACCAAAAGCACTGCCCTTCCCAATCTTTTGACCTGGACGAATAGAAAGGGAGGTTAGAGTGCGCTTACGCTGTATGAGGTCGGACATGGCCACGTCAATCTTTTCAGGAGTGTCCAAGAGGAGGTGCATATCCCGGGCCGGTGTCTCGGGGGGAGGTGGTCCGCGTCGGAACTCGGGATCCGAGCGGTGCGCATGGCGGTGGGTCTGCTGGCGGCGTCTGAGACGTCGGGCCTCGGAGCTGCTGCGGAAGTATTGGTTGGACGTGTTGTGGCCGTCTAGCTCCCTGGCGGTGACGGCGTCTTCGTTCCCGTAGATTTCCCCCGGGTTCTTCGGGGAGAGTGGCGGGGCGGCGTCTGACTCGACGACTGGCATCTTCCCCCTCTCCAGCTTCTTCCTCGTGGCGGAGCGGGATGAATCTGACGGGGTGGCTCCATCAGACATGGCTTCGGCTCTTCTTTCTTTTCCTGGGTCTAGTATAACAACCCCCTCCTTCTAGCGCCAAATGTTTTAGCACGTTTTAGTCGGGTAGTATTATACGGGGCTGGGCTGTGTATAGAGGGTTTGAAACGATACTAATACATGTAAATTTATATTTTGGAGTAGGGGCTGAGCTAGATCTGGAAAAGAACAGAGGCTTTGAGCTTTGAAGCTTCTTCTGAAGGATTTCTATTATCCACTCTTTTAATATCGAGTATATTCACTAATTAGTGTCGCCCCTCCAATCTGAAAGGATAAGCCCCCTATTTATAGGGTTTCATGAATGATTACATTCAGACCACGTACTAAGTCTATAACATTAAATGAAGCTATTAACGTCCCGGGGCCCGTGATCCGGCGTGTAGATGAAGCATGTGGGTTCACGTGGGAGATGTCTCCGTTCTTCCTGGGATGAGCCCTCCCTCAGACACTGATTTTGTGGCCCGGGCCGCGAGCGGGATTCGTATCTCTCGTCGCCTTCTCGTACAAGTTGCATGGCGGGCTTCGTGTGGCGAATCAAGAGCGTGACCCGGGATCTATATCCTTGCATGGTTCGCACGACGGATCCATGACCCGGGCCCCGGGACGAGCGTGCACCTTGAGTCCCATCCTCGCATGGCATGCTTGATTGATCCGGGATCCGAGTCGCGGACGCGCCCTGTGATCCCTTGCATGGCTTGGTGATACGTACCTCGTTGATGGGTTGAGCGGAAAGAAGAAGAAACAATTAAATTGGATACCTGGCGGATGATCCCAAACCTCTGAATCTGATTCGTGAAATAATTTAAGGACGGAACCCTAAACCCCAACACGCGATCGATGCAGCAACTCGGAAATCGATGTATGACACACAAACGAAGTATGTATGCTTCGTTGATTCGTCGGGTTGATCTCTTTTGGCACAATCGAAAAGAGAACGAAAAGAGTAGAGAGAATTAAACTCACCAAATTATATTAATTATCATAAAAGTTGTATCTAAAACAATAGGGTTCAAAGCTTTTATATATGCTGACCTAAAAAGTCACAAAACAAAAGGAAAATACGCAGCAAAGTCTCGAAATCGCGAAAACGCGATTTCTATAAAAATATGGGCTCATGTCGGCCGACAGGGAATGGTGTCATCCGACATCCTCTTGTCGTCCGACAGGAAATCCTGTCGTCCGACAAACCTCCGTCGTTCGCAGGCTCAACCTGCGAATCCTGTCTATCTCGTCCCCTTTTTACACTGCATGTCGTCCGACAGCCTAGAGGTGTTGTCCGACAAACCACTTGTCGGCCGACAGCTCTCCATGTCGTCCGACACAAGCTGTTCTGGCTTCGTCTTCATGGTTCCAGCTTGAAACTCAAAGTCTTCTGTTGGATCGGCCTCCTCGTACGCAATAAGGTTGATAAGGCTTGGCTTCTCCACATCACCAATAGGTTTCTTCAATAGCTCTTGCGCCCATACCTCTTGGATCATCGACATCAAGCTTGCCTTGAACTTCTTGGCTCTCGAGCGCGTAACTGGTCCAGCTGGAACTCGCACCGGGTCTTGTATCAAAGACGACTCTTGGGCTGCATCATTCCCCTCCTCTTGAAAAGGATTTGTCCTCAAATACAAGTCGTCACCTGCATCGAACAAACTCAAGTCAGTAACATTGAAAGTAGCACTAACATTGTACTCACCTGGAAGATCTAGCTTGTAGGCATTGTCGTTGATACGCTCCAACACTTGGAATGGTCCATCGCCACGAGGAAGTAACCTCGATCGGCGCTGCAATGGAAACCTCTCCTTGCGCATATGCAACCATACCCAATCACCAGGCTCAAACACTACCTTGCGACGTCCCTTGTTTGCTTGTTCGGCATATTGCTTGGTTCGCCTCTCTATGTTCATCCTCGCCGTCTCGTGTATCTGTTTCACAAAATCAGCCCTTTTCTGGCCATCAAGATCAGTATGCTCATGCACAGGTAAAGGAGATAAATCCAAAGGAGTCAACAGATTAAAACCATACACAATCTCAAATGGCTAAAACTTAGTAGCAGAATGAACACATCGATTATAAGCAAACTCAACATGAGGCAAACATTCTTCCCACGACTTAATGTTTTTCTTTATAATAGCACGTAGTAAAGTAGACAAAGTCCTATTTACTACCTCAGTTTGACCATCAGTCTAGGGATGAGAAGTAGTAGAAAATAACAACTTCGTACCTAGCTTACACCACAATGTCTTCCAAAAATAACTAAGAAACTTAGAATCTCTGTCAGACACAATAGTCCTAGGCATGCCATGCAATCTAACAATCTCTCTAAAGAATAATCCAGCCACATGAGATGCATCATCAGTTTTATGACATGGA
Organism: Euphrasia confusa; assembly: GCA_954870475.1. Classification (NCBI taxonomy): domain Eukaryota; kingdom Viridiplantae; phylum Streptophyta; class Magnoliopsida; order Lamiales; family Orobanchaceae; genus Euphrasia; species Euphrasia confusa. The sequence continues at coordinate 36,581,004 of OX940951.1, read as the reverse complement.
ATAAAATGTGCCATTTTAGAGAAACGATCAACTACCACAAAAATGGAATCACTACCTCGCTTGGTCCTAGGTAAACCCATCAAAAAATCCATAGAAATATCAATCCAAGGTGATGCAGGAATAGGCAAAGGCGTGTACAATCCATGGGCACTAACTCTAGACTTAGCCTGTTTACATGTAAGACAACGACCACATATTCTCTCAACATCACGTTTCATATGAGGCCAAAAGAAATGCTCATGCAGAACAGATAAAGTCTTAGAAATACCAAAATGTCCCATTAATCCCCCACCATGAGATTCAAGCAATAGTAACTCACGTAGAGAGCATTTAAGCACACACAGTTTATTTTTCCTAAATAGAAAATCATCATGCCTAAAGAAATCCCCACTAGCAGTTTGTTCACATGCTTTATAAATCTCACCAAAATCATCATCATGCTCATATAAAACTTTAATATGCTCAAAACCAAGTAATTTAGCATCTAAAGTCGAAATTAGAGCATACCTCCGAGAAAGGGCATCAGCCACCACATTCTCCTTACCTTGCTTGTATTTGATGACGTATGGAAACGTCTTAATGAACTCCATCCATCTCGCATGACGCCTATCCAGCTTGTGCTGCCCTTTGATGTGCTTCAAGGACTCATGATCTTGAGAGACGACGGAGAAGTCGTGACTGATGGTGAAGACGAGGAACCGACACCTACAGCTACAGTGGATTCCGAGGATGAGGAGGAGATCCTCGCCATCGATGGTAAATTGTTTGTAGCTAGGAGAGTCTTGAGTGCACATACACAGCCCGATGAGAGGGAGCAACGGGAGAACCTTTTCCACACGAGATGTCATGTGAAGGATAAGGTGTGTAGTGTGATCATTGATGGTGGGAGTTGTACGAACGTGGTAAGTGCAACCATGGTTCAGAGATTGGAGTTACCAGAGGTGAAGCATCCAAAGCCATACCGTCTGCAGTGGTTGAATGATTGCGGTACCATCAGGGTGACCAAGCAAGTGAAGGTACCTTTCCGCATTGGGAAGTATGAGGATGAGGTACTATGTGACGTCATCCCTATGCAAGCGAGTCACATTTTGTTGGGAGGACCGTGGCAGTTCGATAGGAGAGCCATACACGACGGCTTCACCAACAAGTACTCGTTTGAGTATAACGGTAAAAAGGTATCACTTGTTCCTCTCACTCCTGAACAAGTTTACGAGGACCAAGTGCAGCTACAAAAGGAGGCAGACAAGGCATCTACCAAAGAGCAGCCCTTACCCACAAAAGAGAATGCCTTTATATAGGCTCACCTAAAAAGTCACAAAACAAAAGGAAAATACGCAGCAAAGTCTCAAAATCGCGAAAACGCGATTTCTATAAAAACTTGGGCTCATGTCGGCCGACAGGGAATGGTGTCGTCCGACAGGTAATCCTGTCGTCCGACAAACCTCCGTCGTTCGCAGGCTCAACCTGCGAATCCTGTCTGTCTCGTCCCCTTTTTACACTGCATGTCGTCCGACAGCCTAGAGGTGTCGTCCGACAAACCACTCGTCGCCCGACAGCTCTCCATGTCGTCCGACACAAGCTGTTCTGGCTTCGTCTTCATGGTTCCAGCTTGAAACTTAAAGTCTTCTGTTGGATCGGCCTCCTCGTACGCAATCAGGTTGATAAGGCTTGGCTTCTCCACATCACCAATAGGTTTCTTCAATAGCTCTTGCGCCCATACCTCTTGGATCATCGACATCAAGCTTGCCTTGAACTTCTTGGCTCTCGAGCGCATAACTGGTCCAGCTGGAACTCGCACTGGGTCTTGTATCAACGACGACTCTTGGGCTGCATCACTTGGTGACCCGAGCCACGGACCGGGGCCGCGCCACCCGCTTTCCTCAACCTGATGGGCTTCGAGTGGCCCCTTGCCCACGCGTCCCAACCTTGGATATACGCTCTTGTATTTGATTTTTCTACTCCCAACAGTCCTGATAATTTATATTCGAGATCGGGTCGAGATCGAGACCTCCCAAAATTTTAAATAAAATTATAAAATTAACAATAAAATTAAAACTTAAATTAAATTAAATATTAACAACTTATAAAATAATCAAAATACAATAAAAAATTATGTTTTTAAGAGAAATAAGTTAAATTATTCAATTTAAAAGACTTTTTTTTAAAATATAAATATTTAAGTATTTTCAAAACAAATTATGTAAAAAAATAAATTATTATGAGATTTGTGAAAATGTATTAATTAAGAAATAAATTTAATCGAAAGTGTGATTAATATTTTGATATTTATATCAATTTATGTGAAAAAATAATATTTTTTTATGTATATTAATAAATTTGCGGGACAGGACGGGACGGGATAAAATGGGATCGTCCCGATCCCATCCCGACCCATTATGAAACAAATAAATCGGGACGGGACGGAACGCGATTGTCATTTTTTAAATTGATCACGTCCTGTCTCGCTAACTAATTGTCTCTCATTCTCAACGAAATAATAAAAAAATTATGAAATCTCATTATAGAAGATAATTTATTTATTTGATTATTTTTAATATTTAAAAATTCGACACCATCATGATCTCACCTACAGTGAAGAAAATATAGAAAAAAAATAGCAAGAGTCGAGAATCATGATTAAGCTATGATTCCATAGTCGTCTTTTGTCAAATCTTGTTTCAATTGTACTCCTACTGAAAAAAATCTCATTCCAAAAGTACTGTAGGTTATAATTCCAATTCAATTTATGATAATATTGAAAAAAACAAATTCTACTAATAAATTATACCTTAATTTGATTATGCAAAAAAAAATCCAAATTTTAATTAGAGAAAAACGAAAAAAAATGTATAATGAAATAATTAAAGCGTAAATGAAATTCTGGAAAAGATAAAAAAAAATTCAACGAATATATATACGCAAAAATATTGAAGCATAAGACCATGAAATACCTGAGCGAATTGATCTCGATATTGTTCTATGAAACGCGGCCGATTTTTTCTTGGAAAGATTGGCGGATCGGTTGAAATTTGAAAATAGGAGGAGAATGAGTTTGATAAGAATAAAAATATATTTATGCAAATAGAAAAAAATAAAAAACGTATCATTAATTAATATTAAATATTTCTAAACTGTGCAAATTTAATGAATATAAGAACCTACTGAATAATTATATTAATGTACAAATTTTGACTTAATAATTATATTATTATTTTTATTTAAAATTTATATTTAATATTATTGTTTTTATTTATAATTTATAGTGTGAATATAATAATATTAAACGTTTTTTATTGGTTCACGTGTGATAGAGAGATTCAAAAATTATATATGTATGGATAGATGTATTAATAAAAGAAATATATATATATATATATATATATTCAATAAAAAAAACTTAGTAAGTTCTAAATACATAATTTTTTTAATAAATTCTAATATTAATTAATTAAAAAAATATTTATTTTGAAATCTAAAATATGTTTTTTAAAATTATATTTAAATGTACATAAAACAAATATTACTTCCGTATATAACCACTTTTTCTGAAAAATTATGTATTTAGAATTTATTAAGTTTTTTTATTGAATTTTTAATGATATATATATATATATATATATATATATATATATATATATATATATATATATATATTATTACTTTTTTATTTTCTAAAAAAAATATAAAAATATTTTTTTAGTTAAAAAATATATTAATAGTGTGTAAAGGGTTACATGTATTTTATAGACTAGAAGGGTATAAATGTATTTTCCTCTCCATTTATACTAAAAGATTATAAATATATTTTTAAATTTGGTAAAATTTTGATATTTTCGATTAAATTGAACTAAATAAACTAGAAAATATTTACAGAATTTGCTGACGGATTTTCACTCTGCATAAATGCTTACTGAAATTATTTTTTAGGATGGTTATTATTTATTAGATTTCTACATGACACCAAATTGTATTTAGATATATCATTGAAAAATGTTGAAAAAATTTTGAGTATTAAAATTTTGATGAAGGTACAGTTTTAATAGTCAGTCAATTTATTATATATTTTTAAATATATATTATATAAATAAAATAAAATTTTGTATAGTTACAATTTTAGTTGTGAAATTACAAAAATAAATAAATTGTAACTTAAATTGTCGTCCCCTGCATATAGGGGTGACTATTCGGGTTCGTGTATTCGGTTTTGTACCGAAATACGCGCACCTGTTTGGGTTTTCGGGTACCTGTACCCAATAAATTTGGGTAAAGGGTCGGGGTTATGTGATTCATTTAAAAAAATATTGGGTATTAGGGTACCCGATTACCCGTTCGAATATCTCCAAAATACTCAATTAATTATTTAAATTAAAATAATAAATATATTCATATATTAATTAAACTTCTAAAACCTTATAGTATATAATAAATGACCTTTTATTGTTTTTAATTATTTTTGCTTTGTTTTTATTTTAATTTTAAACTTTTATTGATAATTTTGACTTGTTGGTTATTTAAAAATAAATTATTGAATTTAAATTTTATTATTAATTTTTTGTTAATTAAAATTTTAGGGTAATTTTGGGTATCGATTATTTAAAGAGAGTCGGGTTATGGATGAATATTTTTGCTTTTTAGGGTACGGGTACCCATTCGTACCGAATAGTCACCTCTACCTGCATATATTGACTACATTAGGTATTACTACCGCTTCACGACATACTAGAGCATCTTCAGTGATAGGTTCAAGTTTTCGATGATAAGTAGGCCAGTGCGCCAACTCATATTTTTTCTACTTCTACCAAAAAAACTTCTAACCTATCTAGGCTTGTCAATTGGGCTTAATGGGTCGGGCTTTGATTGGCCTTAGCTCGCCCTATGCAATTTTAAGGGTTATGGGGCTTCGGACTTCGGCCTTTGGGCTTGAAAATTTCAAGCTCAAGCTCGGCCTATATAAAAATATAGGCTTCGGGCCTGTTGGGGGATAAAAAATCAATTTGTACACGTGGAAAGACAGGCCCGCCCGCGGTGCTCAAAACCGACGAAGGAAGCTTAGGCCAAACACCGGGTCCGAGCCCATGCAAACCATGCATAAGCGCAACCCCGGGAAACCGACGGAGGGGAGGGAGTTGCGCTGATCCCCACGACCCAACAACTAGGGAACGACGTCCCAAAGCATCAGACGGGGCGTGCCCCGCAACGAATCCCAACCGGACCCCGGGCCCGGGCTCATGCAGCACGCTCGAAGCGCCACCCCGGGCCGAGGGAAGAGTACCGCCCCCTCATGGCTAATCCAAAAGGACAAATCGGGAAGCACCTCCGCCAAAGTCTCCGAACAGAAGTCGCACAAGTCCAGCCGAACTCATGCCCCGGGACTCGCTTAAACCCAGCTCGGAATCGTGCCCCGGCATTTAATGATCCTAGAGTAGACTTAACGTGTCGTGATGTCGTGGCTATGCATGAGCATGTGCTCTCGCCTATAAAAGCCGGCCTCCCCGTCTCATTGTAAGGGCGGCGAAAAATACAATAAAAAGTATTATCGAAATAAAAGACATTATCTTCTTGAGCTCGGATTCTTATCCTTTTCCCCCCGGGCCTAGAAATTTCAGCCCTTTCTACATAAAAATTTACTTGGTTTGGTAGTCGTTGCGAAACCCTCGTATCCACCCGTACTTCATTCTTTCCAACAAAAACGACCCAAAACAGTTGGCGCTAGAAGGAGGGGGTTGTATTTCTAGACCCAGGAAAAGAGCTTTTGGTGAAGAAATGTCCAGCCAGGAGCAAGACGGAGCCACGGCGTCGGACTCTTCGAGATCCGCCACCCGGAGAGGAAGGATGCCCGTGGAAGATGAACCCGCGGTCCCGGCACCGACCACCCACGGATGCTATCCCGCGTCAGAGGCCGAGATCCACTTGAGGGAACCAGGTTCTCGACGAATCGCTCGTCGCCAGGTGCGAAGCAGCTCCGAAGCACGACGTCTGAAGCGTCACCTGCTCTCCGAACGACACAACCGGCGCGCGCGCCCCGGCCCACGCCGAGACCCACCAGTTCCCGCTACCCCGGCTCTCTTCTCGGGCAGTATGCTCGATACCCCCGAGAAGATCGACGAAGTAATGGCCAGATTGGCCCAGCGTAAGCACACCCTTACCACTCCTATTTCTCTATCATCGAGAAAACAGGTTAAAACCAGCGCCTTCGACCGCCTCGGTCCGGGGCAAGCGAGTCAAGACCAGCGTCTGCCCCCGGCCCGGAGGCTGATGTTCGATCTGAACGACCCAGCCGAGTACCTATCCGCATCAACGGCGCACGAGGCCCCGGAGCTCGGAACAACCAACGAGCGGGAGACGCGCGACGGGCGCAGGTCGCATCCCGTCGTCCCCTGTCCAACAGCGGCGGGACCCGAGGCAGGACTCCGCGACCTGTACGAGAAAGTGACCGAAGTGGAGAGAAGGCTCGCCGAGGCCCAAGTCAAACCCGAACGCGTCGACTTCTGCAAGGAGCCATTAGCATTGGAGGTCGAGCACGCCATCATGCAATACGAGATCCAGCCCCTACAGACCGCCCTCTATGACGGGAAGACGGATCCCGAGGTCCACCTCAGCCGCTTCCGCACCTACATGTCGGGACGAGGTGCTAGTGACGCCACGAGGTGCCGGCTGTTCCCGCTCACTCTGGGGGACACGGCCCACAAATGGTTCGCGGGGCTACCCTCCCGGTCCATCCACTGCTTTGACGACTTGGTCCAACGTTTCGTCGCCCATTTCGCCTCAAAGGTCAATCGACTCGAGCAGAGCCAGAGGTTGATCGGGGTCCGGCAAGCGGCGGACGAGAGCGACGAGTCATATATGGACCGGGTAGGGGACATCCTGCTCGGCGGCGAGGAGGTCGGCGACGATTTGAAATTACACACCGCCATGAGCGGACTCCGGAAGAACTCGGAGCTGTTCAAACACCTGATGCTTTGCTACCCAAGGAGCTACGATGATTTCCGCATCAAAGCCGGGGCCCAATGCTGGTTCCAGCGTCTTATGCGAGGAAACGAAAGTGCCCCGGAGCAAAAGAGAAGGGACGCGGAGCCCGTGGACCGGAGGGTCGCACCCGCACCGCGAAAGGCCCCCTACAAACCATACGAGCAGGGTCGGCCGCTCCCGGGCTACAAAGAAATGGAGGTGAAGCTCGTCGCACTGACGGGTCAAGACACCATGACTATGATGGAGGTTCTATTAGCTACAGGAGGAGACGTCCTAGTAAAACCGGGGCCCATGCGAGCCCCCGAAGGAAAGTTAGACAAGAGGCTGTGGTGCTCATTCCACGACCAACACGGGCACGCCACCGGCCAGTGCAGACAGCTACTCAGACAGCTATGGAAGCTCTTCGAAGACGGAAAGCTGTGGGACCTGCTCTCGCGTCCCGGTCCCCGAGGCGACGGGGCCGCGGTTCGAGGCAACCCCGAGCAGGCAGGAGCGAGTCGCGACCCGCAGTATCGCGACCAGCAGCGGGGCCAGGGAGGCCAGATCCTGATGATTGGCGGACTGCGGCCGATCGCCAGCATAAGTAAGCGCAAGAGGAGGCGCGAACTCGAGGTGTGGAAGGTTTACCACGCGACGCGACCAGCCCCACCCCCCGGAATCACGGAAAGGGCGGAGATCTCGTTCTCCCCAGCGGACAAGGACGGCGTCACCTTCCCCAAAAGGGACGCCCTGGTAATTAAGACCCCCATCTTGGGAATGGAGGTTTCGAGGTTGCTAATCGACAGCGGGGCCCATTGCAACATCTTATACAAGCAGGCCTTGGATCAAATGGGTCAGCTCGTGCAGTATATCCTCCCCTGCGACCTCAAGCTCAAAGGATTCGGCAGCGACGTGGTGACCCCTTTCGGAACAATCACCCTGCCCTTGGAACTCGCGGACTCGGCCAGACCCGAGATCAAGGTGTTGAGGAACCTGGAGTTCGTGATCATAGATAGGGCCAGCGGGTACAACGCGCTCCTAGGGAGGCCTTTCTTGGAAGCTTTCGAAGCTGTGGCCTCCACCTACTACTATTGTGTCAAGTTCCCGGTTCCCTCTGGGGCCATTGGCACCATTCGAGGGGATCAATTAATGGCGAAAAAGTGTTTGCTCTATTCAACCTCGTATGAATTGACGGATCCATCTGCGGAAGCTGCGACGGACACCTCCCGAGTCAGCCAACTGGTGGCCAGGCTCAGCACCCCGGGCCCTCGGACGAGCGTGTTCGATCTAGACCCGCCCGCCGTCCGAGGTCCTGAAGAAAGTACGGTTCCCACAACCGGGGTCGTCCCCGTCCTTGAGACTAGCCCAGCGCTCGGGACGCATCGCGGAGTTCCCCAGGATGTCCCGAGCCCGGGTACAGGCGAGCGAGTCGTGAGCCTCGGGGCGGGACAGGGCCTCGCGCTCCCGGATCTCTGCGAGTCAAATCCCGACCCCTTCCCCGAGACTCGCCTCAAACATGACCGCGGCGTCGAGACCCTCGAAGAACCTATCCGGTGTGAGATCGGAACCCCGGAGGTGCCCCGACAGGTTTTGCTAGGTTCCCTCATGGATCCCGGGACCCGGACCAACCTCGAGTCATTCTTGCAGACCAGTTTGGCCACGTTCGCGTGGAGCAGCGGGGAGCTCGGGAGAGTCGACCCGGAGCACGCAAGCCATCGCCTCCGCCTGGACCCGAAGCACCGCCCCATAGCCCAGAGACGGAGGAAGATGGGGCCCGAGAAGAGCGAGGCACTGACCGCAGAAGCCAACAAACTCTTGAAGGACGGACTGATACGCCTCGCCCCGCATGACGCGACGTGGGTGTCTAACGCAGTGATGGTACGGAAAACAGGAGGAAAGTGGAGACTCTGCATCGACTACTCGGACCTCAACGAGGCATGCCCCAAAGACCATTTCCCGATGCCCCACATCGACCAGCTAGTTGACAGCACCGCGGGCCACGCGATGTTCTCCATCATGGATGCGAGCTCTGGATACCACCAGATTCCGATGAATCCCGAGGATACCCGTCACACCGCCTTCTACACGGGAAGTAACATCTACTGCTGGGAGCGGATGCCTTTCGGCCTGAAGAACGCCGGGGCCACCTACCAAAGATTGGTCAATACCATGTTCGCCGGAGAGATCGGCAAAACAGTGGAAGTATACATCGACGACATCATTGTGAAGAGTGCGAGCGAGGCGGACCACGTGACGGACCTCGCTCGGGTTTTCGAGATCCTCGGGGCCTACAACATGAGGCTAAATCCCAAGAAGTGCCACTTCGGGATCAAGAAGGGAATGTTTCTAGGACACGTGTTTGGAGAATACGGGCTCGAGCCCAACCCCGCGAAGATCAAAGCCGTGCTCGATATGGCCGAGCCCCGGGACGTGAAGGGAGTCCAGCGGCTCACCGGCTGCCTCGCGGCGCTCAGTCGGTACATGTCGCGGCTCGGGGACAAAACTCGCCCTTTCTTCGGATCGATCAAAAACCAAGAGTTCCACTGGAAGAAGGATAGTCAGAACGCTTTTCTTCGGATCAAGGAATACCTCGCGGGACCCCATATCTTGACGGTCCCCAAGGCAGGAGAGAAACTTTTCCTTTATCTCGCCGCGTCGGAGTGCGCGCTGAGCGCAGTGCTCGTCCGGGCCGAAGGGACCCTCCATCTACCTATTTATTTTGTGAGCCACGTCCTCCACGAGGCGAAAGCCCGCTACACGCCGCTAGAGAAATTAGCGTACGCCTTAATCATTTCGATCCGCAAACTCAGGGCATATTTGTTCGAACACCCCTTAGAAGTACTCACCACAATGCCGTTGCGACAAGTCATGCACCGGTCCGACGTATCAGGAAGACTGCTCCGATGGAGCCTGGAGCTGAGCCAGTACGATCTAACTTTTGCGCCTCGCACCGCGATAAAAGCTCAGGCACTCGCGGATTTTGTGGTCGAGCTAACATTTCCCCAGCGGAGCACGGGTCAAGCACGCCCCTGGAGACTCTATGTGGACGGATCATCTACCAGTGCATGCTCGGGGGCCGGAGTAGTGCTCCTCGGGCCAGATGGTGACTCGTTTGCCCACGCGGTAAAATTTGAATTTTCCGCAACAAATAATGAAGCAGAGTACGAGGCACTTGTGGCCGGCCTCGAAATGTCCATCGCGGTGGACGTCCCGCAACTCCACGTGTACATGGACTCGCAGCTAGTGGTGAACCAAGTCACGGGCGACTACGAAGCCAAAGGAGAGCAGATGATCAAGTACCTCGAGCTGGTATGGAGGCTGTGCGGCAAGATTCCCGACGTCCGGATCGAGCAGATCCCCAGGGAGCAGAACTCGCAGGCCGACGCGCTGTCCAAATTAGCCTCTTCCGAAGGGGTTGCGAATCTATCCCGAGTCGTGTTGACGCAGCTGAAGACTCCCTCAGTCGACGCCCGAGAGGAGATCCTCCCCGTAGCCCTCGAGCCCGGGGCCGACTGGCGGGACGCGATCAAAGGTTTCATCGAGTCCGGGGCCCTGCCCTCGGACAAGGTCGAGGCAAAACAGCTCCGAACGCGAGCTGCAAGGTACTCTGTTCTGGGCTCCCAACTTTATCGCAGGAGTTTTTCCATGCCTTTGTTAAAATGTATATCTAGGGACGAGGGAGCAAAAGTCCTGTCCGAAATCCACGAGGGCATTTGCGGCAACCACGCCGGCGGTCGGTCGCTAGCCCACAAAACCATGGGTCAAGGTTTCTATTGGCCGAACCTACGCCACGACGCCGCCGAGTTCGCGAAGAGATGCGTCCAGTGCCAGCTCATGGGACCCAACATCCTCACCGCACCCGGATCCCTCAAGGCGTTGTACTCCCCATGGCCCTTTGCCCGGTGGGGCATAGACATCATCGGCCCGTTGGCCCCCGCCCCGGGCGGAGTCAAGTTCGCGTTTGTCGCGGTCGACTACTTCACCAAGTGGGCCGAAGCGGAAGCAGTCCAGAAGATCGACCAACCACAAGTGATCAAGTTCATCTGGAAGAACATCATATGCCGTTTCGGATTACCCGAGTCCATCATCTCGGACAACGGTAGACAATTCGACGGCGAGCGAGTCTCGGACTTTTGCGCGCTATGGGGCATAAGGAGGGCATTCTCGACTCCATACCACCCGCAATCCAATGGGCAGGTCGAGGCGGTGAATAAAATATTGAAGCACACCATCAAGGAGAAACTGGAGTTGCGGAAAGGAAGGTGGGCCGAGGAGCTACCCGAGGTGCTGTGGGCATACCGCACCACGATGAAGAACGCCACCGGAGAGACACCCTATGCTCTCGCGTTTGGCACGGAGGCCGTGATCCCGGCCGAGGTGATAGTCCGCTCGCACCATACCACCCAGGACGTCACCCCGGAGAATGAGGCGGTGCTGCGCCTCGAGTTAGACCTCCTTGAGGAGCGGAGGTTGAGTTCTGACTCCCTCAACGCGATGACCAAACAACGAATTGCCAAGATGTACAATACAAAGGTGAGGACCCGAGAATTCAGCCCCGGGGAGTTGGTGTTGAAAAAATTACTAGGAACCCACCCCGGGGCCCTCAAGCCGACATGGGAAGGACCTTTCCGAGTGACAACCTGCCTGGAGAACGGGGCGTACGCGCTAGAACTGATGGACGGGACGCCAGACCAATACCGATGGAACGCTTTACATCTAAAGAAATTCTATCACTAGAGGGACGAAGACCGGAGCAGGCCCGAGCCCCCACGAAGCCGATGAATGAAGGCTATATGTATATGCTCTAAGATAGCAAAAATAAAAAGAGCACCCACGAGTGTCGGCGAATTTGAAACAATTCCCTATGATTTGAGTATTGTCGTTTAGTCGAGAATAAGGCCTAACCTGTTTAAGACCCGAAGAGCGGAGATTGAAATAACACAATCCCGGGACGCGGGCTGCGGGGACGATACGAGAATAATTTGTGGACTCATCCGCAAAAGCCCAAAAGGCCACGAACCCATTCAGTCTCCAACTTAGGCGACTCTAGAGTAAGAACGTCATTTACCATGTCCCAAGTTGCGAGCACGGGGGGAGAAAATAAAAGCTAGAAAAAGCCACAAAAACCCCATTTAAACCATTAAATCCCCAAACCCATAAGGACTCTACCGAGCCCCGGGTCGCGGAGGTACGGGTACAAAAAGAACCAAAAATCTTTGGCCAAAAACCGAACTTCGGAAAAAATAAAAAATCGCATTAAACAGGCGAAAATGAACGCCATAAATAGGGCCCCGGTGCCCGGGACAATCAAAACCCGGGACCCGCGGCTCGGAGAAAACCAAGCTAAAAGCCCTGCAAATCCAGGACTAAAGCAAAGCCCTAAGGCACCACGCGAAACACGCGAACAAGATATTAGTCATGGAGAAAATAAAAACATGATTAAACATACCAGGGTCACCCCCACAAATCAAGAAATATCCGGGCTATTGCCCCAACAAAAACCAAACCAAAACAAGACATTGTTTTCAGGCCGAGGCCCTTATCAGAATAAAACAAAAGCAGAGAATCAGAATTCATAAGACAACCAGGGACGAACTCCAAGAGCCACCACAACCTACGACCTCGGGGATTTCGCCGCTAACTCCGGGTCAGCATCAGGGGTCTCCTTCATTAGGACACCGACATCGACTTCAGCACCTTCTTCAGCAGGCGGCGCGGAATGGTCAGCTTCGAAACCTTCATAGAATGCATCTATGCTCTGCTCGGGGAAACCGGCAACAACATCCTCCGTGACCGCCACCTGACGAGGAGACAGCCCATCCTCGGGCCTCGGGGAGCCACCCGCCGCACCAACGGAAGAAGCAGCGTCTCCCGCCTCGGGCTCGACCTCCACCCTCTCTCCTGGTGCCGGCGCGGGAAGCCTGATCAGCGGTTCCTTGGGACGAACCAGGAGGTCGTAACTCGGCCACCATTTCATGTCGATGTGGAAATCTTCCTCGAGGTCGAGGTACTCCTGGTGAAGCCGAGGATCGAGGACCCTGGTGCTCATATACTCTTTCCAGTACTCCAGCACGCGGTCCCGAGCCGCCACATCGTTTTTCGAGTGAGCATATCGGACGGCATCGGCCAGGCCACTAGAGTAGAAATGATCGTTGAGCACACGGTGGTCGGTCCACGGGCTAGATAGCTCATCTTCGAGGACGGCGATCCGAGCCCGAGTTTCCTCTAGTTGGACCTTCAGAGCAGCGGCCTCCGCAAGCCGGGCCTCAGAGGACTCGGTGAGTCTCGCCACCTTCCCATTCGCCTCAATGATCTGCTGCGACAGAACCGTGGCTCGTGACTTGAGGGCAGTGGCCTCCGCGCCCGCTATCTCCAGCTTGTCGTTCCGGTACTCAGCCAACTCGCGCCACATGTCCCTGTCCTTCGAGGCCGCGGCTAGGGCGGCGGTATAATCTTTAACCTCCGACATAAGGTGGTCACTCTGGGCAATCACCTCCTCGTTCAGCTTCGCCATATCCCCGACCTGCCTGTCCTTCGCCTGAGCGGACGCTTTCCACTGTTCCACCGACGCGGTAAGTTGCTCGATCTGACGGGCCTGGTTCTCCGACCACTCGAACCCCGCGGCGCTGACTATGGCGGCCTGACTAATCAACATCGTGGCCAACATAAACGTATGGTCCCGACGGCCAACTAGGCCCTGCAGTTCGTGAGTCCAGGACCGGCCAAGGGCGCTCAATGCCGCGCCGACCGGGGTCCCGGGAGTAACCACCGGGAGCGCGGGGCCATAGCCGGCCAGATAATCCAGGATCACAGGGGGCATGTCCGGGGTGGCGTCCAGGATCCTGCATTCAAAGAAAGGACAAGTTTGTAGTGAGGTGTTTAAAGAAAACAGACATAGCCCAGAGAGATGCCCCAAATCGCGGTCTAGAAACCGAATTTTACGAGACCACCAGATAAGGGTTTCAGTTCTGATCTTACCTCTGTTGGCGGCTCGGGTCGACACCGTAGTACGGCGAGCATCCTATCACGGCCGGCGGGAGTCCAGAACCCTCATACGCAGTCACCGGCGGTCGTCCAGAATCAAGGTCCGGGGCCACCGGGTCCTCGACAGCCTTGCGTTTCCGCGACTCACTTGCAACCGAGCCCTCCACCATACAGAGAGGGGTAGCCCGGACCGCGGCATACAAGGGAGGACAGTGCACTGCCTCCACCCTCACCCGCGAAGGAGAAGAGACCGGGGGAACCACTAACTGCTCCGAGGTCCGGGGTGCGAAGTCGGAAGTCAGATCGATCACGTCCTCACCACCGGCACGGGACAACGGGAGGCCATCCGCCGTCGGCCTGGACGCATCCGGGTCGACCACCTCAGTAGAAACGGCCGGCGAGGTCCGGGGCATGTCGATCGGGATGGACCCTGAGCGCGGCGGCGCCGCGGAGGTCGAAGGGCCGGCCGACCCGGCCGATCGACTCCGCGATGCGGGGATCGGAAAATCCGACCCCTTGCGATCGGTGATCCCAGGGAACCCAGACATCTTCGTACAGGGACGGTCCTCGAAAATGAATGTCCGAGGAGCTGCAACCAGGGCGCGAGCATAAATCAGGAAATCGAGATAGACATCTGAGAGAAAAGTTGAGCTAAGGTCCCGCCTCGTTACCTGGATACGGATCGTGGAGGTGCCGCGGCGGACAAATGAGGCGAGTGTTCAGCAGCAAATCCTCTCGGCAAAGGACGGTGGCCTGGCGTTCGGACGAGGTGTAAGCTTCGGCGATCTTCAGGGCGACCTGGTAGTCCCAGTTCAGGGGGGCCTCTCTCCGAGTATTGACGCCTGATCACAAGGAAGAAAAGGTCAAGAATCAGCAAGGGTGAACGATATTTAAAGACAGACGCGACTCACTCGGAATTTTTTCAGAATATTTCGTGGGGATATCGATCTCCCCTGCCGGCGTCTGAGTCCGCCAGGCCCCAGAAACGTAGAGCCATCTCGGCCAAGGAATGTCAACCTTCGATGACTTCACCCCGACAGTGGGGATGCCATCGCGACCCTTCACAGTGAAACGCCCCTTCAGCCCTCCAGTGCTCGAGATCCCGAACGAACGACGGATCTCGGCGTCAGTCAAGACCCGAATTAATCCGGAGCTACCCAACAGGGATAGGAAGGCTATGATTTGGGCCCATCCGTTGGGGTGGATCTGGTGCGGGGCCACCCGCCAAAACCGCAGCGCTGCGCTCACCGAGGGGTGAAGTGGGAAGCGCAACCCAAGATCCAGGGCATCCGTCCCCACGGCCACCATCCCGGGAGGCGGACAACACGGGGACTCCCCGGGAGCCGGAGCGTGCAGGTGAACGTCCACCGGCACCCGCCATATGACTCTCTTCCGCTCGATCATCTCAGCGGTGATCACGCTAGGTTTGCCATGATCGCCCCATTTGGGGGTATGGCATTCGGCGGGCGGGGAGTATGGGTCGCGAACGACGGCCACGTAGCGGTGGGTCCGATAGTAACTCGGTTAATCAAGGACGGCGGACGGCGGAAACTTTTCATCCATCAGACGGAGAAATTGGGCATGGAGCAGGTGAATATCGTTGTCTTCGCCGGAACTGGACGAGGAATCACTCAGTGCGTTACCACCGCCCGAACTCGCGAAGGATCCTTCCGCCTCGACCATAACTTCATCCCGCGGGCTCGACATCGTCTCAGAACGGAAGCAACAAAAATTGGGCAAGAAAGAAAATAGAAAGAGGGATCGTGTACCTATGCGCCCGCCAATTTAGGGTTTGCAGATTACCGGAGCACGTAGGGAAGTGGGCAACAAACACGGAAATTTTTTAGGCAGGATACGCACGCAAGATTTGAAGGGGCGGGAGCGGTTACCCATAAACGCACTCGAGTGTTGGTCTTTTCCACACGGCCCAACAAGGCCCATTGGGCGTAAGTGGGCCCTACGAGATCTCAATGATTGCCCACTGGATTGCTCGCCCCTGCAACCCTACGAAATAGGCCCGAGGCCCGGACTCGCAACTAAGGACTGCCCGAGGCTCTAACGCGAATCAAGGCCCGGGGCCCGGGGCGTGAAACGTTGGGTATCAACCCCGGGGCAAGCCTGGTTTGGTCATGACACCCGGGAAAGTTCGTTCGCAAAAAATTGGATTCTCAACCCCGCGAAGATGAAGGCAAGCAAAGGACGATCGAAGCAAGAAAGGTTGCCAATTGGACCAAATGAAAAGTATGCTTAAAATTTACTCTTTACAAAAACAGAGGGGACCTCAAAGGGTCGACATTACATCATCACAAAAATACAGCAAGACGCGGAGAAAACCCTAGCTAAATTATCCCCCAGGGGAGGAGCTATCTAAGCCGCGACCGGGCCACGCCCTCTCCGTCAATCACAAAGACTCTGGACCACACTTCCCAGTCCCACTGGACTCGCACGCGCCATCCTTGTCCAATGCCCACGTGGCGACAGAAGGTCCTCCACCCCTTTCCTGATATGCGGAGACGATCCCCACAGCGCACCATGTGCATCGGCCAGTTTTGACCAAGCTCGTCCCGAAGGACTATTTTCCGTTTCTCCAAACCCCTGAAGGGAACGGTCAGGGGCGGTGGCAGACTCGCTCCCGGACGTCGCAGGGACCCAGTAAATGTCCGGGCATGCCAGAAGCGCGCGACCTCGAGAGAAGGGGGGACGGACAAATGGCTGTCGCCGGCATCCGGATCCGAGTCATAGGAGACGTCGAATACTTCCGGCGCCTCCGGGAGCGGTTCCAGCGCCGCCTCGAGCTCCTCGTCGGAGGAGATGTAGACTATCTCCGGCGGGTTGAAGTCGTTGCTTCCCACGGAGGAGCTCACCATGGTTTCGAGTTTGTTTGAGAAGAGGTTTTTTCTTTTTCCTCGCCGGAGAAGATGACCGGAAAAGGGCGTAAGGGATTTCGGAGTCGGAGGAATGATTGGATTAGGATCGGATTTTAAAAAAGGTGCCCAGCAGACGTGACACACCGAAAAGGCGTCATCATTAGCCTGGGGAACCGCCGCGACCGTCCGAATCCCAAGGAACCAAACCGCGCCGGGTGATGGCCCCGAATGGGTTTGGACCGGATTCCGAACCGACGCTCGGGGACCTATTTTTCTATTATCAATTTTCTTTCTTTTATTAAAAATTATTTCAGGGTATTCACACCGCGACGCGATGTCCGGGTCCCGGGGCCCGAGATACAAGCACACAAAAATTACAAAACCCTTTTTAAAAGCCGCCGAAGCACGACGCGGGAGAGAGAGAGAGCTTCCCCGACCACCGAGTCAAAACGAGGTCGGCGGGACAGGAACCAGAGACCCGTCCTCTCGAGTAACGGCGACATTGATATCCTCCATCTCCGACCACCGAAGCTCCACCCGCCATCCATCTTGAAGCTGCATGTGCTTCACAAACACGGCCCAGCCAATACCTCCGATACCCAGGCGATTGCCACCGGGGATCAAGTCAAAAACCCAGAGGCAGCCGGAGGGGTCGCTGACAGCGAGCAGGGCGGGCCACACATGTTTGTACATCTGCGCGAAAGGCGACGGCATCAGGAGAACCTCGCGGTGGTAACGTGGATTGAACTTACGGGACACCACGTAGCGTCGCGCCCGGAATCCGCCGTCTCCACCCGCGACTCGTCACCCGGCTCATGCTCGCGAACTTGGATAATAGGTCCCACTGCGGAGTGAGCGGATCGCTGGGGATGGTTAGACATAAAGGAAGCGAGATAAGGCGAGCAACGGCCTCGAATCCGATTTATAGCCCAGAAGAACCAGACGGTCAATCCCATTCTCCAACACCACCTCCTGAAGGCACCACTCCGAGAGCACAACATTTATTAGCTAATTCAGCCTTTCAGAGAGCCGCAGGACGGAAGGCACCCAGACCAAGACGAGCCCCTCGAGGAGAACGGTGAGGCGAACAGGTCATCCAGCCACCAACTACCTCATTTAAGGAAGGACCGACCGGCAGGAAACCAGCCCGATCATCAATAGAAGTGACGCGTCGCCGGCCCAACGAGCGGAAACCTCCCCGGATCTCGTACTATCCGACGATGTTTCCGGGGGCCAATGTTGGGGGATAAAAAATCAATTTGTACACGTGGAAAGACAGGCCCGCCCGCGGTGCTCAAAACCGACGAAGGAAGCTTAGGCCAAACACCGGGTCCGAGCCCATGCAAACCATGCATAAGCGCAACCCCGGGAAACCGACGGAGGGGAGGGAGTTGCGCTGATCCCCACGACCCAACAACTAGGGAACGACGTCCCAAAGCATCAGACGGGGCGTGCCCCGCAACGAATCCCAACCGGACCCCGGGCCCGGGCTCATGCAGCACGCTCGAAGCGCCACCCCGGGCCGAGGGAAGAGTACCGCCCCCTCATGGCTAATCCAAAAGGACAAATCGGGAAGCACCTCCGCCAAAGTCTCCGAACGGAAGTCGCACAAGTCCAGCCGAACTCATGCCCCGGGACTCGCTTAAACCCAGCTCGGAATCGTGCCCCGGCATTTAATGATCCTAGAGTAGACTTAACGTGTCGTGATGTCGTGGCTATGCATGAGCATGTGCTCTCGCCTATAAAAGCCGGCCTCCCCGTCTCATTGTAAGAGCGGCGAAAAATACAATAAAAAGTATTATCGAAATAAAAGACATTATCTTCTTGAGCTCGGATTCTTATCCTTTTCCCCCCGGGCCTAGAAATTTCAGCCCTTTCTACATAAAAATTTACTTGGTTTGGTAGTCGTTGCGAAACCCTCGTATCCACCCGTACTTCATTCTTTCCAACAAAAACGACCCAAAACAGGGCCGATATCGGGCTAAGCCCTAATTTAGTACATAATTATATTTTTTGTCCAAATAAGTATCAATCCGAAAATAATACTTAAATAATACAATATTATTTAAATAAAAATATAAATTATTTTTCAAAAATACTTTTTACATGTTATATGACCGATTGCTAAATTAAAATTAAAATAAAATAAAAATTTTAAATTTATACAAATTCATAAATACAATTTTATAACGCTAAAAAAATAAATTTTATAGGTCCCACCACTTACTTATTTTATACTTTTTATTCATTATTTATAATAATAATAATAATAATAATAATAATAATAATAATAATAATAATAATAATAATAATAATAATAATAATAATAATAATAATAATAATAATAATAATAATAATAATAATAATAATAATAATAATAATAGTAAACGTTAAAAAATGATTTTTAGATGAAATAAAATAAATATTTAATATTTTATATAATTCATGATTAAAATAAAAATATCACAAAAAATAAATTTAAAATAAAAATAAATATTATACTTAATAAATCAATAATATTCGCTAATATTAAAAATACAAAATAATTCATAACGCTACAAATTTAACTATTTCAAAATTCTTATTTTTAATTAATTTTTATATAAAATTTAACTATTTCAAAAATTTTATTTTTAATTAATTTTTATATAAAATAAATCGTTAAAATTTTAACTATTTCAAAAATTTTAATTTTAATTAATTTTTATATAAAATTAAAACTATTTTTTAATTAATTTTTATATAAAATAAAAATACAAATAATCCAAACTATTTCAAAATTCTTATTTTTAATTAATTTTTATTTAAAATAAATCGTTAAAATTTTATTTATTTCAAAAAATTTAATTTTAATTAATTTTTATATAAAATAAAAAGGAAAAATGGCAATAAGGCAATTTTTCAATATTTTTTGACCAATAAGGCTTTTGATAAATTACGCGTGTTAATTAGGCCGCCTAAACTGTGTAAAGACCGTATTACCCATTCTCCCCCAAATTCTATCGATCACTGAAAACCGATCCTTCCTCTTTCACTCCCAAACAACGTGGTCTTCCTCCGCCTTCGAAGACTCCAGCTCCGTCAAGAAAACGACCACCGGCACACGCCGACCAGCGTGCTCCCCTCGTCCGACGAGATCTCCGCCGACGAGTGGTCCGAGATCTCCACCAAAACCAACATCGCCGCTCGGCCGCTCGGCGACGTCGTCCTCTTTATTAAGCCTCCTCCACAGTCGGCAACTTCTTACAGCGGCGGCGACTCTCTTTAAGCGAGTGACGGTGAGCTCTCCTTATCCGTTTGCCTTCAATTGTTTCCTTTTCGTCAAACCTAATCGGTAAAAAAAAATGCTGGAAGTAATTAGGTTGTGCTCTGAGCATTCTTATTGTTAGAATTCTCAGGGAAAGGTGATCAGAAATAGTTTTGTCTTGATTTTTGTACTAATTGAAATTCGAATTCAATCGATAGTGTAAATTGATTTTTGGTTGATATTTAAAGGGGGCGTTTCTCAAGCTAGCTATCTAATTGTTTGATAAAATGTTTGTGAGAGGAGAAAGGGTTTTTAGCAATATTTCATTAGTTGTTTTGGCTTCCACAGTGTGAGTGCTTTTGTCTTTGATTGTTATTGTGAAACGGTGATTGCAGATATGTGCCTCTAATTATAGTAGCAGAATTTGCATGCATAAGAATTTATATCTGTGACATTGATAGAGCTGGTGATAGAATTGTTTTATCTCCCTTGTTATTGTGCCTTGGAATTCGAAAAACTAAAGGGGACGAAATCCCAATTTTTTATTTTAATGGTTTAGATAGTGACCAGGCCTGTGTTTTGAGTCTCTTCCTACTACTTGAACTTAAGCTAAACAATTTGGATTGGCAATATGGGTGCCCTATGTGCAGATATCGACATTAGATATCGACATTTTACTCGAAAATATAAAGGTCTCTGTCTGTCACTTTTCCTGTCGAAACTCATTATGTTTTGAAGCTAAGATGCATGTACACTTTATTTTTTTCAGCTCGATTGTTTTTAGGTTTATTGGTAATCATCGGGAGCTGCGTGGGGATGTAACTATTTTGCCTTGCCTTGTTGTGAATAACCAAGCAGGCGCTCGCGTTGGGGTGTTTTCCGAGCGTGACTAAACTTGGATACAGTGGCCCAAATTTGACTTGGCAGTCACGGATTTTGGGTGGGGACAAGCGAAGAAGCTGGAGGTCGTGTCGATCGACGGGGAAAGTTACTCTATGTCACTGTGTACGTGTGATGGAGGATTGGAAGTTGGATTTTCAGCTCTGCTCCTCGTCCGGCGTTAATGTCCTTTCTGGCATTTAGAGCTCAGCATATGAACAACCTGCATAAATATATTGATGACATTAGTCGAAAACCATGTAATGTGCGTCTTCTCTAAACACGCACACAAACACACGCACTGTGGAAACGGTCGGAAGGCTT
The DNA here is from genome assembly GCA_954870475.1 of Euphrasia confusa. NCBI lineage: Eukaryota > Viridiplantae > Streptophyta > Magnoliopsida > Lamiales > Orobanchaceae > Euphrasia > Euphrasia confusa. The sequence goes on along the minus strand of OX940951.1, from coordinate 36,559,755 downwards.
GATTCGAGTTCGTATTCGGTCGGAAAATGCGCTCGAATAGTAGTGTTGATGTTTTTTGTTTTTTTTAAATTGAAATTCAAATCGAAAATATGACATTCAGTGTATTTTTATGACATTCAATGTGTTTTTATAATATTCAATGTGAAAATCGGACATTCAGTATTTTTAATGACATTTAGTATTTTTTTTTATGACGTTCAGTGAGTTTCTATGACATTCAGTGTGGTCTTTTGTTGCTGGATACATTCAGTGTAAGAATAGGACATTCGGTGTGTTTTTATGACATTCAGTGTTAAAATGTGACATTCAGTGTTAAAATATGTCATTCAATGTTAAAATATGACATTCAGTATGTTGTTATTCAGTGTAATTTTATAACATTCAGTGTGAAAATGTGACATGTAGTGTTTTTATTTTAAGTGTAAAAATATGACATTCAGTGTTTTCGATTTAAATTTCAATTGAAAAAAAAATAAAAAAATATGTTCATGCTCGAATGACAGTGCACTAGTACTTTGTGGTTTCAAATTTCCACAAGGCAATATCAATATCAATATCAATAAACTCTTTTATAATTTTTGCTTTAGAAATTAGAAAATGTAATTTGCAATTACATGAAAAAAGTTCAAACTGAGTAGATGAACTCAGTGCAATTTCTATTCCATTATTGTCACTAACAAGTGAAAGATCCAAGAAGTCTTTAAACAATGAAAAAATAAACTTGAAACTACAGCTCATGTAATGTAATTGATTCTAAAATAAGTGCAGGCTCATCACATATAGATCATGAAGTTTTGTTTAATTACAGAAAAATCCCATATCTCTTTTCAAATTAGAAATACCACAAAAAACTTAATTAGTAACTAAAGCAAAATCTCCACGTCAAATAACATTGGACAGCCTAAAATCCAATTGCATCAAGAATCAGAATTCAAACCACACAGTACATGTATGGAAACAATCTCACAGGCCCGATCTCTATAATTCACGTAAGCCTCTCTCGGGCTAGTTGGGGGGGGGGGGGGGGGGGGGGGTAGTCGCTCATGTACTCGTAAAGGTCCTGCATCCACGCCCTGTTCCTGGCTTCCGACTCCGCGCTTGGGTCGAACCAAGTCGCCACGTATTGCGCTTTACACACAACGCTCGCCCTGTGAGTGAAAGATTAAAGTACATAATATTTGTTTCCATACCAAGATGTCTTTCAAATCATGAAAACTAATCTGCATACTTTAAAAATAATATGAATATTGAAAATATTAACAAACCATAAAAATGCTTGAAAAACTCTTACCCGTTGTCACTCACCCTCACTTGGGCATTTCGTCGAACAACTTATGCGCACAATCCCCGACCCGATGAATCTCGACAACTGAGACGACGAGAAAGGAGACGCTTCGTGTTTCGAGAGCTTCCCTTGTGTAGACTCGCTCTTCTCGATTTCTAATAGCTTCGTCAAACAACTTATGTGCAAATCGTGGCTTTGAAGATCACCAGAAAATCGAGAGCGCCGCTGCCCGAGAGTGAGTTGGGACTTTCGATGATCTCTGGCTCTCGCCCGAGAAAAAAAAGAGACTATACACAAGCAATCATTTGTTTTCTTCTCAACAACAGCGATTGACTCACACACAACGCTCTCTGGCTCTCGCCCGAGAAAAAAAAGAGACTATACACAAGCAATCATTTGTTTTCTTCTCAACAACAGCGATTGACTCATTTCTAATAGCTTTAGTATATATATTCTACAAGCAGGATGTTATAGCAATAATTTGTAGTAGAAACTTGATTTAACGACTACATAAAGACACTATATACCGCAAGCAAAGTTTGTTCAAGTTTGTTCGATTTTTCAGCCCTACAAGCAACAACTCACAACACAACCCATCCCAGCATCAATACACAAGAACAGGTAAATCAAAATTGAACAAAAACACAACCAACCATAAGCACAAATCAGAAATCGACTCAACTAGAACATATTGAAATAAGATGAATGGTCGAGCAACAATGTTTTAATTTACCTCGAAGCCCGTGCAGAAAATTGATCATCATCTTTCGCCTCTCCATGCATTTCGTTCCCGAAGATCTCTGTGCACACTGAACAAAGCGAGTTTAGCCACGTTGTCGACGAGGACGAGGTCGGAGTCGAGGTAAACGACAAATCGGACGCGCGGGGCGAACGATAATCGCGATCGTCGGTCCTCCGCAATCCCGGAGACCACCTCGCCTTGCCGTATACTATGACGGCGGCCATCGCGGTGCTCGCGAAGGCGACGACGACGATGCCGAGCGTGCAGATGAGCGCGCATAGGAGGGGCCGCGGTCGTCGGATTCGTCGAGATCCACCGCAACGGGGCATCGGCGGCCCACGAGCTGCTGGACCTGCCGCACTTGACCATCCCCGATCTCGACGCTGTGGTGAAAAATCCGGCGGCGAAATTCCGGGGGCTCGACGATCTCGATATCTCGCTCTCGATCTCTATATCCGTATTCTGAGATTAGAATTGAATTTGGGGAGAAGGGTATTTTCGTCATTCCTTATACATTTTTTTGGCTCAATTAGAACAAAAAGGCCTAATTGACACTAAAATTAGAGATTGACCTTATTGGTCAAAAAATGTTGAAAAATGGCTTATTGCCATTTTTCCCAAAATAAAAAGTATTTTTTAATTAATTTTTATATAAAATAAAAATATCGTTAACGTTAAAATTTTAACTATTTCTGTTATAAATATTTATATTATAGTGAATTACTTGTTGGCTAAGTCAGAAACCCTAGACTGTATTCTATATAAAGGGGTCTCCCCTCATTAATAAATTCATTCAATTCTCTCTCAATTCTCTTTACTTTATAACACGTTATCAGCACGAGAAGCTCAACCGCGTTCTTCATCCAAGTTCTACCTATCCAAGATCCGAAGTACAAGGCAAGAATTTATATTTTGTTTATATTTATTAAATAATTATAAATATATCTACTTCTTCTCTCTTCTTCACAAACGTAATATGTTCCCGAAGAACATATAATCTGATATTCCTGAACTAATATCGTATGTTCCTGAAGAACATTATAATTTGATATTCCTGAAGTAATATCAAATTAATTATCTTGAGTAATCAATTAAATTTTTTATGTTCCTGAAGAACATTATGATATGATATTCTTGAAGAAATATCAAATCTAAAAAAAATAAAAAATAAAATAAAATTTAAATGTTCCTGAAGAACATCGTGATGTGATATGATATTCCTGCAGAAATATCAATATCAAATTGATTATATTTATTAATTATCTCGAATAACATCTTTGAAAATCGAGATCTAATGTATCTTATTTTGTAGATACTCATGGCAAACATCGCGAAACTAGATTTCGTTGAACTGGATATATCTGGGAAGAATTATTTATCGTGGAACCTTGATGCTGAGATTCATTTGATCTCCAAGGGTTTGGGTGAGACAATCAAAGAAGAAAACACGTCATCCCCGCAGGATCGTGCAAAATCACTCATTTTCATCCGTCATCATCTTCATGAAGGATTGAAAGTTGAGTATCTCACTGTCAAAGATCCCCACGTCTTATGGAAAAAATTGGCTGATAGATTTGATCACCAAAAGACCATTGTCCTCCCTAAAGCACGCTACGAGTGGATGCATCTCCGCTTACAGGATTTCAAAACTGTTAGCGAGTACAATTCTGAACTATTCAGAATAACGTCAAAATTAACTTTGTGCGGAGAAAAGATCAATGAAGAAGATATGATGGAAAAGACGTTCTCCACATTTCATGCATCAAATGTGCTCCTGCAGCAGCAATACCGCCTGCGTGGCTTCAAAAAGTATTCTGAGCTCATATCATGTCTGCTAGTGGCAGAACAGAACAATGAGCTACTGATGAAAAATCATGAGAAACGACCTACTGGATCCACACCATTGCCTGAAGCAAATGTTAATGAACGTGGACGTAGTCGTGGTCATGGACGAGGACGTGGACGTGGATACGAACAAGGACGTGGCCGTGGGAGGTCTCATGGGCGAAATAATTGGCAAAATAATCAGCAAGGTAGTAACTTCAAAAGGCATAAGCCAAACGAGAACAAGGTGTGCGAAGAAAAATGCTATAGATGTGGAATTGTGGGGAATTGGAGTCGTGCCTGTCGCACGGCTAAACACCTTATTGAGCTCTACCAGAATTCTATCAAAGGAAAAGGTAAAGTAGAGATCAATCTTGCTGATTACAATGAATCAATCTTTGAGAATTATGATGGCCCAGTTGACATCACAAAATTGGAGACCTCTGACTTCTTTGAGGACCCGAATGGCAATATCGATAATTTGATTGGCAATGGCGTATTGGAAAACATGGAAAACATGGAAAACATTGATTAGTTTATTTTCAAAGCACTTTCGTTATGATCAAAATGTTTAGATCATTTTAATAATTTATCGTACTTTGTTTATCATTTAAAAATAAATTTTAAAACTATTTTATTTTTATAGATGGATGAATGCCTTGCCGATAGCGCCACCACCCATACAATACTTCGAGATAAAAAGTATTTTATAAACTTGACATTTGCAAAGAACAATGTCATTACAATTTCTGGTGCATCCAGCATTATTGAAGGCTCCGGAAGAGCTAGTGTTATCTTGCCAAATAACACCATACTAGACCTAAAAGATGCATTATATTCTAGCAAATCGAGAAGGAATTTGCTAAGTTTTAAAGATATTCGTTGTAATGGATATCACATAGAAACAATGCATGAAAATCATATTGAATATCCATGCATAACTTCTTTTGAATCTGGAAAGAAACAGATAAAAGAAAAACTGAAATCACTTCCATCTGGCATGTATGGTACTGTGATAAAATCAGTTGAAGCAAATAATGTAATGAACCAGAAGTTCATTAATTCACAAACTTTTATGCTTTGGCATGATCGACTTGGGCATCCTGGGACAAATATGATGCGTCTAATCATTGGTAATTCAAATGGGCACCAACTAAAGGATAAGACGATCCTTTTACCGAATGAATATCCATGTAGTGCGTGTTCGCAGGGCAAGTTAATTATTAGACCTTCTATTACGAAGGTTAATGCAGAATGTCCAACATTCTTAGAAAGAATCCAAGGAGATATTTGTGGACCAATACATCCACCATGTGGACCATTTCGTTATTTCATGGTATTGATTGACGCTTCCACTCGATGGTCGCATGTTTGCTTGCTCTCTACAAGAAACGCAACATTCGCTAAATTACTTGCCTAAATGATAAAATTACGAGCACAATTCCCTGACTACTCGATCAAGAAAATTCGTCTTAACAATGCTGCCGAATTCAAGTCGGAAGCATTCGATAACTATTGTATGTCAATTGGAATTGAAGTTGAACATTAGGTAGCTCATGTTCATACACAAAATGGTTTAGTTGAATCGTTTATAAAACGTCTCCAGTTAATTGCTAGACCATTACTTATGAAAACAAAGCTCCCACAATCTGTTTGGGGACATGCTATACTGCATGCTGCTTCGCTGATTCGTATAAGGCCTACACATTATCACAAGTATTCGCCTTTACAACTTGCAGTTGGTCAAGAACCTAATATATCACACCTAAAGATCTTTGGTTGTGCGGTCCAAGTTCCGATTTCACCCCCACAACGTATAAAGATGGGTCCCCAACGGAGGCTTGGAATTTATGTTGGGTTTGACTCACCATCAATAATTCGGTATCTTGAACCATTAACTGGGGATTTGTTTACTGCAAGATTTGCAGATTGTCATTTTGATGAAATGACTTTTCCCACTTTGGGTGGAACAAAATTGAATATTGAGAATCCTCGTATTATCTCTTGGAATGAAAAAACGTTTTCACACTTTGATCCTCGAAATAAGTTGTGTGAGGAGGAAGTTGTAAAGATCATTAATTTGCAAAGAATCGCAAATCAACTTCCCGATGCGTTTGTTGATACAACAAAAGTTACAAAGTCACATATACCAGTGGTAAATACTCCTGCGAAAATTGATGTCCCTGAAGGACAAATTAACATAGCAAATGAGTCTCAAATACGCCAAAAGTGTGGTCGACCACCCGGTGCAAAAGATATTGTACCGAGGAAGAGAAAAGTACATGTACAAGAGAAAACTCATACTCAAGCTATGGATAAAATAGTGATTAATCAATCAAATGAAAATGAAGTCGTTCCTGAAGAACCGTTAGTGCCCAAAAATAATGAGATCGCAATTAAATATTTATCATCTCATAAATTATGGGAGCGAACTAATGTTGTCATGGATAACATATTCGCCTTTAATATGGCACTTGAAATAATGCAAAATGAGGATCTTGAACCACAATCTATGAAAGATTGTCAAGTTAGAAGTGATTGGCCAAATGGAAAAAAGCCATACAAGTAGAGTTAAATTCATTGGAAAAACGAAAAGTTTTTGGACCTGTAGTCCGAACTCCTAAAAATGTAACCCCTGTAGGGTACAAATGGGTTTTTGTAAGAAAAAGAAATGAAGATAATGAAATTAAAAGATACAAAGCTCGACTTGTAGCCCAAGGCCACTCACAAAGGCCAGTAATTGATTACGAGGAGACATATTCTCCAGTAATGGACACTATAACATTCAGATATTTAATAAGTCTGGCCGTGTCACAAAAGCTTGATATACGCCTTATGGACGTAGTAACTGCGTATTTGTATGGTTCACTCGATAGTGACATTTACATGAAAGTTCATGAAGGACTTAAAATACCACAAGCAAATGATACATGCCCTAGAACTATGTTCTCAATCAAGTTGCAAAGATCCCTGTATGGATTAAAGCAATCCGAGCGAATGTGGTACAATCGTCTTAGTGAATACTTGCTGAAAGAGGGATATAAAAATGATGACCTATGCCCTTGCGTTTTCATAAAGAAAACAAATGTTGGATTTGCAATCATTGCAGTTTACGTTGATGATTTAAATTTGATAGGAACTCCTGAAGAGCTCAACAAAACTGCAAATTACTTGAAAAATGAATTTGAGATGAAAGATTTAGGGAAAACTAAGTTTTGTCTGGGTTTGCAAATTGAGCATATCAAAGATGGATTATTTGTTCATCAATCGTCGTATACAGAAAAATTGCTAAAACGATTTAATATGGATCAAACATACCCATTGGATTCACCAATGGTTGTTCGTTCACTTGATGTGAAAAAGGATCCATTTCGTCCACTTGAAGATGGGGAAACAATTCTTGGTCCTGAAGTACCATACTTAAGTGCAATTGGTGCATTAACTTATATTGCTAATTGCACTCGACCTGATATAGCTTTTTCTGTTAATCTCCGCGCGAGATATAGCTCTGCACCCACTAAAAGACATTGGAATGGTGTTAAGCACATACTGCGATACCTAAAGGGTACCATTGACTTATGTTTATTTTATTCACAAAATTTGGGATCTTCTTTAGTTGGATGCAGATGCAGGTTATCTTTCAGATCCACATAAAGCAAAATCACAAACGGGATACGTTTTTACTCGTGGAGGAATTGCCATATCATGGAGATCCGTGAAACAAACATTGACGGCAACATCTTCAAATCATTCTGAAATTATTGCAATTCACGAGGCAAGTTGAGAGTGCGTATGGCTAAGGAATATGACTCACTACATCCAATCATCATGTGACCTTGACTCTATAAAGGATGATCCAACAATACTATACGAAGACAATGCCGCTTGCATAACACAACTCAAAAGAGGCTACATCAAAGGAGACAGAACAAAGCACATCTCTCCAAAGTTCTTCTACACACACGAGCTTTAGAAGAATGGCGAAATTGAAGTTCAAAAAGTACGATCAATTGACAACTTAGCAGACCTATTCACGAAGTCATTACCAACTACCACTTTCAAGAATTACCAACTACCACTTTCAAGAAACTAGTCAATGGAATTGGTATGCGTCGACTCAAGGATGTTAAGTAATATAAATCAGGGGGAGCATGCTGTACTCTTTTTCCTTCGTTCAGGTTTTGTCCCACTGGGTTTTCCTGGCAAGGTTTTAACGAGGCAACAATCCTATAAATAGTTATTCAAAGGGGAGTGTTATAAATATATATTATAGTGAATGACTTGTTGGCTAAGTCAGAAACCCTAGACTGTATTCTATATAAAGGGGTCTCCCCTTATTAATAAATTCATTCAATTCTCTCTCAATTCTCTTAACTTTATAACAATTTCAAAAATTTTAATTTTAATTAATTTTTATATAAAATAAAAATACAAATAATCTGAGTTAAAATTTTAATTAGATTAAAATTCTTATTTTTTTATTAATTTTTATATAAAATATAGAATAAAATTAAAATATAAAATAATTATTAACGCTAAAATAATAATAATAATAATAATAATAATAATATTTTTTTTATCTCTAGTCGGGTAGAAGTTTTTCTAAAGTTTTAGGAGTTTCTAATGATTTCTATTTTTTTGGGTCGTTTTTGAGTGAGAGGTAGAGTACACTGAAATAATTATAATAATAATATTTTTTATCTCTAGCCGGGTAGAAGTTTTTGAGACCATATATCGTGGGGTAGGGGCCCATCCAGATTTTATGGTCCCCGGCCCAAATACAAAACCATTTTGGGCCCAAAAAAAATGCTGCTACACACACGAACAGCGTGAACATTCATTCTATTCTCTCCCTCCTTCTCACATCGCGCGCAGAAACGAAAACCACCACCACTCCTCCGTAACTCACATTGTTGCTACACACAACACAGAAAGAGCAAAAAGCACGGAAATCGTTTTCTCCCCAAAATCTACACAGAAAGAGCAGCGACGACCGTTCAGCCGCCGCGAAAACCCACCGTTCAGCCGCAGAAGACCTACCGTCGAGAAAACCTAGTCGGCGATTTCTACACACCCGCAGAAGCAGAAACGTTGTTGCGAACCCTAAAATCGAAATAAATCCGAACAAGGTATGTAGAAACCCTATTTTTCTGCGATTTCAATTTCAGAACAAATTGCATGTTGAAATAGAAACAATATTTTGTATAATTTTCAGCTTCCGAAACCCTAAATATAGAAACAACAAGTTTAGGAAACATATTTGTTCCGATTTCAAGTTCTCCTCAAATTGCATGCTGAAATTGAAACAATATTTGGTATACTTGTTTAATCAAATTACAATTTACTGTTTGTTCTGTATGTGTGTGCTCTGTATATCTGTTTCTTCTACTTGGAACCTTCTCAGTAGGATGCATTGAGATAAGTCTCTGATTTGCTTGTTGTTTTGACTGTCATGAATCAAAATTTGACTCATCTCAGTTCTATGCTCTATTCTACTGTATTAGTGAACAATTATGCTTTATTTGGTCTGTTGTTGGGTATTCACTACTACAAAAAATGGTTTTGGAGACGCTCAAAACCGTCACTAAAAACTACTTTTAGTGACGCTTTTAATATAGTGACGCTTTTTCAAATCGTCACCTGATTTGGCGTTTCTATATGGTATGTATCATGACGCTTTAAAAGTGTCACTATAAATGCATATTAGTGACACTTTGACTTGGCATTTCTATATGTATGTATCATGACGCTTCAAAAGTGTCACTATAAATGCATATTGGTGACACTTTGACGCGTCCTAATAACGTTATATTGTGACACTTTTCAATGTCATGAAAACATTATTTTGCGACACTTTTATGTGTCATTATAACTTTATTTGGTAATTGCTACGAGCGGTCATGTGCACTTTAGTGACGCTTTATTCTTTTATTTTTTCCTAGAATAACAATTTAGTTATGTACAATAATAATATAATTAAATATAAACAAAAAGAAAATCATTTAAAAAAATTTAACCAAATAATAAATAAAAAATAATATTTGATTTACATTGTTCATACAATAAACACAAATAAAATGACCATCCTAAAAAAATCCCTACTAAATAGTGTGTAATATTAGATGATGGTATGTCATCCTCTAATCTGAATGAGCAGGAGGCGCATCACGACCCAAAGAAATTTCTCCAATCACTACAACAGAAACTTTAGAATATCTTCAATACATTTCTCAAACTAATATTTCAACTTAAAAAAAGTAGGAATTCGAAAATAATTAACACCTGAACTTTAGGTGGCCAAATTTATTTTTGTTGATCTTGTGTCTTGAATATATTCCAGAACCTGTAACTTTGCTGTGAAAAAATAAAATAAAAAAGCTAGGGTTAATCCATGAGAGGGTAAAATCAATTATGAAAACTATCAATCCATATGTCTTGACTTGGAACTTTTTTCCCTTCAAGAAGGAATCGCAAAGTAGTAGAATATTTCTGGCTTAACAGAACATTGCCCCTGTATATAAGATGTGTCCGCAAGTGAAAAAAATTCGAAAAAATAGGGAGCTTAAAGGCATACCAGTGCAAATCTTGGTGATCAAATTCATATGTCGCTTCTGCTATGGCTAATGCTAAAGTGAGCTGCAATATATAATATAGCTTGAAGTCAAATAGGTAAAGGATATTAATGAAACTAATGTCACCTAAATTTATGCTCAAATATATAAAGTGACAAACCAAAAACAGAGACTATAAATAACTACACTTGAAATCTTACCAATATCGTTGGCATTCGCTTTTCTCTTTCCGCCAACTGCACAAGGTCACACGTTGAAAACTCGTATAAGCATAAAAAAGAAGGAAAGCGTGAATTATAAACATACGAAAGGCAAAGGGGGAGCAAAGGAAAAATGGAAAATAACCTGAAGAGTCATTGGATCTTGGAGCTATATTTACATCATAATCCCTCACATCCTTTCGACAAGGGATCAGGCAGAAAAAACAACCGTCTCTTTCCCGCATACACCCGCTCAATTCCACCTCCCTCTAATTATTTTCCACACACAAAACATGATCTTTCAAATAAAAACACATCTCAAAGATTAAAAAAAAAAAACCCAGTTAGATTATACCAAAATAAAATAAAACAAATCTACAACAGAGAAAAACAGTTGCACCCTCTCCTTCCCCTGAAGCAATAAAATTAACAAATCCAAGAAAATAAATATTACATTCTTAAAACCCTCAAAAACCTCAATTTCAAATAGATCTGTTACGAAAAGCAGAGCCTTTTTCTACCAACACGGAGAGCACAAAAAATGTTCAACGATTATTAGCTAAATAAAAGATTTTGAAGAAAACCCAGAAATTGCGAATTGAAACGAGCGCGGTGAAGATTTTAATCAATCGAACTGACCTCGGATTAAGCTGCGGCAAAGAACCCATTTTTCTGGCGGTTTCTGAACGGCAATTCCCCGTTGAATTCTTACTGGTCCGGAGAAGTTTTCTCTTTTAACCCAAAATTATGCTTGTATGGAATATTTAGGTCTAAATCTAACCTATGTTTGAGAAACTTGATCTGCAAGAGTATAAATGAAATATTAGGGTTCCGGTGGCCAGGAAATATGGAGTAGAAGAAATTCGGGAGTGGATTTACTTATGTTGTGGAAAAACGGTTTTGGTATGAGAAAAATTAATACTACGGACCACCGTAAGATTTGAACTCTAAACCTCAACAAAAAAAGATTATACTCTCGTAACTTCAACGTCACTATATCTAGTTATAAAATGAAGTGTCGTTAAATATGTAATATAATGACATTTACTTAAAAGTGTCATTACAAAAGTGTCACTATAAGAGGTATTTTCTAGTAGTGATTTTTTTATTAGTATGAACAATATTTCTGTTGTTTTTGATATATATAAGAAGGAAAAGAAAAATAGAAAAGTAAGATCAACTAAGTTCTATGCAAGAATCTACTATAAATTTTGAACAATTCTACTCTGCTTTGCATGTTGTTTTGGAACTGATGGTATTTTTGACTGTCATGAATACAGTTAAAAATAATAAACAAACTAAAAAAATGTGAATTCTGATTCAACTCATTAATATGCTAGATTCTACTGTGAATTCTGAAGTATTCTGCTGAATTAAAAACAGAATATGGGAAAAATACCATCGGTTCGGGCAATAATCAATGGTCAACGGGTGAAAAAGGGTATTGGAAGAAAGAGATATGTGAAGGTCAAACCTTAATTGAAAGTAACGGGGTAGGATTAATTATGTACAAAAACTAATTAATCTTGTTTCTACTTTTTAGGAAATGGAATCCAAAAAACAAAATATTATTTACAAGAAAAAGAAGAACCAAAAAGATGTCGATATACTTACAAGGAGGGTGAGTCCAAGGAGGGTGAGTCCAGCCACCCCAGAAGCTGTTATAAGTCAAAGTCCTCTGAAGGTTTGTTTTACATACTCAATTACTGAATTCTTACTCTATTACTAAACACTCTTTTTCAAATAAACAGGAACCACAAGCTCCTCAAAAGGAGAAAAAGCCTGAGGCAAATGAAACAACACTTCCAGAGGATGAAGACGATGTCTTCCAAACTCCAGTTGCTGATCAAATTAAAACAAAACCCACAGATGCTGTGAGTTTCTTCTTACTATATCAATGAATTCTTCTTGCATTATTACTCAATTCATCTACAAATTATGATAATAGTAAACTATAATATTCTCGCACTAATACAAAATCCTTTTTCCAATCATAATGACCAAAAGAAGAAAAAGAAACAATCTACAAAGGCCAGAAGGGTGCATGTCATGCAAAATATCCCAGAGAATGAACCTGCTGCACAAGAGATGGATGAACCAATTCAAACAACACCCCCAGTTGTTGTAAGTTTCTTGTTACTATATTCATGAATTCTACTTTCATTAATACTTAATTCATCTACAATTTATGATAATCGTAAACTATAGTATTCTCGCACTTATACATAATCCTTTTTCCAATCATAATGAACAGAAGAAGAAAAAAAAAATCAACTGGAGCCCCAAATAGTGAGAAGGAGCCCCAGAAGGGAGACTGCAATCCCAGAGAATAAACCTGCAGCAATTATCCCAGAGAGCCTGAGAAGGGAGACTGAAAAACCTACGAAAACGGTATACTCATCCTTAATTATTTCATTGCCCTATCTTCTGTATATTACTTAATTAAAAACAAAAGATTAAACTAAAAATTGTATTATAAAGGCTGATGCAATTCTGCAAGCTGTGAAGGCTCCACGGAAGAGAAAAGCTGACTCAAAAGAATTGGACCCTACTCAGAAAAAGGTAACTGAAACCTTTTTAATCCACTGTTGTTATTTAATTCTAAAACCCTAAACCCTAACCAAAATAAGTTTGCCCCCTGCATGTAGTAGTGCTTTCTACTCTGTTTGTGTGTATATTCTACTACATTAATTCATGAATTCTACTACATTCATTCATGAATTCTTATTATATCTCTTGATCACAATGGCAGAAAAAGGAGAATAATAATAATGAAAAAGAGAAGATGGAAAGAGAAGCTGAACAAGAGAAGATAGAGAGAGAAAAGATGGAGAGAGAGAAGATGGAGAAGATTGAGAAAGAAGCTGAAAACCAAATGGTATGAAGAAAATGAATATTTGTCCACTGATAACTTTTGTATATTTTAATTAATACTAATTCTACTTTCTTTAGTAGTATATTCTACTACATTAATAACTAAACCATAAAACCTTAAACCCTAAATGCTAAAACCCTAAAACCTTAAACCCTAAATTCTAAAACCCTTAATTCTAAAACCCTAAACCTAAATGCTAAAACCATTCTAAAACCCTAAATCTTAAACCATAATACGTTAGCCCCTACATGTAGTAATGCTTTCTACTCTGTTTGTGTGTATATTCTACTACATTCATTCATGTATATTCTTTTTGTGGCAGAATAAGATGAATGAAAAAGAGAAGAAGAGTGAAAAAGAGAAGATGGAGAGAGAAGCTGAAAAGGAGGAGATGGAAAAAGAGAAGATCGAGAAGGAAAAGAAGAAAGAGATAGAGAAAAAGGAGCTGGAGAAAGAAAATGAGAAGGAAGAAGCTCCGAAGCAGAAACCTCCAAAGAAACAAACTCCTAAAAGGAGTTCTGAGAAAGATGAGGGAGAGAAAGAAAAAAAGAAAAAACAGAAGAAGGAACAGAAAGAGAAGAAGAAATGTACTAATGTTGCGACTCGCATGGCACCGATCCATGTCTCTAATGTTGTTGATTCTTTGAATGAACAACAAAGACAAGCTGTCAGAGACATAGGATTCGGAGGATTACTAAGTCTAAACATTAAATTGAATAAGAATGAATTAACAACATTCCTAATTCAACATTTTGATATTGCTACATGTTCGATCATTCTCCAAAGTGGAGATATAGCCATAAATGAAGATGATGTAGTGGCGATCTTCGATCTGCCGAAGGGCCATCTGCCAGTGGTAGAATCAACAGGTAAACCAATGAAATTTGATTTTAATTTCTATAATTTTTTCTTCTTGAATACACTAATTCTGTAACGATGTTTATTGATGAAGGTTTGAAAAAAACTGATGATGAAGATGGATATGCCCAATTCCTAAAAGATTGGAGGGACAGATGGGGTGGAAGAGCAGGTATGTAAACTATTAAACTCATGAGTTTGATTCATAAGCACGTGCATAATTAATTTTACTACTTTTTTCATTACACAGGTGGGCCCTCTACACAAGCAATGGCAACTGAACTGAAACGCCGAGGTGATAGTGGAGAACGGTTCAAACAAGACTTTGTAGTATTAGTTGTCAGCACGTTGTTGAAAGGTAAGCAAGACAACTATGCATACTACAACGTCTTGTACTCTCTGAGAAATGTAAATCAAATAAGAGAAATGGACTGGTGCAACTTCACAATCAAGTCACTGGTCAAGGGAGCAGAGTTATGGAGATCAGGTGCACGTTCAACATTCACCGGACCAGTGACCCTCATGTTGGTAAGAAATCTTGAAAATACTATTAATCTGTAATATTCTTACTATAAAATCTTCTTGGTTTGGCAATGATAAATTGTTTTATGTTTATTACTTTCCAGCTATGCTACCTGGACAGGTTTGTCTTCAAGGCAAGAACAGTTTCAAGGGTATTCCCAATTTGCTCCAATTGGGATTTTAACAAAATTACCGAGAGAATCAAACTTGAGAAAGATAATACCAAGGGTTGTGAAACTAGGTTTGGAATTGGGAGGATTTGGGATAGGTTACTTAGGCCGGCTGAGCGTCAACAAGATGCCCCACATGAAGCTCCCCAAAACATAGACCCTGCTGCTGAAGAACAAGCTGATGGCCCACAAGAAAATCTTGCAGATGGCCCCAAAGAAAAACCTTCTAATGCTGATGCTTGCCCCCAAGAGAAACATGCTAATGCTGCTGCTGGCCCCCAAGAGAAACCTGATGATGATGCTGCTGAAGCAAAGAAAGAATTTACAGCAGATTTGACATCGGGTCTTGGTCGGATTGCTGATGGAGTTCTGGAGTGCCTAACAGCACTGAAAAAGATGGGGAAAGAAGAGCTAATGGTTGGCATTCTTAAGAATGCCCTTGTGAAGATTCTGATGGATGAGAATCCACAAGAAGAAAAAGAAAAAGAGGAAGTACAAAATCTGCCGGAGAAGCCAATTAGTCCAGTGCAGCCAAAGCCACTCAAGACATACACAGTGGATGTAGAGCTGGACCCATTGGATGATGATTTTTTCACTATTGAGGCGCTTGAGGCTATGGACAAAATGGTGTTGGATGTCCTCAATGCCAAAAAGAAGAAACAGATAAAGAATCCTGACTTCCCAAGCTTCTCCCTTGGGATTTCTGATGTTGATACACAAGATTCTCCAGAAGATACGGTTGTGGAGGATACAATATTTATGGTATCTGCTGACGATTCACAGGCTGCTGAAAAGGCTGAACAATTTTTCGCGATGAAAACGCGAAAAATTGATGAGTTTGAATTCAAAGAGTAAGTTCAAATACTATTTCTGAAAAATTAATATTATATAATAAAACATGACATATTCAATTTGTTATTGAAACAGGTTGCTGAATGAGTCGGAGGATGAATCGGAGGATGTCATGACTCGAAAAACAAGAACCAGAAAATTCAAAAATCTTTCGATCAATC
The DNA here is from genome assembly GCA_954870475.1 of Euphrasia confusa. NCBI lineage: Eukaryota > Viridiplantae > Streptophyta > Magnoliopsida > Lamiales > Orobanchaceae > Euphrasia > Euphrasia confusa. The sequence continues at coordinate 36,543,694 of OX940951.1, read as the reverse complement.
TCCGTTCACCCTTCTGGAAACAAGAGAAAACAGACGTGGATTTGGTCAGCAAGAAGGAACAACTCATTGCTGATTATGCATTCCTCCCGTCCGACAACAAAGGGTAAATATGAATATGTTTCTTTGGGTATTTCATCCCTGAGATATATTCTTTTTACTACTTTTGGTTTTCTTCCTTTATAGAAATCTGTTATAAAATCAAATTCTACAGTGTGTTCTTGTGATTTCAACTTTGTTTTTAAAAGAATTCTACTCAGTTATATAGTGCTTATGTAACTGAAATTTCATGTTTATTTCACTTAATTCTACAGGGAGTGCCTATTTAGAGAGAAGGAATTGTATGGTTTCAAATCTGATTTTGAATCACTCCTTCCAAAAACTTGGGTTGTTAGCAATGTAATTGACATATGGTGCCGTAAGCTCAACTATGAAAACATGAGAAGATCGCCTGGCAAACCTAAAAGGATATTCTTTTCAGTTTTGTTAACAGTAAGTACTATACTTTATATCATTAAGTAATAAATGCATCAAAAACTAACAGTATTTAAAAATTACAGAGAGTGATTATAAGTGCAAAAGAAGAAAAGGAGTTTTCTGAAGGAATAGATTCGGAGCTTATGAACCTCGACATAGAAGATGCTGATCTGGTAACAAAAGGAAGAACCTTATTAAATTATTTTGAGGAATTACAGACTTTAAAGTAAAAATTGGTTAACTGTTTTAAATTATAGGTTTTCTTCCCAGTTTTTAATGAAGCACATTACTGGGTGATTTGCTTCAACTTCCTGAATGATACAATGGAGGTGATGGACAACAAGCCTCTAGTACCTGGATTCACAACAACTGACAAATATGGAGAAATTGCAGATGATGTGGTATGCTTCAAAACTTATAATGCACTTTCCTTTGATTCTTATGGATTCTACAGAATTAGATAGCTAATTCTATTCTCTTTAATAGTATATTCTACAACATTAATAACCTTCAAATTATAGTTTGTTCATAGCAATTTCTCATACATAGTATTGTTATGATATTTCAGAAGTTGAAGTTTGTTGGGTATCTAAATACAAAGAACTTGAAAAGGAAGGATGATGTAGCCAACTTCAAGCTCCGAATGCTGAAAATGAAATGGCGCAACAGTAAGAACAATACTGACTGCGGCATTTATTGCATGAGGCATATGGAAACTTATAAGGGGGAAGGAGATGACTGGAGTAGTGGATTTTTGAAGGAGAAGGTAATTATGTTGATTCTTTTTTACAAAGACAGTGGATTCACTCTTTTACTACATCATTATTACTAAAAATGATGTTTTGTGTTTTACTTTGGAACAGGATGATGACTTCATGAAGGTGCTTCGTATAAAATATTGTTCAGCAATTATCATGATGAGGGAGAATGAAGTCAAGAAAGAAGTAGAAAGAAAGGCTAGAGAAAATGCAGTAGTGAATTGTTAAAAGTCTGTTTTGTTGATTGTGAATTGTGATTTGTGGATTGTAATATGTATTGTGTGAATTGTGAATTCTGTATTGTGGGAAGGGGGCTAGATTTTAAATTGTGTATTATGTGAATTCTGAATTGTGAATTTTTGAACAACTGCCCCACAAAGTTTAGTGAATTCTCCTGAAACGGTTCATCAATTCTACTGAATTGGTTCATGAATTCTACTATCTTTATAAATATATTATACTACATTAATAACTAATCCCTAAAACCTAAATTCTAAAACCCTAAACCATAAATTCTAAAATCCTAAAATTCTAAAACACTAAATTCTAAACCCTAATCAGTTCTACTGCAAGTATTGGGGCATGCTACTCTGAAACCCTAAACCTATAATTCTAAAACCCTAAACCTATAATTCTAAAACCCTAAACCCTAAAATATAAACCCCTAAATTCTAAAACCCTAGACCTATAATTCTAAAATCCTAAACCCTAAACCCTAAATTGTAAACCCTAATAAGTTCTACTGCAAGTAGTGGGGCATGCTACTCTATTTATGAACATATTCTTCACTAAAATCCTTAACCTTAAATTCTAAAACCCTAAACATTAAAACCTAAATTCTACTCTGTTTATGAGCATATTTTACTCTAAAACCCTAAATTCTAAATCCCTAAACCCTAATTCTAAAACCCTAAACCTTAATTCTAAAACCTTAAATTCAAAATCCCTAAACCCTAAATTCTAAAACCCTAAATTCTAAATTCTAAAACCCTATACCCTAAATTCTAAAACCCTAAACCCTAAATTCTAAAACCCTAAACCCTAAATTCTAAAACCCTAAACCCTAAATTCTAAAACCCTAAACCCTAAATTCTAAAGCCCTAAATTCTAAACCATAATGAGTTCTTCTGCAAATAATGGGTCATGCTGCTATGTTTATAAGCATATTCTACTCCATTCATTCACTCTAAAACCCTCAACCCTAAATTCTAAAACCCTAAATAAAACCCTAAACCTTAATGCTGCTCTGATTATATGCATATTTCTCAATGTAATAAAAATATACAGTTCAACAGGACAACACAATAAAAACCAATAATAGAATGTCATCATCACGACATCGTCAACAATAAAAAAATCAATATCATCAACACATCATTTAAAAAAATATATATATATATAAATCAGGGGAATAAGTCATGTAACACTGCGGGAAATCTGGAACTTGTATCCGGAGAAAGAACTTCTAAACTTTGACCTCCAGAAACAGGATGCACAACGTAACCACTCGTATCATCCTAGAAAAAACACAGTATAAAGAGAGAAGAAATCATTATAAAACAGAGTAAAACTCCCTATTAAAAAATGCAGAATTAAGAAATTTTGTTACCTGTACATTTTGGGCAGCCATTTTGGATTTTAACTCGGCAGTTTTTGATTTTTTCCTTCTCCCTTTTACTTGATTGCATATCTTCTCCATTGTAGGCTTCTGTCTGTTTCGTTTCTTATACTTCAAGTTCGTACTTACTGGATTTTGGACAATTTCACTTCTTGAATTTGTGTCCCCCAAACTCCCTTCATTGGTAACTGCCCCAACAGAACGAAGAACATCCTTTTTAATACTCTCAAAACCTGTATCCCAACTCAGCCTAGCATCCTTATTATATTCACAAGTTGAAATCAAATTCAGAGCATTCCTACTTGCTTGTGTTCTCCACAAAGATGATGACATCGAATCTTCAGGTCGAGAACTCAATGAAGGACCATCACTATCCTTTTCACGACCCTTAACTATATCTCTACGCCACCTCTTCAATATATAGAACTCAGGAATGGCAGAAACACAGTGTATGTTCATTATTCTCAGAGAATGTGAGCATAGGATACCGACTTCGGTAAATAACTTGCATGTGCAACTTACATATTTATCGGTAAGCCCAAAAGAAACAGTGTGCTTTATCTTTTCATGACCTTCTCTCCAAACAAAGTATGTATAACAGAAAGAATCAGCACTAACAAGAGACTGAAAAGAATTAACACCTTTCTTGGATTCATGCTCAAACATGTCAAAAGCCTTCAATGTATAAACATCTCTAGCATGCAAAAGCATTTTACCCTCATCTGTAGACAATGTTCGCTTACCGATGAGGCAAGCCACATCCTGGGCTTTCTCATTGCTCCTCCATTCTGCAACAACACCCTCAAAGCAGTGGTAAAAGTCACATAGACCAGAAGTTTTGGACAATTTCTTAGAGAGAGCTTGATTAGTGCTTTCACTTCTTTGTGAAGATAGTGCACCTCATGAGAAATAACCTTTGTTGAAAGCAGGACACCATTTCTCTTTAATCGCATATAGCCTCAACAACCATTTATTGCTTGCACAATCATATCTGGTAGTCAGCCTACAACAAAACAGAGAAGAATATGACATATATCAGGGCAGATTTAATTAACAAACAGAGTAGAATACAACACAACAGATTAGAATTCCATATATATAATAATCAAAACGATAAAAAAAATGAAATATTGAAATTAATGAAAACTTACTCCAACCACTTTGTTTCGAACTCAGCAATCGTATCACAGCACTTCAGCAAATAGTTAAAATCATCCATGAACCCTTCTCTAATCCGAAGTGCCATGATGTGATTCTTTGAATTTTCTCCAATATGCCAAATGCAAAGACGATGCCGAGAATGAGGAAATATCTTTGAAATAGCAGCAGCCATAGCAGCAGACTGATCAGTCATGATAGTGGCAGGATAACCATTCATAGCTCTCAAGAAGGTCTTGAACAGCCACTCAAAAGAATCAGTAGTCTCGTTCATCAAAAAACCACAACCAAACATAACATTTTGTCCGTGGTGGTTCATACCTACAAAAGGTCCACAGATCATGTCATATTTGTTCGTGCGGTAAGTCGTGTCATGAACAACCAGATCACCGAAGAGATTGTAGTCCTCCAACATCCGTCCATCCCTCCAGAAGAAACTACATAACCTGGACTGGCTATCAAGCTGAAAATTAAAGAAAAAGTCCTTCTCAGTGGCCTGTCTATTTCTAAACATATCTAATAACCTACTGGAGTCCGTCCCATCGAGAATCTTAGGGTTGTTCAATGCATTGTAAGCATCCCTAAGGCCAAACCCTAAGCACGGTGATCCACCAGACTGATTCTTCAAAACCCGGTAACCATCAGCAACCCCGACTCCACCTTTCTTTAACTCCTCCAAATACGCAATGTGGTTTCGGTTAATTCTTCTATGCGATCTCAAAAGGTGGCTAGCAGATGGTCGGCATAAGGCATGGGTGTGCTCTTTGACATGCTTTGAAACAATCCAGACTCCGTCTTTATCGATTTGGAACTGCACTTGAGCTTCACAATTAGACCTCACATCCAGCTTCGTAAAGGATACATCACGTTTGGTCTTTTGCTGCTTCAAACCGGCTTGAGAGCACAGATACCTTCTCATAGATAAAGAGCCATCTGCTCTACGCTTCATTTTTGACTTTCGAACACTGAACCCAAGCTTAAATGCATAGTCATTGTACACATGAAAAGCCTCCTCTTCAGATTTAACAACAACACCAACCAAATCATAGTTTGCTAATTTTTCCCCTGCATGTGTAATACAAAAGTGAGAAGAGTATGCAAAAAAAAAAAAAAGATCAAACACGGTCTTTTGAAAGGTCAAATTACCATCTTCAGCATCACCAGGGTCTTTTGAAAGGTCAGATTCAACTAAAATGCAAATGAATAGGATAAGACAATAATGAATAAGATAAGACAATAATGTGGTGATAAGAATAAATTATCACCTCCTTCAGCATCAGTATTAATAATGATTTCAGAACTTGGAGGAGCAACTACATCATCTCGATCTTTGGAAATAATAGATTGCATACCATCAATGTATTCTTCTCCAGAATAAATATGGATTAATTCTAAACCACCATCACAGAAATCAACTGAAAAAATGCATAACAAAAAATTAAAACAAAAAAGAAACAGAGAACTAAACTGATGGTATACAGAACAATAATGACAAAAGGAAAATCTCTACCATCAAAAGTATAAGCATCAAGATCAATAGCATCCATCATCCAAAACTGTAATTGATATGTCACTGTAACAAAGACTAAACTCAGTCATAGCAGGAAACAACAGAAGCCATAGCAGAAACGAACAAGGAACATAGCAGAATCACACATACAACAAAACGCCCAAATTACAACCCTAATTATGTAATCGAACAGTAATTATGAAATAATAGCAAAATCGACATTCAATTCGTCCAGAATTCAGCCGCTATACCACCAAAGTAAGAAATCGCGTTAATCACTAAATTTCGTTCACAATTCCCCGCCGACAATTAGAGATGAGAGACAGTTAATAAATACCTAATTCAGCCTCCACGACGATCCACGAAACAGGTAGCCGCCGGTCGCTCAAAGCTTTGACAGTATCGTCGTCCGCCGTCGATTACATTCTCCCCAGATCGACGAGGAACTCAGTCCAGTTGCAGAGCAAATACACGAATTCAGTGGAAATTAGTCGCCAGTCGCCAGCCACCGAGATCGACGAAGATGGAGATGGAGATGAGGTATTAGTTTTTGTGCAGTTCAGTTTTTTTGTTTCTCGTTTGCTGTGCTTTTAGTTTCAGTTAGGTATAGAGAGAAAAGAGGCAAAAATAAAATAGGGAAAAAAATGAGCAAAAAAATGGAAGGAAAAAAAAATTAAGTTTATATATTAAAAATGGGGACCATGTAGTTTAGGGTGGGGTAGGGGTTAACCTAATAAATTGCCAAAGTCTTTCTAAAGTTTTAGGAGTTTCTAATGATTTCTACTTTTTTTTTACTTTTTTTTGGTTGTTTTTTAGTGTAGTTTAGGGTGGGGTAGGGGTTAACCTAATAAATTGCCAAAGTCTTTCTAAAGTTTTAAGAGTTTCTAATGATTTCTACTTTTTTTTGACTTTTTTTTGGTTGTTTTTTAGTGAGAGGTGGAGTAGAGATAGACTTTTACTCTCCATTCTCCATTCCCCTCTTATAAATTGGTTCACAGTTGCCGATTCTATATTTCTTTATTTCTTGAAACCCTAACCTTTTTCCACTGTTGCTCAATTGTCGATTTCGATTTCTCGAGTTCCATAAGTCGGCAATCGCTTCTACTCTCGGTCAGTTACCTTCTTTATACCCACTGGATTTCCAATTGATGGCGAAGACTAATAATGATGAACCCTAGTTGCTTGTTCGCACAGAAAATTTGGCGCACTTTTTCTTTTCCGTTCGGAGATCAATTCGTCACAGATTTCATCCAGCAAGGGTTTGATTTCTGAAGCTAGGGTTTCGCGAGGAAGTTCGAAAGAGAGTTCTCTAGGACGCGGCAATTCTATTCAAGGTCAGGACGAAGGCAGCGCTCTTTGGTGGATCCATTGGATCTCTGTGGAAATTCGAAGAAGCCACCGCTGAATTCGATTGCTTTGGAGTTCTTGGAAAATTAGAAGGCCATTAGTCGGCTTGGTTATTTTTCTGGAGTTATTTTTGCACAAAGGAAAAAAAAATACAAGAAAGAAATAACTTCTTGAGTATTCATTGTACTTTTGTTATTGTTTTTCTTTTGAATAATTTGAGTATTCAGTGTACTTTTGTTACTTGACCTCTATATTTGTTTGTGGTTATTTTATTCTGGGAGAGAAAGAAAAATATACAAAGAAAATGGCTGTTTACTATAAATTTAAAAGTGCAAAAGATTTTGATTCAGTTGCGATCGATGGTCACTTTATATCTGTGGGACACTTGAAAGAAAAAATATTTGAATTAAAGCATTTGGGCAGAGGTACTGATTTTGACCTCGTTGTCACCAATGCCCAGACTGATGAAGGTTGGTTTTGATTGTTTGATATGCACAGACTAATGAAAAAATATTTCATTATAAATGTTACACAAGCACACCTTCACTATGCCTGCATCTGTTAGTTGTATGTCTGATGAAGAAAAATGTCTGATCACATATTAGTGTTTTTTCTTTTATCAAAGAAAAAATGGATAGTGGGGGAGAGACAGCTTTTCTTAGAATGATTGTTAGCAATCGATTAATATTTAAGTTTGTATTTGGACCAAATCTATTTGGACCATCTTAGTATTTGTTTGTGGCAACTAAACTAAGAAGTAAAATATGAGCTTGTAATGGTTGTTAGCAATCGATTAATATTTAAGTTTGTAAGGTTATTATTTTCTTGTTTGTTTGAGATCAAGACAGAGGGGAAAGAAGGATATCTGGAAGTGATGTTTAGTAGTGTTAAGTATAGTTGATTGCATTCATATGTTGGTTTTGTAGGCTTTATACACTTTATTTTCTGTAATTTCAGAGTATCTCGATGAAGAAATGTTAATACCCAAAAATACTTCAGTTTTAATACGCCGGATTCCTGGACGTCCTCGCAAGCCCATAGTTACTGCTCCAGTTACTGAGCAAGAAGAGTAATGCCTTGATCCTTTTAAACTTTGTTCATTCAGTTTATTTAAGTGTATATGTTGGCTTTGGTTTCACCTCTCTCACTAACTTCGTTGGTGCACGCCGTATGGAACCTTTCAACTTTTCTTTGGCACTTAAGCAGTACATAATGTTGGGTAGAAAGAACAATATCCATCTTGCGTGCATAACAATTATAATATGATATACACGCAATGTTTGTAGTTTGTTTTACTGCTTAGTTTTGTCTTTTTATTTGTACTGTACTACTGTAGGACCAATGTTGGAACTAATTCTGATGACGTTCAAGCTGTAAAAAGTAGCTTTGCTGGAGTAGATCCATCTTCCATGAAATATGTAAGCTTCTATTGATTAATTTAAATTTAAAGCCCGCACTTTTAGGTATTTGAGAAGCTGGTATATGATAGCATGTTCTTGTCAATAAAGTTGCTAAGTGATCGAAAATGAGTAATACACTGTTCTTGTAGGCTGATGATTTTGAATGGGATGAATTTGGAAATGACCTTTATTCTATTCCGGAAACCGTACCTCTCCAAGCGAGCATTACGGTTCAGGATGCTCTTCCTGTTAGTAAAGAGGACGAGGAGAGCAAGATCAAAGCATTAATTGACACTCCATCCTTAGATTGGCAGTGGTGAGAAGCTGTTTTGATCAATATTGAAGTTTCTAATTACAACAATGATTTTTCCAAGTCTTTTTGGTTATCAACCTTTTGACTGACTGAACTTACCTGTTGTGACTTTAAGTTTATTTTTGTTTTTATCCCTTTTTGTTTTCGCAGTCAGCCTTCTGATGGCTTTGGTACTGGTAGGGGTTTTGGACGGGGCATGGGTGGAAGAATGATGGGTGGACGTGGTTTTGGTGATTCTCTTAGTCCTTCATATATAATGAGATGTTAAATATGTTGTTTGATTATGTCCTAAGACATTATCATTTTCACTATATTGTATTTTTGTATGATTGTTTCTAATTGATTTACTTCTTCAGGTCGAGGTGGTTTTGAGAAGAAAACACCACCTCAAGGCTACATATGTCACAGGTGCAACGTGCCTGGTATGTTTCTTTACCTGGAAGTGAAGAAAAATAATAAATAGACTGTCTCTCTATTGGTTATAAAATACATATTAGTGAATATCTGAAATATATTGTTCAGGGCATTTTATTCAACACTGTCCAACGAATGGTGATCCCAATTTTGACGTCAGGAGGGTCAAACCTCCTACTGGTATTCCGAAGTCGATGTTGATGGAAACTCCAGATGGCTCGTATGCATTACCAAGTGGAGTTGTGGCAGTTTTGAAGCCAAATGAGTATATCTCTTGACCAATGAATCCACTTTATATTTACTTTGTTACAATGTATGATGTTTACTTGTATTGGTGGAACTTTACAGGGCTGCCTTTGAGAAAGAGATTGAGGGGATGCCATCCAAGCGTTCTGTTGGTGATCTTCCCCCAGAACTGCATTGCCCAGTTTGTAAACAAGTGATGAAGGATGCTGTACTTACGAGCAAGTGTTGTTTTACTAGCTTTTGTGATAGATGTAAGATGCTACTTCTTTGGTTTGTGCTATCTTTTCCTTTACCATAACATTTAGGTGTTCCTTCTTATGGGCATGAGGGGTGATGCTTGTGAGATAAGTGTGTGAGAGTTGAAGGTGTCATGTTTCTGATTGAATTTTTTGTCATCCTCGTTCTTCCTCTTAAATAGTTGATTCATTCTGATTTCTATTTTTTCCTTAGGTATTCGAGATCATATCATTTCCAAATCGATGTGTATCTGTGGGGCCACAAATATTCTTGCAGATGATCTGTTGCCCAACAAGACATTAAGGGATACTATTAACCGAATTTTAGAATCCAATAACAACAGTGCAGAAAATGGCGAGAGTGCATTTCAAGCCCCAGGTTTGTGTCTAACTGAGTGTTTCATTTCAATGTTTTCTCTTTTGTTATCCTTTTTGTTGTTTGTATAAGAAGTGTGCCATACAACTGGTTCTCTTACGAGGATCACTCTTTCTAAAAATGGTTGTTCAGACATGGAGTCCCGCAACCCACAAGCTAAGGTTCCATCTCCCACACATTCTGCAGCCTCAAAAGCATATCAAGAGCCTGGTCTACAACCCGCCCAAAGGGATGAGAGTCCAATAATTGCAGATACTGTTAGAGAATATAAGTCTTCCAGTTTTCTACTGATACAGGAGAAAGAGAGAACTGCAGAAGTGCCTGATGTCTCAGAAGCTACACATGACTCGAGAGTAGTTAAGGAACCAGCATCACGGCGAAGTGCTCCATTGGCTGATGAAGAGTTGCAGCATAAACCTATTTCTGGGGAAGCAGGTAACTGGGATTCAAAAAAATTGAGTTTTTTTTTATCCGTTTCTCTCTATTAGGGGCTGGAACTTGTTTAGCCATGAGTTTTTTTATTTTTGCAGGAACGAAGAAGAAAAAGAAGAAAGCGCGCATGCCTTCTGATGGTGGTATGATCTTATTCTCAAACTTATCTGCTTTTTCTGTGATTGTACGCTCTATTGATGTCTCATGATAGCCTCTGTTCATAGATAGGTATTGATAAAACTTGGATAGGAGTATGCATTTAACTTCAATATTACTGATATTTAGGGATGTCCTTTCAAGTCGAGGTAGCTGAATTTTGTTTTCTTAACTATGCCCTTTTAAAACTTACTTTTCTCTTCAGGGCTGTAATTGCAGATTGTCTAGTGGAACTAATATCCTCACTAGACAATCTGAGGGTAATTTCAGATTTTCTAGTGGAACTAATATCATGAATTGATAAACCTTGGATCTTTCATGGTGGTTCTTTGTTTTCAATTGTGAAGGTTCTCTCTGATGTCCATTTTATTCAAGCTTCGGTTACTAATCAGCTTTAATATTTGGATGCTTGAGTTGGGATCTCATCTGATTTTAAATACATGCTACTGAACTTGGATTAGATTAAGCAAGGCTTAGGGTCTTTTGGTTGATTTGTACTACCAGTTAGTAGCTATGATATACATTTTCAAATAATTTTTGAATCCCGTGCAGCTGCAGCAGATATGCAACGGAGACCTGCTCAAGACCTTGCACCTGAGAATTATATGATGCCATTAGGCCCATCTGCTTTTATTCCTTACTGGAATGGCATGCAACCAGGATTGGATGGGTTCATGCCCCCTCCATATGGTGGTCCTATGCCATACATGGGTTATGGATTTAATCCGATGGAGGTTCCCTTTGGGGGTGGTTTACCTCATGCTCCATTTGGAGGACCTGGTTGTATGATGCCATATGGCCCTCCTCAGCCTCAGAGGTGTGATTCTGTTTGTGTTTTGTCTTTCCTTTTTTGGTTTATGCAACAGGAAAATACTTTTAAAATTGCAACATTGATATCAGCTCTCGGTGATTGTTAGCATGTTGGTTCTGAAGAGTTGACTGTCTTATATTTTATGGTTTCCAGGGATCTTGCAGAATTAGCAATGAGGTTTAATCCAAGGCCACCCATCATGAGCAGAGCAGAATTTGAAGCTCACAAAGCTGATTTGAAGCAGAAGCGTGAAATGGAGAGACATGATGAAAGGTAATCAGAATCAACTCTATAAGTTAGCCTTAAAAGCCTCATCATTACCTTATGAAGTTATGATCACTATATTGGACTTCATTTACTTGTTTAAATATGCTACATATAATAAGTTGCTTAATAGCCTTTTGTTTTTCTTCTACATAGGCGATCATCTAAAGATGGAGAATATGCAAGAGAAGGGAGCAGTACAGGCTATGTTTCTTCGAGATCCAAGCTTGTATGTATCTTAACTATTTGTTAACAGAATCTTTCCGATTTCTGGTTTCCAGTTTTTAATGAATGTGACTGCTAGAATAGAGATAGATAAAGGTCAATTTATGATTTATTACTCGTTCATAGTTTTGATTGAAGAATGGATACTGTTGAGTACATGTTCATGCATGCAGAGAAGTGATATGGAAATGCTTTTAAAATATTACTGTATTTTGTTAGCAGTAACTATTTATTTTTCACCTATTTGATATTTTTCTCCCTGATAATTGATAATATATACCCATGAGCTTTTTTGCATTGCTCAGACACAACTTAAGAGAGTAATGTCTAATGGATTACTACTGATACTGATAAAAGAGAGAAACTATGGAATACTAATAATTTGGGCCTGATATCCTAGCTGCAGTCGTGGCCAAATTAAGTATATTTATTCATATCATAGTTCGTTTAGGAACCCTTTGCCTTTCCATTTTTGACTTATTCGTTTTATATTTACCTACGACGCTTCTAAAATGTGATACTGAACTTTCATATTTTTGTGGTTGGTTGCAGAAATCGACTCCTCCCCGGTCCGACCACCACCTCTCATATCCCCAGCGGTCAGATAGACACTCACCTGTTCCACGCCCATCCTACAAGAAGAAATCTGACCAGGAACAACTAGACAAACACCATGAAACACACAAACACCGTGATCACCATCGACATCGAAGCAGCCACAAGCGTCGCTCGTTGTCCCCGTCTGAACCACAGCCTGTTTCGTCCTCCGCAGACAAGAAATCAAAATCAAGCGTCTTTTCTCGCATTAGCTTCCCTGAAAATGACAGTTCGCCCCCCAAGAAAAGAAAGCTATCGTCTGAAGTGCCTGCTGCTGCAGCTGGTGGCTCGTCTTCGAATGGCCTTCACCATAAAGAGCACAACAAGGTAAAAAGAAAAAGTGTTTCTGTAGATCATAATGACAGCAGTGACGATGAAAAACATTTCAAGAGGCGGCCGTCGAGGTATAACTCATCACCTCCTGCTGCCGCTGCCGAGGAGGAGGAGCACCGGTCCTCGAGAGGTAGAGAAAAGGAGCGTTATCGCAGCAAAAAGCATAGATGAGTGTCTGTATAAGGGTTGCTGTTGAGTTTAGACATGACCAACTGGGGAAGCCACAGCGCGTTTGTTTAATGTTTGAAGGGTGCTTCAAGTCATTTAATAAGTTAATGATGTAGGGCTGGTCTGTAGTAATTAAGTTTGATATTTCAGCTTTTCATTAAAAAAAAATGCGAACTTGTTTCAATATTAAATTATTTCAATATTAAATTTGTCATTTTTGACGAGGTTATAAGTTCATTGAAACTTGAGAGATATTCGACTTCCCCTTTAGAAATTTTTTTCTTTTGTCTAATTATTCGAATTTTAGATCCGTGTAGATGGATTATTATAATAATATTGTTTTATATGATGGTATAATAATATTTTCTGATGTTTCAAATATACTATACTCTTTAGCAAATATAAATTTTGAGTGCATTTTTAAAATGTCATCTAACAATTCATTATTTTTAAAAATACCATTTGACAAAATTTATTTCTAAGAATGCAACCCTTTTAAATTAATTAAAACAAAAAGAAGAAAGGAATTAATATTAACACATCTTGCCTAACTACAATTTGCGAAAACAGTCTCTCCCCCTCTCTCTATTCTTCTTCTTTCACATTTTTTCTCTCTAAAAAAACCTAAAGCGAAAGTATTCGATCATTCAGTATTTTCCAATGTGTTGAATATAATATTGTAGTCGAATTCACGATAAAAAGCTAAAACTCATTTCGAAAAAGAAAAAAAGACGATACACAAGTTTTTTTTTACACAATCGAGCATTTGGGCATTCACATGACTCAAACTACCTAACAGTGTAAAATTTAATTTTGTTATTTTTTATTTAATTCTATTTACAGGGACATGAATATATTTGTCTCGCTAAATTATAGATGTAACTTAGAAATAGTAAATGAACGATATAAGGCAATGAACAAAAATTACAGTTGATAAAGATATTTCGTTAAATGAATTCCTTGACAAAAATTGTGAAGAAATTGGCATTGATCGGTGTACCAATGAAGTTTTGATCACTTGATACACATTAACACCGATGCCGATGGTGTATCCCAAATTTATTTTACTTGAGAAAAGTTGGCGTACGTTTATGACTATTCATAACAATATTAATGAAATTGAGCTGTCTGTGAAATACATTCCTTGCGTACGTCAAAGTTCAACACCTAAAAGTCCAACACTCCTTCCAATTCGCGCAGAAAAACTTGCAATTTGAAAAACTGAAGGTGATACATCTCAATATGGTGGACAAATAGTTCTAGTTACAATAGAACAATCTGTATCTTTTTGGGATAATATTGTAATTTGTGATGCAAGTGGTTTTTATTGTGATGATGCTGGTGGTAATGGTGGTGGTATTTATTATGATGGTCTTGGAAGTAGTTGTGGTGCTGATAATGTTGATGGTGGTGTTGGCGCTAATAATGTTTATGGTGATGGTTACGATGGTGAAAATGATGAAGGCAGTGGTGATGGTAATAATGATTTTGGAGAGATATTGATGTATATAAGAAAGTGTTCATTGAAACAACGATCAATGTTAATTTCTTCACAAACTTTGTCAATGAATTCATTGTAATTTATGTCAAGTGCTTCATATCGTTCATTGACAATTTTCAAATTTCATCTATATGCTTCAATTCTCCACCATAATTTAGCGAGACATATATATTGATATCCATTTAAATAGAATTAAACAAAAAAATAACAAAATTAAATTTTACCCTGTTAGGACGTTTGGGCGTTTGGCTCATGTGAATGCTCGAGTGCGTAAAAAAAACCCATGCAACAATTTTTTTTTCCTTTTCAAAATGGGTTTCAGCATTTTATCACGAATTCGACTACAATATAACATTCAACATACTAGAAAATACTATAGGATCAAATACTTACATTCAAATCGGAATTTTACAGTTGAAAAACTTGAAATTTGCAACAGTTGAAAAACTTCGTTTTAGGGTTTTTCGGAGAAAAAAAAACGTGAAAGATGTAGAATAGAAAAATAGGAGGTTTTTGCAAATTTTAGTTGGATAATATGTATAATTATTAAATTATTTATTTCTTTTGTTTTAATTAATTCAAGTGAATTGCATTCTTAGAATTAAAATTTATGAAATTATATTTTTTTAAAGAGATAATATCAATTTTCGTCCTATAATAATTAATGAATCCAATTGTGGTCATGTGTTGTCTTTCAAAAACATCAAATATCATAATTTCGGTCCAATTTTGTAAACTTCTGTTAAAATTTGATGACATGAAAATCATTATAATTTTTTAATAAATGAGAATGACTTTTTCATAAAACACAGGATTCTCGATGAACTCTATCTGTAAATGTCGCAAAACACAACACTTACGTCGCTCAGCTCCAAGTTCACGGCGGAGACGCTCTCCTCCAACATCGCGTTTTATTCGGACACACGCGCGTTGACCTCGTCTGAGCATGAGCTGTCAGTCGTCACCGTCGAGCGTCCCCACGGGCGAGGCCCACCCCAAGGGCAGGACGCCGGCGCACACGATTTTCCTCGCGTTTTTCGAGTAGAGGTTCCGGAGGGCGTTGGTCATCTGTCGAACTAATATGCGGCTGAAGTTTGTTCCTAATCGATAAATCTCATAGCAATCCACCCAATACACCAAGTGTACAAGTATGATAAAATAATCAAGACCAATTATTTTCTCACTCATACAACGACTATACCGATAGATTGGTCCTTGTCCATCTAGGTCGTGAGCAATTGTTCGATTATATACGAGTAACCGATAGTATGATCTTCCGTGTGACGAAGCACACCATACTAACTACAACGTATATAATCTAGGACTATAATTTGCATATATTTAATTATAAATAATTAAACTCAAATAATTGTTTATTTAATTAAATAGATTAATGGCAATGGATCGGAAGTTAATATCACTTAAATCTAGACATTTAGTATAAAACTCCATCACAGATCCCCTACTACCATGCACAGACTTCACATCAGATTTTGAACTACACGAACATTGTCTCCTTTTTCGAATTACTCCCTTTCCAGGGAATCAGAGACGTGGCACGATACAGCTAGTCCTCTGATGAAGTCACGGGGATGTCTGGGTCTTAAGGATTAATTGTGTACAACTATATTATGGAATTCTCTACTCGATCAGTGATAATCACTTAGAGATTCCAGGGAGAGGGGGTTCAGTGAACTCATCAATAGTGAGCACCCACTCAAGTATGTCGGTGTCCCAACACCGAGGCTCGAGATTATCCCACATACACCGGGTATCCTTGTTATTGGCGTAACACATCGACTAGGAACTGAGTTTGACCAGTTACGTTGCGTTAACAGAATTATCTCTCAGTTTCCACAAAACCGAATTCATACAATATGTTTAACTGTACAGGACTATATCTATGATTCAACATTGGGAGTAGATATAGTATATGACTTAATTAATCATAATTAATAATCTTTCATAATTTCAAAATAAATTGATAATATTTATTAATTAAATAAAAAATTAGGTTCGACCACAGCCACAGGTTGGCTTGTTGGTCACCTACTCTATCAGAACGATACTTATCCACCTGCATAAAAAAAGATACTCATCAGTTACATCAAAAACTTCTAAATACCCTACCAAGTTATAATATAAGAAAAGACAATACACTGACCTTGAAAAGAGGATCAACAATAGAGTAAATGTCTGAACCGTGTTTTTTAGCAGCAATAAAAGCATGCACACGTGGGAAACCATGAACTAGCTACTCCCTACAATAGCAAACCTTATTTTCCAGGTCAACACTAACGGAATTCTTTAGTGTATGTGATGCAGCCCAAGAGTCGTCTTTGATACAAGACCCGGTGCGAGTTCCAGTTGGACCAGTTACGCGCTCGAGAGCCAAGAAGTTCAAGGCGAGCTTGATGGTGATGAATCAAGAAGTCTGGGAGCAAGAGCTAATGAAGAAACCCATTGGTGATGTGGGGAAGCCAAGCCTTATCAACCTGATTGCGTACGAAGAGGCCGATCCAACAGAAGACTTAGAGCTTCAAGCTGGAACCATGAAGACGAAGCCAGAACAGCTTGTGTCGGACGACATGGAAAGCTGTCGGCCGACAAGTGGTTTGTCGGACGACACCTCTAGGATGTCGGACGACATGCAGTGTAAAAAGGAGACGGGACAGACAGGATTCGCAGGTTGAGCCTGCGAGCGACGGAGATTTGTCGGACGACAGGATTTACTGTCGGATGACAAGAGGATGTCGGACGACACCATTTCCTGTCGTCCGACATGAGCCCAGATTTTTATGGAAAATCGCGTCTTCGCGATTTCAAGACTTTGTTGCCTATTTTCCTTTTGTTTTGTGACTTTTTAGGTCAGCCTATATAAAGGCTTTGAACCCTATTGTTTTAGATACAACTTTTATGATAATTAATATAATTTGGTGAGTTTAATTCTCTCTACTCTTTTCGTTCTCTTTTCGATTGTGCCAAAAGAGATCAACCCGACGAATCAACGAAGCATACATACTTCGTTTGTGTGTCATACATCGATTTCCGAGTTGCTGCATCGATCGCGTGTTGGGGTTTAGGGTTCCGTCCTTAAATTATTTCACGATTCAGATTCAGAGGTTTGGGATCATCCGCCAGGTATCCAATTTAATTGTTTCTTCTTCTTTCCGCTCAATCATTCAACAAGGTACGTATCATCTGGTATCAGAGCCCAGGTTTGAGTTTTAATATTTCGATTACGTAACCTCGTTTTGTTCTTTTTCGTTTCTTATTCTTTCTTCTTCGTTTCTTTCTTCTTCCTTGATTAAAAAAAATAATAATAAAATAATATTTTTTTTATTTATTTTATTTTCGAAAATTACTGTTCATGAACAGTAATTATTAAAAAAATATATATTAAATTTGTTCTCGATTATTCTTCTTGTTGTTCATCGTTCGTTCAGCAATTTAACATATTCCGTTCGTTTGATGATTTTTGTTGGATTGAATTCGGCTAGTAAGATTTGGAATTTCGATTCCTTAAGAGAGAATTTGAGAGGACAAAAGGCAAAGTGTGAGTGAGATAAAAGCCATATTGAGTGATACACGAGAGTGGTGAGGATTTCTCTATTTTGTTTCTAACACTTTTGCAGGATAACCGAGATGGATCATACCCAAATTAAGCTCCTCGTGGAGTCCGCTTGTGTTGAGTTGAGGAAGTCTTTGGCGCCTGAGTTGGAGAAGGTGAATGCACGACTCACCGCCTTAGAGGACATAGCTCATCGTGATAATGCAGGGTATCGGAGAGAGGGAGAATATCGAGGAGTTCAGAATGGCCATCATCGAGCCCGTAATCGTAGTCGGGAGTTTCGTATTGAGAAGGTTGAGGCCTCTGACATTAATGAGAGGAGGTCCCGAGCTGAGATCTGGGACGAGTGTTGGGGCGATATTGGGCGTCTGTTAGGAGAATGGTTACAAGCGTCAAAGAAGCCTGGGAAGGTAGAGACCGATGAAAAAGGCGAGATACTAGAACCGTTGGCCTTGGTGGAATCCGAAGAAGAGTCGGTCTTAGTGTATTCCGAGGAAGATTCGGCTTCGATGGAGTCCGAGGAGGAGGCTTCGGTAGAGTCCGAGAAGGAGGCTTCGATGGATTCCGAGGAGGAGGTTTCGGTGGAGTTTGGGGAGGATGATATTCTAACCATTGAGGAGAAACAAGCAATGACAGAGGGGCAGCCGAAGTTGGTGATGATGTGCAAGAAGGATCCGTTTATCACTGACGATCTATCATATATACGCCCTTCTATTATTTTTATTTTGCAGGAATTTCATGATGTCTTCCCTCAAGATAGATTTCCTAGTTTCCCGCTACATCGAGGGTGTGAGCTGCAGAATTATGTCGTTCCGAGCTTGTTCTTGAGAGTGGTGTTCGAGCCTGGCATCGACGTGGATTTGAGGACAAATCCTCTTGAAGAGGAGGGGAATGATGCAACCCAAGATCCGGGACGACGAAGAGAGCATCGAAATGGGAGTCGGGAACGTGCCGAGAAGGTGCCGCGAAGTTCGGAGAGGATTTTGGACTTTTTGGGCGAAAATGTACTGCCGTCGGCCGACAGAGAATTTGTACTACGAGAGCGTCGGGCGACATTTGGATGTCGGGCGACAGCAAAAACCCGTCGGGCGACAGGTCCTGGGAAATTGCGTACAAGGTAGATTCGAATCGCAAGTTGAGCCTGCGAGCGACGGAGGCATGTCGGGCGACAGTATTTCCTGTCGGACGACAAGTCCCAAAAGTGGGCGGCGGAATTTAGGTCTCCGCGTGAATACTTTATTTATTTCCTTTTACTTTTATGTTTTTGTTATGCCTATATAAAGGTGACGCTACCGTCGTGGAGTAGCGCAAAATAATATTTATAGTTCCTAAACTATTCACTAGCACAAGTACTAGTAGCAAGTATAGGGTCGATCCCACGAGGAGGCGATTTAGCTTATAGTTTTCCCGGCTTTGAATGCTCAATTGGGTTGTCACGTTTGAAAAAGTTTTGTTTTGGAGAGCAGTTAGGCACTGCCGAACCGTGGTCACCGTCTTTACTTGGCTCGATAATAACAAATAAATTAAACAGAAATAAAACTAGCATTCAACCTAATTAATGGACTGAGCAGTTAACAGACTTGACTAAACAGATAAGAAGAAAATAATAGAGACTAAAGTATCCAGGCATTGACTCCCCTGACTTCCCCCTTGACCTATGTGCTGTCGATCATCGGTACGTATATCATTTTGCTAACAGTTTTGTCTTCCAGTTATAGATCCCAAGTATTAACATCCCTATAATGTCACGCATATTAATACCCCGAACCCTTATTCGCTCTTATGTTTAAGTCCTATTAGATCTCTCTCAATAGGTCTCCTGACGTTGACCAATTCGACACTATGTGACCGCATGAGTCTAAGTTGATCAAGTCGCCTTTATCCTCCAAGCAAACCCGGAATGGCCAATAGCATGCCTGGACAGACCCAAGTCATACGACCACATCTCCAGCAACATGTTGTACTTCGCGGACGCCCAGTCTCCCGGTCGCGTTGATCCACGTACTCCTGTGTTAGGCAAGTCGGGCTTCCCACTGGTCACTGTAGGATTGCCCAAGTCCCTAACATGCTTAAGTTACTACCCTGTTGAATCGGGAACAAAACTCAGCTAGTTGCTGTCCTCACTAAGCCTCCCGGCGTGACACGTCTTAGGGTTGGTCAGGTTGTGTCTTTGCCCAGATACAAACAGATTAGCTACTTGACATAACTAAAACAGAAAATAAATCAAAGGAAATAAGACGAACTATATTATGCATTAAAACGGGAAATTGTTCAACAAGAAAATAAAACTAAGTACGGAAATTAAAAGCATAAAACATAAAGAAATTGTTTTTGGCCCGAAGGCTATGAATCAATCAAAACGCCGGTGAGTGGTAGCATCACGCTGCTGCTCAGTCTTCTTCGCTGGTCAGGTAGGGTTTCGCCGTCTTCGTGCGTCGGGTCGTTTTTCTGGGATTTTTCGTGTCTATTTCGTTCCTCCTATGTTCTCCAGCGTCTTCTTGTATTTATAGGGCTTGAATTGATGTAGAGATGTGTGGGGGAATACCTCTAAGACTGGACGAGAGTCCATCTCTTCTTTGTCTCTGAACCTGGTCACTTTCGAAGAGTCCAGGATTTTCAGGATTCTGGGTACACCGATTGCCCAACGTTCCGTCTCGGTCAATTGTTGCTCTTGCCCAATTGCTTTATCTCTGATAGCCTTCTTCATTTACGAGGTAGTAGATCATGCGTTGTACTTGGTCGTGCGTTAATCTTGCTCCACTTGCTGACTCCGTCCCAACTTGCTCAACTCCACTTGGACACTCCAGTCAGATCAGCTTGCTCAACTTGCACTCTTGACCAGGAAGGTGATTTCCTTGCCTCTTTCACACAATTTGCTCCTCTTTCGTTGTGTACCTGCATCACTTGACCACAGACCCAAAACGTGCCCTCCCAGACACAAACAAAAGTAAAAACAACTAAAGACTCGATTTACTTGACTCAAAAGACCAAAAAATGAACCAAAAATATGGCTCATCACACGCACACACTTTACTACGCTTGTCCTCAAGCGTGCGCTGTGACTTGCCTGCTCAAGCAGAATACAAAGGGGGGTAGAGATAGAAAGAAAATAGAAGACTCAAAGACAGCATGCTTATCAAAATACAGAGAGTTGATCAAGTGAACAGATAGTCAAAATCATAGTCAATGGAATGCATAAAAAACGGTCAAGAGTTTGCAACAGGATTTTGGGATTCTCACTAAGTGTTTCTCTCTATGTAGTGGATGGGTAGTTTTTCGCTCAATGTTGTTTTAAAAGAAGTTCTGCTTTGAGCTTGACCAAGTCCTATCCTGTGAAATTTTCAATTAAGTTGGGCAGTATCATTAGGGCTTTCTAGGGTGACTGTATAGGCTAGCTTGGGCAATGCCCAGAATCGATCTTAGGTAGGACATGCATTTTACTTAGCAAATTTCCTCCTAGTTTCGTCTCTCTCTTACGGGCCTTAGCACACCCTTTTATTCATTGATCTATTTTTTTCTTTTTCTTTGTTTTTCTCCTTTTTTTCTTTTTTTTTTAGAGAAGACTTTGCCCTGACCTGCTCTTTTTATGAACTTGAGAACATCTGCAGGTTGGGTCAGGGCAGTGGGAGTTTTCCCCCAGGTGATCAAGAAATATGGCTCGGCTCAAGGGGCTAACAAGGGTCTTCTTTTTATTTGTAGTGCAGAATAAAAATGCCTAAATCATTTACTACTCAACTCAATTTTCAAATAATCACAATGGTTAGAACTTGGGCAAGCTTCAGCATTACAAACTTTTAAACAGCTACTCTCGTGAAAGAAATATAACACACAGATGTAGGCTCAAATCCTCACAGCTTACTTAGTTGCAATTCCATCGTCCCTAATATTTTTCATGCATAGACTATTAATTTTGAAAACTGTTCAAGTTGATCAAGGTATTTATCAAGCATGCGACTCGATCAAACTATGGGGTTGCTCTTGCTCTTCCCCCACTCACACACTTTGCCTCCGGCAAAGTGTGCAAATGGTAATAAGTTGGGCAAGCATCTCCCCTGACTCTATACTACGACTCCCAACGATGTTGACGCACCTTCCCACATACACACTTTGCCTTGGGCAAAGTGTGCAAATAAGGAGGTCGACCCCATCAACCAAAGTCTTCAGACTCAAATAAAATAAAAAAAAAAAAAAAAAAATAAATAAAAAAAACAGAGGGAGGTCAGTGTACCTTCCTCTTTTTGGATGGGCATACCTTCCTCTTTTTGGATTATCCTGCTCAAGTGGTCAGCCACTATGTTTTGATTACTTGACTTGTCTCTGATTTCGATGTCGAACTCTTGCAGCAGCAAGATCCATCTTATCAGCCGTGGCTTGGTCTCCTTCTTGGCCATCAGATACTTCAGAGCAGCATGGTCAGTGTAGACTATGGTTTTGCTCCCGAGCAAGTAAGATCTGAACTTCTCGAATGCAAACACCACGGCCAGTAGTTCTTTCTCAATGGTCACATAGTTGCATTGGGCAGCATTTAATGTCTTGGAGGCGTAGTAGATTACATGTCGCTCCTTTCCCTTCATTTGCCCAAGTACTGCTCCTACGGCATATCCGCTCGCATCGCACATAAGCTCAAATGGCATTCCCCATTCCGGTGGTTGGATTACGGGGGCAGTGACTAACCTTTCCTTGAGGTGGTTGAAGGCATCTTGACAATCTTCGTCGAAGTTCCAGTCAACTTCATTCTGCAGCAGCCTGGTCAATGGTTGGGCGATCTTTGCGAAGTCTCTTACGAACCTTCTGTAGAAACCTGCGTGCCCAAGGAAGCCTCTTACTTGCTTGACGTTCCTGGGGTAGGGCAGCTTCGATATGGTATCTATTTTAGCTCGGTCAACCTCAATTCCCTTGGCAGAGACCACGTGCCCAAGCACTATTCCTTCCTTGACCATAAAGTGGCATTTCTCGTAGTTGAGCACCAAACTTTTCTCCACACATCTGCTGAGGGCCAACTCCAGGTTGTTCAAGCATGTTTCGAACGAGTTTCCGTACACAGTGAAGTCATCCATGAAGACTTCTACTCCTTGCTCGAGCAGATCAGCGAAAATGCTCATCATGCATCTTTGAAATGTCCCAGGGGCGTTGCATAGCCCAAAAGGCATGCATCTGTAAGCGAAAGTACCATATGGGCAAGTAAAAGTAGTCTTGTCTTGATCTTCCGGGGCCACCCAAATTTGCATGTAGCCAGAGTATCCGTCAAGGAAGCAAAAATGTGTCTTCCCAGCTAGCCTTTCGAGCATCTCGTCAATGAAAGGTAGGGGGAAATGGTCTTTCTTAGTTACCTTGTTCAACTTCCTGTAATCTATGCACACTCTCCATCCGGTTTGAAGTCGAGTTGCTATCTGCTCCTTCTTCTCGTTCTCTATCACTTGAAATCCTGACTTCTTGGGCACCACATGAACTGGACTTACCCATTTGCTATCTGAAACAGGGTAGATAATGCCCAAGTTAAGCAACTTGAGTATCTCCTTGAGCACTACCTCCTTCATAGCAGGGTTCCGTTTCCTCTGTGGATCACGCACTGGACTTGACTCTTCCTCGAGCAATATGTGGTGTTGGCATATGGTGGGACTGATTCCCTTGATATCTGCTAAGGTCCATCCAATTGCTTGCTTGTACTGGTCGAGGATGTTCCTTAGCCTTTTCTCTTCCTCCTTCTTTAGCTTTGAACTTATGATCACGGGCAATGTGTCATTCTGCCCAAGAAACATATACTTGAGATGTGCAGGGAGTTTCTTTAGCTCCAATTCTGGTGGTTTCTCCAAGGATGGTACCATGATTGAAACTTCATGTGGTGGCAGCTTGCTCATTCCAGTAGTATGATTTTCCAAGGCTCCTAGTTGCTCAACTATCTCTCGGATTTCAAGTTGCTCGTCTTTAGCTTCATCTTTTGTCATTCCCTTTTGTAACACCAGGTCAATTTGGTCAGAAACTCCATATCCCAGAGCCTGCTCCACGATCATTTCATCGAATTGGTCAACAACATGTACTTTCTCAGTGTCTCTTGGGTATCTCATTGACTTGAATAAGTCAAAGGTTACAGTTTCCCCTTCGAATTTGCATGTCAGCTTTCCAGTCTCGCAGACAATGTGTGTTCTTGCTGTTTTTAAGAATGGCCTGCCCAAGATCATGACAGGTTGCTTGCTTGACCTCCCCATGTCCAGGACATAGAAATCGGCTGGGAATATGAGTTCTTCTACCTTGACTAGCACATCTTCCAGGATTCCTTCAGGGTACACATTTGACCTATCTGCCAACTGGATCACTACCCTTGTGGGTTTCATTGGTCCTATGCCCAAATCTTCGTACATAGATTTGGGCATGACATTGATCGATGCCCCAAGGTCGAGCATTGCTTTCTCTATTTTATTTTTTCCGATGATGCATGGAATATAGAACATTCCAGGGTCTGCACACTTCTTGGGCACGTTTCTCTGGAGCACCGCTGAAACATTTTCTCCTACTTCGAACTTGGCATCATCTTGGTACTTGACCTTCTTTGTGCACAACTCCTTGAGGAATTTCGCGCATCTGGGCATGGATTTCAATATGGTCAACAGAGGCATGTTGATCTCTACCTTTTTAAACATCTGGAACATCTCGTTTTTATCTTCCCTTTCTTTCTTCTTGCTCAATCTTCCTGGGAAAGGAGGGTAGATTTTTGGTGGTGCTCCTGCTTGGGCAGGTGCTGATGTTTCCTTCTGTTTTCGTGGTGCATGGTCAAGTTCATCCTCTGACTCCTCATCTTCGTTGACATCCTCAACGGTTCCATCCACTCGGGGTTCTAAAATTTGCTTCTTGGGCACATCAGATAGGGTCTTTCCACTTTTCAACTGGATGACGTTCAATTGGGCATTGTTCAGTTCAACTTGTGGTGGCAGTCCACTGGTCTTTTTCTCCATCTTGGTCATTGACTGGGTGAGATGTACCAGTTGGGCATTGATGTTCTGAAATTGCCCACGTGACTCAAGTAATTGAGCATTTATATTTTGGAGTTGACCACGTGTTTCCAGTTTGTATTTCTCATTCTCTTGCTGGGCTTTGATGTTTTCAGCGACCAAGGTCTGCATCATGTCTGCCAAAGTTGGACCATTGCTCTGGTTCTGCTGGTTGCCCAGTCCTTGATAGTCGTTTCTCTGCTGACTGCCTTGCCCATGGTATTGGTGATTTTGATTACCTTGGTTTCCTCCTCCTTGATAATTATTGTTCTCATAGCGGAGATTTTCATGATTTTTCCACGATGAGTTGTACGTGTTGGAGTTCGGATCGTACATCGGTCTCCTCTCTTGCCCATTCCCATTTGGTTGCATGATTGCCTTGACTTCTTCATCAAACAATTCTGGGCATTCGACAGTTGCGTGGTTGCTCTCCTTGCATATTCGACACGCCTTTATTGCCCTTTTTTGTCCTGGGTTACTGTTGAGTACTAGTTGCTCAACTATGTTGCATAGCTTGTCAAGTTTATCATCTGTGGGCAAGTTGCTCTTAAGTAGATCACTGCCATCCTCTCTTAATTCTTCCGCCATCTCCTTGAACAATTTGAACGCTTCCTCAGCGCTTTTGTTCAGAATTGATCCTCCACTGGCTACGTTGATCAAGGTCCTTTCAGAAGTCCTCAATCCAGAAATGAAGTACTGGATCAAGTCTTGATCACGGATCTGATGTTGTGGGCACTTGGACAACATCTTTTTGAACCTGACCCAGTAGTCATTGAAGTTCTCTCCAGTTCCCATCTTGATGCTATTGATCTTTTTCCTCATTTGCTGGATGCGTGCGGCTGGGAATTACTTCTCGAGGAACTTCTGCTGAAGTTGACTCCAGGTGGTCACTTCTCCAGCAGGCAGAGTGTAGAGCCATTCTCGGGCATCTTCGGCCAAGGAGAATGGGAAGGCCAGGATCCTTATGTACTCCCCTAGTTCCTCACTTGCTCGAATTGTACCACATGCCAGTTCGAAATCTTGGAGGTGTCTCTGGGGATCCTCCAATGGCATGTCACTGAACTTGGGCAAGATCTGGATGAAGGCGTGCCTCATCTCCCAAGTGTTGTTTTCTACCGTGGGCAAGGTGATGCCCAGCGGCTTCAGATTCAGATTCTCTGGGAACATCCTTTCCCTTAGCGTTTTTGGTGTTTTATCTCCCATCCTTGATCCCGTTGGTGACCTGGATGTGTTCGGTGGGTCCTCTCTCGGTATTTCTGAGATTGGCTCCCTGGTCTCAGTCTTGGTCAACTGAGATGCTTGAGCGGCACGTGCTAGTGCTTGTTTTTGCTTTGTTGCTTTTCGATTCTTCCTTGCGGTTCGCTCGATTTCAGGATCGTAGAGTAGATCTTTATCCTTGCTTCCCGCTAAGTCAAAATCCTGCATACAAAGTAGGTCAAAGCGTTAGCACGGAAAACTAATGGCTTGGAATATTGCCTCCCCGGCAACGGCGCCAATTTTGACGCTACCGTCGTGGAGTAGCGCAAAATAATATTTATAGTTCCTAAACTATTCACTAGCACAAGTACTAGTAGCAAGTATAGGGTCGATCCCACGAGGAGGCGATTTAGCTTATAGTTTTCCCGGCTTTGAATGCTCAATTGGGTTGTCACGTTTGAAAAGGTTTTGTTTTGGAGAGCAGTTAGGCACTGCCGAACCGTGGTCACCGTCTTTACTTGACTCGATAATAACAAATAAATTAAACAGAAATAAAACTAGCATTCAACCTAATTAATGGACTGAGCAGTTAACAGACTTGACTAAACAGATAAGAAGAAAATAATAGAGACTAAAGTATCCAGGCATTGACTCCCCTGACTTCCCCCTTGACCTATGTGCTGCCGATCATCGGTACGTATATCATTTTGCTAACAGTTTTGTCTTCCAGTTATAGATCCCAAGTATTAACATCCCTATAATGTCACGCATATTAATACCCCGAACCCTTATTCGCTCTTATGTTTAAGTCCTATTAGATCTCTCTCAATAGGTCTCCTGACGTTGACCAATTCGACACTATGTGACCGCATGAGTCTAAGTTGATCAAGTCGCCTTTATCCTCCAAGCAAACCCGGAATGGCCAATAGCATGCCTGGACAGACCCAAGTCATACGACCACATCTCCAGCAACATGTTGTACTTCGCGGACGCCCAGTCTCCCGGTCGCGTTGATCCACGTACTCCTGTGTTAGGCAAGTCGGGGTTCCCACTGGTCACTGTAGGATTGCCCAAGTCCCTAACATGCTTAAGTTACTACCCTGTTGAATCGGGAACAAAACTCAGCTAGTTGCTGTCCTCACTAAGCCTCCCGGCGTGACACGTCTTAGGGTTGGTCAGGTTCTGTCTTTGCCCAGATACAAACAGATTAGCTACTTGACATAATTAAAACAGAAAATAAAACAAATGAAATAAGACGAACTATATTATGCATTAAAACGGGAAATTGTTCAACAAGAAAATAAAACTAAGTACGGAAATTAAAAGCATAAAACATAAAGAAATTGTTTTTGGCCCGAAGGCTATGAATCAATCAAAACGCCGGTGAGTGGTAGCATCACGCTGCTGCTCAGTCTTCTTCGCTGGTCAGGTAGGGTTTCGCCGTCTTCGTGCGTCGGGTCGTTTTTCTGGGATTTTTCGTGTCTATTTCGTTCCTCCTATGTTCTCCAGCATCTTCTTGTATTTATAGGGCTTGAATTGATGTAGAGACGTGTGGGGGAATACCTCTAAGACTGGACGAGAGTCCATCTCTTCTTTGTCTCTGAACCTGGTCACTTTCGAAGAGTCCAGGATTTTCAGGATTCTGGGTACACCGATTGCCCAACGTTCCGTCTCGGTCAATTGTTGCTCTTGCCCAATTGCTTTATCTCTGATAGCCTTCTTCATTTACGAGGTAGCAGATCATGCGCTGTACTTGGTCGTGCGTTAATCTTGCTCCACTTGCTGACTCTGTCCCAACTTGCTCAACTCCACTTGGACACTCCAGTCAGATCAGCTTGCTCAACTTGCACTCTTGACCAGGAAGGTGATTTCCTTGCATCTTTCACACAATTTGCTCCTCTTTCGTTGTGTACCTGCATCACTTGACCACAGACCCAAAACGTGCCCTCCCAGACACAAACAAAAGTAAAAACAACTAAAGACTCGATTTACTTGACTCAAAAGACCAAAAAATGAGCCAAAAAATATGGCTCATCAAAAGGCTTTCTAGTTCATTGTTTTAAAAAAGACTTTGATGATGAATAAATATATTTTTGTGAGTTTTTATTAAATCTCTCTTGGGTTCGAATTCTACCCGATTATCCAAAGAATTCTACCGACGAATCAACGAAGCCATCACCCTTCGTTCGTGTGTCTTCCTCATCCCCGAGTTGCTGCGTCGATCACGTGTTGGGGTCTAGGGTTTCGTCCTTAGATTATTTCACGAATCAGATTCAGAGGTTTTGGGACCTTTCCACCGGTATCTTTTCTCAATTTCTTCTTCGTTCATCTTCTATCTTTCTATCCCCGACGAGGTTCGTATCAGTATGAACCTCACAAACAAACGCGTCAGACATGCTAATTCCCCAATGTCTTACACGAAAATAGAGCGACGGTGAAACAGTGTATATTATTGCGTGAAAAATATTGAAATATGGCATACTTGAAATGGCGAGAACGCGAGGCTTGGCCATGCTACCTTGTCCCATTTTTGCCGAATTGCCCACATCCCGTGGCTCTTGGCCACCCTCATCGACAATACGATCTTCTGCTTCGGGCCTTAGATCGCCGCCTCGCACGCACGGCGGAGCTCCTCGTCATCGGCGCTCGATTTCGCCATTTCTCTCTGAGCTCTAAGGAGAAATGTTCAGGTGTCTTTTTATGATTTTTTTGGGGGTTTGAAGTAAAATTAGAATGCGTCTTCTTTTATGAAATTATGGGATTACAGTAATCGCTTAAACACTACCTGGATCAAGAACAAGTTCAATTCTGTGATTGTGAGAAACACCACCTGCGGATTACAGTTGAAAGACCACGGCTAGTTAGTGAGAAAATTTGAAAAAAATTCAAATCTCAAACATAAACTACTTACCAAAAAAAATTCGGTGATTGATATGAAAAATATTCAGCTAAAACGTTTAAAATTTCATATGCAATAAATTATATAAGGTATGTAATAAAATTCATATACTACTATTTATTTAATAAAGGTTAAAAATGACTATTCAAATTTCAATACACTACTTAAATTGTGATTATATTAAAAATCAAGACATTTAATTATATAACTGCAATAAATTAATTACCTTTTTTAATAAAAAGCTAAACTATGAAATATTTTTAAAAATTTAAAAATCATTCTTATTTTTTTTTTAAATTATCCAAATAGAAAATAGTAAAAAAAAAATAAAAACATAACAACTTGGGTCCACATTCAAATTATCAAAGAATTGATACTCATTTTTTTTTCCTAATTTGTACTTCACTTACCAATTGTTTTTTTAATTTGTACATCACTCACAATTTGTGCAATCCCTATATCATACTCACTCCAGCTAATTTGTACTTCACTTACCAATTGTTTTTTTAATTTGTACATCACTCACAATTTGTGCAATCCCTATATCATACTCACTTCAGTAAGTACAAAATAAATAGTACTATCACTTTTAAAATATAAAAATCCAATAAAATCATTATTTAATAATTAAAAAAATTTTATTTCAAAAAAAGATTATTATAAACCTTAAAGTATCATACATAAAGAATATGTATCTACAAATACATGAAGATTTATTACTGATGTACAATTAGAATTTTACTAGTAACAAGGTAAAAATTGCTCAATTTGTGTAACTAGGTACAAGTAAGTTTTGTACCTACCAAATCAAATCACTTGCACAAACAAAACCTAAGAACGAATTAAAGACCTCCTCCAGAAACTCTTCCCAACCCGTCCTTCCACATTTCTTAAAAAATGGCGGCCGCTGCAGTATTCTCATCTTCCGCTTCCAATGTCATCCGTCCAATCCAAAACCCTAGTTTTTCGTCTGTTTCCTCTTTCTCTTCCAAGCTTGCACTCTCCGTTGCCAATTCCCCAATCCATCCCTTCAAATCCCTCAAACTGAATCGGGGTGCTCGATTCACTAGCGCCGCCACCACCACCAACCCCGCCTCTGATGTGTCATCTGCCATCAACACTTTCCACGGCCTTTGCTATGTCGTCGGAGACAACATCGACACCGACCAAATCATTCCCGCTGAATACCTAACCCTCGTCCCCTCGAACCCGGATGAGTACGAAAAATTAGGGTCTTATGCTCTCGTCGGATTGCCTTCGTCATACCAAACACGGTTTGTGGAACCTGGCGCGACCAAAACCAAGTACTCTATTGTGATCGGCGGAGATAACTTTGGCTGCGGCTCGTCCCGTGAGCACGCCCCTGTGGCGCTGGGCGCATCTGGTGTGGCGGCTGTCGTGGCTGAGTCCTATGCTCGGATTTTCTTTCGGAATTCTGTGGCGACTGGAGAGGTTTATCCTTTGGAGTCGGAGGGAAGGTTGTGCGAGGAGTGTACGACTGGAGATGTGGTTACGGTTGAGCTTGGCGAGAGTGATGATTGTAAGCTGATTAATCATACTAGTGGGAAAGAGTATAAGTTGAAGCCAATTGGGGATGCTGGTCCTGTCATTGAGGCTGGTGGGATTTTTGCTTATGCCCGAAAGGCTGGGATGATCCCTTCTCGAGATTCCTAAATTCATGCTTTGCTTTTTTCTGGGTACGTGTTTCGTTTGATGTTGATGTTTAGCCATTGATACTTTTTTTTTTAATCTGCATGTAACAGTTAAATGATGGGCGAAAAAGACACTTCTTAATCAGACTTAGGGGTATTGAACGTTTAGTAGTCCAGTTATTGGAATTTGCGAGTAAATTTTATTTCAATTAAAAATGTTTCTTAATAAATTATTATTGCTTTTTGTTACTGATATTATAGTTAATAGAGAAGTTCAGAGATTAGGAATCATAAGGGAAGAAAGTAGCAGAAAATACTAGCAATATACTTCTATAGGTTATAACAACAATTTCTCTGACATGGAATAGTGTGTCACGCAAGGATGTTGGAATGAATGTAAGTTGCAAAGGGGCAAGCAGAATGGCTACCACACATTACACCCATAAATACTCTTAACACATTGTTCATTTAGCGTATGATCTATTAGAAACTTTTACTGTAAGTTAATGTTGTTTTAATTGCCCGAAATCAATCCATTATTTCAACCAGTTTTGGATATAGCTGAAAACATTGTTCATGATTAATGTATGTGCACATTGTGATCAGTGATATCACTCGTAAGTCGTAAGTAAACGTACATGTTTGTGATATGTGCAATGGCAGTTTTTAGATTTAGAAACGGTGCCCATTTCATGCTCTGTACAATGGTCATTTTTTTATGTGTTTATTTTACCGAAATGCATTTTGTAATATCTTCTTCTTCCTTCGTGTGACTGACTTTAACTTCTCAATAGTTTGCATTGCTTCTTATACACCTTATTTTCCTACCTCTCTTTTTTATTTCACTACACACAACGCTCACAGGCTCACAATATGTTACCTTATTTGTACTTCATGTTACTTCATGTCACCTTTATCTGATCTTATAATGTTATAATGACATTGGTGTCGTTCTGCTTCAGGCATGCATTATATAGATATGCTTATACACCATGCTAATTTTATACTATATCCATTTAAAAATTGGTAACGTGTTTGGTGGTTAGATCTAAATACTAAATAGACATACAACAACCACTTTCCAACTGTCTATTTTACTTGTCCTAATTATGACTTATTTCTATTTTTTATTTTTATTTCATTTGTTCCTCCTCTGTATCGGCAGACTAATTTATTTTAACTAATCATTATAGAATAAAACAATGAAAAAAAGCAACAACAATCGGCCGATCTTTACAATTATGACTTTTATCTTTAAAATATGACTTTACTTTCAACAGTACGTCTGACTGGCAGGAGACAGTCTTACTGTAGACCTAAATGTTCAACCGTTTGTATTAGAATGCAAATTACCTTAGCCGGGTACATAACATAGATAAGACCTTAACATGTATGACATTGGTGAAAATTCAAACTTAGAACCACTGCCCTCAAGAACCCATCCCACTCATACAGCCACTAGGCCATCACACTATAGGAACATTTTACCTCTGTATCTTAAAAGCAGTTCAGCAGTTGTGTGTAGGTATATATATTTTCTGCTGGATTTCTTAAAGCTGAATCTTTCAGTCATTTATACATTTCATAGCTATGATGATTTTGTAGAAAACTTTATAACCACACGGGTTAATAGCTCATTTAATAACCAATGGGGATAGCTCATTTATTCCTACTTTCTTTCTTATTTTCCCTTTTTTTAAATAGTTTACTATTTATCATTTATCTCCACAAAGATGAGCCTTTTTTCTTTATATATAGTCGAAAATGGATTTCTTTCATAGTATATCTGCTTTTTAAATAATGTTCATGTACAGACATGATCACTTTATATTTACATTTTGTTTGACATAAAGCCATGCCATTTTTTTTAGCCTGAAAAATCAATATACACTCTATATTGTGTTCACTGTCAAAATATTGCTCTGTGCCGTCCTTCGACCTAGGCAAACACCTTTTGCAGCTATGACTTGTGAGCTTAACTTGATACAATTATATGTTAAATATATATATATATATATATATATATATATTGTTGAGTGTGCTTATTATTTTACTGACACCTTTGTTGTCACAAAAACACATGTAAGATCCTAAATTCTATGATACACTTCAAATGTTTGTCTTGCAGATTTCTCTCTCCAACATTCTATTCTGGCCTTGTATGCTACTCAAGATCTTAATTCAATGAAGAGAAATGCAAGATAGGCTTTGCTTTTCATTAAAACTAAGTATTGTATGTTGTGTTGGGTTTGTTTCGCCTCTATTATTACAAGAATTGAGTCAAAACACTTGGATTTGTGCTTGCTTGTTAGTTGCATTAAAAATAAATTACATTAGTTGTTTGCATGATATACAAATATGAGTTTTTTTGTGTTGTTTGTTGAAAATGCATACAATCCGATAGTCTGCTAATTTACGGTGAACATAACCCGTTTCTGTTTGCTTGTACTTTTATTTTTAGTTGGAGGATTTAGATGATCACGTTCAGGCCCTCTCAATAAGACGAGGGCTTTGTAGCTAGCTGTAATAATCTTTTCAAGTCATTCTCTTGGAGAAATACTATCATATCTTTAGGGTTATCCTTTTCTTTTATTTGTCAGAAAAAACAAGTCTTCACAATTTGTATATACAATTGAATAGGGATGACTAATATCAACAATAAAAAAGCAAATAACTATTATGAAATAATTAGTAATTATAAGTAATAAAATAACATAAATGACCAATTAAAACTAGCAACAAGCATATCAATAAGATAGAGAAATAACAATATATACTCTCCTAGGAACAATGCTTTCGGCTCACTAATAAATGAAGCCAAAAATCAATATATTGATCATTTAAATATAGGATAATTGTACTTTAGTAGTTGAACTATAGTCATTTTTGTACTTTGGTTACCTAACTTGCATTATGTACAACCGAGTAGCTGAACTTTAAAGAATTTGCACTTTCATGCAAAATCGGACGGAATCCGGCGACATGTGACTTATAATGACATTTTCGTTATTATACATTGATTAGATAAATGTGTAATTACACAAACATCCTTATCTTCTTCTCCTTTCTATCTTCATCTTCATCCCTCAATTAAATTCATTAATTGTAGAAAAATAAAAATAAAAATAATTAGAACAACAAATAATTAGATAATGGACCAAGCACTGGCGTAAGGAAACAACGTAGGGATCAGCAAGATAGCGAACTTCCCTGCCTAGGTCGAGATCAAAGTGTCTTTGCCCATGAATATCGGCAGCTTCTCTGTGTAAATCCAAAGAACAGAAACCAGTATACATAACATAAAAAGACATAAAATGGCCGAGTAAGTGAAGGTCCCGACTCTCGGATATTGCTCGGCTCCGTACGCTTGGCCGCGTAGTGTTTCCAAAGCACTAGCCATTCCAAACTTTAGAGGTTTAAACATTCTCCAATTAAATAGAAATTAGGTCAATCTCTATCTCGAAACTAGAAGTATAAAAATATCACGAAAACATAGAAATTTTAAATCGAAAAAACGAAGCCCCTAAATGAAACACTAGATTGAGATTACCAGTAGGCTATAGCCGGTGACGTTGCAGAGATAGGTGACGATGGAAGCGCTGGAGAGAGAAAGTTCGCCCAAGTGGCCCAACATAAACATCGGCGACATGCGGAGAAGGTACTGCGACACTCATGAGCGGATGATCTAAAGGGCAGCACTGGGCTAGAGCCCAGTGCAAAATATTTTAATACCTATATATTTATATAAATATTATATATATACTGTACTTCATATTTATTTTGAATTATATACTTGTTTGAGTTGTGTATGTACTCCATGTTGATGCGTATTTTTAGCTCGACTCGTAATAGAAAAAGGAGTACCCGTTAATTCGCTAAAAAATATTAACAAGTCCAACAAGACCCAGGACTTGAGATTAATAAATGAAGGAGAATTAAAAAGTAGCTCATCTAGTAATATACTTTTCAGTTATGAATTCTCCTGGGTTAAATTGGGCTTGAGCCCAAAGAGAAAAGAAGAAAAGGCCCAACACAATAGAACCTATGATTTCTTTTGCTATAAATATAAGAACGTTTGTACTCATAAAAGGGATTCACAATTCCCAAAATAGGGATATAATATTAATATCTCTGCTCTCCATTATTTGCTTCTGATGGTCATAATTTGTTATACTAGTTCGTCCAATCCTCAAAATCTCTATGTATGTTCGGTCGGGTCCTAACAGGATTTTTCGACTGTCAACAATTGGCGCTAGAAGGAGGGGTGATCCTCGAGCGTTGGACGAGCAGGTCAGCTAGGTCGGACGTTCGACAGGAGAGCAGACCATCAGGTCATCTGTTCGATAGGAGAGCAGAAACTCAGGTCAGCCGTTCGACGGGAGAGCAGACCATCAGGTCATCTGTTCGATAGGAGAGCATACAATCAGGTCGGCCGTTCGACAGGAGAGCAGACCATCAGGGCACCCGTTCGACGGGAGAGTAGACCATCAGGTCATCTGTTCGATAGGAGAGCAGAAACTCAGGTCAGCCGTTCGACGGGAGAGCAGACCATCAGGTCATCTGTTCGATAGGAGAGCAGACAATCAGGTCGGCCGTTCGACGGGAGAGCAGACCATCAGGTAATTTGTTCGACAGGTGAACAGTTTAAGAGATTAGCATATTAGAGGCCCTAAAAGTGAAAAATCGAAATAGTTCGGCTGGTCGACGATGTCACCGAGTCGGGGAGCAAAGACAGGAACACGTCTTCCTATCATCTGTTGCTGAGAACAAGTCGTCATCTGCCTAACCATAGAAACATATAGAGGTATGGCGTAATATGCCTAACAGGAGAAATAAAGAGAGAAAATGTATTGCACCCAAACAGACTTCCACAAGTAAACACTGGGGCATTTGATGGGCACAGCCATCAAATACCCAAACATGGTTGTTCACATGGAAGAACCCCAGATAACCTAATATGTCAACCAGATACTCTACAATGTGGATATCAGGTACGTTCCATTAGAAAAGTTGGCATATACAACTATCATTCCGGAGTAGAGCAAAACTCCTCCGAGGGCCTGTCCGGGAGAGCAAGCTAGAAGCTGCTCGTCATCTCGGCAGGAGAACATCTATCATTCCGGAGTAGAGCAAAACTCCTCCGAGGGCCTGTCCGGGAGAGCATACTAGAAGCTGCTCGTCATCTCGGCAGGAGAGCAACTATCATTCCGGAGTTGAGCAAAATTCCTCCGAGGGCCTGTCCGGGAGAGCAAGCTAGAAGCTGCTCGTCATCTCGGCAGGAGAACAACTATCATTTCGGACTAGAGCAAAACTCCTCCGAGGACCTGACCGGGAGAGCATGCTAGGAGCTGCTCGTCATCTCGGCAGGAGAGCAGCTATCATTTCGGAGTTAGAGCAAAACTCCTCCGAGGACCTGACCGGGAGAGCATGCTAGAAGCTGCTCGTCATTTCGGCAGGAGAACAACTATCATTCCGGAGTTAGAGTAAAACTCCTCCGAGGACCTGACCGGGAGAGCATGCTAGGTGCTGCTCGTCATCTAGGCAGGAGAACATCTATCATTCCGGAGTTAGAGCAAAACTCCTCCGAGGGCCTGTCCGGGAGAGCATGCTAGAAGTTGCTCGTCATCTCGGCAGGAGAACAACTATCATTTCGGAGTAGAGCAAAACTCCTCCGAGGACCTGACCGGGAGAGCATGCTAGGAGCTGCTCGTCATCTCGGCAGGAGAACATCTATCATTCCGGAGTAGAGAAAAACTCCTCCGAGGGCCTGTCCGGGAGAGCATGCTAGGTGCTGCTCGTCATCTCGGCAGGAGAGCAGCTATCATTCCGGAGTTAGAGTAAAACTCCTCCGAGGACCTGACCGGGAGAGCATGCTAGGAGCTGCTCGTCATCTCGGCAGGAGAGCAACTATCATTTCGGAGTAGAGCAAAACTCCTCCGAGGACCTGACCGGGAGAGCATGCTAGGAGCTGCTCGTCATCTCGGCAGGAGAGCAACTATCATTCCGGAGTTAGAGTAAAACTCCTCCGAGGACCTGACCGGGAGAGCATGCTAGAAGCTGCTCGTCATCTCGGCAGGAGAACATCTATCATTCCGGAGTAGAGCAAAACTCCTCCGAGGGCATGTCCGGGAGAGCATGCTAGGAGCTGCTCGTCATCTCGGCAGGAGAGCAACTATCATTCCGGAGTTAGAGCAAAACTCCTCCGAGGGCCTGACCGGGAGAGCATGCTAGGTGCTGCTCGTCATCTCGGCAGGAGAGCAGCTATCATTCCGGAGTTACAGTAAAACTCCTCCGAGGACCTGACCGGGAGAGCATGCTAGGCGTTGCTTTTCCTGGCGGAGAGCAACTATTATTCTGGAGTTGAGTGAAATTCCTCTTGGACCCATTCGGGTCGAGCACGTATCATTTCGAAAAAAAAAAATAATAATAATAAATAAATAAATAATTATACCAAGGCATTTAAGATAAATGCTATATGCTCAACCAGTGTCCTGCCAGTTCAATAGGCCGAGCAACATATATACTAAACAAGTTAGTGTTGGAGTTGTGTACTTAATGTCTAGATTTAAGTAACGGAAACTCCCGATCCATTGCCATTAATCTATTTAATTAAATAAACAATTATTTGCGTTTAATTATTTATAATTAAATATATGCAAATTATAGTCCTGGATTCTATACGTTGTAGTTAGTATGGTGTGTCGGGCCCACACAGAAGATCATACTATCGGTTACTCGTATTTAATCGAACAGTTGCTCACGACCTAGATGGACACGGACCAATCCATCGGTATAGTCGTTGTGTGAGAGAGAAAATAATTTGTCTTAATTATTTTATCACACTTGTAAACTTGGTGTATTGAGCGGATCGTTTGAGATTTATCGATTAGGATTGCCGGCGATAATCGATTTAAGTCTCAGTGTATTTTATTCTTAATCCCCGATACTATTGCGGGTGTGTATATTTAATATAAGTGACTTTAATTTTCCAAAGGAATTGATCGGTTTAATTACTGGGTCAATTACCGGTAAAGTTGGGTCACTATATTTTATATATGACATGCCGTGAATACTTGACGGGAAAGTGTATCCCGGAAGGGTTGATAATATCCCCGAGATGAGTTCATAAGGAATTATTATGTAAACCCTGCAGGTGGATTTAATCCGCATAATAATTAAGGTTGAACGGTACTATTCTCGGATATAAGAAATGAATAATATTTATTGAGCAATAAATAAATTTATTCATGGATATTTAAATCTTAAATACACGGAATAAATAATACTACCGGAGAAATATTATTTGATATAATATGGATAAATATTGGGAGTGCAATTTTATTTATATAGTGGAAAATAAATAAAATTAATATTGATAAGAATTAATAGATTTGGGTTGGACCCAATTTAATTTTCAATATTAGAAGCCCAATATTTAATCTCCTTTTGATCCCCTACGTAGCCTATAAAAGCACTACATGGTCTTCACAATTCATTAACCTAAGATACGCCAATCATAAAGTTCTTGAAGAGTGGAGGAGATCCATGGAGTTCGGAAGATCGTCGCCCACCCGACGTTCGAGCTAGTGCAAGGAATACGTGGGAAGATCTCAAGGTCATCAATTGAGTTCTTCGTTTTTCCGAACAACGAGAACGAGGTAAAATCGTAAAACCCCCTTTATGATTTAATCGTTTGATTATCGTAGAAATATCGTGAACCAAGATCCAAGGGACGTATGAACCCGGGGACGAGGAT
Source organism: Euphrasia confusa (assembly GCA_954870475.1). Taxonomy (NCBI): domain Eukaryota; kingdom Viridiplantae; phylum Streptophyta; class Magnoliopsida; order Lamiales; family Orobanchaceae; genus Euphrasia; species Euphrasia confusa. The sequence continues at coordinate 36,505,296 of OX940951.1, read as the reverse complement.
CGACCTCGCGGTGGTGATCGAGGATCACCGGACCGCGGGAGGTCGAGAGATCCTCGCCGGGATCGAGAGGACGAACCCTCGGCTGGACGCCGAGGGTGGCGGTCGAGCTCTAGGGCTTCGACCGCCGGCGACGCACGAAGGACCCCGGCTGGACGCCGGGGATGCGATCGAGCGCGTGCTCGATCGCGTGGGCAGCGGGCTGGTGCCGCTGCTGCTCGCACGGCGAGCAGCCCCTCCTCCCGTACGCGTCGCACGGGACTCACGCGGGCTGCTACGAGCAGCCCCGCACGGCTGTTGCGAACAGCCACGAGCCCACGCGTGGTGGCTGGATCGAACAAGTCACGGGCTATCCCCGTGGCGGGTTTGTTTGATTAGGCTATCCCCGTGGAGGTTCGTGGGGGGTTTCCGGCAACCGGGAATCGATTGGATTGTCGGTTCCGCTATTTAGACAATCCGGATATTCGATCTCCAAAGGATTTCGGTCGGAATTAATTAGATAATTAATTTTAATTAATTTATTAATTCCGGGATATCGATTTCCAACAACTGGTATCAGAGCGATGGTTTTAGTTCACGGTATTTTTCGATAAATTGTTCTACCTTGCAGGGTTTCCGACTATTATGGCTAGATATAATTGTTCTTAATTATTGTCATAATATTGTTCTTGATTATTAAACTCTCGGACATGTCGAGATTCGTTTTATGTGTGGTGAATGCTTGTAATAGTAAAAATTCGGGGGTTGACCGAATTTAGGTTTATTATTACGTTCTACTTTTTCCGGAAAATGTATAGGGTCGATTTCATGTATAGAATCGATACCGGATAATTGTATTTAAATTCTTGTAATTTATTTACGTTGGTTCGAGAACGAGACGATCGCCGGAAGAAGAAGACGATGTGACGAGGGAGACGATGGGACGAGGGATCGATCATCATGATCGACCCCATGTAGGATCGAGCCCTAGGCGAGGGGGCTGCCCGCGGGACTCCTCGGCCACGCCGGCCACCAATGGTGGTGGCGCGTAGGCTGGGGTGGCGGCGGCATGCTTCTCCGAAGGGTGTTCGATGGTGGTGGTAGGGCGCGGGGACTCCCAACCCGTGCTCTTCCGCCGAGATCCAACTTTCCTATTTTAATTCGTTTTTCCTATTTGATTATTTCTTTTATGGAATATTCATGGAATAAGAAAAGAATTAATTTAGTATTAAATTTATTTTCCTATTTGATTATTCCTACTCATGAGAATTTTCATGGATTAGGAAAAGAATAAATTTAGAATTAATTTGTTTTTCCTATTTAATTATTCCTTTATGGAATTTTTAATGGATTAGGAAAATAATTAATTTGGAAAGTTTTGAAAGTCCTTAATTAATTTTTTCTATTTAATTATTCCTTTATGGAATTTTTAATAGATTAGGAAAAGAATTAATTTGGAAGGATTAAGAGTCCTAATTTATTTTATTTCCTTATTCTATTATAGAGGTCTTCTAGAATATTCCAAGTTTACTTGGATAGACTATTCTAAAGATTTAATAGAATTAGAAAGAAAAATAAATAAATAAAATATTAATAATATTTAATTTTATTTTCGATATATTCGATTGACTTAATTTTCGAATTAAGTAACTTTTGGATTAATTGAAAATAAATAGATTTAAATATTGGGATTAATATTCTCGTCACATGGAGCATTCAAGAACGAAGACTGAAGACTAGAAGATGCGTACGGGGATGCGATAAAGCCATAATAGTCGGAAAATAATATTCTAGTATTATTTTGACTATGTGATAATATTCTATGTGCTTTATTACATGTATGCATGCTTATGTGTTTAATTATGCATTAGATAGCGTATCCCTTTATTGTAAAAAGCTAAGTGGGAGAGGGTATGGAAACATACCCATGGTCTCCATTGCTGCTCTCTTGGTGACTTTTATAAACTTTTGAAGTTTATATAGATAAGTCATTGGAGGAGAGTTCTTGTAATTCCTCTTACGAGAAACATTGATTAAGTTTATCAAACAATGCCTAATTTGTCTTTCCAAAGCTGATTTCAAGTCGACTCATTCTCACCCCGGGGAGTGGAATGGATCCAAAGCCACTTGGTCATATGGAGGACACAAATTAGAGACCTTCGTACCATTCTTTTATAGATGGATCGATTGTCTGCTCGGCTCCCTCATTTATGAGAGATAGGGTTGTTCGCATGGTGAATCACTGGTTAGAAACTTCGAGTTTCACTTATGATTCTCCGCGTCTTGATTTACAAGATCGAATGGATCAAGTAATTGGGAGTCAATTATATAAATCTTTTTGGTATAGTAAACATCCACACGAACGTGGCTTGCTATACTGAATGGGATTTTAGAATAATTGATGTAGACAGTTATAGGGAATTGTAAAGGGTTGCGAGTTGTCGTAACCGTCCACACGAACGTGGCTTGCGGTGACGTAACAATTCTAAACGATTCGCCTTAGTACTGAGTAATGGTTTACACTTAGATACGCGTTATAGTATTCCTCCCAACGAGGTTACGCTGTAAGTGATGTATGACCGAAGCAAATCTAATTGCTAAATCATTTGGGTGGGTAAACGTCCACACGAACGTGGCTTGCCTTACCTGATGGGATTTTAGATGTGATTAGTGGTTTAATGATATTATTAAAGGGAGATAATATCTGAGATTAAATCGATTGTTTGTTGTTATATGTGCTCATAGATTATGGATGGCTTTGAACCCACTTTATATGTGCTCACTGGTCCCTGAATGTATTGATTGGAATAGAGATCTAGACATTACCTAGACTGTTAAAGAGTACGAGTTTGTACTTAGTGAGCTTTGTTCTCCCGAACCTACTAATGTCTCGACTGTTGAGGAAAGAACTGATTTTATCATGTTCAAACTCAAGGAGATGTTTAGACATAACATAGGAGGCTAGACAAGAAGCGATGAGGATACTCATAAAGTCCAGTCGATTCGAGGAAACGCTTAAACACGTTTTTGAGATGATCGACCTTTTAGACGAGTTGAGACGGAAATCGCAAGCTCTTGTAGCTAATGCCGAAGGTTTCGAACCTAAGGGTAAAATCGGGGGAAAGGAAAAGCAAGCAAAGAAACCCAGTGGTCCTAAGTTTCTTAGACCACGAGATGGGACGAGAAAGCCAAGAGGCAAGTGTTCTCGATGCAAACAGTCTGGGTACTGGAAGTTTGATTATCCTCTCAAAGAAAGTACGAAATTTTCTTTAGTCGTAAAACATAGTCAGTGGTATTATCTACCGGAACCTGGTGAGTAGATATGGAACCACTGACGGTATGTGCATTTTAAATGCAGAGGTTCCAGGAAACCTAACGACTTGGAAGAGAAAAGATCGTAGTCTACATGGGCAATGCTGTGGAGGAGGCAGCTGTTGCAATGGAGGACGTTTTATAGGATTTCATTTTAAGTTATTGCTTTTATGTACCTTTCATATTAGAAAGAACTTTGTTCTGGATTTCTAATGAATGGATATTTTATTTCTTTTAATCATTTGATGGTTATAAGAAGAAATAATGATAGTATCTATTCTGGTACATTGGCTAGCAATATATAAATGATGAATCCTGAGTCCACCACGATGCAACGAACCGTAGTATGAAACTCGTTTTACTAATAAGAGATTTCTTTATCAATTATACTTGTGGATTCTTATGCTGAGTCATGTTTATTCAAATAAGAAGTTCAAAGGTCGAAAATTGATATTTGATCAATTAAGTTGAAGGAGTGGACCTTCCGACCTAAGAATCTAATTTGGAAGATAATATGACTAAGCAATCCTTTATGGATATAAGAAGTAAGATCCGGACAAGTATGAGAATTGATTGACTCTGATGTATGCAGACCTATAAGGTACGAGTACTTCATTTGATGATTACTCGAGAAATGGATTAGAATACCTGATGTGCCACAAAAGCAAGTGTTTTGACAAGTCAATGGACACAAAGCTATTGTGGAGAACCATCAAGGTATATCCATTTGTGGCCTGCGATTTGATCGCGGAGGCAAGTACCTGTCTGAGGAATGCATGGCATACTAATCAGAGATTGGGATTTAATCCCAAATGACTACATCATACACTGAAGTGTAGAAATGGTGTGTCGTAAACAAGAAATGGAACTCTTATAGAAATAGTAAAATTTTGAGTTATGCGGTACTACCTATGTTCTATGGATATATCTGGAAACAACAGCGCATTCAAATGCGGTTGTAGAATATCCTAGAAGAACAAAAGAAGTGGTTCAATAGTACTATGAACCAGAAGGACGTTATAAGTTCTAACGCCCGGTTCTCAGAGAAAGACTATATGATGAACCACAAGCCCCAAGTGACATGATACTTTGAAATGAGAGAGAAAGATTAAGACTTAGAACCAGCCGAACCGAGTAGCGGTACACCACTAACTGCACCTACTGTTATCACTGTTTATACACCGGAATGCCATTGTAGTGGGAGGTTGTGGGACAACCGGAGATATTCATAAGACTAGGAGAGTCTTCGGACTCTGGACCTAGTATACATGAAATCGATCCCTAGATCTACATGAAGGCCATACTAGATCTAAATGTGCCTTCTTGGAGAGCAATAAGGATTATTGCTAAGAAACAAGATCATTTAGAGTACAAGCTTAGTTGATCCATTTATGGATTGAAACAAAGCATTGAGTTCGTGGTACTTGCAAATTGATGAGATAGTCCATTTTATGGATTCATCAAAAGCATAGACGAATCGTGTGTATGGGAGACGTGATGGAAACAAAGTGGTGTTTCTCAGAGGTTTTATGTAGATGGCATTTTATCATTGGTAACAATGTAAAGATGTTGTCAGACATAAAATGATGGTTGTCTAGAAAAATCAATATATGAGATGAAGAAGAAGTTAGAGCATGTTCTTAAGATCTAGGATCTCAAGAAAAGAACATTGTACTTCTCCTGGACATATTACATATATATGATTATGGTTCGTTTTAACATGCAAGATTCCGAGAAAGGTTCGTTACCTTTTAGAGACGGAATGCATCTATCTAAGGATATGTGTTTTGGAACACAAAAGGAGATAGAAGCAATGAAAGCAGTTTCCTACACTTTGAGTGTGGAAAGCTTAATAAATGCATTGTTGAAAACAAGAACCTGGTATCGGCTATGCGGTTAGCATAGTGGGAGGATATCAAGGTAATCCTGGAAAGGAATATTCGACTGCCGTAAAAGTACTTTCGAAGTACTGTTCTAGACTACGAAGCAGACGAGTTTTTCCTTTGGATTACATTCTCTTAGATTTCTAATCAAATGAGGACCGGTGTAAGTCGATATCAGGCTATGTGTTTCACTATTGAAGGAGAAGGAGTTTTAACATGGAAGAATGATAAGCACGATGCTTTTCGGACTCTGCCATGGGTAACCAAATAGCGGCCTCAGAGGCAGAGGAAGTTTTGGTATAACTCCGGGATAATCTCTGGGACTTAGATGTGATTCTTAATTTGTCAAAGGCTATGTAAATAGCGGTGCAATGGCAAATGGTAAGAAATCACTAGTCCATAAGTGTAAGATAACATATAGTGCAAGTACCACCTGATACGAATCATCGTCGAGGGAGACGACGCTGTAGTCACCAAGATAACTTCAGAGCGGCAACCTAGAGTGCTCATTCACATAGTACTTCTTGGAAGTACAACTTAAGCACGTGATGAGTATGAGAGTCGGGAGTTTGGAGGAAATGACTAGACCTTAGTACAAGTGGGAGATTGTTGGAGTTGTGTACTTAATGTCTAGATTTAAGTAACGCAAACTCACGATCCATTGCCATTAATCTATTTAATTAAATGAACAATTATTTGCATTTAATTATTTATAATTAAATATATGCAAATCATAGTCCTGGATTTTATACGTTGTAGTTAGTATGGTGCAAGCATGGGCGCACAGAAGATCATACTATCGGTTACTCGTATTTAATCGAACAGTAGCTCACGACCTAGATGGACACGGACCAATCCATCGGTATAGTCGTTGTGTGAGAGAGAAAATAATTTATCTTAATTATTTTATCACACTTGTACACTTGGTGTATTGAGCGGATCGTTGAGATTCATCGATTAGGATTGCCGGCGATAATCGATTTGAGTCTTAGTGTATTTTATTCTTAATCCCCGATATTATTGCGGGTGTGTATATTTAATATAAGTGACTTTGATTTACCAAAGGAATTAACCGATTTAATTATTGGGTTGATTACCGGTTAAGTTGGGTCACTATATTTCATATATGACATGCCGTGAATAATTGACCGGACAGTGTATCCCGGAAGGGTTGATAATATCCCCGAGATGAGTTCATAAGGAATTATTATGTAAACCCTGCAGGTGGATTCGTTCCGCATAATAATTAAGGTTGAATGGTACTAGTCTCGGATATAAGAGATGAATAAATTAATTAGCAATAAATTAATTTTATTCATGGATATTTATATCTTAAATACACGGAATAAATAATACTACCGGAGAAATATTATTTGATATAATATGGTTTAATATTGGGAGTGCAATTAATTTTATATAGTGGAAAATAGAATTAATTAATATTAATGGATTAATAGATTTGGGCTTGGGCTCAATTTAATCATTAATATTGGAAGCCCAATATTCCACCTCCTTAAGATCCCCTACGTAGCCTATAAAAGCACTACATGGTCTTCTCTATTCTCATAACTTGAAGATCACAATTCTAGAGAGAGAAAGTAGAGAGGGAGATCCATGGAGTTCGGAAGATCGTCGCCCACCCGACGTTCGAGCTAGTGCAAGGAATACGTGGGAAGATCTCAAGGTCGTCAAATTGAGTTCTACGTTTTTCCGAACAACGAGAACGAGGTAAATCGTAAAACCCCCTTTATGATTTTATCGTTTAATTATCGTAAAAATATCGTGAACCAAGATCCGAGGGACGGAGATCCAAACCGAGGATGTGTCGGGCGATGGGGATCGAGGATCCCCGGACCGCCGCGACTAGGAATCCACGGCAAAGGGTGGATCCCCGTGAGCACGCCGGCTGGACGCCTAGCGCCGCTCGCGCGGGGCTGTCTCCGCTCGCGCGGAGAGGCAGCCGCTCGCGCGGCTGGACCGCCGCTCGCGCGGCGGTGGCTGGCGGGAGCTGGGCTGATCGTGAGCCACGGGTTCGACCGTGGCTGGAGCTCGATCAGCCGGGGTGCAGCTGGGGCGTGCCCAGCGGGCTGAACCCTAGCGCTCGCACGGTTGCGAGCGCACGCCTCCATCGGGCAGCCGCGGCTTGGCCGTGGCGGAGGGTCCGATGATGGGGCTGTTCCGTGAGGGTTCTCGCGGGCTGCTACGAACAGCCGCGAGCCCCACACGGGGGCTCGACCGGACAGCCGCGGGCTATCCCCGCGGTTAGGGTTTCGGTTGGGTTCTATCCCCGTGGAGGTTCGTGGTGGTGTTCCGGCAACCGGGAGTCGATTGGAATTGTCGTTCCGCAATTTGACAATTCCGGATATTCGATCTCCAAAGGATTTCGGTCGGAATTAATTAGATAATTAATTTTAATTAATTTATTAATTCCGGGATATCGATTTCCAACAAAAAGCATGAGTTATACGGAACTACCTGTGTTCTATGGATATGTCTGGAAACAACGGCGCATTCAAATGCGGTTGTAGAATATCCTAGAAGAACAAAATATGTGTGTTCAATAGTACTATGAACCAGAAGGACGTTATAAGTTCTAACGCCCGGTTCTTAGAGGAAGACTATTAGATGAACCACAAGCCCAAAGTGACGTAATACTTTGAAATGAGAGAGAGAGATTAAGACTTAGAACCAGCCGAACCGAGTAGCGGTACACCACTAACTGCACCTACTGTTATCACTGTTTATACACCGGAATGCCGTTGTAGTGGGAGGTTGTGTGACAACCGAAGATATTCATAAGACTAGGAGAGTCTTCGGACTCTGGACCTAGTATACATGGAATCGATCCTTGGATCTACATAGAGGCAGTACTAGATCTAAATGTGCTCTCTTGGAAAGCAATAAGGTTTATTGCTAAGAGGCAAGATCATTTAGAATACAAGCTTAGTTGATCCATTTATGGATTGGAACAAAGCATTGAGTTCGTGGTACTTGCAAGTTGATGAGATAGTCCATTTTATGGATTCATCAAAGCATAGACGAATAGTGTGTATTGGAAACGTGATGGAAACAAGGTGGTGTTTCTCGGGTTTTTATGTAGATAACATTTTATCATTGGCAACAATGTAAAGATGTAATCAGACATGAAATAATGGTTGTCTGGATAAATCATTATGAAAGATATAGGAAGAAGTTGTACTTCTCCTGGACATCTTACATATATATGATTATGGTTCGTTTTAACATGCAAGATTCCGAGAAAGGTTCGTTACCTTTCAGATACGGAATGCATCTATCTAAGGATATGTGCAATGAAAGCGGTTTCCTACACTTCAAGTGTTGAAAGCTTGATAAATGCAATGTTGAAAACGAGAACCTGATATCTGCTATGCGACTAGTATAGTGGGAGGATATCAAGGTAATCCTGGAAAGGAATACTGAACTGCTGTAATGAACATTGTAAGTACTTTCGAAGTACTGGAAACTATGTTCTGGATTACGGAGCAGACAAGCATTTCCTTTGGATTACATTCTCTTAGATTTCTAATCAAATAAGGACCGGTGTAAGTCGATATCAGGCTATGTGTTTCACTATTAAATGAGAAGGAGTTTTAACATGGAAGAGTGATAAGCACGATGCTTTTCGGACTCTACCATGGGTAACCAAATAAGCGGCCTCAGAGGCAGCGGAAGTTTTGGTATAGCTCCGGGATAATCTCTGGGACTTAGATGTGATTCCTAATTTGCCAAAGGCTATGTAAATAGCGGTGCGATGGCAAATGGTAAGAAATCACAAGTCCATAAGTGTAAGATAACACATAGAGCAAGTACCACCTGATACGAGTCATCGTCGAGGGAGACGACGCTGTAGTCACCAAGATAACTTCAGAGCGGCAACCTAGAATGCTCATTCACATAGTACTTCTTGGAAGTACAACTTAAGCACGTGATGAGTATGGGAGTCGGGAGTTTGGAGGAAATGACTAGACCTTAGTACAATTGGGAGATTGTTGGAGTTGTGTACTTAATGTCTAGATTTAAGTAACGGAAACTCCCGATCCATTGCCATTAATCTATTTAATTAAATAAACAATTATTTGCGTTTAATTATTTATAATTAAATATATGCAAATTATAGTCCTGGATTCTATACGTTGTAGTTAGTATGGTGTGTCGGGCCCATACAGAAGATCATACTATCGGTTACTCGTATTTAATCGAACAGTTGCTCACGACCTAGATGGACACGGACCAATCCATCGGTATAGTCGTTGTGTGAGAGAGAAAATAATTTGTCTTAATTATTTTATCACACTTGTACACTTGGTGTATTGAGCGGATCGTTTGAGATTTATCGATTAGGATTGCCGGCGATAATCGATTTAAGTCTCAGTGTATTTTATTCTTAATCCCCGATACTATTGCGGGTGTGTATATTTAATATAAGTGACTTTAATTTTCCAAAGGAATTGATCGGTTTAATTACTGGGTCAATTACCGGTTAAGTTGGGTCACTATATTTTATATATGACATGCCGTGAATACTTGACGGGAAAGTGTATCCCGGAAGGGTTGATAATATCCCCGAGATGAGTTCATAAGGAATTATTATGTAAACCCTGCAGGTGGATTTAATCCGCATAATAATTAAGGTTGAACGGTACTATTCTCGGATATAAGAAATGAATAATATTTATTGAGCAATAAATAAATTTATTCATGGATATTTAAATCTTAAATACACGGAATAAATAATACTACCGGAGAAATATTATTTGATATAATATGGATAAATATTGGGAGTGCAATTTTATTTATATAGTGGAAAATAAATAAAATTAATATTGATAAGAATTAATAGATTTGGGTTGGACCCAATTTAATTTTCAATATTAGAAGCCCAATATTTAATCTCCTTTTGATCCCCTACGTAGCCTATAAAAGCACTACATGGTCTTCACAATTCATTAACCTAAGATACGCCAATCATAAAGTTCTTGAAGAGTGGAGGAGATCCATGGAGTTCGGAAGATCGTCGCCCACCCGACGTTCGAGCTAGTGCAAGGAATACGTGGGAAGATCTCAATGTCATCAATTTAGTTCTTCGTTTTTCCAAACAACGAGAACGAGGTAAAATCGTAAAACCCCCTTTATGATTTAATCGTTTGATTATCGTAGAAATATCGTGAACCAAGATCCAAGGGACGTATGAACCCGGGGACGAGGATCGACCTCGCGGTGGTGATCGAGGATCACCGGACCGCGGGAGGTCGAGAGATCCTCGCCGGGATCGAGAGGACGAACCCTCGGCTGGACGTAGAGGGTGGCGGTCGAGCTCTAGGGCTTCGACCGCCGGCGACGCACGAAGGACCCCGGCTGGACGCCGGGGATGCGATCGAGCGCGTGTTCGATCGCGTGGGCAGCGGGCTGGTGCCGCTGCTGCTCACACGGCGAGCAGCCCCTCCTCCCGTACGCGTCGCACGGGACTCACGCGGGCTGCTACGAGCAGCCCCGCACGGCTGTTGCGAACAGCCACGAGCCCACGCGTGGTGGCTGGATCGAACAAGTCACGGGCTATCCCCGTGGCGGGTTTGTTTGATTAGGCTATCCCCGTGGAGGTTCGTGGGGGGTTTCCGGCAACCGGGAATCGATTGGATTGTCGGTTCCGCTATTTAGACAATCCGGATATTCGATCTCCAAAGGATTTCGGTCGGAATTAATTAGATAATTAATTTTAATTAATTTATTAATTCCGGGATATCGATTTCCAACAGTTAGGTGCCCAAATTATCATGAGACGGCTCCTTTAATAATAATAATAATAATAATAATAATAATAATAATAGCCTAACGTTGCGAGTTGCGACGAATGAGCGTATCACACGCGTGAAGAATCCCGCTCTTCCGGTAGAGGACGAGAATAAATTTTGATCCAAGAAGAATACTTAGTTGGTGTATTTCACGCTCGGATCATAATAAGCGTCCTCGATCCATTATTACGGTTAATAAGCGAGTTTGCCCAATCCAAAGGCCCTTTGGATTCCGCATGTCAAGAACCCTAATCTGCTCGGCCAAGAGGGAACGACCTAACTCCTTGTGCAGCGAAGTTGCTATGGCAGCGAACATGACCCTAACAGTTCGAAGGAGAAATAGAGGGACGAGCAAAATGCCTTTTGGCCCATAAACAACTCTTGAGGTACTTTAATAAGAGCCTTGTCGAGCATTTTTATTCGGCTAATGGCGAATACTCATCGGTCGATTAACGTGGTGCGGCCATACGACATATATTAGAGACATCCCCTTGCCGACTAGGAGCTGCTTGAAAGGCAAACCAAAATAAAATCCGGTCAATTATGGAGAAGAACAGAAAAATGGCTGGTCAGACGGTCGAGGACAAAAAAAAAAAATTCAATGCCGAGCATAATAGGCTTATCAGCCGGAGGAGGTTCCCCTTCGACTTCTCGTGTATCGAGGACCCGTATCTGCTGCAGAGAACGGGTAACATAAGTTGAGATGCGGCGAGGACACCGTGATGTCGAGCAGATCCCACAAAATTACTGGATCGCTAAAAGATAATCAAGGGGTCATCTGGCAGGGAGACGACATTTAAGCGGGTCAGAAGACCTGAGAGTAGAAAGGGAATAAATTGAATAAGAAACTTCTGAAAGCTTTATTTATATTCTTAACATATTTGTTGGTCGACATTATTTCAATTATCCCATGATGAAACTTCGAAGGCCCACTCATGTGAGATGTAAGGGAGCCCAAAGCGAAAACCCAACGATGGCCCACTCATGTGAGATGTAAGGGAGCCCAAAGCGAAAACCCAACGAGATGATGCCTATCAAACATCCGCATTTGCTCGGCATATTGGAGACGATTCAATCCTAGGTGTCAAATATCCACAACAGGAGCCGAACAAGTTGTACGGGGCGGATGGACGAAGGCGCGAGATACAGAGTAGGAAGGAGTCGAGCGCGAACCAATCGGCCCGCTGTCCGGTCGGTCTAGCGAAGTGGGCGAACATACCTTCCTTTTTTCCTCCGTTACTCGTGAGGTCGTGGATGAGGGTAAGATCTGGATCGATCAAAATAACTTCTCACCCGAAAGTTGATTTTTCTTTCTCGCTCTGTTTGGAAAAAAGGAGCGGGCATCGACCGAACAAGATTAGTGGAGAATGTTAAACGATGAAAACCAGTCCGACCAACCAGAAATCATAAAAGGTATAAACAAGGTTAAAACGTGGTCAGAAATAAAAGCATCAAAATAATAAGGAATCGGAGATGGGTCGAATTTAAAATAATTATGCCGAGGAGGAGATGAATAGACCGAGCAAGGAATCGGTGATACCCAATAATCGACGAGCAAAGAGTACACAAGCGAACAAGATGAACGGTTTGGACGACGATGTAGTGAAGAAGTAAATCACGATAGACAAGGGAATTAACAACAGAGCTTTATATACCATTATGGAGAAGCAAATCGAAAATTCGGGTTCTAGTCGGCAGGATGCGAATGTTAAAAATTCAACCTCATAAATTGCGTGACATTTTTATTCGGGCATGGCGAAAGCTCGCCGGCTTGTTAATCTGATGCATATATAAATCCGGAACAGCGGGCCCAGTTGACTAAGCAAGAAAATCAGAGGGAAGATGACTGGTCGTCAAAAAGAGGGTCAAGGGTGCCGTATCAAGTTGGATTCAAGGCCAAAGAAAGGTCATTGTGAAATTTATCGTGTTAGGAACCGGAGAAATCCAACTTACCAACAAAGATGATGATAACGTAATGGCCGAGCAAAAAACACTTCATCAGCCGAGAGCGATTCTCCTTGTCGCTCTGCTCGGTGAAAATCGCTCCCGGGGGGCATTTGTTGATGCGTATTTTTAGCTCGACTCGTAATAGAAAAAGGAGTACCCGTTAATTCGCTAAAAAATATTAACAAGTCCAACAATACCCAGGACTTGAGATTAATAAATGAAGGGGAATTAAAAAGTAGCCCATCTAGTAATATACTTTTCAGTTATGAATTCTCCTGGGTTAAATTGGGCTTGAGCCCAAAGAGAAAAGAAGAAAAGGCCCAACACAATAGAACCTATGATTTCTTTTGCTATAAATATAAGAACGTTTGTACTCATAAAAGGGATTCACAATTCCCAAAATAGAGATATAATATTAATATCTCTGCTCTCCATTATTTGCTTCTGATGGTCATAATTTGTTATACTAGTTCGTCCAATCCTCAAAATCTCTATGTATGTTCGGTCGGGTCCTAACAGGATTTTTCGACTGTCAACACTCCATATTTTGTTACTATTACTTGTTAGGCCCAACTCTCATCCCATGCCCAAATACATTATTTATTAATAATAAATTATTATGTTAGAAAATGGTTTGAGAATTAGAGAAGTCAAAAGCAAGAAGCCATGAACACTAATACCATTTTTCATTCCTTTTTTCATTTTCGAATTTCGATCTTCCTAAAAATTCTTTTCTCCTTCGCATCATAAACCTAAAAATCGTAATCTATTTCTCTCCTCATAAACTGATTTTTTTTATTTGGAATTTTATAAACCCTAAAAATAGAAATTTGGGTATTTTGGTGGCCTCCAATTCTTCAAGCGTAGTGCCGTTGTCGACTCATCGTCCGTTTAACTAGTTAATTTGTTCTCTAAAATATGATTTTTTTATTATCTTCAGTTATAGACTTAATTTTGAATTCTGGATTTAGTTTCAGAAGTGTAAATAGAGCAGCAACCTATTGCAAAAAAGAGAAAAATACTTATATCTTCATTTTTTAAATTTTATTTTTCAGTCCACCCGCAAAAAAGAGAAAAATACTTATATCTTCATTTTTTAAAATGTATTTTTCAGCCCACTCCTTCGTTCAATCATGCATCCGCCCCTGGCGACACTATCACCACTATCATCGGGAGCACGATGAAATTGACTCGATTCAGCTCCTTCGAAATCGTCCGCCACCGCCGCCATACCCTCTCCCCGTCCGATACCTTCAGTAGAAGAGGCACTTCGACCTCCAGTTTTTTGTAAATTTAATTTGTTGTTCTAATTATTTGTTTTTTATTTTTCTAAAATTAGATAATTTAATTGAGGGATGAAGATGAAGATAGAAAGGGGAAGAAGATGAGGGTATTTGTGTAATTACACATTTATCTAACCAATGTATAATAACGAAAATGTCATTATAAGTCACGTATGGCCGGATTCCGCCCGATTTTGCATGAAAGTGCAAATTCTTTTAAATTCAGCTACTCGGGTTTACAGAATGCAAGTTCGGTAACCAAATTACAAAATTGACTATAGTTCAGCTATTAAATTACAATTATCCCTTTAAATATTCATGGCCCAAAAGAAAAAAATCATCCTTTTGAATAGATAAATCATTATTTAAATATTTATGGCTTAACCAACATTGAGATACTAGATCATCATTCTAGGTAGACGAAATCTTTATCTTGAAGATGTTTTTTTCGCACTAATAAAAATCACTAACTTGAGCACAACAACATAATATCAGCGTGTTCCAAACTGAAAACTTCATCACATAAGTAACTAATCATCTTTCACAAAAATAATATTACATATTAAAATTAAAAAAAAAATTGTTTATCATATCAAATATCGTTATAATCTTTATCAAAAAATTAATAAATCATCATTAGTATATTTTCGTATGAATTTTCGATCATCAATGAGAAGTCGATAAGTATTATTAAAATACTTCTCGTTAAGCCCGATATGTGTAATCTCAAAATAATTCATTAATTTTTTAATCAAGAATTTAGGTTGCGGATGAAGAAGCACTTTTCGATTACGAGAAAGCATTTTACCTCGCTTAAAAACCGAGGGTACGTTGTACTCGACCACTCGAATTATCAATTCGAAGGAGGGCTATAGTGAGAGGTTCTCAAGTCATATCTCATGCAATCCAAGCAAATCATAAATGGAAAACAATAAAGCATATAAAAGGGAATGGAATGTAGCAAGTAAGAGCAAGCAGAGACAACATCTAAGAAACAATACAAAGTGAATGAATTCGTGCTAGAGAGATTTCCGGATGTGTTCATTTTTCAAGTCACGCAATCATGTATCTAAATTCGGAAATGATACGAACCTCGTTGGGAAATTGATAGATAAGGGATGAACGAAGAAAGAATTGAAAAAGATACCGGCGTAAGGTCCCAAAACCTCTGGATCGACCCACAAAATGATTTAGATTTGATGATCTAAACCCCAACGCGTAGTTGTCACAGCAACTCGGGGATGATGAAGACACACGAACGAAGGATGATGGCTTCGTTGATTCGTCGGTTGAATTTTTTGGGATAATCGGGTAGAATTCGAACCCAATGGAGAATTTAATAAAACTCACGCAAATATATTTTTCATAGCAATAATAATAATTGTTCTCAAATAATAGTATAAAAATGCCTTTATATAGGCAAAATAAAACCTAAATGACGCAAAAACAAAACATAACGATGAACATTAAAATTCTCGCCGCTGCCTAATTTTCTGAAGATGTCGGCTGACATGGATAGGGTGTCAGCCGACACCCAACCCGAAACTCAGGTTCACCTCGGGCTCCACCTCGGAATCGGCAGAATATCGATTTCTGGCCCTTTGTCGGTCGACAGGCCTTGGTGTTTCGGCCGACACCAAGCCAAAATCTCGACTGAATGACTCGACACGCCTTCGGCTCACGTCTGACCTCCGTTCTGCCTTCTTCTTCGTCGTTCTAGCCTGAAACGGAACTCAGGCTGCATCATTTCCCTCCTCTTCAAGAGGATTTGTCCTCAAATCCAAGTCTATGCCCGGCTCGAACACTAGTCTCACGAACACTCTCGGAACCACGTCAGTATGATGTTCAATCCCTCGAGTCGGAGCTAAACCAGAAAGTGTATCAAATTTATGCTCCCCAATGCGGCACAAAACCTTCACTTGCTTGGTCACCTTGATGACACCGATTTCAGTTATCCACTCTAGTCGACACGGCTCAGGGTGCTTCACCATGGGTAACTCCAACTGCGGATCCACGGTTGAACCAACCATCTTCGTGCAACTACTCATGTAAAGAAGGTTCTCGGACTCCACTGAATCCTCATCCTTGGTTTCCACCGAAGCCTCCTCTTCCTCGGACTCCACCGAAGCCGACGGTGCTGAATTTTTGCCCTCATCAATGGTCACCGCTTGTTCGTCATCCCGCATCATATGTATCAAGGCCTCTAACAGATGCCCCACCTTGCTCCACCTCTCGTCAACCTCAGAAATCCGTGCCAAAATACCTTTTTTATATATATATATGAACAGTAATTGCGACTAATGAACAGTAACTTCGAACTTTTTTTTTTAAATATGAAACAAGAAGAAAAGAAGAAGAAACGAGGTTACGTAATCGAAAAGTTTAGAACTCAAACTGGGCTCTGATACCAAATGATACGAACTTCGTTGGGCATTGATAGATAAAGGATGAACGAAGAAAGAATTGAAAAAGATACCGGCGTAAGGTCCCAAAACCTCTGGATTGACCCACGAAATGATTTAGATTTGATGATCTAAAACCCAACGCGTAGTTGTCGCAAAAACTCGGGGATGATGAAGACACACGAACGAAGGATGATAGCTTTGTTGATTCGTCGGTTGTATTCTTTGGGATAATCGGGTAGAATTCAAACCTAAAGGAGAATTTAATAAAACTCACGCAAATATATTTTTCATAGCAATAATAATAATTGTTCCCAAATAATAGTATAAAGAAGCCTTTATATAGGCAAAATAAAACTTAAATGACGCAAAAACAAAACATAACGATGAACATTAAAATTCTCGCCGTTGCCTAATTTTCTGAAGATGTCGGCCGACAGGGATAGGGTGTCGGCCGACACCCAACCCGAAACTCGGGTTCACCTCGGGCTCCACCTCGGAATCGGCATAATATCGATTTCTGGTCCTTTGTCGGCCGACAGGCCTTGGTGTCGACTGACACCAAGCTAAAATCTCGACTGAATGACTCGACACGCCTTCGGCTCACGTCTGACCTCCGTTCTGACTTCTTCTTCGTCTATCTAGCCTGAAACGGAACTCGGGCTGCATCAGGAAAGGAGCATTAGCATTTTCAAAGTGTAAATTATTTAAAATTTCCTAAAGAAGCACCTGAAAATGGTGATGAGTTCTCTAGTAGCTCGTTTTCGTTCCTCAGTTTGTTAGTATTTAGATGTAGTAAATCGAACCTTGAGAAGAAAAGTCTCGCACCACGGTAACCAATCGATTTAATCTCCAATCGACACTAACCTCACCCCACGATCATAAGGATCAATTCTGGTTCAAAATAAAATATCACACATAAAACCAAAATTAGTTCTCTCAAACATTTCATCAAACACCTTATATACAAGTCTCACATCTCACCTCTTAATAAAAATCTAGTCAAGTAAATCCATGAAAATCATCGCAATCAACATGAAATCAACTAGAGCTATCATATTCCTCATAATCCACACGACAAATTCTCAAGTCTCGTTCAAATCCATCATAAAATAGCAAATATATAAGTAAAATCAAATAAGAAATGAAGAAATCTAAAGAGGAGAATGAATAGAAATGTTAATCGAGATGTCGATCGTGATGCTCGTGTGATGAAGTTGTGTGTATGGAGTGTCCTCCAAGTCTTTAATCTCCCATGTGAAATAACCGCCCCCTCTCTTTCCTAAAAACAATGTGCATAAAATTGAGTCTGAAATGTCGATTTTACCACGATCAATGTTTAATTAGCTCGGTCAACGTGGTCAACTCAATCAAAGCCCGGGTCAATGCTTCTATGGTCGCACATCACCTCTTCGACAGTTAATATCGTCTTCCTCCAATCTGATACTACAAAAGTGACTGTTGATCTTGTAACTCTTTGAGTCCTCTACATCATGTTCAAAATTCGGCTCGTTCCAACGGTTAACGAAGTCGGGATCGCATTTCTTCCGAAGCTGCGCAATGCATTCGTGGGCTGGTGCAAGACATCCGTGAGTCGCTGCGAGGCTGATGCGAGTAACTACGGGACTGATGCGGGAGGATCCACGAGTGAGTGCTAGAGAGTGTCTAGGTCGATCCGCGACGGGTTTTAGGTGATCCTCGGGTTGATATGCGGGCTGAGACTCGAGAATAACTGATCTCGTGCCTTGGTCTTGCCCCATCCGGGCGCTCGTGCCTAAGAATTGAAGATCCGCGACCCAATTTGTTGGGAGTCCAACCCTTGTTCGGATTAAAGTATCGGAGGAGTGTTAGAAGTGGAGCCAAACCATCGGGACGAGTCAAAGACGAGCGAAAAACGCGAGTTTGACTTCGGTTTCTTGGGGATTAAGTTAGGGTTTCTCACCTCCCATCTATAAAAGAACCTCCTCCCCTCATTCATGTATAACCTAGAGAACACATAAAACAAGAAATAGAGAGTCGAAAAGAGATCTATCGAGATCTGGTCCTGTACACGAGAATATTATTATCGAATAATATTGGGTGTGGTATCCGTGGAAGTAGGTATTCTTGGCCGAACCACGTAATTTCTTATCTTCCTTTTTATTCTGCTTTATTCACAAATCGAACCTACCCTTTGACGATCGACGGGGATATACCAGCCTAGGAAGCGTATATTACCCAACAATTGGTATCAGAGCGAAGGTTATTTCAAAAGGCGAAGGTTACCGGAGGCAGTTCCACATCCAGACGAAGTTCTAGATACGAGGAAGATCCGGGGGTGCGAAGACAAAGAGGGACTAAACAGGTGAATCGATTCTATTTTTCGGGTGTTTGGTTATTTCTTGGTTGGATTTGTCTTGTGCTTCTTGTGGGGTGATATTGATCAATGGCAGGAGCAACGGAGGAGAGTATGACGTCGAAGATGATGGTTCTTACGGCGACAAATTATTCAATTTGGAAGTCGCGTATGATGAATTATCTCACGACTAGGGATCTCGAGATACCGTTCGAGTGCAAGGGGGTCAAACTGTCGACCATCGTAGAAGACAAGTGGAAGCAAATGAACAAGAAGGCGGTGTGCCTTGTTCGTCAATGTATTGGACAGACCGTGTACCCGTACGTGTAGGAGGAGAAGGAGGCCTATTCTCTGTGGACTAAGTTGGAGAAGATGTTCCAATCGAAGTCACCGAGTGTTGGAAATCGACTACCCGGGATGCGTTCGTTCGATCACTAGAACATCTGAACACTCTCAGTCGACCTCCCGGAAGCGCTACTCCGTTCACATGACAGCCCGTGTGCCGAATCACGCCCAGCCGTCGCCCCGGAGGACAACCGCGCGAAACGGCAGCTGATCTGCCTTGGGCAGCGGGCGCTGCCCATAAATCAGCGGGCGCTGTTCGTCCGCGAACAGCAGCGCGACCTGCTGTTCCGAGCGCGTTTCCGGGTCGATTTTCCTCTTCCGACTACCGATCCAGAGGTCCTTGACCCCCTAGTAGTCGAGGAACATGATCCACGACGCCCGGAACCCGATCTAAGATTCGATGTATAATCAACGAAATAAGAGATCGATAATCGCGGAAACAGGGTTCGATCTCATACCTTTGTCGCGTGATTCGGAGGAGCCGAATTGTTGAGACCATGAAGCCTTCCGGTGTATGTCTCTATCCCCGACGTTCATCCGTTGAGTGGGCAACGATCCGCTGAACCTTCCTCTTCTTCTTTCTCTCTTGCACCACCGTGAGAATTTTATTCCGTCTCAAAAATATATTTGCGCTAGCAAATTAATTTCTACAGAATTATTACTGCGCTAATCTAAATTAATTAAGCAGAGAAAAGAATAATTTCGCTAACTATTATTTTCTCTCCACCGAATTAATTATAGCAGCGAAACTTAGGTTTAGAGAAAGGGAGGGTGGGGTATTTATAAAGCTACACCAGGGACCTCATGGAAATTAATTATTAGGCTAAATTG
Organism: Euphrasia confusa; assembly: GCA_954870475.1. Lineage (NCBI taxonomy): Eukaryota > Viridiplantae > Streptophyta > Magnoliopsida > Lamiales > Orobanchaceae > Euphrasia > Euphrasia confusa. The sequence goes on along the minus strand of OX940951.1, from coordinate 36,485,172 downwards.
CAATTTAATTAACTCGGCGTCCTAAAAGGCAAACCTTAATTAAATTCCACAATTTTAATTATAATTAATTCCACTATAAAATTATAATTGAATTCCCAACAATTAATTTATATTATTTCAACAATAATAATTCCGCCGAATTACATATACGACTTTCCCCGTGTTTAAGATATCGTATGTCCACGAATTAACTTTAATTACTAATAATTAAATTAATTCATTTCTTATTTTCCGAGACTAGTACCACTCATCCTTATTATCATGTGGAACGAATCCACCTGCAGGGTTTACATGATAAACTTTATGAGCTCATCACGGGGACATCATCAACCCAATAAATGGGACACGGTTTCCTGTCTATAATCTATAGCATGCCGTGTGTACAATTCCGATTCCCAATTTACCGAGAATATTGACTAATCAATTAGTCTCACTCACTAGTAAGTCAAAGAACCGAGAATTGGACACACGCACCTATAATTATATAGGGATTAGGAATTCGTATATCCGTAATATCTGAGGTCTAGTTCGATTACTGTGATTCGTATAAATCGAACGCCCTCCCGTGGTCCTGCTCAATACACCAAGTGTACGAGTGTAACATGATAGTCAAGACCGACTATCTACCAGTCACACTACGACGTACCGATGGATTGTCCCTGTCCATCTAAGTCGTGAGCTACTGTTCGATAGTATACGAGTAACCGACAGTATGATCTTCTGCGTGTCTCCTCACGCCATACTGTTTACAACGTATACATCAAGGACTATTGCATTAAATGCAATCATGCTTGAATCATATCTCAAATTAAGGTATAGATAAGGAGTTCCGTATTTGCACTAAACTAGACATTTAGAATACAACTCCATCAATCTCCCACTTATACTAAAAGTATAGTCGCCCTCTCCCAAACATCAGATTCCCATAACCTCATCACGCCTACCCAACGCTTTCGCTAGAAGTGCCTCTGTGAACGGGTTTACCAGGCAATCCTCTCGATGCTATCTAGGTGACAACTTCATCGTCTTACTAGACGATCTCTCGAATCAGGTGGTACTTGCGCTCTACGTATTATCTCCCACTGTGGACTCGTGGCATTTCAAGTTTGCCAATACCGCTATTCAAAATAACTTTAGTTAAACTAGAAACCACATCTAAGTCCCTTAGGAAGTTCTGGAGCCACACTGACCTTTTAACTGCCTCAGAGACCGTTATCCTCTCAGTTTCCATGGTAAAGTCCGTAATGCATCGCTGCTTTACATTCTTCCATGTGACTGCTCCACTTCACAGTGAGAACACATAACCTGACTTCGACTTTCGACTGTCCCTGTTTGATTGGAAATCCAATTCTATGTAATCCAAAGAAAACAACTTGACTGCTTTGTAACTCAGAACATAATTCCTGGTCCTCTGCAGAAGCCTAAACATGTTCTTTACATCAGTCGAGTGATCCTTTCCAGGATTACTATGATATCTCACCACCATGCCCACGGCATAGTAGATATTCGTCTCGTGCATAGCATTACATACATTAAGCTTCCCACCATTAAGGTGCAGGGAACTGCTTACTCTTCATCTATCTCCTTTATTGTGTCGGACACAAAACTTTAGATAGATGATTTCCACATTTAAAAGGTGAAGACCTTTCTTGGAATTCTGTATGATGCAACGAGTAAGAATTGTATTTATGTATGAGGCTCAAGATAAGTTCTATGTTCTTTTCTGGCGATCATTTATTACTTTGATCCCAAGAACATTCCCGACTTCTCCTAAGTCTCTTATATTGAATTACTCGGACAACCATCCCTTTATGTCTGATAACATCTTTCATATTGTTGCCAACTTAGAAGGATGTCGTCTACATAAAGAATGAGAAAACACCACAACTTTTCCGTCACTTGTTTGTTACACACAGGACCCAAACATGCCTTGAATGAATCCATAAAATGGATTTTCTCATAGATCCGCATGTGTCCAAGATCTTGAAGCTTCCTTCAATCCTAAGATCGATTAAGCTTGCTTACCAAATGCTCTTGGCTCTTTTCGATGAATCCCTCTGGCTGTCCCACACAGATGGTCCCGTCAAGACTTCGATTTAGGAAATCCGTCTTGACTTCCATCTTCCATGTGAAGACAAAAGAATCCGGATCGACTTTAGCATAGCTACTGGCGAAAAAGTTTACTCATAATCGAGACTTTGTTCGAAGGAAAATTGGGACGTGAGCTCGCAAGGGGCGGGGCAGAGAATTGAGACTTTGTTCGAAGGAAAATACGGCGAACGAAGGTAACCTGTCGGGCGACGTGGTTTTCTGTTGGACGACAAGGGTGTGTCGGGCGACACCTCACGACTTTCGGTCGACACGGAATTCAGAATTTCGGAATTTTGAAGTCGCAGCCTTTTTATGTTTTATTCTTTTTTCCTTTATGTTTTAGGGTTCCCTATATAAGGGCTTGAATACATTGTTTCTTTTACAACTTTGAACATTAATACAATCGTGAGTTTACTCTCTTTTTCAACTTCGATCTCTCTTGGGTTTTGCCAATAGATCTCTACCTGACGAATCTACGAGACCGTCCAATCTCGTCGTGTGTCGTTCATCGATTTCCGATTTGCTGCGTCAATCCGTGTTGGGGTTTAGGGTATCGATCCTAAATTATTTCACGAATTAGATTAAGAGGTTTGGGATCTTCCGCCAGGTATCCTAATTAGCAATTCCTTCTTCTTTCCGTTCAATTCACCAACGAGGTACGTATCAATATCCTTTTCGTCCGAACTCCGATTGTCTCTATTCAAAATTCCTTGAAATTTAGATTTCAAGATTTTTGAAACATGTATGGCATGATCCAAGATTACGACTGAGATAAATCAGTTAAATCTGTGAAGTTGCTGCAATCCGAGTCGGCTTGTCATTTCATTTTGGCCTCGTTTTTTCTACATTTTGACATGAAAACTCGACAACACCACACGTAAGCCTCGTAAACACAATAATAAACAATCCCTCAATAATCATACACAAAATATATTTTGCAAAATATATACAAAATCATGCAAAAAACATTACGAAAAACGAGCAAAACTTCGGCACTTTAGTGGAAAAAACCTATTTACGGTGCGATATGAGAGAACAAAAAGATTGGGGAGAGAAAAAAAAAGATTTGGGAGAGACAGATGAAAAAAAGATTTGGAAGAGACAGAAAAAGAATCTAAAAATAATTTATTTTTTATTTTATTTCTTATTAAAAATGTGGGTACATGATTCTCATTTTACTCCTAGGTATAAGTTATAAATTATTGAGAAATAAGGATGTATATCAATAATCAAAAGGCAAATAAACCTAATAACCTAAGTGGAAGTAGTAAAGCAGAAAAAAATGACTGATCAAACTTAAACACCAAGCAAATATTTTTTATTTTTACTCACGTGTGCGAGAGCTGCATTCTTGGAAAGCAGAAACGAGTGAGTTTTTCCTAAGATGGAAGGGAGCCCAAGGCGGAGAAGCTGGAACTAGTACACATAGATGTTTGGGGACCAGCTCCCGTCGCCTCACTCGGAGGGTCACTCTACTACGTTACCTTCATCGATGACTTCACAAGAATGTATGGGTATACTTCATGAAATATAAGAGTGACGTGTTCTCTGTTTTCAGGAAATGGAAAGCCGAGGTTGAGAATGAAACAAATCTCAAGGTGAAATGTTTGAGGTCCGACAATGGTGGTGAGTACGTTGACGCCGACTTCAAGCAATATTGTGTCGAGAGTGGGATCAAGATGGTGAAGACTATTTTGGGGACCCCACAACAAAACGGAATAGCGGAGCGGATGAACAGGACCCTGAATGAGAGAGCCTGGAGTATGCGTTTGCATTCGGGGATGCCCAAGATGTTTTGGGCAGATGCTATTCACATGGCGGCTCATTTAATCAATAGAGCACCGTCGGTTCCTTTGGAATATCAGATTACTGAGGAGGCTTGGAGTGGGAAGAAGTTGAATCTGTCCTACTTGAGGGTATTCAGGAGCCTATTGTATGTTCATATCGACGCAGCTGCTCGTATCAAGCTTGATCCTTAGTCCAAGAAGTGTTACTTCATTGGATATGGCGGCACGGAGTTCGGATACCGATTTTGGGATGCATAAAATCATAAGGTGATCCGAAGTAGGGATGTGAGAACGAGGCGGTCTTGTACAAGGGTAAAGACGAGGTGGTTGAAGAAATAATCGATCCCGTGGATAGCACGGAGGAGTTTCCGATGAAGGTCGAGGAGATCGAAGGGATCGAAGAGGCAACACGAGCAGCGAGGATGAGCAAGATGAGAATGATCAAACCAAATGTCGATCCCGTGACACCGCAACTGAGGTCGACTCAGGTAAGAAAACCGAGACATAAATTTTCACCATCTCTTAACTTTATCTTGCTGACTGATAGGGGTTAGCTGGAGAGCTACACCAAGGCTATACAAATGAGGTATTCGATCAAGTGGGATTCAGTCATGAAAGAAGAGATGAGCTCATTAATGACGAATCATACTTGGGAACTAGCCGAGCTCTCGAAGGAGAAGAAGGTCTTGCAAAATAAATGGGTCTTCCGGGCAAAGGAAGAACACGATGGGAGCGTTCAGTACAAAGCGCGATTGGTGGTGAAGGGCTTCCAGCACAAGGAAGGTATTGCTTACACGGAGATCTTTGCTCCGGTAGTCAAGATGTTAACCATCCAGGTGGTGCTTAGCTTGGTGGCAAAGGAGAATTTACATCTTCAGCAAATGGATGTAAAGACAGCATTTCTTCACGGGGATTTAGATAAATAAATCTACATGAAACAACCGGAGAGTTTTGAAGTCCGAGGCAAGGAGAAGCTTGTGTGTAAGCTTTAGAAGAGCTTGTATGGGTTGAAGCAAGCTCCAAGGCAGTGGTAAAAGAAGTTCGACATGTTCATGAAGCGGGTCGAATTCACGAGGTGCGAGGCAGACCACTGCTGCTACTTCAAGAATCTCGGAGGTACCTACATAATTTTACTCCTTTATGTAGATGACATGCTGATAATCGGGGCGAGCTTGATAGAATTCGTCAAGCTCAAGAAGAGTCTATCGAGGGAGTTCTTTATGAAGGATTTGGGTGCTGCCAAACAAATCATGGGGATGAGAAACACAAGGAATAAGGATGGTCTTGAGTTGTCTCAAGAGGAGTACATGAAGAAAGTATTGGCGAGGTTTAGCATGGAGGATGCGAAACCCGTGAGCACTCCTTTGGCTAGTCACTTCTGTTTGTCAAAGGAGGACTCGCCGGTGAGCGAAGATGAGCTGGAGCATATGGATAAGGTCCCTTACGCCTCTGCGATTGGGAGCCTTATGTATGTCATGGTGTGCACGAGTCCTGACATTGCCCATGCAGTGGGAGTGGTCAGCCGATTTATGAGTAATTCGGAAGCAACATTGGGAAGCCGTGAAGTGGATCTTTCGATACTTGAGAGGGACTTCCGATCTTGCTTTGAGGTTTTGGAAATCGGACGTGGGGTTACTCGGGTTCGTAAACGCTGATAACGGAGGTGATGTGGATAGTATAAAGAGTATTACTGGGTACGTGTACACTTTCGGGAGTACCGCGATATGTTGGGTGTCAAGGTTGCATAAGATCGTAGCACTGTCGAGTTGTGAGGCGGAGTACGTTGCTGTGACGGAAGCCACGAAGGAGATGATGTGGCTACAGGCTTTTCTGCGGGAGTTGAGACAAGACCACTCGGGGAGCGTCTTGTATTGTGACAGTCAGAGTGCCATTCACTTGGCGAAGAATTCGGTGTATCATGCTTGAACGAAGCATATTCAGCTAAGATATCACTGCATTCGATCGGCCTTAGAGGAAGGCGTATTGGTGTTGGAGAAGATTCTTGGGAGTAAGAATCCGGCCGACATGTTTACGAAGGTGGTATCGTGTGATAAGTTGAGGTTGTGTTCAACCTCGGTTGGTCTTCTGGGATGAGGACCAGGGATGCCTCTGCAATGGGAAAGAGATGATAAGGGTCGTGAATTAACTTCAAGTGAGAGATTGTTGGGTGTGAAGGTGTATTCACGCCTGAGACAATCGCAGAAGACGACGAAGAAAACCGTGGGAGCGGAGGAGCGCCGTGCGTGCGGAGGAGCGCCGTGCGTGCGGAGGAGCACCGTGCATCCAGTGAACAAAGCTGAAAAATCAGAATGTCCAGGAGCTTCCTGGCGGATGCCAAGCAATCAGGTAGCGCCCGCGACCCATTTCCAGTGGGCGCTGATGTTGTTCATCGGGCGCTGAAAGTACTAAAATCTAGATCGGGATTTTGACTTCTCCTTCAAGTTTTTCCTCCCTTATTTAAACCCTATGCAATTGGAAAATAAGGTTAACACTTCCAAAGCCTAGAATTGATATTATAGCATTACAAGCGTGTAATCGAGCTCTATAATTGTTCTAGTGGATGTATTGCAGCTGCAAGAAGTGGACGTAGCCCTCGTTACCAGGTGAACCACTATAAATCTCGTTTCTTTTATTTTTCATATTTTCCGTGTGGTTTCGTGTGCTTTTCAAACGGAGATTCAGACGCGAATTTCCTAACATTTTTTAATTGTATTGATTCGTGCACATTTTAGACATTTGTTTTTATAAGATCACCTTTGTTTTAGTTGTTCATACTTAAAACACTTTGTGAGCACTCATCTTATAGTTATTCGAAATTAAAAACATTTAAAATGGAAATTCTTATAAATGTGCTGAGAAAATAATATAGTACATCTTCCATTTCAAAGTAGCCATGTTTTTCTTAAATAGAGCTCCCACAATACTAGTCACATTTAAAAAAAACATTTTAAAATACAATTTTACTCATATTTTTTAATTTACTTTATCAAAAAAATTCAATTATTTTACTTTTTCAAATTAATAATATATTTTTACTCATAATGTTTTTAATAAAAAAAGTTAATGTTCAACATTATTTTAATCTTCATATCTACAAAATATGACTAGTTTTTAGGGATGAATAAAGTACATCTTATTACTTAGTTTTTAAATACCTAAGTCATTACAATTTTGTTGTGTTCCTATCTGAGTATCTCACTATGCAATGAACAATGCATTCACAAATCTATAGATGAAATATTATATTGTACCGAACCGAAATAACCATTTTTGATATCTTACCAAAATATTCGACACTGAAAAAGTTAATATTGTTAATATACCAAAAAATTTGGTATATTGAAATTTTGTTATTTAACATTTTTATAACAATATCGTACAAAACATTCAATATACCGAACTTTCGATATACATTTATCAATATATTGAACTATATTAATTTTTCTTAAATATTGAATTATAACAAACATATAGATATATCGAATTATATTCATACCCAATTATATGTATACTGAAATATCTATTTACATTAATTATTTTTTGTATATCGATATATAATGAAATATTAAAATTTTATATTACTATAGTACTGTATATTGATTATTATTGGTATATCAAAATATAACGTAATTAATTTATTAATATTGAAAATACTTTTACAATTTCTTTCATGAATTAATTAAATTACACGTGAGTTACGATGACAATGATGATTATTGGGTTTTTTTTTTCTCATTAAGCTGCGAGATGTCGATGACTAAAATGTAGTAGTCAATAATTTGAATTGGAATTTGATGAAATGTATTAAGTAAACGATATATAGATAGTCTATCCATTGGATAGTTGACTTATTTGTTTGAATAATATACATCGGACGACTAAAATGTAAGTAGTCAATAATTTGAACTGGACTTTTTGGTGAAACGTATTCATTAAGCAATAGTTTATCCATTTGGTGAAATTCCTTGAAAAATATCAATATAAAATAACATTCAGAATAATAATTAAAAGAGGGATACCCTATTGGATTTGATTTGAGGGTTACAATTATAAGAAAAATATGTATGTGAAAGACCAATTTTGAACCATACGAATAGATATACATGTAAACTAATATTTTAAGTCCTCTTTTTTACTAATTAAGAGGTGTTGTTTTGCCTGTATTAAAGTCAAATTTGAAAAAGACGTTTTGTAATTAATGTATTTTTAATAAATTACAATCTACTCTTTGAATAAGCAAAACTAAGTCTTTGTACATTTGAAATATAAATTACTCTCTTAACTTGTTCAATCCCTGCTTCATTTTCTTTCTTCCTCTACCTCCATTTTTCTCTAGTTTTATATAACTCTATGAAAGAGTGATAATATTCGATGCTAAGAGGTATTATAATGTGCATTCAACCTTTAATTTTTAATATCTGTTCTCATTAGAATTGGTTGTATATGATGTTGGAATGGCTCAATCAAATCAAATTACTTGAGATTCAAATAATTTAGTTTGATTGAGCCGCGCCAATATCTTGTCACTCCTAACACAATGGAATTCTACATTGTGTCAAAATCATCTAAAGAACCATAGGTTTGTTATTAACTTTGAAAACTAAGCTACATTCTTCATTAATTTTTTTGTCAAATTCATCCTTTGCACCTCATTGATATGGTTTATATTATGTGGTAAATAAATCAACAAGGCACCTACTACAAAAAGGGATTAAGAAGCCATCACCAGTTAGTTATATCAAAGCTTTAAAGCCCACCATTACTGTAAATTTCTTTAAGATTCTGCAATGCTTGGCGAATAGAATCGTCATCTTGGTTGGAATATTTGAGGCATATCAGTCGCTGAGCAACACGGTAAGCCATTTGAATATCATGATACTGTTGGAAATTCATCTCTATTCTCTTCACTTCCTACACACGGATAATAATAATAATACGTGAACTTGATCATCATACTGGTCATGGTTGCTCTACAAGATCAAGCACAATGAAGATTACTTATGTAACTATGTTATCTTAATTATTTGACTGTTATACAGAACAAAAAACTTCAAGCTACACTAAATGGGTGAGGACAAAGATCAAAAGTATTGGTGAACATTAGACAACAATTTCAGTATCACTCTTTAAATTGGTATGTAAAACTCTTAAGGTTTTGAATTTCCCATTGAGGTCAAGATTCCTACAGATAATTTGGCCATTGGTAAAACCAGGCTGATGATATATTTATGCAAGGGAAAGCTACAGTTTAACCAGAGAAAATTCTACATCTTTGTTTCGTATAGATCAATGAAATGAAATCTACTGCTTGAAAAATACCTTTTGGGTTATCTTTGATGTGATGTTTTTAGCAGATTCTATCACTGAGTTGGGCAATCCAGCTACTTCTGCTAGCATGAGTCCATAGTGTGCTACATGCCGTGGCCCATCTTTCAGTTGAAACTGCTCAACATATAACTTAGACGTTGCGGTTTCAAATAAAACTAAATCATCTATCTAGTCAATTATCTAACCTTGAAATCCATGCGCCTATTCTTAACTTCAACATCGAAGTGAACAATTTTTACATTTGGATAAAAGGTGGCCAGTTCAGATAGGTTTTCCATGTGAGTAGCAAATATAGTGTACCTAAATCAAAAGAATATCATATTAGTTTAATATAAATAGTATGAATGCTTTCATTTTCCTTTTTAGGGAAGGGCTTCCACCCAAGCGTATGAATAGGAGAAATAGACTCTAGATCACTAAAAATGAGATCTGGTAAACATATTTAATGTCCAACCAAATGATGAAAAGTCCTGAATTTTGTATAGTATATTCTGAAGCACTGTGGCAATAAATATGAAATTTAAGATAGAGTTAGTCGAGATAAAAAAATATTTTAACTGTGCTCTGGATTTTTCAGGGAACACTAAAATTTCATCTCATACAAAATGAAAAAATATATGAGTCTTAACTCTCAAGCTATCAAGAGGCAAAGTAGGCATTTTAATTCCGATTCTATCATTGATATGATATGCAAATGCGTTAAGTAATAACAATGTACAACTTTATAATAATAGCATTTACAAGTTTATTTGTCAGAAAAAAAAAATCTCCTGTTGAAACAATTTATTGGTCAAGCAACAAAAACACAATAATTGTCACTTTTAAGCTTTTAAAGGGAAAAGTATTGTGTCAAAAGAAACTGCTCAAGTAGCTTTTGATCCAAATTCTGACGCTCAAAGGTCCATGAAGTACTAGATTTCCACTCTGTGTATGTAGATGTGGCTTATAACATCAGACAGTTTATTATCTTTTGTAAATCATGAATATTAAAGATATAGCTCTCTTGAGGGTTAAGTAATCCTGTTCCAGTGATGTACTCTGTTTTGATATATATTTAAGTGAATTATTGGAACATGGTGATTTGGCGTGTAACCCTGATAAGTATTTAATCAAGACATGATAATTCCATTTTTTCATTGATAAGTAGAAGGTAGCATATCACTTTCTTTTAAATCAACCAATTCAAACCAGATCTTTATTTATGACTTTCCCAATGTCAATTGAAGTCCAAACAAATATAAAGAGGTGAGAAGAAGTTACACTCTTGAAGCCAGTAGATGCTCGCAGCAGCTCCATGCAATGGCAAACCCATCAGAGGAAGATGTTGCTCTCCCTAGTTCATCCACAACAATCAGACTTCTGCACACAGCATAGAAACGTGACAGATCATTGAGGTACCCGGTCCACACAGTAAGTTTTAGATTTGGAGTATGCTAATATACCTATTAGAAGCATTTTGCAGGATGAAAGCCGTCTCTTTCATCTCTGTCATAAACTGCAAGAGTAAAGATTTACAATGATCTTATGTGTGTACATTGCTTATATGGACTACATTGCTTCACATGGTGAGATGAAATTAATACCCACACTTGACTTCACTATTTTAAAGGTACATACTATTGCATTTATTGCTTCGTCACCCTATTAGTCGGGTTGAGGTCTGTATTATAAGCTTTCTGGCATCTATGAGTTCTTTATGAATGCCAACTACATCCAAGAGCCCAACGACTGTGTACATACTATGAAATTTTAATGGCATAAGAATAGGTGTGGGGAAAGCTTGTTTTCCACAGATCAAGAAGTTGAACATTAGGCAAACTTCCTACTTATAACTTTATTCATGTATGTTAGGAATAGGAAATATATAGATTGTATTCAATAAATAAATATCTAATGGAAAGACAAACTTTAAACGCTAACTACACAATCAAGAATTTTACCGTGCTGGAATTTGACTCAACGCTGTCAATAGTTCCCATTCTAGTAAATATGCGGTCAACTACCCTCAAAGTAGCAAAACGGGCAGGAACATAACAACCAATTTGAGCAAGGATGACGACCATGCAAATTTGCTGAAGATAAGTACTCTTTCCACTCCTACAGTAAACAATGTTGATTACAACTATTTCAGAAGTATCAATCATTTATGCTGAGTCAAGAAAAAGTTGTTTATGGCCTGTGCTTGCCACCTCATACTAAGTTGCATTAACTGTGGAGAAGTTCAAGGTGGTGCAATCTTACTAAAGATACTAAAGGAAAATTGTCTTCATATCGAGAATCTTGCTGCAAAATACCTTATTAACATTATACTGTATTTGGTAGTGGAGAAACTGCCAGCAATTGACAGATTCAAGTGTCTATAACTCTTACTGGGTTAGATAGGTTTGAAGATTAATTCTTCAATTATATCTAAATAAACTAACAGGCCCTCCCCAGCTTCATAAAAACAAAATTGATAAGATCTCTATTTAAATTTTATGTATGTTCAGATTATGTCTATCAGACTATCAGTAACAATTTAAATGTAGTGATGGTTACAAGGCACCACTTTGGTGGATCAACAATTACTTTTATCATTGTATTCACTTCACTCACATTAATTTGTTCAACCTAAGTCAGCTAAATATTTTCTGCGGCGTAGTCTGAACTAAAAGTTTATTGCAAAAGTGTTCATGGCTTCTTTCCCACTACTGCTTGATAACAAGAAATTTAGTCTTGCAAGAGACAGTTTCTGATACTTGAAGAACAGAAAAGTCATTCCAAGACTACATCAAATCTCCTTACATGTTTGGGCCAGTGACGATGACCATATTTGATGCTTCAGAAAGAAAAATATTGTTCTCCTGGGAAAAAAAATTAGGTCATCATCTGAAAATGAATATAACAGTGATCACATGATTGCAATAGTCACAACTTACAATAAAATCATTGTGTACACTTTCAAGGATGGGGTGTCTTCCTGAATCAATTGCCAAAGGACCATCATCTACAATGATAATTCGCAGTCATTGAGGTACTGACTATTGACTAATGCTAAGCATGGTATGACCGTATGATTACACTTACACGCAATTGAAGTCCAGTATATAATTGCCGACTGGCGTTTTTGGTATTGCATGAGAAAATGAATTATACTAACATTCCAGGACTTACTACACTTACAAGTAAATTGTGGCCTAGTATATTTGTCAACTGGCTTTGTGGATATTGTATGAGCAAATGAATTAACTATCATATCCAGAAGGCATAAGACCTCCGCTAGAAGAGTGAGCACAGAGACATCCTCCCGTATGGCGTCAATTAGTTCTGTGGATAAACAAACAGACCAAAGGTATTATTATATATATGTTCAACCCAACAAAAACAGAAACTTTAACAGCTTAGTTGATATTTGATGGTTTAAAACTGATAAATGGTGCAAGTCTGAAGATAAGAAATATATGAGATCATATGCGGCATGACTGCATTTCAAACATTGTTCAACTGTTAAAATAGTTGAAATAGGCTGGAACCTTGTTGCAGATATGTAATGTCGTGAAATATTATATGCTAGTCCAGAGGAGACTTTCATGAATCAAATAAAAGGTCATCAGGCAACAGGGTGGTGTTTGGACATGAGAAGACAAATTGGATGTCTAATTAATAACAATCGTTCTCAACCTTAGCCAAAACAGAGTGGTACCTATCAGATAAAGCAAGTGAACCTGATAATTTGGAATAATGTACCTATTGGTGCACTTGTCATGTTGTGGCCCATGAACTTAGATTGGATGATTGCATCCACATGTATGTGGAGTAGGAAGTGGTGTGTTAGGAGATGGAACTCCTCAGGGTGATAAGGATTGATGAGTGTTTTTTTCTAGATTATGCATTAAAATCATCATGTCTTCCACCATAGAAAAAAAATCCCGGAAAAATAAATAGATTATAAATCACTCAAAATTTTGGTGCATGCAATATACAATACATGTACCGTGGAGCATCATCAAAATTCTAATGGTATTACTGTATAAGGTGTATATAATGTCTGGATGACTGTAGTAGCATTCTACTGAGGCTATCGAAGGCAATGTTATGATCTCCGGACTTGTGCAAATCCATAGCGTGCTCTATTACAAAAATTATTTCTTTAATCAAAAGGGTAGAATGTGAACTTTGAGATATCATGATTAAACGACAGCAACAATCCCTTGCACACGTATAATCATGCACTGTTGCAAGGCTTATAACCATGCACTATTGAAAGAAAATAGAAAACAAAATTTGAGCGAACTTTGTGGGATTATCAAAATGAATGAGGTCAACGGCTCAAGTTAAAATGCAGAGAAAGCATATAAAATTTTAGAAAACTACTTGTAAGAAGTTCAAAATATTATTACAATAGATTTTCCAGTTCAACTTTAGTATACATGTTTAAATATATTTTCTGTTAAAGACCTCTTCAAGTTGAGACAAACCTTCCATACAAAGTTCTGTCCGAATATAGCACTCTTTGGCTGCAGATTTGTTCCTTACATTCAGCTACAATTTAAAGTATAGTTAAGTTCATTAATCACGGTTATGGCTAGAAGGAACAGAACAAGAAGGAACATAAAATAACAAAGGAACTCGCATTTACGGTTACCCGAATATATGCAAGTCAAACAAGAACACATATAAACAGATTAATTCACGTACAGGTTCTAAACTTCTCTAAAATCTGATTGATGTATAATGTTCCAGACTTAGCTATGGGTGTCCGAAACGGGTGCATTTACAGAAGTCCGACTCTTCATATTTTATAAATAGGATATGTGAACACTAGTATAAAGGATATAAATCAGATGTTTGTGCAGGTATACGCCTATATATACCAAAAAAAAACATTTTCAAGGAGAAAGGGAAATAAAATGATACTATGATATAGAAATCATTGATTTTGGAGTCTTGAGCACCCAAACCCAAACCTGTGTATCACTGGGAGGACATTGGTACTCTTGTAATGAAGAGTCCGAGCAACAGTATGAATGAATATAGACTTGTGGTAAAAGACGATGAATTCTTTAGTTTAGGGAAATAAAAATTACAAACTAACCAGGGGGTGTCCTGATTATGTTTTCAATTTAGTTTTATTCTGTGTTTATCTCCTTCCTGAGTTAAAGAAGAGATTTTTGTATTATACTATTTGCTATTCTGTCTTCCATAAATTTACTCGGCTGGGATGTGAATTTGAACCCTTGAGCAGAGTCCTCTTTTGAATCACTAATACAAGCATACATCAATTACAAAAAGAAGTTGATATCTCAATTAATAAAAATGATAAGGGAAAGGATACCAAATTATAGAAGTGCTCAAGTAACTCAAATACTTCCTTCCACTAAATTTTCCATTAATTTCCAAATTAAGAAGCAGGTGCTAATCAAGTATTAACATAATGACAATCAAGGAATAAGTCTACTCACAGAGGCCAGTTCCAAGGAAGAGCAGTGTATGTTGTTTCCATGTTTTAAGACCTGATAATAATCCCAGTAAAGGAATGTGAGGAAAAACACCCAATAACATTTTTCTCAAGAAAATGGGTAATTTTTTTATTAACCTGGATGAACTTGCTGGGAAGTTTTCCCTGTAATTGTATGTCCTTTTGAGGTATGCTAAAGTAAAACCCTTGCCTGTTGTTGTATGGGATTTTCAAATTCGGCAGCTTAAAGTTCTCACGGTAGTTGTTTGCCAAGTTGTGTATTGCTGCAAACATCATTGATAAGAATGCTTGAACTGGAATTCTTGGTGACAAATTTATCCTTCATTGCAAAAAAAAAAAAAAAAACCTTCACTGGTGTCACAAAAGGACCTCCTCGCAATATCTAGACGTCCATCAATTCCTGCCTTGACAGCAAAACACTGTTGAGTTCGGGCAACAAAAGGAACACGAGTATGAAGAACATCTTCATCAATCACCTCTGCAATCCTGAGATAGCCACATGTCTCACCATCATTTTTTATCAACTAGTCATTGACCCAATGACATAAAATTACTGGCCAGTGGCCAGTAATGTAGTCAACTAATTAAAAGGCATGTTTCATTTAATGGTCAGCAGGCTTCGGCAGAGCATTAAACAATCAATAACTATACAAAGTGATGGACATTTAATAAATAAAGCAAAAACATGAAGAAGAAAGAAAATATACAGAAGCAACATTTTAATGGAACCTATTTTTTAGTACTGTAATAATTATAATTTCTTTACTTTTAGCAAACTGTAAAGCATCCCCTTCATTAAATTTATTGAGCTGCTTTTAACAAGCAGAGATGCCAAAAAGGTTTGTGAATTTCTGTGGGGCAAAATTTTAGGAGTGACGATATTGAAATAGCAATAAATAAGATACCTATGTTGTTGATGATCATCGACTATAGATTAATACAATCTCAAATAGGAAGTGTGCATGTATAAAGCCGAAGATAACTACCAATTATATACCTTTTCCTCATCACATCAAATTTTTCATTCTCGCATACAGATGTGTAAATCTTTTTTAGTAGAAAACAGTTAGCTTCCTTAAGCGCCTGAAATGGTAGAAGATGATAAACTCATCGAGGAAAACTTATAAATCAAACACAGATAGGTTAACTTACCTTGGATAGTAATGGTAAGGCATCTAGAGCCGTTTTGAGAAGTATAATGCTGGATATCAAAATTTGGCTCTTTCTGGAGTTGTCACTGACTAATACAGTATTGTTAACTTTCTTTTGCTTAAAGCAGAAGTGACAGAGGACCTTATCTGGAAGTAGAAAGAGAGCATTATTATAGTACCACAAAACTATGTCAAATCACAAAGTAGGTTGTCTGTGATCTTGTTTCAATACTTACCAGTTTCTTTTGGAAACTTACGGAGAGCCTGAGACAATCCAAAGAACAGCTGTTCATTGCTCATCAACTCATCCTGGATTTAAATTCAATCAAAAGCCAATAATTTCCAAATTAGTTTACTCGGAAATTACCGTGATTGAAGAAAAAATCCAAGGCAAAGGAATGCAAAAGGGCCTACTATTGAGTCTTGATTTACAGCCTCCCATTTACGAGTTTCAGCAATAAATAAGGTAGCATTTAATATATTTCAAACTTGAGTCTTGGAGAATTATTGACTCTTATACCTTATGAGCAGCTTACTCCTTTGATAAGAAATAAAATAACATATAAGCATTTAAATTCAACTATTGGAAATATTTATTGAGAATAATAAGCCTACTCATACGAGTGACGCTACTCAGATATCATACTGTGAGGGAAAAATAAATGCTTGTGGTGTCAGGTTGTGGAAAATGATTCCGTGACTCGGGTACTAATATTTGAGATATAGGCCATGAGACAGCACCAAATCAGAAATTCAGATGAATGTGTTAATAGATTTTTGTACATATAGAACTTTTAGGTAGTAATATGAAGAAGCTATACAACAGAACAACATTTGCAAGAAAAATCATTTGGAGATGACTAGACGTGTTTTGAAAATTACGCGTACCAGCATGTACCACTGTACCAGCTAGCGTACCAGACTTATTACTTTACCTATTCTACTATTTAGATCTTAATTGTAGATAACATGGTTAATATCCAGCTTCAAATAGAACATCAATAAGTAGTTGTGTTCAAAGAATAATACAGTATAATTTACTATATAGGAATCGAACAGAAGGAAATTAATTTGTCCAATCCCGATTTGTAAATGTTTGATTTCTTATCTAATGTCAGAGACTCGTAAAAATATATTCTTGGTATGAAAAAGTAATTTATGACTCATGTCTTATGTGGTTGGAAGAATCATGCAAGAACTACCAGGCAATCAAGTCGGGCATTGATAGTTTCGATGTCTTTAAGAGGTTGTAAAAGATTGGCTCGCAAAAGTCTTGTCCTGCGGTGATAAAGATATATTAGTATCTGTTTGGGGGGAGAACATGGCATCATGTTCTGCAGATGCATCTTATTCTAGATTGTGCAGAGAATAGCAAGACGTACAGGCATACTTTGTTTGCATGGCCTTTTCAAACTCAGGGGAGGCATCAAGTAATGACTAACCTTTTTTTATAAGAAACATATAGTGCTTTTTATAAATTAAATAGGGAAGAGCGTCCCTGAAACTTATAACAGTGTTTGATTATATTGCAAATTAGTAAATCTAAATACATCTGAAATTCTTGCTTCCCACATTTGAGCTCTCGCTCGAATCGGATTACCCCTAAAAGAAATCTGTCTAATAGCCGACGAAGCGATTTTATGTATAATTAATTAATTATATCCCAGATCTCATCAAGAATTTCCGTGTACTGTAGAACCTAAATAATAGTCAATGTAGAAGTTACATATTTGGGCTACATTCGCATGCACTAATTGATTGGAGAATAGCAAGACATACAAGTAAACTTTCTTTACTTGACTAAACATTCAATGACGAATTCAATGTCATACTAATGATGCATATGAAAAAATAAACAATAAAAAAGCTGAGCGGTAGAGCAAAAATACCGCAACAAATCAAATTCAATTTAAGCTAGAAGTTGGAACAATATCAATCATTTAAAATCATTATTTAGCTGGTAGGACAGCTGATACTCATTAGAAGCCATGGGGACGTATCGATATGTGCAGTTTATGCTGAGCATGTTTATATATTTTATCATGAATGGTATTAGGCATACCCTCCAACAGTTCGTGTTGTCTTGAGCATCTGAAACAAGCTTCTCTTTTTGGTATTAGTTCCCCAAAGACTAGAGTGCATCGGCTCAATTATTTCCAAATTCTGGACACTGCCATCAGAAATGTTGTTATAGCATTCCTTATAATGACTAAATAAAAAGGTAACAAAAACTCACAATATAAATAGCTTTGCAATATATATATATATATATATATATATATATATATATATATATATATATATATATAATCTTAATCATAATGCTCTAACACAGTCTAGAATTTTAGAATCTCTCAACAAATAGAAATCATCAATAAGTCAATTCTAAATTAAAGCAGTGAGATATCCTTTTTAAGAATAAGATACCT